>OZ022227.1:0-1275000 GCA_963978835.1 Tenthredo scrophulariae | reverse complement strand
AGAAGAGGAAGAAAGAAAGAAAGAAAGAAAAAAACATCTATTACGATTTATGATTCCATTCTTAATTTCTTTTTTTTTTTTTTTTTTAATCACCACATTATCCTCGAACGATTTATCTCTGGTCGTTAATCGTTGCATGTATGGAAACCGCAAGCTATAGTTTGCCAGGAAAAGAGAAGAGCACGGTCCTAGTAACTCGTAAGTGTTAGAGCCACAGCCTAGACGGTATGTCATCGACCGTCTCTAGACCTTAATCTTAATGGGGTATACGGTTTCTTTATAATTATATTACCAGCCTATACGTGGTGTAGCGTATGATGCGATGTGTATGTAGGTACCTCAGCGTTCAGTGACAACTTAGAACAGTTTTTAGTACAATATGAGCATAAGCGTAGAGGCTGGAAAATTCAGGAGTGGATAGCGTATCCAGAAATTAATGTACCACACGTTCTTCTCCAGCTCTTCTGATCTCCAGACTTCAAATTCAAGTAGTATACCAGCCCCGGGTGATACGAGTGGCTTGTTGCAGTAGCTGCAGTCTTTTAAGGACTTGAATTACTCATCGACATGTCATCTCTCGATTTTTTTCTTCTTCTTCTTCTTCTTATTTTTTAATTATAAAAATTAACATGGTTTCATACATCGATGACCGCGTGTTATAATACTTTCGAGAAGTTTTAAGAGAGCTCCTTGATTTGTTTGCTTTGGAGAAAGCGACTGTTACGCACATATATATATTTCGTAACTATATATATATATGCCTGATGCAAAACCTTACCATTTACGGCCACCAATACCACATCTTCGTATAACGTAACTCATATTGCGTATGGTAATAGCCCGCGGTTTTAATCTCGAGATACATATACATATATGCTCTTCTACATTTGTATTACATGTGTGTGTGTGTACATAGTATATGCGTTAATTATTTTATATATGTATATGTAGAGCATAGAATATATGGTGACGCATATGTGAGTTAAAGTGCACATTAGTGCCGCTGATCGATCAAAATGATCATTAAACGGATAAAATTTTCTCAGAGTAAAGAGAAAGAGAGAGATTATGTATACCGTGTGACATATGTATTGTATATACCGTCGATACATTACGTTATAGTCACGTTTCATACATTCAATCGACATACGTTGGTGTATATGATATTATGTAGATGGTGAACCGATATGTGGCGACTATAAGTTAACAGCGAAAGTACACCGATGATATAAATATATATATCAGCTATTCATTCAACAAACTCATTTAATGTTTGTCTATTTATTAGCGTCAATCTTCCTCCGTCCAATGACGCGGTTGTCTTCAAGTTGTGCTAATAGGTTTTACCACTTATCGCAAATAGCTGAATAGCGGATCGAGGGTCCATATATCAGTCTTATGCTGCTATGAGTTCATGGATCTCGAAGTGCAGGATAATAAAAGTTCAAGAACATTTGGGAACGTGCATATGCATGGAGTTGCAGTTTATAACTATACAAACAACGATTATCAGGGTTGAAAAACCGCAATGGAAACTCAGCCTCCGTCATCTCTGCAGGTTCTAAGTATTTCTCTATCTTATGACGAGCCGCAGATCCATAACTGGAACGTATTTGTCACTGAAGTATAAGATTCTGGTCAAATTTGCGAGAGAGATTTCAGTTAGCTCTGGTCTTCGTCTTCCCTCGACGCGCGATCATCCATAATGCCACATATCTTTTTCGACTTCGTTCAGATAAGGAGGTAAAAAATATGAAGACGATCTTCGGGATCTCTTGAGGAAACAAGAATTAACGAGTCCCTGACGGCTGAATCTTCCCGATTTTAATTTTAGTTTGAATTATGTATACCCCTGTTCTCTGGAGCGGAGAATAATTGTAATTGCGTTTAAAGTCTAGTCGCGGATTGGCGCGAGGTGTTATTTATGATCGTAACCCGATGCGGTTTAGGACGAAGCAGAAGTAAAATTCGAATTCAAACTCGAAGTCGAACTCGAAGAAGACGAAGCACAATCCGAGGCTGGAATACAAAGGGAGTTTGAAGAACGCGATGGAATTCAGTCGCAAACGATATAATTTAAATATTTGTGCGTTAGTGCGCCTACAACATTAATGCGACAGTCGAGTATCTCCAGATGATGATGTCACTTGGGTTATAAGATGACGCAATTACGACATATCTTGAACAAACAAAGACACGCATAATGTATATTGCCCGCGTATGTATACGACGCTGTAACAACACAATATCTACACCTCGATCGTTCTCTGCACCCACCACCTACTCGGCGTTGCTTTCAAACGACTGGCTATAAACTATGAACCTAAACCGAAACTAAAGAAGAAGTATTCTCCAGGCCAGACTCCAGCAGTTGCTGGCCTTCGGTCTGTCCGTCGACACCTTTTTAACCCCAGGGGGTGGCTGCAGTGATTCCGACGAACTGATCCCTCGGCTACCATTACCTACACACATATTATTCCAAAGGGACACACATGCGATTCATATCAATATTTGTCTCCGTTGTATCGTATACCGGGTGACAGATGAGGGAAGAGACTGTTTCAACCGCCTAAAATAACTTTGAAATTCAGGGGGCAGAGAGAGCGTTGAATTTTGGCTCTTACCCCTTTTAGGAAGACGGGCTTTTTCCATTTTCCAAATCATTTCAAAGACTAGAAAAACCCGCAAGTTCAAAATCTCAGGGTTTCTCGAATACCGGAGAGATGATGAAAGTACATTTTTTCCAGATCTTCACCCCCCTTACAATTTTCATTTGAAAATTTTACCCCTTCTGAATTGTCGTTTTCGACGTATTTTCGTGTTTCGTTAACTGACCATTCAAAATATGTATTAGCCATTCTCGATCGTTATTTTTGAAAATATAAACTTCCCACTTACTTTGATCTACATTCTGCTCATCGGGAGTGCGTCTACGATCTAGAAATGAATTTTCTAATCAGTGGCCATTCGGGTTGGTGATCTTCCGGTGAAACAGTTAATCGATTCACGATGTAGTAACTCTACCAAATTTCTCATGACCTGAAAGGGTTTCGAAAAGGGGGAAAATATGTGAAACCGTATTTCATGCGGATTCTGACCCTCGATTGATTATGGGGGCCCAGAAAATACCGCGAATATATTATAGAGATGGAATTATAGTCGAAGTAGGCTTCGGTGGTTACGGCCTTTCCACTTTGTAATTAATGCGCTAATGTAGGGATGGGTAGCGTTTCTATCCACAATGAACCATCGGAAACTCGCATATAATAATTGGAAGATAATTGGAAATCTGAAACCGCCCGTCGCCGTATTAGGTTCGTTTAAACAACGCAAAATAGTAAAATGCATCCTGTATACCTAGAATCGATATTTCCTGCGATAATATGCGAGCCATAGCGACAATTAGAAATTCGAGATACTTAGGTAACGAATGAAAAAACTCCTGTTAAGAAAATTTTGGAAAAAAAAAATAAGCAGAACAAGTTTCGAGGCGCCCCGAAGACCTGTTGCCAATTTTTCGGGTTTCCCACCGTTCAGCCGCAGCTGCACTTCCGCCAAGTTTATTTCGCGAGATAAAAATTGCGGGATAAAAAGTGAAAAAAGGAAACTGCTTTCCCATGGGCAATTCTGGGCGTAAAACTGAACCGTTTATCGCAATTTATGTACTCTACGAATTAGTGGCAATTGGCAAACCCATGAAGGCCTTTTCCTGCGCAGCGTTTAGTCGAATTAAGTAGCACGTGGTAAGTAGGTGCAGACAGACTAATGGATTTTTAAATTCTAACAAATTTTTGTTGGTTTTGTTGCGTTTTTTCTTCTCTCTTTCATGTTTGTTCTATTCTAATTCATCTCGTGTCGACTAGGCGACAGCTTAACTCCGGTATTCCACCTGCGTAAAAAGCAAACGCAAATAGACTGCCGCTCCGTCAGCTAAGAAACGGGATACTAATAAGATCTCGGAATACCGGACAAGTGCCTTGGACCCATCTTATAATCCTTGGCAAAATATGTTTCGTTCTCTTTGGCAGGCGAAAAATCTCCAAAAACAAAAAAAGTAAAAGTGAAACGATTATTTTGGGACGAATAAAACTTCGCGAATTTTGGAAAAACGCTTTCATTTCTCAGTCCTGACTCTGATGCATTCGTCCTAATCTCTGCGGATTAACTTTTGGAAACGCAGCCTTTATCCCAGCCCTTCGAAAGGGCCGATTCTCTCGACTGTGTTAACGGGTAAATAATACTCTTAACTCTGTTTAAGAGGCGAGAGCAAAGAGACTAAAGAACTACCACACGACCTCGAGGTAACGCCGGGTTTTGACGTATCTGGGCGAGCTCACAGCCCGAAGCCCTCTTCAGTTCTCTCCTCGTCACGTGGCTCGACTCTGCGAAGAGGCTTACCACTGAACCCACCCTGCCCCAACCACCCCTAATAGTCTATTGTCTGACATTCTCAGGTCCGTCTCGGTCGCCGCAACTACTACTCCTACTCTTCCTCTCCCTCTCCCTTTCTTTTTTTTCCTCTTTCTCGTTTTCATTTTCTTTTTTTTTTTTTTTCTTTTTTATTTTCCTCGGCTCTTTTTTCCTTCTCTTTTCATCCCCCTTTTTTTTTTCCTACCACTCGCGACTTATGTGCTTTACACAACGTAGTTACGACGTATACAGCTGCAGGGTGTTTCGATGCCAATAATCGTTCGCGACCTTCCCCTTTGCGGATTTTCCAACTACTTTACGCCGTTTCGATCGTTAGATTTTACGAGAATATTCAAACAATGTATCACCATGCCTATAAGCACGCGGCTATATCTTCTTTACTTGCCGAAAATACATTTCGCGAAACTTATTAGATAATTTTTTTTTTTTTTTCTTTTCGAAGAAGAAGAAGAAGAAGAAGGAGAAAAAAAAATAGTGTTTTTAAGTGAGAAATTGGACCCTTTTTGAAGCTAATTTTATAAACCGCACGAATGTTTGAATATGATAAATATAATAATATTATGTATACCGTGTACATTGTTTTTTTTTTTTTTTTTTTTTTTTCTTCCTTCCGTCACGTTAAAACTATGTATAAGTATATTATACGTGAGTTGTGAACGTATTTAGTCTTTGCGTTCGTGATTTGACTTAGCGTTTGAAATACGCCTTCTTATAAATTTTCATTTCTATTTTTGTATCGTAAAGAATTACGTAACAGCTTTTAGCCGTTTAAATTTTGACGGTTCAAAACTACATCCACTCGTTCGTTTAAAGATCATTCCTAAATCACCAATTCGTTCGTATACATCTATACTATGCGTAACCTCGCGGAATAAGTACTATTATAATGTAAATATCTACCTCCGAGGCTAACACGCGTTTCAACTAATCCCGCATATTATACAAAAATAATTATTCCTCCCTTAACTCGTCTAAGTGTGAACAAAAAGAGATGAAAAGGATAGAAGATAACTAAAACTAAAACCAAAACGAAAACCGGCTATCCCTCAGAATATACGTTAACCGTCGTCTGCAAGGGTGAAATCGATCCGCAGTCCGCATCCCTATAGCTTTGCGAGTATTTTATTTGTTTATTTTTTTTTCGTCGATAAAAAGGAGTGAAATAAAAAAGGGAGAAAAAAAGAAAGGAAAAGGAAAAAAAAAAAAAACAAATTGAAAAAATAAGGGATGAAAACTAACGGTATGTAGTATACGCATGTATAAATATATATGTATATCTATATAGTTGGGTAGTCCCTCGTTGTTGAAAGTTTATCACCCACAAACGAGCATCAGTTGGCACCGCAAGCTTTGGAAGAGAGGGCGAGGGTGGAGGGTCGTGGTCTTTACAGCTGGCGACTGACTGACTGTAGGATGGATGGATAGATGTGTGATGAATGCGCCGGCGTGTTGAAATATAAATGGTCCCACGCTTCGTCGCGGGTGCCGGTTGATGGGTGCCGGGTGCCAGGGAGCGCGAATCAAATGAATATTCCACTCGTCTTAATAAAAATGTGTCTAGCTAGCGGTATAGCAGCGTACGTGAGGCTAAAAAGCCAGATTTTAAACGTGCGAACCGGTGTTCGTTAACCGCAGCTGACGCCCCCGCAACTTCAAAGATATTAATTTTTATTTTTATAAACTGCGGTTAAACGCGTCCTTTTGAAAAAAATACCTGTAGAAATATCTGATGTACCTACGGTTAAGGGATGATATCCTCGGGGGTTTCGGGAATTAGCTTATTAATTCATTCGGGCTTCACGTGTTATCGTTAATCAAACTATTATCCAGGTAAAAAATTGCAACTGCAAGAAAACCGCTTCTTCTTCTTCTTCTTCTTCTTCTTCTTCTTCTTCGGTATAATAAAATAACGCTTTTCGATACGAGTGCGAAAGTGTTGATTCTCGGACGAGTGTGAAGTATTTTGCCCGAGCGAAGCAAGGGCGATATAATCACACGGGTCGAAAATCACCGTTCGCACATCTATCGGAATTTGTTTTTCAACACAACGTGCGTAAAGTCTAACTTTACGCACAGCGTGTTGAAAATCGTATCTGAAGCGAGATCCATAGTAATATATTGTAAAATAAATTATTTTTATTATTTCTCGAATCAATCTAGTAATTAGCTGTGAAAATCTAGAGTCTATGTAATGTAGACAAGGGTTGAAAAGTAGCATAACTAATTATCCGCGTAGAACAACGAGGATGGAAAGATTCTACGTTCTGATTTCTGGAATACGTGTATGGTCGACATCGTCTATGGTTTCATTTTTCCTTTTTTTAATTAAGTCTGCAAAGGTTTGCTAAAATCTTATCGACTCATATGCTTTATCGTGAGATATGATATACGTACAGATATATATGATAAAGTAGATACGGTGCGTTTAAATCGCGTATATTAATCTCGAAAAAGTATTTTTAATTGCTTTCAGAAAAATTGTGAGAATATTAATTCCTCTCACAGAATTCGGGGAATAATATACACACACACTAGTATAGAAAATAAATACGATATCATACCGCCGTGTCATAGTTTTTGCTAGTTTTCGCGCCTACGTCAGCTCGCAGGCAGCACATACTATCGCGTCTTCCGTTCCTTAGGTTTAGTTTACGCAAGATAGGAAGTTTGATCGTCAGCATATAATAGTTTGTAAAAATATAGAAAACAGTGGTTGTATACCTACGCGTGTGAAACATTCTCCGCCAAACCAGCCGCCTTTTTTCTTGAATCTTTCTGAAATTTTTGAAACTTTGCCAGTTTGTAGAACGAGTTGGATAGACTTTCAGCGAATTATTTCACACTTTTTAATCCAACCCTTTTTTATCAACCATTGACGGTCCCATTCTGGCAATTTTTCCATCTAGGTATATATTAGGCGCGTTGAACGCCAGCTCGTTTCTTTCCGGAAACGCCATAATGTGGAGACTGGAATACTAGCGAAACTGTCGAAGGCGTAAAAACCACGCGTGGGCGATAGAGAAAAACGAAACCAAAAACAACTTTAAGAAATAGAAACAAGATTGTTAGATTTGTTGAACTTTAATTAATGTATATTGTGTAGAAACAGTATGGGTATAGGTTTACTTGTGTGCGCGTGAACTTGTGCGAGCGATCATTAAACACCCTGAAACACCGAATCACGAGTTGTACTAGTCTTGGGAGGAGAATAAATGGCTGATATTAACCAGTTGACAAGTTGGTCACGAAACCAACGAAACTAAATGCGTATACTCACACAGTACTCTGCGAGTTTAATTCTGCTTACAGTCTATTTTCAGAGAGGGGTTAACCGGTCTTGTGCGGGTTGTATAATCTGGTGCACAATGAAACGACTCCAATCTGGGTAATCGTAATCATTTTTCTTCAATAATTAATGACAATGAATCTTCAGTCCAATTATCTCTTTCCTATTCCCAATAATCAGGTCTTCAAAAAGGTTTCAACCCTCCCGAACCGTTTTGCACCTAGAACTACGGAAGCAGAATAATTACTGCTGCACTCTGTGTGCTTAGCAAACTTCCTGCGAACCATATCTTCCTTAGATCAAATAGATTGGATTTTCGCAATTTGCGATGATTTAATATTTTTTGTTTTACTACCGAACCATGAGCGTCACCGCACTGCTATTTTTTCTATGACTTTCTGATACATTCCTGAAGATTTTTATGGGACGAAAAAATTAATTTCTAATTTTTTCCGCGCTATGGTTGATCGGAAAGAAAATTTTTCATCTTCGAAAGAGTTGGCTCTATAAAGATGTGAAAAAATTCACAGAAGTCCCCATAGAGTAGTGGTACAATCTGGCAAGTTAAAAAAAAAAAAAAAAAAATCCAAGCGGTTTGGGAAAAAGCGTGGCAGAGTACCCCCCGCAATGTTATCCATTACAAGAGACGCTTGTTTCGTCGACGATGACTCGATCCCACCATATTTCTAGGCCCTCAATGTGTTCGAAGTTTTAGTTAGTCGTTGCATAACGACGCGACACTGTTTAATATCGGAGTCGTCGAATCGGCACGGAATCGTGATCGAAAAAAAAAAAAATGATGTCATTATACGCTAACACGTAGAACATATGAGTATATGGCTTATGTGTCACTACAATGAACTGTGTATTTGCGGCACGTGCGTAACTTGCTTGCAGTTGAATATTTCACTCATAACTCGGTCTTCTCCGCGCCTCTAGACCCCCGCGGAGAACTAATATTCAAATATTTACTGCCTGGCTATGCCAAAGGCCATGGAGACAATAAACACGATTCTTAAATAGATGTAAATTACGCGTGCTGCGGAGGACACACGTCGAATCTTGAGCAACAAGTTTATATCGTCATCTTTACACCGTCGTTCATTCTTCGATCGCGTATAGTCTGACCGGGATTAAATAAATCGTCGCGATTTACTCCGCATAGATTTTTGCCGAGTAAGCATCAATCACGATTATCGGTAAATTTTACATCATAATTCCCGAAACAGACATTAAGATTTAATCTTTTTTCTTTGGAACAATAACGTGCGGAATTATCATATTGTACGACCGGGAGGAAGTCCACCTCCTCAATTATACGCGCCTTCTGCGGTTTCGTTGTATTTGGCAAACACGAACCGAAGAGAAACGATACGAGGAAAAACGCGGTGATTTTATCAAAAGAGCAAAAAATAATCCGGGGATATGAAATGCCGCAAATTTATACACGCATAAGTGCAGCTTGTTGAGTTTTCTCTAAATCCTTTCCACACACCGAGAGACCGCTATATCCCGTCTTTCCCGAGTTTATGAAGAGGTTGAAAATACAAGAGACACTTTAAACAGTAGTCAATGTGTCATATTTTTGTATCTGTATATTTTCACTACCCTCAGGGTTGACATCTTGGTCTTGCTCTCTAATGGATCGGGCTAAGGGAGCAGCAGAGCTTCTTCGTAACTTATGTTACCCTAATAAATCATCCCCGTAGCTCCAGCTCGAAGCACTTAATGTAGGGTTTAATGTCGTCAAATTTTACCGAGAAAAGCTCGCGCTTTCTTAGTTGGAGGAAGAATCTATAGCAATGTGATTTTATTTAAGTTATAGTAACTGCAACCCCTATGCACCCCTGCAACCCCTAAAAATGAACGAGAAAGCACTGTTTAATGGGGCGGCATTTGATTCGTTGGTTAAATTTTGACTAAGAGAAACAAATTTTGTGACCTACTCGAACCCCCAGCCTCGCACAAAATGAACCTTGTTTAACGACAGTTTAAGGGTGTTTGAACGTGTTTAGGGTAGCAGAATCGCTCCCAGAGGGTTTCTCTTCCCTTGGTCGTCAGGGCCGTGATGTAGACCCAAGCAGATATAAATCCATTCCACACATATGCCAGTGTTGGTTGATATTCCTACCCTTTATGGTACGAGGGGATGTGATAAGTGAGTTTTGTGATTTGTTGAGTCCGCCACTCACTTTTCGACCGCTTCAGGTTACATCGTCGTGTCTGTATGATGCTGTGTGCGAAGAATATAAGGGAGGAAGTTTGGCTGGTTGCTGGTTCGCTTAAGACTTCGGAGCCACGTGACTGATGACTTTATACAAAAATAAGAAGCTTAGAAAATTGTGGAGTGTAAGAGGGCGAGGAAGAGGACGAGGAGAAGCGCATGCCTACGAGTTTCTTATACTTTCCGCAAAATTTTCCACACGAAAATTAGTATTCCTCTAAGGTTTCCTGATATATGTAGGTATCTGGACCCGAGAAGCTGCAGGATCTTGTCAACGAAGAATATTAGGCGACCTCTTAGACCAACCGTCTTTCTTAGTTAGGCAAGACCCTCTCCTTGTCAGATAGTTACCAGCTTCCGGTGTACAGGGAAATTTTTCGGCTTTTATAATTCGATATTTTTCCTCGTTGTACCTATCGATGCTCGAGAACTCCGTGTCGCAGGGTCTTACGATTCTCTTCTACTCGCGAAAGGAAAGTGGCTTTTTTCAACGTTCACAAAAAACGGAAGCCATCACGGACCCTGAGCTTCCGCAATTTAGTTTCTCGCCGTCTACAACAGACAGGATTGCCTCCGGATTATTTGACCACTGTCCGCCATCAGATATATGAAAGTTCATATGAGATAACCCGGAAAGACTGGACGAATTTCTCACCCTCATTCGTAGACATTGCGGCATGTAGTGCTCCTCGCGAATACTTCGTAGATCGTCGATCCCTTCGAATTTTGCTATTTGAAATTTGAAAAAATCGTATCTCGCTTACGGATGGAATAAAAAATCCGAAAAAAATCACAGCCCCTCATATCAAGCTATACTAAGGCGAAAAAAATCGTTATTTAAATTGGTAGAGTGTAGAGGGATGGACAGTGCAGGTCTAAATCAGAGATTTGAACAAAAGCGACAAGATGAAATCCGTCCGTGTATCTGTTTCTCGGTCAAGAAGGACTGCCCTCAGGAATTCTAAAGGATTTAGCCGGCACAGAAAAGTATTTTGTCAGGTTTGGCAGGCAGTTGGTTAAAGGCACAGCAGGTATCGTCGGAGAAGAGGCAATAGTTTATCAGGCGCGTAGCGAAAGCCTGTTAAAATGCAAAGGCGCGGTTAAACGAGGTCTTCTTCTTGGATATTCGGCGAAACTCTTTAGTATTCCGGCGCTCTACTCGTCCCTCTCTACTTCCCCGATCCCCATTCCCCTTATTCTTGTAACATGTTCTTCGCATTAATATACCACGGCTTAAGACAAAAGCGACGATCGTCCGCCCGCAACCCGCAACCCTCGACACTCTTCTTCTTCTTCTACTTCTTCTTCGACTTCTCTTCTTCGTTTTCTTTCCTCGGCACTCGCCGCACGTCCGACGACCCGACGTATATTTTCGTTAAGTTGACGCCCTCGAGGAGTCCGTTAAATTGGGGATTTTTCCTCACCCTCAGACCCGAACTCGCGGGGCTTTCGCATATGGGTATAGCCGCATCTTGAACCATCGTGCTAAAATAACAGAATGCGATATTAGACCGCACGTTAAAATTTATTAATTTATCACTTAATGGTGAAATTTTCTTGCGATTTATTTGGCCGGGCTTAAGTCCCGACTTTGAAACTCCCGGACGTCGACAGTACGAATTCCAGGACCTCCGAAGTTCTGATCTTATAAATTTCAACCTTTCTGAAAATTCTGGATCGTCTCAAACAAATTCAGAATTTTTACCGTTTAATCATCGCGGTCGAAAATTTGGTCATCGTGGCTCCAGAAACGATATTCTATCTTTATAGTTTACGAGTTTGACCAGCTATCGCAGATAACCGTATCTTCGTGCTTGACCTCAACTTCGCAAGCTCCAATTCCTGCACCCGATGTTATTTAAACATGTAGAAATTAATCTCTCTTTCTCGAAAATAGAATAGTTACGAAATCGGAGAAGAGCGCGAGGCGCAATGTCGACAGAAAAAAAATCAACATATTAATGTACACGAGCGTTTGTCGCAAAATTAATCGCATGCGATATACGTATCCAATATTATATCCACATCACTTTCTATAATTAGGTGTATGACATCGCAAAACTCTTTCTCGTTATTCTGATATCCCGCCTTTTTTCGTTTTTTCATTTTTTTTTTTTTATTATTCTCGAACTCGAGTTATCTCTATCGATAATAAATTCTCCTTATGGTATTTTTTGCCTATTATATTATCATTGAATAATTTGAAGCTTCTACTTCTCGATGATTTAAGTTGAAGATCTATTTTCAACCTATCGGCAAAAAACGTGGCAGCCATCTTCTAAACTCATATAGAAATATTCGTTAGTTCTATTTTCGCGTCGTTATCTATCTTGTTTCGACTCTTAAGCTGGCCTCAAACCTTTAGACTATTCATCTCTTTTCAGGCATGATCATCGTTTCATACTTTAGTACATATTTCCCATTTCGAAATCGGCCTTTAGTTCGCCGAATTCCTATTCTCTCATCTTTAAAGATAAAATCTCGCCACCATTCCCCCCATAAGGTTTTGTATAATTTTATAAAAATTTTCGTAGTTTGGTTTCATTGCGGATGGTGCGAAGGAACGTTCATCGACTAATCCTATCGATGAATAAATGAATGCCTATGCCTACCTACGCCGATGATGATGAAATATGAAAATAATTATCGGTTGTTTAAAAAGTGCGAAAAGTTTCGCATCAGGATCCTAATTTCTGCGCCTTATACCATCGAACGGATGTAAACTTGAGTCTTACCTCATAGACGCGGGACGTAGGCGACTAAAAAACTTTCGTACACCCTATTCTGGGCAAAATATTTGCCAACAATTAACCAGCCCTTATGAATCTGCAGACTCCTGGCTTTCGACGCCCCGGTATTAACAGTTGGACAAGTTTCAGAACTCCTAGAAGGTGTAAGAACGTGCGGTTAGTATTTTGGGAGTCTCTATTTCCTCATTGACCATCTCTATCATATTTATTAAAGGCACGTACATATTAGCTGACATACACGATATATACCATAGGCACTTATTTATCGCCGTCCACTTAAGGCATTCTTTGCTTGATGAGTAACAGACCCCATATATAGAGGCCGTGTCCTTTATGAGGTCCTTGCCATCATGACGGAAATTGATAAAACCACATATGACCTCATTTACCCCGAATAGAATCAGCAATGATTATCATTTTGCGATGTAAAATGTACCGTGCGGTTTTTCTCTGATTGTACGTAAGATGTTTGATAATTAATGAAAGTCTGGCTGGTTTGCGGTTGTGATTCTAACGTTGAGTAGGTACTACCATTTCACGGTACCTACTTGAACTCGATTCATTTTATTCCATATATTTTCTCTCCTAGGATCGTGGGCTTCTGACTAATCGGTGAATGTTCGAACTGTATACACATATGTATATACCGTGAGTTTTCCGTGCGCCTATGGGCATGCAATTGGGATTGCGTAATTTTCAAGTGACCAACTGCACGGCCACCCCCAACCTCAACGATTGTTTGTAAAAATAGTCTAATATTTTGGGTATTTATTTACAAATAATCGTTGAGGTTGGGGGTGGCCGTGGAGAGATACGGTAGTCACTCGAAGATTACGTAATTCAAATTGCCTGCCTATAGGCGCACGGGTCGTGCCATCGTTAAGAAAACCCACGATATATACCACAGGTTGTGTAAAGAAATATTTATACTGTAATAAATTTTTTCTCATAAATCTGCACGCCGAGCTCAGCTCGTATAGTTCGAAAAATTATACCGACACAAATTTTAAACGAGTTTTAAACTAATGGAACATGTGTCTGCGCCGAAATTTTTACGTATATATGTATGTATGTAGGACGTAGCTGGTATATAAGTGAAGAAGAGCTCTGCAGCATGTATACACGGATATTTCTATAATTATAAAGAAAAATTAAACAGTTTACGTTACGCCGCGAGTTTCCTCGCGAATTATACCTCGCCGCTGTAAATTTTTACGTTTAGTTTATTTTTTCACCAAGATTCTCCGAAGCCGATACTTATTTATCTATATCGGTTCGCTTTGTAGGAATGATATTTTTACGGAAAAAATAAGACATCCGAGAAAAAGTAAAAACGAAAAGAATAGCCATCAAAACAAAAATCTGTGTCAGTCTTTGTACTACCCTTCGCTCTATTTTTCCAGTATGATTGTCAGCCACTTAGCTTCGCACTCTTGATCTGTTCAAACAGATATCTTGAACCATACGATACGCTGTACTTTATAGACAAGTATGTCATACCTACAAGTATACCATGTATACACGTATGTATACGTAATACGTAAGTAGGTACGTAGGGAGAAAAAGGCAGACGCTAAGCGTCGCGTTGGTTGTCATAGAGGCTGGGCACGACTTGGTTGCAGGTTGGTGTGTAGTATATACTATATGCGGATCCTCTGTGTCTCTCCTTCTAGTGTCCCTTCCCTCTTCCTCTTCCTCGTCTTCAATTTTTTATATTTTTTCTCCTTTTTTTCTCTTCGTTTTTTCACCTCATTCTTAAATCCAAGCGAAAAACCTGACTCGCGGTATTACCGCGAGTAGGTATATTGTCTCGACTCTCGAGTCTTGAGACGACACGAAACTTGGTTATTCCGGAAGAGTTTTGCAAAGGATTTTCACGCTAAGTCCGGTCTATGATCTTTTTCGGACAACTACGTGCTTGTATTCCCACGATATACGGATTCCGCATTCTCAAATAACGCCAACAGCGATCCTTGAGACAAAATTTTAAACGAACTAACTAAAACTAAAATTCATGCGGATATAGACATACTATCAAAAGTTTATCCCTCTATTTCCAAAAGACGCTAGTTGCTTTTTTCTTTTTCGATTTGATTGAATTTCAATTCTTTAAGGCAAATTTGATTTCCGATGGAAAGAAGCTACCTCTTAATGTGTTTAGAAATTTGTCAATTTTATGAAACTCTTTCGACACTAAAATTCGTGAAATTCCAAACTTGAACTCAGTGTCATAATTCAACAAGTTTTGTGAAAATGGCTCGCACGTAGTGCCTTCCAGCGTCTTCTGTCAATGCAAATAACAAAGATAAACTTTAAAGACAGGTTCCCGTTTCTTCCACCTAGTATATTCACAGCTAGTCTTGATCCCAACGTATTTCGTTAGAACTGCATCTGGGCATCGGGTCACTGACCTCGCAAATGGCCAGTTCACATGACCAGTCTTCGCCAGCGATTTCAACATTCGTGGTGAATACCTGGGGTGTATATTACATATGAACTATGGCGTCGTGGTTGGAGGCCAAGGGGCGACAGGCGGGGAAGGACTCCGGATCCTGATCCTGAATTTATATCGCGTGTTTAGGTGGGAATTGGTAGTTTACGAGCAACGCGTGCGAGTACTCGATGATACGGTGCAAAACAGCCAATAGACATCGATGCCGGGACCGGGGCCGATGTGGCCCCAGGAACGACGAGCCGAGCCATGGAAACAGATCCAAATCACTTTTATTATTCATCGCTCTTTATTGGCGTTATGGCACTTTTGTTTGCCCTTAGACCTACACCGTATCAAACATGCGGCACGTTTACAGGAAATTTTGAAATTATTGAGACCCTGAAGACGTGCGCCTATACTCTGCAGTGATCACTTTCAAAAGGAACTTATTTTTCTCATGACAATTTGCCTTTTATTTTTCCAGGACGATGATCTCGGCTTTGATCCTGACGTTGAAACTCCACTGATCGAAAGACACCGCCAGTCCTCCATCTTTCACAGGATAAAAAGAGGTTTCTGGGACTTCCTTCAGGGTAGCAATGCGGAACCGACTACAACCGAAACACCGGAAACCCCAGGTAATTGATCTGTTAAGTTTTGGGGTAGTTTTTTTTTTTCCAACCGTCAATGAATAGGATCAACTCTGTTCACGAGCTTTCCACTGATCGTGCGATGGAGGACGAGTGTTCGAGACAGTCTTTGCCGCACATTTTTCGAGACATAGGTCGTAAAAAGTACAAATAAGTCTGAATAAATGAAAGTCCGAAAGCGAGATAATTCGGGAATTGGAAACTTATTTTTTATATCCTGCAACGATTGACTACTAATGATGTTTGTTTAGTGGTGCCCGATGAACCACAAACGGAACAAGATAAAGAACCGCTCCCATTGACTGCTGAGGATGACACGGGCGGTCAGCAAACTGATTATGATGAGAATGCCGCGGATGGTGAGCAACAAACGGGTTTCGATGAATCGGTCCCAACATCATCACAGGAGCGAAAGACACGGGAAAGTGGAGAAGATCCCGAATCCGTAAGGAACTTCGATTACAAGATCATAACACATGTGTATGTGTGAGTGTACTCTGGTTTTTTCATAAATCTAAATCGTTTGTTCCTTTTCTTCTCGGCAGTATACAAACGACATCGACCGCGCAGGGGGCGGCGACGACGACGATTATGGATCAGGTGAAATCGAAGGAAGTGCAGATACAATTAACAACTTGGATTCCGACTTGAGGACCCGTCCAGATATCGACGTGGAAGAACCAGTACCAATATCTGGACAAGAATCAAGACCAGGACCGGACGCTCCTACACGTATGTCAAATTAAACCATAAAAATATGATCTCGTTTTGATATCCATGAGATTTTTCACCGCCAGTGTTAAAGATGTTTAAAAATCCTTGTCAAATATTAATTCCTGTTTATTATAAAATTGAGAAATCTTCCGTATACGCACAGACTTATTAGATCATAACACGCTTTCGGATAAAACCTTCCAATGACTGTGAACTGTTATGAAAAAAGCTCTATGAACCTTCAGCAACTGACTTGATGAGATACCCTATCATTTGTTTCGCACGTAGATTTCTACCGGGTAACCATAATCATCAATGAACCGTACAGACAAAGTTTAGCGGATCGTGAGAGCGACCAATTCAAGGAGCTCAGTGGTCAGCTGAGCCGAGCCATTGATGGGTTGTACCAAAGCGCCCTTCCCAATCAGCGGACGAGCTCAAAGATTCTCAAATTTGTGTGAGTACCTTCGTCAAATAACGGTGGGAATAATTTCAAAGTCTGCGTAATTCGGATTGAGGGTGTAATTTACTGTATCTTCAACATTTTTCAGATCAACTTCGGACCCGGTCGCGATACAGGTATTCCTTGACATTCAGTCCACCAGCCCTGCCGAATCAAAAATCCGTTCGATTTTCGCTGAACAACTCGAGCTTCATACTTTGGGCAACATTCAAGCACGACCTGACGGTTTCAGCTTGAAAAATGTGCAAGGTGATTATTTCTCGTAATTATTTATCATCCTGTTCAAGGAATTATTCGACTATCGAATATGTGGATAGACCTATGGTACACACGTGCCTCTCGTGTACAATATATAAAGGATTTCATGCCAACTCGGCTTCGGTCCATGTCTTTTTATATCATCATGGATGATATCCGAGACGGTCAGGATCAGACGTTGGCCGAGTTGACGTGGAATGCCTCCTGTATATCGCGTGTGTATAATATAATCGAGGTCAAAAGCAGCAGCAATTCTTGAACACGCCATGATTAGTAATCTCAGGCCAAATATCTTCAGTTCAATATACGAGATGACTTCTTGACTCGAGATATCTGCGTCAACATAGAATTCGGTAAGAATGAACCGCGTAAGCAAATTGTGGATAATTTTCCACGTAGCCATAGCTATTAGCCACTAGATCCTATGATTTGCGCAAGATCCCCGTTAGTCTACTTTATTCAGTTTTTTCTGTTTGTTTCTCCCATTTTTATGAACCTAATTTTTATTTTTTTGTTTCTGCATTTGTGTTTTCGTTTCAATTTTTCTTCGTCTCTACGCCACGTGATAACTTGCCGAAATCAAACTTCGCGAGCCAGATCTTGGGTCTGAGGAATGCGAATCCGAGACGGAGTTCAGATGCCAAAGCGATGGCGAATGCCTACCGATAACTGCGAAGTGCGATGGAATTATCCAGTGTATCGATGGGTCTGATGAAACCGATTGCCCTCTACCCGAGACCACCACGATTGTTGAAGATTCAGAAAGTAAGAGACATGCATCAACGCTTTTACGTTTGGCTTTATTGAATTATTTATTAATTATCGAAAAGGAACTAAGCTTTAGACTTTGCCGATTCGAGAAAAAGCTTAGGCAAAGAAGAATTTGAAAAAAAGTGTAGGTATTTCTCTCATCATGTAAGTTTAAACAGACCAGGATCTGCACCGGGAAAAACGATTATCGGAATAATCGGCGAATCTCGATTTTTCGAATGATTCCCTTTTGGCGGAAAGCAGAATGAGATTCGAATTTCCGATAAAATAAATTTCAACAATATCTTAATTGATTTGATGTACGATTATTCGTTTTCACCAAATATTTGACCCGCGTATCTCAAACGGTACCATCGGTCTGTAGATATTATAAAAACAGTAAAAATCGAAGATCTTGGAATATAGAGGCAAAACCGTTACGCCGAAATTAAAAAACCAAAAACGGTAACCATCTTCGTAACCTTGTATAATTTTTTATTAAATCCCAGGGGTCAGGGCACATTTTTCAAATAAATACTCTGGGTATATTTGTTTTCTGTACATTATACATACATGTCTTACTATAATTAGTTCTGCACGCATGCAACCATGTAGATATATGTGAACCTACTATCAGGGTGTGTAGATATTAACAGATTTTTATGTAAGGTAGATTTTTCCGAAAGAAGAGGTGCATAGTTCAATTTTGAGTCCTCACTTGAACTGGCTCCCCATTTTCTACGTAATCAACACAGGAGGAGAAACGATTTGGAAGAAAAAAAAAATTAATAACTTTGCTAGAAATTAAGATGTCGAGTTCGTTCTGGGATCATTTTTGAGGGTGAGGATTGTAGTATTCACAAAAAAATAAGAATGCTCCAAGATGAGTTACAGGATGGCCTACAAGGAGGGATTGGTTCAGGGTGCAAAAGTATCTAGAGTTTTATCCTGAAGCTCGCTTATTTTTTCCGAATAGCTTAATCCTTTCTTCCCAAAATTATTCCAAAACGAACTCGATATCTTACCTTCTTAGCCAAGTTGTGACTTTTTTTTACGAGCAAAAATGGTTTTGTTATTTTCATTATACGAGAAATGGAAATCCCGTTTTAGCTAGTTGAGCTAAGAGCCTCTCCTTTCGGGAGAAGCTACTTCACACCAAAATCCACCATATGGAGTATCAACAGCGAAAGAATGAAGGAAAAAGATCATTTTCCACACACCCTGATATGTGTAGTACATGTAGTAGTACCTTGGTCCTCCTTCCAGCTATTTAAGAACGTTGACCATACACACAGAGATACTATAATCGTGCATATCTGTTTTCTCCCCCAAAACTATTCCCTCGTCCTACCACCTACACGCAACATAATCTGTGCACTCCTTCTCCTGCCTGTCTCTTTCTCTCTCTCTCTCTCTCTCTCATTCCATTTTGGTATATCCGTCCGCGACGTGGTTCTCCAACGTTGGAAAATTGACCAGAATCATTGAACGCGTCAGCGATAGAAGAACTGGATTACGATGACAATGTCGGGAATACTGACAATCCAGAGAGCAACTACTCTGGGTTATCTATAACTCCGTCACCACCACGGTCCCGAGAAGAGGAGGTCCAATGCCGAGGAGATCAGACAATCCGCTGCAGGGACGGTAGCCGATGCTTTGGATCTATCCAAAGATGTGACGGTGAATCAGACTGCGATGATGGGAGTGACGAGGAAAATTGTCCGCATCCAGGTACTAAGAATGCCTTGCGGAACCTGCGCGGATATACATCCAGAAACTAATTCAGCTTGCGATAAAATGAATCCTTACAGCCTGCACACGTCACAGTCAATTGTGTGATTTATCATCATGTATTTACATGGCTTTTTTTATTCCCAAGTCACTATCTGATGCATGTATCTATCGCCTATTGTATGTTTGCTCTGTATATCTTCATACACATGACATCTCGGTCCGCCTTGCAGTTCTCTTCCTGCTTTACACGGGCCTCTTCTTCAGGTATAGTAAAACCGAATGGCAATATAGATTCATTTGCCTTAAGGCTGTCGAACCTTTCCGGTACGATGAAAAAAAAGATAATAGATTTACATTGAATGAAGTAAGTTTCAGTTCGGAGGTCAAAATGACCATTTCAAACTGTCCTAAACTCGGATTTCATCAAGAATAACATATCTTCAAACGTGTGGTTCTTCCCACACCTCAGTTCTGGTTTTAATCGTCAATTTCAATCCTCACGCAATTTGATACCAATAAATTCTTTTCGGAATTGATTCAAGAGGGTGTGGATGGATGTGCCTTTGAAGAAAAAATTTCCATCCAACTGTTACAGTGGCCAAAACCTGTGCATCTAATTCATACATAATAATACCGCATAATGAATAAAAGTGTTTAATAAACTAATGGGTCATTCGGGTGTTCTGAACATGCCTATAGAGTTGTCTCGTATTAATAATCATTGCTCTTGTTGTCTTGTATTAACAATCATTGCTGACAATAATACCGGAAAAAAAAAAAGTTTTTACGGAGTAAGGGTGAAGTAGTAAGACCTGGGGCTGAAATAATTCCATTTATTAAAATTTTTCATTCATTCTTACAGGATGTGAGGTCGGAGAATTCGCCTGCGACGTAAACAGATGCATCAGGAATGAGCAGAGGTGCGACTTCGTGGTACACTGTGACGATCAAAGCGATGAGCTCGACTGCCCTAAACCACCTGGTAAGTTTCATTCAATTAACGTTTATAACAATGTTATTCTCCCGCGTTTTAATATTGCGCTCTTCTCTTGAGCGTCGATAATATAGAGATCTACTGTCGGTTTTTGTTCGCTTGATAACCCACACTCGGTAAGCTAGGTCTGGCGCAGTCGGTATTGACTTAGCGACAGAGTAATATGAGCTTAGCTACCGTGGATAACGAAGACCTATGCCGTATCAACGATCGGTAATACAAAAAACCGATCATAGTACTCTAAGCTAGAGAATTGTTTTGAAAATCTTATGAATATGGTACAGCTAGCTCTGCGAAGCTCGAACAATAATAATAATAATAATAATAATAATAATAATCATAATACTAACAAGATTTTGATGTTGGAGTTTTGATTAAAAGATTACTTCTGAATCTCAAATAATGATTATCAAAATTCAATAAAGGGGTAACATAAGGCTTGAAGTTTAAGCTGCAATTAAAAAATATTTAAACAATCTCAAATGATGATTTTCAAATGTGAATATAATCTTTAGTCTTCCTGTTTTCGTTGAAAGCTTTCCCATAGAGACTTTCGAGAAAAACGCCTCGGGCTTATTTTCCGGTATTTTTTTCCCGTAGGAAGAAAGAGAAAAAAATGAAATAAGAAATAAAAAAAAAAAGGTCATGCAAAACTATGCAACGAGGGCGATCTCGTGAATATTCAAGAGCAGACTACGCTCTTTTTTGGTTCGGGTACGTGGGCTGAAGGATCATCGGCTAGTCAACAGCCCGGAATCAACCCGCAACGTTGCGCTGCTTCCGTGTTCATGAAAGATCTAGCGAGTTGCGAGTCTTTCGCAAATCCGGAGTCTGCGTTGAACTTGGGATCCGAGATTCCACTTCGTATATATTGTCAAAAAAAATTCGTCTAATCCTCGCAAATAGTTGCAGTATAAACGACAGATGAAGCGATCATGTCCTGCGTTTAAATTCCGTTTTTTTAAGCCGCTAGAAACGGGGGAAATCGACCCGCATGACCTCAGGCTTATTATATAAATCAAATTATACGATTCCCTGGCTCATTTAACGTCTCTGCGGTTCTAGCAAGGAAGGATCCTTTAAGTCTGTCTCTCTCTCATCCCTTAGCCGCTCTTTTATTTTCTCTTACAATTCGCTGCCTATAAATACTCCCGGACACGCACCACGTTGTCCCGATCATCCTCGTCGTTTCGACCTGCATGCTTAATCAATATTCAAGCATTTACCCCGTCCCCAACTCTCTCTCCGTCTCTCTTTCTCGCCGCTATAGCTGCACAGGGTTCGTTTAGCCAGAGGTAACAACATAACATAACATAACATCCCGTAACACAACGTGGGCTAACCTGCAGGCAATACTTACGACGAGGACAACAATTATTAGGTTTGCGGGGGCCCCGGGGTTGACGGAGATAAAGAGAGACGGTAGATATAGACAGAGAGAGAGAAAGAGAGAGAGTTAGAGGGTTGGTATTCCTCCACACGCTAGGCACCACCACGACAAACGTCACTTCCTAAGAGTTGAAACATTACTTAGAGAGAATCTACCGTACCCCACGTGACCGAGCACCGTCTTCGAAGAAAAACCGTTACAGAAACATTATTTATTGCGTTTACCATTCTATTCTCTATATCATTCCCGCTCACTGACCCACCGCAATGTATATGCAGACCCTAAGCACAGCTGTAACTCTACAAACTGATTAATATATTTATGCGGTTATGCGTCTGACCGTTAAACAAACTTTCGAAATTCAACAAAAACTTCTTTAAATATTCATTTATCACACGATGTATTCATATCCGATTTACAAATATTCAATTCTTCTTACTTATACCCGATTCAGGGAAATACAAGTTGATGCAATCACTCTAAAAATGTCTTCATATCTCGAGAACGAATGAACGGATTTCATCCTTTCTTGCATCAATCGATGCGCTTTTTCTTACCTCAAAACTGTTAAGATTTTCAATTTAATCTGTCCAGTGGTTTTCGAGTTATTTGAAAAAAAAAAAAAAAAATCGACTAAAAATTTCAATTGATATCTCGAGAACCAATCAACGGATTTCCATGATATTTTTCTCAATCGTTAAGATTTTCTGCAACTTAAATCTGATTAAATGTGAAAATTAATTCATGATGTATAATGAAAAAATCAACTCTTTTGAGCTTGAGAAATCCGGACGGCATGACTCATCGAGGTTCGCCGTTTTACCAGCTTGGCTTTTTATCTCTTCGTAAAAATTCGGTCTTCTTTGAAATCTGCTTCACTAGATGCGGAAGTTTCTCGATTTTTTTTTTTTTTTTTCTTATTTTTCTTTCTCCTTCAAGAAAACAAAAGTAATAAAGAAATGGAGAGTTTGGAACAGATTTAACGGCATCACCTACCGTCCTAATCGATAGTCGAGGTTTAGACGCGTATACCGTAACGTTTCCGAAGTAATTATACCGATCTACAATTATCATGACACAACGGTATTTACCGTTCGCTATTTACGATTGGATAATTCAAATTGTTCCCTTGCCATTATCTCTGCAGTTAATTTTATTCGTTTTATTATCCTCGTATACTTCTCCGCGCTGCCGGGATATCCTCGGTCGACTCCTTTTGCTCAATGCTGTCTCCCATTGTTTCCTATTACATAATTGACGATATTATAATTGCACGCAGAAGCTCGTTATTATGTTTAGCCTCTTTCGGAGAATACCGGTAATGCATTGAAAAATAAATGTCGGACTAACTCTCTTAAAGGTCTAACGGCAAATCATGTCAAGGCCAATTTTCGATCGCCAAACCCCACGGCGACACATGTTCGATTTTATCGGCTATCGATCGGTGTATCTGCCACACGCTATCGCATGCACATCATCGATTTCGCGCCTCTGTGAGTAGCGCTACTAGGAAATGCAATGAGTGGGGGAAAATATCCGGGCAAAATAATAATTGCGCCGGTTTTTTGCGCGCATAAAAATCGGCGCGGAAACCTTGAACCGCAATGTTTCATCCTGGCGCGATAATTGAGGTGTTGAAATCGAGTTAGAGTTGTGTTACAAATGAATTATAACGCCGATTGCGCATCTGCAGGAGCTCACGGTGGGTTCGAAATGAGAGGCGGATTGCCCTTCGTCGGGCGTGTTTTCATCAAGCTAACCGCGTGCCCCGGCCTCTCGAACATTTTAGAACCTGATTTTTGGTGCTTCGTCTACGAGCGTCGCGTCGTAACCGCGGGATTAAACCAGCGGGGTACGGATTGGTGGGCGGAACTCGGTGCTCACCCTGCACACGACGATCAGGACAACTATAACACCTCGCATTCTGCTTCGCTGCTCCAGGAGCGCAATCTGACATTGGTTTTTTGTTATTTACTTCGCTCCTCTCCCAAGGATCACAATCAGTAATCACAAACGTTATCAAGACGGTGGAGGTCACGTATTCCTCGATTTTAATGCCGTAGTTAAATATTTGTTTTATATTAGAAAGACAGAAGGGCGTAGTTTCATTACTTCGAACTTTTACAGAGCTTGAAATGAGCGACGTACCAAAAACTATCATCGATAGAGAGGAAAAGTTCCCAAGGACCTCGTGAATAGCGTGTAAAAGATTCTGAGTATTTCTAGAAAGTAAGACGCTCGTCAATTATTTGAAAAACTTTCAAGCCAAATTTTTCCCATAGGTACTTCGCGTCATTTTTAGATCTGCTATTCAGTTTGAACGGAATCGATGCACGGGGTTTTGATATGGAGGGAAATATGCGTTTTTAAAGAAAACTTAATGCGTCGATGACCGTTCCTAAGATTTTCCCACTTATAGGACAATTTGGAAATTGAACGTGCGAGGGACAGGAGTTTTAAAATGGAACTAAAATTTTATGCACCCATTCAAAACTCGGATTACACTGTGTTGTCCAATTTTGATGCATTTAATACAATCCATAACGTACCAGACATCGACCAACTTTGGCTCTTCGCCATTTTAATCAAACCTTTCGATCGCGGTTCGAGCTCAAACACCGGATTATCCTTAGATTACGTAAAACTGACGTCCTAGCTGGACATGCTAAACGTCTCAGGATTGAATTCTAAACCATAGAATCGGTAGATTAAATCAATCTATGATTAAACGGTGTCTCAAGAACCACTTACCGAAATCTCCTTCAATTCAAAAAGGTATTATATTACGATCGTGGGACACAGGTCGCATCGTTCATCAAAATTTATTAAAATTTGGAGGGAATTTTATGGAATTATGTAATTTCGGGTAAAGCCGATAATATACATAGATATAACGTCGAGTTTCTATCTCTTTATATTCTCTTTATTTTCTCAACAAAAATGTTCTAAAATCAAAAAAAAAAAAATCATCGAATATCATTGATTTTACTCAAAAATTATATTATATATGAATGTATAGAATATTCCCTCAAAGTTTGGAGGAGTTTCGATTAACGATGCGACCTGTACTGCAGCAGCTACGACGACAACTTTTTTTTTTTTTTTTTTTTGCGATCAATCTATGTGACGTATAAGACAAAGTTCACAAAATCAGTAATAATTTTTTAATCGTGTCTGAGAAATGGGTAAGAAATGATTTTCAAAGTTTTAGGTATACTTATACCCCGCATAAAGGAATACATAAGAGGAAGAAAAAAAAACTTTGTAGAAAACAGTGAGAATAAAAATAATAATTAAAATAAATGATCGCGAATCCCATTTTCGCTAGAAATTTTTTTCGATGAAAATGTTATAGCCTTGGATGTATATATATACCTATATACCTGCATAATATATATAGCTACCAAACGCCCGCGAGTAATTAGTAAAATTCGTTATTCTATAGCAGAGAGGAGCGAACGCAGGGTAATCCTTAGACGTAAAATACCGACGGTAGAAAACAAGAGCGTAAAGAACTACCCGAACGAGTTGAAGAAGTCGATTAGTATGAAAATGTGGCGAAAGATCTTGCCTTGAATAAACATCGCCATATCCTACCCCGTCCCTTCCTCCCTCCTCTCCTTCCCTTCGCTTCTGCCCTTTGCGCTTTTGGAAATCATCGCTTTTCGAAAAAAGGAAAAAAAAAAAAGAATTAATTATGTCGCAACTTCTGCTGCTTCTTCTTCTTCTTTTTGTTCTTTTGTTTTTTGAAAGTATCTTTTTCGATATCTTGTACGCCCGAAGAAAAATAGGATCGGTACAGATCCAAGGTCCGGTTAAATAATTGCTATGCAAAAAGCGAATTGAGGCGAACTGCAGAGTCCTTTCCTTCTTACTTGAACCATGGGGTGATGGGGAGAGACCAGGAACGGGGCTCTAATCTTTGTGCCTTAATCAGCGATCTCTCCCGCACCATTCCCCCGGGTGTTAATAATTAGCGAGGTATTCGTCGCTTCGAATAGAGAAGAGGAAGGGCAGACCGTCAACGAGTTTCAAGTAGCCGGCAAACTGTCGCTAACGGAGGTATAGGTAGCTATACGATCAGTGGGTAAATATATATGTATGTATACATATATGTACCTATACTTATCCATCTATCTACCTATATACCCACCTACGTGCGCGAGCACATCGTCGCGGGCGGGAGAATTTAACCGTGATCCAAACCAGAGAGGAAGTAGGTTTTACAGTGCGAGGGTATACGCAGCACGCCGCGATACCTCTTTACTCTTATCCGAGAAGGTCAATCGCGACTTCAAGTTTTCGTTAATTTATGATCGCGGGATCGTTTGCAGTCGAATAAAATCCGTAAGTTGAATTGATTTGAAAAAAAAAAAGAAGAAAGTTCTTGACTTTAATTCCTCTGCACGAATTTTGTATCAGGAAATTTTAGTGACGCAATTAATTCCCCAAGGATAACACCCCTTTTTTATCCTAAAATTTTTTCGATCCAAGATTATGATCGAGGGGACTCGCGACTCGATGAGGGAAGGATCACTTCTTGTAATATACGTGGAGTGTATTAATGAATGGATCGGTAAATCTCGCGGTTAACAAGATATTTCGGGAGCTTTTAGGTCGCGGTATAAAATCGGGTCCCTTTGACACAGGCCTACTACTCGAGAGTTTAACAAGTCGAGAAGAGAAGATCGCGCTTTTCAAAGTTCCCCGAATTCTGCAGTGGGGCGTCTTCGCTAACCGCGAATAACGAATCGTAGAATTTCGCGGCTGCGATTGTGGAGTGAAAATACGCCGGATAAGAGCGGGAGAGACAGACGCGGTCTCTCCTCGATACGCGTTAGTATTCACTCGCACGCTACGCGATCAACGGTTTGCTTCGAGCTGTCAGTCGTGGAGGTGATAGTCAGCAGCGAGGTAGTCGGCTAGAAGTTGATCCCGATCATATTTGCGATCGGATTATATCGGTGGGATAAATCGGTAATAAAAACTAAAACAGAAAAGGGAAGAAAAAAAAAAGAAATAATAAAATCGGCATTTGGCTTGTGTCTGCGGTCTAATTTTTCATTTTATTTCAATTTTTCTTTTTTTATACTTTTATACTTTTCTACTTTTCTACTACAATCATATCGATTCGTAGATTATTATCCTTCGACGTAGTTCTAGGCGTAGGTTCGAGTCGTCAGAGGACATTATTATACCAACCGGTTCGTGAAACGAGATACTTTTGATTGTGAAAATTGTGCAGGGATTCTTCTCATACGGCTCAGTTGTGATATGAAGGAATTTGAAACCGTAAACAATCGCCGCATATCCTTGCACGGAAATTTTTATTTTTCACTTGTATGATATAATACAGATGGCGGTTTCAGATCATTCTGAGAAAATTATTGAAACACTGGACTCTGGCCGTCCGGATAATCCCAGATATTTGATTTCTGGGAAAAAAGTATCGAAATTTATAAACTATACCGGATTTTCTCACCCTAGATATTTTCGGGTCGGAGTATACTCCGTCCCGATAAAAAGTTTGCCGAATTTTTCTCTAATCCGATAAAAAAGGAACCGGGATATCTAGCCTCAAGCTTTCGGAGATTATCCCTGCCGCTGTTTGAGTGGCAGCTGGCGAAGGCCTACGTAGTCGGGGAATTTGAGTATTTTAAAATCTGAAATATTTGCCGCGGTTTTATGGCCAAGAAATTTAAATTCATTAAAAAATGCGGAAGAACGTGAAGAGAGGTTACATCACATAGAGAATTATACGAAATATAAAGTTGAAAGGAGCTGGGGTTTTTCTTGTTATAAAAATACTAGACGCTGTGGGAAGAGCTCTCTACCCTTCAGTATATAAACTAGAACGCTTTTATTATTCACACCTTCCGCGTGATATACGAATTAGATTCTACAAGGTATATATCGCAGCAGCTGGTAGTCGGGGACTTAAGATCCCACGGATATAATTGTATGGGTATTCGTAAATCGTATATGCATACACATTTTCACAATCAGCCTTATCTCGTCCTAACAGACTGGGTCTTTTACGCTATATTTGTTCCGGTACGAGATCGTATTTTTTAGTCTCGTTTTCTCGGCGTCAAAAAGGGAGAGGACACTCTTCTTATTTTTTCATACATTAACTCCGGACTTAATTCAAACGAGAATTACCACCAAATTCTATAGCATCCTTTTCATCCGGTATCCCCGAGGATGAAACCCACTTGTTGATCGCACGTGTTTTCAAAATTTTCCCTTCCGAAAATTCGATTTTCTGTATGAAACGTGAAACGCAGACCACAAACCCTGTGCGAATTTTTATAACGCTTTTTTCTTTTTTCCCCCACCGTCAAGCTTACTCAATTCCAATTTTTTATTTCATGTATAAAGTTCGGTCCGTGAACCATGCGGATCAGGTTCCAGTTTAGCCAGTAATTATCGTGCGATTTGAGTCGCCGAATTATACGGAAAGTTTTAGCGGTATATGACAGTCCGATATACCGAATTTGTGATCGACGAGCAAATGAAAACTTGAAGAAAAGAGAAGAAAAAAGAAAAAGATAAAGAAAAAAAAAAACCAACGCACGTAATTAATAAAAATCGAAAAAACTAATAGCATCGCGAGAAATGGGAAGATCGAAATGCCGCCTATACCTCGTCGTTTTTCTACTGGTTGCTGCAGTTTCTTTGGCAAATTCGCAGATGCGAAGAACTCAGCAACGGAATCCTTGGCGAAGAGGTAAAACACATGTCTTATTACGTTTATACAAACCATTCCATGACAACTTCTGTTCCTGATCATCTCGGATTTCATTTTAATTCCACGTTTATTTAAACGATTTTCATTCTTTCGAATACAATGATCTCAAAAATTCTGTCCTTCACGACGATATAGTCTTCAGCCAATCTTCAGATTTTTTTTAAAAAGGTAAAAAAAGAAACGGATGTTTTAGCTTTGCTATATAAAAAAAAAAAAAAAATGTAGACATTTCTTCAAGAGTTGTGAAAATGATATCAAAGGACGTTTGGCGAGTTGGCGTGAAATTTCTAATTTTTCCACACGGAATAAAAAAATCTGTTTATTTAAACGAATGGGTTTTTTTTTTTTTTTTGGAAGGTCGATTTATCTAGATCGCGGATTGAACGCAGAATTATAAAAATTCGTCCTCTCTTTTTGCATCCCAATCATTACGTTCTTTTGTATAGAAAAATTAAGGGAGAAAATGGTGCGGGAATTCGGCAAGCTTGAAGGAACGTGGATGGCATATTTATTTTATTTCGAGAAAATCTACCTATCGTTAGTAATTTGAGTGTCGATTGAATTGCGGTTTGGTTAAATCGATTAAGAGAATAATTACCGACTTACTGAGAGATAATTCAATCCATTATTCTAATACGGTTTCCTATTGCGGAAGGAGGTTTGAATTATACGCGTTATTTCAATACGAAAAACTACGATTACAATTACAAATTACACAATTGGAACAAATTTCTTACAATTTATTTTTACCCTACAGGTTTTGTCTTTTTTTTTTTTTTTCTCTTCTTCTCCTTCTCTTCGTCCTCGACGATAATTATTCAGATCAGACTATATATAATCCTGAAGGTGGTTAAAATCTCATCAATTTATTCCATCGATTTCGTATATGTAGTAGGTATAGTATAGTACGTAAGAATTAAATTCAAATTGGCTATACTGTAACGATTTTTGTATAAAAAATTAATAATTAATTTTTATAAAAAAAAAAAAAAAAAAAAAAATCACCGAAGATTCGCATAGTATAGTATCGCAATCGTAATGAGTATTACATACGTGCTCTGAAAGTGCAGTTATTAATATAATTATGTGTGCCAGAATGTATGCCCACTTTTGAACATCCTCAATGTTCTATTTTATGGAATAAATGAAATTCAAAACAATTCGTGACTATTTAGAGGAAAACAAAGCCCTGCACGTACGTTCGTTGTCTCGTAAACTCCTGTTGTGTTGACGACGCAGTAACTTTGACGCGCGAGACGGATTGCATTGAAACGAACTTGAATGGTTTTCTAATCGTTATAATAGGCTGCAGTCCACACATCGTCGCACCTCGGTCTAGGCTGGAGGTATAAGCTATTCAGAAAATGGGTTCATCGAAAATGAGTTAAATCGAAAATAGCAATAGGGTCATAAGGGGGTAAAAATCTAAAAAAAATATTCAAGGTTGCCTGGATTGGCTCAATCGATTATATATCCTCGGGTATTCGCTTCCTAATTTATATAATGTAAAAAATTGATTGGAAAAATTATCACATGTATCGTAGGGTCGTGCAAGCTTGCGCCCGGTATCTCATTGCACAGAGTTTCTAAACGGAAGTGACTCGTATAGGTCATAACCTCGACGTGAAGTTCCGTTCTACACTTGAATCGCTGCTTGTTGAAGCTTTCAGAGAATCGATAAATCGAAAGTTGAATTGGGTAGAAAAAAGAGAAGATAAATAAAGAAAGAAAAAAAAATAAGAAGAAGAAGAGGAGGAGAACCGGTACGGTTGAAATTGTAAAAATAATTTTCAAAAAATCTCGATTCCTTTGGATAAATTTAGAAAAAATGAAGGAACTTACGTGCGTCACGGTTGAAATATATCGAGGATGGAATGTACCTCGAGTTCATAGAGGGAGAGACGGAAGGAGTCGTAATGAAATTTGAAAAAAAAAAAAAGAAAATATAAGAAAACTAAAAAGTAAAAACTCAGAGATTTTACCCCGAAGACAAGGAGTGATCGGAGAACAGTAGGAGGACGAGTACGAAGATGTGAAAGCAGAGTAAAAAGAAGAAGAAGTAGAAGTAGAAGAAGAAGATGTAGTAGTGGTAGTAGAAGTTGGGAATAAATAAATTCGATAGGGAGCGACATGTGTGCTTCGCGAAAAGTGTGTTTGCTTCAGGGGGATGGGAACAGCAGGAGATAGAGAAGGGCAGAGCCCAGAGGCGAGGATGAAATCTAATAACTGTGAAGGCAAATATCTGCGGGGAAATAGTGCTTCCGGAAAATCCATCCCAGCTACCGTCAAAGTGACGCTTAACCCCTTCAAACATCATAAACGACACCTTGTAGTCCGACTTCTGCTCTTCCTCTTCTATACATATATTGCATATACTCAGAGGCCATAAGCACCTCGAACAATACCGAGGTAACACTAATTCCAAAAGTGTAACCAAAGGCGAACTCGCCAAAAATAGCCGCTCTGTTCTTTTTCTGAAAGACCCCTTTCACTCCTACGAAAAAATTCTTGTTTCGGGTTCTACATAAGTAAATTCGGATTGTAAAGATTCTGCGAATCTGTTGAAACTGACGCAGATTTTACGGATGATGAAATTCTGCTCAGCTTTTTAATACTACTTTTATTGGGACACCGTCGTTGCGTCCCTTGGCCTTATATATATGGTATATTAGCCAGAAGATAATATTACGTGTTAGTAACCCTCGCTAATCGACACTAAACGTGAGCACTAACCACGGGTAAACTGACTCTTATATATTTCGTCTCAATCTCTTGCAGACTGTATATATATTTGAGAGTAGATATAGAACCTTGTTCTATTGACCCCGACGAAGAAGAGTACGCATTCCTAATACCCATTTCCAAAGCGATATTAAATTGGAGTAATGGTACGTACATATTAATACCCTCACGTGTATGTATACCCGCGAACGGGTTAGATCCGTTAAATTGTCAGCCACATTGAATGCCGCAACTTTTATGGTGTACAATTACGTATTTAAATTGCAATATTTATGATCTGACTTCACCGCAGGCTCGACCACTGCCCTGTCATTGCGGTATTGAATTCATTAGACATCCTCACGTAGTACCTATTGTAACCCACGATATGCCGCCGAACCCGCGAAATATACGCGAATTTATCGCCTCCAATATCCAACGACAAATCGCAAACCGTCTTTACTATTTTTATCGCAATCTTTTATTTTCTTCTCTTACGTTTCCGCCTTTACTCTATATCGCCTGTTATTAATTGGCGAATTCAGACAGAGGGGATAAAATCGGTATAGGAAAAAGGCGACGACCCAGCATCCCTTGCGGCTATGCACGCCGTATTTAGTCCCGCGTCTTAACACCGCGATACTTTCCTCTTCCGCTTTTAATTCGACGATTTTTCGCACTGATTTAACATCGCGATTTAGACACGAGTGTGCTAATATTTCGCACCAATGTTGAGTACGTGTGCTGTCTATGTACAGCATCTGCAATGTACCTAGATAAACGGTAAATGTGCTGTTCGACGAATACTTACACGCACCTTGGTGCAGAAGGCGAGGCCGTATCAACACTTCTGCGTACGGAATGCTATATTCTTGCGGCTAACCCGAGGACGAGGAATTACTAGCCACTGGTATACGTTATCTTTGTAGACTCATGTATTCGCGACACGCTCGAAATGTTTCTTGAATTACATCACTACCGTACTCTACTGTACGGTGGGTGTTGACTACACCTAAAACATTCCAGAAAACTCACACCGTCTTGGTATATAAAATGATGTGTATAAGCATAGGTACACGTTCACTTGGTACATTCATTAAAATATAGAAGAATATATTACCGCATGGTGCAATTCTTCGGACTAGGTATACGTGGATCTTTCAGTCACAGTCTATAACTTCATTTCGTAACCTAGATTGATTATTATACACAGATATTAGATACGCCCCCGTTTATACATTTCTAAGATCTATATAGACATTTATCCATACGGGGATTCAGTAACGCAGAAAATCTGCACAGATATACGTGGGCGGAGGTTTGTCCTCGCGATTCGGTCATATTCGGTCTTTAGAACGTTTCCTCCAAATTTCGAAAAGCATTTTTTCCTCCACAGACTCATAGGCCTGTGAAGTTTGAGGGGCGAGAAAATCTGCAATGGTTTCTTGTCCTGTCCCAGAATATTAGACAGTGTCAAAATCTTATCTGTTCAATTCGCAGAGGGTGCTATTTGCGAATGGACACAAGCCCATCGAAAATACACCCTTTCAAGGTAATGAGCAAACAGATTACCGGATTATCCCATGTCCGATGTGATTTCCATTCTTGAGTATAAACTTCGCGAAGATTTCTCAGCACACAAACCCGTTATCGGACCGAGCTAATTTTACAATCAGTGGTGCAAATCTGAGCTTGGAATGAGCGTATTGTTAGCTGCTATGCCGGCGCCGGTGATATAATAAACCTGAAGCTATACATGGGTCTTGCATATTATTACAAATTGTATGTATTGCGGTATGGATTCGAAATATTCCGGGCTTTTGAGCCAGTAATTATTACAGTCTCGCAAGTTTCCTATACCTACCAAGGAATGACGGCATACGCAGTCGTGCAAATTCTTAAGCGTAAATTATTCGAATGGCATCTTGCGGCTGGTTAAAGCTGAAGGTTCCCCATCGTCAATTCTCCAGTACTGTACAGTGAAAAATAAGAGAGACGAGAGAATGCGGTCGTGCAAAACGTCGACGAGCTGACAGACAGGAACAGGATGTTATTCCTCAGCTCTCATCGCGACAATTTTACAATTTTACAATCTTCCAATTATCAACGAAGGACGATTCAGTCTGATAAATCGACCCTCATATCTTGATGGCAATTTCTTGACGGAATGAAAATCAGCGCCAAATATCATCCCGGTTAAAAATCGATTGAACCAAATTACGCGTCATGTAGTAAAAAGTTATTCGATATAGTATATACGCAGGTACCTATATCCCACATCCCAGGCTAATTTACTTGAGCAAATTAACTGATCACCTCCCTGGTAATCGGAGTAGAAACGATTCTGTATCAGAGTTCAATTCGAATATGATATCTTCATCTCGATGTGGATAACATATGTATGCGAGGCTGTTGAATCTGGGCATATACATATAGTTATCATACGGGGGTAATTTAACTGATATGGTTTCTCATCAAGACTGACAATTATACGAAAATAATTTGCGATTTGTACGGCATTGACCAATTGCATCAATTGCGCCAATTCCTTGACCACGCTGATATGTTTCAATTTGTTATCCTTCCTCGCGGTCCTATTATTCGTTTCGTATATTCGACCGGATTGTTGGTTTCAGCTGTCGTCATTGATGCAATGAGTGGAAAAAATTCCGACATATTGTATCGTGAATGGTATAGCAATACGTCATCGTTATTGTCAATGCATCAACACCGCTTCATCCGGTCTCTCGATCCGTATAATAGCGAAAGTAATCTGCAATAAACTGTGCAAAAAGGTAAATAAATTTAAAGGTTCAAGCGACATGTACTCGACGTGATTGAAAAATGATATAATAAACAACCGGGTGGAACGACTCTAGCAAAGTTTTTTCTTACCGCGGTCACGTCATTCAAACGAAATACCCGTCGTTCATATCATATTTGCACACATATTTCCTTATGAATATATGGGTATACATGCGTGTCCATGTATTATATTATACCCGTTCGTGATACATACCCGTCGTGCATCATCCTCTGAAGAAATCATTCCCAGGCAACCGTCTGACGACGGTTCAAATGTCATCGTAACGCTTAGCGACACTTCGCTAGTATACATATATCTACTCTCGACGTTGCAAATTTATACATACTTAAGTATACACGTATGTGGGTATGGTGTTTATCCACGAGTTTATATACCTATAGTATACACTTACCCAGACATGTGACACATGGTATTATATCACATTTGTATGTGCTTGCACATTCAGAGCTTTCGACAAGCTCTATGTGCACGCGTGACGAATCTAATGCCGCACGCTTTGTCATTGAAGTAGCTAATAGAAAGACCAGGATTGAATGAGATCACGTTCGAGATATATACGCCTTGTGCTTTATCCGAGTGATTATTCAATGTTCACTCGGCAGTGGACACTATAAACAAAACTAACTCGAACGAAATTTGGTACCTACACATTATAACATTGACTAGAAAATTCTAAAAATCCATCGAGGGGATAGAAAATTGTGTGTTTTTTTTTTTTTTTTTTTTTTTCATGGATTAATATCTCGATGACCGTTCGTAAAATTTCGATGTAATTTTTCGTCGGTTTATATCAACCTTTTCAACGATTGTAAAATTCCATTGCGGCATAAGGTCGACAACTTACTGTTGGAATTATTTCGCCGAAGTTTACTGCATAGAATTGCGTTTTATAATAATCGGCATGCTTTGAGAGTGACGATTAATGCTGGTAAAAAAAAAATGAAAAAATCATTCACCTTTCCTAGCGATAGATCACGATGTTAACAACGTCGTCTGTCCAATTGTACGACGTGTTTGGCCCGCGTTTGCGGTGAGGTCAATCATCGAATTAGACGAGTTGCCCATAAAAATGTATGGCATTAATTTATTATTCGAGGCTTACGCATCGAGAGAAATAAAACTGACCAACAAATGCAAACTAATAAAATTACTGCTCTGACAATGATCTCACCCGTCTATGTGTCACAATTATTATCCTTGTGCGATTCGTACGCGCGTCTGTACGTTAATACATTACTTTTTTTTTTTTTTTTTGTATCTTTTTTTTATTCATACTATACTCTATATACCTACTTGACTATTGACTTTACGTAATCAACGAGAATACAATAAACTCCATGTGTATATATAGGAATGATTATTCATTCATCTTACGCGATTCCCTGTATTCATTACTCCATTAATATACAAGACGTCAACGCACGATACCCACGCTATATCGATAATTAAAAATGACGTTTAAGGCCGCTTGACAATTATTATTATTCATTTCTTCCATCGTACTTAACGAAAAAATTTCAAACTTCGCGATTCATCTGCAGTATCTGGTACAGCATACAAGAGCAAAAAAAATCCAATCGATTCTGATACTTTGAACCAAAGTTACACCGTTTCACCTATTCAAACGATTATTTTCGAAATTACGGTGAAAGTTAGTTTTTCGGTTTTACAATTTTCGTTTGGTATGAAAAATCCCGGAATTTTATGATACACAAAATCTCGCTGGACTCCCATTCATTCGTTTGAACGTTCGAAAATTACAGTCGAGTTAATTTTCGCACCCCGTTTTTGCCAACGCGGATTTTTTTGCCACATGTGATGATCCACGTCTTTACAACATCTGAAATGTTCATTTCCAATTTTCTTCATTTTTCCTGTTTTTTTTTTTCTTTTTTTTTTTTTTTTTTTTTTCTGTCCAGTTTCTATAAATAATTGAATAATTCCCGATTCATTGATTAGTTTTGCCTGAAAATATGTGCCGTAGGTATCGTTTCCACAGTTCCTATACGCCGCTCGAAATCCGATAGTATTCGTACATCTCGTGCCTCTTAAGACTGGGTATGTTGTTATCGTCTGTGCTATCGACACGCGACGTATTTCGAACCGCTGAAGCTACCTGATCCCAAGTTCAATTATTGTATCACGTTGACAATGAAAAACGGTCTATCCGATATCCGCCAATCCAACATTCAAGGGGACCGATAATACAGAGCCAGGATTAAACTGTTGATTTACGAAGGGTTAAACTATTTCTACCCTTACAGATTTACGAGTTCAAAAATCATATCACTGATTTATTTACAGGGTGGTCTGTCAATTTTTCGATTCAATTTTCCGATTCAATTTTTTGGTGAATCAGGACTCTGTCCCGAGCCATAAATCAAGTAAAATGATCCATCGCACCTATCCGATGGATCATACCCATAGACTTTCAAATTGCCGTTTGGTCGGTGACCCCGGAGGCCTAAGTATGCAATAAAGATGCTCCGTTTAACAGAGATCGATTACTCTAATCAATATTATTTACGATTTGAAGTCATGGGTCAAACCTCGAGGTTGACCAGGCTACTTTCTAGTTTCTAATCACCCAGTCGCTGCCTTATCCGTCGTCCGCAGGTCGCGTGCCGAACAATTTTTATCTAGTATAGAACTGCGTGGGCGATTTATACGAGAATACAACATACGCATACATACACACATCATCCGAGGATTAGGATGAATCCTTGATCTGAATCTTCGGACTTTGGTTACTAATTCGTTCCTTTTTTAAAAATCTCCCTAAACTCTGACAGAAAAGTATAAAACAAGAGGAAAACTCTATCTGCATTATATCTACCGAATGTAACCCATGGGCCATGATTTTTCATGAAAATTCGTTTAAAAAAATCGATATTAATTTATATAACGGTATTACAGTCTCCCAGCGTCTATGTGACAATAATGTTAAATAAACCGAGCTTATGTACCGAAAATCTATTGGCAAAAATTTTACTTAACGATTCCCTGGCTTCGCGAAGTCAATTGTTCATAATTCGCGAGTAGAATTTAGCTTTTTTCGAAAGTATCTACACTTCAATTATTTCGAATAGTAGAATAACCCGCCGCGGCTAGATTCTTATAGGTACGTGGGACTATCGTCGTCTAAATATGTTAAATTATCATTTAATACCGAAAGTTAGGTCCGTGGATCATTAAAGACCGTATTAAAGTGCAGTTTGCCTCATCCATGGTGAAAAAAACAAGAATCTCTGCAAGCAGGGGGATAGCGGTAAAAACGACAAGACTTTTACGGGCCGTAGTCCATTAGGAGCGCATGGACGATTTAGCAGAAGCTACCATCACCTCGGGCTTTAGCTGCTTTTAGGTCCAGCAATTTGATGCCAGTGGCTTGTCATGCTAATACGACCGACTTTACGTCACGGTGCGTAAGCCACTGGCTCGTTCTTCCTGAGTGTATAAATTTGTTATTTTCTTTAATAATTTATTTCTACGTTTTTTTTTTTTTTTTTTCTCTTTCTCATTCTCATTTTTTGCGTTTTCATTTTCTTCATTTTTTTTTTTCAAATTGGACTGCCACGTAATTTCTTGGGAATATATATATGTATACCTAGTATATAAGGGGAATTACATGTCCGCACAACTCTTAAAATATACCATGAGAAAAGCCATTCGGTAACTGTATAGCCCCAGCAAGTTAATGGAAACGGTAATAAAATATTCCGCATAAGTATGAAAATAAGCCACGCGAGCTTTATGATGGAATGGAGAAAACGGCGAGTACTTACTCACATACAGAGCTTCGAAAACCACCCGGATTGTCGTAATCTTAATTTTTTATTTTACAACAAGCTCGTTATAGTTAGCTTCCTCGATTAACCCCGGGTGTATAATATAATACGCAATACCGATCTGGTTACACGGTTTTAATTCCGCTTTATTCGGTGGATTAAAAAAATAAATAAATAAACACGATGTGGGATATGGCATACAATATTCTAAACACAAATTGGCGATACTTAAAGCGTTCTAATTGGCAGGCGAGATCAGTCGCTTACGTGATTGAATTAATTCACAGTTTATTTGATTTTTATATTTATTTTCATTTTACTTTTAATTATTATTATTTTCGAAATTTATTTATTTATTTTATTTTTTCATCGCTTCATTGTTCGCTGTGAAATACATGAGACGATTATCAACATAGACACGATTCTTACATTAAAGATAATGCCTTATGGTTCATATGCCCGAAAATACGATTCCGAATTATCCGCACGTTCTTCGCCCTAGCCGGAGGGGGGCATTGGTTGATTAAAATGATAGACCACGCGTGTGTGTTGCTTGTAATCAATGAGTAGGATCGAATATATGTTAATTTTTAGAATAACGCACTGGCACGGTTGTAATACCATGTATAAATTTTTTTCTCTTTTTTATACCGTAGTCATTTTAGCATCACTTTTATTTTTATCGCCCCTTGTGGAATATTTTGAAATAAAAACTTCCGAAGGTTATTATATAAATCGACCTTCGATTTTATACACGTGGAATATCCCGTACCGAATCGACCCTCGACCGCTAGGATTCGATTCACAATTTTTTTACGTTATCGCCCCAACCCGGGATTTCTCGAAATTTTCCCTAGAATCTAGATAATAGAACTATGCCCAACGATGTGTCGATTTTTGAAAAATTTATAACCAAATCTGGGTCGTTTTGAAAGTCGGGAATTCGGAAGATCGGGGGTGAGATCCAGGTCGATTAGGTATAGAATTCCCGAGATATATATCGGTTAAAAATACTTCAAGAGAATTCAAAAGCCGAAACTGGTTCCTAACGAGACGGGAAAAAAAGAAAGAAAAAGAATAGAAAATTTCGAAGAGTGGAAAGCTCGAGAGGGATAATCCCTATGAGACGAAGGGTTGATAAAAGAGGCCCAGGATCATCCCTAGATTATTGTCAAGGCTAGATGTCGAGTGGACTAAGGGCGAGCTCAGTTTACGACTACTTGAAGTATAATTTGAATATTTATCCAACCATGACGAGGTACTCGAAAACCAATGGTGCTCTTCACGTATGGGTACTACGCCGAGGGTAAAACCGAACAAGATTTAATCCTCGTTGAAATTTTCACCGTAATCCATTGGGCGAGGAACAAACGCGGTCTCGGGTAAAGAAAGAGCAAGAATTGACCATAGGTCAGGTTAATTTATGCCTAGTGACTAGTCGCATATATCTGGCTCGTGTAACCAGGATATTGATTTATTGATTTATTGATGCAGCCTGCACCCTCCGGGACGTAATATAAACCGGGAAACTGCGTATCAACAGGTTTACGTATGGTTTCTGAAACCTGTTATCTACCAAGCTTGCAATTACCTATATACCTAATATCACTCTCTAATTAGTCTGATAATTGGAGCTAGACTATCTCCACAACGGACCATAGAGACAAGATTTATAAACCCTTCTTGATCCCCCCAGATTCTTACAAGTGCGCGTTCTACAAATTCTATCGCTTAATCCCGATCCCATAAATCCTCGCATCTAGAGTTTCACGCTTTATTTATAATTCACTCGATTTTTTCAACCAGAATTTAAACCCGCGTGATAACACGAGTCTTCACATCTCGTTCGAGTAAGACAGAAAATTATTCCGGCGATAATTATGCCGAAGAATTTCTGGAGGAAGATTTTTAGATTTTCCAGATTTTTGTAAGCAAAATATTTGTCGAAAATTTTCCTGCCAAAATAATTCACCCCGGCTGCGTCGATCTCTTCGAATTGCATTTATAAATGGACGAGAAAAGTTCGGCTCAAAAAGCTTGATATCCGTGATGCAACGACCATTTTTATTACATTTCAAGTATTGCGAGCTTTGAAAAATTCAGCTCCTGGCTTATAAAATTTCGAGTCTTTCTAGCTAATTTATAGATACAAACGTACGCAGCGATGTTCTTGGAAAGACAAAAACGTTTCAGCGATCCGAAAAATATTCGTCCCAATTTTATTCGCGAAAGAAGCTTCCGATCTCGTTAATTTTGTTTTGTTTTGTAATTTTTTTTTTTTTTTCTTCAAAAAGACGCGTAAGGAAAAGAATCTTCATGACGAAATCCATCCGCAAATCTACAAGCGAAAATATCTCGCGAATCTTGTAGACAGATTAGGTATGTACGGTTGTGATAATAACGCGCAAGAAATGAGGGGTTAATGTTTTCATCTGCCGAGTGGTTGGGGAGATTAAGCTTCGCTTTATCCAGTCTAGCGAGCATCCCGCGGTGTAATTCCGACCAGCTTTTCACGTTTTTATCAAAATTTTCTTGTTGTTGGTTTTTTTTTCTTCTTTTTTTCCTTTTTTTTTTGCTATTTGTTTTTTTTTTCCCCGCACTCTAAAAACGAGCACATTTTTACGGTGTGCAAAAACGGTCAACGAGTCGTCAACTATGAGAAAAACCTACGCTCATTCTCTCCTCTGCGTGTATAAAATCTTGTAAAATAAAGTATGAACTAATTTGCGAAAAAATGTGGGTGAATCTTTTTGCATTATATTAACAAATAGGGGAAAATTTTCAATCCAGTGAAGTTTAAATTTGTGACAATAGGGGCTTTTCGAAAGCTTAATATTCTGAATATAAGCCAAATTACGCCCCTATTAATTCGCAAATATCAAGTTTTTGAATAAAAAATTTTTTGAATGATTTTTTAATGTACGTAGTTTGAAAATATTACACGCGGTGAATTTACCAATTCAAAAACTTTGTTCTCATGATAGAAAAATTATTTAACGATTTCTGTCGAATCCCTCTTGAATCTACCAACGAAAACTGATCGTTAAACTGGTGGTTTTTGGAGCTCTACTTACCTTAGTTAAACCGGCATGCCACTTTTTAAGGGTACTTGAGCCTCGGTACGCGGCCCACTTCTTCACCCTTTGAAACTTAACGCGTGAAGCTATGTAGGTACATACTCGGTACTTTACCTCGCTAGGTCAGCTTATATTAAATACCTGTCGACTACCGGCCTCGAGGCAAAGTGTATAGTGAACTCAAAATTCCATTCCGGAATTCCAAGCTTGCGTGAATTTAAGATCTCAAAATATATATTTTTCTCTCTCTCTCTCTGGGTCATTTCAAACCGTATTCAAGGATTATACGACGTAATCTGTGCTCTACAGTCTCGAGGATAAAGCCAAAAATTTACATCATTTTCAACAGATTTTCATACAAGCTCACGCAATAAAATAATATTGTATTCACATAATTTTCATCGATTTTTTGTTTTTCTTATCTTTTCTCATTTTTTTTGCAGACTGTGGTCCGAACCATTTCAAATGTAAAAATGGACAGTGCATCCAACAGGACTTGGTCTGCGATGAAACTCCAGATTGTCACGACGAATCTGACGAAATCAACTGTCGTAAGTCTAATTAATGCAGAGATATTTATTCATTGATGAAATTCCTCATAGTGTATAAAAACAGAAAAAAAAAAATAATTTTATTTGAACTACACACCCACATTATACATTTATCAGTTGCAACAAATTTGATTATACAGATTATGCCTCGGTTTAACAATTTTTTTTTTTTTTTGACAAATATTTTTTATTTATTTTTTGCTGTTTACTTTTTTTACACATATATAATTATTCACTCTGATTGCTGTTCTAACCATACATCATTAGGGTCGCATGCTCTTCTAACTTTGAATAGGTATAATAACGCATGAGACCAAAAATGACGAGATAAGTAATCAACATTAGAAAAATGAAATTGAAAATGAAAATGAAGAACGCGCGTCGATAGAAAAAAAAAAAACAAAAAAAAACAAAAAAAAACTGAAATAAAATATTTGCCAAATTAATCGACGAGCCATAAAAGTCAGAGAATTTAAATAAACAGCATTGATCGTTGCATCGCGTAGAACCATTAACCGACATCGACGACCAAGGCTATATCTGGCCGGTAGCAGATTTAAATAATAACTTGGGAATCGGAATAAACGAGGGGAGTACACCGATAACTACGGGTGAAGTCGACCCAATGCCAGGATGGCCGTTTAATTACGGATACTGTCCGATTGGCCGTTGGCCCTGCAGAACTGGGAAACAATGTATTCCTGTATGGCAAAGATGCGACAGGGAACCTCACTGCGATGACATGTCAGACGAGGACAGATGTGGTATGCATGCTACGACACTTACTAACAACTTACACGGTGCAAGCACCACATTAACCAACCCGGATCACGGATTGCTGGATACGAAGCAATCGCTCTATCAATACCTACTGCAGATTACGTCCCACTTTACGTCGCCGTCTGTTTCCCTTATTTCTCATTCTGCATCATTCAACTTTTCCGAAAGAGGAAGGAATGGGGATCATTTCCCTTCACCCCCCCCCCCCCCCTTTTTTTAGAATAAATATTCCATTGACTCCGTTTCATCACAGCTGATTACTCGGATTTTTAGACGTAACGTTAAGTCTTACATAGATTTACTGAATTATGTTTTTCAAATCAAGAAAATTTTTTATGGACCCCACTTTTCGAGGACAGAAATTATTTGCTTGGTGATCTAGTTTGTTCAAATTCAGAAAAAAAAAATAATCAATTTCCATATCGTCAATTAGGTACGCGTATGGGCCAATTTGTTCTGCTTCATTTTATTCTCTTGTGTTCAGTCGATTAATTACTCTAACAACACATCAAGCTTCAATCTGACGCAAATCTCCAACGACCGGCAATTAGGGTTTGACATTTCCCTCTTTCGAATCCTCTGCGACGTTTATTTCCCACAAATGCATAACGATTCGGTCTCAGTTTTACTAGAGTCAGAAAATCTCCTCACAACGTTATCTCATCTACAACATTATTAATATGAATCAACGCGGCGCGACAGAACGAAGAAGTATACGTCACATCGATTCAAAGATACCCCAGGGTATTTGGCCCCTTATCTCTGGTCAGCTTTCATCTTGAAAGTCACGGCTCAAAGCGGTTGTAGACTCAACACTGATCTCAGCGATAACACCGATCATCGTGCACATACATGACGTCGCCTCTGCTGATTTCACATCGGTATTTCGTGCACGTGCACTTATTTTCCTGAATGCTTCACGGATCCTTGAACCGCGCCATAAATAATAGCCTGTGCATCGCATCAAAGAGATGTCATTGCCTCTTTAGAAAGGCACACGTCCCCAGTAACTCGCATAGATCCATTCAGATCTTTATATTGCTATCAATTTATCCTATATGCCCTCGTTCTCTTATTTCATTGTACATATTATAGAATTGGACTATCGGGAATGAAGATGTACATACATATTGTAATCATCGCATCGCATATGCAGCGACTAACTCGTTATTGCTTGATCAGCGGATCATTAGATAACGCTATTAACAATGAACTAATCAAAGCTAACCCCGATGTGCAGTAGTATCGAGAAATGAAAACACTGTTGTAAAAGTACTGCTGGCATGGTGCTAACATTTTGATTTTTCCCACGCATGGATGACATCCACGACCGCCCTTGTTACGACAACTTTGGAAACACGAAAACGCACGACGCTGACTACTGAATCACGCAATCATGATCACTGCGTCGCATTTGTATCCTCTGATGGCTTTTCTGCCCCTGATTATTTCAACCAGATGAGATAATCTGTAATCCTGATTCGGAATGGACTTGTCGTAACGGAAAGTGCATTGAGAAAAGTCTAAAGTGCAACGGACTGGATGACTGTGGTGATCGCTCCGACGAGCAAACATGTCGTAAGTCATTCTTCAAACGATTCAAGCCCACTTCCGGCTTCGCTCTTCGTTTTCTACCATAAAACGTCTTCGACTTACTTACACTCAGCTTTTCACAGGGTTTAAGTCTCGTTTCGATTTGGCACGGTACAGTGAGCTTGAACGAAAGTTAAACTAACAATAAGAAAAAATTCATCAACACAATCACATGAAACAGTTGATTTCAGAAATTGAATCATGATTGACAGTTCATCCTATCTTGAACATCAACGAGATTTTTCCATAAAAGTTCGTTTTCTTTTTCATTTGAAACGATTTTCGATAGCAAAAATCACTTGCCACTACTTGCTGTGCCCAATAAAACGAGGCGTAGAAGATCCTGATGAATTCTGACCGTAAGACTTAGTTAGCTGTCTTCGTTCGTTCGTTGCTTTTCTCTCTTCTCATTCATATTCTTCATCTTCATCACGCCGCTCGGGATAAGCTAAACCTTCATCTTTTTGTGTTATTCTTTGTCTTAAAAAAATCTGCGTGTCGTCTCGTTGTTGGTTTTCTTCTTCGATCATCTGCTGCTAGTGTTCGTCTTATCTCTTTTGGCGACTTCACTCGCACTTTTCGTGACGTACCTTCAACTTTTCTGTTTCATCGATATGAGTCGACTTTGTATTTATGTTTTCTCTCATCTTCGACCATATTTTATATGGTTCTGGTACTTGTGTGTCTTCTCTACGTGTGTCGTCCAAGTTTTCACCACGCTGCTTGTCTTATGGGGTTTAATGTGAATTCAAACAACTATCTACATCAGGAATTATCACGTTTATTCCAGCATGCACCGACGCCCAGTTTAAATGCGATAACGGATTCTGCATCCCGATGCATCTACGATGTGACAATTTCAACCATTGCCAAGACAAATCCGACGAGAGGGACTGTGCCGGACCCACATGTATGGTTTACCAAAACATACGATAACTAGAGCCTACAATTTTACGGAAACATGAATTCACCATGGTTACTCCCATGACATATTATTACAATGATCGACAAGCTCAAATCAGACTTTGCCAATCCAAAAAAGTCTTCAACTTGCACAGATCGTAGTTCCCTAATGACGAGCATGGTTACATAAACTTGGTAGTTTACAAACCCTTGGCACGTTTTCTAGACTTGATAGAATAGACCAACCATAGATGTTTGAAAATAATCACTTTTGATATAACATTCACAACAACAACGACACGCAACATGATAGATGATTGTACGTTACCAGAGACGATGAACTCTGTTGATCCCTCAACATGAATTGGACTGATTTCGGATTACTTTTTTTCAATTGAAGTTATTTTCCAACTGAATAGTTCATTTTTCTGATATCATAAATTTCGAACGGTTATACAATTAGATTTGTTCAAGTTCGTTTCGTCTGGTCGTAGAACAATACATGATGATTTCAAACTCATGCATATTGAATAAAAATGCTTTTTGTTCGCCTCTCCGCTCGGGAGAAAAGAACGTCTTTATGCATACGATCTGCAGAAACCATAGACGAAAGTATAATGTAACTGTTAATGAACACAGCAGAGTCTCGTCTCGTCAGAGTCCTTTGAAAAAATATAAACCATATGCATCATTTCGAGGGAATGAGAGAAAAAAAACAAAAAACACATTCAGACACGAAATTTTACACAAAATTGACTTCAATACTCTTGACAAAATTTTCGTTATTATGTTTAATGCATTTTCTGCTTACCCTGCTTCAGCGAAATGCCTCAGACAAGAATTCGCGTGTGCGAATGGCGAATGTATCGATAAGAATCTGATCTGCGACAATAAAGCAGACTGTGGCGACAATTCCGATGAACTTAATTGTCCGGGTACTGTCATTATTTCATCATCTATACACCTATGATAAGTTCTCGTTATCATCACATAATGATTTTCATACCTCATCCTTGTGATAAGTTTTCGCTAATTTATTCAGCTAATTTCATTTCTATGATTCTCTTCGGTTTTTTTTCTATTTTATTTCTTTAATTTCTTTTTTTTTATTTTATCTTCCAACAGCACAAATAAGCCCAGATCATGATAACAACGGGTTACGATTTTTTCAGAACAAGTATGCACCGGGGATCAATTCCGTTGCAACGATGGGACTTGCCTAAGCGGCAGCTCTCGCTGCAATCAAGTCCGAGAATGTCCCAGCGGCGAAGACGAGCATCAGTGCGGTAAGTGGAGAAAAAAGAGAATAAACCAGATAGAAAAGAAGAAAAAAAAAGAGAGAATAAGAGAAAAAAAAACGATTCAGATAAGTAGAAGATGACGAGAAATATCGCCGATTAATGCGATTTTTTTTTTTTTTTGTTTCTTTATCACCCCATTTATTCGTTTGAAGCCTATTCTTCATAATTAAAAGTTGCTGAATGTTAAACCTGCCAGATTATAAAAGCTTGTTCAGTTATATCCACGCGTTGTTCGACGACGAACGAAGGGTGGAGAAAACGGTTCAATTGACTTGTAGGTTTTCAGGAACGACGTTAATTTAAGTGAATAATTTTGATCGAACCAATTCCACGCGAGAATCGGTCAGCGACCGTATGGGAATTTGATCGTATGCGTATATATAACCACGTTGAAAACTTCCATCAGTTTCGCTCGACGAAGTAACAAATTTCTATTTCCTCGCGGTGACCGTTACTCTGAAACCTTTAGCCAGCCAATCGAATCGTATGAATTTAAAAAATCGAAATCAATATGGCGGCTAAGTGCCAGGAGATATCTACGCTCCTGCTCTGAATAAACCGTGAAAACACTTTAAATAAAAATTCTAGCATCCAAAACTTGGGGCGAATTAAAAGTATATAATGCCAAAATCACCAGAAATGTAACTCACCTCATACGTACATTCATTCATGCTTTCATTATCCCTAAAAATGAACGATATAAAAACGAATGAGCTTCGCTACAGCCAAAAAGCTTTTTCGAATATAAAAAAGAACCTCATATGTATCTACCGCTTTTGCTTTTGTATCATCGGCAAGTCGAGGGACTCGAGGATACCTCGAGTCCATTTGTGATTAACCTTACGGCTTATTTGTGATAAAAACGATATTAATAGACCAAGACTTCCCAAAAAAAAAACCCAAAAATAATACAAAACGAGAGAATCCAAGAACCCTACCCGTAACTCGGTCGAGGTTTAAAGAATGCGAGTATGGTGTGTGGAGCAGGTTGCGGCATCTCGGAGTTTCGCTGTATGGATGGCAGTTGCATCCCGGACAACTTGATGTGCGACCGATCTGACGACTGCCCCGACGGATCCGACGAAGGCTGCGGTAACTATTACTCATCCGTCATACCCACACTTTCCCAACACTGTACACTGCACACGCACCCCGTTATCCACACGCGACAGAACATTATGCAGTACGACCATTACGTCCCTTAGCACGATCAACCTACTCTTCGAGGGAATCAATAATTGCTAACTCAGAGAATCTGCGATTGATTATTTTTTTTTTTTTTTCCATCCAATTCACTTTTCAACTCATGGATGCAGTAGCTCAAATGAAACTACGATTCTTTAGCAAATATGTCCCTCTGCGTGTAGAAGATCAACTGCAAGGGGCGTGTGGTCGACTTAACGAGACTGTGTGACGGGTTTATGTACTTATCACAAAAGCCGCCATTCACCATTAACCACTTTCAGCATTAAAATTCACAGATGTAATTGTTTGTTTGATTTTTTACTGATTTTATTGCTCACTCATGGCCATTCATCGATCATCACATCGCCAAACACGCTTCTTGGGTCTAATTTGATAACGAAACAGATCCGTGCAAGTTAAAGTCGCCGACGTTGACTAACCTAATACGATGTCGTCTGCGACTCAACACCCCGTTGTGCGAGACAGTAATTTCCGCGATTCCGCCGTTAAGATCATTCGGCGATCTCAATTCGAACTGTAAGAAAGTGATCCATAAACACGTCCTTCGAAATGATTCCGCATGGGCTGACAGGAATGAGTTCTCAAACACCGAGACGTCATCGATATCATCGGCGGAAGGACGCGACGTTAACAGTTATGAAAATAACGTAGATCCAAACACAGAGGTAGAATTTATTGAATCCGCAAGCAAATCCAGAGAGACTGATCGCTCTCCAGAAGTGGAATTGATAAACTCCAATGAGGGTTCAGTCGAGACGGAGATTAACACTGGAGTTAGACCAGATCTTATAGGATCCCTGGATAACAGTTGGGAATATTTTCCGAAAATGTCGAAAGGTAGGTTCAAAAAGCGACCGAAACAACGTCCAATGGAAAAGAAATTGTACGATCAAGGGGTCAAGCGGTGTCGGATAAACTGCCTGAAGGCATGGGCGAGGAAGAAGCACAGAGCTGAGTTCGACAATAGCCTTGAAATGAAGGTGGAAATGAACCGAAATTGGAAAACGATATATTGTTTGGAAAGAGCAGGAAATCGCTCGAGTGAAGAGAACTGCTTCGATGTCGACATGGTGCTCAGATCACGGCAACTGGCACCTCTGCGACGCAGCAATCGTGAGGATCATTCGAAGCCCGAAAAAATAACTAGACGTAATGGTGAGCCGCGACGGCGCCGGACGCGTGGTACAAGGATGTATTACCATGATTACTTCAAAAAATATGGAATACTAAAGAAATTCACACCGGAATCTATCAAAGCTACCACCGCTGCGAGTTCTGACGTTAGTTACACTACAAAAAAAAATATCGCAACCTCAGGCAACATTGGAAGTCATGAAGCCATTCGTGAACGCGCCCAATTAGAAGCGATGTATTACGACGAGTGCGGATTCGACTGTGAGGAATACTTCATCAGGTTGTACGATGGAAAATCGAGCGAAATTAGCAGGGAAAGAAAGTCTGAACGAGGTAAGGGAAGAACGACACAGGAACCAACGGATGGAACAACGACTGAGGAAGTGACCGAGGCGAATGAACGTCAGACTGTCACCGACAGCAATAGTGTATGGGGTTTCGACTTTCCACCCATTTTTGGAGGCGGTGATAGTTACGAATCGGCGGAAGACAAATCCATAAAGGCTTCATCCAGTCTTCCAGAAAGAACAACGGAAGAATCATGGTTCAATTGGAAATTTCCGGTCGGAGGTAGTAGCGGCTCAGTAGAATCCGCTAATATCAGACAAACGAATGAGATCGAACATTGGGTCGAATCACCCAAAGAGTCAAATACACGTAGGAAACACAAGAGTAGAAAGGATCGAAAGAGAGGTAAAAAATCGCGGAAGAATAGCCGAAAACAGACTACCTCAACCGAAACGACGACCCAGTATTCAACGACAGAGAAACTCGACAAGGAACGGTGTTCGGATGACCACTTTCACTGCGACGAAGATAACTGCATAGAAAATCATCGCGTTTGCGATGGACATACTGATTGCGAAGATCGTGCGGACGAAGACGACTGCGGCCGTACAACCGATTCGTCGAATAACATTGACCATGATATGGAAAATGAAATAAGTGACTGGAACATCGACAATGAAGTACTTCGCACAACTTACAGCAACAAGTTACAGTTGACCACCGAAATAACCGCTACCTCCAAACCTAATGGACGTCAGACTGTCACAAAGAAAGACGAACCATGGGGAATACTCGGTGTTAGGTCATTTTGGGAAGGCGGTGACGGTTCCAAATCTACAAAAAGCACATCCACTGAAGCTTCATTCGGTCATCCAGAAATTACGACGCAGAAATCATGGGAAGGTCTCGATTGGTTTTTCGGGGGTAGAAGCAGCTCCATAGAATCCGAGAATTTCGGAGGAAAAATGTCCAACGAAAATTCTGAGGACAAAGACAAGGGTAATCGAAAAGAGAATGAAAACGAACGTGAAGGTGGCCATAAAAAGACGACCAAGACCTCAACGGCAGATGAAACCGAAGAGGAATCATGCCCCGATGATCAACATTACTGCGATAATGGAAAGTGTGTCGAATACGAACGTACTTGCGATGGAACTTACGACTGCAAGGACCGTTCGGATGAACGAGAATGCGATTATTACAATAAGGAGCTAAAGAATTTCGAATATGATGAAGACTCTGACGGAAGTCACTGGAAAAACGACGATACTGAGCTGGAGCCGACTCGTAACAACGACTTCAGATCGACCGTCGATGTAGACACTACCACTGAGACCTACAAACATCAAATTGTCACCGAAAAGAAAGTTATTTCCGATTTCGGCTTTGGAACCTGGTGGGGAACCGCCGGTGATTCCAAATCAGCCGAAGACAAATCCACCAAAGCTACACCCAGTCGTTCCGAAGTCACAACGTATAAGTCATGGGATTTTGGGGATTGGTTCCCCGGAGGTAGCGGCAACTCCATAGAATCCAATAATTTCGGAGAAAGAAAATCGAACCAAAATTCTGTGGAAATAACCAGAGAATCGAGTACCGATCGAAAGCACAAAAGCAAGAGTAATCGGAGCGGGAAGAAAAAAGGATCGAAAGGTGCCCTTAAAAAAACGACCACGACTCCAACGACAGACGAAACCGATGAGGAATCATGCCTTGATGAAGAGCATTACTGCGACGAAGGAAAATGCATCAAATACGAACAGATTTGCGATGGCGTCTCCGACTGCGAGGACCATTCCGACGAACGAGAATGCGATTATTACAATAAGGAGCTGAAGAATTCCGAGTATGATGAGGACTCCGACGGAAGTCACTGGAAAAATGACGATACCGAGCTGGAGACGACTCGTAACAACCAGTTAAAATCTACCGTCAATGTAGACACTACCACCAATACCTACGGACATCAAACTGTCACCGATAAGATAAGTATTTTCGGTTTCGACTTTGGATTATTATCGGGAACCGCCGATGATTCGAAATCAGTTCAAGTTGAATCCATCGAAGCCTCATCCAGTCGTCCGGAAATTACTAGGCAGAAATCGTCGTGGGACTCGAAGAGTTCTCACTCTAGAACTGGTGATCTCAAATCATCAGAAAATGAATCGTCCAGTAGTCCATCGAGTACGCAGACTATCACAACTGAGAAATATGGCTGGGACATTGCGTCGTGGCCGTTGTGGGGAGATGATTCGAAGGAATCGAAAAGTGGAGAGCAAAACAACTCTCTTCAAAAAACGTCTGGTTCAATGAGTAAGAGTAGTGAAGAGCAGGTCAAGGATGACGACGAAGACTCAGAGCTCATCGATATCCCTGACAATATTTCAACAATAACCGATGAATCTACAACTCGCGAGGCAAATCGACTAACCAAACCAGCCTACGACGTCACGACGTCATATCCAAAGACGCGAGAAGACAACGAAAGAAACATCTGGAAAAATTCCTTCACAAAACATGACTCCGTAACGGAGAGGGTGACGTCGGCGAGTGAACCTCTGAAGCAAAACTACAATGCTTACAATATTCCATTTGCGTGGCCAGAGAACCCGAGAGAATGGCATGAACGAGGACGTGATTGGCAGGAGAGACGTCGACAGTATTATCAAAGGCTGCAAAAGCTGCAATTAAGAAAACAGCATGAGGAAGAGGAACAGAGGCGCATGAAAGAGGAACAGGAGCAGGACCGTCGCCGCGATGAATACGACCGTAGAATTTGGGAACTTCACAGAAAAAACGAAGAGATAAAGCAAGAAGAGAGGAGATTACGTATTCAGAAATTGAACGAGATAGCCGCACGTCGCCGGTCTAAGATCGCCGGGAGTGCAAACGATTGGAGAAGGTGGCCTAGCAGGACGGACTGTTTTGGAAGAAGCCATCGGTGCCAGAGTCCGGGAAGATTAACCCAAGGTAGAAGAGCTGCGAATGCACCGCTTATAATGGGTCCGTCGATTGCTGTACAGTTGAAAAGCTTATGGGATAAACCACGATCAAGTATCGCTGAACTATTCCGTAGATATTTAATGACTGTGGAAAAACGCGTTGTGATTTGTAGCCTGGTGATCTCATTCGAAGAAAATTTATGGATACTCGTTATTTCGGGAAAATGTGGCGTCTTGCTCGTCCTTCTGTCGTACCGTAGGTCTTCGAAAATGTGTCTGTGGCGTCCGTATACTGGCCTTTCATCACCTCTCATCCTCATACGTCACGATTTGTGTTCATAAAAATACCAGCCAAATGCACAAACTCATTCATTCATTCACCTTATCATTAAGCATCACGTCACACATATTTGTACATACATAAACGGCTCGAGGATGGCCCGCTCTAATTAACCTGCGGAATTCAATTCTCAATCAACGATCTCCCCAACGAGGTTCCAAGCCATTCAAAATTGGTGGTCGATTCAAGAAAACTCGATGTCTGATCAAACAAAGGCTGATTCGATGAGCATTTTCGAGTAGATTTCGCAGATTTTTGGAACCGGTTGTCCTTTTCATATGGCCTTTCCCTGACACGTCCTGACATTTCTCCATTTCCGAGTCCACACGTTGTACGGCCAGCCATTAACCCTGTACTTACACTTATTGTACATAGCTACACTTGCACGTAACCTGTACCGGTAGACTGTAGAGAGAGTATCATACGCCCGAGGCTACGATGCCTTTACAGCATCCCCTGGGAATACGATTCTACGAGTCTACCAACGGTTATAAGACTTAAGATTAGTGCTTCAAGTATTAGATAGCTGATCTTGAGCCGTTGACCCCTTTTAAGGTACAGAAATCATTTGAATATCATTCAGATGGTTTTTGTGTGACCAAAGTTGTGTGAGGCCAAAGCTGCTTTATGTGTCTCTGTGTATATACCAGCTACCTACTCGTAACATTCCATGTACATATACTATACTCACGTCAAATCTACATACCAAACACGCCTCTATATAGAAGCATCGCTTCGTGTGCAGCTATAAATGCCATTATCTGTTTCCACTGTGTCCATGCGACTCGAGCAGTCAGTTTTCACATATTTTCCCGAGAGTCGAAAGACGGCTCACAATCAGTTTAACTAGAGGGAAATCATACTGGTACTTTTATTTTTCATCATTTCCCTCTGGTTTTTGGTTTTTTTTTGGTTGTCCCGGTTTACGGATGACCCCGTAGGTGTGGCTGATTGTCCCTCGATGGACTTCACCTGCGGAGATGGTTCTTGCGTCCCGCAAAGTTCGGTTTGCAACGGCATCGACGACTGCCCCCTCGCCGAAGACGAGCTTCACTGCGGTATAAATACGTCCTTCAAATTTCTCTGCTATGCTAACCCTTATCACTGCCTGCATTTTCTACATGCTACTTGCTGCTCGATCAGCCATGGCGTGTTTCTTCGTTACAGAATGGTTTCAGATAGATAAGACTAACCTTGTCGCGTATAAAAGCGTTGCATCTGCATTAAGTTTCGAGAGCGAACTAACGAAAACTTAACTTTTTCAAATTTTTCATTAGAAGATATATACAAGTTCTGAAACCATCTTGACGTTTTCTGCATTATCTAGCTTATCGCACGTAGTATGGATGTGTCGCAATAGCTGCTTGCCAAAAGAATCCAGCGTACCGGAACTTTGTTGTTGTTTTTTAAATAAATATCGACATGAATGGATAGGAATGATCTTTAAAGTTAAAAAAAGCGAACCATATACAGAGCTGGATTCTTTCGAATGAAGAATGACACCCTTTAGAACATTTTTTGAACATTTATTACCCTGCATATTTTCACCTACTCACAATTCACTCATATTCCTACGGTCCGTAATAATTCGCATCTGGCACTCGTTATTATATACAAAAATTGTTAATCACTTATATTATACATTGTGTATATGAATATTTATTTGTATGTATTAAAAGCGTAGCCTGGTAGAACCATGAATTAAATCTGATGTAAGTAACGTGGAAATTGAACCGCATGCATTACGAATGAGTTCATCATCTCGAGGTCGATCACGCCCACGTATAATCCTCGATAGCTTGAGGTTGAAAATTACACAGACGTATATTACTCACGTGGGCGGTGATATTTACTTCAAATAAAGAAGCAAACTGAACTTTTAATCACTGAATACCGATAATAATTGTGCTAAACGCCTTTACGCAGCATGAGGAAATCAATCGTATCAATTACGTCGATTATTCTTTTCGAAAAACTGAGCTTTGATCGATTCTTGCCAAAAACTAGCGCGCGTAATTTTAACGAGACAAAGACCTCGGTATTGAATCAGATTGACCACCTTGTGCTGTGTTTACAGGATTTACTAGAGAAGACGAAAGAAAGAAAGTAAGAAAAAAAAAAAGACAACAACAGATAAAAATCGTTTTATAATACTGTATCGTTAAACTACTTATGCAAATTTAATAACTGCCCGCCAACCCTCAATCTGCATATCGTTTGAGCTGCTGTATGCTGTATGCTGCACTTCTCTAATGGATAAGATCTTCTTTCACGAATCCTCGAACTAACACCTTTTCTGCTTGTCAATTTGTATATTTATATAGAAGCATTTTTGATACACCTTAATTAATAATCCACCTGTATTAAGTCTACGTTTATAATATATCTTCTTCGACTATAATACACAATATAGATGTATTATATCATGTGTGTATGTATGTACGTACGTATGTATCTCTCCTTCTATATCGTTTCATCAATACATGTTACACACATATATGTGTATAATATATTTGCTTTGTGTAAACTGTGTCATTTCGTTCAATGTACAAGCCACAAAAGGCAAATCCAACTTTCCGATGGGCTTTATTCGCAAGCCATTTGTCCAAAGATTCCTATCTTCCGTGTATTATAGGTATGTTGCGCCTGTTTCAATACACCAAGTCCGAAGATGAGGTAACGTATGCTTGAATAACCCAGCTCTGCTAAGAAATCGATGGCATATAACTTGTTATTTTATTGATGAGACTGAATACCGTTCCTTTACAGTTGTACACATTTTACATGCATCTACCTACGTCCTGCATACATATACATGATATTTCCTTACGTTAGTTTATACGTCTACGATATTACAGGCTCTACTGTGTCTTGTTGTTTGATTTTTATTTCTAGAAAGCTAAAACTCGGAAGAATCTCAACGATATTGAATTGAAATTATACCAATTATCATCCACTTTCTAAATCGGAAGATATACTTGACTCAAGTTCAAAGCGCGACTCGTTTCCTCCGAGTTTTCGCTTCGTATTATTATATACTCTGACATATTTCCTATTCCTATTCCTATTCCTATTTCTACTCGTTAAATTAAGCTTTGCTTCCGTGGATACATCATGCACGCGCTATACATTTTCCTCATGTTAAATTAATGACCCGTACTGTGTTTACATATAAATAAATGTCTGTACGTGCTTTCGCTTTACTCGTGTTGCTGCAAATACCCGGGAACGCAGAGAAACAGTGCACCGTCTCGGAGTTCAGATGCGTCAGGGACGGTAAATGCATCAACGAGGCGTACAGGTGCGACAGAACCTTCGACTGCTCTGACCACAGCGATGAGGAAGGCTGTCCACCGGGATCTGGAAACCAAACCGGGACTGGACCTGGTAATGGAAAGCCTGGGCTCGTGGATCCAGATTACACAACGGAAGGGAACTCCGTGGGTGGAAAGGGAACCGAAACTACCAGTATGCTTTTTGTGTCTCGTTGCTTTATACCTGTGTCGTTGTGCCAATTTAACAACACCCCGCGTATACCCAACTGCGTTTTTTGCACCCTGAATTTACCTTCACCCATAATAGACAATTTTATATACATGCAATTCATTTCCGGATAATGTCACCTAGCTTAGACGATCACTGATTTATTTCTCTCCACTTTTTAGTGTAAATCATTTGGCACCGGTTTATCTAGCTCCCCACCTCTCTTAAGTATACATCATCGATTCTCGAGCAAATCTACTGAATTACTAGCGGAATAAAACGGTCGAAAGCAAGAGTTAGTAGCAAATGACCAGCTATGTACCACCAACCCGTGTCATATCAATGCGATTACCATTCTACGCAACTTACAGTCGAATTGAAGATTGGATTGTCCCCCGTGACCCGTTACTATTGATCGTTGGAATCTTCTGTTGCGTATATAGATGGAAGATTGTTCAATACGGTGCCGATTTAGGTTGTAAAAAGGTTTGGGACTTCATGGTCATAAGCAAAAACGACTAGGTACCTCCTCAGCCTCTATAGCGTTCGGATCGGACGTAAATGAAATGATCGTTATAGGAATAGACTCAAGCCCTAGGTTACGGGGAACATTTGTCAGTTCTTGGTTCGACTCCTCAGATATCGGAGTGCGAGAATGCGACCCGAACTCGGAATTCCGCTGTCGAAATGGCCAGTGCATCCAGCTCCGCAGAAAATGTGACGTTGTCCCTGACTGCTACGATTCTTCAGATGAAACCGACTGTGGTAAGAGCTTCGAGCTCCTCTTCCTCCACTCGTGATTCTTCGCTCCTTCGGCCCGCAGAATATTTTTTTTATTCTTATTTTTTTCTTTTTCCCGAATCTTTGATCACTTCGTCTCGATCAAGTGTGAATGAAAGTGCTGTTATCATTCTCCTCAAGAGATTCAGCGTCTTTGTTCCTGGAGCTTTTATACCCCTTTCCAACTTCCACCTGTTGCCCAGATCCTCCTGTGTTTCATATATGTTTGTAACCCGGTGCCTTCCAAGGGCGCCTCGCACGTCCGAGCTTTGTGTCAGCTATGTTTGTATTTATGCGAAAAGGACACTGTAACCCGGACGAATGGAAGTGTACCAGCGGAGAATGCATACCAGAAACCCAGAGGTGCGATGAGAATACAAACTGCGCCGATGCATCCGACGAAATCGACTGTGGTAACTACTCCTAATCGTGCTTGCTTCGTCTGTTCTGCCCTGCCCTGCCCTGCTGTATGCCGTGTTATTTGTCTAATTTTCGAATAAATTATAAAAGCCGATTTATACACTTGCTTAGATACACAAGTCCGATATTGCGCAGGCTACTGCAGATATTACATTTTCACTTGCTATATAAAAAAATGTCAGTACATTTATTACCCACAATTACCTTTGTGCATTGTTACACACGACGTACCGAATCTTTTATACTTTGCCTGCGCCTGTCTGATTATTGTCAAATTTCGATATTTTATAATCATCAATATAATTATATAGGTGGGATAAAATCCGAGAAACGACGTAATGATGGTTGAATTATATTGTGCACTTGACCTCTTTCTATACCATCTTATTTTCTGCAGAATAGATTCCTGAATTAAAATTTTGTCAACGGCGTGTAATCCAGTTATCCATATAACGATCCGACCATCCAATTAAGTCCAGTAATCTTGTAGACTAAATTCTTGCCTAATTCGATATTTACCGTTGAAGAGGCCAGTTCTCAGATGTCTCATTCAACGATACGGTATCAGTATCTAACACTTCTTGAAGCAATCGTTCATATAGTTAGTCACATACTGAATATAGACACCCTAAACATATTGCGATACCATGGGCAGGGATAGGGAGATTAATGCAATTTTTAATCCTCGATGAATTGACGGCTTGAAATAAATAAAAATCACTTATAGTGGCTGATTGTCCGACCGGATTGTTCCAATGCGATGATGGCTTGTGTCTGGATGGCAATAAGCATTGCGATGGCATACCAGACTGTCGGGACAAATCCGACGAGAAGAACTGCTGTACGAATTACATAAGTCCATTATTAAAGCTCTAGCTTCTTCTGTATCTCGTTTTCTCGCTTTTTCTCGTATCTATTGTACATTCTACAATAGCTGGCATTCTACCGCAATCCAATATGCCTGTATCTGTGTAGATACGTGTTTTCATACTTGACTAATGCTCTCGTAATATTCTTCTAACCATAATTCCTGAATCAGCGATGATCGGTGATACGTAAACACATCTAACCGCAGCTAATAGAAGGAATGAAAAAATTCTAATTAACGGTAGACGTGCTAAAGGAAATAAGGAAAGCCTGATTGACTGAATTAGGTCTATCGTCTAACCGTAGCTCATATAGGCTCTGATTTTTGGTTGAAAACGTTAATTCCTGCTCGATTAAAATTATACTCACGATCATTCGTCTCGTTGTCATAGTTGCGTGATTTGAATCCTAGTCAATCTATTAACCAACTCTGCGAAAGGTGTATCAAGGTATTAAACAATAACCGAAAACGAATGAAGGCAGTAAATCTTTGCGTAGGACGAGGAGAATTTATCGTCGAAAAACGTTGTCTCATATTTTATTGTGGAAAACATTTCTTCGGAAATGAAATACGTTTAGAAATTTTCTACCTTAATTCGTTGAAACTGCACTAAAAATTGAACCGTAACAGTTTTTATCTCTTTCATTCTTTCAGCACAGGTATGCCTGTTTATTATATAGTACTAACGTTTCGAACTGTTTTTCCACATCTTTCATATTATAAATATATTATTATATCTGTCGTTATATATATATACTTACTTATATTTAATCATCTAAATGTTTTTATTCTGTATATATATATATACCTTATATATATATATTAAATATAAATTTGCCTTAGGTATGAATTTACATATCTCTTTATGTACATATATTATGCTCCTTTTTTTTTTAATCAAAACTATGTATATAACTAATAAATCTACGTATATTATTATAGCAAATGGAATGGCATGAAGAACTGAGCGATACGTATGTATCGTATACTATACACATACGAGCACTTTGATCCACACATGCTTGTTCGTTCATACATGTGATTGAAAATATCTAAAATTCATGTGAATTCGTGTGCTGTGCGTATCGCTCATCGTCCTTTTCCTTATGTTGAAAATTTTTTTATAAACTTCAAGCTCCGAAATTTGATCGTAAAATTTTCTAAATTTCAGCCTGCCCAGTCGGCAAGTGGCCATGTTCAAACGGAGTCTGTATCGATCAGGACTTCCGGTGTGACGAGCATTTAGATTGTCTCGACGGAAGTGACGAGGAAAATTGTCGTAAGTTTTTTAAAACTCATCTAACACTTTCATCGATTGATAAATATACATAATATGCTGTGATCCTTCTTTTCCAATTCGCTTCTGCAGTGGAACCCACAACACAGCAGCCGATCTGTCGACAAGACGAATTTCAGTGTAGTGACGGTAGATGTATTCCGGGATTGGCACGCTGCGATCGTATTAGTGACTGCAGGGATGCTGGCGACGAACTTGGCTGTCCACAAGGTAAGTTGAACGGTTCTAATCTTGTGGTATAGTAATTTGAGTCGGTCAGATAGCTAATGTGAGTTCGGCTCTTTATCTATCGCGTCCACGAATAACTTTTTCCTAATTAGCTTAGTCTCTCTATATAACGCACGTATACAAGCTGTGTGAGAAAAATCTGCTTACATAATGAGAGATAAATAAATGACCAAGGGGATCATAAATACCTTAATAAGTAGATGGATACTTCAATACTTCATATACCTAGAATCGCTAAAGTGTTCGCAAAACACTGTCAACAACCAGCTCCAGGTAACCACGGTGTTGGATATACCTTCGCAGTTCTCGTCTCTTTGTACGGTAAATTATGTCCATTCACAAAATTGACAAGAATTTTTTAACCGATGTATCGCGAAGTATAGACTCAGCAAGAATACTACTACCTTGTAAGTTTAATACAGCAGCTGTTCTGCTTTGAAATCACGATCGAGGTGCTTGATCTTTATAGTGAATAATTGGAGACGAAGTGGGCGAGGATTTCATAAGACAGGTTGATGGTTACCAAATTTCGTCGTGGCTTTTTAATCAGTCACCTCCAAACGCTGATATCTAATTTGGTAATTGATATGATCCATTTTTGTTGAAAATTACTTCGTGTGTTCTTAAGACAAGCATGAGATCGTAGGCTGTAAGACGAATTTTCGTTGATATGCAAAAATCAAGATTGGGAAACAGTGAAGAAGACCGTTTGTTTAATGATCTGAGACTTGTTCCGGTCTCTCGTTCAGCTTATAGTTACGTAAAATATAGGGTTGATAATGGAGAATCGGTGGGAAGGGATGAGGAACGAGAACGAAGAAAAGGTAACACTGTGGTTCAGATTGGGTTACTTCTAGGTGTAGAAGCATTGGATAAAACCTCTTCTGCTGAGAGGCGTCCCGAGAGAACGACATACGCGACCGTACCTCTACCAAGAAGTTGTGCCGCGGGTGACTTTGTTTGCGCTGACGGAGCTTGCATCCCCGCGGCTCACCACTGCGACCATTTCTACGACTGTCGTGATTTTACCGACGAACAGTACTGCTTCGGTCAGGCAGGCTCGTTTCACAGTCAAACTTCTTCGATCATTATACAATACAAATTAATCTTTCACTTTCTTAACACATACATACACGCACACACGCACGGTTCAAAACAAAATCAAAGTCAAAGACAAAGACGTATACTCATCGACACATACCCACACACCTACGCCTACACGCGTATGGTGAATTTCAGCTCAACTTGGCCTAGATCTGATACTACCAGTCACGATATCCTCGAGTGCACTTTTTTGTATTTAAGTGTTAGATGATGGGCTTGCGATTTGTGACGGAAGTACAAGCTCATCCAACACTCGAATATGATTAGTGAAAAGGGGCTGGGCTGAAGCCTGAAGGTCTGAATTTCGAAAATGCCAATCAGAAAATTTTCGGATTTTTATTTATTTTCGGAGTCTCGAGTTGCCTGCATTCCGACCTTTCAGAACTTCAATGTTCTGAACTCCAACGTTTCCGAATTTTTGAACTAATTCGTTTCTGAATTCTCAAACTAATTCGAAATTTTTACCGTTCGGAACTTCAATCCGGCTCCAAGAAAAAGCCAAATCGTAAATGGTGAGATCGATGCCGATGATGTCGAATTGTGCTGAACTTCCCCATCTACACAGCTCGTTTCCTGTCAGTCGGTGTTAGCTGTCGAATAGACAAGTTTAATGTGTAGGTTTGTAACATACGTTTGAATTCAAAGTAGCCAGTTGATCGACTCATATATTTACAATAATAATTAGACTCGGAACCAATGTTGTGCCGAGACGAACATCAAACCTGCCTTCAACCATGCAACGGTATACCATACCAGAAAGTTTATTTCAGGCGACCAATACCAAAGCAACACCAATTTCTCGCTGATTGATTGATTGATTGATTAATTAATTGGTCGGTTAATTGGCTCGTCGATGAACGGATTTATCGATAGTGCATCTCTGCCTGGTATCGCCGTTAAATTTGTAGTATATCATTATTCGATATCGTAGGTAGACTATACTGTTCCTACAATAGGCATTTTATGGACAGTGACGTCCGCTCGTGCGGGCCGGGTGAAATTTTCTGATAAATAAATCATCGAGATACTCCAATGAGTGTAAAAATGCTTTCGATTTATTGTCAGCGAGCGGACGACGCTGGCACGTTCGCTATAAAAATATTTGATACATCGTTTTCAAAAAATTGCATCTGACATTGACTTCTTTTATTGTATATTATTGTATATACACTTCAGTTATAATTTCCACACAACATACGTTTGTTTGCCACAGTTCATTTCTTTACTGTATACGTCTTATGAATTCGCTCCTACGTGTTCAAGATAAGTTGATCCCTCGCGCACAGTCCATAATGCACCTAATTTTTTGAAGAAACAAGATCACCTACTTAGGTACAAATGATCGTTGTAATAATTGCTATGGAAGTGCGGTGGGTTCAGATTAACATGAACAAGGATTAACTAGATGTTTGTAGATTACTGTAATCATTTGTTGGACGTTCACACACTCGGCGTTTCCGTCTATATAGTGACAAGAAAAAAATTAGAAAAAAAAAAAAAAAACTGGACCACTATTTTTCTTAATCACTAATTAAAAAAAAAAAGATAAACTAACGTCCGGTTTTTTTGTAACCATCTCATATACGCACCGCCTATACCTTATACGTTGTTCTTTGTCCACGTAGCCTGATACTATGTTATTATAATGATACAGGAAATGCAGGAAATGGTAAAAAATATCGAAATCTGAAGCTATTTAAATATGTTCAATAATTTATTTATCAAATTTCTGCGTGCGTCCAAAGAATAAGGTCGCGGGCGATGACGTGCGTAACATATAATATATTTCATTCATATAATATGTATATACATATCTCGTAAATGTTAGAACGTTATTTTATATCTATTAGTATGTATGTAAATAATTGGAGAAATTTAATGGTTCGTAATTAGAGTTTGGAATCTCTGTGTTTTGTATCAGTTATCACGATGCAGTCGTAGCTGCAGGATCGTTACGTATACAGGGTGAATTCTCTCCGGGGTTTGGAGAGGGTGTGGCTTGAATCGGCTGAGACTCCGCCTCCTTCTATTCATACTTGTAATTTTCAGAATACAATTCATTCCGCTCTTGCCGTGTTATATACCTAATAAACGAAAATTCATGTAGCCTTGTCAAAATAATGAGACACCACTATACTATTTACCCTAATTTCTGAATGGATTGTTTATTATCTGGAGGCATTCATTCCCCTGATAATAACAAGTATGAATGGGAGAAGGCGGAGCTTCAGCCGAATCAAGCCACACCCTATCTGGACCCGGGAGAGAATTCACCCTGTATATACATAAGTATATGACAACTGCAGCGCAACGACCGCGTTGACAGGATATCGATCATCGGCTAAACTCTACCCTTTACATCCTTAGGTTGTGCCCAAGGTGAATTTGAGTGCAGAAACCGAAACTGCGTCAGAGAAGGAGACCAATGCAACCAGTACGACGACTGCGGCGACAACTCCGACGAGGAAAACTGCGGTAAATTTTGACACCGTTTGTTCAACTTATAATCTCGCCTCCCGAATCCTTGATAGACGATTTTTAATCCCACACAATTTTTCATTTTCAGTACCGACCCAACCCCTTGGACCAGGCGGTAAGAACATGATACTTTATAATTACGTTATCCAAAACTTTTATTTTATGCTTCATAAGCCGGAATTTTTTCATCCCCCAATCTACTTCACAGTCCCGTTTTGAGTTTGCCGATTTTTGATCACGCGCGATCATCTATTCTTAGGAATAGCCAAAGAAACCCCCTCTAGTTCTAAAATTAGGGAAATGGAAGGTCGGGTTAAATTGAAACAAACTTTTCCATCCCTTGCATCTCTGTCAATCGAACAATCCAAAGATCCCTCGAAGCCGTGCTCGGCCAACGAATGGAGGTGCGAAAACGGACCCTGCATTCCCATGAATCAACGGTGTAACAACATCGTCGACTGTCCAAGGGACAACTCTGATGAACTGGACTGCAATTATCAGGTCTTACCATGCTCCCCTTGGGAATGGCGGTGCGAAAATGGCCCCTGCATCCCTTTGGGAGAACGGTGCAACGGCCGGCAGGATTGTCCTCGTGATAATTCTGATGAGCTAGACTGTCCTGAAACCGAAATTCCGCGTCCCTCCCGTGAGTTTAGTTAGCACACGCTCGCATCTGCACACATGCATCTGGTCCAGGACCTTGATAGCGGATGAGCGGCTTGTACAGCCGACCTGGTTTGCGGTTTGCTTGAAGTTTTATGGCTTGATAAATACAATACATTTACCGATCAGGGATAATCAAGGGATACTCTCGCGCTTGCTTCACTGACGATACGTTAATGATATTAATTATGCGATTATAAGAAATTATAGTTCGAAATAACTCTGAACGCCGAATGAACAGAAGCGCAAAAGCGTAAGCTGTAGCCCCCTCAAAAAACTGACTGATTATTTTACTTATCCCATACTAAAATGCGATGATATACTAAAATTCAAAAGAAATGAACTTTTCTAATTTATATAATTTAATATAGGTATATAATGCATAATATACTTACCCAATAATTAACAGGCATCTACTGAATTCGATTGATTTATCGAGACTGCAGAGATTTATTATTCGACGTTCGAACCTAACAGATATTTTTCATTTAATTCGTTTGACAATTAATACAATAGAAATTTAATTTTAACAAAGTTAATATCGGCATTTAGTCTTTCATTTTCATTGTTTTATTGTTTTTAACAGCTAGCACGATTACTGCGATAATGATGGACGAGTAATTTTGATAACTGACTGCATCCGATCTACTTTTTTTTTTATATTTCATAGTTAAATTTTTTCGTTAAAAAAGAACCTTTGAATACTGACGATAATTAGACGAGAAAATGATACCAAATGACTTGTGGACAAACTGTCCTACGGTCTTTGCCATTTGTTGAACTTGATACTCGCGTACGAATCGTATGAGTAAATTTTTTCATATACCTAAGTCTGTTCGCACTGGTATAGTAACTCCCATTTTAATAAGCTCCTAAACTGTTACAGCGCAAGGGCTCGATCTCAAGACGTACCCGACCGAACAGATCATCAAAGAAAGTGAGTAAGATTTTTTTATTTAGAAAGTTGAAAATGCCTGTTGGAATGAAAATTGCCCGATGTATACAAGGTAGTTCCGTTAACGAGAGGAAAGATATTCACATCCAGTTAACTTCTGACGATTCTTCTGAAACTTCTGTAATTTCTAACAGAGATCGCATAATTTTTTGTTTCTATTTTTTTTTTTTTTTTCGTTTTTGTTTTTTCTTGTCTTGAGCTCTGCGATTGAAATATTTAACTGTTCAACATCTTTTCAAGACTCGGTTATGATCTACAGCAATCAAAACATATTTTCTATGCACATTACAGTTCTATTCACTTTTTGTACGGGAACAATTAGCGTGATGAATGATACTGCAATATATTGTAATTACAATAATGTTCAAACTGTCTAGAGTATTAATATTTTTTTATTCTTTGTTCCCTTGCTCTGGTCAGAAGCGGCAAGTGAAGGTAAGCCTTCATCAAAGAGCAGCCTGTAATCACGCTACATGGGCTTATTTTGATTTCATGATCACATTCATGGAAAGATTTTTAATAATTCATACCACATTACGATGAACCACAGTTTTAATCCAGTTTTATTTGTATTGCAACAGAATTCAAAATTTCAAATGGCCAATACTACAATTATTCGTACTTTCATTAACGAACAAAGTTCTGAACTATTGTTATACCTTACACCGTTACTTATAATATGTATTTTGTTTTTTGCTGCAAGCTCCAAATATTTCACCTACGATTACAGTTATTCACCGATCTAACGAATACTCACTGAATCGTTAGATCGGAGATTTGACTTATTAATTGTTATTATTATAACACACATGTAACACACTGGCTCATGCATACATACACCCACTCCACCTACACAAACTCGCGCTCGTAATATAGGTGTAACACGTAACTGATTGCAAATAATCGCAAGTAATACAGCGGCTATAATATGGTACTAGGATATTTTTTCTTGCCACATTGTTCCGCTGTATAGGATAAATCCATAATAATTAAATCATCCGGCCAATGACAAACTCGTGAATTATATCTACGATTAAGTCATAAACCCATGTTATATTTCATGGGCGCAAATTTTGGAAAACATTAACGCAATTATACTAAAAGAATTCGTTAACCCGTTGGAATCATTTCGTGGCGAATTACTCAATTGAGGCATGTGATCAACTTGCATGGTCTATTGTAGTATATTTTAAATTTCTAATACCTAATGTACCTATATATAACATAACAAGGTAAATTTAGTATATGCGTTCTGCGAAGACGTGGGTATTATTATTATTATCGGTAACGCTAACTGCAGGTCTTCAAGTTTAGTCCGTGCGCAATTACCATTGTGTTGCTAATTATTGGAAAGTAGCATCATTTTTAAAACTATTCAGGTCTATCGCGCAATATAAATTCATCTCGTCGCTGCTCTGAATTATACCAAACCTTGTGAAGACTACGCTGTTGAATTTTCAATGACCGATGAGCATTTTTGGGCGGAAGAATTCCAGTCGAATGAAAAACGCGAATATGGTATCCATAAACAACGTCTACACTCGCACAGATTATATACTTACACAAGGTCTCGCAAGCAAAGGAATGTTGTGTTCCAATGATTTTCGGTACATACCTGCACGCGATATGGATTTTTGTAAATGTCCTTATGCACGTGGAATTTGTGTGATATATGATATATTACACATCGTGCTCGCGGAGAATTTTGTAACGTGTTTTTTTATTGCCTGCTTCAGCGCTCCGACGCGCTTTAATGATGACCGTTCAAAGAGTTAGATTTTTCCCTTCACGAATCGCAAAAGAAGGAATTTAAAGAAATTATTTTAACGCACCTCACGCTAGGTCGAGAGGTCGTTATTCAATGTCGAGACGAAGGTCTACTACGTGCTAGGGTCCACTGGATCCGTGAAGACGGTGCTCCTCTCCCACCTGGAAGCACTGACGTAAATGGCAGACTCGAAATGCCCAACGTTCAGGTCATCCACAGTGGTAATTACGTGTGCGAGGCATTGGGAGTCCCCACGAACACCCCGGGACGAAGAATCATCTCACATCTGACCGTTGAAAAAGGTAAGTCCGTTCTTCATGCTCATCATTTCGTAATTAATTACTTTTAACGAAATGATGAAAGGGCCTCCGTTTACGAAAGGGCCGTTCAATCGTATGCTTGAAATCATCGATTGTGATTCGTGACTTAAATTCACAGAAGCAGCTCCGACCTCAGGACCACCACGAACCTGTCAATTCGACGAGGCCACTTGTAGCAATGGTGATTGTATATCCAAATCAAGAGTCTGCGACGGACGATACGACTGCACGGACGGCACTGATGAAATCAGATGCAGTAAGTCTCAATGCATTCGAATTAAACAGAACTGAAGACATCATCATGCCTATGCTGGTTCATAGATCTCAATGATCATTAGCGTCTTGAAATATCGCCTACAATTTATTAACTCTAGGTGAACACGGCTGCGAACCCAACCAGTTTCGATGTGCGAATAAGGAATGTGTCAGCAAAATTTGGCGATGCGACGGTGACAGAGACTGTGTTGACGGGAGTGACGAACAGAATTGTGAACCAGCTCCACCAGGCTCAGCTTGCCAGTACAACGAGTACCAATGCGCTGACAGACAGTGCATACCGAAGAGCTTCCACTGTGACAAACAAAACGACTGCTTTGATGGAAGTGACGAATTTGGCTGCAGTAAGTAATTTTTCACTATAATGTATACGACGTTAAATTATTGATTATTTTTTCGGACTCAATATAGTAATTACCAGTATGTGAACTTGTTCCACTAAAGGGGTGTTGATAGATATTGATATCAATGATATACCTTATCAAAATCGCCTATTTTGCAGCTAAGGTTCAGATCCTAAGACCGCCGCAACATATGGTCATACTCAACGTAGGAGAAACTTTCACCATCACTTGCACCGCACTTGGCATACCATACCCTGAAATCAGCTGGCGTTTAAACTGGAGTCATATACCGGCCAAGTGTACAACGACATCAATAAACGGCACTGGAGTTTTGACCTGTCCTTCAATAGCAATTGAAGACCAAGGCGCCTACTCTTGCGAAGCAATAAACACTCTAGGACGGATAATTGCTGTACCTGATGCCATCCTCAAGGTCGAATCATCAGGACCAGACGTTTGTCCACGCGGAACATTCAACTCGCTGGCTCGGACTGCAGATGAATGTATCTCCTGCTTCTGCTTTGGTGTCGCAACCCAGTGTGCTAGTGCCGACCTCTTTACCTATCAGCTTCCGGCGCCCTTCGACCAATTCAACGTTGTCTCAGTTGAGACTTATCCGGACATAAAAATCTTGGGTGAAGTAGCTGGAAATGCGCCAGAAGTTCGTCCACTAGGACGCAACGGAGTACAAGTTTCTGACCGTTATGGTGACTCTGGGAATCCAAGCAGCATTCTGTACTTTGCCCTGCCAGAAAGCTACCATGATAGTCAACTCAAATCTTACGGAGGATACTTGAAATATACTGTCCGACATGGTGGCCGAGGGAGACCCAACGATGCCCCATCCGTAATACTTACCGGAAATAACTACGTCCTCATACACAAAGGCGAGTCCATCTCGTCAGACTACGAAACTGAAAAGAGTGTACGATTCTTCTTCGGTGATTGGGTCAAGAAGCAAGGCTGGGACGAGGTTACAGCTTCGAGAGAAGAGATTATGATGGCACTAGCACATGTTGATAATATCCTTATCAAGTAAGTTAATACACGGTATATCCAGAGGCGAATTCATTGCTCTAAACTAGCGGTGTGCAAATAGTACGAAAATCGAATAATTCAAATATTCCGAATCATCCAAGTAGTGTGATTGAAATTTAGAATCTTCTATTCCGTTTATTTTACTAGAAAACAGCTCAAATATTAGGATATTTTGAGTATTTTGCTTAGGGCAGCCTCGCAGAGCTAATGTATAGGTACCGGGACAGGTCTAAAATTGATTATCTATGGAAATAATCACTATTCTAATATAAAATACTACAGTGTCAATTATTTTCGACTGACAACTTTAAATTCGGAGCTATTATAATATTCGAATCACTCAATTATCTAGATCATTCGAACTATCCGAACTTTTCAAATTATGACACAAACGCTCAAATCGTGTATTTCTCATCCAGAGTAAAGTATGACGACGGACCTATAAATACCACCATCACTAACGTATTCATGGATACAGCAGATGTGCGTAACACCGATCAAGGTACTGCCACGTTTGTTGAAGAATGTCGCTGCCCAGTTGGTAAGTTTATCGAACAGAATCCTTGATCTCAAATCACATGCGCTGGCAATACCTTAATTGCAAACTAAGCATTTCACACTGGATCTCATTCATCGTTTCAGGCTACAGTGGTTTGTCATGCGAACACTGCGAATCTGGATATATCAGGAGAGATAGTGGTCCATGGCTTGGACAGTGCTATAGAGAGGAGCCACCATGTCAACCTGGCTACTACAAAGATCCGTCAAGGAACATCCCATGCCAACCTTGCCCTTGCCCTCTCACAGACCCCTCAAATCAGTGAGTTTGTTCGGTTTCATTTTACTTTCTGCTCTTTCGATGGATAGTGAATTCTAATGGAATATTTTCTGTTTATTTCCAACTTCATGCGTCGCTGTATTATTTCTGTTTGAAAATAGATACAGTCGAACTTGTCATCTTGGCGCTGATGGTCAACCGACCTGTGATTGTCCCCAAGGATATCTTGGACGCAGATGTGAACAGTGTGCTCCTGGTTATCAGGGCAACCCTCTCCGCCCTGGGGACTCCTGTGTTAAGGTTGATGAATGTGACTCTAACGGCAGCATTAGTCCATATGCAGACCCTGCAACCGGAGTCTGCCGATGCAAGGTATAAACAACTAGTCGTTACAATTTTTTGTAACATAAACGCTGTATTTGAGTTATGATTAATCATTGTATTCAATAGACTTATACAGGTCTCATTCATGGCCTCGTTTCTTATGAATTCAAAAACTTTTCAGCCATCAATATTTCGTCTTGATCAATTACATTAATTTTCTAATTTCTAATCATGGTAAAAGTTATACAATATCATTGATTTTACTCGTATTGTTATTGTTAATACTAACATTCCTGATGGATTTGGACATAATTTCCGTGTAATGTGAGTATACATGTATGACTATGTAAATTCTATATTTGATTACTATCCAATCACAATTCGATACTAATGAATGGAACGGTTTTACTTTTATTGATTATCCATCTCCGCACAGCAGGCTGTACGAAAAATTCACTGTCTTTTTCAGGCACTCTCAACTGGTCGTACCTGCAACAAATGTAAGGCTAATACGTTCCACCTTGCTGCATCAAACAAATTTGGATGTGTCAGCTGCTTCTGTATGGGTGTTACTTCAAAATGCACTTCTTCGAACTGGTACAGAAATGAAGTAAGTCAACACTGTGCTTCTTCAAGCGTAATAACGAATAATCAAGCTCATCTTTCAAGATCGAAAAAGAATATACTGAATAAAAATTTGTCTTTCAGATCTATGTAGCATTCACCAGCTCGATCCGCGACTTTTCTCTCGTAGAGTCTAAATCTACTGATCCATCACCTATCGTCGATGGGATCCGTCTGAACAAGATAGATCGAGAAATCGTATATGACGCATTCCCCAACCGTGAGACCAACGAGGTTTACTACTGGCAGCTGCCCAGCAATTTCCTTGGTGACCAACTCGCTTCATATGGTGGCAACCTTAAATATACAGTCAGATATGTGCCTTCCCCAGGAGGTGCAAGGTCAAGGAATAATGCTGCCGATGTTGAACTCATAAGCGTAAGCCTTTCATGCCTCTATGAATTCAACATTCATTATTAATTTATTGTATCTCATATCAACAATACATCATGATACTAGTTTATTTGATTTCCAATGTCAGTTTACCTCTCGTAACGTGTTTTTCGAATTAATTTCTACTTCTGTTCCACACAGTCTAACGATATAATCCTTCGCCACTATTCTCGCAAACAACTGGAGCCCAACACTGCTGAGACATTTACAGTGCAACTACTCGAGGATCACTGGCAGCGTAATGATGGCACAACCGCGGATAGGGAACATCTTTTGATGGCATTGGCCGATGTGCAGGCAATCCGTATCAAGGCGACCTACACAACGCATACCGACGAAGCTGCGTAAGTATGAAACCATCAAGATAATCCTGATGAAACAGTATCTTTCCGGCCCCTCCCTTCTGTATAAGTATGCATGAAAACTTAGAAGAAATAAAAGTTCGATGAATAAAGCCTCAAGACTAAGAGCAGTACGATTCGAAGACAGAAATAAGTAAACAAGATTTAATTTGTATAAGATATACTGGAAATGTTATTTAGGGAATTAAAATCTTTCAGACTATCTTCGATATCTCTCGATACCGCTGTGAACTCAAACACTGGTAAGGCACGTGCAGTCGAAGTGGAGCAGTGCAGCTGCCCTGCCGGATACAGAGGTCTATCTTGTGAGGACTGTGACGTTGGCTACACTAGGGGTGACGATGGACTTTATCTCGGGAGCTGTGTGCCATGCAGCTGCAACGGACATTCAACACAGTGTGACCCAGAGACTGGAGCTTGCGAGGTTTATATTTAGTAGTCTGAAAAGAATCTGTGATATCATCGACTTTTTCATTATCAGAATTCATTGGAAGGATTTTACTGCTAATTCCGCTTTCTCATACTTAATGGAACCCAAACGGTTTCTATCTGTCTTTCTAGAATTGCAGAGATTACACAACCGGCGAAAGTTGTGAATCATGCATTTATGGCTATGAGGGCGACGCGACTCGAGGATCTCAGCAGGATTGTCAACCAGGCGGAGGTCCAACCAGACCTCCATCCTGTGTCTGTGACCCTGCTGGATCACTTGGAACTGATTGCTATGCCGGACAATGTGAGTGCAAAATGAATGTCGAGGGTCCTGAGTGCAATCGTTGTCGCCACAGCACGTTTGGACTGTCAGTCAACAACATAGATGGATGCGTTCAATGTTACTGCAATGGGGTTACGGATGAATGTCACGAAAGCTCCCTCTTCGTCGATCAAATACCAACTTTCATCTACGATTCTTCCCACGGATTCACTCTGACTGATTCGTAAGTTTTCATCATCAGCAAATTCCAGAAAAAGGCTGAAATCTCTTTTCATTCTAACCAAAATACTATAGTTGAAATGCACAAATGAATCTTAAATTTTAGTTTTACTGTAAATCGACTAAACGTTTCTGTATTTCTAAAATGACTTGAATTTTTATGCATAATATGCATCAGAATAGTGAATGGTTTTGTCTGTGCGCAGCAACCGGAGAGATGTGATAACAGAAGGATTCGACCTAAACACTGCTACAAACGAAATCGGCTACCGTTATCCTGATTCTCGGAACCAAAGGCTGTTTTGGTCTTTACCGTCTGAAATCACAGGTAATCAGGTAAAGAGTTATGGTGGAAATCTACGGATCACCCAGCACATCACGACACGCTCCGGTGCTGAGAACGAGAAAGACCAGGATGTTGTTCTGATCGGTAATGGAATTACCCTATACTGGACAAATTCTGAAGACATTCAACCGGGTATCCCCCTGGTATGTCACAAATCCATTTGTACTATCAAGTAGTCATCTATTCTCTGAACAAGTTGAAAAATCATTTTTACTATTACTTATATATTACAAAACTCTGACATTTACAGAAATATAGCGTGCCGTTAGTTGAATCAGCATGGACACGATTGACACAAGAAGAAGGTCTGCGAAGCGCCTCTCGTGCAGATCTTATGACCGTTCTATCAAATTTGGAAGCTATTCTGGTACGTGCGACACACAGCTCAAAAATGACGGCTACCTACATCAGCGATGTCAGCCTCGACACAGCCGTAGAACAACTGGTAAACAACAGACGAGCAACGCAGGTCGAAGCCTGCCGTTGTCCATCTGGGTACACTGGAACCTCCTGCGAAATCTGCGCTACTGGGCACTACAGAGACGTAACTGATACCTCCCGCAGTTTCCTAGGAGCCTGTAACATATGTCCCTGCAGTGGGAACGAGCAGGAATGCAAGGTCGACAGATTAGGTGGCGTTAAATGTTACTGCTTGCCAGGATTCAGCGGACTGGACTGTTCTGTGCCTGGTAAGGAAGTTATTTCACTAACAGAGTGTTCGGCTTGTATCACGAATTCATAATTCATGGGCACAACATATATCTGTGGAACACTAGGATTTGATACATAGCTAGTGTTATTAGCATTTGCTTGATCATTAAATCTCCAATTGATGCTTGACAAACAATATCATCCTAATCTTCGAGGATATAGTTGCCCACATCCGATATAAGCTGAGGATAAAATTGTCTCCTTGTTTATTTACTCATTTTCTTGGAAAATATAGCACGACTATCATAACTACACTTTGCATGTATATGTAAACATACATATATCTATAATGAGTTGCACGAACACAGGTGAGTTCAGAGTAGGTCTTATGCCGATGATGGTCTCAGCAGCCCCGCACAGTATCATCAAATACACGTGCAGTTACGATCATGCAGATATTTTATACATCCAGTTCAATTTAACTTCCTTTAATGGTCTGCCTGTCGTCTCACGGGGCTTGATGCCTGAGCCTATTATAAGGACAGACAATGGAGCAGCCCAAACCTGGAATGTTATTGTCGGAGAATATCCTTGTAACGTGGAATGCCATATCTTGGATCATCACAGGAAAGAAATCGCTACAATCATTACCTGGATGGCACCAGGTTTGACGGACTAAATCATGAGAGCTTCGGCGTTTGTCCGTCCTTGGGGCCTCAGTATACACAGGGACAATTTTGCCAATGAATTTAATCTTCGAATGCAGCACAAGGAAATAATGGATTGAAATAAGACATCTAGTAGTCTAACGAGCAGACATATCTATTCTAATACGGCTTCAATGAAGCGGTCGTTTCGATTCCTCGTAAAAGTGAAGTAAAGTTCCTTTTGTTGCATATGAAGCTTGCAATCATATACAGTAGATACACTTCAGACTGTGCTCAAACACATGGTAGAATCGTATTGCATATTTGTGCTATCTACTCAGCAATGTGACATGAATCTTGTGCTATCGGTGGATGTTGACTGGTTCCAATATACAACATGGTCATCCTTGCATATGTGAAGTAATACAGCCCGCTTTGCACATTGTCTACAGACTATAATGTATTGTCAGGTGTTGTTACACCTTCATCGTTCATGTAACAATAAGACTATGTATATTTTATATTGCATATAATTACGCCATCAACATACATACACAAACACATTTCTGGTCGAAATGTATGGCTCATTTATTCTTAACGGTAGATCATTACTTTTGAAGATTGGTGGAAGGATAAGTCCATTTATTTAACCCTCCGTTGGTCGCGTCTTTTTTAGTATCTCACTTGCTCTATAGCAACTTATTATAGGTTGAGTAGTGTTAAATGAGGCAATCCCTCATAGCGCGACCAACGAAGGGTTAATGTATTTTCAATATAAATACTATACATTGCCATTTCATGACAAATTTTCTTCTTTTTTTCTCCGACTTCAGTGTATTTGTGTATGTTTGTTGACAGAATTTCGTCAACAGTTGCATGGCATTTTGTGCAAATTAATTCTATAGGTAGAGGTAATTTCAACGTGAATTTCTCAAGTATGTAGGTACAGGGTATTCATAAATTAGAACTGCAATTACAAGAAAAATAGTTCAACAAATTGTTAATTGATGAATTCATTTATCATTTCGTACTGCTTCTTCAATAATAATAATATTTTTAACGCAGAATCATCAACCACAGAGATTGCGGTGACCGATTTACCACCACCAAGTATCATCGTTACAATCAGCGGAGACGTAGGCCAGATTGTCCAAATTGGAAGCTCAGTGACATACAACTGCGCAGGACGATCCGAAGACAGCGTAAGTCACTGCGATAAAATTCTATGAGGTTTTTCTGTGTAGTAATAATGTTGATTGGTTTGTGATCAACGTATATCTAATGAGAATCTGTTGTGAAAATACAAACAGAGAACAATCAGCATCGAGTGGCAAAAGGAGAGTGGTCAACTCCCACCTGGCCGAAGCTATGATGATACCCGCGGTCTTCTCATCATCAGAGATCTCAAGGTTACGGACAGTGGCATTTACGTCTGTCAAGTCAGCGACGGAATTAACATCGCTATAAAGAAAGTCACCCTACTTGTTGGAGGTAAGCAGGAAGTTATACAAGAGATGAATATAATTATAACGCTTTCCAACGTATCATAGAACCTTCATGCAGGCGCAATGGTGTCCCTTCAAATCGTGATATCATATTATACATTTACACAATGATACCATCTTGCATATTTGAATCGTAACATAAATGTTATTTCACGGCTGCAGCATTTCCGAAGAGTCTGCTTAAAATACCAGGTATTATATACGATTATACGATTTGTAGTTAAGGGCTGTGCGAAACTAAATCGAATGGTTCGAAAATTCGAATACAACGAATAATTCGGATATTCTGAATCATCCGAGTCATTTACTGGAAATTTAGAATCTTCCATTTTTTTTCGTGTTTTTATTTTGGATTTTATCTTCCTTCTATTACTCGTATCAAGCCCAGGCACAGAAGATCTCTGCATGAGAATATATATTTCTTGTTATAACATCTGAATAAACTACTAATTCCACAGCGATTACGACAGTCTACATGAATAAGAAGGCACATAAATATAATTACACTCCTAAATGTATTGCACCTCAAAGTTTACAAGGTTTTCCATAATTATTACTACAGATTTTAAGTCGTCGCTATGATTTTCTCACGGTTCCTCATTCAACTTGACCTTAGGTGAACGTCCAGTCAAACCATCAAGACCCGTCATCGAACCACGTTACTTGAGAGTTGAAGAAGGAAATCCTGTCGAATTCAAATGCAAAGCTTCCGGTAACCCTCCCCCACAATTATCATGGATACGTTCCCAAGGAGAAATAAACCCTGATGCAGTGTTTGAGAATGGTATTTGGAGCCTCGCATCTGTAAGGAAGAGCGACGAAGCCGAGTACAAATGCATTGCACAAAATAGTGCTGGTACCACTGAATTTAGCACCATCCTCTACGTGCTCGGTAATCTATTTATAGGTCGAAGATTGTCATCTCTAAAAACTCTGCAATTGTCATGATTTTTAATGTTTTCTTGTTCATTCAAACTACAGAAAGAACTCAGCCTCAACCTGAGCCACCTGCACCGATTATCAATCCTAACGAGTGGAACGACAGACCCGGTATTCCCGTCAATCTTGCGTGCACAGCACCACCAGGCGCAAGGATTACTTGGACCAGATCTGACAATGCACCGCTTCCAGTCTCTGCTACTGAGCAAAACGGAATTCTGACTATTTATAATCCAACTCCTTCCGACTCTGGCTACTACATTTGCACAGCAATTAGCTATGACGGCATTGAAACCAGAAGTACCGCAAGAATAACAATTCAATCCTCTTCAAGAGGACCCCCTAGAGTCAGTGTTGAGCCAGAGAGGCAGGAAGTGTCTCAGGGAACTTTGGTAGAGGTGAAATGTATCGTCACAGGGGATCCTACTTCCGTTGTGACATGGACCAAACATGGAGAATCTCTCGCTGCTCATATTCAAGTTGTGGGAAATAATCTCAGAATCATCAACCCACAAGTTTCAGATCGAGGTGTTTACGTTTGCCGTGCTAGCAACAGCGAAGGAAATGCACAGGGCAGTGCTGTAATTGATGTGAACCGTAAGTGGGATACACCAAAATTTCATCAACTTTTTCCGCAAGAAAAAAGTTCCGGTTGATTCGTTAATTCGTGGTCTCTATAAAAATTACGAGGCCTAACACATTGCGTTTCTTTATCCATAAGTATCAGTGTTTTACATGTATCTTTGTAAATCATTCCAAAGGGGCTACCAAGCCAAGCCCCTGACCCAATTAATACCTACTTTGGAAGGCCTCACTCTCATCCAACATTTTATTCTGTAGGTCGAGAGATGCCGATTATAGAACTGTATCCACAACAACACCAAGTTGTTCATATTGACGGCTCAGCTCTTCTCCAGTGTCGTGCGACCGCGGGGCTTCCAACGCCTTCTGTTAGCTGGGCTCGGGAGGATGGCAGACCCTTCAGTTCCAATGTTGAGCAGCTACCCGGTGGGATTCTTCGATTCAACCGTGTAACACTGGAAGATGGAGGATCCTTTGTATGTTCCGCATCTAACGTTGTCGGCTCCATCGCCCTGACTGCCACCATTGAAATCAGCACACCACCAATGATTACAATAACGCCATCCAACCGTAGCCCTGTCACAGTGAGACTCGGTGAGAGAGTGAAGCTCTCTTGCGCTGCCAGTGGCCAGCCTCAACCCTCCGTTGCGTGGAGCAAACACAGGGGGGGTAATGTTGTCTAGTAAGTTACCAGTCAACATTGCGCGTATACTATGTAATACATAAATTATGTTTCACAGTTTAACGCAAAATGATGTACCGTGATCTTCTGAAATAGTCGTTACAGAAGTATCGTATTATTGGTATTTAAAGTTATACTGTGTACCAATTCATTTCTAAAATTTCGATGAGCTATATATTTTTTACTCTTTGAATTAGTATTTCGAGCTGCTGCTTGATATGACTTTTTATATTTATGAGCCATTAGGTAGATCGGATTAATGATGTATGATTTATGAGTGATCAGAGCTAATCATTCTGGCTTATTTTACAGTGAGGCACTACCGGAATCCCGGTTATCCACGGCAGTTTATGAAATAAGCTCCGTGTCGTATGATGATGAGGGCACGTATACCTGCTTGGCAACAAATGACTATGGTCCAGTCGAGGAACGCATTCAAATCCGTGTAGAGAATTCCTGGTCAGAATCAGACACGTCGACACCAAGTCCCAACATAGTGCGTTTTAATCAGTATTCAACCTCATATATCTATTGCAAATAATGCAACGATCTATATCAATACCTGTTATTTTTTACATTCGAATTCATCCAATCGTGATAAGCCAAACAGAAATATATAAACTTGATTCATTGAATCACAGTGCATATTTCATTGATGTGAAGTGCAACATTAATGTCCAACAGAATGACTCTAATGTGGGAGTCACGATTCCTGAAGAGAGTTTGAGAATTCCTGATGGTGGAAAAGTGGAAATGCGCTGTCAAGTACATGTCAGCGATCGAGAAGCTATTTACCTAGACTGGAAGAGAAATGACGGCCGCAGTTTACCGCAACGTAGCACTGTACGTGATGGCATTCTACTTATACCTGCTGTAACTAAAGATGACGCTGGTGCATACATATGTCAAGGGCTTAATAGCAACGGAAATGTCTTATTTACCGCCACATCTTATCTAGAAATTATATGTAAGTAGCATGATTACCTTAAGTCTATTTCTACGTCAAGTAAACCACTATCATTTATAAGATCTTTCCATATCAAGTAGATATTTGAAACAAGACAAACTACTTCGACTGTTCTGATTAAGCTGTTTGCCGAGAAATTTTCTTACCAATTAAAACGATAATATCCACGGAGTAATACCAAACGGGCGTAAGCACAAAAAAAAAATTTCCGTTTCTTCAGTGGCAAAATCTTTTTCATGCAATATAGAATCTTGTAGGCATAACCCGCAAAAAAAATTTTTTTTGGCCCTTACGCCCATATTAGTCCATCAACATACAATTTTGGAATCTGATCCTCAGCACCACCCAGAATCGAATTGGAGCCGATACAACAGATTGTGAGACCAGGAGAAAGTCCATCAGTCGTTTGCCGCGTTACAGGAGATCAACCTATCGACATCGAATGGCATGCCATTGATCGACCATTGCCATACACGGTATCTCAAAGAGGTGGATTTTTACAATTCAATGGAATCACCTCTGCCGATGCTGGGAAGTACGTCTGCAAAGCGACGAACAATGCTGGTACTGCAGAAGCAGTTGCTGAGGTTTTGATTAACGGTATGAATACGTTGTTACTTTTATTCGATCATATCCTCTATTTGATCATTATCCTTGTTCCCGATTCAACAAATGGTTCGTACTCTTGTACAGTGATCTCTCGCACTCTCAACGTAAGTTGTTGATTCCCGGCACCTGTCATGTGGGCATCTGCCACGTTTTTCCAATTACGCCACGTAATTGTCATACAGATGTTTCTTTATAAGGACCTGAACCCCTGTGCTTGCATAGTCGATTCATTTTCTTTATCCTATATTCCAGAATATCATCAACCACCGCTACCTGCAAATCAGCGTGACATCCGCACATTTGTGGGTAAATCTGTTCGACTTGACTGCCCAGCAGACAGCCGTTCTGTAATAATCTGGAGCAGGGACAGAGGAGATATTCCAAGAAACTCGAACAGAATTGGAAATATCTTGGAATTGACTGGAGTTAAGGTAGAGGACGGTGGAAGATATATCTGTCGAATCACCACTGAGAATGGAGCATCTAGTAGCAACTACGTCGATTTGACAGTCCAACGTAAGTATTTCTTTCCAGTTCAGTGATGTGTGGTTTGAATTCAGATACTTCATTTGCAAGTACTCTTTATCTCTGGCTTACACATAGAGTATTTATTGATTAAAAATCTCTTTGAGTTTTGAGTTGTAATTAATGATAACTGTTTCAATATTTTGTGGTATCATTCTCCCAGTAGTGTTGTAATTCTTTTTGAATCAGTTTGCCAACTGTCCCTACATATTCAAAATCTGTCGCTTACACTTATAATCGCACCATTCGGTTAAAGTTGCTTTTCTGCAACATGTTATTTGCAGAGTCATTACAAATTGCTATTTTCATATTAGAACTGTCATTCAACAACATCGTAACATGTTTATCGAATAATAGAATAGAATTACACCGGGCAGCTTATGAACCAAATGACAAGATGATTTCCAACTCATTCATAATATCAAATAAATATAGTATATACATAGAACCATAAGTCTATGACTACGTCGTAGCCCACGACGCCATCTGCATTCAATAAAAGATATGATTCTGGCTCTTTCTTTCCATTCTTATTTCAAAGCAAAGTAAGGAATCAATCAAAGTTATATTACATTCCATACTTTCATTAAAGAAGTATAAAAGTGTTGACAAGTTTATCACACCATATCCTGAGTACTTTCATCTATTACCTAACATAATCAACTAATCGTGAAGCTTTATATCATTCAGTTAACGTCTTTGTGAGTGATTTTTGCTGACCATCCTACAGGATCATGCAACCATAGTTATCCTGAAGGCGTCTGAGGCTAGACTTTTACATAGCTCGCATTATAATTTAGTAGTTAATTTGCTTGCGGATTGCATGCCAGTTTACGGAGAGCTGTGCGGCAGCCACGAATTCCAATGTCACAGCGCAGAATGCATTGACAGGCTCTATCTCTGTGATGGCTATATCGACTGCACAGACGCCAGCGACGAGCAGTACTGCTTTAACAGATACTATCGCCACTATCCTCAACGAAAACGCGGTTTGTTCACAGATATGTTTGTGCGTAGTGTCTGTCGTTGTTCAATTTATCCAGCTTACCTAGCTTCAATATTTACTGACTTGTCTATCTCTAGAGAAGTTCAAACTACTGCTGACTCAATATTTGTGTTTTACTTGTTAGAATTGATGTCAGACATTTTTTCAACAGCTATACCACAGGCTTGCTTCGAGATTTGCATCGAATCATCTGCTCGGTAGTCATCAGCATTATATCACCTAGCCTGAGCGAATAAGCATATAATTGAATAAAAGCCTGAGCAAATATGTGTATAATTGAACAAAAACTTTCATTTATTTCACTGCAAACTCAAATCAACATGCTGTTTCATAATCATGATATATATACCATTACATAAGTCAGGTCAGGTATATAATGTACATTCTAGGCAATCAGTTTTTTCCTACCACTGATTTATAATCGGTGACGAGATAACTTTTTATCGGTAAAATGAGCACAGTTACATCATCCGTGCTAATTTATACCGTTTTTATTCTACTGCTATCACTTCCTAGTATGTTCAACCAATCCATGTGTACATTATGCAAACTGTATCGACAAAGATATCCCATACTTTACATCTGTTGTATAGCTTCTTATTTTTCACCTGTGTCTTATTGTTCAATCTGCCATAGATCTCAATGGTCCACTTTATGTTCATGTATATATATTAGTGTCAAACGCAGAGATCTATTAGTCCAGTACAAGGCTTCGCGGTCATGAGTGATACAAATTCATTACTAAAACCGAGTCTCTTCTGCAGCTATTTCTAGCTAATAAAAGCCTATTTGATAATCATGTATAGAGAGTCCACAATCTGCACATCCGTGTATTCCGATAGAGCTTATGGTTATAGAAATGCTCATTAGACTTCTGGGACTAATAGATTTCTTACACAAGATCGTAGGCCGAAACTAATAGACATTTTTAAAACAGCTCAATCAGTGCCTGCGGTGACTGTTCGTGTACGGGCTTCCCAGGACTTGGTGAACATCGGAGATAGCATCGATGTACAATGCGATGCCTCCGGAGCAAGAGACGCACGCTATAGATGGACCAGGGTTAATGAACTATCACTTCCACAAAATGCACAGGACTATGGAACTGTATTAAAACTTACAAATGTTGCCATGGTCAACAGCGGAATTTATCGCTGCACAGCTGAGACACGAGAAGGCAGCTTCGAACAAGATTATGAACTTATCGTTCAAGGTAATTGTACATTGAGAGAACAATCATTCCAAAGATATCATTGTACTTGGTATTTGAAAACATCAAATCCGCGTGACTAGGTTTTAATTAAGGTATCTCACACGATATTTGTGAGGAAAACTAACAGTATCACTCATTTCTTTGTATATGTGCTAACCGATCTTCTGTGGGTGAGTAATATTCATCTTTTTGTACTCCGCTGTAACACCACCAGCCTACAATAGAAAATAAAATGTTCACTCCATGCTGTATGTGTGGCGCAATAGCTTCGTACTATACATAGCAGTTTCTTTTTGTATATGTATTATTGTTCTTGCCATTATACAGGTGGAAACAATGATGCCCCAGCTGTTGAAACAAAATCAGCACCATATGGATCTGGATTCGTGATGGATTGTCATGCTGACATAGAACCACCGATCAGATACCAGTGGCAGAAACTCGGTGGTCGTTTGCCTGTTAGTAGCCGAACATCTGAGGTACGTACGGGGAATAAATTCTGCAAGCACTCTAATCTGGCAAATAAATGTTCTCTTTCAGAACTTCTCTTTTTGACCAGATTTAAAAAGTTACTCAACAACAGGGCACAAAGTTTTGATTATAAAACTCCTGAGCCTCAAATGATTATGTTTCTGTCTTTATTTCACTCAGAACCGAATAGAATTGTTGGACGTGAAAGCCGAGGATGCTGGCACATATATCTGCGAAGCCAGTAACGGTCGGGTAAACATAGAAATGCCACAAGTACTAGTCGTGACTGGTGTAGTACCAAACTTCAACCAGGCGCCTGAGAGCTACATATCTTTTGCTCCTATACCCGATGCCACTCTTCAATTCCAAATTGAAGTCTCTTTCAAGCCTGAAAACTACGACGGTATTATTCTCTACAATGGACAGTCCAGCGATGGAACAGGAGATTTCATCCTCCTTTCTCTCGTCGGCGGTTACCCAGAGTTTAGGTATTGCCATACGATTTCATCACTTTATTAGACACTGACTTTTCCAGTAACTCACTTATGTATTAATTATCTCTTATCTCTATAGATTTGACTTGGGGTCAAGTCCAGCAGTCATTCGAGGACATAGGCCTATCACTCTCGGAAAATGGCACACGATTAAACTCCAGCGTGATCACAAGCACGGAACAATGGTGGTAGATGGTGAAGGCCCATACACGGGAATGGCAGGCGGTAGATTCCAGACATTGGACTTGTCGGAACCGTTGTTTATTGGAGGTGTCCCAGATTACAACGCAACCAGCCGACAGGTCAATGTCAAATCAGGCTTTGTAGGATGCATCAGTAAACTGGTTATCGGCGATAACCAGCTGGATCTGACTGGTGACTCCTTATCAAGCGTCGGTGTAACTACGTGTGAAACCTGTGCAGAGAATCCATGCAGCAACAGTGGGGTGTGTCAAGAAGCAGCCACAGAAAATGGTTACACCTGCTTATGTCCTGCAGGATATAGCGGGAAAAACTGCACTAAAATCGGACAGGCGTGTTATGCAGGTAATTAATGCAAAGACGGACCTTGATGTTAGATGTAAAATGAACAATTCAACCAATTGTTGAATTCAATCACATAGAACAGTACTTCATATGATATATTTGTATCAGAGATTTATTCTCTCCCATGTAAAAACGCATGTCTTCTCATTCTCCGATTAATTCTGAAGCGTTATGAATCGTCTTTCATCGTTTCACACATTCATTCAATTTCAGATGTCTGCGGCGAAGGTACATGCATCGACAGGGATGATGGCTTTGTTTGTTCCTGTCCAATTGGTAAAGGCGGATCTAGATGCGAATTTGATGTAAATGTTGTCGAGCCAGGATTTCATGATAGGGGTGCATACCTAGCATATCAAACTCCTAAGGTTTACCGAAAGTAAGTATACATTTATGCATGGTAGGAACAAATTAGAAATCCTCTAGTTGAATTTGGTTTAAAGTAAATTCTTCATTCCATACCCTGTTTTTTTTTTAATTTTAATTCACAAAAGATTAAGTTATTTTCTGCTATTCGCTATCATTTTAACTGGGCGTGCAGCTGCAATCTTTCAATTGCCTTGTTTTGAATATTTTTTCAATCTTTAACATATAACATTCCACTCGTATATATTATACAGAATGAAACGTATTAGAACCGGGATAGAATTGCATAGTCGCAATCACAGCTATTATCGCGGAAACCATTTTATTAAACTATTTTGATGTCGATTAAATCTGATGAAAAAACAAACAGGATTGAATTTTACATAATTCTTAAAACTATGTTCAACTCACATAAGCGATACTTTTGAGTACACATAAGTTTACTTACAAAATACTTCCGAATAATTAATCGCAATGATCCTAACAAGCCAAAATTCTTTTCAGGCAAGATAAACGGTATAGACCTAAAAAAACTGGGTCAATGTTCCGACCGCGCGTCTCCTCACTTAGAAAAAACAGACCCAGAAACCATCCCAATCACCACGCAATGCACCACACTAAACAATAAAAAAAACACCAATCTGACGCACATATGAGTAGCACAGATACTATTTCTATATTTACAGCTTATACATAAATTTCACATTATGAGTGACAATATTATGAACTCCTACACGATTGCAGTATATTTATTGTACAAATATCTGCTGTTATAATAGCACGTACATAATCGAATCCATCGGTATGAATTTATGTTTTTACTACATATCTGTGTATAAGAATTCTGCATCAGATCAATTAATTTCTTTCGAATTCACATCTCCTGTACTTTATGAAAGTGTAATAATCCGTGTCGTAAGAGAATACCTATAGTCTCTTCAAACGAACCACATATGGTGCTATATATACATATACTATATTACGAGAACCTCGGTCAGTTTACTAATTATTAATTAATGTTTTGTACAGCTTTTTGATTAATGCATTTAACGCGTCGCTATAATAAGCCAGTTTTATTATATTATATATATATATTTTTTTTAAGTTAGGCGTCAAACCACTGCCACACCAGTTGCATTTAAAATACATCATATAAACGAACTTATAAGGAATTGAAAAACTACAATATGGCGCGGCAACATTACACAAATGTTACAATATCTAATGAAAAATTAGCTTATGTAATATGTTTGTACTTATATTTCTAAGAATCTATATATTAAAAAAAAATATATATATTTGTTTACACATATAAATTGAATGAATATCTATTCTATATACTCAGTAAACCAAGCCTATATTCTACTATACATAACACGTATATAGGTATAGGTATATAAAAATAATTTACGAGATAATAAAAATTGATATGACAAGTTGTTTTATTTTCTTTTTGTTTGTCTATTTCATTTTTGTTTTTTTCTATCATTTTTAGATTTATTCTCTGTTTTCAACTTATATCCGAAGTTATCTACTATCGCTTTCACATGCAGATTCTTAACAATCCTTGCAGTAAAATAGTACCCGAATCTTCGTGAGGTCATGTTGAGCATAGATCATGACTTTGAACATAAGTTCAGAGTGTATATACTTTGATTTACAATTTTATTCATTTTTAGGGTCGAAATTATACATACAAAGATGAATACACATATAAATATTGATCACGAGGATCCGGACTTGCAAAACTTTCCCTAGAAACCAGCAATAGCGATATCCGCGATAACGAAACGTAAAATTCAAATGCATGAGGATGGATACCGATATTATGATATTTTAAGGACCCAACATGCAACGTGTCGCTATTTTTCACGATATCACGCATAATACTAATGTTTAATTATATTAATTGCTGTACGGTGTTCAGCCCGGCGGTGTCCCCATCGGCTAAAATTGCACGCCGAATCCTCATTCACACATGCATCGCTCTAATTTACTGTTTGCATAATTTATGAAACATACTACGAAACAGAGGATATAATAAATAAATAACAGGTACACGCCGATAGAGGCAGAGACCAGTTGACACAACAAACATTTTTAATTTATGTAGATTGTATTGTATACCTAATTAGCTTGCTGTTTGCTAATTTATTTTCAATAATTTTCGAACATTGCTATTCTGATCCTCTTATTAATATCCTGATATTCCAGATTGATTATTCTCAGCTCCCAATAGTTTGCAATCTTACAAAATGCGTAGAAATAAATGAAGCCTGCTTTATATTCATAATATAAAACTGACTCGCAAATGTTGATTGTTCAAATTGAATGTGAAGGAATCAAAACTGATCGTTTCCAACTTTACACGGTTTTACCGTTTTGAAAAACTTAGATATAGCCATACGTATATGGTCTCAAATTGATTGGACAAAGAACCTGTTTGATAATTATTATTAAACCATTTAGTAATTTGCAGTATCCCAACTATTTCACTAATTATTCTTCTACTCCACATATCCTAGGATTAAACTAGCTATGAAATTTAAGCCATCGGACATAGGCAATGGAATCCTGATGTACTGTTCCCAGAGCAATGATGGCCTGGGTGACTTTATTGCTCTTATTATAAAGGACAGACACGTCGAGTTTCGATTCGACTTAGGGTCTGGTATGGCGGTTGTAAGATCAAACCACATGGTCCAACCAGGAGTTTGGCTAAATCTGCAAGCCAGTAGGGATGCCAGAGAAGGAAAATTGTCTATAAACGATGAGCCGCAAGTTATTGGAAGGTCGCCTGGTCCTATTAGATCCATGACTCTTAATACTCTGTTGTATATCGGAGGTGTAAACAGGCATAAATTGACAGTCAACAAAAATGTAGGAGTTGAAAGAAACTTCCGAGGATGTATTAGCGAGGTAACATACATCGATAAGGCTGCATGATAAGGTATGGGTGTGCTAATTATTCGAATTGCCGAATAATTCGTAGCAAAGCGAATAAATTTATTCGATTCCGAATTTGAAATTCCAAAATCCTAATCGAATATACGAATAATTCGTCTCAATTCAATTCATTTCAACCATTCGCACACCTCTGCTATGAAGTTGTAAATTATTACTACTTAATAGACAAGACAAACTGTACAAGTTCTCAACTTCTCCAAATAGCTTGATATCGCAGGCCAGCCGATCGATATTCTAAAATCCGTTGTCGACTCTTCCAACATCAAAGACTGTGTGATGAAATATTCAAATCAAACTGAGTTCCTAATATACGACTCTACTCCTTCACCCACCAGACCGCCGACGTCGCCTGCAACCACACAGTTCAATCCCTGTGCATTGAATCCATGTGTTCATGGATCGTGTCAGTTGACGCAAACCCGCGATTATTCTTGCATGTGTGAATACGGATACGTTGGTAGGAATTGTGAGAATATTTTGAAGCAATGCGAACTACTGAGTCCCTGCAGGAATGGAGGAATTTGTACAGATCTTCATGGAGGATACAAATGTGACTGTCAGCTTGGCTTCAATGGACATAGATGCGAATCTCGTTAGTACTGTTTATATTCCTGCTTTATTTATTGCCAGATTTTATATTAATTATTCTCATATCTTTAAAGCCGTTGAAATATCTAACGACGTTGCCTTCCGTGGAGATGGCTGGCTCGAACTCGAGAGAACCGTAATGACACACGAAGAAGAAAAGGAAGTATTAGGATTTGAAATTTCAACAAACAAGAGCACTGGTGTAATTATGTGGCACGGACAGACTCCAACCGATTTGAGCCCTGATGATTACATATCTTTAGCTGTAGTCGACGGGTAATCTCAGTTGTTATATTCTTTGTAAAATCGCGTCGGCTTATCTCTAAAAAAAATCGTCAACATAATTGAACAAAATTTTCTCCAATTTTAGATACGTCGAGTACCAGTATAATCTGGGATCTGGGCCTGCAGTCATCAGAGTTACCGCCCAAAGAGTTGACGATGGAGAACGTCATAGAATTGTCTTGAAACGTCAAGGTAGCGAAGGTAGCATCGAGCTAAACGGGGAGCATACGGAAAGTGGAGCAAGCGATGGACTACAGCAATTACTCAATGCCAGAGGTAGCGTCTACCTTGGAGGTGTACCTGACTATGCAATGACTTATGGCAGATATCAGGATGGATTTTCGGGGTGTATTTATACTCTCGAGGTCCAGGACTCGGGAGCGATTGTCATCGGAGATAAGGCTATCAGGGGAAGGAACGTCTACCCGTGTACCAGGTAATTATATGACTAAAGTTTTGTCATAAATCTCTGTCTATTGTAGAGTTGAAAAATATTGAAAAGCTCGGTTGATAATTTTCAAACACATACATCATTTATCATTATTTTACACGCTGCATAGAACAAGGTGGATTCCATCCTCCCTGGTATTCACTGATGCCGATGCAGACATATTCGATGCCTTTGTGCCACCACCCCCTGTAAATATTATACACCCTAAGCCTAGCCTAAACGTGGCCTCTACTAACTCTAAAAATCTCTCCTTACTAATAATTGTTCAAAATCTAATTATCTTTACAATGGATGTAAGATTGCATAGAGTTATTGTTACGATACTTCAATCTGCAATTATTACTCTATTAGGTACTAATATATTTCATAAAATAGAATATCGGAGTCATTAATTTCAACTCTTCTGTGCAAGTTACACCTTCTTCATAATTTGTACTATGGCTATTGGACTGTTAATCTAGATCGAAACATAGTGAATATCTGAAAAATGTGTATCTTGAACAATATCCTAATATTGTCAATACTAAAGAGAATTCTACACGATTTAATGCTTTACTCGTGGCTGGAGCTGCAAGACTAGACTGAGGTAAAATATGAATAGATTGAGTAGTCTTCTGCACTATGAACCATGTCCAGGGTCGGCACACTCATTAGGCCAAAGAGCCAACACTGTAAATCCATGTAACCCGTTCACTGGCACTAATCCTTTCAACGCCATTTCTTGAATTTTGGTAGGTATGGGTAGCGATATGCAGGTATGAAAAGACCGGGACGGTCGAACGCAGGTTTTGCCGTTCCAAATAGACCGCACACCCCTTAGTTTCTTTTATTTCTCCTGAACGCTGCCTCTACCATCGAACTTTCCGGTAAGGACAACTGACCGTTTACAGGTAGGCCGAGGGGCTTTATGGTCGTAGTAATTGACATTCAGAGCCAGCCTGGCCCTGGAGCCCGGCCGTGCCGACCCTGGATCTATGTCATAGAATATTAACAAACTTCATATTTTTTCGCGTAATAATTATCTGGATTATTTGATTGCAGCGAAATCGACCGCCCTCCAATAAGAGGTGATGGTGGTCATGTCCAAAGATAAATGAAAGTAAGTCTCCGTGCTTGAGTGCCAAAGGATCCAAACTCCAAGTAAGATAACAGAGCGAAGAGCATGATCATCGGAAGAGAGAACTTACTCATTAAGTAACTAGATGTAAGCGAGTTGTTGGCATTACACCATACCGCATGAAATTCTCCAGACAAAATAGAACACATATAAAATCCCAACTCGTTCGTGCAGCTAGATAATCTTCTGTGTAGTTGAATTGACAAATGATTTAGATTCTTTGGCTCTCGGATAGAGAAAAAAATTAATCTTAAGAAATAAATAGGAATGAAGGCTTTATATGATACATACATCTATGTATGTAGCTATACTAATACTATAGCATTGTAATTTTGTATTATTATAGTCTTTTTGTACCACCTTATTTAAGACATAATAGTACTATTCTGCTAATAATATTATTTTTAATTAACTATAACGCATTATTATAGTACACAGCTTAACTAAGAGTCATATACTTTTAACTGACCAAATGTTATCAGAAATCGTGCCAGACTATATCATACGCTAATCTGAGTTCTACCTTAACATTATAATATGCTACATTCTAAAAGTCGAATTCAGAATCTCGAAATTGATAAAAATAATTGATAAACATCACATTGCAGTGCGATGATGGTTCGGGGGGAAAATGAAAATCTTTTTTACTCGTTGGTTAGCCTAAGGTGCATGCCGTCAATATAGTAGGTACATTTCAGTAGTCGGTGCTTGTATGCGGCATGTGATATATAATTTTTGTGATAACTCACTATTAAAACTATGTAATATGCCACTGAATGCTCAAGCGATTGGCATTCACTCACCGATCTATGTTTGCATATAAGTTAGCTGTTGGTCAGACACTATAGATACCTAATACAGATCATTGATATAGAATTTCTATTGAAACAATATTGTAGTATGATTAACGTAAATGAAAACATTTGGATAGTCATGCTTGGTGCTATATGTACGCAAATTTTAAATAATTACTGACTAGTAATGTTACGTACTAAGGAAACGTCGCACTGACATTATTACCTGCTACAAAAGTCTCGATATACAGCAGCACATAGTAATAAATTATATTTTTTCACTTATTAGACAGATAGATGCTAGCTATTATACATCGTTAATATATGTACATACATACATACATATATATGCATGTACTTTAAAATGAGATACGTGGCTAGGATTCTTATCGTCAAATGTGCTTTTTCCAAACAATCAGATAACTATTTAGTTTCAGCTCTCAGAACTATTTAAATAATTCTCATTTAGGGTGAAGCGTTTATTTATTTTTTAGTATCGACTATGTAGGTACACTACATCTGTATAGCCATAAAACCTGCCTTCAAAAAGCCAAATTGGTTCTAAGATCAAAAATAGATGAATGGCTAGTAGGAGATATGATAAGATTATAGTAAAACGTAATAGGGTTTACGCTTGATTTTTTTCGCAAGCTGAAAATAAAGTCATTTATTATAGTTGGGCGAGAAATTATTCTTTTTTGATTTTACCATTTCTTTTATTCAAACAGATTTCTCCTCAGCGAATATACGTACACTGTTCTCTAATTGATATACAATTTTTTCTGAAATACCAGCTAGAATTTATTAGAAACTGAAATGTACACACACAATATTATGAACGTAAATCTTAATACAGAGAGTCGTTATTCTTAACTAGTGTAACAATAAGAATTGTTATTGCACATTGTGTAAAGAATGATACTAAATGATTTCTCAGAAAAAGGAAAACTGTGAAAGTGAATCTGGTCGAAATTTGAAGAAAAAAAAAAAAAATCTACATAAGATTTAAATAAATATGTCATAATAAATAGCCATTAGTTATTCTAATGAATCTAAAAAGCTAAACTTAATACCGCTATCAAATTTGCACAATTATTTACAATATCGATGATGAAAGTTATCGATTATTTTTCAATTATTATTAAAATTAAAAGAAATGTTGATGTTTTTCTTACACAATCTTTTCACTAGTATTCGTAGATTTGACGAAAATTATTTATTAGAATTACGCTGAAAGCGATCAAAATTTCTAAATTCTTATCTTAGAAAAAAAAAAAGAAATAAGAAGAAAAAGAGGCAAGAGAAAAAACTTGTTACAAAATCATATCACATAAAATTAAAACAGAAATATTAGGCATGTGACGAAGATAGGCCAATACCTCTAAAAGTAAATGACAAGCTATTATGTATTGTACCGTATTATGGTAAGCTATGAAAGTATAATATCAATTATGGCAATGTTTGAAAGTACTGTTATACTATATTATATAATTATATAATATTAATTAATATATATATGTATACATAAATATATATTAATTTCCAACGTGAAATGAGACAATAAATATAATTTTCATAATAATCACTTGACTTTGACCGAGCCAGAAAAAGAAACGTTTAATAATCCTTGCTTTCTTCAATTTTCATTATTATATTTAATTCGTCTAGAGTATAATAATTACGACGAGATATTTTCAACTCTCAAGACTTGTTGGGCAGACATTTTTTACGCGAAATGCTAAATCCTATGGTTCCTATCAATTGATAACATCATTAGACCAAAATCTATTCTTCCTTTTTTCTCCTCTACAAGAAACGCGTGTATCTATGTAATTGCAATCGATTTTCTATACTTATTTCAAGTTTGAAATCAATTGAACTTCCTCAATTCGTTCCTAGCGTAGTGTTAACTCAATACTACTTACATCAAAGCAAACGGTTCAAAATACAATCAGTAAATGATTTATTTGATTTTATAAAGTGAAATAGCATTAATACTTCTATAGTAATTAATAATCTTAGACCTCCATCTCGTGTATCATTTATCTCATATAGGTATATAATTTACAAAGAATGATTTTGGGCATAGAATAGGTAAATGCTTTTAAGTATTGTCTGATATTTTAAAACCTAATTGAAAAGAGAAAATCAAACCATAGTAATAATATACTATAAGTCCAGTTTATACCCTGAAATAAAAGGCAGTCCTGTACCGACTTGCTTCTGATAATTGATGTAGTCTTTACCAAAGAATTTAAGCAGCGTCATTTCTTCCAACATAACACGGTGCTGAAAGAATCTCCAAGAAATCAACGTGTAACATACTGTGCAGACAGGGTTCTGGAGAATCAACTGCAAAATACATCATCAAATCAGATAATTTCTATATTCCATAATGCGTATGCCCTCCAAATCATCGTATAGATTAACGAAAAGAATCACACGTCTAATACCTGCGTCCCAATCGACCAATAGAACCATCCGACATAGCTAGGGTGTCTAGAGAATCTGTAAGCTCCATGAGTGACGAGTTGATGCCCTTCAACTTTGGTGCTTTGTATAACATGATTGAAATTTGATCTGGCAGTAAACATGGCTAATTTCCTCAGTATTTCTCCACCAATGCAGAGAGCTAGTCCAGCGTACGAGACAAAGTAAGGTTCTTTAAGACCAGGAAAGAAGTATCTTTCGGTAGTGAATTCCAACCAGCTCATGAACGCCGCAATTCCATATTGAACGCTGTGATTCAATATGAAAGAGTCTAGGGATAATGCTTTGGGGTTTGTCCAAGCAATCGCCAAAAACTCTGAGTAATGAAACGTCGCCATAACCGACATATAGGTGCCAAATATTTTCCATGATAATGGGGCAGTCAGAAATATCAATATCCCTATGCCGAATGCGTAACCCAAAGACGTCGCACGCACTGCTACCTAATTGGGTAAGACAAATTGGAATTAAATTAACTAAGGAATCGTAATTAGTTTGAGGTGTTTTTCTTGGAATCTATCTATCTATATAAGCTAACCTCAAAAGTAGAGTTTTTTTTTCAATATTACTGACGTGTTGTTTAGATAGGCTGTACTTACTTGATAAGTGAAACCGCGAAAGGCGATGATGATTAGAAAATTAAGAAGTACGTATAAGACGACGTAAGTTAGCCAAACGTTTTGAAAATATAGAGTGTAGGCCTCAAATTGTAACCTAAAAAGGAACTTTGGCAATAGTGCGAATACTACACCGGTTAAAAATGTAAATACACTGACTTTTCCTTCGTGGCACAACATCTCACTTTATTTTATTATAAATACGTTGGCAGAGGACTAACTACCGACAAGATAATTAGTTTCTTATTCTCATCGGCGCAGTTTTTGACGGATATTATTTATTCGGTATTCTATTCTACAGCTGATCACACGTGAGATATTCACACCCGCGAACTTCGCTGTCATTGCGCAGCCGGCTTACTTAATCACAGCCCGAAAATGTTAGAATTGTAAAAAGGCAGTGTTGACATATTTCGTATCATTTCTTCGATTAATAGTAACTTATAGTATTCTTCTTTTCTTCACTCAAATTGCGGGATTCGAGAGAAATAAATAAACTATATCTACACTTTTCAGTAGAGTACGCCTAATGTATGGCAATTCGACAATCGCGTGTACGATTGGTTGTTATGTGTTGTATCATTAGGGGGCGAACGAACTCGTGGATTACCTGTTTTATTATCGTATTTGATGAGTTCGGAATGGGCTAATATAGCGAAATATCATAATATCATTTTGTATAGTTTCTTATAAATTTATCTCATACATTTTTATAAGAAGATTGCACGCTCTATTTATTTTCAATAATTCATGATTCGCAAGACTAATCAAATATACGTGTATGTCTGGTTGCGGTACATTATGGCACAAGGGCCGGCAAACTCGAGGACAAAGATTATGATGTATTACTGCACTTCAGAACTTGAGAATGTGGTAAAAATGGCAAAGCATTCTATCTCCAGTTTTAACAGTTTCTACAAATTTTATTTCAAATTTTTATTCCCAGAATAACGTTATACCTATATTACGTAACATTGATTATCAATCATTGCGGATCCTCCTGAGGAGTATCACAGAACAAATCAAGCATCGTGGTATCATCGTCACTGTCGTTCTCACCTTGAACAACACCTTTATTACCTCCCCTAACAACACTCTCTGTCTGATTGGTATTCTGCCTCTTTGACAAAGGTTCATCTACCTCTTCTGCAAAAGCTGAATTGATAGTATCAATAGCACCAATTTCTCCCTCAATGGGTACTTCAACGACTAATCCATTCTCGTCGCTTTTGGCATCCTGCCCTTCCCTATCGCTATCTAGATTAATTTCAATAATTTCAATCGGCGATGAGCAAGGCGTGGTTTTATTTTCATCTAAATTATCAGGCTGAGACTCGTCTCCTTGATCCCCACTGTTCGTATTAACTTTAGCTACCACCTGGGAAAAGATGTTCTTTTCATTCCGAACTCCATCCTCTTCTACATTCTCGATATTCGGACTAGGACTGCGATCCCTCTCGCCTTCACCACCCTCGGCAGAGTTAGTTACAGCGGTTGAATCCATCGCTAGATCGACTTCGGTTTCGTCATCTTCTGGGACGTTTGTATCAACTGTAATAGGTAGCTTCAGAGTGGGAGCAGCGGGATGTACAGTTTTTTCAATCTCAGCTAACCCGATCTTGGCTTTTTTGGTCACGCTGAGATCCGAGTCGTGTTGTGCCATTTGATATATTTCTAGAGAATACTGTGTAGGCGGGGGTATCAAAGGGTGCGGATTTAATTGCAGCATTTTCAATGTCTTCAAAAGATGCAAACGGCAGCTGTTGCTACGCTTGTAAAATGTCTGAGCTTGAGTCTCCAAGTAGCAATCATACAACAACGAGACTACCACGTTTTGCGAAGTCTGAAAAATTGGAACAAAAACGTGTCTTAGATATTTATGAGAACTAGAATGAGGCTGAAATTTCAATCCCAAAGAATGAGTAGTTAATTTTTCCCTTATGATTATGAAAAGTTTGAGAAAGATGAAAACTATATCTTACCTCATGGAACGAGAGCTTAAGTCTACACCCTGTATTAAGGAAGATATTTTGCAGAGCTATCAGAGCCGCCTCAGCTAGATCCGCATTTGACAAAGGGTTTAAGACACTTGCTACATAGGTCTGAGCAGGGTTGTTATCGTACTGCTTTTCTCTGTGACGTTTCAAGGCTCGTTTGGACATATTATGGGTCTTTTGTACCTAGAAATGTCAATGATTAAGTAGCCATTGGTTAAAACGGTTGGTCAACGAATACGAGATAATGTTTTCAAGCACAAGGTTACTCACCGATAATACAACTCTATCCTTGTCCGGAACAATGTCTCTCAGAATATAGGATAGAAATTCTTCGCAGACGTTATCAAGTCCTGACGAAACTCCAGCGTGCATTAACCACGTTGAGAGAGATTTGTAGGCCTGAATTCTCGTCTTTTTAAACGCCCTAGTACCATCCAGCGTTACTGAATCCTCACTCGGTGCTCCTGTCCATGTTAAGATTTGTTGAAGAAGTTGGAGTATCGTTTGAGCATAGGGTACCAACTCTTTCCCAAATCTGTACGGAGAATACGAAACAATTGATTAGTCAATGCATAGTGTGACTTTTCTGCAAATAATACCATAAATTATAAGCAACGCACCCCGAAACAACAGCGTCAAGTACATGCAATAAGCTCGCATGTAGATTTGGGAGGATCAAATGCAGAATTTGTTTTCTGAATGCATTTTCATTCCCCAATCCAGCCGGGGTGACAAACAGACCTCGTGAAAGGACCTTGAAAATATTTGCTGGAGAGACTGAATTCTTCGATCCGCATCCTCTGATACATAATAAAATAGTAAATCAATCAAACTGCAGTGAGATAACGAGAAAGTTGAACCTGGAACGAAACTCATGAATGGTCATAAAATTTTTAGTTGGGGATCGAACTGTGCGAAAGAATCCGATCATGTAAGAAATACTCACCTCAAAGTCGTGCCTAGAAATATGCAGAGATTATTGAACCGGCGTTCGAGTCCCAAGTAATACACCATCAAATCGGTCTGAGCTATGGTTGGTAAAGTAAGTTTATCCGTCGCATCGAAATGTTCTATTTCAGTAACTCCGCTGAAAAGAGCGTCCATAGTCTCATGAAGACTATTGCAGATTAAAATCTGGGTATGAGTCCAAGCAGTAAGATTCTGCCTGTTGGCTGGAGGTTTGAACGATCTCTCAGTCGCAAAGGTGAGCAAAGCAAAGCACCTCGCTCCAGCACGCACCAAGTTCTCTTGCCCAGAGTCAACCAGAGGTAGAATCAACTTCTTTATCGTCACCTAGGAAGAGAGAGAGACATTCATGACCAAAGAAGAGCAATAAAGTCCATCCTACGGCACAACCCAAGCTTTCTCTATTCATTGGAACAAATGTAGTTCCTAGTTCCACTAATGACTATTTTATACTTGTAATCTCTCGCAAGGCTCCGGGTAGTGATAAAGTAGAACAGCAACGAGGTAGAATATTGCTCCGAATCTTCTTTCCTCAGCTAAACCATTGATGTGGCTGATCAGCTGTTTGACGTTCTGCATCGATACCTGCTTCTGTAGCTCTGGTATATCCTTAGAAGATATGGCCAAGTTGGCAACGACTTCACAGGCCGTTGTGACTTGGAGAACATCGTTTTGGGCCACGTCTAATATCTGTAGAGCTTTTGTCATCCATAAAATAGCGTATTTGATCAACGTGTCTTTGGAACATCGCGGTAAAGTCCGCAATAGTAGTTTCAAACCGTCGTGACGAGTCGCCGAGTGATTCAACTGATTGTTTATCAACGATAGTAAAGTATTCTGGATCAGATTCACCTGTGAAGATAAGAAGATTCATGATGAGATGAGAGGTGCAGATAGACTTAATATCACAGTATTGTTTGAAAAAATTGAACTTACTTCTTCGTTCGCGAAAGGGACGTCCGATTTATTCACCAAAAGATCTTGAATGAATTTATAACGTTCTTCGGTATTTTGACTCGATGTTGAAATTAGATTCAAAATATCTGCCATTTTTTTCTTTATTTATTTATTCGTATTGATGAAAATTGGCTAGGGCCTTTATAAATTGAAAAGACGACAAGTCCGGGATCCGTAGAAACGTAGAGTTAAATACATGTACGTGATTCTTATTTACCAGTTATCAGTCTGATTTAGCAGCTTTCTTCCTATAAATCGCTTTCACAATATTTAACCTTACTGTCTATCATACTATCACTGTTTCTCACAGAAACACGTGGATTTCACAGAGAATAACATAACCTATAAATATTGAGGTGATGTTTTAGTTATCTCGTTGGATTAGGTTAGGACTCGCTCATTTGTTATCGTGTTTTAATGGAAATGAATGAAATAAAACAAAAATTGGGGTTTTCAATTGAAATAATCTTCGTTTTTTTTTCCTTTTCACACAAAATACGGTGTCAATCACGTGTCAATATACTCGACGACATTTCTTATCTACGGGAGCCCGGTCCGGCCAACAGAGTGTCGTAAAGAATCCGAATTTAGCGACATAATACACTGTCGATAAAATTAATTTTTTTAGTATTATTTAGATTATGATTCTAAAAATTCTAATCTTGTGGGAAAAAGATTAATTTTATCAAGAAAATTATTTGTCTAAATTAATTTTATATTCATGATATTATTTATTATGTAATTTTTTATTTCATCTGTATGTTATTTTAAACTCTATAAATTTTTTTATTAGACATTAAATGGATATAATATATAAACAGTAAGGAATTCCTTAATGAATATTGGATAAATATATCTATGAATATTAGATAAATATAAAATTAATTCAGAAAAATAATTTTCTAGATAAAATTAATCTTTTCCCCACAAGATTAGAATTTTTAGAATCATAATCTAAATAACACTAAAAAAATTAATTTTATCGACAGTACATGTCGCTAAATTCGGATTCTTCACGACAGTGTATGTCGCACTCTATTGGCCGGACCGGGCTCCCGTAGATAAAAGTGTTGTTTCATATTTCATATTTCCGTCGTTTTATCTACAAATTTTCTAATGAGTTACGTTAAGGATTTCAACGTATTTGTTGGCGGAACCACAGGAGTTTTTAAAGGTATAACTGGAGTGTCTATGAGTATGAATAAATCTAGTCTCTATACTCAATTGAGATTAGGATTCTAGGTTAGGTTAGGTTAGGTTAGGTTAGGGTTGCTGGTTCTTAACCACGTGTTTCAAGCACAGTATGCAACAGACTGACTGCGATTCTTCTCCATTTTACATCGAAGCTGATGATATAATAACGAGGTTTGAAATTTTCTACCAGGATTAAAGCTCACCGAAAAGACATGTATTACAAAAAACATACAAAGCCTTATGGCGATAACAGAGAATCACGAAATAACAACTATGGCATGGGGCGATCAAGAAGAAAAAGAAATCCTAATCGCGTGCGGATCTAAAGGAATACGAAGGTTCTTTAATCTACGTGATAGACAATTTATCGTTACTTCGATAATTCTTTGTTTTAACACTTTCTCTACCATTCACAGTGTCAAAATATACGATACCGAATACTCGACTTTCACAAGTTCGTTCAATTGTGACATCGGCGAAGGAAGGATAAAAGGAATATCAAAATACAATGAGTAAAGAGACGAGTTAACATTTTATAAAATAATCTCTTCTTACACTTTACTCTCTAGTTCCTTCTTTCTGCTTTTCAATTTCTATTCTCTAAGTTGATATAATCCATGTCATTATTTTCAGCGCTGTAATAACGGCGGTTGAATCTGGCCAAGTGAAATTATGGCGATATGACGAGAAAGAACAGCTATCGATAAACACTGGTGAGAATTTACACCGAATGAGACATTCCAGAGTTAATAAAAACATAATAGCTACCGGTGGTAGAGAAAACGAATTGAAATTGTTCGATTTGGAAAAGCAGGAGAAAATATTTACCGAGAAAAATGTTGCCCCTGATATGCTGCAGCTACGAATGCCTGTCTGGGTATCTGACATAGGCTTTTTACCAAACAGTAGCTTAGTCGTCACCGCTAGTAAATATGGATACGTAAGTTAGTCTCTTCATCATAATTTTCACCTTTGGATTTCAATACCTCATGGATATCGTATTTATTCAAGGTTCGACTGTATGATCCCGGGTCACAACGAAGACCGGTAATTAATCTCCAGATCAAGGAAGAAGCACTGACAACTCTTGCCACAACCCAGAAAGAAAAGCGAGTTTCTAATCGATACTTTAATTTCTACTGATCTTCGATTCACTAGACGATTCAAGGGACTAAATGCATCTGTTTGATAATTACAGACACATAGTCGTAGGCTCTGGAAAAGGAAGAATGAATCTTATCGACCTGCGAAATCCTGGGAGAATTCTCAATATCTACAAGGGTTTTACTGGAGGAATATCGGATTTAGCTTGTAGCCAGTCTGAGCCATTGATAGTAAGCGTTGGGTTGGATAGATACCTGAGGGTCCATCACTTGGAAACTAAAAAATTGATTGAAAAGGTATCCAATCATAATGTTAATGACAATGTATACAATTGTTGGAATTGTATACCGAAAATTACAGCCTCTGGACCAGTTGATAAAATATTGCTCACAATGGTCTTGAAATCGAAGAGATTAAAGCATTTCATTCAAGTCATTATTTAAATCTTTAAACAACTTAGTCATTGAATTTATGAATGTGTTTACAGGTCTATTTGGTATCTTCGTTGAACGCCCTGTTATTGCGCTCGAATTTCTCACTGAAAGTGGATGATCAAAACTCGGAAGAAAATGTGGGAGAGATAAACATCCCAATTTCCGAATCGAAAGATCAGTCGAAGTTGAATAATCCGGAAAAAGAATGCGTGGATCTTGAACAGGATAGCGAGGCTGAATACGACGAGATGTTCAGCGGGATGCCAGTAATTGACAACAACGCAAATGATGCGGATTTGATAGAAAATAAGAAGAATTATACTTACAAAAAAGCTACGATCATAGACAGCGCTTTGGTAAGATAAAGACATCGATTTTGAGGAATGAGGAATTTAGCTTCGTTGATAAAACTTATCTCATTTTTCAGGAACTTGACGCTGATGTAGAAAACAAAAAATCACTGACGTTGAAGAAAAAGAGAAAAAAGATGAAATTTCGCTAAAAATCAAACAGCTACTTGTAGTTTTACAAAATTCAATAAAATAACAAAACGAAGATTTGTACGAATCGCTCTGTATGATTTCACGATTTAATATCCTTGAATTTAAATCCATTCAAAAAAATGTGAAGTTGAATCGAGAGCTGAATTTTCTCAATATAATTTACTATTCATAGTTAGAGCTGTGGGGATAAAAATACAGGTAAAATTTCACTATATGAGCAAAACTTATCTCATATTTTGAAATGATACGGGGAAGGCAACGATATCATCGAATGATATTATATACAAATACAGAGTGTCCCAGAACTGAATGCGAAAAAATGAAGAGGGTAAGAGGGGGGCTCAAGCTGAGTAAATTGACCTGTAGAATATGTGGTATCCGGTGTACCGGTTGCGAGATACGGCCGCTTGAAAAATCGCGCTAGGCGCCGGCATGTAGGCAACCGACTACACGCCAGATATCCGTCAGCCGTCTAATTGATAAGCGCGCTCGACTGTTGATGCGATTCGTAACACTTTGAATTCGAAAATTTCAAACAAAAATACTTCAGATATCAAATTTTATTATGGAAAAAAGTTATTTTGTTGTGTTTGGCGAAAATTCAATGTCGAAAGTATTTTCATTCGAAATTTTTGACTTCTGAAGTGTTATGAATGGAGCGCTAACCGATGCCAGCTGTGTAGTCGATTGCCTACGTGCCGGCGCCTAGCGCGATTTTTTGAGCGGCTGTATCTTGCGACCGGTACTTCGGAGACCACATGTTCTATAGGTCAATTTACTCAGCTCGACCCCGTTTATTACCCTCTTCATTTTCTGTATTTAGTTCTGGGACACCTTGTAGGACATGTCTGCATTAAGTATAACATGTATACAATATTGTTGCAACAGATGAAAATACTTACTTTATACAGCCGACGTTTTCAAATGTATACATGATATCCGGTTGCAATTTTCATTATTCATGTTAGGTATAATATACGAACGTATCAGGTCAAGTTGTAATCTTTATTGTACAGTTTTATTTTTATGCATCAATATTTTGAAATGTTCAAGGATAATACGTCCCAGATTCAATTTTAATGAAATTACAGATTATTACCGGCGCATATTTTCAATATTTAGTGATAAATGCTGTTCGGCAAAATTCTTGTAACTCTGTAAGATACTGAAATTGAAAATGTTGCGTATCGTAATAATTAATTTATCATTTATAACACTGCAGTTCCTACTAAACTCTTATTTTTTGTTTTTTTGTTTTTCTTGTTTTCTTTTCTTTCTATCCTAATAACTACAGAATTGGAGAACGTTAAAACGTTATTTAAATAAAGTAGCGTTGTATATTTGTACTACGGAAAAAGATATATACTCACAAGAAAAGTGAATTATGGCTTTTATAAATGTTCACGCGCATTCTATAATTAATATCAATGCCGTTAAAATAAATCTTCCCAATGTACAAAAATTCGACGATCTGCGTCGTTATTCTTACACCAACATATCAACGCGCCGCTGTGTAATTGTTTACCTATAGTATATCTCGTTTTATTACACCGTTTGTACCTCGCTACTCGCAAATCTCACATTACATCATAGACTCACCTTACAAAAGAAGAAGTTAAATTATAGGCACTGTTGTTTAAGTGTTGCGATTTTATTTATTTTTTTTTCTTTATCTCATTGAAAAAACCTATTCCAATCGACGATACAAACGCTCAATGGCCACCGCCATTACATAAATATGCATATGTATCATTGAATCTTATGTGAAATACTCTACATTCGATTAACGTTAATCGCACACCTGAATTCTTCTTCTGAATCTGAATTCACCTTCATATTTCATTGAATGAGTATACAAAGTCTTAATTATTACCATACTTCATCTCTTTCAACCGTACGAGATCATTTAAATTATTTTTAATTCAAGTCTCGCGATACATAAATTCCTAATCTATCACCAACAGAGCTCTTAGGTCTTCTAATCATAACGCGTACCAGGTATTCTTAGCTTTTATCCGATTTTACCCCTCGCTGTATACAAATTCTCCATTATTCCGGTATTGAATACATAGTATAGGTATGTATGAACCTGTGTGATTCGACAACGATGAACGTTCGTAATTAATTTCCAAAAATGCCCTATAAATTCAACTAATCTAATAAACTATTTCATAGTCGTTTAGCTACAGTTTTCATACGTATAAGTCTCCGTTGTTACATGCCAGCCAGACCCACGTGTTGAATTGAATTTAAAATTGAAGATTAATTTCATTTCGACTGTAATATGCATTAGGTCTGTATATTATATTGAGTACCCAGGTGCTGAGTGTAGAATGCAGATCTTTTGTAAATTTTCTGTTCGAAATATCTATTGATAATATTGATTTACGGTCTGTAAATATTAGGACATAAATCTCGACGAGAAACTATGCATTAGCAATATTGAATCTGATAAGAGCGAATCGAAGTAATCAATCTAAACAATTTTTATTGAATTGAATACCAAACGCGACTGTAACTTCCAATTAGAAGTAGCGACTTCAATATTATTTTTATTTTTGTTTGTTTCTTTTTTTTTTTCAATATTATATGTACTGTCTATTTCTTCAGCACGAAATTTAATTACGTTAATAAGTGCTGCGTAACGTATAAAGTCATTCTCGCCGTCTAATCTGTCCCTGTGTACAGGTATATTAGGTATAGTATACATGTCGATTTTTCTCAGTTTAAAGATAAGAATAATTGAGATATTACATACTCAAATAGGGAGAAAATGCATACACACGATGCTCTTTGAAAAATGGATATAACGTTGCTATACCGTTATGCAAATGTAATAATAATAAGATAACTATCGGTTATAAAGTTTAAAAATTATACCACGAAGCCTCAGTAGTGTAACGTAACAGGCGGCAATTACAGCCTCACAATTCTTAAGCTTCTAATTATCATAATATATCATTATTTAAATTTATTTCATACTAATTAACATTGTAATTTATTATATCTATTTACAGACGATATTATATTACATATGTATGTAGTATCTTAATATTTGTTTTTATTTTTTATTTTTATATTTCTTTCTTTTTTAACCCGTTTCTGACTTGAAAAATCACCCGCGGAAGGCAAAGGCTTGCGTTATCTATATACAGGGTGACCCAGAATGCGGTACTTTCCTTATACCAGTGGATTTCTCGTAAAAATCTAAGACTCAAATTATCAATGCTAAAATGTCGAATGGAAAGCCGTTTTCAAATAGGAGCTGTTTAAAGTCAGCCAATGCGAGAGTAGATACGAGACTGTCTTAGGGCCGCAACCACCGGTCTGGCGGTTTCCGCGACGCGTCACCGGCCACCGTGATCTTGCCAACTGACAAAATGACGGTGGCGGCCCTGAGCCAGTCTCGAATCTGCTCTCGTAGTTGCTGACTTTAAACAGCTCCTACCTAAAAACGGCTTGTCATTCGACGTTTTAGCATTGATAATTTTCGTCTTAGATTTTCACGAGGAATCCACTGGTATAAGAAAAGTATCGCATTCTGGATCACCCTGTATACATATACGTATATATATACATATATATATACATATATACCTTCTCAAAGTATCACAAATTACTAGCGTTTAATTCTTCGTCGTTTAATTTACTTTAATTTCGTAACTATCATATTATATTATGCAAGTCAATAATTCTGTTAATGTTTTCACTTCGGCGCATATAAAATAAAGCGACTAAATCTATCGGATTTGAATGAAAATCTGATTTTTGAAAAGAAACCAAATAAATGAGTACACCATCGTATTTTACATGTGTTGTATCTAGAATATATACATATTACAAAGGCAGAGAGATAAAATTAGGCTTTTTTTCTACTTATCAGGATCTCGCAAATACATGTATAGGTATCGGTATTTCAAACAATAAATTTAACAGACGGCCGGCGTTTGCAAATCTGATATATATACTATATATGTATGTATGAAGGATGAGAAACCTCAGTTTCAGACCAATTATACTATTTATGTATTTATGTATTCGTATAGGTATATGCATAACAACAAAATTGTAAATTGGTAAAATTTTTTCAATTATTTTCATGATTTTTCATTGCCGCTACTCCTCGCCGCGCTGAGTTTCGCTTACAATTACGTTCTAAGAACAATGGCTTAAATAAGAAATTATTTTACAACACAATATACCCTAATAATAATAATGATAATAATAATAATGATAATGTATCTCATCACTCGCCCCCGGAAACCGTCACTTCTCGCCACGTCGGTTCTTGAGATTGGTTCACTAACAGGTGGTCAGAAATATCGGAAGCCGTAGGACTAAGCGGTGGACTAGGGGTTGCACGGGTTTCTTCTTCGGTTTGCCCAGTGCAGTCGGTTTTATCACCTTCCTGTTCTGCTTCGGTGTCTCCATGATCGAGAAGGGAGACCTCGGAGGGTGCTGAACTCGGTCCTTTCGATGTTACCGAATCCCTTCCTCGTAAAGATACCGAACTACCTTTGTTACTACTACTATCCTCACCTATACAATCAGAGAGGAATCAGAGATTGGATTAATCCGTATTTCTCGCTGCAGGGCTCGCGCGAGTTTAGTTCCATTCACTCACGAGCCCGTAATATATGTTTATGTATATCTATATACGTACTATGTATGCGCGTGTGTGTGTGTGTGCGTGTATGTAATACGTATAATTAGTTTATTATATATATCATGTGTCTATAGGTGTCATTATATCGGCTGTATACACGCTCTGGGCATATGTACGCTCTGATTAATCATTGTTTTATTCATTAATACAATTTCATTGGAATAATACCATGAAAGGCGATCTCTGCACCCGTGCATATGATCAAATTGAGGTCTACCCTGATATTTATGTATAATACGTATGCATACTCATACGTGTCTATTAGACTGGTTAAAAAAAAAAAATCGACTATTCGTTTTTTTTTTTTTCAAGTCACGTGTTTAATAGTTGTAGGGAGAGAAAATAAGACGGCAATTAAGAGTTGAGCCATATTATTAATATTGAGTGTTCCATTTTCTAGTTTATTAACATGGGAATTTCTTTTTAACTATTCCTGAATTTTGTAGCTCAGTAACGAGGCAACGTACATAAAAGTCCGGCACATATATTTTATAGGAAATTGATTGCTCTACAAAAAAGGTCTCGTGCAATTTTTCGATAACTTGACTCTTTAAAAAGTTATTCAAGGGTAAAATTCAACTTCAACCTTGAATAACAAAAAGAAAAAGTTGAGTTATCAAAAAATTACAAGAGGCCTTTTTTGTATAGCATTCAATTTCCTATAAAAATATGTATCGGACTTTTATGTACGTTGCCTCGTTAACTTAGCTACAAAATCTAGGAATAATTGAAAAAAAATTCCCATGTTAAACAAATAGAAAATGAAAAATTGCGTTCAGGAACCCCTAAATATTAATATTAAGGGCTGTATTAATTCTTTTGAACCAGTCTAGCGTATTCGTAGTGGCATGAATAATTTCTAAACCAAAATTATTAGACATAAGAGAAATTAAATATCATTATTACCACATGGCCTGAGAACGATGTACAATAAAAGATCGGATAGTGAAATTATTCCAATTACTTTGTCATCCTCGTCTACAACTACGAGCCGATGAACCTGGAATGAAAATAAAAGGATGATAATTATAATATTATAGCCAGAGAAAATTGTAAACTATATATTTTTATGTTGATAAATTCCATCATTCTGCTGAATATGCTTACCTCAGCTCGCACAATTTTTTCCATTATGGTAAATAATGTTTCGTCGAGTTTACAGCTTTGAACTCCTTCGAACCATTCGGTTCTGTGTTCGTTGGCATCTCGTAGCGAAACGTCTAAATTATTATAGGTTTTTTCCGCAGCTAAATTCTGAAACAACAAGTATATTTTTAATCAAGATTCTGCAAAATATTGAGAAAGTTTCGTGTATTAGCAATTTTTGAAAAATAAAATGAAAATAAAAAAAATAAAAATTTCTACTGTAAGGTCAAATTTACTTACAATAACGTCGAACTTGGAATAGATGTTTACTAATTTTCCATCGTTGTCTATAATCGGCAACGCAGAGACTCGCCTCTCCACAAACTTCTTTAGGGCTAAAATTATGCTAGTTTCTTCGGTAGCTGTTTCTATGTTATCAAATGTTCCTATCCTCAGCTCCCTAAGCGTTTTGTTCATGAAGGAAGGCCTTGGTAGTTCAAGAATCTGAAATTATACCGTAAATAGAAGTTCACAATCGTAGAATCTGTAGTTTTTTCAATTCATCGATATTTTTCGATACACATTGAGATTCATAAAAAATTTCACGTCAATACATACGTAGAGGAAAAGGAACCTAAGTATCCGTTTATGCGTCAATATGTAGAGAACGTTTCCGGTGTCAGGATCAATGACGGGCAAACGATGTATCCTGTTTTTTATAAGGATACGAATAGCTTCGTACAGTGAGGCGTCAGGACCGATGCTAACTAGAGGATGAACCTGGTCCTTCAAAACTTCTACAATGAATAAATCATACACACACGTGATTAACATTGTCCATCAGACCACTCGAACATACCATACATCAATATCAATACTAGTAGGCATGTATTTATCATGAGATTTGTTTCTTTGGCTTTGTGCATCAATTTTGGAGAAATAAAAAAGTCTGCACATTTTCACTTACTTCTCCACGTATCGAGTTCGTGTTCTTCGAGCTCGTCCATTGTGACGGATGGACTGGTGTAATACATTTGTAGAATTTTAATGAAATCCGTGATAGTCAACATTCCCACGAACTCCTGACGAGAACTATCCCAGAGCGGAGCTGCCCTTACGCCTGTTTGGGTCAAAGATTCGATATAATTCTTGAATTTTTCATGTAAAAGTAACATGTAGTACACTAAACGTGTTTGATTTGATTTGTAACTGACCTACAGTCCTGCAATGGGACCAAACATGTTCTGCTACAGACTATAACGATTGTATAGTAGAAATGAATCAATTTTCGTGAATTGAACCAGAGAAGTGCAAGATCAATGCCAAAATTTAAGCTCCGAACAAACCCATGGAACTTCGGTCTCATCAAACATTTTCTCTCTATACGCAGCACACCCCGTATACGTGTGTATCAAAGTCGTTAAATTTATATCTGTCTATCTGTGATTAACGGAGATAAAAAATCAATTATGAGAATGGTGAATATGCCTCGATGTTCAACACAGCGATGCATAGATAACGCATACATAATTTTATAATTTCACATACGACCTTTTATCCCGTTAATTTGCGGATATAAAACCGAACCGGCGTTAAAATTATGCGGTATACGACCAACACACGTAGATGTTTCGTACACTTGGAAAAACATTGCACGTCGCAATATGAGCCGTGTACGTTCTCCGTGCTATAATTCGTCGCAGGTCAGTACCTCGCAAACTATCCTACCACCGAGACTAAGCTGATGTCGTACAGTCTCGACTCATTCAATTCGCGGACGATTTGAATATGCAATTTCAACCAATTTCCTCCTTGCACTTGGCAAGGCTTTGATGCAATCCGAATCATTTACAAAGAACAATGTTCGCATGCAACCTACTGTAGTAGTTCACAGGATTGGATAAGCCGTCATAGAGGTCTGTCCTGTTTCTACTGCAAGGTTTACGCTACTATAGTATCGCCTAACGGTTTGATTACGTAACTAGCGGATCCGGAATGTTGATAATTTGAAAAATCTAAAAATATTTACAGGATTGAGGAATCCCGATTGACATTCCATCAAATCATCAGAATTTTTCAAAAGACATGTAATTTTCGAGAAATTGATGTTTTCAAGAAATAAAAATTTAAAACTGCATGAGAATTCTAATTCCATGCATCAAAATACTAATCACACCATTTTCAAACCCAAGGGGTATTAGCCTTGGAATAAAACCGAACCCTACTACGCGACCTGAAGTGACTGTACATCGATATGCTGCTGGGCGATAATATCCTGAACGTGGTAGCACCTAATCAGTATCCGAAGATGACGATATTGAAAAACTCACCATTGTAGACTAAAGCGAAGAAGGCCTTTTTGACGAGTAGCTGTGTATCGAATACAACGAGTTTGGCACTGGTGGGTATCAGGTCGTAGCACTTGTGAAACTTGAAGAATTTGACGAAGATCTGTGATTCATCCTCCTCTGAAATCCCAAAAAGTTCACAATATAGCAGGGCTTTCTTATTACGTCGCAACATATTTTCAAAATACGGTTAGAACAATCGCGCAATTTCTCTTCGACAATGTTTAGTTACAGGTGTGTATGTATATTATCAATATAACTTCAACTATTGTATACGGCTATTTGAACAAGTAAATTTTATAGAATAGACCGCGTGCGTTGTATAGCGCACTGTCACGCCGCGAGTTCGGAGTGCGAACGCCTGCGGCGGGTCTCCTTTGGTAGGAGTAATGTTACATTGCAGCGACAGTTATACTACACGACGATCGGGCGACCGAGCATAGTCCCATGTGCGACTATCGCATACGTTAATCGTGGTTTCAAAGCGGTTGAGCCGGTTCGAACATGGACGAGTGATCATAGAGAGCTCGTAGCTGCAAGAGAAATCCCCCCTCCTTGCAGCCCTGAAAAATTTCGCGCGACAGTGTCGCTGCAATGTGATATTACCTTAAACACGATCAACGATCATGTGAGTCGTGAGTCGTGAGTCGTGAGAGGCAACTTCTTACCGCAAGCGCGTCGATCCAACATCGTGTATCGTTGAATCACCGTCAAACGTACAAAAACAACGACCTAATGAATCTGTGACCTCTACGAGCGTGGGCTCAGCCAGGCATTAATGGAACTGATCGATCCGTTTCGGATTTATATCTCTGCAGGATACCGATTGGATTTGGGGAATAACAAGTATCTACAGACCGCCCGTTTATGGCGTGGTAATGTACGTGCGTCAGTTGCGTGAAAGGCTTTCCTAAAGGCGAGTGTTCATGGTTAGAGAAATTGATGAATTTTCTTCAGTACACAAGTTGCGCAGAGACTTAAATCGGTTACTGCTCATGCGCAGTATTCACTGCGCAACTTGAATCTAAGATTTTGTTTTGTTCATCAATCTAACGGAACATGAGAAGTGAATTGGTAGAGCGCAAAGAGAAAGAGAAAACAAATACGAGGAGAAAGATTGCCAAGCTTTCAAATATACTAGCAACTAAAATTACCTACAGCTGTATAAGGTGTTTGTAAAAAATTTTTGCATGAATTTGTATGAACGGATGGTGAATAATTAAGGATATTATTGTCGTTATAACAATGTGGATGCACATTCATGTGCGCCAAAGACGTTTATCCTTCTATACTGATAGAGAATCTGGCATACAGAATGCTTTATAGATAGGTATGCTAATCCATATTATCGTACAACGATGCGCGAGTGTATCGTAATTATTTGGAACAGAGATAACATCTACTATGTATATGTATGATATACACTATCAATTATATCGCGACGCGATAACCGTGCGGTATAAATGGATACAGAGTTTTGTTATGTTTGCGTATTGGAATGTAACATATCAAATTGACGTATCATAAATGTTGAATGAAAACAGCGAGAAACCTGCAGACTGTGACTACGGTATATTCGCAGCATGTATAACACGCATAGGTGCCGCTGTGATCGCTTACCTATACTTTTAAGCAACTGTGATCCGAGCAATGTTTTATAGATAAGGGATTTGCTCATCTTGAGACAGTAATTTCGCAATATTTTATTGCTATTTCGTAATCGTCAACGTCTTGCAATTAGTATCCGTTTGCAGTCATTTTAAGTTATTGGAAATCGAAAGAGTAATCCGTGGTCATTCGAAACCATCGTTCGGATGGACCCCCGCTCAAATTCATTCCGCATATGAAATTCGGAAATTACATGTCTTGAGTTCGGCTCACACGACTGGATCAACGGCAACCGTTGACACTATCCTCAAATTTGCGTCTTCAAGAGCCGTTTGAACAGCATCTTTACGACGCTATTGAAATACACCGGCCACACGCACAGCTACGTAATCAGATTGGAGTCTATTTGCGATTTGATGACAGCGCTTGATTGGTTCAATAGCCAAATATAGACGAGCCGTTCTTCTTATATACTTATTGACGTCCCATAAAGCAATGCATCAAAAGGTTTTCGCTTGAGCAACAACATCGGCTAGTCAGCGCCTCTCCACAAAATACATGTGAAAAGGTGGTTATTTTGGGGGGCTGTCTTATGAATTTCACGTGTACCCAGTTTCTGAGAAATAACTGCACTCCCATGACGTGAGGGTGATTTCCGGTGAGTGGAATTAGAACAACAAAATCAGCCAGTGGGCATCTTCTGATTGACTAATCCATTTGTTCAATAAACGTGGTCGCCGTGGCTCTCACAGGCCCAGGAGATATACAGGTGCAGATTACTGTACCTGCCATCGCCTATCGCCTGCTTCATCCCCACGACGACTGACCCTATCCCTTTGATGAAGTTCACTTTATAGAGTAATTATTGGAAGTTTGATTATATCCCCTGCATCGATGAACTAATTTGAAAAGGTGACGGTAAAGTCTCTTGTAAAATGTCGGGAGTCAGTGCCTCTGTATAAGTATTACACATACATTCTCGACTACTCGATCGACAGGACGGAGATGATTCTTCTAGCAAAGATTGATCATTTCTTCTCGATATTAGCGTGGTTCCATAGCAACTAAATATAGCAACGAATTATGGCAGCTTATTGAGCTCTGCTGATAGTTATTAGTAATTATTTTAGAGCTAGCGAGTAGCGTAACAAAATCAAGACTTGATCATAGAAGATGACTAGACAGAGAAGATTACTATAGGCGTAAGTATCTGTAAATGTCAATGTTCAGTGTAACCTATTGACAAAATGTTGTTGTCATCATTATTGGCAGTGCATATGTTGTCGATGGTAGTGCAATTTCCTGCGGTATACTGTTATCATTATCGTTAACGATATCTCCATAGGATCACACGAGACCAGGCACGAAGTGCGAAATTCATCGACATTTACATCTAAATTAATATTAACTGTGTAACCATGTGCGACGTAACTTGACCAGTGGATTACCCAAAGTTTAAGAAATCCCGAGAAGTTTGCTAATTTCTGAATGTTTAACATATCGTTTTCCGTGTATTTAACGCTCGACTCGTTTCACGTTCGAGTTTTGTACCTTTGAAGAGAATCCATGCTAGCTCGTCTTCAAGGGGTGGACTCTCTACCTCGAACTCTTTAATGAGGTCCTTCGAGTATACGGGATCGTCCTCTTCCTGGCTCCACCAAGCACTCGCTACTTGCCTGAGCACCGCCCGAACACCTTCGCTATCTGAATAATAATGTAGAGCCAGCATTTTCCTACTAAAGTCATCACTGATCACTTCACAACCTAGCTGCTCGATTGATAATCCCACTTCTCATCGAAATTCAAGAGTTTCACAAGTGGCTAATTTTTTTCATAGCGTTTATCAGTTGTGCGCTTTCCAATTAAGGATAGGATATACATAAGTTTCTACGGAATATTATAGAGTACCTGTTGAGAGGGTATGATGCTGTGAATTTACTAAACCTTTCAAACTACATCAGTATAATTTTCGGGGTGCATAGATATATACAATTCTCCGATATAACGTCGTGCGAATATTACTTAGATATTATATTTTCTAGCAGTAGATTTTTCGCGTATAACATTTTCAAATTTTCAACCAGTAGGTATATTCCGGCTACACATTTCGGTCATTATGTTTTTGTTTTTCAGTCAGCGCAGTCTAATTTCGGGCATATCCAAAATACAGGAAGCGCAATAAAGAGGAAATTATTTAATAACAAAGGTAATGTGGGGAAGTTCATTTATACGACACAATTTGTCGTGACAACTCCTCCTTGGCTAACGATGAAAAAAAATTCCTTTGGATCGCACTGCATATGGCCTCGGAAGAGCTAAGCTGTTCGTCTCTCAGTTCTTGGCAGACCGATAGATTCGAATGTCTAATTGTAAGCTTAACTATACGTTGCGCAATGTACTATGCATAAATATTACACATACCTGCCTACTAAGTATACTACGTGTAATTTTACTGCGATATGCTAGTGTACGAGTTAAGTTCTGTTCGAAGAATTCAGTTAATAAAACTTAAACAGTTCGAGCGTTCTCTGAATGCGGAACGCTGTATACTCATATACCGGGAGTATTCGTGTAAACGCTTGATGGGACGCCTGCATACAGGCACCTCAAACATCAAGCGATTAGATTTTGTCCCTACGTAGCCAATCGGCACGCAGTATACGAGATAAAACCTAATCGCTTGACTGTTGAATTGCCTGTATGCAGGCGTTTTCACTTCCCTATGAAGCGCTTCCACGAATACTTCCGTCATTGTTCAGATCAGAGTCCATCAAAAAGCAATTCAAATCAACTATTTTGATTCGATTGCATTCCCGTTCCGTGGGTGTAAATGCACGTTCATCTCATAAAACCGTCCGACTATTAAGACTAGACAGCGTTGTTTTAATCAAAGGGCGGCTCTTTCGGCGAACAGATATACTGTAATATTATGGAACAGAGGAAATTGGACGACCTTCTATAAATCCTACATTTAATCAATCGATTCCCGAACTTTTCCGGTAACTTAAAAATTTACAAGTTTCCCTCGCCTTTCTATGTTCGTGTAACAACCCTGACACTATCGATAGCTCGTATCCTTCTAGGTATATGTGTAGCGATATTACCTACAGCTACGCGTGCACATATACATACACTGTAGACGTAGTGTGTATAGACGGCACGTGTATGCACTAGATGCCTACATACGTACTGTATACATGCACGTACACCAAATGTATGGATACGTAATAGGCATATGTGTATCAAGGGATGTATACAGTCGGTTTAGCATAAACGCGGTATAATAATCGTACACAAATATAGATGCCACCATATCCCCAATACCCGTTATTAATAAATATTAGAGTTGACGGTATAATTGTGAATTGTGATATATCTATAGGTGATTCGCAATTAGCGATATTTTAAAAATTAGCGCCGGTTTCCCACTGCATATCTGTCACAACTCACAAGCCCGTAAACACGCGACCGTTTATACGCGGGGCACGAAAAGCATAGCTCCCGGTTGGGCTTGCGAGCTGAATGACTGACTGTCCGGACGTTAAGGCGAAGAGGTAGACGGTATTTTCTCTCTCTCTCTCTCCTCTCTCTCACACATCGACAAAACTCTGCCAAGAATAGCAGCGCAGAAGGCAGAACAGAGTGCTGCCAAGAAAACTCTCCCAAACTTCAGCTCGAAACCCCGAATCGGACCAAAGATTCTTCTCGCCACCGTCGTGGTCGGGGTTCTACTTTCCGCCAAATCGATTATAGACAGGCATATATCTTGCGAATTATTGGCACGGGGAAACTTGTTCGGATGAACTACGACGGAATATTCAAACGAAGCGGAGTCCGTCAGGTCTCTATGTTGGAAGCTGCATGAGGTTCTGCTTGCAGTATATATGTCGTGCCTATTCTGCACTGACAAGGCGATTGACGGTGTACCGGGGGATCAAGTTTGCAGGGATGTTGAAGCAGCTTTGAGTAGCTTCGAAATGAATGGTCTAAGAGCTGTATTACGTAGGAATGTAAAGACCGAGTGCGGCGCATGCGCAGTGTGTTAAAATGGCCGTCGGCTATTTTATAAATACATTTAGTCGACGGATGAAAATTTTATTTCAGATCTAATACATAAGGATTATATGTGATCGCGATTTCGAGGTATATACGTACACGCACGCACACATAGAATTTTAGTACATGCCTATATCTAGGGTACTGTATATCCTGGAGTATATTGGTAGATGCGTGCTTGTAACAGGTGACGAATTCATTTGTCGCTACCAACGCACCTTGAACATTCTGTGATTTAATCCCAAGAATTCGGAATTTCAAACTCGAATCGAATACTCACTCGCCCCTTTTCTGTTTCATTAGAACGTCAACTCTTTTCAGTACAGGAATATGTTTTGCTAGTTTTTTTGTCACGGAAAAACGAGAGATTAATTTAAAGATGTGATTGTGAACACCTCCGAACAAAGAGAGGCAGCAGCACGTGCGAAATTCTACCGCAAACGCCCGTATTTACTTAATCGTGTTCGAAGCACGAACACTCTTATACAGAGCGATTCTCTGGAAAGTAACGCGCCTGACATATAGGCAATCGCGAAACGCCTGCATTAAGCAACTCAAACATCGACGATTGGGTTTTATTCATTACGTCGGAAATAAAATACAATCGTCGATGTTTGAGCTGCTCAATGCAGGCGTTTCGAGCTTGCCTACCATTCAGGCACGTTACTTCCCAGAGAATTGCTCTATATGCGCACAAACACAGTATACATACATAGGTTTAAGAACTGTTCACCATGGAACGCCTAACCGTGATTCTGAAAGCCTTAATCTTCGTGTGTGTCGTTTCCAACGTTTACAAACGTCATCAAAAATTTATACGCGTTTGTGGAATGTAATTATTATTAATAAAACAAAATTGCAAAATGAATTTCGAATAGGTTCGTAACCGCTTCTGGAAAAAAAAATCGTTGTTTTCACTAAATGAATTCAAAATTCGGGCATACGAATGTCTTTTTGCTCTCCCGAAGAGTCGATTTTCTGAAGATGGGACCCTCTTGACACGACACCCTTCAATTGTATAATTTTTGAATATTCTGATGACAAAAGATCTGCTAATGAATACCTCGCCCGCGCCGTGAGGCGCTCTTTCAGCGGTGAACGCGCGTTAGTGGGGTTGCATATTTCAGGCGTACCTAATTGAACATTCCACAACACGCGGCTCGATTCGTTGAGGTCTTTATTAAGCCTGCCGCCTGCCACCTGCCGGATGGCTTGTCGTTGTGGGCGATATGACGGCATTAATGAAATATCTCTACAGTGCGCAACATTTTTTTTTCCGATTTCGATTAGAATTGTATGAATATGATATAATGAAGGAATGCTTATAATGAAGCAAAGATAAGCCACGTTACTGGCACGAAGCATCTTATGCATCCTCCACGTCGGACTCAGCTTCTTCAATCCCCTCAGATTTTACTAGTTACGTATTATACAAACGACTATAGAAGTCCAGAGAGACTTGAAACTGATATTCTTTATCTAGATCAACGAGTTTGATGAAACTTACAAAACAGTTGCAAAATTGCAACGCAAAAATACCAGTCGATAATCGAGTCATGTTTCAAGAATATTATTGCATTTCTGATCGTGGCGAACAATGAGGAAGCGATATTTATGTTCAACACAATGACGTAATTACGCATTTTCTCATCTATCAAATATAAACATGACAGAATTGGCACATGAACTAAGAAATTTAGCTTACGTTAACTTACGGGGAATACGAGACTTTTATTAGACGATATATTTACAACGGGCACATATAGAACGTGAGTGGAAATTCACTAGAATTCAGCTCAACATTGCAGTTTGAAATGATATAAAATTATGTCGTAAAGTTTTACAGCTCTTTTGTTGAAGTTCATCCCATGTATATTGTATATTGCTTCAAGCGACATGTACACACCTATCTGTGTACTTTAAGACAATATATTAAGTTATAATTATCTGCAGTGTGGGCTCGGCAAAATCAATAGTCGTTATGATAATAAGAACAGCCTAATCAAGTATGTATGTTACAATGTACACGTACCGTCTCTTGTTAGCTCAAAACCTACATCTCTGTGCAGCCTCACATGCCTCTGAGTAAAATGTACGGTAATTACGCGCAAAATAAAGAACGATCTACCCCATATTTTCCACACTCCGTATCTCGATCGATCGGTAAATAGGGTTCCAGAAACATACAGAATTGTTTAGTATGTGCTGGTACTATCCATTCCATAAATGGATCAGTCTCGTTTAATTACAGAACGAGTAGCACGAAAGTGAAAACACCACCGATATCGTATCATCGAAAAGACTTCCAGTTGGTAAAATATTGCCAAATAAAGGTGCCGAAGATTCGACGTCACGCACGCCCGTCATAATCGATGCGAATAAAACTGATGGTTCGTAAAAAAAAACGAAGAGTTTGCAATTTGACCCTCATCTTTCAAATGGCGTAACATTCAGAAACAGTTCGACTTTCTGTTGCATGTACTACCTACACATGCATGGAGCCGTACTACTCCCGATTCTGCTTTAAATTCACGTTAGGCATCGCCAACGGGGGGTATACGTGCACGCTAGTATGTTACTTGCCTGGCGTAAAGTATACGCTGAAAGAAGTGTGCAATACCGGCAACCTACGAGGCTGTGCTTCCGCGCACGTCGTTGATGAATTAGCAAAACTGAATAATGATTAATTGAAGTTGAAAACAAATGGTCAGACGTCTGCCATTTTTTCTCACGAATCAATCGATTTAAACGAAAAAATAATCGACTTATGAAGCGCTACATCATTCGCCTGCAGAACCTGTAACTGATGGGCTATAACCATACGATTGCATTTCATTAAACTTATTTCTGTTTGATCGGACAATCTTGAACTTGGCAAAGATACATTCAGGTTTACAGTGACGTAAGCCATGCCACACCTCGTATTATGTGTACAGAATACATTGATAAATAGGCTGCAGACACACGTACTCATATCTTTCTATATGTGCAGAAAGGATCTAAAGAATGTAAACATCGTTAAAAGTTGAAAGATATTCAGAACGGTGCAAGAGAAAGAACCAAATTGGCAAAAGATTCGTACTACATACGTCTCCATGGAGACGCGACGAGGAATTTAGTACTCCGTCATGGCCTGTCAATGTCACGAAGCTTGAACCGCACCGGCGATTAACTTATTGATTGTACTTTCAGGATGCAACGTAGTTTTCCACCCACATGGATAATACTGATCATAAATATGAATGCAATATCCGTTTGAAAATGTTAAAGCACGCGTTTAGTGTTTTATTTTAGTAATAAGGACTAGCTCATCGCTTTTTCAATAATCTGGTGAAATAGTGAACGGTAATCTGCGCTCAGCCTTATAGAAAGACGAGCTATTTCTCGCAACTTGTTGATATCTGGCAAACTGCCATCACCGTCGCCGTGCTCGTTTACGTCCGTTGAAATGGAACTCATATAGTGAGTTAACTTTTCCCTATCTCTCAATTAGCGCTGTTGTATATAATACGTGGAACATGGTGAATCGTTGTAGTACAGATTGCCAAGACTTGGCAATTTATTGCCTTAGAAACGCAAAACGGATACATACATGTAATTACTAACCGTTAATTACTTACCAAGGTCAGAGAGTGAAACTTTTTCTAGGAATGGATCCACCACGGGCAACTGGAAAAGAAATAAAACAATTTCTATTACTCACATTGTTTGGCCTAAACCCACATTTTCAATTCATAATAATACTCCAAGATTTTGGATAGTTTATTGTTGGCTCGTGATACGATAATACCGGCATCTGGAATCGAACAATTCAATCCAACTAACGATTAGGTAAATATATTCCGGTGGGATGATGCAAGCCTAGGTCATTCAAGATCAGATGGCCAAAAATAAAAAAATAAAACTTGATGCAAATACTCGAGCAACAAGTCCGATTTTGTTTTCAGGGAGATCTATGCAAAATAGTTTTTACCATGGCAATGAAGCTCCTGAATTCGAAAAAGCTATGTGAATCTATTCTCAAGCTGCATCCAGCTGTGCTGCAAGGAGCATTTCGACTATGCTTCAAATATTGAGATTTGAGCGTTCAAAAAGCTCCGTGCCTCACAAATTTTTTAGTCCTTTAGATTAAACTTTTCTACCAGTTAGTTTGTGTACATCATTTGAAGAGATTCACGTAGCTTTTTTGAAAATCAGTTCGAGCTTCCTCGTAGCATGAAAAATCATATGTGTATTCATAGCCCATCCTGAATCGATCATTCACACCTAAGACTATACGGTTGTTGCACTTGGAATGCAAGGCAAAACTTAAGGCAAGAGAATGCGCATGTATAGAGGCACCCAAAGGTGGGAAGTAGGTAGGTACCAGAGCTCTCTTCAGCAAAGACTTTGGGCTGAAACTCTGCCGTTTTTTGACATTCGTGGTGATTCTTGTGTACCACTGAGTCAAGATTCCTTGACTGGCCCCGGAAGTCGTTGACGTAGGCGTGGCCGATGTGGATTCTGTACTCTTTGCACTACCTCCAGCGGGCTCGCTGACTTGACGTCGAAATAGCATCGCTAACCTTGGGTTTTGGCCAGCGGTTACGTAACGACGTTTATATTAACGAGCACTCAATTATCTTACGCGTTTATAGTTCACCTATAGACACAGGTAAAATGTATGAGGTATACCTCCCTACATATTTGTCCACATGGATGCAGGTGTGATATAAAGATTAACTTGAAATTCTGGGCACACGCGTAATCTCCGATGGAACATCTTCAATCGTCTACGCTTTTACTACGTGCTTTATATTTATCACTCCGAAGTATTATTATCGTCGGTATCGCACACTGAAGGTACACCTTGTTTTCTTCTACATTTAATGGTTTTGAGCAAGTCTCATTTTGCATTTTAAAAACCTGCCTTACTGGTTTCCTGCGGACTTTGATTTCGTTAACTCACACCCACGTCAGAGACGAACAAATAACGAGTATAGTTACAACTTCGAGTTCGATTATGATGCGGTATGTAATTGTCGAACGTTTTGAACATCTTTTGCAAAAATCTCCAAGTCACACCGGCAAATGTCTTGAATGAGCCACCCCTTCCTTAGTTTTAGGGAAGTTTCAGAAGAGCGGTCAATAGTTACGCATGGAGATCAGCACGCACCTTATGAAGCACATTTTCACTAACCAGACGCACGCTTAGCCCAACTCAAGTGATGACGATTCCTGTACTCGTCCTCTTATTCTCTGCAGCACCGCACGCCACTTTCCGTCATTATACCTATATGCTGACATTTTTCATTGGTTTTGATTTTTAACAAGATTTTATCTGCACACTAAACGTAAAGTTTTATATTCGCATTCTGCAATGCTGCTGCTGCTGCTGCTGCTGCTGCAGCAGTTTCAAGTATTATCGATAATAGTTCTTATTCCTTATGCGCGGTACGTGCAGATACCAGTATACGGTATGTAATCCGTCGCCCAGCCGTGCGACATGACAGCGTGTTACGTGCCACTTTCGCGCATAATACTGTTTGAATTGCGAATACACGAATACGAAATGTGGATTTATATATATGTAGAAATGTATATATAGGTATTCGAATAAATAATACAAAGTGAAAACAACATTCGTATAATACTATAGATGAAGAATAACTGGCAAACGTTATGTTATATCGTTCGTAGTTCGATCTTGATATTTAATTCGGGTATGACGGATATAGAACTCTGTCATGCGATTGCAGCATCCTTGACCGACGCGGTTCTCGATCTAAAATATATAAACGATTTTATATACAAGAAATAAACCTTGAGAAGTTCTTTTTTTCTCCGGGCTCGATTAATCTCGAAGTCGACCCAAAATTAGAGACCAAAACATTTTTTTTTTTTTTTTTTTTTTACGACGGTTACGCTGTCACACAGCAATTCCAATCCCTCGTCAAGATCGAATTGACTCTCGAGAACGAGTCCGCATTTATACTCCGCAGAGAAAAACACTTTAATCGTATATTCGCAAAACTTGCCTGTATAAAAAATTCACAAATTTACTGTTAATGAATTTCCCAGGACGACGTATAGTTATCAGGTGTTTATGCATTTATTCTAAACTATATATTTCGCGAGGGTGCAGATCGCCTCGATAAATTTCCTACGATTTTATTTTAAACTTTGATTCGTAACTCTGCATTCGAAAGAAATGAGTTCAAATCGCCCCTGCGTTTTTATGTTACTGCATCATAGTATAATATACATATATTCATTTGTATATACCCGCTTTATTTCCAAACGCTTTAAATTCTCGGCCAAACAGTAACGCGTATTGCGAATGAATTGAGCTTGTGCGAAATGCGAAATGCGGCGCCAAGGTTGCGCCCGGTGTAAACAAGATGTATCTCATCTTTCGACGTCTCTCCGGCAGCTTGCCTACGCGTTATGTCGCGCTGTGCAAGTTAAAGATCTTATTAAGCTGATCGTGATAGTCAGGGACGTGGGTAGAGGTATAGTATACATAACATAGTACATATACGTTAATTTATACCATTCTATAGATTTCCCCCTGTATTAGATGATCAAGAGGGATGGTTGGGAAGGGGAGGAGGGAGGAAGGGAATTATCAACCGTTGGCAAGTTCAGATTTGACCAAGAGACTATATTATATTCTATTTATACCTGTAATATCGTGGAGTTCTGTCAGGTATATGAAATATTTTTATTTTATCTAATTAATATATCGATTCTGGACAATTCCATTCATATAACAACGGATCCTGTAACCAAAATAGGTATAGGACAGATTTCCACGTAATTGAGCGCGTAAAATATAACGCGTGTAATATATATACAACGTATTCCAACACTAAAATTTATTTCCGTCCCTTTATGCAAGGCTATACTTACACGTATAGGTATATATATTATTCATCTAATATACATAATACAGAATCGAGTCTTAATATTTTTTTTTTTTTATGCCTATTATTCTATTTATTCAATCAGTTTTAATGATCTCTTTGAGACAACGTGAAAGATATACGCAGAGGGTCCAAAACAGCAGGAAATACATCGAAAAATAAATACCAACAAATACGGAAAATAGTTCGATAGTATCACTTTTATTTCTATTAAAATATGCGCCTCGTAATCGTGGCGAAAACAAAGTATTCTTATCAATGACGTTTATGGTTTTGGTATTCTCCGATGCAAGTTTACGGTGATAATTTCAACCGAAACTTTTTGAAAAGAAAAACGAACCTACCTCGAAAACTAATATCATTCAATATACATACCCATATGTCGCCTGCGAGCGTTTAAATCTTAGCATAAAACGTGTTTTTTACAGATTCAAAATATCGTATGCACTACGACTATTATCGGTATTATAGGAACATTGTGTCTGTACACAGTGCATATAGTTTTGAATTCACATCGCGGATGCGATGCGATGTTTTTACAGCAGCCCCTGACGATCTTATTTTAGCGATTTATTATCTGACCGGGCGTATTGAAATAGTATATTGTGTTGCAAGTGCGGAAAGTGGCCGATATCCGTTGAGTGCTGTTATCACACGAGTTAGATATCGGCCATCCGCACGTGCTACACACGCTATTTTTTGCAATCCCTGCGAAGGAAAGTTTGATTTGAGAAGTAGAAGAATGTCACCGCGAGGTGGCGTCACTGATGATAGTGCGTAAAGTGAAGCAAAAAAAAAAAAAGCACGAGTGCGGAAAGTGAAGCGAGAAAACGCACTAGTATGGGAAGTAGAGTATTTACAATGTGCGCATGCGCCAACTATTATTTTCCGCACTGCTCGGAAATAGGGTACTTTACGCGCGCTACACATGCTTCGAAAATCACACTTTCCAAGCAGGTGTTACAAAAATAGATTTTTCGGTGTCCGAACGATGATTATCTTATCTATATACAACGTAGCTGAGAGTGGAGACAAAATTCTAGTTGCACAAAAAAAAAAAACAAAAAAAAAAAATAATCGGTATTTATTGCGATTGATATACAAAAAATACACGTAATAAAAATATATCGGTAATCGGTGATATCAAATGTTCGTTAAAATCGACAGAATTATTTCCAGTTCTGTCAGCTAATGTGATCTACCCATACATTGTGTTTTGCATTTTAATAGCGCGATAAATGCGCACGCCATTACCGACGTCGGTATGCCGGGTGTTCGGAACGATAGGCAACTCAACTTACAGCGATGTCTCCTCTAAGGTATAAATACCCCATCATTCTTCATTTACGTTTTCAAAAAACAGACACGTTTCTAATAAACAGCTTTGAACGACGGTTCAAAATTGAATAAATATGAATTTCATCATTTTAAAGAATGGCCGGTCTCGATATCATCTGTTCATCTGTCAATCAGTCCGCAATCCGCGATCAAACGAAGTATCAGAAATTCACCATCCCATTTCCTTTAAACTTCCGCTTCATCCCAACTTCTTGATTACAAAATACAACGTGCTACCCCGTGGGGAAAAATCTGATCGATGTCCATTTTGGACAAGTTACCGAACTATTCAATGCATGTGAGTATATCATTGCCCGGCCTGCAGCGAAATTAAAACTGGGTCGTAAATGATTAGTGAATCAATAAAGAAACAAATACCTACAGGTATACTAGACTGGTTCAAAAAAATCGACTGTTCGTTTTTTTTTTTCCTTTCTTTTAGTCACGTGTTTAATAGTTGCAGGGAGAGAAAAAATAAGAAGTCAGTTAAAATTTTAGCCCTTGATATTAATATTTAGGGGTTCCTGAACGCAATTTTTCATTTGCCATTTGATTAACATGGGAAATTTTTTTTAATCATTCCAGAATTTTGTAGCTCAGTGACGAGGCAACGTACATGAATGTCCGATACATATTTTTATAGGAAATTGAATGCTCTAGAAAATAGATCTCTTGTAATTTTTTGATAACTCAAATCTTTCTTTTTGTTATTCAAGGTTGAAGTTGAATTTTACCCTTGAATAACTTTTTAAAGAGTTGAGTTATCGAAAAATTACAAGATACCTTTTTTGTAGAGCAATAAATTTCCTATAAAATTTGTGTCGGACTTTTATGTACGTTGCCTCGTTACTGAGCTACAAAATTCACGCATAATTAAAAAGAAACTCCCATGTTAATCAAATGAGAAATGAAAAATTGCGTTCAGGAACCCCTAAATATTAATATTAAGGGCTCAAATTTAAACTGGCGTCTTATTTCCTCTCCCTACGACTATTAAACACGTAACTTTGAAAAAAAAAAAAACAGTCAATTTTTTTGAACCAGTCTAAGGTATACGTTGCATTCCTGTAAATAAATTCGCTATTCCCATATGAAATTAAGATTGCTCGGTATAGCTATACACAAAAGATCGAACACGCTCAAAGTTTTTGAAAATTTAATGCACTCGTGTACGTTTATGCATATATTATATCCGCTGAATTCCACGACCGTAAGATTAGCCGGGCAATGACCCAACCATCACACGAGCCATGTTGTTGAACGGAAATTGTATAATTGCAAGTAAGGAAAAGGACACGTAATGACTGATGACTGACAATAAGATGCTAAGTCTAATTACGCAAGTGTACTTACGGCTTCACTCTCACAGATGTTACGGAAAAATGTAAAACTGCGAAATCGAGTGGCGAGAGCGTGTCTATAAAAAAATTTAAAATAAAGTGTACGATGGCCGCAAGGCTGAGTTGCGGACCGTTGGTATAACGCGCCCATATGGTGTATCATTGTTCTAAATTACATTCGATTAAAACACTTGCACGCGGCACGACGGATCCAGGCAAGTAAAAATGTGTATAGCTTGACTGAGCGTTACTTAGAGTGTTTTATAATTCACGGGTTTTGATGAAAACGCAGAAACTTCTTGAAAAGAAAAAAATTACAGAAAAAAAAAAATCAATTAACTTCAAGACGGAAAGTTTTAGAATATTTGAGTACCAGTCTTTGATCAGTCCAGTAAAGTTGCATCAACAACTAACGCAATATTACATCGAACATATAAAAAAAAAGTGAGATAAATAAATAAATGAATAAATAAATGAACGTGTCGCAGATCTCGAGTTCAGATAATTTCAAAAACATGTTGTATACTTATATAGGCACATAAATACCATAGTATTTGTGATACAGGATTAAGTATAGACACAAAATTATGCGCAGAGACGGAATTTCTCATGGGATTGTCGATCCATTCGTATATGCAAATATTCGATTAATTAAAGCGAAAATAATTAACGAAGAATTGCTCTGAATGAAATAAACGTTTATTTGCCTGCGTATATAAATGCGAGAAAAGGGGTCGCGAAGAGCAGCTATTTCTCGCCACTTTGGTCTACCGCAGTTAGATTGTGGCTTAAATTGAAAATACCATCGCTAAACTCTGCAGATAATCGACCACCATAGTCATGACTATATCCAATCACTGGCATATTACGAATTAATATCCGGTGATCGCCATGGCCTCGAGGGGGGTATAGATCTGGGACAGATTCCCATAGCAATGACCTTCACAAATATATTTCTAATTAAGAAAGATTGATCAAGCAATGATACAAGTGAAGATAACAGCTAGCATTGACGTTATACTGTTCAGTCATAAACATAAACTCTTTGTTAATTTATAGTCATGCACTTATGATGCATTTAGTTGGCGTATAGAGTAGGTTCACTGGTTGTGGCCTCGACAAGTCTTTTACTTATCAATCCTGAAGGAATATCTTGCACTAAAGATCGCGAAATTAAGTCAACCGTACGAGCGGCTAAAACCGGAGCATGTACCCTACGTCTTTCAGTTCTTTGTTTTTTTTGAATCTCTTTCATACTCTTGTGAACACATGGAGAACTAGAATACAAGCCTGTCGCTATTGACCTAGTGTATTGACCCACCAATCATGTAGCGACAAATTCGTCGCCTTACGTCTGTAGTCTCATTAATATCGCATATGCGTGTGTTTATAGATATGCATGCTATCACGTTATGAGAAACACGTCTATGACAGTTGAGGCGCCTAGCCCGCATTGTTTCAGGACAATTTCACGCTGTAAATGTGTTGAAGGTATGATGGCTACTACGGACACGTTTCAATTAAGAACGTCATCATTGCGGTAAGTAATAGGCCACCAGTAAATCAGGTACTTGCGCATTGACTGCCCCTCATTTGACCAATAGAACAGTATTAGTAATTGCCCATTGACTTTCTTTCGGAAAGTTTTTCTCCAAACGAATCAAGGCTTTTGACTTATACCTGCTGGCATGGATCTACAGCGTCGTCAATGGACAACCATAAACGAGCATATACATAGATTGGGCAATTATCGGGCAATAGTATGTGCTTCATTAAAGGCGGTCTTCCTTTTCACTTCACTCGCATTCGCTCGAAAATAACGCTGCAGGTATATCGACGGATGTTTAAACGCAATCATACTTCGTTTCAACTGCAGCCACCACGTGTCTTAAATAGACACGCGGAAGGGATCAACGCTGTATTTTGAAAAACTCCCACCCGCAGGGCGTTCATTCATTATTTTTGTTCATAAAAATAATTCCAACGACGCACCTATACTGCATATTTCTTACATTACTCAGAGTTTTAGTGATCGTTCAACTTTTACCTATGACGCTTTGTACTTATAGTAAGATTACTTCGTTTACCCAACCGAGAGTATACAATTCATAGTTATCATTCTTTTCCTTTCTATTTCGCTTTTGTTTTTGTTTGTTTTTTCTTGTAAATTTTCCCCGCGCAAATAGTATATGTCACGCTTCGTCTTTGCATCGTGATAAGGAAAATTCCAGTTGAAATGACAGTACGAAAAGAAATTTGAAATGAATAATAATAAAATGGAAAAACCAATAATTCGCAACACTTTCACTTTTCACGAATAAATACAAAGATATTTATTAGTTTCGCAGTTACATAGGCGATCGAGCTATGAAGGTTGTAGAAAGGTTAAAGGTCACTTTTGAACGACTGCTATATAGTATGATTTGAGTGCGTTAAACCGTTATTACTATGTGCGGCGGCGGTATATCGATAGGCAAAGAGCCATTAGTGTCATAAATGGCAGATTTTATAACTATAAACTACGTGAACCCCGGCGAGGCACGGTTCGTGGAGGACTGGATTGCCAGTTCGCAAAGGAGTACGAGACGCAAACTCGCGACGGCTGGCAAGGCGAAGAGCGGTTGGGGGGAGATTCTCGTTCACTACGTCGGTGCTGTCCAAGAGCGCGCGCGCGCTTCTGTGCGTTCGTGCGTAGGTACGTACTACGTTCGTTCGTCGTTCGTACTCGTCGCCTGGGCGTTGCTTAGGAAACCGCGAGCCTACTCCTTCCCTTATTTCACCTTAGCTATATTTGCGATGCGATTGTGGTTCCTCTTTCGTTATCTATTCCGCTAAAACGGGGCGCTCAAATCTTTGGCCGAGTTTCAACTCCGCGACTGGAGAGTAAATTGTGATTAATAATCATCACAACCCTCATTCATGGTCGCAGCCTAGCTTACTTGACGAGTAGGATTTCTGGCCGTCATCAAGTTGCACGCAGTTGTCTTCTTTCCGTCACGCGGCATTCATGAAAGTCATAAAGGAAAGAAAGAGACACAAGAATGCATGGCCAACTTCATGTCGTCAATGACCAGAATTGAACGTCGAATGCCCTCCGCAAATCGAAAAAAGGCAACGGTGAGAGTAGAAATTTTGAAATCGAGTATAAAATTGTGAGAGAGCGAATGCAAAAGCGTAGGGTCAGACGTAAGTCGGTTAATGGGGTGGAATGCCCCATATGTATAATATTGTATGCATAGTTTATGCGGATTATTGAATATGAAAAGAATGCCTGTGTAATCTGTGTAAATGAACAATTAATAATAACAGGTGTCTGTAATTTATGCGAAGGAGTTGTGGGACCGCATGCCCAACCTAGTATACACCGAGGTTAAAGTATGGGCGTCTAGCGCAGGCAACGATAAGAAAGAAAATATATGTATCTCGCATTACGTGTTTCGTGTTTTACAAACAAAAAGTTAAATATGTATGTATATCTAGATATATCCTAATGCAAACTTCAGATTGCGCATATTAGTTCACTCAACTTTCGAGATTATAGCCGGCTATATTACATACATCTATAAGGTATACATACAGAGTGATTCTGTGGAAAGTAACGCGCCTTAAAGGTAGGCAAAGGGGAAACGCCTGCATTGAGCAGATCAAACATCGACGATTGGTTTTTATTCATTACGTGGGAAATGAAACCCAATCGTCGATGTTTGATCTGCTCAATGCAGGCGTTTCCCCTTTGCCTACCTTCTAGGCGCGTTACTTTTCACAGAATCGCTCTGTATACTATGCCTAGTGTATACCTATATGGGTATATAATTGCAAACCTTTTTATCTTAGCGCTTACGGTATACATTGGAGTATACATACACCTCCAAGAAGAGTCGAGACATCCAGTGCGCTACTTCTTGATTAACTGACTGCACTCAGCGCCTGTATTACAGACTACAGGCCTTATATCGAACTTATAATCTACGTTAACGTAATCGGCGTCTAATTTTGGCGAAAAGTTCTGAAAGAAAAGTGGAATATATCTGCTACTTAATTAGTTGATAATTTATTACACTTGTAACTTCAGTTAATTATCAATTTCGTTGCAAACTGAAACTAATGAGTTTCCTAACGAAAAGGATTGTTTTGAAACGTAATCTTCTATACTTCGGGTCGTATCGTTCACCAAAACGTTTTGGGATTCGGAGAGCATATTCTAAAATGATGCCCGTACGATATCCAACAATTTTCAATTGTTTCTTAAAATATCGGTAATCACTTGTCGATAAACTGTGTCAATAGAATATCTCTTCACAGTTTATACCAGTGATTTGAAAAAGACTTTATGCAACGCAAGCATGTTTCACGCGTTTTTCATGCTCGATTCCGGTACACAAAGTAGGCGTTTTAGCGACAGCTGAGCGGGCTTGCGGGTTTTCGACCAAATGAAGCTACTTTTTATGTCCTAGGAGTTAAAAGTGGTCTGTGATGTACGTTGTTATGCATTGCTTCGCGTGTATGTAGTCCGTCCACTTTGGGTACCGGATCAAGCATGAACTTGTAAAACATGCTTTTGTTGTATAAAATATCGTGTGCACCATGGAGGCAAAGGTCTTTTACGCCGAGCGTCTTTGCAATACTTGTCTTTGACTCGTCTTCGACTCGTATTGCAAATGTACATACGCTCGGCGTGAAAAGACCTATTTTGCCTCCTTGGTACACAATATACTATTTTTCGACGTTGAAATCGCCGCGAGATCATTCTGATACAATTCGATCCGAAAAAATGTTCGATCATCGCATGACTTACGGCTTTGAATCTTTGATCGCAGCTGCATATTGTCTCCACATACACGTATTACCTATATTGCTTCTAAGAAGAGCGCCATAATGTGGCAGTTTTGGTTTGCCAATTCATTGTCGGATTAAATAGAACTACGCGAAGCAATACAGCAACCGTTGGTCCTGCTGGACACTGGTATGAGATAGTCTCCACACCGTATTTTCTTTGCACTAATGATGTCGATCTATAAAACCAGTACCACGTTCTCAGTTCGACGGTACCTTTAAATAAACACTGCGTAGTTAGAGTGGAAAACTCGAAGGTAGATATAGATATATACATATATATACAATATATGATTATTTCATTCGTCACCAGATATAGAACGCTCCTTTACAACTTCAAACACAAACAAGCTCTGCCAGATACGAGCGTTGCCAAAATCGACCCGATGATCTATTTCTTTTTTCGTTCGCACTTCGGAGTAAAAAATAAAAGTAAAAGATTCAATGCGAGTAAACAAGACAGATGGAATCTATGATTTACATATATAGGAGATTCTTAGTTGTCACCTGAACCACCTTTTTTCATCAATATATATCGGATGTTCTTCATCATTAGCCAGTTAGTAGTACTAGCTATTTGAGAAAGCGTCCTGTGATTTTTTTCAAATTTTGTCAAGCCAACTATTTTATAGATGCACTTTGTTCTTCAATTGAGGATATCGTGAAAACCCTAGTTTACTCAAACATGATATTCACATGACATTAATGTATAGGGAGATCACGATGGAAGAACACACTTACGCGTGCGCATGCGTCAACCACCACGTATGTCGTTGGCCGGAACTCAGCTAGCAGGGTAGCCAACTCTTTTTCCCTAGGGACGTAGCGTCACAATGCAGGAGAACAATCGTTAGCACAACTATTGGCCGCAGTGGTGACTGCTATACAATCTCAAAATCCTCACTGAGGAGCGAGTTGGCTAACCTGCAGTTGGTATAGAGTTCAGTCGGCCAATGAGAAACGAATGAGTAGAGATATGCGCAGTTGATCGGGTCCTTTCACCACAATCTTCCTAAGTGCGTATAATATTTTCATTTGTTTCGTAAGGTGGTTAGCCCTTGGTCTATACAAATTGCAGCCAGGGGTTGGAGACAGAGTTGCACAACGGCGATGCGAATGTTAGACTGTGAGACAATCGATTACCACAACTCCCACTCAACAACCTTGAAACCAATTTCATCCTCACAGTGTAAAGAGCCCTGCTCTACTACCCTTGCCACCACAATTTATGATAATGGCGAGTGGAAACTATACCGACTTCGACAGAGCTCTACTTTGGCGAGAGAGGAATTCACAGAGCAATAAATAATATATATGGGTGCGTGTATATTGTAACCTGCCTATTATATTACGTCCGAGTACAAAGGAAGAGAGGATTTGTTGAGTCAACGAACGCATTATTCAAAAGAAGAAGACCATTTGCTTCAAGCACCAGCTGCGACGTATTTCTGCGGCGTTAGTTTCTGCATTGTTTTTTTTTTTTTACCAACTCCCAAAAATTTATAGAGAAATGGTATGCCCTTTTGTTAAGGTGGTTCCCTACCCAATTCGACCTGTTCTAAAAACATTGGGCTGAACGGTGCTATTGAACGGAATATCTCTAGCCGGGCACCGGAAACGGAGAAACGGGCTCTGTTGCGCAATTCTATTGTCGATTTTGAACACGTGGGTCCCAAAACATGTTCGTTTGACGCTAAAATAGAGAAATGGCATAAGGAATACTTTAAAGAAGTTCATTTCTTACGCCAGAGATATGCCGTTTATTAGTACCGTTCAGCCCAATGTTTTTAGAATAGGTCGAATTGGGTAGGGAACCACCTTAAAGCTGAGAATGGAGTAACAATCATTCTGAATAAAAATAGAAACTTGTCCGTTTCAAATTGACCAGATTCAGGAGAAGTTATGAAAAAATAATAATACCCATTTTGAGGAACGAAGATGCGTTACACTTTATCGTTGAATGTCGTTCTCATTTAGTGAGGTTGAATACCTCCGTTCGATAAATTTCGAAAGCATAACTTATGGTCAAAGAGGGCAAGCGGTATACAGTAATTTGTCTAAAACGCCAAGGAGAGGCGCTAGCAGTCTGTCGGGAGATCAAGTTCTACTCGGTCGGTAAAGTCGGACTTGTGCCTTGGAAGATCGCACCATTTACCCAACGGATAAGCCGGCTTCTAAATCTGGCGTAAGTTTGTAACCGACCGTTGATTGCTCTTCTCTTGCGATACATAACCATTTGCAATTCGAAATCAAGAGAGCCATAGAACGAGGGGCGTAAAACTTGAGGAGAAATAAGTATCCGTTGAGGTTGGGAAAGTCAAGAAAATAAAGAACCACGAACTTGCAACTGTATTAGTTAATCGGAACGGGCTGAGACGATCTTAGACGCTGAATCATGTAGCTTTATTCTTTGAACGGATTATAGCAGAGTAACGTACGCGACAGATTGCACGCTGCCCAGGTTGCTCATTTATTACAGATAGGTTTATCATCGTATACCTATGTACGCGTATGCCTTATTAATACATAGCCAATACTCAATAATCACACGGTATATGATCATCCAAAATGGAATCAGTTGGATTCGTGTGATTTGAGGTCATCACGCCCGTTGCCACACAGCAAAATATGCAACATTACTCACGTATGTGTATACGCATCACTGGAGTTGATCAAAAACAAGGAAAATCGCAATTTTCTTGAAGTTTTGAAATGTTCATATCGCTCTTGTAACGTCCCTGCGATCATGAATAGGTTTAAATTGAAACATTTGAAAAATTGACAGAGAGTGTGTAAATAAGCGAAGTCTAAATATTTTGCGGTTTTTCAAATTGCTCGAATAGATGGGAACGAATAATGGCTCCTGTTAAATTTAAAGACTGTCATCCCACCCTAGAGGAATAACTACCAATATTTACGGGTTACGCGCCGTATATAAGCCACAGGAAATCAAATGAAAAAAAAAAAAAAAGTAAAAGGAAGTTAAACTTATAAGCTCACCCCTCGGGAATCCCTGAAGAGTATAGCGGCGTGCACCGGATCCAAACAAGCGTCGGATGCCCTGTGGGGTACTGCTGGTGTGCCAAGAGACAACCTCCTGGTCCCAGGGTCCAAACTGTTTCTCCTGAGAGCGCCTGATGGCATAAAGTAATACATTAGTTGTTATTAATCATACAGACTGGGAATGAATGGTAAAAAATAAATACGCGACAATCTTAGCAGCGGTACACGTAATACAGCCTTATATAGATAAACGTATAGAAAACTTACACACACTGTTAGTAATCGGGTTTGCGCAAGAAGGAAATGCGCGCAATAATATTTCACACTCTCCTCCTCCATTCCGTTGCAATATGCGAAAGAGAACTCGTGCAAATGTCGTTGGAACGAAGTACAATATTTATGAACACAGATTATTCGGCACGTTAAACTATATCATCATCGTATTGTGTTTCCGCCGTTTGATTGACGGAAAATTATAACCGAGGTACTGGACCCGGAAGTCCTGACATATTCTGTCTACCCGTAAAGTATGGGTCATTGGTTGCCCTTATAGGTACAGCTATTTCGGGGAGTTCGAACAAAATTTCGTAGAGCCCATGTGGAAGTGGAAATTATAATCCAGAGTGATCTGATCACTCTGGGCCATTTTGTCTTTCGTCTTTTTTTTTTTTTTTTTGGTTCCGGCTAGTATAAACGAGCCCGCAAATACTTACGTACCGATATTTCTCGAAGAGAAAAGAATGGCAGAGGAATGAAGGCAAGCTAAGGTCGGAGAACATAAAGCGTTAGAGGGGAGTATGAGAAAAAAAAAAAAGAAAAGGAGAGAAAAAAAGATCTGAAACACGCCGAGCTAAAGAAAAAAAAAGTGAGGATTGTGATGGCGAGGAACGTTGAAAGGCTGTACAACATCTGGCAACCTTGTGCGAAACTTTTCCACTCTGGAACTCATTCTATTTCATCTTTTACCTCCTGGCTTCGGTAACCATACATTTATGGACATTTATACCTCATTGAAGAGGTTTACTCGTATCTTCGTTCACAAAAAATTGATTTTGACTCGGAAAGGTTGATTGGGATAAGTTTTCAAATAACAATGGAATTCTCGTCGTATTCGAGACATTTCGATATCGCATTCCAACAGAATCAACCTCCTTGAGCGTGTATACCTGTATAATCATACTAGGAATGTGCAACGAAGCATGGATCAAAGGTACTACGAAACAGAAGAGGATGTTATGACTGATACCATTCATCCCGGATAGTATGGAGTGGATCCGTGTTTTGATGTAACATTTTCCCAAATTGAGGGGACCGTTATTTTTATCTAAGGGAAACTGCCCTTTACTAAAAGATAAAAATAACTGAAAAATGAAGTGAGCACGTCCGCATATTGTGCATCATATTATACCCTGATTAGTATACCTACCTATGTAGTTTTACAGAACGGAGGTTAAGGATACTATGACGGCAAGAATGCTACTTCCAAGCGCAGACTCCTACCAACATGAGGAACTGCAGTCTGCAATTTGGCCGAGTCTGGAGTTCGTCCGTGTATAGATATTCGTATATCTATATACACGTACATAGGTGTATATATATATATCAGGCGACGCCTCTCCCTGGCTATATACTTTTTGCTCTGTCGTAAGAGTAAGAGAGAAAGAGAGAGCGAGGGTCTTGTGTCTCCGTGTCCATGGCGTCGATATTCCCAACTCTAAAGGCAAAACTGCGTCGCACGTAGAAACCCGAGCACTTTACATAGCTAGACTGGCTGCCCCTTTAGGCTGACTCGACTCTACTTTGATAGGTAGATATACTGCACAATCGTTGCAGGACCGGAAGGTGATGGCGCGTAGTTGTTGTAGGCCCACTGTTACGCGAGCTAATTGTGAGTGTAAACAACGATAATAACGCGAAGTAAACAGATAAAAAGTTTGCTTAAAACTCGACCGGAGTCAGTATCAACGAATGCCCGTCATAGTTTCCATTATTATTTTATTTATTTCGTACAAATTTATGCAGATGTCTGTAATCGAAGGTGTCATCCAACTAGATATATTTTCGCTTGCGGAAATCATTTCCTTGTATTTGTATTATTCTTCACACAGATATCAGAGCACCACGAAACAAATTCCTCTTATAGTAGCGCTTCGAGCAATTTATTATACCCGCAAGGCATAATCGAGTTGAGGAATAATAAGACCATTCCTTGGTGGATCGAGGAGTTTTCTAGCTGACACTGCATCTTTTCAATAATCGATCTTCATATTAAGTTATCAAGAAGTATTTGCTGGAGGAAAAATGACTCGAGAATTGAAACAGTAGACGGTGCCGCTATGATGAAGACAATCGCTGTTTTTATACACTTGAGCATTAATATTGAAACAGCGATGGTAGTCTAATCTATACAATTCCAGATCCCCTAATGGACATCATGGACATGTGGGCGGCGATCCAAACACTTGCGATGAATGTGGAAAATTGCTCTGAAGGCTGTCACAGTTTGGGATTGGGTGGGGAGAGTGGACTTGAATAACTTTAAACCAGCTGAATATATTATTACAGTTATGAATAGGTATGATGACTTATTTACATACTTACTTCTGTAATTAAGCCAACTTGTTTTATCGATACTGGTAAACACACAGGTAGGGTAATTCGTGAATCTACATCTAATCTACACGCAAGAACAATTCATCGATCATATTTTGATAATAAAACTCTATACCTTTAAGTGACGTATAACTTCTTACCTTGCTTTAAAATACTTTCATAGATTCTGTAGGTTGTTTCACAGTCAGCAACGGAATTTTTGGCGTTACCGTCGAGACTTTGACTTCTGCTTCGAAATTCTTCTTCCTTGTTCTTAGGAGTATCCTGGCACTCACTCTGCCTTCGAATATGTCCTAGCCTTCGTCCAAAGTGTTTGATAAACTCCTGAATACTGTGGTGGTGGTGATGATGTTTCTCAGGATCACCCGTTGGGCTCGGACTTGTCGGCGATACCGTCCCACTTCGAGTATGATGCGGTTGATGTAGCTGGTGCTGATGCGGGTGTGAATGTGGATGCTGATGATTATGATGATGATAGTAATGGTGGTGGCCTGATCCATGGAGAAGATGATGTTGTTGACCGTTACCATGGATTGTATGATAGACCGAATGGTTGCTGGCTTGGGTGCCATGATTCTGAGCCTGATGAAGCCCGTAGCCCGAAGCCGATGACCCGTGAGAAGAATGAGACGTTGATGATCCGTAGGAGTATGTAGAGCTGACAGAACCTCGGGATATATGCCGTTCAAAGTTCAATTTCTCTTCATTCTTCTGTCCAAGCAGGTCGTGCTTCAGTTCATGAACAAGTTTCGGGTCGTGATGGTGATGGATTTTCGGTTCGTGATTTGATTTTGTATCATTTTGAGAACCCTCGTTCGGTCCGTGATGAGATGACCCATGATGATGATGCAGAAGGTGAGATATGCCGTGCATTTTGAAAATATTTTATCAAACTGTCGATTTATTAAGCAGCAGGTCCATTGGTCGATGAAACTAGAAATGACGGGATCAAACTCTTCCTTTCTTACTTATATTTCTAGGGTATGGCACTTCTCAATGTTACTCTTCAATAGATTCTACGCCATTCGCATACGATCCAGTTTATGCGAATCTGTTTGTAACATCAGTAATTTTTGAACATTTTATATACATAAAAACGCTGTATAATCGATAAGGATGACGATGACGAAGGTTTTACTGGAGTAAATACATAACCATTCGGAGCATATAATACTATCACATTTTTATAAGGCCAAATGCTTCAAGTCCTGCCAATTCGTTATACCTATTATTCTTGTATAAAATTATTCCGGAACTTACAACAGATTGAAAATCTTCAGAAAGCACTTAATCACAATCACCGGCCTAATTTATTTATTGTTTTCATAACTACCCATACGTGAGGGACATTCCGCAATAAGTGGTAAAGAGATTTATTCATGCCGTCGAAATCTACGCGCTCGGCACACATGTTGCGTGTGTATATAGTCGATCGTACTACGGTAGGATATACACAGGCGATAAGTCTATCGATGCGTACGTTGGCGAGTCACGTCTAAGTGCGAAGTGAGAAAGTGATTCTGTTTATGCACACGTTACGCGAAATCATCGCGTGTGAATATAGAACTTATCTCGAATCCATAGATATAATATAGTAAATAAGATAATATGTATTCTATAATCCACCATTATTGGCAATAAATATTCATTTAACAAGACCGTACAAACAGCATTACAAGTTTTTCTACGCCCACGATATTATAACCAGAGTAAGTATATAAATTTTTCCCGAGCGTCCATGCGGCGCTAAAAATAAGAATAAGAAAATGCGGGAACGATATACTTGCGAGATGCTGTGGGCCCCTTGGGTGAAACGAGAAGATGATTTCTCCACGTTGGAAGACGTGTGAGATGACGAGTTGGATCTATATTACCAGAATGGAGAGGATGAGGAGATGAGGTAAAAATAAATAAGAATATACGAAGGCGTATTGGTCTTTCAATCATACGGCATGAAAGTTTACCAAAAAATATCCAAGTCGACATATTCCTCAGCGCTGTGTCCTTTTTTTTTTACAGCTTATATATATTTGTAGCGGGTTGACCCGGAGGTCGATAAAAATAGGTGAACCAAATTCTAACGGCTACTACTTTTTCTATATAAAATGTAAACGGTGGTTCCAAATGCTATAAATTTCATCATACCTGCATCCACGGATCTCCCAATTTTATAACGATTTAGAATCGTCATGGACACAAAATTCGAATATTCAAATCAACCAACGAAACTAAAATGATACGTTTAAATATGTATGCGCATATGGTATAGGTCCTTGTATTTGTCGCTTGTGAAATAAAGATACATTATTTTTGGAAATTCTCGAACAACTTATACCTGACCAATATTTCTAAGGTAATTTAATTGACGAGGGTTATATCTATGTAGGTATAGATTGGCCGACCTGTATCGTAAGAAATTCTTAAATTCTCCATGACTTGCAGGGGTGATATCTGAAAATTTTTAATGCGCAAGTAAACATCTGCACCAGGTATAGAACCACGAGTAAACTAGGGCGTATCGACCAGGGAGACTGCAGGATATGAGAGTGGCGCTATATTCCGGCATGCGCTCTCCTCTACTCTCTAACTGTACGTGACTATAATCGATGCCGATCCGAGTTGTGACGCATTTCCTGCCAAAATTGCACACGTGTAAATATGCCTATTTCCATTCACCTGTTTTGGGAGAATGGCTATACCTTAAAAGATGTTTTAGGGAACGAGAAGTGCGGCCTGGCTATAATAGCGATCGGTAGCCCAGGCCAATTCTTATAAGTATATACCGTGTCTTCAATTTTTACAGTTTACTTTACCATTTATGTCATACATAGTTTGGAAAGTAATTGTCAGAGTGATGCGTGACGAATTCAAAGGTTTGCAGTCGTCATTATTATATACAATATTGGTTTTGCGGCATCCGGTGCAACGGAATAATAGCTTAGACTTGGACTTGCACTCCTGCCAACTCGAGACTCGTGTTATTTTTGTACCTACTCGGAATCAGTATAGCTTTTGGCATTTACTGGTCGCCATGTACGGAACCGCGTATACCGTCGCGGCATTGTGGACGAATTAGGAATCATACGTCTACCAAATATCGCGATAAGCTATAGATCGGAGAAAAAATATCATTTGCATATAAATATCTATTCATGTGGATATACCTGTGCAGACGGATGCACAATATTGCGCTAGGTCACGACTCGGGCCATTGAAATAATATACGCAATTAACGAGTGTCGCCGCCGGGCTTTAAAGAGGCTTAAGTGTGTTTAAGGTAAGCGAAGAAAATATAGAAACACGAAACGATTTATTAGAACCATATAACTGACGTCAGTCCGGTTTTTTACCGAAATGTTTGTATGCTTCTCAGATATTTTTTCACTACATCATGCTACTGAAAAATTATAAATTATTATGTCCTATTAATTTCCTTCAGCACTTTTCAGTTGAAAATAACTTGGACGTGTCACGTGAGATAGATTGTACAGAATCGGGATTTTTGTGTTCTATTTTCGCAACCGTAAAGGATGCAGTTTGCCTATTCGGATTCCACCCATGTTGCGTGGGCCATCCTGTATCTATACACACGCAGCTGGCCAAGTAGCGAGTTCAGACCACGACCTTGACTGATCGTTAAGCGAGACAGCATGTAGACAACGCGAAACCGCCGCGAGACTCGTGATGCATGAAATGCATCTTATGCACAGTTTGTAGTGCAACTTGCTTATGTAATAATAATAAAATGTTATTTTGCTATTTGAAAAAATGTTGATTTTGATTTTGATATTCCTGAGATGCCTCAATTCATTGAAATTTCATATTGTCCACATAAAGCCCCGTTAATTTTTCGTATATTATTTTTTTTCAATAACTCTACTCTTATCTCGAGATATCCGCTTGTAACACTTAAAAAAAAAAAAAAAGGAAAGAAAAATACTCCACACATATTATATATAATACTCGCACGAATAATTGATAACAAGCTTAACTATTTTTTATCATCGCAAGTTCGCCGATAGAACGATATACTTACTTTTTACGATTGGCTACTCTTGGTAGGTAACATACGAGCACTGCAGTACTAGCGTCTGGGTTCCTCGTGCACGTATACGGCCGTCAGCGCCATCTAATTGAGTTCCAGGCGTAACTGGGATAACAACTACGCGCGTGTATACAACAGTACAAGTTTGTATATACGTATGTGTGAATAACGGAAGGTACGCTGGGAGCAGGCCTCTATTTATTCGATAATCAAATCGTCGCAAAACACGTGAGCCTTCTATCTAGTTGAGCTTATTGTTAATAACAATCGTTAACGGCGAACAAATTGCTATGATCAAAGGCAACGGGATTTCAAATTATTCCATTAAAATGATCCGCCTGTAGACAAGTTCTCTACATAATATTGTAACGTGCATTTGCCTCGGCGAAATAATATGCCTATTTCATTATACTTCTCACTGATCTCTAAAGATTATGTAGTATATGAATATGGAATAGTCAGTCAGCGTGAGTAATTCGAATATTAGATTTTGTATCACAAGAGGTTTCACCCTTGCCTGTTCTTCCAGCTATTAAAACAATAGTGAGTTTAAAGTTCTATACGAAGGTCACGCCGGTGTTGCGGTGTTGCGTTGGCACGTTGCCGATGAAAAATTTGAATATATCTACACAGTTCCTTAGGCATATAAAGTAAATAGCTGACTACTATGCTAAATAAATACGATTGGTAAGCAGATAAATGGGAAAATATATATATATGGAAAAGAGACAAACACGCGTTCCGTTCGTTGTCGTTTGTTGACGTCGTGTATAGGCCTCCGTATAAACGCACTACAAGGTCGTCAAGAATATTTATTAGTTTTGTTTTTTCTGGCGTTTGACTGATTTTCACCTCTTGAATCTAAATGTGTCAGTTATCCTGAAAGAAGAAAAAGAAGCCGATAGTTTTATTTTCCAAACGATTTCTACACTGTTGTTATTTCTCGATTTTTCACCAAATCCGTAGAATTTTTGCAGGAATCCATACGCGGTCATAAAACCGAGGAAATTAAGTTCCAGCAAATGAACTCATAGATAGACCTCGGAAAATTCGGTTCCTTTATATCCAAAACTAGAATGAAATCTGAATCATTATACGACATAACGAAACATCCTAATTAAATAAATCATCTCGATTTTTAATCTTCGGGATTCGGGGCATGAAATCATAGGTATGAAATCATCATGGTACCAGTGACGCGAGCTGGGTCACAGATTGTTGTTAAAATAAACTAACGAGCACAACCCACGCGCATTCATTGGGATTATACGAACATAAATGGATCTCAATCCAGCAAGTTAAAGCCAGTGGGTTGAAGTACGTATATAGTATATCTGTATTCGTAACTTATTTATTGCGTTATATCTACACCACTGCTGCTACAATGCGACGAAATCGTGACTGTTTAGTCTCCAAACGGCTTCATCAAAGTGCAATTCAATTACTGCTTATTTATATCTTAATTCCAACACTAACACTGCTCTGTACTTATTCACAACTAAATTTGGGCGTAACACAATGTTTGGCCTGAATGTACGATCTATGTTATCCAGAGTCGAGAGGGCGAAAAAAAAAAAAAACCCCATCAAGTATTGGAAAACGTGGCTTTGTCCACGCGGTTCACCGCTTCAGATTCAAACATCCCTTTGATTTCCTCATTCAGGTGAGGTGAAACCCTTGCCCCGTTCATCGGCTGATTTACGTTCTCTGGCTGACAGAACGTCGCGATAGGCATGATAAACATGAACTCACAATCAGTAACAGCTGACGAAAGGATTTACGTGAACGGTCATAGTCGTGTACACGTTTGGCCGAATAATCGATCTACCACAGCTGTATATCTCTTTAATCTCAGAGTTATTCGCAGCTTTTAATATCAGCGGACACTCCGGATGTCTTGGCTATGAAATTTTCATTGCCTATCAAAAGATTATTTACAAGGGGGGAAGAAAAAATACGATGAATATATTTTCGAACCTCGAAAAATATGTAGTGTAATAATGGCAAGCTGGTGATATTATTGGAAATGTTCCATATCGATTCAAACTACCGGTTTATTTTTTCGCACAATATGAATTGCGTATTCCGTAACAAAGTTGAACGGAGAATAAGAACGAAATTATTCTTTATTCATAAATTGACAGGCGGGGATGTGCAGGGTTTGATAAATGATTAAAACACACGTGTCGATTGCGGCAAAAACTTAAATAAACAACTATAATTTCAAACTGACATATCCACCTAGAATAATTGAGGAATTGCAGTGATTATTGTTAAAACAAATGTAGCCATTTTTAAGTATAACGAATTCGAAATTTTTAAAGCGTTCGAGAAATCGCAGAGTTTACCGATATACTCTTTTCCTCCAATCTAAAATACGAATATCATGTAAAGTGGTGATAAAAACTTCTTTTTTTTTTTTTTTTTTTTATTGCAAGTGGGGATGGTGGAAGCCGAATAAAAGTTGCCATCACAACTGTTGTTATTACAGCTTTATTATACGCGATATATATTTTGCATCAAATTTACGAATGGGTAAATAGTGAATACTGTTGAAAAAACCAGAAGTTGCAAAAATAGAAGCTGTAGTATAAATTACTTTTTATGAATATTTAGGAACCGTACTGGACCCGAAAATTCGGGACATCCCGAATACGGTATTCCATAGACGTCGTCATTGTCTCGTACAGCCATATGTGATACATGATGTGATTTTTTAATGCGAAATGTGATTCCAACGACAAAATTATGAGGTTCTCTTCAAAAAGAACGAAAAAAAAAATCCTAGTTGACCTTGATTTCACCGCGGCAAGGTCGTGCAGGAAAAATTTAATTCTGCCAAGTATTTTGCCCCTCCGAGTTCTACAACTTTTGTAGAAAACGCATTCACCCATATCTTTTTTTACGGGCGTCGAGATATCGCTTGGACTGATTGAAACTAATCACCCTGTATATTATCGGATAAAAATGTCGAGAACCCGACTGTAAGTCGATGAAAATAAAAATATCGCAAATAAATATTCTGCAATCTCACGTTTTCCGTATCCAGTTTTTTTCTTTTTTTTTTTCTTCTGCATCTGATCAATGAGCAACATCAATGTTGATTACTCTCCTCTTTATTATTTTCTTGCCTTTCTACAATCAGCGATCATACACTGCGGTTCATACCCCGAACCATATATGTATGCGCCCCGTCGACGCGCATGTTCGCAAAACCGAGCTAGATCAATTCTGAACGTAGCTGCAGCTCCGCCATTTCAGAAATTTTTCCATTTTTTTTCAATCTTGTTTTTCTCTTTTCCCTAAGATAGAAAAAAACGTAGTTCGGAAAGGTTCGTTAGCTTTTTTCAATCATTCCTGAAAAAAAAAAAAGGGAGACCTGCGCAGGTGAACCTTAAGTTCATTGGTAACATTCAACTATAAGAACCTGCGGCAAAGCGCATCGCATGATACTGAAAAGTTTTCCTATATGCGATAATTGGATATAATAATAGTTGATTTTTTAATAAGATGGCGCGAAGCTTCTTAAACGAGCTTTAACGCGGGAATCAATACGAAGAAAGTGTTGCAACTATATAATCGAACCCGCAGCGTAATAGCTCATTTTTCGCTCGACAATCAGGATTCGTATATTGTATACAATCGATTTACTTCTGCAATACATCTACGTATGATTACTATATACGAAAGCAATTGTACGCTTCAGACATATACCTATAAGTATTTAGTTGAATGCAACATTTCGGCATAGGTATAATATCACTTGTGTTTATAAAATTCAAAAGAATAGCGTATCTATGTATATAGATGCATCATTTTACAAACTAAAATAAAGTAATATCGATGAACCCTGTTAACATTTTTTCTCTGAAAATTTGTATTTGCGTTAAATAAAGTCCCAGCTTATAGAACCTCTTTTTGAGTTTATCAGAAAATGAATTAATATATACCGATTGTAAAAAGGAAGGTTCTACAAATAAAAAAGCAATTAGTTTCGGAATATTAATTTTCTCTAAAAAGTATATACACATTAAAGCGTTTCAAATTATCACCTTGCTTTCCTTACAGGTAGAGGTACCACTTGCGGCCGTCTGCGATCGCTACACATAGCTACGTAGTACCCAAACATGAACTTTATTTCCGTATTTGTTATTCGCTATTAAGAAACGTCGTATACTTCCCCGAACTTGAAATCGATCATTCATAATATTCTAATTCGATTAATTGGACAAATTCGTTAATAGTAAATTTCCAGATCCCAACATATAGGTGCAGTGAATATTTACAGTGATATCTACCAGTGTTAGCCGGTTAACGGTGAGTTCGAAGCCTACAACCGACGTTTACGTTTCTTATCTTCGATACGCACGTATATGTATAAAACCAGTAGATCGCCCACATCCGTAAATGCCTAAGTAAGTCTAACGTAAGAATAGTATGTTACACACTAACGTGGGTTAATATCGGTGCAAATTTGACTCAACTATAATGAGACAGTGAGCCGGTTATATACGCTCTATCATTTATCGAACAGGACTTAGCATTTGGCTTTATATTGTGATTAAGCATGATTGTAGCTTTGTCTTATTTCGTCGATAAGAATTATTTGGCACACCTATCAATAACACTGCAGTAACATTGAACAGAGTTACGGATAAAAATTTTTATATTTCAACTCGTCAAGTGATCGATGGATGAGATACGTATGAGTAAAAGAAAAAAAAAAAGATGACAATTCTTTCCAACCGCAGGTTTATCTCTCACTATCCACGTGGAAATATGAATTAATAGTTCGGATATGAAATGCGTGAGTTTACAGAGATTATTCTGATACAGATGAAAAGAAAGGAAACAAACAGTACTCTAAAGGGTCATGCAGTACTCTGGATAAACCTTGTCAAGGGTATAGCTGCTCGCTGTTAGCATATACATACATAAATCTAACACTGAATTACTAAGGTGATGTAAGGACACACGGATATCAACGTTTCAACGATGTATTAAACAAACTTAATTGGAGTTCAAATTACGTTTATGATTAAACTGAATATCAACTCTGAAACAAGAAAAGAAAAACTTATGACTATGATCAGTGGGCAAATTCCTTGAAAATATTGCGTCAACTGAACAGGACAAGTTTTTGAATAAATTATGTCGAACGACCTTCGTGTAAATAGAAAAAGTGTCAAAATAATGAACGCACAGGAACGAAAATGAAAAAAAAAACGCGACACTGAGCACTCTTCTTTGGTATTATTGTTTCGTCACTCTTTCTGATAGTCGATTAACGGGTCGCACTAATGTAGAGAATAATCCTGTACCACATTCGGTGTTCACATCACATTATCATTAACGGATAATCGATGTCATACTACCCACGAATATTACAAAATCATTCACACACCGGTACGGTTGCGAAATCACCAACACTGCCACGACCGTGTTTACAAACAATAAATCGTTTACCCGTGCTTGTTATTTATTTTAAATACGTCCCGGTTCGGTAAGTGTGCGCGGGCGTGCGTTTCTACAAACGAATCTTTCTACTATCTGGCTCAAACTCCACACACCATCTCGGAGTGCGAGAATCGAGAAAACAATAGCTTCTGGACAGTGACGACTTAAGAAAGGCAGAGGCCTACGTGATTCTGCACCAAAGCCACGAGGACTGCGTTACGTGTGGGTCGAGCTCAGCCCGCCGTGCGCATGGTGCGCCGGCGTTCCGCCGACCGTGCGCCCGCCCCCCGCGCTCCTGTTCCTCGTCGCTCTCAACGAGCCGCTCTGCGCGTCGGTCGGGAATCTTCGTTGGGAAGAGGAAGAGGAAGAGGAAGAGGGGTCATGCTGCTGCGCCGAGAAGGGAAATGGAGGGAAGAGAAAAGAGAAGGATGGAAGCACTGCAGCGAATACAGCGACATCGCGTGTGATTGAAACGAATTTACAAAACGGGGCTGACTTGGGTAAAGGTCGATAAAGTCGGGTGTTTGTGAAGTTTAAAATTCATTACCGACAACGGCGAACTACTGGATGTACTACGATGTGGATATTCGAATGAATAGAGTCGGGAAAAAGCAGAACATCAAGAGTGGGGTTGCATCGAAAAGTATAGGCAGATTAGAGAAATGTCTGGCAGAACAGCTACCTTATGACGTAATTGGATGAAACATCCGATCATATCGGCCATTCTTTAGTTTCCGTGCCTCAATAATTTTTTTTTTCACTTTTTTTTTTTCGTAGTTTTTCGGATTTTCGAATTCGCATGAAAGAATAAACCAACGACCTTTGACTCGTGCATTTTAATCAGTTTGGTAATAAATTTACACAAATCTCGCCACCGCACGGTTACATCCGATGACGTCATATGCGCCACACTATTCTTTTGTTATGTCCTGCTTCGTGACTCTTCAGTACGTTCATCGAAACGAAAATCGTAGACTAATATCAATGTTTCGTCTTTCGATAAATGATACTTTAGTCAGAAAGAAAACAGTTGTATGTAATTTGAAAAAGTTGTAGTTTCTATTCTATCGAAAGAAAATTTAATAAAACTGAGACCGTGATATCCCTCTATTTTCCCGTGGAGAAAATTTCACCAGCGTTTAATTTCACACTCTGCCAAGCTGCGGCAACAATTGTGCTTACATTAAAATCTCACTGAAAGAAAGTACTAGCAGCTTCGTGCGGTTAACTACAACTTCATATAATTGAAACGTTTACAATACAGTCCATCTGTTTGTCATGGACACGTGACTTTGACAGCAAACAGCAGCGACCAAATAAAACTCTATAAATAGCGTTACTAACTTAGTCCATAAAAGATATGAAAAATATTGTTTGATAAAAATGATGTCATGAAAAATTATTATTTCATTTTGCAAGCAATTGTAATAAAAATTTTCAATCAAAATTAACAGATAATTAAATTGGCGAATATTAATCGGTTAGATATTACCCATACAACGAGTCACGGTGACTGTAGCACAGTCTGGATTTGATCCGGCGACTTCCGAACTATTTTAATCTACTTTTCTCTTCTCTCATTCTTTTGTTTCATTGAAACTTAAATTTTGCCATTTTTTCTTTTTATTTTCTCCTTGTATATTACTGCGTTAACGGATCGAAATATGGCGGCAACGTTAAACTTAATTTTGCGTTCTGCTAACTTTATGCGTTATAACCAATGCATCAAACTTCAACATGCACATATGCATTCAGGAAACTCATTTTGAAAACTGTCAAACTAAATCAATTGTTCATAACATACGGATGGCTGACAAAGTCACACGTAAAGCTCAATTGGCAAACAAAATCTCTGTGCGTTTCTACACGCGAGTAAAAGATCTTGTTTTATCCCGGATCCTTTCAGTGGTAGGGAAAACCACGACTGCATAAAGAGACCGTATTTACTATAACGATGAGATAAAGTGCAAGTACCTACCTTGCCGAGAGGATTGACAGATAAAAATAACATTTTACACTTCATCGCTGAATAGAAAAGCCATCAGCACTCACATGCGTCAACGATAATTGCAGTTTCTATATGGACAGCTGCTTATACTACGCTTTGAGTACAGTACCGAGATTCTCATGGGCAATTGCACAGTTCTAAACGAAAGTACAATATCTCATGATGTTTGGTTAACTTAGAGATAACTTATTCGCACGAGTTCTCTTTCGCAGCTATAATATCCTCTCGCAAATAAAAGGAGAAGATGAATAGCGAATAAATAAATAACTCCAGAGGCAGAATCGATGATGTATCAGTTTGAACTTGATCAATTTTAGAGTTAATGAAAAAACGACTACTCACTTTGCGCTGCAATTTGATGGTGCTGCGCAGCTGCTCTCTGAAAATGGTAAAAAAAAAAAATAATTAAAAATTACAAGGACATTCGTAGAGCAAATAATAATAAGTATAGGCAATAAATGTTATTCATCGTCTCATCATAAATTTGGGGAACTTCTGCTAGTTAACTTCTGCAGCCCAGAAATATAATGTAAATATTTGCAAAACTGATAATGAATAGAAGGTTGAAAAATTACATTCTGCAATATCAGACGTATTCCGGATGCTTCGAGACTTCTCGAATCCAAAGATCGGCTTCTTGGCTTATGGTTTGTCCCGAGATAATCGCCATCTTTCTTTCCACTCTTAATCCACCGGAAATACGACGACATATTTTTTAACGTATATTTTTTACTGCCACCTCAGTTTATCGTCGAGAATTTTTTTCTAAACACTCGGTAGAGGAATTAGAACGTCGTGTTGACCCGAAACTTTCGTTAAAATCTCTGTTATGTATCATCAGAACTATGGCAATCTTGCAACAATGATGATCCCTGCAGTCATTCGCGGTACGATTATGAACTTGAAACATACACTCGTTTGGTCGTTAGACATAGTTCAGAGGCCTTTCAACGAACACGCACTAGTAGATCATCGGATTTCATTTCCTATAGAAAATTTTCGTTATAGTCTCAAGAGTTTGATTTCAGATCAATTTCTTTCGTCTGCGCATTATGTACCTCCAGTATTTTCATTGCGTTATATGGACGGAAACAACGCTCGATAATGTGGGTAAGGTACACTGCAAGCTAACAAAGATTTGTTTCGAGTAAATATGCTAGTCACAAACTCAGGAATGAAAGATTGAAATGATGGGGTTAAATGAGAATTTGAGAAGAAGAAAAAAACATATTAAAGGAAACACACAATATCAGCCTGCAGCTATATTGCATTGCGCATTCGCATGACGATTATAAGGACCCAAGGTTCTATAGATTGAACAAACACACATAAGTCTTTAGTTTTTTGTATGCATAGGTAGGTATGTACACACATACAACGCATGCATGCATAATGTTCGTAGGAATGAAAAAATTGTCGGTTCATGTATACAAATGTGAATGTACATGTAAATTCTTCCAGAAACGCGTGCGATTTCACGCGGATTTATCCTCGCAATAACCTATACAGTACTCCAGTACAGCTTTGTTCATATATGCGTAGAAAATGTTTGATGAATCGTAAAAGAATGAAAGGTATTTATCTTGCACAATGCGTTCATATTTCCATTCTGAACGGTAATAGAAGTATGTAGATGATTACTTATAGATATACGTATGGTATTGTATGAATAAATGTGACTAAGTATGGAAACTGCACGCGACATATTTAACTGCTTTATCAAAACTATAAAAGTGAAATTTATAAAAAAAAAAAGCGAGTTAAACAGCTGCAGTGTATTGCGGGACATTGCATTAGGATTAACGCGAAACTACACCGCATACAAATAAATTATATCGTGTCTGGTGATATGGAAAGGAATCAATTGCATTAGAGGTCTGCGGGAGCGCAGATGCATCAGTGTATGAGACACTTGATAGATAATAATTTCATGCAATATAGAAGTACTAGTACTAATGCTGAGTGCATAAAATGGCGAAATGAAATTATTCGAAATAAATTAATTCCACTTGATAAAAAGTGGTTGTCGTAGGACACAGTCGAACGGGTTATCGAAAAACTTCTTCAAATCTAAAGAGAATATTTTATTACATTGATGTAATTTCGGGTCGGTACCAAATTCGATGAATTCGATTTTTGGATACAAAATTTTTTCATTTTCAAAACACCTTTGTGCTAACGTTGAAAAATAAGAGACTATTGCGTGCTGCCGCCAATAGGAGAGAATTTATATCGTTTTAAAATATTCATTTGAAATGAAAAGGGATTTCCAGGGAGAATATACCCCCTTGGTGAAAATATTCCGAGGCTAAACCTATAATCTCATGGATCGAATGCAATTTATTTTCATCATCTCCCTGTTGCATGAACGGGTAAACAGCTCTGAAATTTCCAATGCAAATGTCGCATTGTTGGTAACCCTGGGTTACATATCGTACGATCATCGCTAAGGTGATGGTTCACAAAAACATGACACACTGCGACAATGTGAGGGACATATAATTACCGGCAATGAGAATAAAAAAAGTTGTATGTGAAGCCAGCCATTCGAAATCGATGTGGTACTACCTAAACCCTCTAGGCTCTAGGACCGAATATTGAATGATACTAAAATTTGATTTGACAATTTATCATCCTACTAAAAATCTACCTGAAATCTCGATTCGCATATGAGGGACAGGAAGAAGGAAATCTTCATTGATAATATACCTAGACGATGTTAATCGATGAGTAAACTAATATGAAGTGATGTCGCAGTCTTATATTTGTATAATGTAAGTACCTAATGCCCATATATTTTTTAATTGTCATTTGGAATGCGATACTGACTCTATTACGATCATGCGAATCTTTGTTCGCGTTGATATAACCGGTGTGACATATGGCATGATTATGTAATAGTAAATAGAAGAATATTTAGCCCGCATGTATTTTCCGTAATGGCAAATGTTCAATGCGATCATACGATCGTGATCGTACTCATCATGTTTATATGCTATAAATCCTTGCTTAGCGTAAATTGGTTTTCGTAGAGCCTAGAAGTCACGTCGTTCGGGAATAATGGTAAAATCATCACAATACTAAAAACCCAATCAATTTTTGCACTTTGAACAATTTATACTCATATTATAGGCAAAGGACGGGCAAGACAGGCCCCTTAGTCCAAGGATAAGTAATGCTGTCTGAAAAATACGAATTCTGAATATTCCAGAATGAAAATTGAGCCACTCCGTAAAATTAATCATCAGCATTGGAGTCAAATTTACGTTGAATTGCATTGAGAAAAAAAAAAAAACAATCGAGCCACTCAATCAAAAGAACGAAAAATTTACCGAAAACATCAGAATTCGTTTGCTTTTGATCTGAGAGTAGAAATTTCAATCTTTTTTTATGGTTTTGTTATTTTCTGTTTCAATTTCCACTTGATCGCACTATGGTAGCTCATTCATGCTTTATAAGCTCCGTCAGATGCCCCACCCCTAGAAATACCAAACGTAACTTTTTCTTATGCAGAAGTTTATCTTGAAGAGGTTTCGCCGCGTTGTTTGTTGAACATTGCGTTGTCTAGTCATTATAGATATAGTTGAATTAAACAGGCGAGAAACAGCTGCATAAACGACACTTGGAAACGTTATGACGTTCACTCCTCTTCCCTCGATACAAACCGGCAATCAACAATCCATGGATTTATGTGTACATGTGCGCACATGTACCAACTTATAGACTTGGATATAAGTTACGTAATGTTAGTTTATTCCTTGCTACATACGTATATACATGCATGTGTATGTGTGAGATGTATTGTACGCATACGCATAGGTATATACATACACCGATGTACTGTAGAGTTTAATATACCTACTCGTTAACATCACGTGTAACGAGAGAACCAAGAGATAAGAAACAATTAACGTTAACAACGAATTGTATATCCTACGTATGTGTAACCTACATGTATCACCTATACCTATATACGTATACATGCTATTAATATTTGAAACAATAAATCGAACGATGAAAACAACTGCCGTTATAAAATCATCTATACCCATGAATAATTATGAGGAGTATACGTATAGGCTTTTCAATTTCGCTGATTTATTCGAATATTACGAGGGCCGCCAATTTCAGACTTGCCACGAATATCCCTAGAGTCCGTTTGCTATTTGTTTCCGACTGTTGTTGAATACAAATGGCGGCAGACCGTGGCAGGAATAGGTTATGTTTGTTGTGAATCTAGCAGACGACAGAACTAGGGATATTGCTGAAAAGTTGGTAGAGCTGCTTGCGCGATTCTGCCGGCCAACGATATTCGGATAAATCAGCGCCTGCGCGGTTGGAACCAGCTCATCCCACGTAACCTCACGGTATAAGTAAGATATGAGTAGACGCATAATGATCGTCATTAATGGAATTACTGTAATTGGAGGAATTGGTAGTATGGTACGCCGCCCGGCAGGAATAAACGGTAAATAAATGGAACAATTGTCAATGATTGATGAAGCAACAAGGTTTAAATTTTTAACCGTCTTAATTCACTTGCAACTCACTTACAGATAATTACAAATGTCAAATACTCTAGATATGTGTACCATAGTCATAAACATGTACTTTGAATAGACAACTGAGAAAAAAAACAACGTGGATTGTCACGAAGAGCCAATAACTGTTCAATGTTGGCAACATATGGGTATTACCGTTCATGACAGAGTACCGAGTTGCTTATACTCTGATTCTAACCATAAGGAGAGTTCAGTTTTCCAAATGACGTCGCACCACAATTAATGTCCTTGTTGCATCAGAGAGAAGCTGGGATATCGAGTGTTGAGGTTGATCGGTTTGTTCATTAAGGTAGGTATACATACGTACGAGGAAACCTCGAAAGCAACGTACGAACAGAATGATGAAGCGATGAAGATGATGATAGATTACGATGTTATAGCAATAAATTTAATAATGATTCAACGAGTTTCAGTTGATAACGAATAAATATCGAAGTTGTATTATTGTTCGCAATTTCTGTAGCGCCATTATCATATCCGATGTGACCTTCTCAATTTACCGCAGCACTGCAAACCTCGCGATACCAGTGTTTGCAAATTGCAATATGTCGAGCTGAATCGAAGGCTAAAAACTTTGCGAGCTATATGGAAATCTAACATCGCATACAACAGCGTAATAATATTAAACGAACGATCGACTTCATTTATTTCAGGATATGAGACAACAACAAGTGACAACTATTCTTCATTTATTTCAGGATATGACAACAACTATTATTTATTCATTTCTTATTACGAATATTAATTTTCGTATCATCAGTGGTAATAAAAATAATAACTTATTTTCTGACACTATATTCTACTCTCCAATTATCTCAGATCTTAATTCGTGAGATGTGACGAGTTTTGTGACAAATTTCAATGACGTTGATATGATCGAGAGAATATTCGGTTTCTCTTCGGGCTTGTATATTCGTTTATTTATCATTCGAGTCTCATCCTTCTCAGTAGGTCGTATATATATCTATCGCATAAGTATGAGTATAACAGTGATAGAAAGAGAATAAGATATATATGTGATAATTAATCGGAGCTGGGAGGTTCGTGGAAGCACCTAAGATAACTGTAATTTTCCTAATGTCGCACATTAAACTGCGTTATTGGGTGCAGTGCGTCACTGACCGTAACGTAACGAGTGCTAAATGAGCTCTCGTAAAATTGCAGTAGGAAAACCATGCGAATGCGGAAAGGTAGGATGAGTACTAACGATACTAATATTAGTACGGTTAAGTTATACAGGGAGGTGGGAATACATTCAATGCGTTAAAGTGTAATCAGGTGGTGCTTGATCTTGCCATTCTCACTTTCTTCTACAGTACTACCCACGGAAGAGAAACATGAGTAAATATGAATATGCTACGTATGACCGATTCGCACCGAAGTCATAAGTAGTCACGGGTCGATACGTCTCTAATTTCTACGTCATAAAAATTGTCGAAAATATTCGGCGAGTTTGACGTTCTAAAAAATTCAAAAGTACCGTACGTGTATGTTTGTACGTAGTACCAACGTTTCTTTTCTTTTATCGTCGTCGATCGTGCAGCGTGTGCCCGTTATTCTATAACTGCATGAAACATGTAAACCCACGGGCGAAGGAAAATCGCGGTTTAATATTTGATACAAAACGAGATAACGGAGACAAGGCCATTTGGTAAGAACCACTTTTTTGAGTAGTACACATTATATCATCGCAGACACATTTATAACACAGTGCTTATTACATATGATGAACATTGACGGTGAGTAGTAGGTACATGCGGTTAACGTCTGCAGCGAGCACTTCACTATTTCAAAACTATCATCTAACTAATTTTTTCGACGTGAATATTTTCGTTGAATCCTTCGAGAATCTTCTAAGTATTGCACACAACACTATCAGTGTTTGAATATCGGATATGTCATATCCAGTATTGCACATATGCGCGTAACCGTGAAGCGTGGTTTTCGTTGAGCGAACTTTTCGCGGGTTGATTCTTACATGAATTTATATAAATTATAACACGTTATGGTAGTTTCAGACGATACGCCTAATAACTTTTCCAAGCCATTCGTCTACGTCGAATGTATTATAGTTCGTAAAATTTGTCAGTATATGGTGCACTCGAAATCACACTTGTGCAAATGCGAAGATCTACAACCGCGGCTCTTGGAGAGCGACTCGGAACTGGAACTGATTGTGAGTACTACAGAATTACTAATATGCGCTGTCTCTGTCACCTTCCGTCCCACTACGCCACACAGCGGTTCACCCGTACAACGTGCATACTACTATGGCTGTTACCCGCCTCACTCTTAACGCCTTATAGGTATGTATATACGATGTATAATGTATATGCATAGTATGTTCGTATACCTAGCTATGTGTGATATGCGAGGGAGTAGGTATGCAAGTACTTACGTATGTACAAACATATACCAATGCAGTATATACGCGTGCGTAAACATAAAACCGAAGTGAGAATTGAAGGCGTGTTGTTTTTAGCCAAGGAAATGTATGCCTGAAGTATTTTATTTGAGGTGAGAAAAAGTTCAATTCTATCAAATATTACGGCTTTTATTTTCAATGTAAAACACACTTTTCTGGCGTGTATAAATATCGATGTTAAAATGGTGTGAAATATACGTATATCTCAATGCAGTCTCGGTGATTCGAATTGTGTAGGATTTAATATGGCTCATTGATTCGAGACTCTCGGTTCGAATCCGACTAGGCGAAACCGTCGTGAGAGGTCACGCTACAACCTCGAATATTTATCACGGTAGACAGAAATTTGTCATACAGAAAACTGAAACTCTCATTCGATCGGGAGGCACATTTGTGAACTTTACGATTTTCGCTCAGCTCTGCTATTAGCGTAAATAAAAAAAAAGTGATATTCCACGATCTACGAGTATTGAGTCGTGTGAGATATTGAGGTTTCGGATAGAATTAGTCACGGGATTTTAAATGTTGTACACATTTTTTAGTACTCAAAAGATTTGGCTGGTGCTAGTTAGTTATGCTTTCCCCTCAATGACATAAACGTGTGACTTTGATCTGTACGACATTTTTCTGTACATCTATGCTAGACTTCCGAGAAAAGAGCCTTCAACTGTACACTTTGAATTTCGTGGGATGAAAATCGTTCAATTCCTCACAAGAATGAAAAAAGATTAGAATGAAAAAAGAGTGAAAATTCTAGTTCAAGAGTTCGAAATTCGCTCTTCGAGTTTAACAGCTCATTCTTTCGTGGGGTAAAATTCAGAGAAGCACGATTTCCACTCCTGAGACGTAAATTTTCACGCTTAAAAATTTATTACTCTCTTGATAACGACGTTCATAACGACACGTTATACAAAAAAAAAAAAAAAAAAAAAAGGAAAAATGGTCTCATTCTTTTCGCCGAGATTCTTTGAAACTGGAAACGACGCACCGAAGTGCATGTATAGATATGTAAATTTCTACAGCCATAGTGCCTTGTGCATACTATGTTCGCATACCTATGCTCGCATATACCGGGTGCCTCAGAACTAAAGGCAGAAAATGAAGAGTGTAATAAAGGGGGTCAAGCCGAGTAAATTGACCTATAGAACATGTGGTCTCCGAAGTACCGGTCGCGAGATACGGCCGCTTAAAAAATCGCGCTAGGCTCCGGCATGTAGGCAACCGACTACACGCCAGATATCCATCAGCCGTCTAATTGATAAGCGCGCTCGACTGTTGATGCGAGTCATAACACTTCTGAGTTAAAAAATTTCAAACAAAAATTCTTTTGATATCAAATTTTATTATGGAAACGAGTAATGTTGTTGTGTTTGGCGAAAATTCAATGTCAAAAGTGTTTTCATTCGAAATTCATGACTTCTGAAGCCTTATGAATGGAGCGTTGACCGATGCCAGCTGTGTAGTCGGTTGCCTACATGCCGGCGCCTAGCGCGATTTTTTAAGCGGCCGTATCTCGCGACCCGTACTTCGGAGACCACATGTTCTATAGGTCAATTTACTCAGCTCGACCCCATTTATCACCCTCTTTATTTCCAGCATGTAGTTCTGGAACACCCTGTATAATTAATGTATGCAAAATCTATTGGATTTATAAACCGAAAATTTCCACGAGTAAGAGGAAATAATTTATTGCTTTAATCATTCCCGAGTATGTATTTATATAAGTGAAAATATGGTCAGGATTAATTATGAGGCGGAAGAGCATGTTTTCTTGTATTTTTTTTTTTTTTTTTTAACAAATTTCGTTACAGTTTCGTTGAAACAAAACTAGCACTTGATCGCAGGCTGCACCTTTACATAAACAATGTTTTTCTCATCCAACATTCTTTTACTCCGTGTATGACAGGTATAAATATATATTTTCGGTCCGATTCAGATACAAGTACGTTTTGTATTCGTACGAGGTACAGTAATAATACCGGTTTCTGTCGCACCTAAAATCTGCAACCGGGGGTACATCTCTTCTCAAGTTGGCGATACTCTAAACAAAAGCTGGCCTGACAGATGGAGCGATACGAACATCGCCTATTCCGCAGCTCTCTGTCGCCGGGGTTCTCAAGTCCGCTTTCATCTTGGGTATTGCCAACTTAAATGAAAAAAAATGTATCCTCGGTTGCAGATTTTAGGTGCAACGGGAACCAGTATCCTGTCTGTACATACATACGTGTATAATTGGCGAGAGCTGTTTGGACAATCATTTAACCGCATCAATTAACGTTACTAAGATAACGACTCGTACGAATGAGTAGCTCAGATTAATTTTCAGAAGGCTGCATAAGCAGAGCAGGTATCAGTTTCGTACGAAATCCGATTTTATTTTCAGCGCGTAATACCGGTACATGAAAAATAGATTGAAAGTAGATATGCTGCAGAGAGAAAGGACGTTTGTTAATTCAAATTACATTTACATATTTGACAGACAATAAGAAGCGGAATATATCGATCAAATATTATGACGAAATGGAGGCATTCTTGATTAAATAAAATCGCAATTGATTATATGAGCTGTTCGAGTTGGCCGCATAAATTATCCGATAATCAAATGGGGAATCGAATGCTCACTTTGGTGGCACTTCAAGATTGATAAAAATCCGTTCGGTTTATAGTTTGTCAATCTTTTCCTTCCGTGACCTTTCTGCGTATGCGTATAACTTAATTATAAGTTATTATCAGAAATTAATCACGCGTATAAAATATTATCCGAATATTATAATGAATCGCGAATGAAATCGTCGTCAAATTTTATCACTACCTGGACGCATTATACAGCCAGCGAATAATCCACCTTATAACGTCGTATCCTCTGTATATTCATTGACTAAAATATTATACAAACATGTTTACGACAGCTTAGGACTTCGCTCGTCATGACGTAGGTATGGTAAACTTTGTTTAAAATGATGAATAAGGCATCATCCCTCTAAACTCGAAGTATGGTTTATACACACCGGATAATAAATCACCTGTAATTTAGGCGGAGGTTGGGTGTTGCAAATTCTCGAGTTATCTTATAAATATATCAATTGCAATCGCTCTATAATAAATTTAGTTGAATAAAAATCGTGCAACTGTTGAAAATATTGAAGAAATAGACAAGATCATTTCACTTTTTAGTGTAATTACAAGAGTGGCACAATTTTCACTCTTAAATATAGTAAATTATTACTCGGGAAAAAGAAAAAAAAATTATCGAGTACAAAGCGATGTAAAACCCGGATTACATTCAGTTTTTTTTCAGCTTTTGATAAAAAATATGCATTAACGTGGCTGATATTGTCCCTGAGTTTAATTTTCAACCAAACTTCACGTGGGCGAATGTGGAATACCTAATGGCTGTTAACTATAAGATACACATACGTATAGCTACATGCGTGTGTATAGATGCAGTCATCTTTACCACCGCAAAATTATCTCCAATTACGACACTCGGCACTAACGAAACACTCGCGAACGTACCTATATGCTTGTGCATATAAACCATGTAGTCATACACATATGGTAGAAATTTCTCGTATACACGCTGACGCCATTATAGGTTACCTACTTACATTATATATCATATATGTATAGTTAATACAGTCCCCCAGCTTCGGTCGAATTTAATTGACTTTGGCAGGATGGACACCCTAATATATATGATTATGCGGGGGTCTATGTGCCGTTGCGTCAAGTAGATGAATGAATTTAGGTTCCGGTTTCTTCACGCGATAGAGCTGGCAGAAACGATATGGCAAAAAATTTAAATAGCAATTTTGATATCGATAATATTTTTTCGATACAGTATGCGCGAAATGCAATTTTACGCATATACCGTGTCGAGAAATATCATATGAAACTGGTGCGTACGATTTTACGCACTCGTTGCATAATATACTAATATGTAAGAATGAATTTTGTTTAGGTACCTGGATGGTTCCACACACTCGTATATTATTTTCTCTGTATCGTTAATGTGTACGGAATATGTACACAATTGTATACGCGATCGCAAACATAAGATAACAGGTATATATGTCCATAGAATAATACACCTTGGCTTCTTCGCTTCATACACGTTTTAGCCGTAACAGATACGACGCATTTGGAGATGTGTGCCTATTTTGAATTATAAATATGCTGTTGGAGAGGATTTCGCAGCTTCAATGCTCAGACAAGAAACGTACTAACGAACTGAGAAACTGACGAAGTCACATATTTCTATGTGATCAGAATCTTCAAGAATTGTATAGAAATCAGAATATCTGTGACCCAGGTGACATTTAAGCACTTCGGAGTTAACCCCGTTTATTCATTTCTATTGTTGAAACTTCTAGTAAGATTCATTGTTGGAATTTAAAGAAAAATATGAGATAAACATTTCATTCAGCGTTCTGAAACTTACAATAAAGTATTCAGTTTGTGCAACGTTTCGAATACTCTAGCGATTTCCATAATACAAGTCTATATCCTCGTATACAGGGTGTCCCAGAACTAAATGCAGGAAATGAAGAGAGTAATAGAGCGGGTCAAGCTGAGTAAATTGACCTGTAGAACATGTGGTCTCCGAAGTACCGGTCCTGAGATACAGCCGCTCAAAAAATCGCGCTAGACGCCGGCACGTAGACAACCGACTACAGAGCTGGCATCGATCAGCGCTCCATTCATAACGCTTCAGACGTCAAGAATTTCGAATGAAAACACTTTCGACATTGAATTTTCGCCAAACACAACAATATTACTTGTTTCCACAATAAAATTTGATATCTAAAGTATTTTTGTTTGAAATTTTCGAATTCAAAAGTGTTATGACTCGCATCAACAGTCGAGCACGCTTATCAATTAGACGGCTGACGGATATCTGGCGTGTAGTCGGTTGCCTACATGCCGGCGCCTAGCGCGATTTCTTAAGCGGCCGTATCTCGCGGCCGGTACTTCGGAGACCACATGTTCTACAGGTCAATTTACTCAGCTCGACCCCCTCTATTACCCTCTTCATTTTCTGCATTTAGTTCTGGGACACCCTGTAGATATACACGTGTGTATATGCTTTTGAGTGGAGATTAATCTTCGTTATTCATATCGTATTTTGCACTTTGAGGCCTGTAACATGTATATTTATACTTATACGTGTATACGCAAGGTGAGTTCAATTTTTTGGGCTCTTTGAACCGACATACCAAAGAAATTACGAAACACAATCCTAAGGTAATAAAACGTAACCCAACCTGGCCGAAGAGATTCGGGTAACCTATATATTATATAATAGTAGTATATAGCTACGTATACTACACCTCGGCGAAACGCGTTGCGTATACAATACTGCACACACCTAAATATATTTAGTATTTAGTATTTAGTATATAGTATATCCTCTTATCTCACCTGTACTAAAATATACTAAATTTCAATACGAAAGAAACAAAGCCATTCCTCCCGCGTGTATAAATTCATTGGACATCGTGGCGACGTCAAGATAAAAGTGGTAAACAAAGTTCTTACTTCGCTAAATAGGTTTGCATGCATGACAGATATATATAGTGTATGATATACTGTGTGTATCATATCTAGACGGAGAAACGAATTGGTTTCATTAAAATAAATATAGAAACCAAGTGATAGCATGCAAAAATTTAGAGCATACGATTCGGTGTGCCTTTTATTCGACACTTTTGAAAAATCAAGTGCAGGATGTACCCGGAGGTATTATTTATTTGTAGATGGATTGAGCATTCCATTGCTATGGTTGCTTGAACTAAACGGAATTCATTTTTCTCGGTATCAGATTAAAAAACAAAATTTATTCAGTCGCACCCCCTCAACTCATTATTTGTGACAAAGGGAATGATATGGTGAAATTTCAGCTCGATTGGATAACGTTAACCTGTGCCCCGACACACTAGAAATCTGACATTCGTTATTAAATGCGAAGAAGAAGGATTCAATATTTTCCTTGTAACTTCGAAAGGAAAAATCGCACAAAGCTGATGATTACAGAATCTTAAACCGCAGTTTATACGCGCCTAACCAACCCAGTTGAAGCAAAAAAAATCTTTTGCTGAGTTATCGCGAGATTCATACAGAAAATCGTTATGAAAAAAAAAATATGGAAAAATCTATAACCTATTGATTTTAGTAAAAATGGTTATCCGATATCGCAGGCCATAAAACGATACGTTTTATACGTTTTCACACCGAAGGCAGTATTTATCTATAACCTACTGTATACGTGGGAATATGGGGCGTTTCATGTGAAGTTGGTGATCTCACGCCATTTATAATTTCTTGAACTTGTTTGAAGTTTGTTTCGCGCCTACAAAAATATAAAACCGTATATTTCAGGCCTACCAATTTTTTCCACGATGACAAAAGATTTGAATTTTTCCAAATTTTCAAATTTTGCGAAAAGATGACCTTTCCGAAAGTCGATTGATAATTCTCGCGCGAAATCGGTACAGGTATAAGATACAGGAACGTAACGTAACATGCTATTATAATTAATACGAAAAGCAACGACTTACAATCTCATAACACTCGATCAGACTAACGCGACGCCATATCGATATTGTCCATACATATCATACATGTTTATGATCGCTGGTGTCAAGTTACGTCAGATATAGTCATGGATATTACACATAATTGTAATCATACAAAGAGCACAATGGTTGGTCATGAAACTTATCGAATATTATTGACAGTTTATCATCTCTACGTACGCAAACCTGAATATTGCATTATATAATTCTTCATCGCCGTCTTTATCTCGCGTTAGAGTTCGGAGCTATAGGCGTCGATTTAAATACAAGCGAAGAGAAATTAGGTCAACTCGGATTAGCGCGTTCTGCTTCTGCCCACTCACCACCGTGCAGAGACAGCAGCGATATTACGTGGATTGTAAGTTGTTAAGTCCTTATTATATTAAGCACTGCACAACTTCAAAAGATTTCATATCAAGGTCAACAACTGCCAAGAAACGGTGGCCGATATTGTGCAAATTATATGTACCTATTCCTTGTTGCTGCATGCTGATCAATATACGGACCTGCACAGATATACCGTGAGTATTCGTGGAAACGCTTCATAGGAAAGTGAAAACGCCTGCATACAGGCAACCCAAAGTCAAGCGATTAGGTTTTGTTCCGCATATTGCGTGCCCATTGGCTACGTGGGAACAAAACCAAATCACTTGATGTTTAAATTGCTTGTATGCAGGCGTGCTATGAAGCATTTCCACGAATACTCCCGGTGGATACTCGTATGCAGAGTTGGGAGCGACTGATTGCTTTCGTAATTCAATGACCCATTTGATCATCCATTAAACTCGTGATTGAAATTCAAATGCAACTTCATCAGACGTTTAATTACAATTTTCACAACTCTGATGTACAAATTAGATGTCCTTTTCGCGGCGAGTGTCTACTAACATAAGAGAATTACTGCGATGGTCAATGCATGGCCGGCTGGTGAGAGGTGTTTGAAAGTTACCGCGCTAAGCACCTAGGCAACAGCTGACCGCGTAGCAATTAAAGTTTGAAGTTCCTCTCACGTCAGTATAAGTTGCTCAAATTAGTACCACCACATGTCACGTCGTGTAATAAAGTTCGAAAAAGTTACAACGACCCCATAAAATTTTTTGCCATTGTCCTTGGCGCCAAACGAGTTCGAAATTTTTAAAATACAATCCGCGTATACCGAACAAACTGACTCATTCGTATGCTAGTGGTCATTCATTATTCTCCGTTCATCAAATTCTAACATTCAATTAAGGATGCAAGGATAAGTTATTACGATGACACTGATTTATACACATAACAGTTATTCAACTTAGATTGGGCTGCAGTTTTAACGACTTTTTACGGAAAATTGTTCACCTTTTGCTGCACAGGTATATTGGACTCTCATCTCCACATACCGTCAAATTTCTTTTATCTGTTCTCGCCAAGAAGCAGGCAAAGAACAAAATAGTCTTAAGAAAGTGCTAGAATGGATCATCCGATGATTCATGAAGAATAGGTTCGATCTAACGCATGAAATGAACAAAATGAAGAAAAATTACTTTCTACGCATCGTAATGTGTGGGCGTGTCACTTACTTTCATGACTACGAAGGACGCAAAATATAAAATGAAAATAAAAAACTTTATGGCGTCACAGGAAGGGAGATCTTTTCGGTTAACGATATTTTTGCTTCAATAAACCATAATGAATCACTGGCTCAGCCACTGCCGCACTATATCACTATTCAACTCATACATTTCCGGTCAGTGTTTATTGTTGCGATAATATATTCACTGTATTCAACTGGTCAAAATTCGTGACAGCGAATCGCCACCAAGTACCCTAGGGAATTTTTTATATACTCGTAATCATTAGATCATATCTCCTGAACTAGTGCATATTTTTCGATAAACTTCACACGACCATACGTGCCAGTTCACGTGACATAGCTCCAAAAACTTGGACAGAATCGGTTGAACGGTTGCTGAGATATTCACCCCTAAAGGTGATAAAAACTTTAAAACTTTCCTGATCTTTCGCAGACCCTTTCTGGCAACACCTATTTCTTTCGAACCGATCCACCGATCGACTCGAGATTTGGAACGGAGATTCTCTTCATCGATATCTCGTTCAATATACATTTTGGCTACAATCGGATCGCGCAACAAAAAGATTGACCCTAATGAATATACGGAGTGCTGGTTGATGACGTCACGCGGATCTAAATTCTCACATTTCGCGATTATTTCATCATTTTATATCATTTTATTATTATTATTATTGTTATTTTCATAGGCGTTGCGGGTAGAATGGTGCTATCGAGTGTTTTTTTGCGTCCGTGGTTCGTAGACATTAGAAAAAAAAAAAATCGCGCGTTAGATCGAACCTATTCTAAAGTACAATTTCCGATTTATTCGCGAAATTATATCGAGGTCGGTACTGAGCGCGTAGCATCTTCTCAAATCGGATGAAGTAAGATTATAAATTTTACCAACGATTGGAATCGCGCAGTTCTGTTATTTCGACTATTCTTAACGATTCTTATGAATTCTTAATCGACCGAGCAAGGAGTCAGCAAAGTAGCTAGCCATCTTCCGACGCAGTCGATAATGTCACAATCCACCGAAGGGATTCAGTTAACAAATGAGTGGAACTGAGTATTCACCTCAACCCGAACAATACATCAACTTATCGTTTAGCCGATGTCACTGCAGAAGACGTTTATACCAATTATTTATCAACTTACCGCTTTCCGTTTGTCTTCCGCGCTCACGACGCTGTGGCTCCGATGTCTGATGAGATCCATCACTTTGCTTACAGGATTTCGGCTGCTCTCTGATCCAGCTCTCGGCCGAGAACCCTGCTCTTTTCCATCTTTGTGTGAGTCCTTGCTATCTTTGTGATCCTTGTGGTGATGATCCTTGTGGTGGTGATCCTTCTCGGAGTTTACATCCGACGATGAACTAACGTGTGAACTTCTGTGCAGGGAATGCTGCGGAAAATAAAACGACAAAGGTTTACCAATTGATGGGAAAAACCACGATTTTTCATTCTTCATGATTGGATTGAGGAATTTGAAAATTCTTGAAATATGAATGAAAGATGAAGCGTCGATGATGCAAGAGACGATTACCTGCACAGCGTTCTTCATATTCGTAATAATACTGGGTTTTCTTGTTTTACTAGCATCCGATTTGCTCCTCGGTCTAAAAGCGTCGAATAGGGCTGGTTTCCTCGTCGGACTAGCAGTGTCATCGCCGCTCTTTCGACGTTCGGTACTGTTGCTACGACTCGTAGATCCTGACCGTGTACCAGAGGCCTTACGACCTTGAGCCTTATTCGAACTCGACGAACTCGAGTGCTCCATATGCTGCTGGGGTAATGGGGTGGATTTACCAGACCCCGGTGCACTTGCGGTTGAAGCTTTTTTGATGTTCCTTGAATGGGATCCCCAGGTACCTATGTACACAACGAGACGGTTACTTTTTAGAATTATTCTCCAAAGCCATACTTTGTTTTTTATTTCCCCGTTTTACTCCTGCATCAACTCAAAGCTGATAATCATATAACCAAACGGCGTTGAGCATGCGTATTCAGTTCCTTGATTTGAAACCGTTTCTCAAACCTGAAGCACGTTTGCGTAGGAGAACAAAAAAAAACAAAAAACAAAAAAAAAAAAAACAGTTTAGGTAAAAGCAACTGCATTTTTGAGAACGTTGCAACGTTGAAGGAGATATACAGGCACTTACCAGCACGTGGTCTGTGGCCCTGATCTTGTCCGGACTGTCCAGATTCATCAACATCTTCGGTAACGATAGTTGGCAGTGGCTGCGAGCCAAGCTCCTGAAACAATTGTAATTTAAGATATTTATTGACATACTTATTGCTTTCTCGTCTGTTTTATACGTATTCGAAGTATTTTTACCACAGCTTTCGACAAGTCGTAATGTACTCATGAATGTATTGACAATTTATTTTTGTACACAGATATAATCATGAGCCCTTTGGTTACTCAGTAAATAATCGTTCGTCATTGGCTTCAAGAGTTTTTAAAAATAGTAATGACCATTCCTAAATTCGTCAATTAACGATGATGATTGGAGCGAGGCTCGTAATCGATGTGCAGTCGCCAGTCGGAGACTCTCAATATAATCAGGCCAACGAACGATACGTCGTCAGACTTTAAACAAAAATGCGTGGTAACGGCTCGAATGGATTTTCTGCTAATGCGATAATTGCCAAATTTGAAATACTCTCGGTTCTACTACTAAGATGCCTCCGTTTGAAAAAATAATTAACATAAGTGTTTGATCCAGCTCATGAAGCTCAATAATCAATATCAAAACTCACTACTTGGCAAAATTATTGTATCTTTATACCTCGATATTCATATGCAGAACATTTTTCTGAGATGTAATCATTTTTTCGTGAACAGAGGCTCACGCATAAAAGTTCTAGCTTGATCTGCAGGTTTCAAGAAACGAGTTTGTTATTAGCCCATGAATTAACCGCTCATTGTCAGTCACATGCTGCACTGATCATGGTGTCAGCCTTGTGGTGGATGTAGTCGCAGACACATTGCATTGTCAGTTTCAATTAATTTTCGTCATTTCATTACCCTTGCGAGCCTGCAGTCACTGGACCTAGACCATTCTTAGCTGTTTGTTCGAACATGAATAGCATATCCATTATTATACTTTAAGCACCTATACGCGGCTGGTATTATCGTCACATCAAGTTTCCTGATGGATTGTCGCCAGAACCCGTACCGTTAAATGTATGCAGCATATTGATAAGTATATACTCGAGGATAATAATAAATAGTGATAAATAAAAACTAATGCGTTACCTTAATGATATAACCGCCATGATGTAGGATCGTTTTTCCTTCGAAAGAAAATGAATCACATCCCAGTGTGAACATATTTGTACTACAGCTCCACGCGGTCAGCGCACAACTATATAGAAGCACTATTTGGCTTGATTAGAAGATTTACTTTCATGGATCTTGACCAAACATGCATTGACACCACTGCGACGATAATTCATCATCCTCCGCGACATGACGGAGTGTAGAGTAGGTGAACACGTGTATAACATGAACCTCTTCATGTGCGATATGCATATTTCATATTTAAGCACGTGTTGGAAAATTTCCACCAAAATTTTTTTATGTGCAGCTCTAGAATTTCTTTAGTCAGATACGACAGAAATTGTTGGAATGAACACATATCAAAATTTCAGTGGACCCTCCTGCAACGCATTTTTTTTTTTTTTTTTTCTCGATCATGCAGTGATTTTCGATTTACCTTTAAACTTCTAATCCTCTGTTTCACACTGGAAACCGATATGGAATGAATATTATAAGATTGGAAAAAAGATTCTGAACGTATTAGGAATGTCTAGCTGTATACCATAACAACCCACATTTATCGCATGATAATCGAACAAACTACGCGCAACGTGACTTTATCACTTATTATAGGTATACCTACGTTACAGCACAATGTTATTCGCAAATAAAAGATATCCGGATTTCCTAAGATTAATCAGGAATTAACTGTCGGATTATTAAGAGTGCCTCACGTGTTTTGGCCTGATGATAATATCGATGGCTTCATGGATAGTGAACTTAACCGGCAGGTAGATTATTTGAACTTATTGAGCAATGGATTTTCAAGCTTTGTGTCGGACGAGATGATTTGAAATTATCGAGTGAGTATCTCGCGATTAGTCACTGATCTTAGATCTATATATAGGAACGTTCAATCAACGACAAGAGAAAAATGTTACGATCACTACATCGCTGTAGTATAGTAGAAGTACATAAATTCTACGCGCTTTTAAAGAATTTGCACGTCAATGGGATCGGCAATTCGCATCATTAATTATACAATTCGCGTGACAGAATCATGATTCTGTAACAATAATTTAAACAAGTTTTTCGACTCGAAACTGCACGACGCGAGATATTTCTCGGGTGATATTTGTCAATTTTTTATACCAATTGCGTATATTGCAGGATAAAAAAAAAAGGGCATCCGTAATTTATGCGAAAACGAAAAGGCTTGGGTTCGAATCCCACCGCTGTCACCGAAAATTAGCTCCTGGGTAATTCTGCCAACTGCTAGGAGGACGTCCTCGTTAGAAGTGGTAGATTTGAGAAAACTAATAGCAAAACGAACCCGAACCCAAGCGAATAACACCTTGACATATTAGTGTCTATCTAGTATTCACAAAATGCAGTGCCGTCTTAGGCCAGAACGAGGAACCGCGCCGTGCTTAGCTCTCATTTTACTTCTCTATTAATTCTGGAAACCCATTGACGATCAGAAATGCGATTTATTGTTCGAAACTGACCGCGGTTCGCGAAATTCTCACTCAAATCGCAAACACCAAACGCCCAAGTAGTTTTACGACTCCGCGCATTACGAGGTGCACAGCGTCTCGCTTTCAACTGCCGTTCTAGCCGGATCCAGCGATCGTAGCCTGCAGTCTTGATCCCAAAGACTTTCGTTCTTTCTTTTCCGTTTTTGTTAGAAGAGTACGATGCGGTCGAAATTCACGCGAAGCTCACGCGCCTTTTTAGTTATCGCGCGCACGTGGCCTGACGTCTTTTAGTAAGGGTTGAGAGTTCCTCAGGACCTCAGCCATAGTTTGGATGGGGGGACGGCTATCATGACCGAGGCTTATGGAAACAGGTATAAATACCCATGCTGTAGCGAGTTTCTATACTATTGTCATTGGTTTCAATGAGTTTTCTCTTCTCGAGGAAACTCCGAGCGCATAGCACGCCGTCACACCGTCATTCCATCGCAAAGAACGACATGATTGATGAAGATGAAATTTTTCTGCTTTTAAGATAAATGATAGAAGATAAAAGAACAAAGACACAAATGTAAACGACGCTTAAATAATCGAACTTAAAATCTTCCAACTGCATAAATGACCGAAAATAATTTGGTCGAGTATCTCACGTACGTTATATTGAACAATTATACGAAAAAAATATCACAGCTGACAATTGCACGTGTCCACTTTATATTTTTCCACTAGGGTATTGAATTAGAGCGGTAGAAAATCTGAAATATCATTCGCCAGCTGCGGTAATGACCTAGGTGTATATATACCCGCGTATATACATGTAGGTATACTTTCATACTTGTTAGAATGTCTGTTCTATCAGGTACCCCCGTTGATACGTATCAAATCCGGTGATATAATTTTTTAATATGAATTTCACAGTTATCACTGTCATAGTAATTAAATATATATACATAGCTTTAGTTACATAATTTTATTCCTCATTATAAAGAAATTAATTAGACAACTCAATTCCACTGATAATTTCGACACAGCACTTACATTGTGTGCCCCGTCAAATAAACAGTTGCAAAGTTTTTATTTGAATAAGAAAAAAGAAAACGTCTTGTAATCCTAGATTGTCGCGTGTTTAAAATATAATTAGTACGTATTTTTCTATAATTAATAAAAAAAGAAGAAAGAAAGTTAGAAAGATCTAAACACTTCGATCAGTGCATTCGGTTATTGTATTAACTTGTTGTTCACGATCATTTCGGTAAAATTACGGTCAATGACCAATTGAGAGTTATAATTATATAGAGACATACGCGATGTAGCTATGTTTATATGTAACATATCATGAGGCACTTGTGTATAATTATCAAGCTATGCGATATAGGTATTAAGAAAAGCTCCCCACTAAATGCAGTCCGTACGAGTCACTGGCCACTGGTCAAGAGTGAGCGAAATTAGCATTTCTCAAACTTTGGTTGAACAGCTATTCACCGATACGATCATACGTGACATGATACATCTTTAGTAATTACTGCAGTTACAATACATGCAACTCCAAGTTTTTCCCATTGTTTGTTTTTTACTTTTTATGTTTCGTCTCATTATCTTCGTAGTCGTGACTTACAATCAACCGCGCGAATCAGATTAGGAAACTGGGAAAAGAATAAATTTTTTTACTATATTTTTATCGGGTATAATATGTATAGGTATACGTCTGCTTCGTCAGCCAACGTCTCCTCGACTGTCGCAGTGTTCTTCTTGGTGGGCTGAGAGTGTCGACTCTTATAACCAGACCAGACCTTCTATACTTACTTATACAATTAGGTATACCTATATATACACACTTATGGTTTATAGTTGGATATTCCCTTGGAGTATAGGAAGGAGACGGGTTAGCGTTCATTATACAAGGTAGAAATACCGAATTATTCTTATCAATTGAAATCATGTTATTCGATCTTATTGATATGCGTTTATACACATATATTCGCACAGAAATATGTATGTACATATAGAGAAACGTGAGAGTAGCCAGGGTCTTTGCCAGTGCTTATCCTACCTATACGATAGTTTAAAGAATCATAATTCATCAAGATCATCATTCTCAAGTTGTAAATCTCTTACGGAAATGAATAATGATACCACCTATACACATACAACCATGCTGATGTGATTTGGCGAATATTATACCTCGCTCATCGATCGACGAGTATCTTTTTATACGCGGGTTTTATCGGTAGAACCGCCAAACCCATATGCAAAACAAGAAAAAGAAGAAGAATATCAAAGAGTAATGATAAATGAAGATTAGGCGGTTTCATACACGATCGTTACACGAATCGCAATGTTAAAAATAATTTTCGTAAAACTAACGACGACGCGTGACGTTTTTCACCTACACCTATAGCTATTTAGTATAGGTTCTAGCTGTATTTGCATATACGTAATATAGCTGTCTTCAGGACCTCGAGTTATGTGTCAAGTTTCAGAAATGTGCCTCTTTCACGTTCACGCAGCTGTGACCCACAGGGTTTATTATAGTCATACTAGTTACACGTAATAAGGTGTTTTAAAGAAGACTAGTGTCATATTTTCGCACCCTATATACCATTCATAATTTACTCCATGTGGTTTAAAATCTCTCAATATCTGCACGTTTTTCGCTAAAACTTATAATTCTGATTGTTTCATAAAAATTGACAAATAAAAAAAGAACGAAAAAAAAATAATAATAATCTAATAGATCGCAGCGTGTGATATATGTTCAACGTTAAACGGGGTATATGTATCTACGCTACGATAGGCAATTACCTCCACGAACACGTTGCGTAGACTTTTTCTCGCAATAGAATATCTGAATGACGTTATTATTAGACTGGTTCAAGAAATTCGACTGTTCTTTTTTTTTTTCTTCAAAGTCACATGTTTGATACATATTTTATAGGAAATTGATTGCTCTGCAAAAAAGGTCTCCTGCGATTTCTCGATAACTCAACTCTTTCGAAAGTTATTTAATGGGTAAAATTCAACTTCAACCTTAAATAACAAAAAGAAAAAGTTGAGTTATCAGAAAATTACAAGGGACCTTTTTTGTACAGCATTCAATTTCGTATACAAATATGCATCGGACGTTTATGTACGTTGCCTCGTTACTAAGCTACACAATTCAGGAATAATTAAAAAAAAAAATTCCCATGCTAATCAAATGGTAAATGAAAAATCGCGTCCAGGAACCCCTAAATATTAATATTAATATTAATATTATAAGGGCTCAAATTTTGACTGGTGTCTTAAAAAAAAAAAAAAAACGAACGGTCGGTTTTTCTGAACCAGTCTAATATGTTTATACATAAGCGAGAGTATTACGTACCTAACTATACGTGTTTGTTAAAATCTCACACGAACTACGTATAGTAGTCTGTCAGATCGATTTCGAACCAATATATGGCATACAACTCATAAATTATTGTTACGAAAATATTGACTGGAATAGTTGTTTGCAGCTTGGTGTCTAGCCTAGATTATTTATTCTTTTTCATTTTCTAGTGAAAGTAAAATATGATTAGGAATACTTTTATATAATGACATAATCACCGATATACAAGATAGGTATAGGTATATCGTGTGTCCAATGGTGAATGCGGATATGTGCCAATATACGACCTTTTAATTACCGCGCGCGTCAAGATAAAAAAACAAAAACATATGACTTGTTTGTTTCGTATTTACGCGAAAAACACGAAAATATATGTTCAGAAAAATGTAATTGAACATTGATTAATTATTAGGAGTAAAAGTATTGAGTATTTTTACAGCGAAGAGGAAATTATACGCCCTTTTACCATCTAAATCGCATTTTCAGCAGATACAACCTTATATACAGGGTGAGTTTCCTCCTGGGTCCGGAAAGGGTGTGGCTTAAATCGGCTGAGACTCCGCCTCCTCCTATTCATAATTGTTACCATCAGGGAAATGATTGCCTTCAGATAATAAACAATTCATTCAGAAATTAGGGTAAATAGCGCAGTAGTGTCTAATTATTTTGACAAGGCTACATGAATTTTTTCTTATCATGTAAATAACACGGCAAGAGCAAAATAAATAGTAGCTGACAATCAGTGAGAATTGTTATTCTGAAAATTACAAGTATGAATAAAAGTAGGCGGAGTCTCAGCCGATTTAAGCCACACCCTCTCCGATCCCCGGAGAAAACTCACCCTGTATACCATTAGACACGTTATACGAACCCGCTTTCTCTATGGAATGATTTTTCTCTCTAATTAATTACGCGATCGTTGTTACCTATGATCAGCTAGGTCTATATATATTATATGTATAAACACCGAAGATCGGAATAGGTATCTCCTATCTCTAAATATAACCTGCAACCGGGTCGCAGTTAGTCGTCCCATACCACTCTCGTTCAGATAATCTGCAAAATTCTAAACCGTTTGAACGTAACAAAGAATATAAAGGTACATTCCATATCAAATGTACCTCATTTGTAACATTTCGTTCCTCATCTAATTGAAATTGTTATTCTAAGTGACATTTGAACCAACTATACCATAAAATCCCATTAAATTTTTCAAAAATCGATCGATGCACCCGAGATCTGGTTCGAGGCCTACTATACGTATACCGTGTGGGTTCATCCTCAATGAGCCTGATTGAATACATGTTATAATAATAAAGGAAATAAATTGCGTCCGATCGATCAGATCCCTTAATGCTTACACATGGTGAAGGGACGATCAAAGGCTGAATATTTTTAAGAAAGCAGCCTGCACAGCTCCAAACGGACTACTACGATGATCCGTATACCTACGTTTAGTGTATACGTACTACCTATGTGCGTTTATTTTTGTCCACACACTATAGTGGGCTATTTAAACTCTTTGTATGTTAACATGTATACGAATCTTTATACGAGCATCTACGCTTACAGATACTAATCGGTATTAGACTAGTATATTTCTATACGAACAACTGCCGAGGCAAGTATATATCAAAGTATAAATTATCTTGAGTGAAAGATGTCGCGTTTCTAATATTTGTAAGTAGGCATGTGAAAAATAATTAGTAAATTTGAAGGTATGATGATCATTGATGTGTTATACTTATTTTATCCATACTTGTCATCATTTTTTTTTTTTTTTAATCCAGACGTAGGTAATTGTTTCATGATCATCTACGCGGTTCGTATAGATAAATGCGCTAGAAAGATACGAAATGAAATAATTTCCGCGTGTATATATCGACTTGTGGATATTGAAAGGAAAAAAAAAATCAATCTATCATTATTGATTTGCCAATAATTGCAATTTCTACCTTATCGAAACCCTGAAATTCTCGTATAATTTTTAGTATATTAAAAAAGGATTATAGACGTGGGGCTAAACCAGAGTTTGAAAATATCTCCAAGTCTGTTTTCGTCCGAATTTTACGTCAAGTCAAGAGTTTATTTATCCTACGGATTTTCCACGAGATTTATTCGCCTCCTTAGGTTCAAGAAATCTTATTTCAGACTCGGCTTAGCCAACTGTTTATGAATAAGTATTAAAAAATCGCTCTACTATAAAATCGAGACTCCGGAGTTTATCCATACATTATTTCCACATATCATCACTTGCGTCAAGATTTTCGTACAAGCTGAGGAACAGAGCCGTATAAGGTGTGTTAATATTGCACTAAAATATTTCACCGTGACGTAGCATTCGCATCGCATTAATAACCCCGATATAAATATGTAGTATAACATTATCTCCAATACGTATCGTGAATTTGAAAAATGATAATTCCTAGTCGATAACGCAGAAGGTCCGTAAAACTGATAAAATCTTTTTTAGTTTTCTTTTATTATTCCCGAGAAAAAAATATTCAACGTATCTATCGCGTGGGTATACAGCCTTTTCCGTCATAGCTCTTAATCGATATCAACGATTATAAGATTTCAGAGATTTCTATATCCTTATCGCTACGACTTATCTGCTAATTACCAAGGTGAGTAAAACAATCGGATAACGATGTTGGAAATTTAATTATACGCCCGTAAGAAAACTGGACTTATTAGTTGCTAAAAATCGTCGGACGCAGATAAATGATAATTAATTATATCCGGTGTGGGATGAATGGCGAAATAATCAAGAGACCACCATCCAGTTTTATGGTAATACGTCGATAGTAACTTGTCTCGTAAACACATGTGTAATGCTATCTTTTTTGTTTTGTTTTTTTAATAAATATAACGTTAATCGTTTTCTATCGTATAAGTAAGATGAGGATGCTGACAACCGCGTCAACGGAAGTTAGAACAAGAAGATAAGATTACCAGCGCGAATCTGTATTTACATACAGAGAGATTATGGCTATGGTTTACACTCAGTCAAAGCCAACTCGACAGACTCCAGGTTTTTCGTCTGTTTATTGCAGGCCGACCATCTGCATTTTTCCTCTGGTTGAATAAATTTGCTTTCGGAAGACATCGATTCGAAGAAAAAAAAAGAAAAGAAGATGGCCAGCCTGCAATAAACAGACGAAAAATCTGGAGTGTGCCGAGTTGGCTTTGACTGAGTGTAAACCATAGCCATAATCTCTCTGTATGTATTATGTATTATAAATGTAAATATATGTGTTATTCAAACCTTGTAAGATTGTAAATTTTCTTGTGGATCCTCGGTCGTGACCAAAACATATTCACGGATTCTACCGAGGCGACTATGCATCGCGGTAACCATATCACCTGCACTTATAGTTATATTGCATTCGTTAATGATGTATGAAGGTATACGCGCTACGTAGGTATGATACGTGGGATAAATAATTTTCAAAAATAATAAAACTAAAATTTTATTTGGTCGATATTTACTCGGGAGTAAAAAATTAACACGCGTGTCTTAATCCGAGTCTAAGAACTTACTGATAATTTCACATACTTACGTTAGGTATAGCTATAGCTACGCCCTCGTCGTATAGCTCCCCACATGTCGACTGATTAGAAAATAAAAAAATAAATAAAAATATTTATATATTGTGTATAACTAAGGCGGAATTAATTCTCTGGCAATTGTGAAACGCAGAATTCTGTGAAAATGGATTCATATAATATGATGATTTTCAAGAAAAACTCTGATATGCAATATGCCCAACTACTCGATGCAGATATCCATATGCCTAGTCATAATTACAACGAAAATGTATCATACATGGATGATTAATATATTTAAAGAAACTCAACAAACAACGGGACTGTATAGGGAGATTCATATTGTTATATGTTATTGTTACACATCGGTATACATATAATATTGTATACCTACGACACACAAAGGGGAAAGTAAAAAGATTTCATTTATAGCATTTTGATAACAAAATAATTTGTTAGAATTGCATAGAAACAAACACTCGAAGAATTAGTTTTCAGAAGTCATTGTACGCATGAAGTTACTATTATAAATGATTTGATGAAAATTTCAAAATAATTTGTGATATGGAAACGAAGCTTCAGAATTTAGGAAAGGTGCGTGAATCTATTAAAATTACATCTACAAATGAACCAGATAAATTTGAGTTGAAAAAAAATCGATATGAATCTATGATAAAGTTGGAGTAGATATATTAATTGCAATTTAAATATCGAGGTTACAAAAAGCTCGAATTATGTTATAAATTTAAAGTTCTTCAATCTGAACTTTTCTAAATCATTTGTTGATAGAAATTGACCTTTCTTACAGTACAAATTATTATTCATATAAGTATCGATAAAATCAGAATTTGAAAATGACTACAACCCGCGAGAAGAGAATCTGCAATTTAACGATCCGACGCAGGGGATCAAATCGAACATTTGATGTATCATGTCAGACAGGTAGCGACGTTTTAGTAAACGAAATTGAAAAACAAAAAAAAAAACAGGAAACACTGAATAAACAATATCTGTCATTTAGCACAAGTTAGCGCGGGAAAATCCCTGATTCATCGATAAACATCACCAACAAACCCTGCTATCTTGATATAAAAATAATCAAAATTACCGCCAACAAGTTCTTCGACTGTCCGCAAAGAGTCGCTGCGAGTCGACGGACTAGTCAGCGCCATCCGTCGACCCGCATAGAAGGTGGTTTGTGTATAATCGTTGCATTTGCAGCTACGTCGACACAAAAGCGATCGTCAATGTGTAGCAGAATATTGTGAAAGAAGAAGATCGCTGTTAGTGTGTCAAGTAGATGTGATGAGAACCATTGATAAAAAAATGTTGAAATAATGTTTTTTTTTTTCTTCTTTTCGCAATACAATTTATAATTTTATTCTTCGTAATAGTATTTTCACCCTATCTCTGTAGTCTTGTTTCTACATGATAAGGGACTGTTAGTTATGTCGATTGAAATATAAAAAAAATATAAATAGATAAATAAAACGAGGACGATGAAGAGGAAGAGCGATGGCGTTCCATATGGAAGGTATAAGGCAGTGGCGCAGCCCGCAAGTCGGAGGGGGATGCAGACGAAGAGACAAGAGCCTCTAATCGATACGGGGTGAATGTAACGCAACCGTGTTCTACTATTCTTATGCAACTCGTACGATTTCGTTTCGCCGACGTCAAACGAGCCCTGTTATTTTATTAGTCAATAGCGGCTGTATGTAGCTACATGTCTCTAGAAAAGATTACCTACTTACTGTTTTTTAACAATAAATTGTTGAATTACAATTGCAGCAGGTATGATTCTATCACTGCACAATAATTTCATTTTATATTGTGTGTGGAAATGAGCTGAATTTACTTATTACCAAAATGAAAAAATATTCACGGAGATCGGCACTGACTCTAATAAATTAGACGAAAAATGAATAAAACGTTCAAATTAGTACATCCCAAGCTTCGACGGCAAAAATCTTCCGTTACGTCAAAAAATGAACCCCCCGACGAGAAATCGTTGTCATCAAAAATGGTTCGACGCGAACAAGTAATGCGAAAGTCTGTCTGTATGCTCGTGGGTCGTTTGGGTCGCTGATTTCTAAGCTATGATCTAAAATTCCAAATTTCATACATTTATGCAACAGATATCCTAGAGATTTGAATAATTAAAATACTTGTATCCGCCATTTTGAACTTGGAATTTTAGACCTTAGATTCGGAATCAGTGACCCAGTAGATCCCCGAGCACAAAGATAGACTCTCGTACTACTCGTATCGGTCGAGTTATATGAACATTCGTAACATGATATAAACTTTTGCGTGGTAATAAATGTGGAAAATCTCATCATCGATTGTGGCACTACTTAGACTTTGATGACAACGCCGCGCTTCTGGGAGAATCATTATCTGACTTAATTCTAGAGATTTTTGCGGTGAGAGGTTGGAAAGTAGAAAGTATATTTAATGTTGGCACACCCTCTTCTAAATAAAATGATCAACTAACTCTTACTATTTCTATATCGTGGGAAAGACCAAAATTGTTGGCGTTTTATGTAGGGACGACTGGGCTTAAGGTGATTCCCTACCCAATTCCACCTGACCTGAAAACATTGGGCTGAACGCGTGCAGAAGGTGCTATTAAATGGAATATCTCTGCTTGGGCACCGAAATTAAAAAAACAAAATTCGTCACGCAATTCTATGTGCGATTCCGAACACGTACGGCCCAAGACATGTTCGATTCACGCTAAAATAGAGGACAAATCCATGTAGAACGGGTTAAGAACGTTTCGGAATCACACATAGAATTGCGCAACGAATTTTGTTTTTTTGATTTCGGTGCCCAGGCAGAGATATTTCTGCACGCGTTCAGCCCAATGTTTTCAGGTCAGGTGGAATGGGGCAGGGAACGACCTTAAACTGGCAAAACAGGCTCGTCGACAAAAAATATGGATTTTGTCTTAATTGATCTTTGGTGATATTCCAACGTGTTTTGTATCAACAGCAATAACACAAGAAATCAAAAAGATGAATGACCCCCCAGCTCCTCTGTAAATAGTACAAACAGCACTCATCGTTATTATGGGAGGTAGGAGAGGGGTTGGAGGCACTCATCGTATCACCTATCGCAGAATGTTGGTGCCCAGCTTTACAACGAGTCCTAACCTAACTAACTCTAGAACCTTTCTGCAGCTAAAACCTGCTTCATTCTAATATACCGTGAGTATTCGTGGAAACGCTTCATATGGAAGTGAAAACGCCAGCACACAGGCAACTCATAAGTCAAGCGAATAGGTTTTGTTCCTCAAATTGCGTGCCCATTGGCTACGTGGGAACAAAAGCTAATCACTTGATGTTTGAGTTGCCTGTATGCAGGCGTCCTATGAAGCGTTTGCTCGAATACCCCTGGTATACATGAAAAGCATTAGCGTTATAAGCGAATGAATTCAAATTCTCTCATGATTTCTGCGGGCGAATGAGAATTTATATAGTATTGTCAAAAAAGGAGCAAATATAACCTTTTCAAGTTGGAACTTGAGTTGAAAATTATAAGGCAGCCGACGTATAAATCGGGATACACTGTACCGTTGGATTATCATCATGGGTCGGACTCGGGCCGCCATACGGTTTAGAGGTGGCGTTACGACTTACGCGCTTGGCAACGGACAATGCCTCGTTGTTTACGGAAGTAGCGTAAGCACGTGACACGACACACGCAGGACTCCGCGCTGTCGGCTTACGAACTTTAGATATAGGTGTATGATTCGTACGGGGGAGTAGGTATACGAGACACGGAGCACCATATAATTATTAATTCGATAATCGATGAATTGATTTATGGTGTTTTTTTTTTTTTTATTCATTTATTCATCATCTATACACATACGTCCTTTTGTTAGCTATATGCCAAAAGGGCGTAAAACGGCTCATACGCCCTTTTGCCTTCAGCCACGCGATATATGTGCGATTATAGTGCAGCTCATACGCGTCATTATAAATACCTTTCGTAAAATTTCGTTCTCTATAAAAATTTTCTCCAGCAACTATAGTGATACGCATATAGTTACCTAGATACAAACGTTTAAAAATCTAAGGCTTGATTTTACTTGCTAATACTTGCCTCTTATACGTAACTCTGAAATCACCCGACGTACTATACAGATTCTACTGTAGGCCTCGCTCAAGAAAAGGAATGATACTTTTACTCGTGAAACTATCAGCCTTCCTATACGTAAGCGTCTCGTCAGAGGCGTGTTATGTATGTGGTCAGCGGGCGAAAGAATACGAGAGAAACATGTAAGATGATGCAACATATGCGATGTTAAGAAGTAGAAGAAGTATGGTAAAACAGTGTATAACTTTTTTTTTTTTTTTTTTTTGCAACACCTGCTTCGAAGGTTTGACTTTCGTGACCTGTGTATAAGCGTGCGTAACTCGTAAGGTAGCATTATTTCCGAAGAGTGGATAAAAGAAGAATTAGCGCATGCGCACATCGCAAATACTCTAATTTACGCACTAGTGCTTTTCTCGCGCATGCGCATTTCAAAATAACTCGATTTCACGCACTGTGTCATGGCGGCGAACAGTAGCAATGTGAGGTTATGTGAATTAATCAATTTGTCTCTCAAATCGAACTTTCTTCGAAGGGAGTGACAAAAAATATCGTGTGATACAAGTGCGAATTGGCAATATCTGTCTCCTGTCATAGCAACACTCGCCTTCAGCTCATGCTGCAAACGAGACTCGTCGTATGTTGCCTACCTTCCGCACTTGTATCACAATATACTATTTCGGCATTCACCATAAAAATACTAAAATCACAATTGAAATTAAAAGAAAAAAAAAAAAAAAAAAAAACAGAAACTTATGGGCGAAGGACGTATATTGGCGCATACGACCTTATACAATAAGACACGCGATATAAGCGTAGAAAACCAGTTTAAAGAGATAATAGCTGGAATATGGAAATTCACCGGGTCTCGCTACACACCCACGTGTAGTATGCATATACGTATACCCATAAATACAGGCATATATCATACCTATACACGTGTATACGTTACACCTACACAGTACTTTGTGATAGTTTTAGCATGTTTTAACGGTAAACGTAGCCATTTTTAATCTCGGCTTAAATTAGACCGCGTATAGAGGTACCTATATAAGGACCATATTGTTACCGGATATTTGCCTGATTCCGACTCTGCAGAGGTCCTTGATACATAAAAACGTGGCTTTATATACTTAGGTGTAGACTATCAACTCAATACTAATAAAACAGTGGCTAAGGCCTCTCAGTTTGCAATAAGCTCTTTCGATTAGAGAAAATTGGTCGCGCGATTCCCGCTGCTTCAATTTATAGTTATCGTCTATATACCGGGAGTATTCGTGGAAACGCTTCATGGGGAAGTGAAAACGCCTGCATACAGGCAACTCAGAAGTCAAGCGATTAGGTTTTATTTCGCATATTGCGTGCCCATTCGCTACGTGGGAACAAAACCTTATCGCTTGATGTTTGATTTGCCTGTATGCAGGCGTCCTATATGAAACGTTTACACGAATACTTCCGGTATATCATATACCGTGCGATTATGTGGAAATTACAGGTCCCAGTGCGCAGGCGCTGATTTATTTGAATATTACGAGGGACGCCAATTTCAGACTTGCCACGAATATCTCTAGAGTCCGTCTGCTATTTGTTCCCGATTGTTGTCAAATACAAATGGCGGCAGACCGTGGCAGGAATAGGTTATGCGTTTGTTGTGAATCTAGCAGACGACAGAACTAGGGATATTACTGAAAAGTTGATGGAGTCGCTAACGCAATTCTGCCGGCTAATGATATTCGAATAAATCAGCACCTGCCCGCTTGAAAACCTGTAATTTCCACATAATCGCACGGTATATCTAAAAAAAAACATGTAGGTTCAGGAAGATATGGGGAAGTCCGGGTCAATACCAACGACTCAAGGCAAAAAATACCATGAGAATTATTTCAATGGCAATTCCGCATCATTTCTTTTACTTATTACACATTTTCATGTATTTCGCTATGAGTACACCAAAAAGCTAGCAATTTTTCCGTAAGGATCCGAGATTCTCCGAATGGGATGACTATGAGATCACATCTGAGACAAATTTGTGTTAAACTTGTATACAAATATACAGATATGTGAGTAAGAAAGTACTAAGTGTACGTAGGTCAGAACAGTAGTAAAATCAACAATATTTGATAAGGTAATGAATATAGTAAGCGAAAAAAAAAACTAAAGTCTGCAAAAATCCCATATTAATCAAATGGGAAATACTTTTCCGTTGTCCTACAGGCAGAGGTTAATGGCACTTTGAAAGGAGAAAAAAAAAATTCCATGATTGTTTTTAGGCTGTAAGCTAATGATTTGGACCATACCAAAGTGAAAAAAATCAATTTGGGAAATAACGGAGACCCTAATGTATACATAAGTTATACGAATTTTTAATCGACTGATTCTGCCCTATTTTTCTTTTCTTTTCTTTTTTTTTTTTTTCTTTTCTTTCCACAAATTCAACTATATTTAGGTATTTAGACAAGGAAAATACTACAGTGAAATACGATCGATTAATCATATTAATATACCTATATTATATTGACACTGTTATAATAAGCTTATGTAAACTTGACGATATGTATGTTCGATCGCTCTCTCATACCTATACCACAATATTGCACACGATAATATACCACTGGCATAGCGCTATACTATACGCATATGAGTATAATATACATACGTATTAATACATATACTACAACATATTGCAAAACCATGCAATCACGCTGTTGCGGATGATTAGGTAATACGAACAGCCAGTGAGGCGTGGAATGTGTAATATATGTATATTATCAGCGAGGTAGCTGGAATAATTCTTCTGATATCGCTTTAGACATTGCATGATGCGCTAGATCACTCGCAATAAATTTTATTGTCACATACGTATACCTAGACGTTAAAAATCCAAAAATCAACCAACGACAAATCCAGGATGTCTACCATCCCGCCCACGCCACCGCAATTATACAATTACAATTTCATCTTTTCGCATACCTACTTGGTAAGATCAATTATCGTAGTTTCAGCTCTTTATTGCAGGTAGGTAAACCCATTACATGCCTAATCGAGGTAAAATTTTATTTTCATTGTAATTAACCGATCTGTGTGCAGTGCAGATCGTTTATCATCTTACCTGCGTTCACCCCGATCGGAAATTTTGGCTTTTCATTTTATTTCTCTTCTTGTTCTCTTGTTCTATACCAAATTCCCTACATATTCCATGTCAATAATCGACCTTATTCTTCAACCAGCGGTTATATCAATTAATTAATCGCCGGTGCTGCAGGTAGTTGCATTACATAGTTTGACGATCATACCATGAGGTTACGTGGAAAGAGCCGGTTCCAAGCGCGCAGGCGCTGATGTATTGGAATTTCGTTGGCCGGCAGAATCGCGCTAGCAGCTCTACCAACTTTTCAGTAATATCCCTAGTTCTGTCGTCTGCTAGATTCACGATAAACATAAACTATTCCTGCCACGTTCTGCCGCCATTTGTATTCGACAACAGTCGGGAACAAATAGTAAACGGACTCTAGGGATATTCGTGGCAAGTCTGAAATTGGCGACACTCGTAATATTCGAATAAATCAGCGCATGCGCGCTTGGAACCAGTTCTTTCCACATAACCTCACGGTATGTAGGAAATTCTATACACTTGAACAGAGGAGTGAATAAATACAATAATAAATATGATCATGACTTCATTTTTCCACCTGGAGCAAGGGCGAGGATTACCTAATCGTATGAATTGTTTTACGGTCTGACCAATAACAGTCGATTACAACTTGACGTATACCTAACTCGCACATATATGACGAGGTAAAATAGCATAAACGTAGATGAGTATAAAGTATAAACTTGTGTAAGTAATTGGTATGTGACGAAGTATGTATCACGTTTCTAATTGTATAAAGTCGCATGTGCTAATATATACGACTTGTTATACCACGTGTCAAGGTAAAAAGGTGGATAGCTTAATTATGTTTGCGTTTACGCGAAGGAATGGAATGAAAAAAAATTGATCAATCAATAGTAAAACGTCCTAAATACTGGTGAACACACCCTTTCAGTACTAAATTTGTGAGAAAAAAAAAATCGATCATGTTAACGAATGGTATAAGGTAAACATACGCACAATATGGTTCTTCATCGTATGCAAATACCACCATGCAATGTGGATGGCTTATCACGTTTTAATCTGAAAGCAAATATATGCGGCGAACACGTGAATCTCGAATTATCGCAGTTAGGAGTACAGAGAAATTTTTAAGGGGCTTCGATTGCGCACAAATAATTATTATATAACTGTCATGGTATGTATATAGGACTTTGAAGGGAACTCGAATAAATCAATCGACAAGAGGCTGAGAGGATAGTAGCTGCGGTAATTAATCCCTTCTTTCCCGTATAAGAGATAAAATTGATGAAATAATATTCTCAACATCTAATGCGTGAAGTTATGTCGTACGCGTGAGAAAAAGACTTAATCTCGACCGCGATAAGTGAGTAACGCCAAAAAAGTCACACGGCTTTTATCGGAGTCCCATTTGATCACATTGTGTCATTGTCCTCGGATTTGAACTAACGCGATTGCTCAAATTATAGGCTTACTGTAGAACCAGCCTAGTCCCGCACCTCTCTATTAGATAGAATGGCATCATACGTTTCCATTCATACACGTGTCTATCGACATATTTCTCCGAACTCCCACTGCAAAAATCTCTGCAACAACGTCAAGTAATGAAACTTCCGAAAGAGCAACGCTGTCAATAAATTGAAAATTGAAAATTCAACATGGTGGATCTGATCTAAGAATTTGAGTTTTTCAAATATTCGGAATATCAATTCGGTGATTGTTTTGAATTCGGAATCAGCGACCCAAAAGACCCCGAGCACATAGACAGACTTTCGCATTACTTGTTCTGATCAAGTTATGTGAACATTAGTATCACGATGCGTATAAAGATTTTGCGTGTTAATCAAATGGAAAACCATATTGTCGATTAAGGCATCGCTGAGACTTTGATGACAGCGATATACCCTCTTTGGAGGGTTGATTATTTCATTTGCCATAATCCTAGAGATTTTTAGAGTGAAAGGTCGACGAATAATATTCATTCGCTTTGTCACACTTCGATCCATACATAGAAATATGAATTTGATCGGACTCACCCGGCGCTTTCGTTCCTGGACAAAGTCGACCCTCCGTACCCATATGTCCTCGGTAGAATCGTAGTCAAGGGTGCTTGAGCTGCTGGCTTGACTTTTCATCTCGATTAGGCTTGAGTCAAAGAATCTTTTGTCGAGATGTGGACTGGGCAGAGGGCTAGTTCTCGAGAATGTCATACTAGCCGAATAGCTGGGTGGATCTGTGGCGGGAAAAGTCATTCCCGGACCAGCAGTGTGACGTCTTCGAAGCGGTGGCTTACTGGATGTTGGCGAGGTCACTGTAGATGCGGACGGCGTCGTTATCTTGGAAGTCGTGAACCTGCTGGCGGTTGCCGCTGCCACCTGGGTCACAGGCCGAGGTTCAGTCGAAGCGGCACTTGTTTTTTGCTCAATTTTTTCTGAGATTGAATTTTCCGAGGAAGAGGAACTCGATGCTTCTTTCGCTGGGCTATCTTCTGGCACATTTTCAAGACTGACAGAATGGAACGATCCCGCCTCTTTTTTCGCTAACGCGGCAGCGATCAGGCCTATGGGTTCGCTGTTTTTACCTAAAACCAATAAGGATCATACCAACGGATGTTAAAAAGAATATCTCAACCTTTTTATACAACTCGGGCATTAAATTGACAGAAGAAATGATACCTGCATTGAATGAGAAATGGTTTTGGGGGTCAGAATTTCGATGACAACTAGAACCTTGTTAAAAAATTATCAGATTCCCGACCTCCCAACTGAAAATAAAGCTTAACCTGATCTGCACAATCAGTGAACTGCATATTTGCAACCAGCGCTAATATTAGCGAGTGAGAGAAGCGGGCCTTCGTTTTGGCTAGCACGATTCAGGCTATGCGATCATGTACTGGATCTGCAGCGCCATGGCCACTGTTTATTCCGGCTGTGCAGTTCTCGCGCCGACTTGAGTGATAATATATTACCAATACTATTTATAATCTCGTATACTCACTTCGTGTGTGGTATATTTGTGCCGTTATTCGTCGGTCGTATAGAAAATTATGCATGTATAAGCAATACGTACATACCTACTAATGTAAGTACTAAACATCAGCTGAGGCATAAATTATGTAATGCGCATTATAAATTTGCTGCAATTGCGGTTATTCGTAGAGTCCGGAAAAGCAGCCGTGCAGATATTACTGTTACTCAACTGTTTCATTTACGGTCGTGTGAAGCTTATAACTTTTGAACACATGAATTGACAAAAATTTCAAAGTTTTGTTGGATAGATTGAATGTAGTGTATTATATCGGTTCTGTTCTCATAATTAAGGAATACGATGCAATGAGGGCACCTCAAGCCTATATATATACATACGTATGCTCTCTTACTGTGTTAATCTGAAGGATGATTCACGAGATGCACGAAACACTCCTACTGAAGTCCGAATAACAATTTGAAGTGAGCTTAATGTGCATTTCGATGGATTGGTCTTGAAACGTATGTAATGTCCGATTCAACTTATTCTGCATCCAATTTTTGACCGCTATGATTACTAAACAATCTCGAAGAATCCGACTATTGAAATTCGAACATATGCTAATGTTTGGATTCATGATCCGCTATTCTTCCCGACTAATAGCAGTTCTATGATTTTCGAACCTATTGGCCGCCAAATGTTGTAGTTCTAGTCAATTTTTCGCAACGAAGACATACATCTGATATTTGAACAATATATTTTGCTCAATCGTTGATATTTGCCATTGCAACTTTTCTCGGCAATTCATATGGCAAGACTAAACGAAGTGTGTGAATTGCGAAGCGGACTGTAGACGGGATAAACGTAATGTCATCCCGCTCGAAATACTTTGAATAATATACAACCTAGGTAATATGGGTAACAAATTAGTAATGATTGTGTGCTCACCTTCGTCAGCCTCGTACTCGTCCTCCTCTCGACACTCCGATAATCGTCTACCCCATGGATAAGGGCTGTGTGTTTGATTTCTGGACGGTAAACGATTAACGTGTGACAGGAAGTAATGGTGAAAGAAACTGTCAACGCCATCCGAGTCCTCGCCAGAAGACTGTAGCATGTCCTTAAGGGCGGCGAGTGAAGTAATCGTGTTGTAATTGATTGCTGAGATAAGATCATCTTCTATATCGCTGTCATCTGTCGTGTCGTCATTTTTCCCAACTTCCCTAGGCACATCCTCCGGGAATCCACCCTCTCTCGGTTTATCCTTTTTCAAATCGTCCAACATTGAAGATTCGCCTTTCGTCGAGGGGGAGCTCTTCTCTTTTGACGATTCGGCCTTCTCGTCGGATGTCGTCTCGGACTCGTCGTCGGAGGTTGTGGTCGACGACGTAGTCGTAGTAGTCGACGATTCGTTGTCATGTTTTTCGTCTGGCTTATCCTTGTTGTTCTCCTCCTCATCGTCATCGATATCCTCCGACATTTTTTTCTCTACTTTAGTCCCTATGCCATTAGAAATCTTATCGGTATCTCGGACTTGTTTACCTCCAAGTTTATCGCCCTTGGCGATGGCCAACTCTCGCTCTTGCTCTCCCTCGCCCTCACCCTCGCCCTCGATCTCCTCATCATTTATACCCTGGCCAAGATCTTCCTCAACCTTAACAACTTTGTTACCTCTTTTATCATTTATTTCTAACGTTTCGTTACGACTGTGCATTTCGGATAGGAGACGATTGTCTCGATGATTGTTCAGCTCATCTGTATCTTCGGATTGCAGCTTATTGTTTTCTTTACTCTCCATCTATGAAAAGTCTGGAACAAAAAATAGGAACTAAAAATATTACAGACGTCTCTCGACTAGTGGGTACAAAATTCTACTCTCTAATTGCTGTAGAACCGAAAGTATATAGTTAGAACGTGGGCATATAATGTTTTGTGCGCTGTATTCTCGTTTCACCGTATTCATGCGGCTAATTATAGGAATTGCAAAACAGCGGTAATTCACCACTGTACCTATGCGATATAGGTATAGGTATATATAGGTGTGTCAAGTTATTAGCGATGGTTTTCACTGCGAGTGTGAATAGCTTATTTCATTACACAAAGATCGTTATATGCTACTCCGAACATAGGGTCTGAATCATAAGAGTATCGAAGTGCTAAGCTGTGAGCTGTCCTCTTTCATCAATTCGTAAACCATATATACTGTCGTTTGATCTGCACCGACAAACGATGTTTTTCTTTTCATCGCAATGCTCATGGGAGTTGTGATGATCGAGGTGCCGATTTGCAAGTGTCTAAAGTCTTATCATTCGCTAGACAGATCGTCGCGTGAGCGGCTTATGCAGGATAGATAATTAGACAAACCCTGAAGCCGTATCGTGAACAGAACTTGAGAAAGTCATATACCTTGGAAGTAATTGCAGTCATAAAATGTCGAATGTGAATATTAATAAATTAAAATAGCTGTGCAATAAAGGCCAACAGTTGTGAAATTCGCGAATATTTTTTCTATCTTTGTCAATGCAGCAGCTGTATTAAACAGAAGCTAAATATTCGTCATCCGTAGCCACGCACAGTGATCCTTTCAAACCGAGTAGCCTTTGAGATGACACTGATCCCTTTCACGACATCATCGCAGCTACTATTCAGCTATTCATTAGACCGGCGCTGGCAATTATAAGCACTATTCTTTGCTTCGAGGTGAAAAGAAAAATGTGTACATATATACAAAAGTATATATGTTTAATAATTAATATTGATGAAGCCCCCTCAAAACTCGTCGTACTTATGTATACATATAACCCGGAATGATGTATGGAGGAGTTTCGTAGATTTTTTTTTAACGCTGATTTCGAAATGTCAATTCTGCAACACCTGCTTCAAAAGTTTGATTTTCGAGAGCTGTGTAGCGTGCGTAAAGTACCTTATTCCCGAAGAGTGGGGAAAAGAAGAGTTAGCGCATGCACATATCGCAAATACTTACTTTACGCACTAGTGCTTTTTTTTCGCGCACTGTATTACGGCGGCGGGTCGGAGCGATGTGAGGTTATGTTGATTAACTAATCTGTCTCTCAAATAAAACTTTCTTCGGGGGGGAGGGGGGGGGGGGGGGGGGGGGGGTATAAAACAAATCGTATGATAGACGTGCGGACACGCAATGTCTGTCTCGTTTATTATTAGGCTCATGCTACAGATGATACTCGTCGGATATTTTCTACTTTCCGCACTTGTATCACAATATACTATTCGCTTCATTAAACATTCGAACCAGTTCTAATATTGATTATAATTATGCTATGGATTATACCGCAAATAAGAGTATTGATAATCTAAATTGAATTTCATCAAATCATTGAATAGGTACCATCCGTGGAATAGCGGTTTCGGGCTTTACCAAAGGGAGAAAGAGAGAGAAAAAACGACGTAGCATAGTCATGGTTCTATATCATTAAGGTGATCCCCTACCCAATTCCACCTGACCTGAAATCAATCGAATTTTGTTTTTTTGATTTCGGTGCCCATGCAGGCAGAGATATTCCGTTTAATAGCACCTTCTGCACGCGTTCAGCCTAATGTTTTCAGGTCAGGTGGAATTGGGTAGGGAATCACGTTAATGTAGTATATACATACTTGAAAAAGTATTGTATACAGTAAAAAAAACAGCGTATAGGCGTACTATATAGACTACAGAGTAGATATGTCGACCATCATATAAAAGACATAAAAGAACGTGGACAAAGGACGGAGACTGTGACAGCTAATAATTTATAACTCTATGAGCATCAATTTCATGCGGTGATAGGTAGTATATAAGACGGAAGGATCGAACAAGAACGTGAGGCTCATTTCAGGTATTATACTTCGGTACATTTTTAATAACTTTTTACGTTTCACCAACGACAAATAACTTTTATTCGTCGATTAACTTTATACACTGATTTAGAAATTGCATTTTCACATCGAAAATGTCCTTTTATTATACAAATTAAGTTATCCTATGGATAAAAAGTAACGTTTTATAGCAAGGGCGATGAGTCGGTAAAGGAAAGAGAGAGAGAGAGAGAGAGATTCGCCCGATAAAACTACGATTTAAATGTAAAAATGCAATTCCTAAATCATTGAATAAAGTTAATCGACAAATAAAAGTTATTAGTCGTTGGTAAAACCGGCCATAAGTCCATAAGGGGTCAACTTTATTTTAGTTATTTTCTATGGTTATATGAATAGTTTTCTAAAAAAAATATATGTCTGGCCTTTCGGCTGCAGTGCGCGAAGCCCACGAAAAGGAATCGCCGCCATGTTTCAACAAATCTGGAACGACAGCTTCTCCAATATAAAAAAAAAAAAAAAAGAATATAAAACAATTATTAATATTATTAACGTCATTGTTGTTATCATTGTTATTAATATACAAAAATATCGAAATAATTTTAACTTCTGTCATATCATCCGGCGTCTCTATACTTTACAGTCTAGACTTTTGGGTTTAGAATCCATACATTAATATATAGGTTAGGTTAGGTTGGGCTAGCTTGGTTTGAATAAAAGTCGTTTGCACGCGACGTACGGTGCATGCATGTGGCTCTGTACGATCCATGTGTAGGTATATATAGATAGATAGATAGATATATATACATGGTATATATGTATATATATATATGTATATATGATACAGCATGACCGGTTGGCGCAATGCGGTGCGCCACTCCACTCACGCCACTTATACTACCGTTGCTGCTGCCGTACAGATGTTTTCTTTATTGTATCATCGCGGAATTACAACCGCATTAGCATTTGCGAGAGATATGTTAAAGGTAGGTTATAACACGGTAAGGAAGACTTGTGCGGACTTATTATAAAACTGCAATACCAAACGTTTTCCTATTAAGATTAACAATTCGATATATATATAAAAAAAAAAAAAAAAAAAAAAAAAAAAAACCCTCGATTTCAACGTACACGAATATATTATATGATGCAGGTATGACATATTTGATTCGATGTATTATTACGATTGATTATCACCATAGATATAAGAATTCAATTTTTGATCTGACGTATATAAATTTTGTGAAGATACATGTGGCGGTAGGATAGGTAGCCTAAAACGAGTGAATAAACTGGGTACGACCTTGAACGGGTATCATTATTCATTCGTAGCTATACATATACACATCTTATTACAAAATGTAAATTTTACCGATAAGTTGATACAACAAAAAAGAAAAATATATATATATATATATAAACTTGAAAGTGTTTTATAGATAAGAGTGACAGACAGCTGATAATAACAGCACTCATACCTATCTTGTGCAAATGCGATATAGAGAGTTTAATATTATAGCTCTGAAACGCTGGAGCTGTTTAGCCGCGACAACAATCACGACAACGGTAAGTATGTCCGATACTGTATTATTATTATTATAGTACAGTTGAACTTCACAGTCAAGGTCTAAGGTTCTAGAATTTGAGAATTAAACTATATACCATAATATCGATATATATGTGATAACAAGTCCGCCGGTGACACTATAAAAAAAAAAAATACTAGTCTAAAATCTACTGCAACGGTATCAAGCGCGAAACATCGAATTCGTAGCCATACACCGACACGAGCCGCATGATTGAAACTGAGGATACATACCTACCGCACGTATATGTATATCATAAGCCAGCGAATAACGAGACACTGACATCCAACGAGCGATGTAAGATTGTTGGAAACTTTATACTTGTACCTATCACATGATTATCTACATATATTGTTTTCAACGTTTGATCATCAAGTATCTGTCAGCTGATTATCCACCTAGAAATATCTCGCGATTCGATGCTGTATTATGTTGTATGTGTTCATTTATATATGACGTAAAATTGTTGGATATGTTGAAAAGAATAAAGCAAAAACAAAATTCCCTCCATATAAAAAAAAAAATCAAAAAAAAAATAATTGTACTTATATGTACTGTATATTGCTTCGTTATCATTTACATTTCATATAAAAATATAAACGACTAATGTAGAGACTCTGCTCTAAATTCTTGTAACCTGGATATATCTGATTATAAAATAAAATTACATAAGTTTCGTAGAAGTGCCTACCCACTAATTATGGAAAATTATCGCCACCATTTCGTAGCGTGCATTCAAGTATATAAATGTATCGGTATACGTACGTTGTAATACTTGCACTTTTACATTCTCTCCGCGCGATAACCGTTCACTATCAGTTATAACATCGCACGCGACTAAGCAGCGGGCAGACGTAAGAAGAATATCTAGGACAGCAAGGAAGTGGGTATAGGTATAAGCTCGTATAAAGCTATATATGTACAGCATCGTAATTCAGTGCACGCGGACAGCGTTCGTTTCTTGAATCCACAAACGTATATATAGAAATGTATTTCGTCCGCATTTCCATTCGGATCGGATGTAATAATACGATGTTGTTCGACGTAAGATTAATCGTGTACAATTGAAAAATCTTCACTTTGTATAATAATTAGATCGCAATAAAGCGAAATCGTATTTTTCGAAATTATTTAACATTATGTATAATTTTACGAAAATAAGTTCACCTCTGTAAAATTATTATTGGACTACAAACGTGTGTCTCCGGACGAAAGGGCAACCGGAAGCGGAAGTGGGTTCGATTGTATAAAGGTTCAATTCTAAGCCGACGACGTGTCTCGTCTTCTCTCGTCTCGTCTCGTCGTGTAGGTCTGCAGTCCTAGTGAGCAGCCGAACGAACAATCGGGATAGGAATGTAACTCTGAATACTTGGCGGTCGGCCAAAGTCCGTCACCAAACCTCGCGGCTACACAAGTTCTTGTTTACCGTTAGTTTTTCTTTGATATATATATATGGTGCATTCCACGCCAACGCGACCTGGGTTTGACCCTCGACCCCTTGGATTTGGTCCGTAATTTTTTCACATGGTTGTTCTATCTTTCTAAAGCATGTTGAATTTTTTTTCAGATTTTTCATCATCAAACTTGTTCAAATCGAAAAATAAAATTACTTAAAAAAAAAAAATTACATTTAAGGACACTTTTTAAAAATTTTTTAAAATTCTGAAAAATCCGGAGTTACATACCGTGAAGATTCGTCGATGCGGATCACTTTTTGATGCTTGACAATGAATTCACAATGAATTGAACACTGATTCATTCAACAAGTGATCCGCATCCACGAATCTTCACGGTATAAGATTGTTCAAACAACTGTTCACAGTGAACTGACGTTGGCGATTATTTTTTTATTTTCATTTTTTTTTCCAGGGAATCGCAAATTACAGATAAAAGCGAACGCCGGCCCACTCTGGTCCGTACGCCAAAATTCTTTGTATCGATGCAGGATTTTTGAGAATTTTTTCAGATTTTTAAAAAGTCTCCTTCGATGCGATTTTTTTCTCAAGTGATTTTACTTTTCGATTTGAAAAAATTGATTAATAAAAATCTTTAAGAAATTCAGCATGCTTTGGAAAGATTGAACAACTATGTTAAAAATTACGGGCCAAGCGGGGCCAAGTCCAAGGGGTTGAGGGTCAGACCCAGGTCGAGTTGACGTGGAATTCTCCATATAGGTATATACACCTTAAGCGATGTTAAAAAGATAAAAACTTGTCCTATGCTCTAATTGCACGTAAATAAATACAGGTAATACAATTAAATATGATTAGGCGATCTATAGATAGCTAGTTTGGTTTTAAAAATTCTATAATATAACTCTAGCTTATACTATCTGGTAAATAATTGTAACGCTTTAGTTGCGAGTAGAGAGCGACTCTCTCGTTCCTCGCGCAACGCAACGCAGTCATTTTTCATTCCTTACAGCTGCTCATTGTCAGCAACATCAGCAGTGTTGCCAAATGTGTGCGATTCTTGATGAACCCAATTACACACAGATACTACCTCATATTAGTCTTATTAGTATTAGTATTATTATTATTATTATTATTATTTCGAAGTATAACGAGAGTTCATGTTCTTTCTTAGATAAATTAAAGTAAAGATGCGTCCGGCTTTTGTCTATCGGAAAATTCTATTCTCAGTATAATACGTATAGCTATATATTCTCCGAATGTATTGCAAGTGGACGCAGAAAGAGTTAGAAATTAATCTCATACATTATTAAAACAACATTGCGCTGACTGAAGGTCAGTGATGTTCTCTTTTTTTTTCTTGATTTTTTTGATACGCGTTGAAGCGTTTAGAAATTTCTTATCACTATAATCATTGTTGTTGTTTTAGTTGTTCCTCTGGCGATTTTTATCATTACCAAAATTGTAATTTTTTTATTTGAAATAAAATTGAAAAAAAAAAAAAGAAAAAAAAAAAAGAATAAAACGATATGCGAATTAAAAATATCGAGAAAGTGGCGCAACCACGTGTAATATAGTCATATAGACATAACTATATTATAATACGGTGTAGCTGGTATAGTACGCAAGTAATATAGCTGCGGTGTGACATTGAGCGCAAACAGCTGATTCAAGGCTGCCTCGCCCACTTTACTCCCACTTTATGTATGTAGGTAACACTGATGTACTCTCTCACGCACACTTTGACATACAAGTGTGTTCACATCATACGCGTGTCCTATGTGTGCATAGCGTAATTGTTTTCTTTCTTTTATTTCTTTGCCGACATAGCTGACCGCGCGGCAAGCATTACCATAATATTCTACCACTATATATGTATATTATGTATAGTTACACAACTATAGTTATGGCGGTATTAACAACTAACGAGATATTAACGAGAGTGGAACTGGTCGAGAAACGTGAGTAAGTGAGTGAGTGTGGAGCCTTAGGATTGAGCCGAGAACGCGCACGACTCAACGTCGTCGTCGTTGTCGTCGTAAACCTTCCGAGTTTTCCAGTGATGTCATACACCTTGAGTGTACCGCAATGTCTATACGTTTGTGTACATACGGTTCAATATTGATAGACCAAGCCATGCTGGCGGACCAGAGTATTCCAGTTACTTTCCACCGTCTATTTCATGTGTATCTATGTTATTATCAATATAGCGTCAATTTGACATCTCAATTTAGATCTGGCATACGTATACCTACAGTATAGCCATACATGTATACTTTTGCGAATCTTTTTTATAACTGATTCGCTAATTTCTACCGAAAAAATAATAGACTAACGTTATTCGTAGCGATAGTCAGAACCACCCACAGAGAATAATAATAATAATAATAATAATAAAAAAAAAAGAAACAAAAACAAAAGATAAGATATCTTGTGTGTTGATTCATCTTACTTGATTTTATAATTCGTCTAAGCAATAGATATTGTTAACGAAACCACTGGCATGAACGTAGCCCGCAGATAGGTCTCCGCGACGCGTGCCTATCCGTAGAGATCCTGCTGTATAAAAGTAATTCTCGCAGTAGAAGTAATTTTCCTGAGAGTATAAAATGAGCCGTACCATGCGGTACGGGGCTGCCATCCTTAATGTAATTAAAATTTATCGTAGACTGGAAATAGAAAAATAAAAAAATTATTCTTTGTTCAGACGATTATATACCTACAGTTCAAACAAATAACAAACGAATTTTGTCATAGAATGAAGATGTGTAAATAGTCTTGCTATAGATATGAGCTATTGAACGTTTAAACTAATGTGTGCAGTTAATTCAATTCTATAATCGATCTAGTCTGTAACTCGTATCTATAACTCCTACGTACGTTAACTCTAAGTAACTCACAGGCTCTTTTGCGGTAAGGTTGATTGGCTTTGAGGCCTTATCGATTGGAAACAGATACCCTATAGACGTGTAATAGAATCCTAATGCGGTTGGTTACTGGATTAATCGGGGTCGTTATACTTTCTTTTCTCCCCCAGCTGTTTTACGTAAAAGACGACCAAGGAGAGTAAGATAGAGAGAAAGAAGAAAAAGAAAAGAAAAAAAAAAAAAAAACATAGTAGGTATGTACATACGTCAGAGTCTGCAGTGGTGGTCGGGTCGGGTCGTGCGAGTTGTTAGTCCGCTTGGCACTCGAGAGGAACACGTGACCCACCCACTATTTCGTAATCGCGATTCTTCATGAATGTCAACATGTATCATCCTATACGGCGATGAAATAAAATTAAATAATCCTCGTGTGAATATAAAAATTCACGGCGTAATAATTAAAATGTATTATAGAACAATGTACGAATCATAAAAATTATGAAATTTATTTCATAAATTATTTCACGATCGATCATTACATATTGTAAAATATTCATTATTTATTAATTAATAAGACAGTTCATTCTAATGAATGATGCCTATTAATAATATATCTATATGGATGGTGAACTGAAGCCTTCGGTATATAGATATATATATATATATATATATATATATATATATCTCGCCAATTTTCAAAGGTTTCTTTAATATACATATCACATAATATAACTTACACAAAATAAACCAGTCATAAGAATATGAAGCATTAGCAACGCATCATTAAGGACAGCTACGTATAGGATTACCGATGCGAAACTAGCCAAAAGAAAAGAAAAATCTGTATCAATGGTACGGAAAACAATCATTAGAATCGTTCGATCGTTTGAAGAATCGACGCTATAATATATTCGGAAGGATTTTTCTTAGGGTATAATAATTCTTACGTCTAAAACACGTACTTATATATTAACTATACACGCATACGTCTGTCAAACCAACGTTGGGATATAATATATGCATATAGAGTAGCGACGCGAATGCTTCTCTCATTGGCACCGTGAACGAACGAACGCCTCGCTCTCGCGCAGAGAAGAAGAAGTATTTTTAAGATCGATTCAGAGAACTCGACTCAGAGGACTCTCTGTACTGAGAATGAAACAACAATTTACGAACCCGGCGCGGCGCGGCGCGGCTCGGCTCGTCGGGTCGCGGAGCTGCGAAGGCTTGGCTTCCTAATCTCGAGGATAACTTTTATGACACGGCTCTGAAAGAATGTGATCGAAGCGAATACAATAGGTTCAGAGAATAGCTAAAGCTTCCATAGTTCCTTGAAAATTATTTTATAGCTAGTTTGGTTAATTTTCTTTCCTATACTACACTTTCTGTTACACTTTCTAGTTGCAATATCAATATGTGATGTTATATAATCATACGATCGCTAATGAAAAGATACTATATTATCGATAACTAGGATACGAGAAGGTGACCGAAGGGATGAATAATCTCTAATGAAAAATGAAGAACAAAGAGAATACAAGTGACGGATGACAGTCATATATCTATCTTACGATAATGTGATGATAATAATGCTGCGAGGTCGTAGATTCCCGAGTTCTCGAAATTCTATCCTCCACATTATGGTTTCTTATATGATAATGTAAGTAGAGTGACGAAAAGACCCTGGATACACTTACGATTATCTGGTATGTGAATAATGTAACGTCGCTGCAAGTTGACGTACTACCTACACCTCATTCCGTATAGTTTGCTTCTAATTGGCTTTGTTCAAACTTCATTGGCTTCGTTGGCTTTTACGAAATGAGGGTGTAAGTAGGTACACAGACTTAACTACATTTTATATTTTATTTTCATGGTGAATTATCTACAGTTATTCACGCCACTACGCAGATATTCATAATTATATCATACCCGTTTCGTGATACATATGAACCTCTATAACCTCCGCATATATGTATAAAACACAAAGTCGATATGCAATTTGATAGAATACATAAGAAATGATAAGCCAGTAAGAGTTTCTCTTTCTTATTTTTAAGATGATAAGAAGAAATGACTAATTTCTTTTGTTCAATTCAACGAAGATACCATATATTATCAATTTCTCGTAACCATATTCCGCGCAGTAGGCCGAAAAGTTGATTCGCGTATACATGCGTGAAGGTGTGAACATTGCGATTTACTTACGAATTCTAGAACACGAAATGTACAAATAAGTTACATGTATTACAGACAGCCCTAGCTTGAACTTGGTGTGTACTAGATACCTACGTATGCATAATATCCATTCCGCTCTTTTTCTCACTCTATCTCTCTCTGTCTTTCTGTGCGTGCGCGCGCTCTTAGATACATACGTCACAGACAGGTGTAGGGCTGAGAGACACCTGTAGCGCACGTTTGACCCGTTTAGTTGGTTGTCTACTTTGTTTTTTTATGTTTTTGTTCGCGTAATATTATTTCCCAATGTGGGTTGCTGCTGCTGCTGCTGCTGCTGCTGCTGCTGCCGCCGCTGCATCACCTCGACTATTATTGGCTCGTGGCAATTCCGGTCGCTGTCCCAGTATCGTTATTGCGATTGACGACGATTGGTAATAGGCAAACAACGATGTAACAATAGTACTTTAACTGTTACGTTGGCTATTATAGTAACTTATAACGTCGCGGGTTATAACACATTGGGCGATTAAAATATCTGAAACTAGCGCCAGAAGAAGAACCATGTACTTATACACTGCATGCGTAACCGCATCGAAATAAAACACGGAATGACGCTGACCTAATCTTGGTTAAAATTGGGACCGTATATACCCAGGTCATATTTTTTCTCTTCAGTTTTTTTTCTTTTTTTTCTTTTCGCAGCAAACTGCATTACAGTACGTATAGGTATAGAGCATAGTAGGAATCAATATTGAGCCTATAGCCTGAACTCGTATACGTAGTTTGCTGAAAAATATCCTACGCCTAGAAGAGGGATATACTCTGGAAAAGGTAATTTGATTCAATATTTCACCTTTTGAGTCACTGATTTTTCATTCGGGAATACGGAATTGAATTTTAACGTAATTTTGTTCCATGGGGGGATGGAAATATTCAAATATTCAACGAATAGTGTCGAATGAACACGATCACTATAGCGCGCGACCTACCTCACGTACGTACGAAGTCACCGATGACCAAGCGCAAGGTCAAGCACGCTTGATAAACCTTCTCGGACGGTTTCACATATTGTGTAACGTATGCTTTGTGTGGTAAAGGAGGCGCGGCGTTAGGTCATCGCGTAAATTTCCCAACGGAAAAGGAACTGCACGATAAGAGGTGAATAATCACCACCACCGCAGCCTGCGCGTTCCTCGCGTTAAGGGCTATACCGCTGGCGTAATAATTGCATTACGCTTAAAGACGAATAAAGATTCGCATGGCAGTAGGATCGAACCAGGGAAGGTAAAAAAGAAATCGAACCAAACGATTTCTTTCGCATTTATCTCACCAAGCGATACATCAAGAAAGCGAAAGCAAAAGCCTGCCTGCCTGCCTGCCGGCCTAGTGGTTTATATCTTAAAATTCTTTACGACCTTTAACACACCCAACACTCTGTTCAACGTTGTGATGGTTTATACCTACATGCAATATCAAGACTGTGTATATTTCTCAAAATCAAGATGGAATAACAACGATGGCGCGTAACGCAAAACAGGAGTATCGAAATACACATAGGTACCCACGATGTAAACCTTTTTCCTCGTGCTGTTCCCTTTGATAACCTATGAAAGGCACACACATCGCGCATCATCCATAGTTCTCCACCCAGACTCGAAGAGGTAGAATTTACCGACTGTTGGGGGCAAAGGCAATCGGGGAAAGTCTAGTTTGATTTCGACCGTCAAACAAGAGTGGAGTTTACAGTAAGTATACTATATCGAGTGTAAAATACATACTCGAGACTCTGAAATTGATGTAGTATAGTAATAGTAATTATTGACGTGATTACCTTGGTTCGAAAATCCAAGAACTCCTTTTTTTAGTTTTTTTATTTCGTTGTAGTTAATTCTCAGAGCGATTTGTCCCGAGTATAGAAGGGATTCTTAGATTTTAAGATTTTTATAAATATATATATATAGATTATTATTTTTACACATTACGTTTAAATGGTTACGTTAATAAAAACCAGCAACTGGTACATCAACCTTCAAAATTGTTTTGTGCAATGTTATTTAAATCAGTCCATAGACGTTTATAAATATACAAACTGTTTTAAATTCTTGATAGCTATTATGACGACGATATCTCGCGACGACGTCGTATAGTGTATGCTGTTGATTCTTAGTACATACACAATCGTTTAACCAAATATTAGTGTGAGCATGGGGCTACTGTTAGTGGGTATTAGAATTATTATACTTTTGATTTACTCTCGACATTCTTGTTTGGTTTCGATTATTATTTATATATAATTTAAGTTAATTAATCACGATATCCTGCTGCAGTAGAAATCATATATGTATGTGCGTGCTAATTATAATTTTACTGCATCTAATTGCCGTGCTATAGGTATACGTGTAAAGCGTTAAAAAAATTTTAAGTACCTTCAGCCCTTTAAATCTCAATTAAGTAACAATAACGATGCTGCTTGATTTTATGATTAAAAATACTATTAGTTTTCACCTCTTAAGTATAACGCCGCGTAATACAATGCGTATATACAACGCGTACCGCAATCGCCCACATACGTTCTATCATCCACGTAGTAGTTATTTATATTCACGGGGGAAACGTTTAAACTCGAACGATATCGTTATTTTATTATTCATACACCGATGTATGGTGTAATGTCCGTATATTACTACACGACGATTCAACTTTAGGGCGATAATGAAAACAAAACAAAACTGAAACACGAAGAACCGAACTAAACTAAACTAAACTAAATTAGAATAAAAAATGGAAATAAACCACCAGACACTTGGGCACTTTCCGTAATTTCACTAAAATATTTATATCTATATAATATTATTTTTTTATTTTTTCTATATTCTTTGACAATAAGATGGCGATCGAATTTTCGAATTATTTTTCACGAGCCGCAACACCACGTAACACGCACGCTGGGTCGGTGATTTCTTGTCACTATTATATTAGATTTATTTTATTATCTTTAGGCCACTGTTTATAAACACTTACTGAGCTAGGATCCCAACAGATTAACGAACTTGACTAGAATTGCATTTCCTGCACACTCGTGAACTACGGGGAAACTTACGGCGCGGCGCATCCTCGCTTCTGCTCCGGCGAGCGCCGAACGAGTGCCTGTCTACACGCGAGACGACGACAAGCTGCCTCTCGTACTACCAACGATCCCGACCGACCGACCGACCGTACGACTAGAACAGGCAGCTGACTAATAATGCCAAGCCGAGTGAACGACAGGCAGCCCGTGGTCGACGATTGGGAGAAATATTTTATCACTTTATTCACTGTCACGGTTGTTGAACGCGTTGTCGGTAGCGGAGGCCAGGTATCCGTAAACAACCCCCACCGATACGGACACCTAATTGATTGGAAGAGTCGATGGGATCAAGTTTTGAAAATAATAAACTGATTCGAAATAAAATGAGGCAACACCGATCACAGCGGCAAGTGGACAACCCCGCAGCAGTGTTCTCTAGTTTGTGAGTGGCCGGAACTCCGTAGTTCTATCGGCTGCCGTTCCTGCAGCGGCGCCACTATCCACACGCAGGCGTTATGAACGCCGAGCAGACCGCCGCGCTACCGGCGTCGTAACGGCAAGACTCTTTGATGCACTACGGCGTTTTGTTGTACTACTCTGTACCTCATATTCGTTTACGTGTGTTGGCCTCGACACCGGCCGTCGCGGGTACGTGCGTACGCGTCTTACGTACTTTGTACCAAAGAACTAATCGATACGACATACAGTCTGCACAGGCGATGCACGTACAACAACGTACACGTGCACGCATTTGTCTATGTGTCTGCGGACCATATTAATAAGATTCGCAACAGCTGTTTGATGGCGGCACGCGTTACGTCGTGGCACCTACCATTTCATGCCTATATCTATACATACGCATGAATTAATTTACACGTTATTGCAATTTTATACACTTTTCGTTCATCGACATTATTCCTGAATTATTGACACACACCTCGACTGGTTGTATAAGAAAATATGGGACGCCAGTTTTGGTCTTGAATCTCTTCGGACCGGGTGCATAATACATCCGCTACACCGATAGCCGTCTAGCGCTTTCATAGTTAGTCAATAACTCCCGGCATAGCGTCCCGTGCGTTTGATTGCGGAGCGGAAGAAAAATTATTTTACAAACGTTAGAAGGTAAGGATAATGTTGAGGAGTTTAGAAATTCATAACTCGAATTGCAAGAATCCGACTAACGGGCTAACTGAGGATTCATGTTCGTGAGAAGCTCGTCAGTCCCTTTGTATTACTGTATTTTAGTATTCTTTTCTGCATTGCAATATTGTTAGACCATATAGTTTTCCTCTGAAATACAATATGTAAGTATATGTTTTCGTTGCAATAAAAATTGATAATTTTAAAAACAAATCATGAATACATTAATTGTAACAATATATCGAACCATAATATTTGTAGGATAGAGATGTAATCGTATAGTTATCACCACTCCCGAGTATAAATATCGGAATATAAAATGACACAACTATCAAATGTCGCGACTGTAATTATACAATGCACTACATATTACACTGTAAACAAATAATATGTCAAAATTGACCCAATTTTATTATCTCGCACGGGAAATGCATCGGGTGATTGCTTGTTTGCATTTTTATGTATTGTGATAAATTCTGTCGATGGCGGAGTAGGAAAACTTCGTGCGATGGCCAATGACGAGTAGCGATTTCTATCCTAATGCACTAACTCTATTAAATGTATTTTTATCCGTTCCGAACAGAATGGAAAGAGATGATAAGTATGTAACTATCTATTGTCAATGTAGTCCGTGAATTTCGATCGAAATCGTACAGTATTCGCAAGTCTCTCGGCCAGTGTGCTGCGCTCTTGAATAAAATCAACTGTAAAATACATTAACGAGTTACACAATTAGTAACAAGTATTAATAATCAATAAAGTACATACAATTATGTCACGGAATTTTCGAAAAAATTGTCAGTAAATAAATTCTTAGCGTGATTTCAATACTTTGCGAATTTTTATTCAATAAATATAGCAACGTATAAGGATCGTCAAAGTCAACATGGTATCGCCCTTGTCTAGTACGCCATACGGCATGGATGTACCCATCAGGGTATGCTAGGAAACAAGAACAGTCATATCATTGTCTGCATAAAACAATCATGAACAGCTAGTCGAAGATTTTTAATTTCCAACAATTTTAAATCTTGAAATAGGTTTGATAATCATTGATTCTGGCATTATCAGTATGGCATTTGCCCTCGAATTCGCAAGTATTATTATATTGCTGATAAACTATTTTTATCGAACCAAATCAGAAAGTATCCGCTCGTAAGCATTATGTCAAACAAAAAAGGCGCACCCGGCAACTCGATCTATGCGTTGTGGTACAAAGTTTTTATGTTCTCTCACATTGCTCGTTGAGAAACTTCGATGCGTATTTCGAAACATATGGTGGAAAACGGCCGAAGGTATAGAGGCGTTAAAACATAATTAGTTATAACGTGGGATTTTCACACTTTGTAATTCCTCTCCCGATTTTTTTCCACGATGTTTTTCAAATATCTGTATTTTCTGGTATATAACTACTAATGCAGAGTATCGATATTCGAATCTCCCGGGCTGTCTATATCGCGGTTCTTGTGCAACGTGTCCGAAAAGTTTCGTCACATGTCGTACGTGGTGTGGTGCAAAAGAATGGAACGTGTGCCCGTGTGTGTGTATGGGATATATACTCGGCATTATTCAGCCAGATCGTCAGTCTGTACCGAAGGAAGCTGCGCTCGTAATACAGCGCGTCAGCACCAACGCTTTCACAGTAGCACGTTATTCTCGCATGGCGATTTTGCGAAGCACGCGGAAATTCTTTCGAGTAATAAACATCGTTATACGTGAGTGGAATAATATATGAATTGCTTTCATTTAATTGAAACGAATCCGTAAGAGTCCGTATTAATCAGTACTGATGTACGTATGGCGCATTTCATGGCAAAACGACTATTTTACTGAATTTTATTTTTCTCAACTTACAGCGACACATAAAACACGTACATCGAATTATTTTTTGCTTTCTTCTAGGAGAAGGTATTCCTGTAAGGTTATCCCTATTCAATTCCTAAATTTGGAGAACAAAAATTTCCATGGGTGTCGGTGATTTGAAATTGAAAAATCTTTAACATTTTGTTGGTAGTAGTTTAAAAAAAAAAAAATAAGAAATTCTTGCCATATTCCGTTATGATTCAAATTTCCGACGTGAAAATCAAATTTTTTCAAACTTTTTTCGTATCAAAAATTAAAGTAATGCTGGCAGCCCGGAAAGGCGAATGTATACGATATATAGGTATACATTGTACGGTGTGTCGAAAAAAAAACTTACTCTTTATTTTTTCGCTGCTGATATTTTGAATGAGATTGACACATAAACATTTTTACTAAAGAAAAAAAAAAATTATGAGTTTACTCAAAATTATGTTATCGAGTATGAATGAAAAGCTTGTTGAGTTACGGGGTGGCCCAGACGGGGGATTGAAGTATTTGGAGCTTTATCTAATTTTTCATGAATACCTGAAGCTTTCCCCCTCAAAATGAGCCAAAAACGGACTCGATACCCTGGATTTTAGCCAAGTTATAATTTTGCGGCTAAAAATGTTCTTTCGCTTCTGTGTCAATCATGTGGGAAATAGAAATCCTGTTGAAATAAGTATTTAAAATTGACCTACATGCCTCTTCTTTGCGGATAAGCCATTTCCCATTAAAATCTATCACCCAAAGTGTCGGTAGCGAAAAAATTGAAAACACGTAGGTATATTTTCGACACATCCTAGTATATGCATACACACAATGATGGCATTTCCAATACAGTTTTTGTATTTTTTTATAAAAATTTTTTTAGAGACTCGATTCCACGGTAAGTTCTACGCTTGATTACCAGACAAAATGTGTGGAATCTGGGCGTTATTTGGTTTGGACAAACACGTCATTCATCATCTGGGTAATAACTTTAGTAAAATAAGTCACCGAGGGCCGGATGCCTTGAGGGTCGAATTCAACAGTAAAATCAAGGTAATCTTCGCGCCCATTGACGACGAATAACCATTTTCAAACACGACAATGACACTGATGTCAACACATTTCAGAATGGTCTACTCGGGTTTTACCGACTTGCGATAGTTGATGGTATCCACGGTATGCAGCCAATGCGTATTCACAAGTACCCTCATCTATTCTTACTGTGCAATGGTGAAATTTACAACTGTAAACAGGTGAGTGACAAATTCACCAAATCCACCAACATAATCGTCTCAATTATAACAAGCTATTGTTTTGTTTCCTCCAATTACAGTTGCAGGGACAACATGAATACGACTACGAGACGTCCTGCGATGTAGAATCAATTCTACACACCTACGAAAACCACGGAGCAGACGCGGCCGTTCGTTCCCTCGACGGTGTATTTGCTATCTGCTTATTAGATACGAGAAAAAGGAAAGTGTTAGTTGCAAGAGATCCGTACGGCGTCAGACCGCTATTCAAATTGCATAGCGATACTGGGATGTTGGCTCTATGCTCTGAGAGTAAAGTATGTATGACACCAGGTCTATGAACGGTTGACCAATCAGGCAATTACATTTAGCTCATTCTCTCAGGGCCTTATGAATTTGACCACAATGATGGACACAGCCGCGTGGAAAATGGAACCATTCACTCCCGGTCATTACGAAGAGTATGACATTGCAGAGGACGGAACTGTTGAATTAGCAAATACAGTTAATTATCACAGTCCCGGTGATAAGCCAAGTTTCAAAACGTTCGTGCCTTGGGCAGGTACGTTGATTTATATTTTTCGGAAAAATTTGCTTCTCTGTATCTACTCGTGATTATTGAGTACACAGTTCTTCAACCTTCTTATACACACTCACAGAATTGAGCTGTACGAACGTTCACAAGAATATAAGAAACCTAATGACGGCTGCCATCGAGAAACGTCTAATGGCTGATAGACAAATCGGTTGTTTATTGTCCGGTGGTCTTGACTCGAGTTTAGTAGCAGCTCTGCTGGTCAAATTGGCAAAAGAGAAAAATATTCCTTACAAAATACCGAGTTTTGCAATTGGAATGGGAGAGAGTCCGGACATTATTGCAGCTCGACAGGTAACTACGAAAATAAATATACCTACTTACGCTATACTCGATTATCGTCTTCAATAAATTCTATCGTTATTCAAGATACTCAAATAAATTGTGTCATTGGCAGGTGGCAGAACATATCGGAACCGAACATCACGAAGTGAGTTTCACGCCGGAGGATGTAGCCGAAGTATTGGACGATGTGATTTATCAGTTAGAGTCTTACGATATCACGACAGTCCGAGCCTCCGTGGGGTAAGATACAATTTTCTAGTATTTCAACTACCATACCTTATACGATCATCTCTCGTCCATGCGTCGTTGATCTGTATATTTTCTTAATCCCAAATATCTACAACGTTATATTTACACACGTCATACATGAAAATAAGATAAACAAAACCAAATGAAGAATTTTAACTGACAGTTATACGTTTATTTTCAGAATGTATCTGATATCAAGGTACATAAAACAGAATACCGATACTACCGTTGTCTTCAGTGGCGAGGGAGCCGACGAAGTCGCACAGGGTTATATTTACTTCAGAGATGCACCAAGCTCTAAAGATGCACACGACGAGTCCATAAGGCTTTTGAAAGACATTTATTTGTTCGATGGTCTTAGAGCGGACCGAACAATCAGTGGTCACAGTCTAGAACTCCGTGCGCCATTCTTAGACTTGCAGTTCACAAATTATTATCTTTCCTTGGATGCTTCGTTGAGGCAACCGCGAGGTAATGCAATATAAACGCGTCACGTATAGTCAATTTATGGCATTTGTCGGCTATTCGATGATACGTTTATCGACTCATTAATTTACTTTACTCGCTTAGATGGGGTAGAAAAATATCTTTTACGGTCTGCCTTTGACGAGATGAACTTGTTGCCCCAGAATATTCTCTGGCGGCATAAAGAGGCCTTTAGCGACGGTGTGGCTTCTATAAAGAAGTCTTTGTTCCAAGTAATTCAGGATATTGTAGAAGAACGTGTGGACGACATTGAACTTGAGAAAGCGGCTACTTTGTATCCACATTGTACTCCGAAAACAAAAGAGGCTTTTTACTACAGGTGAGCATTTTGTTAACCAACTATGAGTAACACACTGATGAATTATGTACTGTGTTTTACAGGAAAGTATTCGAAACCCACTTTAAAGGACAAGCAAAAGAATTTGTTCCATACTTTTGGATGCCACGATGGGTACAAGGAGTTACGGATCCGTCGGCCAGGTTTATAACTCATTATGCGGCAGATGTTGAGAAATAATCAATAAAAATTGTCTCTGAAAATGTGATATTTATTTTCTTTCACTCGTCATTCATTCATCTGTATAAAAGACTGTCATACGCTGTGATTCGGCTTCGAATTCATCGGATAATAATTTTCAACTGGTCACTTACGGGAAATGAAAAATGAAATTAGGCGTACCCCTGGTGGGACTCGAACCCACAATCCCCGGTTTAGGAGACCGATGCCTTATCCATTAGGCCACAGGGGCATATGGTGTTTTACGTATCATGCTATGGAACCTTACGAGCCAGTAGTGAAGAACGCAATTAAAATTGTACTATTCTGTGTACACATGTGTCTGCGCGTGATATGGGTATACACACGGATTCACCAATTACCGTTAAATGTTCAATTAAATAGAACAGTTTTTACAGTGGATATAGAAACAGTTCTGTTCTATTACACATAAATTTGTACCAATTAGGACTACATTCTTTGTTATTGCAAAATAATTGCGCTGCGATTGTTTCGTAAGTATTTTCAAACAGCACAAGCGGCAGAGATGAAGATTCTTGTCTGCCTCTCTATAAGTTCAAGGTTCATATTATTCTATAAAGAGAAATCTTCTCATAGAGTGAATGTTCGGTAATTATATGTAAAGGCGTAAGGTCGCAGCGACACGATTTCTACATTACCATCACAGCATTCGAACTATCGAACGTCGTGTAACCAACAAGCGAACAGCTGTTTGTGGCAAAAACATGGCGGGCGTGTCGATATGTTCGTGTTTGCGGTTCAAGCTTTAAAATAAATAATAAATCCATAATACTTACGATACAAACAAATATCATATATCCCGTCCGAGGTAGGTAGCGCACGTGATCGCTCATTACAAATAAACATTTCTCCAAATTTGATCATCCTCAATTGTTGAAAAAGAAAATTTGACATTTATAAACGCATGCAGATTCACTCACATACGTTTCTCATTTTTTACGACACCTGTATGTAGTACTAGACATTTTTCAATTGTTTTATCATTGTATCAGGTGTTCTGGCACCAATAGAAATATTGCTTGACGTCAACCACCCTTCTCTGGTTGTTTTCTACAGATGATTTCGACAAGATATGCTTCATTCATATCCGGAATAGTGATAGCCTCAGTCACATGGGCCTTTAGTTTATATCTATACTCAAGACTGTCCCAAAACACAAATACAGCTAACCCTACAATGTATGTATCAGACTTGTCAAAGCCTCTGAAAGAATCTGTGTTTGATCAACGCTCAAGTCACCAACACCTCGCCGATAATCTCCAGGATAGAATTAACAATTTAGAAACTAATGGTAAAGATACATACAACTACAAGGGTAACAAGAAACATCAAGATACTAAAAACAGCCATAAATTATTACAACAACTGCAGCCAGTCCCAGTTAAAGGAAGTGTTACCATAGGACAAGGTATAAGATCAATATTCCACGGTTCACTGTTCAAATCATTTTTACTGATGACTTTTCGCTTCTTTAAGGGCTCGACGAACTTGGGATGGTGAAGAATTTCGAAGAGCAACAAAAACGGGATGAAGGATACAAGAATTACGCTTTCAATGTGCTCGTCTCTGATCAGCTTAGTTTACACAGAGAAATACCTGACACTCGTAACAAGCTTTGCCAGTCTCAGACTTACACCAAACAAATGCCGAACATTAGCGTTGTGATATGTTTCTACAACGAGCATTATATGACCCTTCTTAGATCTGTACATTCGGTTATCGATCAAACACCCGATAAATTACTCCATGAAATTATTCTGATAAACGATTGGAGCGACGACGATGCTTTACACTCCAGATTAGATGCCTATGTCAGGGATAATCTTGGGAAAAAAGTGAAATTGCACAAAACTGAGAAAAGAGAGGGATTGATTAGAGCCAGGATGTTCGGGGCTAGAAAGGCAACCGGAAAAGTCCTGATTTTCTTAGACAGTCATATCGAAGTTAATAGAATGTGGGCCGAGCCCCTGGTCTCCAGAATTGCAGAATCTGAGACAATAGTTCCTATGCCTGTTATAGATATTATAAACGCTGATACATTTCAATACACCGGAAGTCCCTTGGTCAGAGGAGGTTTTAACTGGGGGCTACACTTCAAGTGGGATAACTTACCAGTTGGAACCTTGATTCACGACGAGGACTTTGTCAAACCGATAAAGTATGTGCGTTTTAATTTCTGGTCAAAGTCACACTGCACAGTCAAATTTCAAGCTTGAAAACATTTGCTCAATAGAAACAGACGATCATTTTATCTGACTTCCATTTTCACAGATCACCGACCATGGCTGGTGGACTATTCGCCATCGATAGAGAATACTTTACACGTCTAGGAGAGTATGACCCAGGAATGGACATTTGGGGGGGTGAAAATTTAGAAATATCATTCAGGGTAAGATCACAACTAGAATGTTCTCGCAGCATTCAGGATTCTCATGGCTTCAAGCAGCTTGATTCGACTCACTGGTCTAGATCGATCAATGGTCTCCTCAGATCATGTTTTCCCATGCTTTGAAATTCCATGGTATCAAGAGATTTGAGAAAATTAATTCTCGTTGTATTTATAGATATGGATGTGCGGAGGTACGATAGAGCTGATCCCATGCTCTCGAGTAGGCCATGTATTTCGAAGACGTCGGCCTTACGGTGGGGACGACCAGCACGATACAATGCTAAAGAATTCATTGCGCGTTGCTCACGTATGGCTGGACAAATATAAAGATTACTTCTTGCGGGATGTGAAGAAGATTGATTATGGCGACGTGTCAGAGCGGATTGCTTTGCGGCAGAGATTAAAGTGTCGGGACTTTTCTTGGTACTTGGAAACAGTTTATCCAGAATTGACTTTGCCAGATGATACAGAGAGGCACTTGAAGGATAAATGGGCCAAGGTTGATCAGGTGCAAATGCAACCTTGGCATTCTAGGAAAAGGAATTACACCGATCAGTATCAAATTAGATTAACAGACTCTGCTCTGTGCGTTCAGAGCGAAAAGGATATAAAGACTAAGGGATCGAAATTGGTGCTCACACCTTGTCTGAGGATTAAATCACAGGTAGATTTTATACCCATGCTATGTGATAGTACTCGAAAATAGACTTGTGTCTATGGTTTGGTACTCGGATTAGAAAACAGATGTAAACATGAATGTTTATCACTTTCACAGATGTGGTATCAAACTGACAAGAACGAATTGGTACTTGGACAAATGCTGTGCCTGGAAGGTAGCGAGAAAAGACCGAGAATCGGAAAGTGTCACGAAATGGGGGGAAACCAAGAGTGGAGACACAAAGGAACTGTAAGTTCACAGGGAGATTTTTCAAGGATTTCGTGAAGATATTTAGATTGTCTCAAGTTCTATTGATTTCCTCGGATTCGATAATCTTCAATCCGCAGACCCATGTATAATGTATAATAATTCATACAAACTTTGTACTTTCAGAACCGTACACCGATCTACAATATGGCAGCTGGTACGTGCTTGGGGGTGATTCGTGGTGCCAAAAACGCCCAGGTGACTATGGACCTGTGTACCAAACCCGATGCATCTCTGATTAGCTGGGATCTTGTTCGATCCAAGCTGCCTACACGAACGGACAGATGACGTAGGAGAAAAAATCGCAAAAATAAACGTAAACTAGACGAGGATTGGCTGGGGAGAAAATGGTAATTGGAATCGTAAATCGGAAAGAAAGATACAATGGTGTAATGAGAATATCTATACATTTAGGTATTGTAGTACAATACCATAGATACAATACATGTACGTGTATGTATTGAGATTTGAGGGGATGTATACACCTTGGAAATAGCTTTTTCGAAATCACTACTACGCTGTGAATAGGTATTCTATTGACTCAGTTCTTTTCACAACTGATTAGATGTATTTCGAGACATGATTTAGAACAATTTTAAATTTTATGGACTTTAAATTATACATGGATTGATTCCATGGAAGATAAAGTGGTCGGAACTTCTCTAAATTTGGAGATAATATTCTAAATCGATCTAATTTTGATTTGAACCAATAATATTCGACGATTTTAATCTTTTGGTTACGGGAATATTTTATTGAAATCCATTTTTTTTTTTCGTCCAACCACTTTCTCTTCGATAGACTCAATGTGTGTACAAACAAGGGTCGTAAGATCGGAAACAATTTCGAGTTGTGAAATTATGATATGTTTGATATATCACTAAGTAATGATCAGTAGTCCGTAAGGATAGAGATTAGAGAGATATTACTGAATAGGTAAAGAAGATTAATCAAATGTCCCGATCGTCTATACGGGTCTTCTTGCGTAAACTCTAGTGTCAAGTTAGTCAAGTATAATGAGCTATATATCAATCGTAAAGTGGTCAGTTCAAAATGAAATGTTAGTTTTGTTTTTGTTTTTGTTTTTTTATAAATTATAAATACATTATATAATATACGCTTATTCGAATTTTTCCAAAGTCAATAAAATAGTGTATAGGTATTGCAAGAAAAAAAATAAAAAATAAGTAAATAAATTATCTATTCACCGATTCTATCAACGATTTATTATTGTCATTATAGAGATCTGACGGAAGGAGATATTGATGGATTGTAATTTAATCGAAATATTGTAAACATTGTATATTTTGTGTTAAAATAAAGATATTATTTTTTTCTACTCATTATTTAGGTAGCTATTAATGTTTGTATAACTAATAAATAAAGAACGTTATTCGTATACTTAACACTTGTTGAACTACATACTATGTGTATATTTCCCACCTATCGATCGAACTATAGAAAGCTAATTACGTTATTTTCATTTCTAACTGGATGTCCGACATAAGGGTAGTTGAAAAAAGTCGAAATTCATTTATTTCTTTTGGGCGGGGGGGGGGGGGGGGGGGGGGGGGGGAATGACACATTTCGATTATTATCCGAGCCCAGGCGTCGAAACGCAAAAAAAAAATACGCTTGCAAATTTAAATTCAATTGCGAACACATACGTCCAAAAACATGTTTGTTTCATGCGGAAATAGAGTCTACAGATGGTTTTTACGTAATTTGAATATCAATTTCTTCGGCGGCCATGATTATGAGAGTCGTCCGCCGAGTTTGGCAACCACCACGTTACACGATGCGTCATCACTGACAGGTGACTATTCCGATCACTTTCGTGTGTCAGAGAGACAAACGCATCGTGTAACGCCGGCTGAACTCGGCGGACGACTCTCATAATCATGAATTTTCGAATTTCGTAAAAACAATGAGAATTCTGTATTTCTGCGTGAAGCGAAAATGTTTTGGAATTTGAATTGGCGCTGTGCATTTTTTTTTTTTTGCGTTTTCGACTCCGGGGCTCGAATAATAATCGAAATGTGTCCCTCCCCCCCCTTTTTCAACCAATAGGACGTGCGCGACTAGGAATGGGCCTTAACATTATGGTTTTTCACATTGTCTATAAAGAGAATTATTGTAAAATCTGTTGGAAGATATTTATTTGAAAATATACAATAACAAAAGTATAGAGAGAAATTGTTTATTAGAAAAAAAAAAAATCAAAAATCGACTTTCTCTACCACCTAATGTCCGCAAAGTAGTCCGCATATTACGTAAGACGATGCCTCTTTTTAGGCCTCCCCTCTCCGACTTTTTGAATAAAAATATACAGAAAATATATTGGCGTATATATTTAAATATATTCTCCCAAGTAATGAAGAGTAAGAAATATCTTCTCCCCCCCATTCCATCCTTGACGGCTTACGTAATATTGGACAATCCGTAATCGGAATCTCGAAATCATTACGTGAACAATTGGCAAAATTCACATGAAATCTGGCCAAATGAAGTACTACATTCAAGCGGGTTCCGTGGTGTAGTGGTTATCACGTCTGCTTTACACGCAGAAGGTCGCCGGTTCGATCCCGGCCGGAATCACTTATTTTGTTTTCTTTTCCTCTCTTCTTTGTTGTTCTAGAATTCTTCTGCGGATGGGAAATATCTCCCAGATCCCGTTAATTACGCTGTTTTACTAGTTATCAAGCTCTCGCAGCGAGCCTTGAGTCTCTAAGAACATTTAATTCGACAATTTGTTGTTCAATTCTTGAGACATATTGAACAAACTCAAGTCTTACGGATACATATATATGATACCTATGCATGCTTTTTGCGAACACTTTTTGTTCGAGAAAAATAATCTAAATAGAAAGGCATTCCTGTTGTAATTTACTTTCGGTTTCATCAGAAAGACGGAATAGTTAAGATAATTCCACGAATTTCTAAGAATCATCAAGCAAAATCGAAATTTTTGTAGTTTTTCATGAGAAATTGCAGTTTTGTTCTAATTTTCTAGTTTTTTTTTCTTTCAACCACGAAATATCCGAAATTCCCTAAAAATTTTTGCAGAAATTCGTAGGAGCAGAAATTTCCACTAGGATATGATTTCATCGAAATATAGTCAGAATATCTAAAAAGCTTCGCTTATCGAGTAGAGCGGCGAGGTGAGAAGAGAGCGTTAAAGTCGGGAGAAAATAAGATGCGAAGATGTGTGACAAAAGAAAAAAAAAGGCTGACAACGTGAGAGGGCGGAGGGAAAGAAAGTGTGAGAATCCGCAGTTGGTATCATGTCACGGCGGTTGGCGGTTCACACTTCTATAGTCGCTCTATGTGACAAGATATATACCGTAGAATCCAGGGCCGCCAAATTGAAGAAGCCCCAGGGAAAAACGATACGGAATGTATAAGAAAAGGCGGTTTAAAGAGTCAAAATCTAACGCCACTCGTAAACACCGTATAAAATATCGATTCATTCACGTTTCCTTTTCATGCACCAACTAAACGATCATGAGATTCCCTAAATCAAAGGATCGTAAATATTTAATCGATTTGCTAGATTTCATTGAAATCTCTCACACCCCCCGACCCCGAAGTATAGAACGTCCAATTCCATTGCCAATGTGCCTTGGTGAATGTAATCGGTCCTATTCCTGGTCTCGAATGTCTAGCCTGGCCCGTCCCTGGTGTGATAACTCGCAGCCCTTGAGACGGGGATAAAAGGTTTCCCTGTTTAACAAAATAGCGGCCCCGTGCCATTAGCCAATACTTCCACTTCCACTTCACGCCTCAGCCATGACCGGAGAGAGACATTCGAGAGAATTTCTTGTTCAACTATTTCTGGATGTAATAAAGAGAATTATAATTCATAGACGAGATTATATATAATATTATCTCTTCAAGTTAGAGCGAAGGATAAAAGTATAAGCTAGCCAGCGTTATGTCTTGTCAATTTGTATACATACACTGCGGTGTTGAAATGAGGCAGGCTATACGAAACCGTAAGGATCGTCGACCGTCGTCATTGATTTCCGTTAAATATGAGTAATGAAAAATTCAAGGGGCATTACCGCCGTGACGATCATTACACTATTATAATATACATGTAGGTATGCGTGTACATGTATATTCATATGTGTAGTATATATGATATATCTATATACCGCAGGACTTTAACACAGCTGGATTACGCCGGGTTTAACTAACCGTGTGAAGCTACCAGATGCTTTCTCACTCTTTACGAATCTACGTCGCTTCCACCAAACCCCGTGAAATGCGATACGATTTACGTGACCGTAGCGATGGGAGGAGAAACCATTATGATCTGGTTGCGTTTAATACTGGATTTTTACGTAACGGTGCATTCTCGATACTTCTTTCAAAATTTATCCGAGAAACCGGTCTTCTTGACTGCAATATCTTCGAATGTTTAATGTTTGCATAAATAGTTCTATACTATCGGGTGAATAAATCAGGGCATTTGAGCTCGAACCTCGATAACTGAGCACTGCAGTCTTGGATACTTTGTCAGAGTATCGTCTACCATCTTTCTCTGCGAAGTTATCGAGCTTCGAACTCAGCACGATTATTCTCGATATTTCATTCGACCTTTTCCTAATCGGAATAGAAACTCTAGTTGCATCATCTGCAATTGCAAACCTCAATTCCTTTGTTTTTTAGTTTCGCCAACAGAAGCATATTTCTATCGCCTGCGTGAGGATTCAGCATTCAGGAAATACTGATTACTACTCACGACCTCAAAATGCTGCGGGAAATCGACTCGGTGATCAATTTCGTTCTAGACCTAGAAATTTATTCCGATTAGAACTCTACGATCTAGAGATCCGAATTAGAATCTCGAAAGTCTAGTCAAAACGAACATAACTGTCACTTGTAAGTGCAAATCAGAATTTCACTACGTGTATAATCGTACCCTCAAATTCTAGTTTGCACTTCCAAGCCTTCAACGAGAACTTGTAGAATGAATTTGAATCTAGAACTTCTTGAGTTACGCTGTACCCGTGCGTCGAACGAGTAGAAAACTCGGGTGTTAGGTCGGCCAAGCCGTCGTCCGCCGAGCAGAGTAGACTCTCAGAGTAGGTGTAAGTGTAAGCTACTACTGATCAGACAAGCCACGTTCGATGCATCAAAGGCGTGACTACTTCGATAATTGCTGTATCATAAAGCTGTATAATTGCTTCATCTAGCTGTATTTATACATGTTTATTACGGTGTACTAGCAACAATGGCGCCTCATACCTCCAGCGTAAGATAAGATTTTACAATTACCTATACGTGAAAAATGAATAGTTTTTTTTTTCTCTTAAATTATATGCGATAAGAAGCGATTCAAATTACTTGCTTTCACCACATGTATCTTTCACACAAATGAAAAGCCTTTTACAATTAGGCTCAATTTTACTCGATTCCGACACAGAATTAGCTTTGAAATAGAGTAATCTACAGTATTCATACTAATATATCAGATTCGACTATCGCATAGGCTGATATAAGAGATTATAGCCATATGACGTGTTTTAAAGAAGTGTTATCGAAACTCTAGAATTTTGGAAGGTATACTTACCTACACTCAGGTAGACACATTACAAGAGAAGATAACAAGTTCGATTATCTTAGTATGCTGATAACATGCTTTTCAATTGTTCTATATAGCTGATGGTAAAAGGAATGGAATCTTTCGACACCTAAAAAAAATTGTCTCTTCGTCGAGACCAAGAACTCCAAGCCTCACGCAGTGGGTGAACAGAGTCTCCGAAAAGTTTAGTAAATTTCTGTGACCACTGTGCAGGGGGTTGTTAAAAAAATTCTTCAAGCATACACCAGTCCTCGAAAAATAACCCCTTAAGATTATCGTGGGACGACTATTCGCGAGAGATAAGATTTTTTGCAGACACTTAACTTCGCAAGCTCGAGTCAAAGTGGCGTCGTATTGAGAGATGGGAACTTCTAACGGGACAGAGAGGGTGCATGGGCAGTAGTCGATTTAGTCGAGGGGATGAGCCATCAGTGCTTTCCTGTGGTTTGGTGCTTTCCCTTACGGGGTTGGCAACCCTCCAATTGCAAGCTTCTTCGAGGGTTGTGGTCGAAAGCTCCGCCTCTTGGCCAACGACAAATGCTTCAGCGTCGAAAAGGGCGGCGCCAAGGTTCACCCTTGGCCAGGATCACGATGGATCACAGGGGCATGAGCTATGTAACCAGAAATCAGAAATCATAGATCACCAAGACACCACGAGGATCGGTCAATCGGTCGAATCTCCCCGATTATTGATCCTTGAATAAATACTTATTTCACTCATCATCAAAAAAAAAAAAAAAAAACAGTTTGAATCATCTCTTATTTTTCCCTTTTTTATCAAACATTTTTTCACAACCGGGTTATCTTTCATTTCACGAATATAAACCCATTGTCGTTGGACCAGCGTCAAATTTTGTCGACAAAGAAAAATCTGACTGAAATCTTCACTCTTCACTCAGTGACAAGGCGTGGCTGCCAATAGCGGGGATTTTTCAAAAGGTAAGTCCAGAGTGCTTGTCAATTTAGATTTATCTATGTTTTCCCTGATTCACACGACCGTTTGGCCATGCAGTAAACTCCCGAGCCAATATTTTGTCAATATTTGAGCTTGCAGTCAGATTTTACATTCAGTCATGGTTCACCGAACCTCTTTGACAGTTCTTGACATTTTTGGATCCACCCTTGACTGGAGAAGGGGGTTAATGTTTCGATGACAGAGGATGGAACCATGTTGATGGTTAAATTGAATGATAACTGTGTTTGAATCATTTGTACGGATAACAATCCACGATATCGATAATTCCATCATCATGTCATCCCTCTGATTCAGCTTCATGAACCGTGTGAATTTAATTCAGTATCTTCGAGGTTCGCGGTGACAAGTGGGAAATTGTTTTGGTAACCTCTTACGAAGTGGAAAGGGGTATCATAGCTGGTTTACTGGTGGCGAACACACGAGCCCCATGAAATTTCACTCGTCCATCAAACCGTAGCGTTATTGCCGCTTATAGGGAATAATGCCCCTAATTATATCACTGCATGGCCGCAGGCTAGTCCACAGGCCTTAGTTCACACAACTGAAACCACGCGGGCATATGTTGCGTATCGGATAGCCAGATTGCACAGGGAACCCCCACGGTTTGCCACCCACACGAAATAGAACGATACGTAAAAGGAGACACACGTCAAAATATATCAATTATCATAATTGTACGAACGTATCATATTGCCGGTGAGCAATGTCAACTATCAAGTGGTGAACGTGTCGCGATGATTTTTCACACTTGTGATACTCACTTGAAAGAATCGCGATTTTAATCGGGGTTAAAGAAATGGTTGCAAAAGTGTGAAATTACGTTTTTCGAAACATTATACTCACTGAAAAAGGTTAACTTGAGCCAAGATAATTATTCTTGATTCAAGATAATTTTGCGCTTTAGGATTAAGGAAGACCGAAATTCTCTGAAACCAAGTCAAAAATGTTCTCAAGCCAAAGTAATTTTCTTGACTCAAGTTAGCCGTTTTTTTTGCGTACACTTCAACTATACATTCAATGGTTTCGACTCTTTGATGATACTAGTATTCGATGAATACAAAAGCGTGTTAACGCTTGTAGTTTACGGTGTTGTTGTAGGTAGTAAAATGGAAGAAATAAAGGAGAAAATTATTTCTCCAAGTCCGCTACAGACATGCAAACGAAACGTGTATGGAAACGAAAGTGGAACGTAGAGGCTTTGCGCGATTGATATTACCCGAGTTTACTAATCCAACGGTGGATGGGACTGAGAATTATACTCGTACCTACGTGTGCATGTGTTTTCTACACCTATTATATAGTCAACGGGGAGGTCCTGCTTTTGCATAACGAAGTCAGCGCGTCACGCAATCACGACTAGAATCGGTGGCGTGCGAAGGTGGCCACGTGTTTTGCGTGGCTTCGAGGACTAAAACGGAATGACAATTCAACTTTTGAATTGAAACAAAATCATGAAAACTATTTAGAAATTTAATACATATGGATACTAACTGTAGACATGGTAAATGAGCGTTCATGCGTTTTATCACTTATATATATATATGTGCAGGAGCTCACATTCCCATCATTGAAATTCGATGAACGCGATGATACGCCTAAGTAACGTTCAAAAAGATACTGGAAAAAAGTCACGATGTTCTCATTGTCAGCTTAATGGTGAAGTTAACAGGCGTGACTATTGCTGTAAGCCCTTCGACTCTGCTGAGTAACTTTCACCTGGACAACGATTTTCGAATATCACCAATCCCTAGGTCCACTTAATTTCGGCGATTACTTTCATCCCTCCCTCGCTTTATTCCGTATTTTGGACCCGATGTATATGTATGTTCACCGCTTGCGGCAGTACCTAACAGCGGTTACAAATTTTCTCAATAAATCGTTGTCATTATCACATTCCAGTTGTCTACGCAGTATGTGTGCACGTTGAAAGTTCGGTATAGGTATCGCGTGAAAAAGCGCATGTGACGTGACGAGTTAATAATTCAGAATGAAAAAAAGAATTAGCATACGCGTATTTTTTATGCACACTCCGCTGGCCCGGTGACACCTTGTGGCACGTTATCCTGCAGGGCTATCGGAAAGTCATTCGATCGGCATTAAAATCGCTCGAACCCTAAACTCCGCGTCGTTGGGATGGCGGAAATTCAGGGACTGAACAACTTGTCAAACTCTATGATTGATTACTTCGCCAAAGTTATGCCAACGAAGGCAAGACGAACTCTTTGTCCAAAAATAAAACCGCGCAAGATAATACCCTCAGCTTAGATCTTGGTTTAGACGCGTTGGGGAATCGATTGAAGATATCCGTTTGTAAAATAGTCCTTTTACCAAATGAACAATTGTATATCCACCATCATTCTCTCAACTAATTTTTATTGTTACTGTGCAGCCCTGCTGTGTGCCACATTATACCTGATATGTTGGGACTCAGGAATATAGCCAAGTGCTAGTCACATCACAGAATCTTATCTGAAAGTTTGTGTGTTTAATCATGAGCATATAAGTGATAGAATTTCCGATATCAAGCCTTCGTGCTAAACTCGTGATTCCACTAATGGGATCTTTTCCCTCTTTCTTCCTCGTTAGTGTCTGTTCATATTTGGAATTTTTTTTTATCAATTACTATGCCCGAAAGAGTTAGTTAAAGATAACCCTGTCATAGAATATGTCAAGGACCAAGAACAAGGCTTCTTGTTGAAATATGCAGAGTACTGGTACCCCCGGCACCGAACGAGGTCTGTTTCACGTGGAACAAGCCGAATATCATTTTCTCCCCAAGGCAGGAATTAAAATTCATGAAATATCAAAATCAGAGTATAATTTTCAACGTTCAGACACCAAAGCTGCACTTTATACCTGTGCGTGGAATAGCGCCGAAGATAATTACAGGGCAAAGTTCATATCAGTCAGAAAGTCGTACCACAACGCACAGACAACATATGGTGAGGTGTGTCGCCCGTATAAGTAACGACTGAGGTTAAACAATCCACAACTAGGGACAGGCCCCCGGGGGCCCCTGTTTGCCCAATTACGTATCTGCAACATCGAGGTCATATGTTCGCGGGAAGGGGTCACGGCTGAGTTAGATTCGAGTACCGATCAGCCCCGATCAGATATATCAAAACGATACATATATATGGTGTAATGTTCAATATGTAAGTACGATAACAAACTATATCGGGTCATCGTCTGCAGTACGTAAGCAGAAGAACGTTACTAATTTTCAAACATTTTCTGTAAAAAAAGTTGTTGCCTGGGTTATTCTTTTAGCACCATCCGATATGGTGTCTGCATATCTAATAGGGATTTCTATTTAGAACAATATCAGACACCAAGAAAGTGGAATCCAAGCAACGCGGTTCAACCCTTATGTCAACTGCTACCACTTTGGCTCTGATACATCCATTTCCTGGAGATCATGACTCACAGATTATAACTTTTACCTGAAGGTACCTGGAAAAACTCAAGAAACTGGATTCTACCAACTTCTTTTGGAATATACCCATTCATAATGGTCCCTGATGCTAAGGAAAGTCTGTGGAGACGATTCGACAAAAATTCCAAAGCTTCTGAATTTGTAAAAGCCATACGAATTTTGTCAAATTACATCTACGAATGTGCCAGAGAAATTTCAATTGAAAAACCCAATATCTCTGATGGAAGGTAATATTTTTGATCATACTTCAAATATTGAGGTTTCAAAAAGCTCCTTGTATCATAAATTGGAAGTTCTTAAGTTTAAACTTTTCAAGCTTTCTCGTAGTAGGTACAAAGCGTTTCACAGCATTGGTAAAGTCATTTGCATAGATCACCCCTCGAGGTGTACATAACCCATTGATTCCTTCCCCATTGAATTTTCGTTTTAGAAATGCCACATGACACAGGGAAGATATAAATCGATCATAAAATCGGGCGTACGATTAATTTTCGAAGCGGCAGCTATCCTGCATATCGACTCTGAGCACCGCGTCGAAAAGCTTGGCTAACGATCCCCTATTATATGGAACTTCAGTCTGTAGAGGGTTGAAATGGTGCAGCTATTAGAGGCTATAGGTACGCAGATAGGCTTGCGGCTTCGACAAAAACCATCCACCACGGTATTCTCGGCCATTGAATAATAATATTATGACAAGTTAATGCTCACAAATGAGAGCTTCTGGGCGACGGGCGCCATATTGTGGCCGCCCTTGTCTACACCGGGGGTCGACTCTGGCCGATGCTCCATGCTCCCTGCTGATGCATTATTGAGTCTGGGAATCGGGCAGGTGGCCACCGCGGTCCTATTAGAGTGAGCGAGAGTGACAGAGAGGGGTTGTATCGTCGCCTATAAGGTACCCAAGGGAGAGACAAAGACAAAGGGCGATAGAGGTAGAGGGTTGTTACAAAAGTCACAAGTTGTTACGTAGCATTGACTTGGTGGCTTTGGAAATACCGGAAACTTTGACACATGTATAGGAGAAGAACGACCTCCGGTATTTCCTTTGGGATTGTCTAGTTTCTAAGGGGTTCCGGTCACTCGATGAATTCACCGTTACCTATACTTCGTCACAATTCTGCCATAGAGTGACGTTAAAGATTTGCAGAAATTCCAAGAAGCTCGTAATGTGAAACATGATCCCAACGAACACGTAGGTACCTATAGTAAGATATTCACATACCTTGTGGATACATTTGATCGCTGGCACATCCTTATGAAACTTCCATGAGGAATCGCAATTATACTGTCGACAATCAGTTGAACTTGTAAAGTTCTGCTTGTGCGAGGGTTCGTCAGTAGGTATGATGGTGTATCGCCGATACCATGAGCAACTTTAATCAACCAATTGATGTGGTGATCAAATTTCCTCAAATAGATCACCCGATTGATGATCGGCAAAAATCAGGCTCTCTTTCATTTTGTTATTGTGATTGTAATTCACGATCGATAAGCCACCTCCAGGAACGTATAAAATTATTTTTCAATTATCTATAGGAACACATAGGAAAGAAATGGACGAGGGTGGCAGAGGGGAGATACTGTGCAGAGTATGCGGTGACAAGGCATCCGGGAAACACTATGGTGTCCCTAGTTGCGACGGATGTCGTGGTTTCTTCAAGCGGTCCATCCGCAGGTATGCGAGGTAACTACCGTAGAAGACGTTCAATTGATTTTTGCCAAATCGTCGTAGCGGATGAAATTTCGTAGTTGCTATTCAATTTATGTCTATTATATTGGAGAAAGATCGAAATCGTTGGTGTACCTCGGAGCTCACATCCCCGGAAGCTAGTGGGTGTATAGGAAATTATCGAAGCTGCAATGCACGTCGTGAATTAATCTTGTTCAAACGCGCATTCCGATCCTTTTAATCATTAAAAAATTCCGCAAAGCCTGCGGTGACGAACTAAAAATACTATGGCGTGAGGAAGCAAAATGCTGAGGGGTTGCGTGTCGTGATTTACTGATTATTAATTGAAACTAAATTTCTAAGCTCGATTTCACACAAGCATTACACATTATTCAACAGTGTAATCGATTTTTATCTCTAACAGTTTCAGGTAATTGAATTAAATTTACAGGGCATGCTTGTGTATTATCCGCTTCTGGATGTCAAGATATCACTATCACCTTTCTATTAATGAATTTATTCGGCCACAAAGCGTACGTGCTTGAATTTTCTACCTCCATAACGTACCAAGTTCCTAAAAATGGAAATAACTATGAATCCACACTCGGCGCGATACCGGCGTTCGTTCTGATTCTTTAAATATTGAAAAAACTCCCAACTTCCGACCATTTTTCTAACCAGAATCCTTCTTGAGGAATACGTAAATGTTGTGTGAAATGGGATGGGATGTTGGATTCGGTTAGGTTAAACAATCATTTTATTTTCCTTGAAAAAATTATCCCTAAAGAAGTATGTACCTGCAGTTCTACAAAGATGTGTCGATTAGTTTCGGAGCCTTAAGACCCTTCGCACTTTCTTCATTTTTCATATAACTGTTCAGCATTGATTTTTTAGAAATCTTGACTACGTCTGCAAGGAGAATGGGCGATGCGTAGTCGACGTATCCAGAAGGAACCAGTGTCAAGCGTGCCGATTTACCAAATGTCTGCGTGTCAACATGAAACGAGACGGTAAGCCATTATGCCTACTTTTGCATATCCGAAGAAATTATATTTTGAGGAATAATACTCCACCGCAGTTGGCTCCTGCATAAGGCATTCACGTTTCAAATTGCGCTTTCGGTTCACGAAAGGTTTTCTTGAATATTGAACAAAACCAGAATCACGAAGCCTCTCTAAATCCCGGGATCTAGTTGAGGTCTGAAACAGAATTTCCGAAGTCTAGTTCACGCCTAAATTTGCCCAAACCTGACATTCAGCATGTAATCCGGATTACTCTGCATCACTCATAGTCGTGGTCTGCTGTACAAAGTGTGATACTGTGAGGACCTATTATGGAGCAATCAAAAGCATTGAAAAGGACACTTCGTGTCGAAGGTTTGTCAGCCGCAGGTACCGTATACGTCTGACCACTTACAAACGCGCTAAGAGTGTCGCATACGTGTATCTGTACCGTACGTACGTTCTCGTGCAAACATGCGGTGCATTCGCCGAGTATATCAGACATCAGACCACATCAGACCCTTTCGGAGTGTCATTGCAGGGTCGCCGTTCCTATTCCCAAATAATATTACAACGTATACGATGTGCGGTTTATTTACCTTGGTTAATAAATAAAAGAAAAAAAACGCCAAAAAATATAAACACGCACACACACACCTAGATGCGGGGACGAATCTACGACCCACGTGTCAGAAACAGCCCGAGGTTCGCAGCTTTTGTAAACAAGATGGTACTTCACGCGGCGACGCGACGCCACTCAAACCCAGAGCGATTCCTCCCTCGACTCATCGAATCACAATGCAAACGCTTGATTCCGCTTAGATATCAATTAGCAGCTGCCATTAGGGTTGAAATTGAAAGAGCGTGAGGATGAGGGAAGATTGTTACTTCCAATACGAAATAGAGGATACAAAACTTAATAACAGTGTGACAGTGATGAAGAATAAAATCATTAACAGTTCGTTGCTAATGATGCATTTGATATTGAAATCCAACCATCTGCAATAGTCCCGAAATATCTATGCACTTTGTTGATATACTCATAAGTAATCGTATTTTCATATTAGCGGTGCAACACGAAAGAGCGCCCAGAAATGCTACCTCTCTTGCTGCGGCGGTCCGACGAGCTCCTCCGGGACTTTATCCAGGGATTCCCCACATTTATCACACAACGGGTGCGCCATATCACCCACTGCTCTACCCAGCCCTGTTTCCTTTCAAGCCAACGATATCCTCATTCACACCGGGCGTAGGTGAGTGAGCTTTATTCCTCCCATATCGTCCCCATCGTTCTTATTTATTTATTTATTTATTTATTTATCTTTTTTCTTTAGGTATAGATTTCAAGTGTCAAACTTCGGCGCCAACCCAAGGGCCGTTTTTAACTCGAGCCTCAATCGAACCGCTGCCGCCACCTCTTCCGGCGAAGGAAGACGAGGTCACGAGCTCCGAGGAAGCCGGGACTGTTGAGAACCAGAATTCGCATAAGGGTGAGCATTGGTTATTTTCTACCTACCGACCGATCACCCTGCATCGAGACAACCCTTAGTATTACAAACCTGAAGCAGGGAAAAATAAATAATAATAATACACCCGCGGATTCTGACTTACATACATATATAGGATATTGATTTTTGCCAGACGACGCCCTGGGTAATCGTTTGACACCGGCGACTATGGGCACAGCAATATCGGACTACGCCGTATCAGGGTTGTCACTTTTGCCGACCGAAAATGTATACGAATCTGCGGCCAAACTACTTTTCCTTGCTGTGAAATGGGCCAGGAGCATACCTTCCTTCTTACAGGTTGTTTCTTTGTCATGAATTGAAACTTGATCATTCAAGATGAAATTTTTGCGTTTGTTTTTTAATAGAAATCGTATATGAGCAATGACTTATAATGACTTAATATGGCTGTTCAGCTCTCCTATAGAGACCAGGCGATACTTCTAGAAGAATCCTGGAGCGAATTGTTCGTCCTTACGGCAGCACAGTGGAACTTTCCGGTTGAAGAGGCTACCCTGGTCTCCATCGACGCTTCTACTGACAAAAGACCGAATCTTGAGGAAGAGGCGAGAAGGCTTAGGGAACTTTTAGCACGATGTGCGATCTTGAGGGTTGATCACTCCGAATATGCCTGTCTTAAAGCGATAGTCCTCTTCAAAGGAGGTATGTAGTATGCGCAACGATTTAACTCGATAATCAAGACGAAAATAAAAGCCGGAAAATCCGGTCCAAGGATCTAGGAAAAGCAAACAACTGAACGTTTTCTATTCAATTATTTTATTTCCAAACATTGTCGTCATATAATCGATCACGATCATCGCATATTATCACTGACGAATATTTCCTCTCTGTATTTCCCTTAGAATCACGAGGTCTGACCGAAGTGGCGAGGGTATCAGCTCTCCAAGAACAAACCGTTGCCGTACTTGGTGAACGAGGTGCTGGTCGGGTTGGACGTCTTCTTCTTCTTTTGGCACCGGCGAGAGCTCTCTGCCGGAAAACTCTTCAGGAGTTACTCTTCAAGCCGACCGTTGGTGACGTGAGCGTTGAACGACTCCTGGGAGATATGGTACGCGCAACGAGGCCACTCTAATGTCGCGAGTAGGTCGTATCCACTCGAAAGATTCGTTTTTTTATTTTCATTTTTTATTTATTCATGACCTAACAGATTCCCATACAAATATAGGAACACCTATATCAAGGAGGTCAAACTGATTGTGAGTCGATTATTTTGATTTCATGTAGGTGTACGATAGTTTTTTTTTTCATTACGAGATGCATTTCAATTGTTCAATTGTAGTTTTGTGTGTGGCGAACTATGTAGGTATGCGATTTTATACACTGAAAAAAAAGAGTGGCTCCGGTAGCAAAATAAATCACAGTTGCACAGATACTTGTTATTGCAGCTAATAACATCCCGACATGAAGATGACGTATTGCTACAACAACAATATCGTTGAATTGTTCATGTGCCTATTATTACTGTAGGAATACGCGAGACTTACTGCAGAGATGCTCTCAGTTATCGAAGAAGAGATATTCAACTGGTGTAGTGACTATCCTGGTATAGCTGTAGCAGTTATACGTAGGGTACGGAAGCCACATGGTATGTAGTTGACCGAACTATCGTTCTGAGTTTCACGCGCGACAATCAGCGCATCGGTTCCTGTGCTAAAATGTTCTCGCCGTTCAGCTCCCACAGTTAAGGTGGAGCACACAGGAGTTCATAAGCCATACGCAGAAAGCATGAGCCATAGCGCATGCGTATCACTTCGCTTTTACTGCAGATCTTTTATCCATGTATATCTATGGCTATGCATTCTGCTTCTTCTTATCTTTAAATGGTTATATTTTATTCAACCGAGGTTCGAGGCAATTACCAAAATATGCATTCTGCTTGTGGCTAATGGACTTCCGTGTGCTTCCACCTCCATACCGGATCGCGCATGCAAGCGGACTACGCCTGGCACTGATGTTCCACTCTTGTAGCTAGACGGCAGCACTATCATGCCCGACGTCTTGATTATAGCTTCATAGCTCCAAGAATCGGAAATCTGGGTGGCAGAGTCATACTTTTTTCTCCGTGTAGGAGCAAAATAGAAGCCTGCGTAGTTTGAACAGTATTGAGGGGCACCAGGCACACTAGTAGTAAGTAGTAGAAACAGCATTTGGTCAGCCTCAGAAATGCTTCCACGAAATTTTACAATCTAGATTCTCGACTCTGCAGTTCTACCTTCTACTGCACTTGCGGCTTTGTGTATGATACATACATACAAGTTTCTATCGGTTTTATCGAAAATATTCGGTACTAAGTATTTTCCAATGAAATGATTTTTCCTGTTTCAAACAACAAATGAAAATATGTACCTACTACGTATAGGTATGTACCCGAATGAATTGATTTAACGCATGTATCAAAAACCCCGTGACTATACGTCTCGGAACTATGTCAAAAACATTATATAAACTGCAGTAGAATCAGGTGTATGTATAGGCGTAGTTTCATGCCATATCTTTTAGGCGTTTTACTTTCCAGAGAATCGCTCTGTAAGTATACTTATTAACTAAGTCCGTAACTGTCCCGCGCACAGCGTATCGTAGTTCGATCGTGATATGGATAAATATTGCCGGGTGTTTCAAGTGCAATCTTTTTTGACTTTAAATGTATTATAGGTACCTATAGGCTTAGCCACAGCTACGTGTAGAAGATATACTGAAAAAAAGTGGGAATGGTAATAACTGTTGCCAATCCGCGCTATGCCATATAAACCCAATGATTAGGCATAAATATTCATATACAGGGTGACCCAGAATGCGGTACTTTCCTTATACCAATGGATTCCTCGTGAAAATCTAAGGCGAAGATTATTTATGCTGACATGTCGAATGGGAAGTCGTTTTCAAGTAGGAGCCGTTTAAAGTTAACTAATACAAGAGCAGATACGAGACTGGCTCAGGGCCGCCACAGTCATTTTGTCAGTTGGCGAGCTCGCGGTGGCCGGTGATGCGTCGCGAGAACCACCAGGCCGGCGGTGGCGGCCCTGAGACAGTCTCGTATCTACTCTCGTATTGGCTTACTTTAAACTGCTCCTATTTGAAAACGGCTTCGCATTCGACATTTTAGCATTGATAATTTTCGTCTTAGATTTTCACGAGGAATCCACTGGTATACGGAAAGTACCGCATTCTGTATCACCCTGTATATGGAGGTATACCTATATACTGGGCGCAATTAACGATGTACTTACATAATATTAAGGGAGTATAATATTGGAAATAATTATTTTCAAATTACTATTACGCTTTAAAGGAATATCCTATCGACTTCCAATTAGTTATATCACAAAACATAATTCAAAATTATTTCAGATTCTACGAAACTTCGCTTCAATAGTATTTTCAAAGCGTAAAAGTGATTTAAAAAAAAAAAAAAAAAATCATTTCCAAAGTGTTATTCTGCTTTCATCAATTTTTTATCGATTTTTACTGTTTGACTTGTCCAACGATATTATATGAAGATGTTGCTTACGCGATGCGATAGTCGGGCGATGAGTGTGGGTTGGGTTCAGTGGAAAGGTGTATAATAAAAGATGATACATCGCACATTTTTATTAACTAGAATAATTTATTTTTTATTTTTTTTTTTTTTTTTCATGGTAGAAAAAGGAGAATGTATCTTAACTCATGGACTGCATTGTACTCATATATATACAATTACATACAATCCTCAATTGAATGTTACACATAAATTCCTTACAAATTGATTTCATGAATATTTTTTTTCGCCCTAAAGCGGTTCTCAATTTTTTTTTCAATTTTTTTTTTTCATTTTTTTTTCTTTTTTTTTTCGTTTTCTTTTCGTTTTTTTTTTTTTCTTCCTCCTCGTAATTTTATATAAGTAATATTATGTATTTAGTATATGTATGCTGCTATTTGTGGAAAAAAAAAAAAAAAAATAATAAAACTGGCTTAATTCTTCGAGTGTATACGTGAATTTATATAAACATATACACGTATATAAATATATACATACATATATACTTATATAGGTATATATCTTATATATTGACGAAGTAATGGGCTATTTTCGTTTAGATCATGATATATAAATATGTATATCTATTGTATATACTATAATAGCTCTGTATCGGACATTATTTTCAATCTTTTGACCATTTAACTATTTATACTATACATGTATATTTAAAAATATACATATAGTATGCGTATACACAAACAGATAGGATATGAGCGGTGCCAAAATACACAAATAGTCTAAAATGCGGACAATATTGTTCGTACAATTGTTTAAACTGACAAAACAAATATAATTTAGAGTTTTCGTTTACGGATATTATACTCCCTTCTTGTATTCTGGATTTTATTTTATTTTTATTTCTTATTTTTTATATTTTTTGTATTTTTTTTTTTTGAATTTTTTTTCTTTGTTTGTTTTTTTTTTTTTTTTGAATTTTTTTTCTTTTTTTACCTTTTATTTATTTATTCATTATTTTTTAGCATCTAAACACATAAGTCCATTTCGGATCTCCAAAACCTACAGTGAATTTTTTCTTATGATTTTTTTTTTTGTTTTTTTTTTTTTTTTGCTTTTTTTCTTAATATTTTAACGCTTTTACATTCATAGATTTAAAGAGTTATACAGTATAATTTGCAATAAATCTGACGCCATATAGTATATATCGTTTGAAACACATCATTTGTGAGGAATTGTTATACCAAATATATTATAATTTCTAGTATCATTATTCAAATATGTATTAGTATACATATACGTACGTTAATACACGCGCTATAGATTTATATAGCTTAATTTGTGAATTCACTGCGACCCGCGGCGTGGACGGAATAATTATACAATATATAATATTAATGATAAGATTGAGAATTTGATTTTTCATTTCTTGAATTTTTTTTTCTCAATATTTTTTTCTAATTTTTCTTTTCTTTTATTAATTTTCAAATGACGATAATCCTGCACGTACACGCCGGGTATATGGGTACATATACATAAGTATATTATGTATATAGAAAGCATTGTCAAATAAAATGAACGCTTATTAACGCCGTACATATATAACTATACAAACTGCAGCAGTCATGTGGTTTTTTTTTTTTCCTTTTTTCTTTCTTTGTTTCGTTTTGTTTCGTTTTGTTTTTATTTTATTGATTTATTTATTTTTTGATAATTTCACATCTTGCAGTAATTGACAGAAAATGAAAAAGAAAATTCAACGGTCATTACTATTTTCTATAATCAACGCTATAATTATTGTAGTTATGGAAAAAAAAAAAAAAAAACTAACAGATTTCGGCATACCGGAATAACAATTCGTAGACCCGTAAGCAAGACTAAATCGCGTTTACAAAAATATACACCTATACGTATAATGTTCAACCATATATAATATAATCCTGCAGTAGGTATATCTAAGACTATTTCATTTATTTGATTATTATTCATCAATTGTAATTAAATATTATTGGAACAGATTGCAAAGAAAGAGCGAAAAGAAAAGAGAAGAAAAAAAAAAAAAAAATTGTAAATTGTAAAATTCATCAATTCCTTCGTATGATGGAAAAAATATTTAGTCGCGACTCCAGCTGCACTTGCCTACGCGGCAACGAAATATATAACAGGTTTTTCTTTTTTTCGGCTATGACGATGTATATATGTATACTCATCCCGTTCCCGCCGCGCTTTCTCGAAACAAATTAAAGAGAAAAACCTACAACCCTAAAACTTGATCTTCGATGTACTATAAGATGTGAAGAGCGGTTTTTTTCACGATTTTCATAAACTGTTGTATACGGCGGATTATTGTATTTATCGCTATATGCGTGTATTAGGGATGTTTTCGAGAAAGCGTGGTAATAATACTCCATATAAGTGACATAATACAATAATTATACTCAGTTCACTTCTCGGTCCATGAGGTTAATTATACAATATACATATATGTATATACAGGGTGATCCAGAATGCGGTACTTTCCTTAAACCAGTGGATTCCTCGTAAAAATCTAAGGCGAAAATTATTTATGCTGAAATGTCGAATGGGAAGCCGTTTCCAGGTAGGAGCCGTTTGAAGTTAGCTAATACGAGAGCAGACACGAGACTGGCTCAGGGCCGCCACAGTCATTTTGTCAGTTGGCGAGATCGCGGTGGTCGGTGACGCGTCGCGAGAACCGACAGACCGGCGGTGGCGGCCCTGAGACAGTCTCGTTTCTACTCTCGTATTGGCTGACTTCAAACTGCTCCTATTTGAAAACTGCTTCACATTCGAAATTTTATCATTGATAATTTTCGTCTTAGATTTTCACGAGGAATCCACTGGTATAAGGAAAGTACCGCATTCTGTATCACCCTGTATATGACTCGTCATTGTCGGAGTTTGGGAACACAATAATAATCTATTTCATCGATAATATTCGTAACTATTTCCTATTGTATATGGTTTAGTTATATTTATATATATTCGGGTTTTAATGAATCTCTTGTTATTATAATAGAGGAAAAAAATGCCGGATTATCATATTATAATAATCGTTATAAATTATCAATCATCAACGTTATTACATATATCGTCATCATATTATGTATCATATGATTATTATATATGTTATATCTGCGGGGTAATGTACGAATGAATTATAATCATATATTATATGATCGTTTTCATTAATTCATTTTTTTTTTTTTTTTTATTTATTTATTGTTATTCTGTTATCGTTATATAATTATCATATATTTAAAAGAAAAAAAAAAAAATATTTCTTTCTTCTTATTTTCTATATTATCTTTGCTGTATATTGTATATCGTGGTACCTGTATAGCTATATATATATTTGAAAAGAAAAATCTGAACAGATTAGAAAAAAAAATAGTTTAGTGAACGTCGTACGCTAGCTTCTGTATACAATCATCAAAATTTCATTGTTTAATAATATTTCGGCAGGTTTTGGGCTATTGCAATTTAATTATTATTATTATTATTATATATTATGTAGGTAGGTAGGTAGGTATAGGTAGGTATAGCGGTTATAGTATTAATTATATAATATGTAATGTAGTTTAATATATAGATATAGCTGTAAAGTTGTAGAAGAAAAAAAAAGAAAGAAAGAAAGAAAGAAAGAAAAAAAAACCTCAGTAATCAGTCTTTTTTTTTCTTTTCTTTTTCTTCTTTCTTTGTGTATTGGTTTTTTTTTTTTTTTTTGCTTTTTCCTTCATTTCTGATACTACCTATTACTGTTTATATTTAGTGATTGAGGTATGGTTTATAATTCTGTTGAAAAATCGCATAAATTTTTTTACTTTTTTATTTTTTATTTTTTTTTTTTTTATTTGAGGTAGTTAATTGTGGGCACCTCGACTTTCCGTATATATTACATATTTCCTTATATAACAAAACTGCACTGATACCGTGGCAGAGCATTTGCATTGATATAAGATTGAAAAATTGACTGGTATAGGTATGTACTACGTACATATACCTACATGGCAGTAATTCGAAACGTCAACATGCCTCAATTTTAATGCTAGAGGAAATATATATGTATATTATATATCGGACGTCGAAATGTTTAGAGAAAAAAAAAAAAAATAAGAGAGAAAAAAAAAATAAAGGAAACAATTATTATATAAAAAGAAAGTTATAACAAGTATTTTAAACCCATGTCTATTGTAGCTATTGCACTTATATGTATATTATGATTTTTATATAGGTATTTAATTACGGCTGTGACTGTGGTAACAAATGTGTGAATAAAACGAAAAGAAAAAAAAAAAAAAAAGAAAAAGAAAAAAAAAAAAAAAGAGGAAACTGTAGTAAATACATACTGTAAACCGTAAATATTACTCCTATAATCAATTCGTCACTCGGTAGGAGTGCAAAAAAAATAAATAAATTGAAAATTGAAAATTGAAAATTGAAAATGTATAACGTAATATTATTTCGGTGTAAAGATATAACATGTATCGGAGGTATATGTATATACTATATAATAATATAATGTCTATTGTATATGTATATGTATATTATGTGGATTGTATAATCGTGTAATTCGGCAGGTTAATATTAACGTTAATTTTAATAATATGATTGAAAAATTTGTTGAAACGGTATATATATGGAGTTTTACGGCAAATTCGGAAATCGCCGTTTTGTTGTTTTCTTTTTTTTGTTTCTTTTTTTCTATAATATATATGTATATATAAATGTATATGTATCTTGGGTTATCGTACTTTTTTGATTCTATTTCTTATTTTCACGGTGTACAGGGCAATTCCTCACGTCAACGAACTTTCAACCAAACTTATATCCGGCGTGTTTCCCCTCCGGAATAGAAGAAGATGAATCATTTTTCCGTTTCTTTTCATTCATTCATTAATTTTCAATATCATCGAAATATTTTATCTGCGTTTAGCTACGACTGCGAAAATTTAGGCCACATATTTCCAAAAATCAGAAGATAGTCAACGAGAATTATGGGTAATATAGTATGATTTCATATCATCTACCGTAGGTATTCCGATTTGTCAAAAATTCTTTTCTTTTCTTCGTTAACAGATCTTGAATTTATTAATAATAAAATTTGTAAGAAAAAAGAAAAGAAATGTTTGACTATAGGTAACCAACTTTCCGGAGGGGTATAACTGCACCAACTTCCAGCTTTATATGCCTATATGTATTTTTATTTCTATGCTTTGTGTACTTAATGATTATTATCCATATATTTAGTAATCTTTAGACATTATCCACTAAAAACACCATATCTATTATTTTTATTTTTATTTTTATTATTATTTTCTTTTTCTTTCCATCAAAATTTTATGCGCCTTGTGAAAATCAAAACAGTATGCGATGCACAAATTTTGAACTTGTATCCCTCAAAGCTTATTATTCTTTCTTCCTCTCTAACATGTAGTAGTAGTAGTAGTAGAAGTAGTAGTAGTAGTAGTAGTAGAAGTAGTAGTAGTAGTAGTAGTAGTAGTAGTAGTAGTGTAGTAGTAGTAGTAGTAGTAGTAGTAGTAAAAGTAGTACACCATTAGTAATTTCATAATAAATCAACATCATAATAATCGTATCAGTGTACGTAAAAATTTTGCATTATAATGTTACTATATATAAGTCTGTCGACTATATAGTGTAGGTATATAATTGTGGGTAAATAATTACCAGCGCATAGTTAAATGAAATTGATAAATGAAACCAAGTTCAAAACATATTTATGCATATTAATTACTGCGAATTCATCAAATCAAATTATAGCAAATTATCAATCATTGAAGACACAAAAAATAGTAGTAGTTATTATAGTAGAAGATATTATAGTAGTAGAATAGTAGCAATTAAAGTAAACTAAAGTAGACAAAAAAAAAAATAAAAAAAAAAATTATTGAATTAATTATGGAGAAAAATATCGTTAATGCAGGGTGTCCTCGGATTCAAGTCCTCATTCAGTCACTGGCGTTCTCTTAATTTCTCAACTCTCGCATATTCCATACCAAACAATTTTCAATCATCGTATATGTATTTATATATTACGCAAACATAAGTGCAGTATGTTTTTCATTATCGTTTTGTAAGTGCTCCTTTTTTATTCGTACATCATTTTCATTTTTGTTTTCATTTTAAAATTCAAATTCAAAACGCAATTGAACGCCAGCTTGTCCTGTCGATCATCAAGACATTTACGCCGAGGACTTACCCCAAGCAAATAGCAAGTGCGAAGCAAACGTCACGTCGAGGTTGTCTCTGACGCGACGTTCTATATATCAAATAAGCATCATATTATTTATGGGTATCATAAATGATTCAAGAGTGCCGATACCAGCGTCGTGCTGATATATCGGAAAAATTGTATATGCATGCAACCATCATTACATTATATTCTATATTATCATGTTTCTGCGGGAACTTATAGCGCTGTGCTTAAAATTCTCCCGTCTATTTAAACGTATTATTATTACATTTTCATCATTTCTTGTTGTTGTTGTTTTTGTTTTTGTAGTTTTTTTCTTGTTGTTTTTATGATTATTATTATTACAATTATTATCATTGAAAAAATGGTCATTTGTTGCCATTTCGTATATGAGCACAAAACAGAATTATACCACACGCTCTCTGTGTATATAATACATTATATAAACCATCAATATTCTTCGTTTATTTAATCATTTGTTTCTTTTTTTTTTCTTTTAAATTCATATTATTTTTCTTCTTATAATCTTTCTCTGTGTGTATGTATGTGGTGTATTTTTTTTTTTTTTCTATCATTTTAGATCTTTATGAAATCTGCTTATATGACATCATAATATCATTGGAAATGCATTGCAGCAGATCGGTAGGTATAACATATATATATAAGGTATACACAGTGGTTTTTTTATTTTTTATTATTATTATTATTCAATATAAATTGTTTAACTTGGAGAAAAACTGTCATTATTTATAACGTCAATTTAAGCTAACAATATTACAGCTATAAACAGCATATCTAGGGTAGGTGTATTTCTGTGTGAGGGGGAAAGGAGGAAAGGGAGGAAGGGAGGTTTCTATAGATTATATAGATTCAAAAATCGCTTATTTTGGCTGGGTGAAAAAGTGAATAAAATAGGTAAATTAGATATATGTATAATAGTTGATTTTATCATGTCTTCTGGTTATTAATTATCATAATTATCGCGTTCGATTTGTCTTACTCGTTTGCCTCGATCATAAAACGATAATAATATAACGATTCATTTTTCAATTCGTATATACGTATATATATATAATTACCGTTTTGTGCAATCTCATAAGTATATAATATACGTCTTATATAATATTATGTACATGTATATTATATGAAATATCTGCGTACCTAAATAATATAGTAGATCGTATATTTATAATTTATATCGGCAACGATATGGGTGTATATTAGATCATATAATTCGGTGATTATGACCCCGCGGTAGCGAAACTAAATCGGAAATTATTAACCAATCGGCCAGGCCGAGGATGAAAGAAAAAAAATAAATAAATAATAATAAAATAAAAAAAACAATATGTAGTATACTGCTGCAGATTTCGGCCTCGTCAAACAATTTATGAAATTTATGAAATTTTTATATCATATACAGAACGATTCTGTGGATAGTAGTCAGTCTAATGGCGGAGCATTTCATTGTTTTCCGAAACTGACGACCTATCTACTGATATCTTATATGTCTATGACTGATACCTTCAGACGACGTAGCGGTGGCTGTCAAGTCTGAAGGTATCAGTCATAGACATGTAAGATATCAGTAGATAGGTCGTCAGTGTCGGAAAACAAAGAAATGCTGCGCCATTAGACTGACTACTATCCACAGAATCGCTCTGTATAGTATATACCAGTTTATAAATCCGTAAACTGCAATATGTACCTATATACATATACAGCGTTTATTTAATATTATATAATACAAAACAAACAAAGTTAACGAACGAACGAGTATAATATTAAAGCTGAACCACCAGCTGATCCTCGTACGCGTAATAAAAAATAGAAAAAAAAACAAAAACAAAAATAGAAAAATGATAAGGAACAACATATCATTATATCGCCGTATAAATATTATATCAATATATATGTATACGTACGACCTCTGCACCAAAATTATACAGTTATTGAATATTTATTCACAGAACAAAAACTCTTTCATTCAACGTTTTCAGGTCTATATCATGCGTAGGTAATATGGATTTTCAGATTAACAAAGTGATTTGAAACTATGAATTATTCTTGTATTTTTTTTCTTTTTCTTTTTTTCTTTCTTCTGTTTTTCTCTTCTGTGTTATCCCGCACAATTTTTGATTTCTTATTTCAATTGCGAATTCTGTATATTGAAAGAGAAAGTAAAGAGTCAAAAATGGTCGAAGAAAATCAAGAAAAAAAAAAAAAAAAAGCAAAAACAAACAGGACATATTGGCAACGTTTGTTGATTCTATTATTATAAACGCACCGTTTTTTTGTTTTTTTTCGTTTTTTTTTTTCTCATTGTTTTTTTTTTACCTATTTATTTTTATTTATTTATTTTTATTTTATTTTTATCATTTTTTTTTTTTTTTTTTCATTTTTCTTTTGCACTTTTGTAGAAAATTGTAACTCTGAGGTAGTATGGATGCATTTTCAATATTCCTTTTTTTTTTAAGTTTTTTTTTTCTTTCTTCTTCTTTAAGTCATAAACGCGTATAGATGTGGTGTTTGTTTGTTTTATTTTTTCTTTTTATTTGTTTCGCCTTTTTCTTTTCGACCTAATCAGGTATATGTTTGTATCATTCGACGAATGCATTTTGAATTTTAGTATCAGTGCAGCCTTATGTATATATATTTACTGTATAGCATAATATCTTACTTATAGCGGACGTACATACTTAATCGAAGTATCTCTTATTTTTTTTTTTTTTTTTTTTTTTCCAACTCAAAATATCGATCTGGTTTATCTTGTTCAATCAAAAATTTCAAGCCGTTTAAATTATAAAGAAAAAAAGGAAAAAAAAAAACTTTTATACTATAGTATACCAAGCCACTCGGTCACTGCACACCGTGACTCACTTTTGTCGTTCCCTAATATATATATATGTATGTATGTATGTATGTATGTATGTATGTATGTTTAATATACATACCTACGCACTAATATAATATTATCACTTAAACTTATACGAACTTTACGACGCCATCGCTTGAGGTGATCCGTTAATAATGTTTTTCTTTTTTTTTTTTTTTTGATTTTTTTTGTTTTTTTTTTTTGTTTATTTTTGTTTTTCTATTTTCTCTTATTTCTCGCGTTCTTCCTTAACTTTCGTCAAACGACATAGGTAAGATCGTATCAACAAATGCAAAGGATCAACGTTATACGTGTATAATTAGTATATGTAACTATTTGATCATTTAGAGGTATATATGTATTATCTACAGAAGGTATGTAAAAATCTATTGTATTATAATAATTAAAGTTATTTTATGTATATATGTTATGTTATGTTATGTTATGTTATGTTATGTAATTATGTATGTAATAGGTATATGTAGGTAAAAGTTATAAAGACCCGCGCAGTGTTTCCATAATGCCCATACTGGCAGCAATTAATATAAGATAATAGAATATATATTAAGGCTTGTGTATAGTATCATCATATTATAATCATTAATCATAATAATAATCATCATCATCATCACCAACAGATTCTATATTCATCGTTAATTAATATTCTATTTCAACTATATCTTTAATATTGTGTAGTAATCGTTTTATAGGTTTTTCTTCTTTCCTTTCTTATATTTTTTTTTTTTTTTTCTATCTTGTTTCAATAATATTTCATCTCGCATCTATCTGATAATAATGTATAGTTTATGTTTATCTGTAGCGATATATATTATCACTTTTCTATATCTGTTCACTTAACAACAATGCCCAACTGTGTATTTATTATAATTATATAAGGCCTTCGACTTCTGCCAATTATTATTATTATTACTCTCCTCCTTCTACTTCGTCTTCGTCTTCTTGTTCTTCTTTTTTTTTTTGTTTTTTATTTTTCTTCGAAGTTCATTTATTTACTTATTTATCTCTTTATGTGAATATAATCTTCACAGGAAAATCTCTAATTATTATATGTATGTATCAACTATTGTAAAGCATATTTATTTTATATGTATAATTATAGTGTGTCACGACAAGCGTAGGTATAATCAAGACCTATATGTATATCTACATGTATGTACGTCCCTATAATATTTCAATATGTATCCGGGGAACGAGGTGTATACTATATCAATTTAAATAAGATAAGGAATGCCGATTTTCAGCTACTTCTTAGGTCAATATGATAAACTTTAACGTTTATAGCTTATTTGCGTATGTTTAAATTAAAAAAACTATAGGTTATGTTTCATCCACAATATCTTCAGTATTTCTATATATTATATATCGTGGGCTATATTGTCCTCGGATCGTGGCTACCGATACTAAAGTCCAAAATGACAATTCGTCAATGTTCCATCATCGTCATCATCACCATATTTCTCAAGAATATAAAGCAGCGTCACACGTATGCGTACTATATTGTAATATGTAATATGTATTATATGTAATATATGCAACATGTAAAATGTAAAATGTAAAATGTAAAATGTGAAATGTAAAATGTAGACATAACTATATGTATATCATCTCTGTATATCTTGTTATCTGCGATCAACTGATAGATATATATATGTATACATATATATATATATATATTCTATATATGAATCTACCTATACATCAAAGTTCATTATGCAATTCTGTATATAGGTACAGTGTATGTATGTATGTATGTATGTATGTACATTATCGTACGTGGATATATAGTATATCGGTATTATATCATACGGTGCACCATTTGTCTGTTTTTTATTTTTCTTGTCTTTCTTTCTATATTTCTTTATCTATCTTCACTATTTTTTTTTTTTTTTTCTTTTTTCTATTTGTTTCTTTGTTTACTCTTCATTTTCAACGATTGTTTACAATTACAATTACCATATTTTCATATATAGATTGAGGGCGGGTGGGGATTACGTACGTTACTTGAAGCTACAGAACATTGTGTAACCGATACCGATATCGAAAACGAAAAAAAGAAAAATAAATAAATAAATAAAAACTAATAATAACAGTTTATACGACTGATGTACTGGTCGCTATAAAAATTATCATTCACAGGAGCAAATTGTGGCGATATTTGTTTTCTGCCTTTGCATGATGATGACTTTTTTGAAAATTCATTTCATTTCATTTTATTTTTCAGGATGGTCGAACTCTGTATATGGTATCGGGTGCAGCCATGGGCTAACTTGAGTGATTGATTAAAAAATCTCAAACCAAAATTCGCAAAGTATTGATTCCTCTTATTACAACCTGCGTAGCTGTTACGCAAGTACGCGTGTACATGTATTCTTCGGTCAGTTATAAGTTTTTGCTTTTATTTTTCGTACACCACTGACATTTTATGGTATGTGTATATTCTTTCATTTCTAATACGGGGTGCCCGCTTTGCTATAGAAATCTACCCGGTTTTATTGTTGTTCGAATTTATGCCCTGCGTATAGCTTCATTTCATCTACGAAGAGTCAAAGGTATATAGTTCAGGCTTTAAACTTGCGCTGATACATATGTCGATGTAGAAAATTCTAATACGAAAAACGGATTACTCCTGTTGCGAAAAAATAAAAATAAAAAAATAAAAACTAATTAAAAACAGATCGATTTTTTGTTTTCCGGGTAAAAGATCTGCACTATAAGAAGAACGAAAATGATGGGAGAAAAAAAAGAATTGAAACTAGCTTGTCATAGACAAAACTTTTTTTTCTTCTTTTTTTTTTTTTTGTTGTTTTTTTCTTTTGAATCAAGTGTTCTATTGTTCTATCTCATAGTTTGTAAAATATTTTTCGTACTTTCTTTAGTTATACAGTCGTATTTTCATCGGGGACATATGCATATAATACGACATGTTCAAAGGCAACTATTCCGCTTGTTTTATACGTACAGATAATTGATCCCTGTCGTAGGGACGCGGTTGTGTGGGTATATGTGAGTTTCTGGAGTGGATTGGAGTAGTTGCACCGTTCATATACAAATATATATGAATAATTATGCGTTCTACGAATGCGGGGGCTGAAAATTACACGTATAATAATATAATGTAGCAAACCGTCGTGGCCGGAAATAATATCTACAAAAAGTGAAAAAAAAAAATAAATAAATAAAAAAAAAAATTGACGCAAGTTGGCAAATTTTTGTAAAAATCATTTCCTACCCTGGGCTCCTCGTCCTTGCGGACTAAGCATTCTATATATGGTATGTTAAGTTCCTCTCTTCTTAGTTACATCTTTAAATATTATAGATATACTAACTTTTAGATTTTTAGCAATCAAGTTTGTACATTTGTCTGGTATATCTCTGATACCATATTGTTTATTTTTTATTTATTTTTTATTTATTTTTTTTATTTTTATTTTATTTTTTTTATTTTTCACAATTTATAACGTTAAAATCTTTTAAATCATTATATTAATAATTTCTATGCTTTTTTTTTTTTTTGTTTTTTTTTTTTTTTTTGATTTGTACATTTTTTATCGAGTGTGTCGCGTTCCTTTCTAAAATGCTAAGGTGAGGAATTAGCCGAAAAAGAGATCTTTGTTTTCAACATCTTGTTTGTTTGTTAACTTTGTTTTCATTTTGTATGTTGTTGTTGTTGTTGTTGTTTGCTTTTGTTTTATTTCATTTTGTTTTTTTTTTCTTTCCTTTTAGTGAAGTTTTGATGGTTACTCGGTGTATTGGTATTTTTTATACATCTCGTTTCATTATTTAATCCTTTTTGTCTTTTGAGTTTAAGAACTAAGCGAGCCAATATACAGTTCGAAGGATTTCAAACCTTTATCTATAAACGAAATTATTTTTTATGGGGCAGATTTTGAAATTTCGTTCGCCTTATAATTGTTTTTTTTGTTGTTGCTCTTGTTGCGGTGATTCATCTTTCTTTCAGAAGGGATGGGTACATATATGCGTCCAAAAGATGGGTGAAATTTGAATTTCGAGTATTTATCTTTTTCTTTCATTTTCATTTCCGCGTTCTTTTGTTTTTGTTTACGCTTGTTTAATAGTAATTTAGATTCCTCGTCGTGCCTATAACCAATTGTTATTATATATTATATCTCGGGGCGATGGATATATGGCAAACGTTTTTATCGAATGTGAGAATTAGAAAATTCAAGCTACAAAACTTGATCATCAATCAACGCAGGCTATTCAATCAATCGTTTCTATAGTCCGATAAAAATTTTGAGCTTTTCGTCGAGAACTGAGTGTTTTTTTTTTTTTTCTTTTCTTCTTCCAGAAATTTGGACAAAAGAGGGTTAAGAAGTATTTCGTTATTACAGCGTAAATGTATATGTTTGTTATTTTTGTTGTTGTTGTTGTTCTTTTATTTTCATTCTATATAGGTGTATGACCACCAAGCCGCAGTCGGATTGCTAGCTTTAGTTAGGTATATTATATTTGCAATAAATATCACACGTCGGGTGCAGCAGTGCAGTATCGGTGTATCTGATCGGTTCTTCGATGACTTTGCGAGAGCTGTAATTTCTTTTTTTTTTTTCTTTTTTTTCTTCTTTTATATCTGTCCCTTGGCACTGTTATTTATTTTATTTCATTTTATTTTTGTTTTTATAGAAATTTGACAAAATTTATTTAATTATTTTTTCACTTTTTTTTTTCTCTTTTTGTTTTTTTTTTCTTCTTTTCTTCTTCTTCTTTTTTTTTTATATATTTACGCTCGATAAATAAACCTGGAGGTGGGGGGTTGGGAGCGGGGGAGTACGGGCGGTGGTTCAAAAAAATAAAAGGAACGCGGAGGGGCGGGGGGTGAAGGCGTCCACGCGATTTTCCGGGCTATCGGGTCACATAAAACTGGGAGCCCGGCCAGGTTTTCACGGGGACGTCAAAACCCAGCGTATATACCTATTATATACCCTAAATTTATAAGAACTTAACGCCCACCCTGCAGCAAACGCCCCGAATTTTCTTCTCATACGCACCTCCGAATATATATTAAATATATTATACAATTTATCCGACTAAAAAAGAAAAAAAAAAAAAAAAAATCTCCTTTGTTCCCACATAGTGCAAAAAGCTATGTGCCATATTTTTCACGAATTTATCATTTCGCTTGTTTTTTTCTTTTTCTTTTTTTTCTTTTTCTTTTTTTATACTTTTTTTTTTTTTTCATTTATTTATATTAAAAAATTCTTTCTCGTTTTACTTTATACTCTTATTTTTTTTTTTTAATTTTTAATTTATTATTTTTATTTTTTTACTCTCTCTTTCTCTCTATGTCTCTCTCTCTCTGTCTCTCTCTCTCTCTCTCTCTCTCTCTCTCTCTCTCTTCCCCCTTCTTTAATATCTTTAAAATTCATTAAGATTATTAAAAAAAAAAAAAAAAGAAAAAAAAAACTCACCTAATAAATAAGAAAATAAGGGAAAAGAAAAAAGAAGAAAAAAAAAAGAGAAAAGAAAAGGAAACGAAATAAAATGGACGAAACAGAAAGAATGAAAAAAAAAAAAAAAAAAACAATTATATTATATTATTCAATAATAATAATGGAAAAAAAAAAGAAAGATTTACTTAGAGATCTCCCCAACAATGTATCAAAAATAAACTTATATTTCTTCTTATTCCTCTCTCTTAATTCTCATATCCCTCTTTTCGATAAAAATTTCACTTATTCAAATCTCCCACCTGTATATTTGACGCGCCACCCGGATACTCGCGGGTCTTTTTTTTTTTTTTTTTTTTTTTTTTTTTAAGGGGAGGGGGTGGGTACAGGCGGAAAATGCAAACTAACGATAATCTGCCGACCATCCCCTTCCAGCCCAACGAATTCCCGAATCCCGGTCGCCACACTTTCTAAACTCTACCCCAAACTCGCCCGCGTTCTAAATTCTCCCATGCAGCCTTTCTTAAACTCGTATTTTTTTTATTTTTTTTTTTATAATCTTTGTACTAAGAGCGTATCACCGTTTGCCTCTTTGCGGCTTGTTTCTTTTTTTCATTTTTAATTTTTAATTTCTTTTTATTCTCTCTCTCTCTCTCTCTCTTCCTCTCTCTTTTTCGTTTTCTTCATCATCGTCATCATCTTTTTTTTCACGGCTCAAAGAAATAACTCGAATCCCCTTTAATTCCCACAAATTGATTCCAAAATTTTTTTTTCACGGTGGGTTACGGTTGGGGATAAGTAATAATTATTTCTCACCGATACAATAAACCACCACTTGAGGCCAAGGGATACGTCAGTCCAATTTGGTGCCGGGTGGTTCTTTTTTTTTTTTTTTTCGTTTTTTATTATTATTTTTTATTTTTCGCCGTAATCGTTTTGTAAATCGCGAAAAAAAATAAAAAATAAAAATAAAAATAAAAACATTTTTATCACCCGTTTTGACGTCACACGAATTAATAATTCTCTCTCCCTCTCTCTCTCTCTCTTATATATAATATGTAATATATACCTTTACATATTTTCGATAATGACGCCAATTTTACAAGTTTCTTTTTATATTTTATATCGCTCAGTAAGGCGCGAGGAACCCCATTATTGGTTTTATTTCCTTCCCCTTCCCCTTGAACTTTGACAATCATTCGATTCTCTCCCTCTCTCTCTTTCGCTTTCTGTCCCTCTTTTTCTTCTTTTTAAACGCGATGCTATCTATAGTTGTCAATTTTGGCTTTATACAGCCACGGTGATCGCAATCGATTTTATTCATTACAACAGCATGGTAATTATCGAAAGGTTGTTATTCGTTATTTCCGGTATGTTGTCATTCATATTTTGCATCGTAATATGTTTTTTTTTTTTGTGTCTTCTTATATATATTCGTCCCTCGCGCCTCTCCAGTGTATATAGGTATCCTTAATCGGTAATTTATTACTTATCATTAATAGTATTATTATTATTATTCAACGCACACGCACACTCACACACTATTTTACATTCATGGTAAAATAAAATCCCTGAAAGAGTTTAGTGGCTTTTTTTTTTTGTTTTCTTATTATTCTCATCTCCTCCTCCTCCTCCTCCTCCGTTTCCTTCTCTTTCTCCTTCTCCTCCCCAACTTCTCTTTGCAATCGTACATACCCTATATATAAATATAAATGTAATTGATTTACGTATATACATATACGGTCTTCATTTTTAAAACACCTATATATGTATAGTATACAATAGTTCCCTTCGCTGCATATCTGTGTTCTATATCTCTTCTGTATACAAGGATATAACGCGTGTATCACATCATATAACATGTTCGAGGATCGTATACCTCGGGAAATTTTTCCTCAAAATTTACGTAGTACCTCAATCTTTAATTCCCTTCACAATCCCTTCATCTCTTCTCTATTATAATCTCCCATTTATAACTGTATGGGGAAGTAATGAAAATATACCGCCTAATACCAGATGGTGGTTTTATCTCCCCGCGCCTTTTTCAATTGTTTATCTTTTGGTTTTTTTACATCTGCTTTCCTCTCCGCACATATCTCGATGTTGTCGTTATTTTTCGATATTTATATTTGTTTCTTTTTTGTTTTTTCATTTATTTCTTTGTTTACCTCCTTTTCTGAAAAATATTCTCGTTGTTAATTCCCCCGTTATCCCGCATATAAACCGCGTTTCACAACTTATATTAAGTATGAAGAATTTCACGGATGCCATATCCTGCATAATTGGCAGCGTCTTCGCGTGGGTTTATTTTAATAAAATATCCGTCGCTGCTCTTGCAAGGAACTATCTCATTGTTATCGCGATACATACAATAATTAATAGATTTATATCCGCGCGCGGTACATATCATATAGGTATAGGTATAGTAACGCGTTCGCTTCGCCCGGCGAAGCTTTTCGCTCTTATTCTTTGTCGCTTCTTTGGTATGATGCTAGGGATGCATAATTGAAAGAATAGAAAGAAAAAAAAAAAAGAAAAAAAAAAGAGAAGAAAATAAGAACAATAAAAAAATTAAAAAAAAATAAATAAAAAATAAATATAAAAAACACCCCCACGCGAAGACCTGAGTTAGTTATTGGAAAAACTAGTATCGTCTCTCGTCGTCTATCCCGTTATACGTAATATAGTATATTATAAATAACGGAGTACGTACGTAGGTATACGTGAGCCTTGGGTTACGAAACTCCGTAAACCTAACACGCTACCCTCCCCTTATTATGCTTCCTCTTACTCTCGCGTGTTCCGCGATCTCGAAAGTATCTCTTCTCTTAATTAACGACAGAAAGAAAGGATTGGAAAAAAAATAAAAATAAAAAAAAAAGTACAGAAGAAAAAAAATGAAAGAACAAATCGGAGGAGCGAAATATTATTTTATATCATCGTTATTATTATTATTATTAATATTATTATTAATATTATTTTTATTATTATTATTATTATTATTATTATTAAAAGAAACCGCCTTTGTTTTTTTTTCATCCGTCGAGAAACCAGGTAGGTAGGGCAAATTATAGTATAGGTATGTATATAGCAATATGTATTTTTTATGCATATTGTATGTATTTTATGTATTTCATGTCGGTACACCGTCTTTCCAATATACACTCGTGTTGATGTATATGTGTATATTCGCGGCTTTACGTATAACGTAACTTCTCTGTATATCATTATTATTATTATTATTAATATTATTATTATTATTGTTATTAATATTATCATTATTATTAATATTATTATTATTATTATTACAATTCTAATATTAGGTAGATTTTAGTTTCATGGTTGTTTCAACGTTTCTTCATTTCGTTTCATTTCACTTCATCTTTATCTTATCATGTTTTTTTTTTGTTTTTTTTTGTTTTTTTTTGTTTTTTTTTTTTTCGTTTATTACTCTTATTTAAATCTTATGGGTTTTTTTTTGTTTTTTTTTTTTTTGTTTTTTTTTTCAATTCTTTTATTTTAATTTATTTATTTATTTTCGTAAATTTTATTTCAATTTTTCAATCATTATATCATCGTATTATTATTATTATTATTATTATTATGATTACTATTATCATTATTATTATTATTATTATTATTTAATCATATTTAATTGTAATGAATGAGGTAATAAGGTTGTGTATGTCTGTTTAAATTTAATAATCGTCATACATAGTATGATCATCGTCATTCCCTGGTGGGGGAGGGGGGGTAGGGGGTAGAGTTTATAATTTTATGTTTCGACGCGGGGCGATATACATTACCAGTTTGAAATCTTTCATCTGCATACATAGTATATATATATACATATATATATATGTAAATATGGGGTGTTAAGTATTGTATTATTATTTTTTTTTTTATTTTTTAAAATCGTTTTTTTTTTTTTCAAACCTTAGTTCTCAAGAAATTGAATTTTTTATTTATTTTTATTTCAATTACAGATTTATTAGTTTTGGGTTTCATGGTTTCTCAGCGAGGAGAGGACGAGAGACATATATAGATATTAATATATACATACATGTATAAAGAGAAAAAGAGAGAGGTAGACAGATAGATAGAGATAGAGATAGAGAGAGAGAGAGGATTGTCACGTGTCACGTTATTCCGCGTCGCTAATATATACATATTATTTATACATAGGATGTTCGCATGCGAGCGGGGCGGTGAAGAGAGGGGGGGGGGGGGCGTAAGAACCTCCATCTTTCAAAGGAAGACACTAAAAAGCCTCCAAATATCTTATATTATAATATTATATGAATCGTTGGTTTTCTTGATATATACATATCATCATCGTCATTGTAGTATATCAATTAACGTTATATACATATGTATATTCGTTATTTTATATTGGGATTTCAAAGTGGTAAGGGTAATCACCCCGTGCGAGAGAAATTGATTTTCTATCTCTATTTGTTTAACTCGTTTTCGTATTTGTTTTAGTTCTCCTTCATCTTCATCTTTATCCTTATCTTCTTTCGCTTCTTCTTCTTCTTCTCCTTCTTCTTCTGTTTCGTCTTTTCGTTTTCCTTTTACTTTTCCTTTTCCTTTTCCTTCTTCTTTTCTTTCTTTGTCGAGGCGTTGGTTGGTATCGGGTGGTGGTTTACTTCAACGTTACTGATTCTGTGGTTGTTGCTGTTGCTGTTGTTGTTGCTGCTGCTGCTGCTGCTGCTGTTGTTGTTGCTGCTGCTGTTGTTGCTGTTGTTGGCTAACAGGTGACGCTGATCGCTGCTGAGACGAGCCACTCTGAGACGTGGCGCTGCCATCGCGCCGGGAACGTGAACCACCGTCCTGACTGCCGCCACGTCCAGCGCGCGGCCCACCTGTCGGACCAATTCCTGGCGTTCCGCTACCCGGTGCTCCGGACTGCAGTACCATTGCCCGAATCCTTCTTTGTGCCGACTGGAATAAATCATGAACGGTCAATATTACCTGACATGTGACGGGATAACCGAGGACTGAGTTCTATACGTCATGTCGATGCGATGGACGTGTGATGCGTAAGCGTGGTTAATTTCCACCCCGGAAATTAAGACCTCACATAGAATACTCCAGACTTTTTAAATCCTTTGTGTTTCATAATTAAAATTCAGTTTCTAATTTACGTACAGCGACAATTTTAAGTGAAAGATTTGAAAATAATATATAAACTAAAATAAAATTGGAAGACACTCACCTGGACAGAGAAGAATGGTCCGATTATGTGAACCGTCGTTTCTTCGTCGGCTTGTGGTGGCGTTGCCTGCTGTTCCGAGAGCTTTATTACACTTCCGGTAACGCGTTGTAACTCTCTTACGTTTTGACCACCTTTGCCAATTATACGACCAACTTGAGCCGAGGGTACTAGGATCTCGATGGTTAGTCTTACGTCCTCTGTACCCGCCACGAAACCCTCTTCTCTCATCTTTTCGAAGATTAAATACTGAGCCTGGAATAAACCGGGTCAATTCATGTACGTTAGCAAATCGGAATACGACCAATCACGCTGTTTCAAAGTTGATGCAATAATTAATAATTTCCAATAAGATCAATGGGATGAAGGATTGATTTCGTTCGAATAGGAAGGTGATAAAATGAATGATATTGTAGGAGGATTAACGGGGCCAATTGTCATCAGGAATGGATGCGATCAGCACGGGATCCTCTCATGTCCTTATCACAAGAACTAATCTTCCTGTGTGCATCAAGCGGGCCCTATGTGAATCGGGAACCTCTCAAATATCACAGGATTGTATTTGGATTTTACTGTCGATTTCGATTCGCCTCCACGGGTGAGTGGGCCGTGTGGGACCAACCGATCTACTAATTAAAGTTCTGCCTAAATTTTGGCAATTTTAACGGAAATAATTTTCCAACTATATTTGGCGGGGCTCGAACCCGCCATCTCAACGAACTGGAATCACGAAGCGGGCGTGCTAGCTGTGGGCTACCCGCTCACCAAATACCATTCACTCATGGCAAACTCTCGAAGCGAACGTATCGAGAATGTTATTCGGTATTCCGTTCGATCGATGTCATGTGACTAACGGCGCATCATAATCAACCGCGTGTATTGCCTCATCGCGTAAAAAAATTCTCCGAATGAAATTACTCCGTGAACTATTAAACATGCGTTTATTTTACCGACGATCGGTAATAGGATTTAATGCCGCGAACAGGTTACCGATATGACTCAAACGTAATTTACCTTCCATTGAGACTCTGGCGATCCAACGATCGTGACCTTCCTCTCAGTCTGTTGATCGGCAGGCTTCTCTTGTTCAAGCGGTGCAATCTTGACACTGGCACCCGAGAATCTTATGATGTTTCTGATGTGGGAACCTTTGGTGCCGATAATAGCGCCGACGCTGTTGTTAGGAATGTACAAAAATGTTGTCTCCTGGGTATCGCCGGTTGGAACTCCACCCTGCTGGGCTGGCATGCTTCCCTGATACGGATACGGGGCTGGTCCCGAACCGTAAAGACCTGGACCACGCGAACTGTACCCCATACCCGCCGTCGACATCATTGCCATCGGGTGAAGACCGGGGAACATCATGCTCTGGGGCTGTAAAACGTTACGGTGTTGATGAGGAGGAGTGGGAATTCACTTCATTCAAAGGCGAATGTCGCTAGGACGTTTTGCGCTCCAGGGATTCGAGTCCTCGAGGATTTCCACTCATCTTCAAACTTGATTATACTAAAGACATGATGCAATTATACATTCAATTCACTTACGAGGGGGTAGATCAGGGGAACTGGGAGATTTGTTGTTGTTTGTTGAAAACCCGGTCTCGAACGTTACTCATATGCACGCTTATCCGCTCTCTTTCTCTCTCTCTTTCTCTGTCTGTTATTTTCTCTCTCTCTCTCTCTCTCTCTCTCTCTCTCTCTCTTTTTTCGCGGGAATAAACGAGCTTCACCTCACCTGATGAATCAGGATAATCACTTCGATTGGTTGAGAGTCGAGGGAGGGGTGACTGCAGAAATACATGAAGCAATGACAATGATCACCACTTATTAATTGTTAGACAATTTTATCAACGAATCCAGCCCGAGAGGTGAGGCTTGAATATGACTGAAGAAAAATAGAAAAGACCAGAGAGACGCGCGTTGATCGAAAACAGACAATTTTATTGACTCGCTATTGCTAAATACACATGAGTTACGTACGATGTAATTACGTAAAAAGAAATCTAACTGCAAAGGACATGCACGGTACGTTTATACCGTCGTGGGAATTGGCAAAGGCAGGACTATACGTATTTGTCTTTGATGTATTGTATAACATGCAGCTTTCTACCCCCTAGGCAGCGAAGCGAAGACGCGAATATTTTCCTAGAATCACGCTAATTCCCGAGGACGATGATGAGTCGCTACTTTTCTCAGACTTCGGACTTGATCCGGGCTGTGGGAAAGAAATTAGGGTGACAATTTTCCCGTATCATCTTGAATTCTGTACCCGGTCGCAGGGGATGGAGAAACGCTGGTAGATATTTTTATCACAGATTCGTAGACGATGAAGATCATGAAAATCGTCGAAGAGGGTCAAACAATAGGAATAACTTACAGCCATGGCCTGGAGGTCGTTTTCGTAGCTTTGACGGAGTTTGCTGGAGATCATAGACTCGGCTTTGCTCATGTTGTCGATTGTACCCTTGACAGTGATTATGCGCTCGAGGTTGAAACTGTTTATGTCGTTGATGCTGCTCACGGTGATCTTAGAGTCGGTGTCCTGCATGATTCGTTTTATGGTATTTCCACCCTTACCGATAATCCGACCGATCAGATTGTTGTGCGCGAGGATCTTCAAGGTGATTTCACTGGTTGAGAAAATATACATCTTATAACAAAAAAAAAACTTAACTCACCCCAATTTTTGCTCATGGGAATGTTGATGGTGAAACAGAAACAGAGACAGATATTGGAGTAAATTTCGAGGAAAAAATCGAGGCAAGAGAAGAAGGAAATAAAACTAGGAAGAATTGCCAGACTTACCCCTTGTTCGTGTTGTTGGCTTCCTGCTGCATGACCTCGAGTATTTTTTTGCAGGCGTTCGTGCAATTCTCGGGATTTCCATATATGGTGATCGCCTTCTCGAGGGAGCCGACGTTGTCCTTTCTGTGTACGTCGACGCGGGCGCGAGTCATCTGAGTTATCTGACGTATGGTGGAACCTTGTCGACCAATTATCGCACCCACCATGTCCGACTGCACCAGGATACGAAGAGGGAAGTCCGTCTGACGACCGGAACCGGGTAACCCTGAGAACGCAACTCCGCCACGCTGGCCTCGTCCTCTTCGCCGATTCTCTGCGCTCGACATCTCAACTTTTAGTGGGTTACCCTCGTATTCGTACCCATTCAACTGATTCACAGCCCTGGAAGGGAAGATGTATGAGAAATGGGCAAGGAAGGAATTTCGTCCTTTAAGGACGTTCTGACAGAATCTTCTATCCTTTAGTTCAGTAGATTCGGAAAAAAAAAAAAAAAAAAAAAACTCGAATATGTACCACGTTTGATGTATGGGGAAGTATAGTTGCAGAATGTTCCATCAAAATTCATAAGAATTGGACAGATAATATCACGCGAAATTTGATGGTAAACTCATCAATGGCATTCAGATCTGCACATGCATTTGAATAAGGTTACATACTGTTGTGCTTGTTCCTGCGTCTCATAGCTGACGAGCACCGTCTGGGTATTTGGATCTCGCGAGGATAATTTCTCCACGTTTTGAACCTGTCCGTACGTTGTTAGGAACGGTTCGATGTCTTCGAACCTAGCGTGAACTGGCAGATTGCTCACGACGATCTTGCCCCCGGAGCTGGCGCTGGAATAAAATAAAAGTAGCAAAAATGTAGTATTCAGTCAAGTGGGAGCTTCGACAACAGTTTTTTGGACATTTAGGTACCGGAAACATCTTCAACCGCGAAACAAATTCACATTTACTGTTTCTTCTGATATGCACCTTATCCCGCAGAGTTCCTAATTTCCTACGTTTTTGGTAAGCATGGGTTAATGACTAACGCGTGAAACAGCAAAAGTTTGATTAAATCGCTGCCCCTGAACGAAAGCAAGAGTGTGACTGGAGGTGAGTAGGTACACTCATGGGTATACCTCTGGCAAGGTACTGGGGCGCGGTGCATTGTGGGTGGTGTGCATTGCACCCATACTCTGAACACACTGAAGTTTACGTATCAACACGATCCCCTTTTCATTCATTAGACTCGGTGGCGTGCTGCAGCGTCCGCCCGTTTTCGTGCATGGGACCGCTTGCACGCGAGGAATCCTTATCGGATATAGGTACCTAATCGATGTAAAAGTCAGTGTGTGCAAAGTTTAGTGGGAAATTTATATTCACCGTCGTTTTCTCATTTCTGGGTAATATAGAGAGTAGAAAAAAGTAAAAAAAGAAAGAAAGAGACAACATTCTCGAAATTCTATTCATCCTGTGAGTTTCCGCTCGGCGAAACAGGGCGATGATCTTGAACCGAGGAAGGAGACTCTTTCCTTTTTCACATACGGTTAGAAATTCTGTCTATATTAAAGCGCCCACGAAAAATGTAAAAATTGAAAATGCAAATATTTTACGGGGTGTGAGAAGAGGTGGTTGTAACCGACGCCTGCCGCGGCACCTGCGGAACAAAACCGCTGTATGCGGCAGGTACGAAGGTGTGCATATCATTTTGTTTTTCGTTTGTTTTTTTTTTTCAAATTTTCTTTCTTCAGCAACGAATCTGCGTACAGAGGCCTTTCTCTGAAAAAACCCCTTCTAGAATGTATAGACAGGTAAATTTTCACACTTCTGACGGGGTCACGTGTGTGCATATACGAGGTACTAAGAGTGTCGCGAGGATGTGGTGAGGTACACATACGAAGAGGCATTTCCCCTCTCCGCACTAGTCTACTGCACTATCTCTTTCCATCACCCCGAATCCCCCTGAACGGGCGTCGTGTAGTTCGAAAATTTTGCCGCCACCGTGGTGCACCACGGTATGGATAATCCTGTTGTAGGTGAGTTTAACACATATTTCTTATCCGTGTACGTACGTTATACCTGGTAATTTCGTGCGTTCACCTTTAACTGTAAACAACGTTGAGCTCGGGGCGTTTCATGCCACACGATTAGAGTATATATACCTACTTGTTTTAACCAACGATTTTTTGGTAGATCAGATTTCGCGATGCATCAGAAGGAATTTGTCGTATCAATCGTTAGTATATTGTAAATTTCCTAACTGATAACAGATCGAGTGTGAAGCTTGACCCCGATTCACCGCCCGGTATATAACTGGGTAAAAATAAATTTGGACAATGTGTAATCGTCGCAGTCGATTTATATCTCATTAATTAAAGCTGTGAAAATATATTCGAAGAAAATACGAGAAAGCAGTGGGTGTCTCATTAGCGAGACTACGGCATTAAGGAGGAAATAACAAGTCTTAGAGGTTCATCTTTAAGGCTCGGCCCTGGGCGAGGGCGGGTAAAGAGTCACGGGCCGTGGCGTACGTATACGTCCGCCGTTGCGCGAGTTAAAATCGATTTTCAAAAGGGAAAGTGAGGCGTCTACATAGCTGTATATGGTAGGTATGCACGCATACTGTTCAAACTAGTATTCAACTCTCTGTGTGTACGCGAATATGTGAGGTGAAAATGTGTAGCGAGAATACGCGCTACGAATAAAGGTACCTGCCTACGTATGGTACTTCGTTCGAGTACGCTTATACACACTCGCTCATACTAATCTACACAGAAACGCGACTATATCACACACGTATATAATTCAGTTTTATTTTATCTTATTAATTTTAACGCGATTATAAAAATGTCAATCAGCAAATACTAAGCGTGTCTTTTACTTCACTATAATATATTCCGTAAAATGATTAGAAATCATAAAAAAAGGTTAGAAAATCGTGAGATACTGGCACCGAAAGTGCAGCAGTAGTAGTGGTCGGACTGCATCAGCGCGTCGATTTATATATGCCTCGGATTTTTACTCGAAGTCATTATGTCTCGCGACTTCTACAAATCGGAAGGTAAAATTGAAGCATCGTACTCGAGCATTATACAACGTTTATCGATCTTTAGTAGTATATATGACGGTATGCAAAAAGTACGGAATTCTATTCTAAAACGTTGATACGTGAAGTGTCCTTGAAGATCTGTATGCCTATAAATCGATACGACATTTATAATTTCTGTAATTTTTTATTCTATGCAATAAACTGTTTCGAAGTAAAGAAACTTTGGACTTTTTATACCGCGGGTACTCGATCACCACTCAGTACAAACAGAGCTTGATGGTTTAATTGAGCGATTAATTAAGGGTGAGCGTAAAAAAAATTTTCACCCTATTTCGGATCCCGATGATTGTAGAGGGCCCGTTTGAGTATAGAAATGATTGTATTTTTACTCGCAAAACTAATATGCCAACAAAAAAAAAAAATTAAAAAAATATGGACTACTTCGCAGCTGTAGTTGTAACGGAATATTGAATATGGGATAAGAATTTCGCTACGCATGGGTCTCCGAGAGAGAAATAAGAGCACTGATATTTTTTAAATTAAAAATCAGAGTTACATGTTAAACATACCAAATCGTAATGTGGTATGGATTAAAAAGAAAGAAAATTGGATACAGAAAACGGAAATTATTCAACCTGATAAAGATATAGGAGTCTTCGAAATACATAATTTTTGTTTCTTTTTTCTGAAAACGAGTTAACGCGTATCAATAACTAAAATAGATATACCTGAGTAACTCATCGCCAAGATTTTTCCCTCCAACCCTCTTACAGTATAGTTGTTTCCCCATCTGGATATATCGTTTCAATATCTCATATATACGTTTCGAACACAGATTTATATTCACACAATATTCATACACCCGGGTACAGATATAATACAAACGGGTACAGATACGTGTATACCTATGGTGAAAAAAATACGGTAGAAAATTTCCCTCAGGTATTCCAATTAATTTCTTCGGTTTCGTATTTTATTGTTTCTCTCCGTTTTTTCTTTCTCTTTTCAGCTCTCTACGTACAGTTTTGACGTACGGACAAAATTTCGTTCATCGTCCTTAAAAATTTTGCTACACCGTAAATAGACACGTTGGAGAAGGAGAGGAAAAAAAAGAAAGAAAGAATAAAAAACAACAAAGTTGTCTGAAGAATCTCTGGCAGTCGCGTCTTATAATTTGTTTTTGCTTAAATTTGATCAAAGGAACGACTTCCCTGCAATTACCGTCGAGAAAGAAAAGAGAGAAGTATAGAGAGGCAGAGAAGGATAGAAAGAGGGGTAAGATTATACCGGGAAGGGGATACTGTTCCCCGAATAGCTGACGAGGAGGACAGTTGGCAGCCCTGCATCTTTCAGCCTATGCCTGTCCCTCTTACTCTCATCTCTGCATCAGTATTTCAATATGAATGAATTTTAGCGTGTAGGCCCAAGGATATGCAGGCAGCCTGCAGCACTGGTGGATATTTTATACGGATAAAAGTAATGGAACGAAGGTCGAACTGGGTTTCGGTGTCCTTGCAGCCTAGCGGCGTGCGCTCCGCGACGTAGGTATTAGGTATAGGTATAGGTATACGATTCGCTCTCTCCCGTTGCGGCACGTCTGTATCTACATAATCGCTCGATCCTTGTGTCAGAGAGTTTCGATGGTGACGTTTTTATTTTATCCATTTTATTTGTCTTCATTTTCTTCTCTTTTATTTTCTTTCATTTATTTATTAACGTGAGTAACGCGGCCCTTGGCTTGCAACTTGCAGTCCAACTTCGTAGAAGAGGTCGACTAGCACCCAATCGCCTTAATCTAACCAGGTCACGTGGCGGGTCAGACTCATGAAGAAAATCATAACCGATTAAATTCATTCTATATAACAGAGAGCTGGTTCGATCCCCGCCAACTCCCGTGACAACTACGGGGGTAATATAACCACTCGGATTTTTCACCAATACTTGTGAGAGAACCACGCAAGTATCATGAAAGTGAAGATGGCGGCTTTATACGTCGCAGAATATTTCGTCAAAAACTCGAAAAGCTACTCTCTTTCTGCTCCTCTTTCTCATCAGGTACTGCGGTTTGTACTGCAGGCGTCAGGAGTCAGGACGTGTAGGTACCATACCGTCGCGACGCTCGGACACAGATTCCTTGAAATACGTCTGCCACTGCCTCCGGCATACAAAGTCAGAGGACGAAGAACGTTGACACGACAAACGTGCGCACTACACTGCCGCAGCTAGTGTTTGCGCGCTGCTTTAGCGGGAATATGAGAAATATTGTCGATGTGAATGAAAAAGGAGAAGGAGAAGGAAAAAATAAAAGGCGAGATCCTTTGTTGACAATCATATTACGGGTGTGTAGTTAGTGTAGGAAAGATGCAGTCCTGCCGTTATTGGGCGCGTGTGAGAAGCGAGAACTAACTAACCGTGCAGGATAAGGCCGTATGCGGGTTGAAGTTATAGATCGCTGTTATCAAAGCTTGCGGTGAACGGTAAATGAAACAATGACTAATCTCAAGCGCACTCGACGTACATTGATGCCGGTGCAGCAGCAGTTCGATAGTTGAAGTAGTGGAAGCAAGAAAGAAAGGAAGAAAACCGGGAAACTAGAGGAAAGAGATGGAAACAAATGAGAACTAACTCCTTACTCCCTCGGATGTTTCGAGAAACTTCTAATGTTAGTAACCGTAGTAGTCCGTCCGTTCATTGCTTTAAATTCTTCACTGATTGGTGGAGGATTTTAGCGCCAAACCACGAGCTCGGCTATCGTTATGTCGAGGGTATATGTATGCGTATGGTGAGGTTCGCAAGAGCGACTATCTACCGCAACAATTTTTCTTTTCTCTTTCTTCCTTTTGCTTTTTTCCTTATTTTCTTGTTCCTTTTTTATTTATTTTTTCTTGTTTCTTTAGTTTCTTACAACCAGAGAGTTTCCGGTCGTGATAAACCGTCAGCCACACCGCGCGTTTATGCGTATTTATACTGACATGAATGGCGCACGTGTTCTGCATATACCAGAAAAGTGCAGTAAGTCTTACTTCGCTCTGCACCCAACCCTCGGTCACGGCGATGCACGAAAACTGTGAATATTTTATCATGCATTTACTGTGGTACATACTCGGTATCCGCGGACTCGGAGAATAGTATCTATATCATTTATATGAATATGCTGCTTCTTCTTCTTCTTCTTCTTCTTCTTCTTTTTCTTTTTCTTTTTCTTTTTCTTCTTCTTCTTCTTCTTCTTCTTCTTCTTCTTCTTCCGATACATTTTTGAGAAATAATATATTCGACGTGAATATATAATTTTCCAAATATTTCAAGAGGCGATAAAACCTCTTCCGAGTAAATAATAATGTGTGATTAATTATTCATTGCGTTGATATACGTCAATCAACGAAAGGTTTTAGATATTTTATTGTAGGAATTAACAGTCAGGATCATTATCCTTCGCGGAGTGTATCGGCCGTAGATTCAGTGTAAAAAGAAATTTGATAAGAGTTGTGTAAAACAGAAATTTATTCCGCGTAGGTATGTATAGGTATGGATAAATATCGCGTGACATTATATTAAGTAACTGGTAACAGTCTAGCGTGACAAAAAAAGAAAAGAAAGAAAGAAGGAAGAAAAAAACAAAAGCAAAGTGGCAGAAGAACCGCAGCAGAATTAGCGAATAAATAAATATCCCTATGCCCGCGCGCCTATATCTTTCGAAGCGTGAGAAACTAGACGTTCTTCATCTACCGCGCTGTTAACCTAATTTTAAATCCGTGAAAAAAAAAAAAACACAAGAAAGAAAATATTAGAGAAGAAAGAAAAGACAAGAACATAAAAATCTAACTTATATCGTTAAAACGCTTTGTACGGTAAGTATGACAAAACTTATTTTATCATTGCTTAGACTTACTTACTTACTTACTTACTTACTACTCTCTTCGTTTTATCACACGCCTCCTTTGTCGTAAATACAACTGACTGCAGTGCATTTTACCGGATATCAAAGCATCTGACGTCAGCATAGAGTAATGCGATCGCGCTACTATAGTATACTCACGAGTGGTATAATATTAAATATATCTAGGTAGTTAGATGCATAGAACGAGTCTTCTTCAACCATCTAGGTATATTATAATCTCTATGAATCTATATTATAATTTCTATAGATACTTCTCTTTTTCGTCTTATTAGGCATATTATCATATACTTTTCAAACAAATGAACGTCATATAGTTTATTTTATTATTCAAATGTTGCGGTAAAACAGATAATAATAACGACGAATGTTGTGCGAACTTAAATTCTGACTCAAGTAAGAAACATTAACAATAACAACCAATAAAAATAAATAAAAATAACAAAATATCGTATCAGTTATAAACGCATAATATAACATAATACATGAGAATTTGTACGAAAGATATCTAGTATCCATATACCATATGAGTGTGAAGAAATAGTCTTCGCGAAAGAAAAGAAAATTATCAAATGTATTTTCCGTGTATTTATATTGATGTATAGGTAACGATGAAAATGATATTCGAATTGGTTATTATAAAATAATGATACACAAGCAATAAGGATTATATTGCCTGTAGCATAGTATATTATGTATAGCTATATGCTACACGAGGTGATTGAAACAATCAAACACGATGTTATATATATTATATCTATATATACGTGAATGTGGATATGCGAAGATACACATACTTCTGGATATGTAGGTATATAATCGTATACCAAAGTAAACATACAAGGATAACGACTTTACCTGTACCAGGGGCCCAAGCCGTGGCGATTAAATCCGTCGCCTCGGTTACAAACAAGAATTACTGCGCTCAGGCAACGCGGTCTATACGCAACCGCCCTGTCGTGCAATATGCCGCTGCCTGCACAACTCCTTATTCTTGAAATCCTGGAGTGCAGGTAACGGAGGAGAAGCAAATACTACTATAAACGGGATAAGAATAACAAAAAAAAACTATAGCATAGTAGATAATAATATGATTATAACCGCTTTATGTTACACACTGTGCTCATGTATTATATATTATATATATACAACAGGTGTTTACGTAATAAGTATTATCACGGATGTGTAAATCTGTATCTTAGTGGCAAATAGGAAATGATAATAAATCATTCGACAAATTGATCATTAGGATTCTTACGACGTATAGGATTGTAGGCTTAAATCATGTGTCAATACTATATTAATATTATGCAGGTGAAATAAACATGAATTTCCCATTTCTATGTTAATTATGAAGCGTGTAAACCGCGGGCATGATATAATTATTATAGTTTATTACGGAACGCGCAAACATTCAACACTCGGTGTTAGGTATACAGCTGAGATAAGGGCATTGCGGAGAAGAGCGAGAAGCCGAGAAGGCAACATATAACTAGATGTACAGCTAACCGTTGGATAAAAAAGATCTCGTCGTATACATACGCACGATAAAAATTAAAGGAAAAAATAAATTAAAAGATGAAAAAAACATGACCTAATGTATTTTTTACGCAATGCCAGTATATAAGAAAAAGTAAACATATACATACATATATGTATATATATATATATGTATATATACCGATCGGGGCTAATGAATAACAACGAATAATAGAAATAGATGAAAAGAGCGGGAAAAATTCTTCTGTGTACAACATATCTGTTTGAGAAGTCGTTGCTAACGTTTGTACTGGCTGGTTATGGTTATGGTTATGCCACGAACGTTTCCGACAAAGAGTCAACCATCCCGTTCGTCGTCGTTATTATTGTTACCACACACGTCGTCGTATCCTCTCTTCTGTCTATAACGTGCGGGACCATGCTCCCTTCCCTTTCCTTTCCTTTCCTTTCATACCATTCCATTCCCTTCCCTTCCCTTCCCTTCCCTTCCCTTCCCTTCCCTTCCCTTCCCTTTCCCGCCCCACCTAGTTCGACAGAGATCAAGCAGAGCGAACGACCTTTCTCCCCCGCGGATCCCGGATCCAAATTATGTATCAACTTGTTAGATAGAAACATTTATAGGCGGAAGATATGATATAATTATATCCGAATAACGATATACAAAATAATACTTATCAGAAACTATCCTTCTTACCGTATCCTTTCATTCTCGTTTGAGAACGATCGCGTAAACTCAGCTATAGGCATGTGTATGCGTGTATGATCGTATGTACATCACAACACCACGTGTTCGAATACTCAACAGCAGCGGAGCGCCAGGCTAGCAGCGTCTAGACTCCGTGGCTATTAAATGATAATAATTATATCAAACGCGTCGGAAATACCGCCTGTGTTTGTATGCAGTATAAGTATGCGGATATACATATCATATCGGATACGTATAGAAATACGATTTCTGTTATATATGTGTCTATACTTTATAATTTCAGTATTAGGACGAGGTGAGAGAGAATTATTACTGTAAATATATTTTCGTATTACACGATGTGATCATAGTTTCGATAATATATTATTTACGAGGTTTTGAAAAGTTTGAAAGAAAAAAAAAAAAACAAACAACCTTTTATTAAGAAAAAACTATAACTACGTATTTGACGCTGCTAGTTGTGAATATCTGAACGCGCACAACACCCGACCGCACTATCGCGAGAAGATTCCCTTCAATTAGATGATTAAATAATTTTTATTTCCTATGCAGAAATCCAGCTACTATTTATTGCCTATGCAACCGCAGGCTCACGCTTGTTTCAGAATTTATCACTGGATTACAAAGCGCACGCGAAATTACGCCGGCGGTTCGCGAATGACTGCGACTATTGCGAGGAGGCACGTCCCACGCAAAGGCGAAGGCGGACGGCAACGACTTCTTAGTTCAATATTTTAACCGGTGTGGCAGCACCGACGCAACAAAAAAAAAAAAAAAAAGAAAGAAAACCATCGACGCGATAGAAAAAGACGAAAGATATAATACGCGCGCGCGACTGCGATGCTAAAATCGTGCGATGAAATACAAAATAAATATGCAATAAAAATTAAGACAGATTTTCAATAATCAGTAATCCAGTGTTTTCTATTTATTATCATTATCATTATCATTATCAGTATTATTATTATTATTATTTTTTGTGTATTGTTATTGTGATGAAGGGAAAAATCGAATGAAATTTCAAGAGCGGAAATTCGGTTTTAACAATACGGTTACATCCGTAATTTTAGCACCGAGTTAGGGCTAGGGCGATGTTGTGTACATACTATACGAGAGAATCAAGCTGCGCGAAACGTCACGTGGATGGATGAACACCGTTTGTTGTTACGATAGCATTATCGCCCGTATATAAGGGACTTTGTGGATTACACAGAGATATGTAAATGCTGCAGGGTTGGCCTATACCTACGTTCGACGATGGTTTTTTTTCTTTTTTATCCATTTTTTTCATCGAAATAGACGCGTGTTTGCGTAGTTCAATACTTACAGGGTGGTTTAGTTTATATATAGTGAATTTTCTATCCGATTTTTTTTTTTTGAGGTAAATTTACGAAGAGGGATTCTCGTTTACGCATATTATCATTCATTTGTTTATATCGAAATATATAATTCATATGAGTCGACCACAAGGCTTTTTACGGTACGTATTAAAGTGTCAAATTTTTTTTAAAAACTACCTATTTCAGTTTCCCGATGTTTCTTAGATGTAAGAAAAGTCCGGAAAACTGGATATGAGAATGGGGGCAAAACCTGAACAAATATAAGTTAAAAAACAATAATTTTGTCGGAATTGATCTTTTATGATATTTCCACGTATTTTAAATGATAACGGATAAGAAGAAGGAAGAAAAATGGTCGAGGATGAAAAATGTTTATATCCAAATATTAAATTCATCGAATAGCAATATTGGTCCGTTCCGAAATGACAGTAACAAAAAAAAGTTTCGATAAACGATGCGAACTGCGTATCCTACGACAATGACTTTTTGTTCATACCGCAATCAATCTATATGCAACGCAAAGTCCGCAAGGTCCTAAATAATGTTGAATTTTCTACGTCTAAAAATCCTAGGGATCAGTCGTGAAGCAACTGAATAAACAGAATATTTCTTCAAACCGTGGCAGTGATTTGAAAAAAGTCATTTCCCATGTGCATATGATCCTCGATATGATCCCTTATTCGGACCAACAGTCCAAAGGGGATCGAAACGAGTGACGAAATTGAATATACGATACTTTTTTAATTCTTAGAATTTTCGTTTTCAAACGAGTCACCCTTTAGGTTATCCCTTCGGTGTATAGATTATCTTGGACAAGTTGGTCGAGGATCTCTGTATGTCAACCCTGTGTTCGATGGTGTTTGGAGGGACGAAAGGGGGTACATGGTTGAATCTATATCATCACCTGCTGCGGTTAGAAGGCGGTATCACAACTCGATATTAGAGATCACAACGAATGCATACTGTAATCAAACGTTGCGGAAACGAATTGTTAAGAATTCGTTTTTGTCTTTTTTTGAGATTAATTTTCTCGAAAAATTAGTGAATGTGAAATTTTACAATTGTATACAATATCTACATTCGTTAGGCTCTGAAACCTGAAGAATTTCCGTTCAGTTCGGACCTCAAAAACTAGAGTTGACAAAATTTAGCGAATTTTCGCAAGTTTCAAAATTACAATTGAAGGTACAAAAACGCTTTCCAACGAGTCATTTAGGAATAACTTTGGTCCATCTTAGGGGTCCCTTTTCGTCGCTCAAAAAAGTACCCGAAAACTGGACCACCTGATAAATTTAATTGTATAAAATATTTCACTGCGAGGTACTATTTCGATTCTGAAAAGGGACGCTTTATATTTTGGGGCTGACTTTTTTTTTCTTTTTTTTTTTTACTTTCTAAACTTCACAGTCTGTATAACATTCGCACGCTTTACTTTGTGTATATAATATCATATGATTAAAATAAGCGATGCATAAAAAAAGATTGGATTATTTTCGGTCCAATTTTTGTGCCTTTGCCTCTGCGTAATTTTTTTCTTTTTTTTTTTTTGCAAGTAGTTTTTTTCTGTTTTTTTTTTTGCATGGGTACGATATTTAGGGTGTATTTTAGATCGTGTTCGCGTGTGTGTTGCTCACGTGTCTGGCGTTACGCACGTGTACCTGCCTACCCATGGTTTGACTGGTCGGGTATTGATTAATTAGAAAGAACAAAATTGTAAAGAAAGGAGGGACTCTACTGGCGGATATGGTCTGGGGTGCCCGAAAAAAAGGAAAAAAAAAAGAACAAATTTCGGGGTGGCGTTTCAACGAGAGTAAAAAAAACAGAGATCGAGTCCCAGGGAGAAGAGAAAAGAGAAAAGAGAGAAGAGAAGAGTGTACAGCAATAGCCTGATAACTGATAAATATATAGGTACATATATGCATCTCGTTCTAGGTTTTCATTTTTTTTACCTATTTCTTATTCTGCATATGAGCCAATTATTTCATATCCAATCGGAATGAAGGGATGATTGGAAAGATACGGCGTCTATCATTTCCCAATAAATTTATTGCATTTAGAAGGCGAGTGCCTTTTACTTGTTTAACATAAATTACGACACGAAAGACGGTGAGCATATACTTAGATATAGGTAAAGCTATCTAGGAATACGGTGAAACTAATTACTATGCGCGATTAGCCCGCGGTATAAATACATGAGACATTTTATTATTTTTAATTTTTTTTTTTCTTCTAGTATTTAGTATAAAATACGGGCAGATGGTTGAAACCGTCTTTCCTTATCAACATTTTTCGATTCTTTTTTTATATCATCCGTTTTTTTTTTTTTCTTTTTTCTTTCGCGATAACGTTGCTGATTTATATTGGCTATTTTCGCGTGTCGTATGCCTGTGTAGTTTCTTTACCAAATTGTGAAAAAAAATGTCTCTCCTATCTTTAGGTGCGTATTGTGATCTCTTATCAACGGGACAATTTTACTTTCACTAACATCTCTAATGGGCACAAATGGGTTCGAATAAAAAGTGAAAAAGTATCAAATTAAATTCTATTGAATTCGTCTCTAGGTATAATAGAAATGAATTAGTTAATTCACATCTACCTGTACCGTGGTTCAAGGATCGTATTCTAGGCGAAAGAATCACAATGAGATCTACATCTTTGCATGAGGGGGTGAAATTTTTTAGTTATTCAATTTATTTATATTCTTGACACTTTATTTGTGCCCGACATCTGGTCGGGGCAGCTGCTTGCAGTTGGTTGATATACAATACGTAGGTATGTGTACCTATACGTATAGTTCAGACTTTATCTTGTCCTGCACCTAGAGAGCTAGTGAATGCAGCCGCTGTGCACCGTCCTCGTCACGAAATTGTCTTCCCCCTGCAACTAACCCACCCCAGCCACCATATACCACCTACAAAACGTACGACAAAAGGAAAAATGGACGATTATGCTTTTACCCTTGTTGTAATTTTTTTTTTTCTATTTTTTATTCTATGCTCCGATGGGGTTAACTATAGCTAGTCTCCTTCTTTCTCTCTTCTTATCTCCATCTCTTGGACAATATTATGGAAATTCTTGTCCTCCACAAAGGGAAGAATGCTTCAGGCAACTCCTCGAGGCTGCATACAAGTGAGGTAGATGTACCATTTGCGGCCACTGTACCGCTTGTGGCCAAGCTTGACGAATGCTTCCCTCCTTTCTGGCACCATAAATCTATTCAATTATTGAACTAATCACGAAAACATACCCTACAGCAAATGTTAGACTCAACTTTTCCAGTATTTGATTGTTTAAAAGTGTAGTTTTTAATAGTTGAGGCTGTTAAAATAGTTTTGTACCGTTTGTGGCCATGCTTGACGACTGCTTCTCTCTTTTCTGGCACTATAAATCCATTCAATCATTGAACTAATTACGAAAACATACCCTACAGCAAATGTTAGACCCAACATTTCCAGTATTTGATTATTCAAAAGTGAAGTTTTTAATAATTAAGGCTGTTAAAATAGTTTTGTACCGTTTGTGGCCATGCTTGACGACTGCTTCTCTCTTTTCTGGCACTATAAATCCATTCGATCATTGAACTAATTACGAAAACATACCCTACAGCAAATGTTAGACCCAACATTTCCAGTATTTGATTATTCAAAAGTGAAGTTTTTAATAATTAAGGCTGTTAAAATAGTTTTGTACCGTTTGTGGCCATGCTTGACGACTGCTTCTCTCTTTTCTGGCACTATAAATCCATTCAATCATTGAACTAATTACGAAAACATACCCTACAGCAAATGTTAGACCCAACATTTCCAGTATTTGATTATTCAAAAGTGAAGTTTTTAATAATTAAGGCTGTTAAAATAGTTTTGTACCGTTTGTGGCCATGCTTGACGACTGCTTCTCTCTTTTCTGGCACTATAAATCCATTCAATCATTGAACTAATTACGAAAACATACCCTACAGCAAATGTTAGACCCAACATTTCCAGTATTTGATTATTCAAAAGTGAAGTTTTTAATAATTAAGGCTGTTAAAATAGTTTTGTACCGTTTGTGGCCATGCTTGACGACTGCTTCTCTCTTTTCTGGCACTATAAATCCATTCGATCATTGAACTAATTACGAAAACATACCCTATAGCAAATGTTAGACCCAACATTTCCAGTATTTGATTATTCAAAAGTGAAGTTTTTAATAATTAAGGCTGTTAAAATAGTTTTGTACCGTTTGTGGCCATGCTTGACGACTGCTTCTCTCTTTTCTGGCACTATAAATCCATTCAATCATTGAACTAATTACGAAAACATACCCTACAGCAAATGTTAGACCCAACATTTCCAGTATTTGATTATTCAAAAGTGAAGTTTTTAATAATTAAGGCTGTTAAAATAGTTTTGTACCGTTTGTGGCCATGCTTGACGACTGCTTCTCTCTTTTCTGGCACTATAAATCCATTCGATCATTGAACTAATTACGAAAACATACCCTACAGCAAATGTTAGACCCAACATTTCCAGTATTTGATTATTCAAAAGTGAAGTTTTTAATAATTAAGGCTGTTAAAATAGTTTTGTACCGTTTGTGGCCATGCTTGACGACTGCTTCTCTCTTTTCTGGCACTATAAATCCATTCGATCATTGAACTAATTACGAAAACATACCCTACAGTAAATGTTAGACCCAACATTTCCAGTATTTGATTATTCAAAAGTGAAGTTTTTAATAATTAAGGCTGTTAAAATAGTTTTGTACCGTTTGTGGACGGGCTTTGATTTACATGGTAATGAGTATGGCCACAGATGGAGCAAGTGATGACCACAAACGGTACTAAGGTGGCCAAAAACGGTACGTCTATACCCTATACCTAAATCGCTTGGTATTTCGTAGCTAGAATTTCAGTGGGACAGTTGTCAATAACGTTTTGGGTCCTCCGAACACTACGGTTATTTTTTCTTTGTTTGTGGAATATGTTGACGTTGTTAAATACGGACTTACATTCACTGGAATAACGTTAAACGTTGTACGTTTGTAGGGTACGAATTGGTAAGGGAAGAGAAGATGAGGGAAGATAGTTATCTCAAGTTGATATGGCGTATCGCCAATTTAGACAACAATTTACTCCTGAATTATGAATAAATTGTTATTTTCCCAGTTTTTACAAGGGAAGATAAAACGATAAAGCATTTTCTGATCCGTAGGGAAGTTATATCCTCAAATATTTAGCCCCGTAAATATCTGGTAGTCAGTTCCGAAAATCCGAAGCTGGGTTAACGAGGTCCGATGAACATGATTCCGGAAATACTTCCTAACAGAATTACCCTCGGTTCACTGTCCGACCGGTGAATTTTCCCTCGTACAGGATTTAAAATTTCCCGAAAAATTAACGTGATGGATTGATGAATGAAAAATTTTCTGTATGTTATATCCTACTTTTGCGGTTAAAAATCGACTCGTAAATTCCCATTGTCTTCCCAAAAGACGTGGCTATAAAGAACGCTGTAACCATATGGTCTGAAAAGATTTCTATGCTTTTAATAGAAAGAAAAAAAAAAAAACACAAAAACATCGCAATTCCATCACAAGATTCTTTTGTTTCAAATTCTGCGTACCTACAGAATTCGGTTCAGATATATTTTTATGAAAATTTAACAGTGGAACACACGCAGGGGCTGCCTCGCAGAGGTATCTTGCTTCCGAGGGTTATCCCACCCTTGCGGAACGATGAAAGGGTCTTTTTTTCAAATTCGTTCGTGAAGGAATAAAGAAGGTTACAATTTTGCGGCTCGCACATTTATATGCACCCATTTGAAGTTATAGGCTTCAAGGTATAGGGGCGAGGGAGAAGGAGGCAAGACGGACACCGTATTAACTTTCTCAAAAACGAGACTTATTTCAATTTTCCGACGTTATTCACGCAAAGAAAGTGCGCGAAATAGGTAAAATTGTTCATCTGCTGGAGCTGATGACGGTGATATATCCTTCAACTACATCCGCGATTTCTGCACTATACCGTCAGGAAACGTAGGCACTGATTTATTCGAATATCGTTGGCCGGCCGAATCGCGCTGGCAACTCTACCAACTTTTCAGTAATATCCCTAGTTTCGTCGTCTGCTAGATTCACGAGAAACATAACCTATTCCTGCCACGGTCTGCCGCCATTTGTATTTGACAACAATTGGGAACAAATAGCAGACGAACTCTAGGGATATTCGTGGCAAGTCAGAAATTGGCGGCCTTCGTAATATTCGAATAAATCAGCGCCTGCGCGCTTGGAACCTGTAATTTCCGCATAATCGCACGGTATAATGAAACAGATACCCAATGTTACCTGAAACGCGATGTTTCACACTATTTTTGTCAAACATAAGTTCAAATCAGAATAGTTCAAAAAAGAAAGTGAAGACTTGGGGTAACTTGATTTCCTCACTTAAATCCTGGCCCTTTTATTTTATTCTAGTAACTTTTTATCGTCAAAGGGTTGTAACATGACATAACATAAATCAATTGTTTTTTCGCGTTTCATTAATCTTTTTGCGTTCTTGTGTCATTGGCGGCGATCAAAAATACCCACGTCGGAATATGATGAAAAATCAATCAAGATGAAATTATTATTTTTAGATTTGGTACCCGTTTCGCCACCCTCTCCCTACAATATATCCGCGAATACGACCGAAAAACCGCGTTTATTGTTCGGAATTAATAAATTCTGGCTATATGAATCGCCTAAATATACGTATACCTACCTACGTCGAAGAGTATAATTGGCCGCATCGATTCGTGAAAATGAAAAAAAAAAATATGAAAAATTTTTTCCTTTATTTTCTTTTTTCTCTTTTTATATATACCTCCTACATCTGAGTAGAAAACAATGGTTAAAATTCAGTTTACTAACCCCTAGTGTATGTACATACATATACGTATATAAGGTACTATATAAGGTACGTTAATCTTGTACTCTGTTGGCGGTTGGTGGTACAGCTAGCTACGACAGGGAGGGTGGCATGTACAATGGCCTTTGTACAGGGAGAAACGGAATGTGAAAGCTCGCGGAGGGTAAGACAATCGTACGAAACCCGGGGGTGTGGAGGCTACCAGTGCTTCTAATTAGCAATTTGAGGCAATAAACGCGTAAAGCCAGAGCGGGGCTTCTGACGCCACCGAAAAAAGAACGAAGAGAGAGAGAGAGAGAGAGGAAAAACGAAAGAAAGGAAAATTCGGGAACTGCAATCGACGTGACTTTTATACCATTCGCCATTATGTGAATTACACACCGCGAGCTCGGGGATTCCCCCAAATGAATTGATAAACCCATAAAGTTATAAACTTTTTTTATGGATTTTTACGCCACTCTATATGAATTAATGAATAATCGTGTATCACGTGAGGAGGCGATTCACGGTGTGCCAATGCACTTCTGGGGGGTCCTATGAACTCTTGTGATACACGTGTATGGGTGTAAGGTGAGGTATACAGTTGCAACCGAAGTGCAGTAGGTATTTAAAAGACGAGTGCTGAATAACGAGGGAATTAAAATATAATTATATGTACCTACGTAGATTGGAGAAGGTGTAGGTGTAGGTGTAGGTGTTATGCCTATACGCACTGCAGTCAGGGGTTTACATTTACAATTAGACTTGTAACCGCAGTACCATGTTATGACTGGGCTGGACTGGCCTTGTGTTGTCTTACGTATCCAAATTTTCTAACGCTAACTACTTACCCACACACGAAGGCGATGAAATCGTTATTCAATATCCGAGGCTCATTGTATCCACGAAAATTTACCCAAAAGTAATATTCAAATCTGCACACCCTTTCGCTGTTTTTCAAAATCGAAAAAGAAATTTACCTCCTCCAGCGAGGATCAAGGAAAAAAAAAAACGATTACAGTTTTTTGGAGAAATAACGTGGGTGAAAATAAAAATAATGAAACAATCAAGTAAACTATGAGTAATTCAATTTTTCCCTTTTGTTTTTTCTTGTTTTTCAAATTATTCATGTATGGACTATATACATGGGTTGATCCAACTACCTTATATCCTACGTTATTTTTTGCCACTCATAGTTACATGTGTATATATAGCAGTATATTTGAATTTGAATATATATATACATGGTGAGTAATAAAACGGCCTCGTTCCCCCCTCGAATTCTCGGTAATATCCTATACCTACATATCACTACCACGTTAACGCTTAACGTTTCCGGTTCCGGGTCTACGCGAGGACGCAAACCATTGCCGGACGTGTAACATACATATAAATATAATAGATACATAAGTAGTTATATATCCTTACCGGGAAATTATAACTCCGTTTACATAGTCAAGGTACGAATATTACCTGCGCCGTATATAATTCGCGGTAAAACTGTACGTATATCTGGCACATATCTGGCCGAAAGCTTTTGCCGATATCTTGACCGGTAAGAGGTTTCATTTAAACAAAAGCTCGCGTCTCATATCATTGAAGAAAATTTTATTACTCGAAAAAATTGATAGTTTTTAGAATCGAACGAGACGCGTCGATGTAGAGTCGATTGATATCGCAGAAAAGAAGAGCAATCCGCATCGATGGAACTTTACGATTCTCGAGAAAGAATAACGTGCTCCGAAACGATAGGGCAGTGATTCACAACTTTAACCCTTTTCTTCGGAATTCGCTAGAACCCTTAATTCTAAGATAATGATCGATACGAAATTTTTCGTCGACTTGATATAAGACGTAAATGTTTTTCCTTTAAAAAAATAAAACCAACGGCGTTATTTCGCGCGTTTATATTCGCTCGAACGCGATTTTAAACTCTGAGAGTGCAGCATACGTACGGGGGTGTGTAACCTTGGTGGAGGCTATATAGTGAAGATATTCAACCTCGGGATCGATCCTGCCTGCAGCCAGGGCGAGGGGTAAATAGAGGTAAGAGAGGGTTCACTGAAGGGGTAACCTTGACCCGGGGATGAACGACCCTCTTGGAGCGCGTGGCTTCCTCTTTGCCCCTCCGCACTCCCGCGACCACGACGCGATATGCGCGCACCCTCTACGATACTGATATCGTCGGCGCATATGCCTACACGATCTACTCCTCCCTGTTCAATTTGCGCTCCGTTCAATCCGCACTCTGCTGCACTCCCTCAAAAAAAAAAAAAAAATTCAAAAAAAAAAAATTGAAAAATGGAAAAGATCCTAATTTTTTCATTTTCCATGTGTTTTCTTTTTCTTTTTTTTTATTTTATTTTTTCCACTTTTGAAATGCTAGTGAAATACATACTCATTTGAAAATTTTGTAAAACTACGCCTTACACAGATTTTCTTTTTATTGCATGGAAGAAAAGTTGAAATTTTTCATGGAATATCCTATAAATTTACATTGTTTCGGGAATTTTTATTTAAATTAGTTTGTCCGAAAAAAATATCATCGTTTTACGAGGTGTCAAATTCCAAAACTTAATTTGTAAAATTTAACCATGCATGGGTATGCGTCTATGTATAAATGAATGGCGAGGCTGTTACGTCGATTATAATATTAGCTCTTGAAAGTGGGCAAAGTTATTGTTGGGTCGACGGCCTTTTAGAAGTAAACAACTGATATACCTATACATAAGGTATAGCCTTTGGCAGGTGGGAAGCGAAACGGAGACCTTGACTATTTTCCACTAGAGTTCCCCTCTGCTCGGTTCACAGATCTCGCAGCAGCTCCTTCCGCAATCACCCAATTATATACCCAAGAATAGTAACGCATCAGGCCCTACTTGCTTATCGTTATAGAGTATCAGCCTTAATTCAGTCATATTAGAATTTCAACGCACCTACATTGGCCAGAACGTCTCCAAATATAAACAAAAAAAAAAAAAAAAGAAAAAAACAAAAAAATTGAGTCGAAACCCCAGGTTCCTATCTCAATTCTAAGCACTGCCTCAAAGCCTTCGAACTTTCCCATTTTCACACATCGCGTTCCCATAATATTGATGGAGCGGAATTTCCTCACATGATAAAGAAACCAGATCCGTTTATACCATTCGAATATAAATGGACGAACGTAGAGCGCAGGCTGTAAACTGAGATACACACCATAGGGGTCAGTTCAGTTATTGTTATTACTGTTCATCAGTAGACAACTGGGTAACGACTTGAGTTTGCTGGTGCAGGGCTTACGGTCAACACCGTCGTCTTTGGCCTCAGGAGGAAATTGATGTGGAACGTATACACTATATAATATAATGATTACAATATGAGTAATACGTGTCGTAAATTTTGAAATAAAAATTTAGGAAATGAAAATCAGAAATATTCCCATAAGGAAACAATTTAGCTTGTAGTTATCCGCGGGACTATAAGGATCGAAGTTCTTGAGAATTTTAAATGAAGTTTTTCGAAAATTAGTTACGGAATATTTCCTTGCAGTTTAATATATTTGTGTCAGAGTAATAAGGAGCATGCATGCCAGAATTCGTCTAATAATTTATTGGTCTGTGTGTTATATATTTCGTAGTAAATTAAAGGCAGCGTATAATATCCTTGAAAAATTTAAGCCTCACGTCCATATGCGTGCGTGTATATAACTCGCGATTGTAGTATTTATTTATGCATGTGTTTGTATACGCGTGTACCTATATTGCATACGTGAATGATTGTGTCAGTCCGCGGGGTCGCGGGACCGCGTAGCGTAGCGCGAAGGCCTTTTCCTGCTGGTTTTCCCTCTACTCTGCCCTTACATCCTCGTATATAAAATATATACAAATATATATATGTATATATACAGCGAGAGAAAGTAATCAATACTATAGGAAGGTGCGTGGGCGTCGGGGACGGGGCGGAAGAGGAAAAGGAAAAGGAAGAGGAAGAGGAAAAGGAAGAGGAAGAGGAAGAGAACGAGGAGAAGGAAGAAGAGATGGAGAATAAGAAGGAGAAGAAGCAGTCCATTGCGAATTTCATAGCTATTTCTATACCCCCGTAACAATTTAGGAAACATTTTCCCACGCACGAAAAAAGGGCACAAGAAAATTTCGAAAAAAAATTAACCTTTTCTCACGCGCCTGCAGTCTTCTTTCTCTGTACTCTGAGCCGAGTTCTGATCCAGGAAATGATCCTTAAAATTTTCTGAACAAAACCAATTTAGGTATAATATAGGTATACAAGGTCCTTTGTGTTCGATATCATTTTTCTCATTTTATAATGAAATAAAGGAGTTATAAGGCCCGGAAAATCTTTTAGAGTGAGAAATTGACGAGTGTAACAAGGTTCCAGGACATTAACGCAGCCACTAGCGAAAGGATCGATTTTGAGAATCTATACAGGTTCAGTTCATTTTCATTCGTCTAGCCAATAACTACGGGAATTAATTAAACCCACGGTATACATTACCGAGTTTTCCCCACGTTTAACGTTTCCTTACAAATTCCGAATCGATTTATTCTTCCTTTCACGTATTTATAGACATTTTTAGACGTTCAATTCTGCGACCAGATCGCGCTATATGGCATAGCAGATACAGCTAGCTCATGACTATCCTCTCTCTTGCCCATCGTCTTTTAATACGAACTGATAAAACGGCATCGCGAACGTCCAGCATCGCAATAAACATACGTTCGTGATTTTATTCGATTCTGCAGTATATGCGTATTTTTCTTTTCTTTTTTTGTCTCATAGCCGAATCGCGATTAATCTCGTACGAAAAACTATTTTTGATCAGAAAGCGAAGATTCTTTGGAAATATGATAAGACGATGTATACATAGCGATATGATAAAAATCACCTGTAATCGTTGATCTCGAACCTATACCGATACTTAACGATCAGGGAATAACTGCATGAATTGTTACGAACTAGACGTGAAGGTATAATGTGATAGAGATCGATGAACCGTTGGATTCATATAGTTTCGTTTTTAATCATTTCAAGCGTTCGTCGCCCGCCCGCCCGCACGTATAGGTATAGGTATAGGTGTAGGTTACCTATATGATCAGAAGCCGAGCTATAGCGGTTGCCTTTATTAATTGACGGTAATTGAATACAAAGAGAAAAAAAGAAATATAATTTCCTGCGAACTTATAGGTACGTATAGGTAAATAACCGACGAATAATGATTTCTACCATTATTCTGGTTGAAATAGAAAATCAATGACCCAAAACCTCCGAAACTCACTTATATAGAGATAAAAAAAAAAAAATTGAATAAATCGACATAGCCTCCGAAGGATCAGAATCATATAGACGTATGCCACTTTTATTCTCGTAACATCGGAGCTGCAGACAGACCTGTGAGCTAGCTAAGCCAGCTCATCTATATCTGATCTCTTCAGGTTCATATGTATGTGTATATAGCTGAGCGAGAACTGCTGCTGCACTGTCAACGGAGAAGGTTCGGTGTAACGTGCAGCGAAACGATTCTTAGAAACTCAGTTAGGTGTGTTAAGTTAGGGTTAACGTTAGGTTGGATGGGATTAGCTACCGGAGAACTAAGTTTTATCCTGAACCTCAACCTCGCGGACAATTCTATATGACTGTATACAGAGAATCGCGCGACTGTATATATGCATCACTCACACTGCAGTTCGGTATGTGATTAAATATCGCGCAACTATACCTACGTATACGTATCTACGTTCTCTCGAGTCTACTAGCTGCAGCAGCAGCAGCAATGTGCAGCCTCGTGTCTTCCTGATGTTGCACTTTTTCAAATTCTACTTATTATACGTGTACTATAATCTTTATATCACGTCCGGACGCTGGGTGATGTACTATAATATGTGAAATCTGACAGACAAATTATAACGTTTCTTTTTTTTTTTTTTTTCATAATTCCGTAATCGAGGATAAATATAAATGCAAATCTAGCAGATATAAAGTATTGCAATAATTTCAAGGATTATTTATAAAATAATTCGTAGCACGTCACCTATGCGAAATTAGTTTTTAATTTATTAATAATCATACAAGATCTCCAAAAATCTGAATCGTACAAAGATTCGGATAATATATTCCAGTGTTCGTATTATTTACGATTCGCGCTATTCTTCGCGAATAGTATATCAGTTTTATTATTTCCAAACGACGTATTGGGCGCTAAATGTTGTAACTTTTTCGCACCAAATATAGGGCATACGGCTGATATTTGAAAAATGTATTTTTCCAAATCGTTGATATTTCCATTTTTTCACTAACGACGAGAGGTACGTGTCGGTATCCTGACCCCGCACGTCCGGAAGAATTTTCTTCGCTTTCAAATATATGAAAAAAAAAAAGAAAAAATTGGGAATATCGAAGGGTTGATTTCGTACCAGTTGCGTATACACGCGCCTATATATATATGAGGATAAAATAGTACCTAATACCTATACATAAATAACATGATAAATATATTTAGGAAATAAAATATTCTATCGCGTTATATATGAGTGAATTATTATTTATATATATAAGTGAATAAAAATAAAAGAAAATTAACAAAATAATAAATAATTTCATAAAGTATTTCGGATAAAAGGTATGCGACGAAAAAATCGAGACAGAATTCGTATCACAACGTAGTATGCTAATGAACGTCTATATCAGGCCGGTTTGCAAATGGTGGCTGTCCACGACCAGCCGCCATTTTTACGCGAATCCCACCTCGCAAATTAAATTGGAAATTTTGACGAAATTATTTTGATATTTTTACCGTTTTTTATACCCTTCAATCCCTCGTATTAGCCCTAAGAAAATAGCGAGCTTTAATCATACCGATATCAAACTCTGATGCACTTTACGCACCGCAGTGCATTTCACCCGAAGATATATGTCTAAAACGGATCAAAAAAAAAAAAAAGAAAAAATCAAAAAGGACAAAATCTATGCACATTTCTTTCCATTCTTTGATTCGTCGCGGTTAAATTACCGCTCGTATCACAGGGCGGAATAAATTTATTATCAAACGATAAAATAGCCCGAAATTATACATGTGTGCAAAAATAGGTAGATACTTCATAGCAGGACCCATCAGGGTCGAGAAATTCTATATTCCACCGTTTATTTTCATCAAATGCAAATAATTGGTTGCAGTTTTGTATACCGATGGTCAGTTTCAACCGATATTGCATCTCATTGGCGACGAGCTTTGATGGGAAATATTAAAGCTCCCTTTATATCTATAATGCTGGTGGAAATTGCAGATTTGTAAACGAGCTGTGATGAGATCAGGTCTATTTCGACGTCCTGTAAGCGTATACAAGTTTGATTTATCGAATTTCTTTTGGCCATCTCAACTCTCAATCTTCCATTGTATAAATCTTTGTCAGTCTTTATATACGCCAAATGCAGAATCGAAAACTGCATTAGTAGAAGAAAAAGAAGGGCCCTAAATAAAGAGCGAGACGTGATCGGAAATACAGAATTCGCGATGGTATTTACGCCCTTTAATATCCCAACGGTCAGTTCGGTCCGGTTACGACCGACTTCGAAGCCATCAAGATTCACGAATCAAGGTCTGATACGTACCTGCATTGCACGAAGTGAATTGCCGATTGATCATAAATTTATTTTAGAAAGAAAGAAACTTTCTTTCCCACGATAAACGCGTTTCGTTTCAACTGGATGCATTCGTTATACCTGAGGTCTTCGGAGCTGCCCGAAGGGCCTGGGAGTGTGGTAACATTTCGGACTTTTAAGCGCATATAGTCGCTGCCGAAGTCGGGTTCCAATAATCGGTTTCAACGCTCAAGGATCGTTGGGATTAGCATAAAATCAGGTAGAAACAGTCCCGAGGTGTATTCTGCACGGTATAATACCTTCGGAAATCGCATCATCAGGTAGGCGTCGACCCGGTGTCGACCTTCTTAGAAATCGGTCAAAATCATCCGAGGACCATCCTGTCGCCTTGGAGTTTGCAGATGTGCAGTTTGTATCGCGTTTAACATCTCCGTATTCTTTTTCCCTTTTTTTTTTTTTCCACCCTGTCTCTTTTTTTCTCTCCTCGTTTGATGCGATCAAGGCTCTGATCCCGCGAGGCGCCTATGATCGACAAAGGAAACTTGTTTTTGAAAAGCCTTTCCTTACGCTAAAGGATTTCGACTTTTCGTTTAAATTCATCATCTCTCACCGACAAACGGAAACGCTTTCGTGGCTTAGATGTATCGTAAGAGGAAATAGAAAAGCCAGTTTTCTTATCGCGGTCGAACCGCATGCCTCGAGATAAACTTCTACCGCTGCACGTAGAGTCGTCGAAAGTTTTGGGAACTATAATACCACTCGAGAGTTATAGAATAAGAAAGATCCGAGGAGATCAGAACGCCGAGTCGATATCATTTCGGTTTTATATTTGAACCCCGATGTTTTGAATCCGGAGAACGGTAGCTGTGTCGAGATGAAAGATTTTTTTTTCGCCACATTTTCACGCATAGAATTTAACTCGAAAATTTCACCCCTTAAATTTTCGAGTTCTACTTTCTTCCGAGGGCGATAGAGAGAGACAGAGAGAGAGAAAGAGAGAGAGAGAGAGAGAGAGAGAGAGACCAGCCTTACCGACCGCTGTCTAGTTTCGGGATGAAACTAACGCGTTAAACGACCAAAAGATAGAGCCACAAACATGCGGCGCCACCGTCTCCACGTCGCGGCGCAACGCAAGGCAACATAACGCAACGTAACGCGTCGTTGCCTACTACGTACGCAACTATAACATGAACTGTCTTCATAATAACAGACAGAGAAGCGCATAATTTGTCGATGAAACACACCCAAAGTTAAATAAAAATAAAATTTCATATTCGCATTTTATTTAGATATTTTTAAAAAGAAAGAAATCGAATCCGGAGGAGGTGAAAATAAGACGCGATACAGTATCTCCGATAATCAACGATTTCAAACAATTTTTTCCTTCCACTGGCTGCGGTATAGATAGACATACATATAATATATATGGTAACAATTTTCCGTTACTTAACGGGGCACCGATTAGCTGGTATCAAAGGACAAACTATAGATACATTTTTTATTTATTTATATATATATGTATAAATTTTTTTTACAACTTTGGTGGGGAACCGTGCGTGTTTATTTTTTATTTATATAGATAATCGCCTGTAGATTGATGGTGTTTCGTCATATCCTATATATAAAAATTTCGTGTAGGATATAAGAGGATGTAAGTATGTATCGGTTACCGATTATTACAAGATAGGAAATTATTTTCCCGCGATGCATAAAAACGGTATGGTTAATTATTTTAGTTTAGGATACGTATATGGGTGTGTACTATATAGGTATGTATACCTACAGATTTGGAAAGTCTCGTATATTAGAGGATGAAGTTTAGGTCACGGTGACCGCGTTTAAACTGCGTTTTATCATGGAGTTGTATGTTTTTTGAAAAGTTCGTACTACTATATGTATAGCTAGGTGTAGGTATATAACATTCGGGAAATGACCGCGTGTCTCAACGTTGTCCCGACTGCGTGGAAGTTTCTAGCTTCTAGATAGATAGATACACGCTATACATAATATATATATGTAAGTATATGTATGTGTAGTTTTGGTATATAGGTGTATATATATATACCTACCTATCCCTAGTCGCTTTTCACGGGTCGGCTACAGAACGCGTTTGTCGTTGTGAATTTACGTGTAATGCACACACATATATAAACGTGCGTACTAACTTACATATCCACGTCCATATGTAACCGCGGCTCACGAGGTTCAAAAAAATTACGATCAAAATTTATCATCGAAAATCTATCCGTTCAACGAATTTATAGCAAAATGGCTGCAGCAGGGAGGAGAGAGAGAGAGAAAAATAAAACAAAAAAAAAAAAAAAAAACCTACCGTCACGCCGAATGAGTACTCGCTTAATATATTTCTCTACCAAAAACGACCTCCGTTAATTTCTTCAATAAGAATAAAAACTGAAACTGAATTACGCGAAAAAAAAAAAAAAAAAAAAAAAAAAAAACAAAAACTCGAAACTCTTGCATATTCAATTTAATGACGATGAAATTTGAAGTTGGAGTAGGATATTCAATTTTTGACCGCATTGATACTCGGGTATATATATATTTTGGGAACATTAATGGGAGAAGAATGCCGAGTATCGTATTTAGGATGGGATCGCGGCGGTTGTTTCCACAAAATGGCCTAAACAATGTATTTTTTTATTTTATTTTTTTGCTTTTTTCGTTGATTTAGGTTGATATTTGAGTAGGGTTTTTTTTCTTCGGCGTTAATTTCGTCGCATATATATGTGTCATATGTATTCAAGTGGGTAGGTATTTAAGGCTAAATTTTTTCGACTCGAATTTATATTTCTGAATTTAAGGTATTTTTATACATCGCGGGGCTGCGCGGACGTGGCTGTAGTAGGTACGTCACGGAGCTGCGTCCGACCGATTCTATTAACCTGATTTTTTTTTTCTTTTTTCTTTTTTTTCTTCTTATTCCTTTGGTTAAAATGTTGCGGGATTAAATTTCTTTGATATCGGTTGTACACCTAACTTCACCCGAGCGGCGCAATTTATCGCTAAAAACTTTGTCGATCCTAATAATGAAACGACGAACGGAATTTCCAACTTCGGTAAGAGAAAAAAGAAAAAAGCTCTGCAGTTCATTCCAAACTTCGGAATTCTTTCACCCGACATTTTGGATTGAAATCCGTACATATAGCGCCTACAGGTAGATAAAACCGTAATAACCTATTTTTTACAAATACGATATACTTTTCGGAGAAAAATTGATATATATATAACAACGCCAATTACGTCGCCGCATTTTCGTATACCCCGTTAAATCCGAAACTCATAATTTTCCCCCCAGTTCTCTATAAACATCGGACATTAGCTGATCGAAATTTACAGGTATATATTATATACACGTGGATTAATATTTCGGGGAAATAGTTACGCGGAAAACAAAACCGTGAATAAAAATTCACCAAATTTTCCGCAGAGTGGGAAATTTACTCCTTAGGGATGAAAAACTTTGGCGTTCTTGATTTCACTCGGCAAAAAATAATTTTCAATTTTTTTTTTTTTTTTTCCACTCTCGTAAAATTTCCGCAAAGTTTAGTTCGGTTGTATAGTCTCTGCAGTGTAGACGTACGGTATAAGGTCCGCCATATTGGCGCGGGAAACGCGTTTTCTGTTAAATATGAATTGTATGACGTAGATTGGCAGATCGAGCGCGGGAATCCGGCATGGAACCATCGGCACTACGACATTAGCCCGTCGCGGAGCTGCTCAGCTCGCGGAATTCGGCGTTGTGAACGACCCAGAGTTGGAACCAAGTCGACGCCATTATGGCGGCCGTGTGACGCCAGGCCTGAGGACGCGATAACGAGAAGCGTCGCGCCACGTGTGACACAAGTGAGCGAGAGAGAGAGAGAGAGAGAGAGAGAAAGAGAAAGAAAGATGAAGAGAGAACGAGTGAGCCGTAGGTGCAGGACGGGAGAAGAGCTTCGAGTCTCACTAATACACGCCGGCTCTGCACCCGCACACGCATATGCGTGTACCGAGGATAAGAACGAGAGAGAGATAGAGCGAGAGAGCGAGGGAGGAAGGGGCGGGGAGGGGGTCCACGTGAAACGACGAATCTTGTGTCGAACTACGCGGCTCCTGGTTGGCGGGGTCGAGTGACTTTTACCTGTCGTCTTACCTGTCGAGATCGACATGGCACACAGAAAATAGAAAAAAAATGAAATGGAGTTAAAAGCTGTGGGTGTGGGTGCGTTTAGGTGTGAAACAGTACGACGGGAAAATATATGTAGCTCGGAGAGTTTCAGTTTCCAGAATCTTTGGGTTTAGCTATATAACACAGGGGAGCGTGTCGATTATCGCGGGGATGCAGGTTGTCGCCGTTTTTAATCGATACATACCCACATACATGTCGGAATAATGAAACGACAAGGGTATTCCTTCTGTATACGAAAGCAGATAACCTATACGTGTAATGAACAATATCGTATTGATATTCGGAAAAATTGATGCGTTTAATTTGTATCAAGCGGCCATGCGACGAAACGTTACGTAACGTACGTAAGGCATTGATGACTCTTGCGCCAGAAAAGATTTGCGAGTCGCCAACACTAAATCTACTACTTTTATGAATGCGTGTGAATATGTTTTATTTAGCTGCAGTTTTAATTTTGAAATTATACCTAAAGCTGCGATATATGCTGTTACAAAAATGTTAAACTACGTGCGTTTATATTCGTATTCGATCCTTGTCACCTATAAATATATAATAGAACAAATTAACGAACCGATTCATCAACTAAACTTCACACCTAATAATGTGTCGGAGACTCGCGGTTTAGTAATCTTTTAAATTTCTCTAGGGTTACGGGTAGAAACAATAAAACGAACGCCGGACGCTCTTCGGGTTACATACCGTGCGTTCCAGGTTACGTAAGAGGCGGTGGGTACCGTAGGTACCTACCGTATAGTTATATTTAACAGGGGGCGGTAGACTGTCACGAGAAAGTGGCGGGCTGCTGCTTCTGCTTCTGCTGGTGATGCGTGCATCGGACAGGTTTATTTCCCGCCAACAATTGATATACCAAGGATATAGTGTAGATGGGTATTGTGCGTGCGGATTAAGAGCGATCGAGTATACCTGTGTAGCGTTGCAATTGTGAAAATCTAACCCGCAATGTAGGTAATCCCGGTGAAAAGACAAACAACAAGGAGACGTACGTATATAACGATGAATAGAAAAGGAAAATCGGAAAAATGAGGAATAACTGATGGGAATAGGAATTATAAATGAAGAAGAATGTACCTAAGAACCGTGAAATATCACCTGAATGTATATACCCACGTTATACAGGTGAAATATTATTTAGGCACGTGCAAGAGAGTAGCGCAATATCAGGTATCATAACGACGTTATAAGAGTCGGTATTGGCGAAAATATTATTTCAACGATCGGGAAATTACCTGAGGATTGAACCTCGAATGCGGTTACGGTATGGGTATTCTTAAATTAACTTCAAGCGTTAATATATGGACGGGGTTTAAGCGACTATAATTCCAAGAATCCTGTTTATGACAAATATTTGCTAGAAGCAAGACCGTCTGTACATATACCTACGATTTCGCTAGATATAGGTAAATACATAGATCCAGCGAGTTGGGTTCACGGTTGGGTATAATATACACATACGTTTTCGAAGAACAATAATAAGTCAATTATGGACAGATTATTGAGCCTACGAGGATTACAGATACACGAAGAAATTATTTAACAACGGGAAGCGTACCTATATATATAACAACTCTGATGAATGTATACAGAAATCGATTTTCCAACACATTTCGAATTCCATATTTTCTTTCAAATTTTTCAAGAAACAAATCAATTAGGTTCTTTATTATTATCCAGAATAGCTCGTCCAATAGCTCGTCCACCAGTCGTAGATATGTATAACATAAGTATGTACATGTATACGTGATAAGGAATTGGAAAGTAAAGATGTTCGTTTGTCGTTTAAATTCCAATGGTCATAGCACGATACTATATAAGGTATATAATAGATCCGGTGGTACGCGTGACGGTTTGTTAGTGCAGGATATTGAGTTTACCTTTGACCATCGCCGTTGCGATCCTCGATATCCAATCGTTCCATCTCCTTCTGAAGGATCCCAGATTCTCCAAATTTATCCATAGACATAGCGCTCTCCTCTTTTGATAATATTATAAGTTTTTCTTTTCTTTTTTTTTTTTCTTCCTTCTTTACACGCGAGTAAACAATATTATTATTATTATTATTATTATTATTATGTACAGTAATAGTAACTTTTCAATATATATACTTTATTATATCTTAATTGATAAGTTTTAGTTAGCTGCCGCTAACTTTGAGGTAGAATATACACTGGCACACACTGGATTTCTTTTTATTTTTATTTTAAACTTCTTCTTCTCCTTTATCTTATTATTTTTTTATTTTTACTTTATTTTTACTTTTACTTTTTGTTTATTTATTAGCAACAAACCAAAAACAATAAACACAACACTGCTCTATATCTTCTTTTGTTTATTATAGGTTTATAGATTTTTCAATATATGAACGCGATTAACGTATGAAATTAATAGGAGCACGAAAACAAATTGATGATATAGTGTTATTGTTATTTATTTCTTGGTAATTTATAATATATATTGTAAAATGTAGGTATAATCGCGTTGTCGTGGCAGTTTTCGAGCAAAATACGACGATGGCGTTTTTATTTCTATATATTATATACTTTTTCCTTGATTTCTCTTCTTCTTTTCTTTTCTTTTCCTTTCCTTTCCTTTCCTTTACCTCTTCTCTATTCTCTCTTCTCTCTTGTCACTATATATGATTTACCCTGTGATACAGTCTTTCGTAAGAAATGAAATGAAACGAGGACTTAATAAACACAGGATCAAACTAAGGAGGTAGTTTGCTGCAGGTAATTTGAGAGTTTTCAATTAATATAGTATATTTTTAGTATATGTATATATCTATATATATAGAGGCGAGGGGGATTTACTCCGTTGGTTCGTACTGATATATATTGTTTGAAATTTAAATTCGGTCGAAACAGCGGTACAACACGTGACACTTTAGTGATGTGATGGAATCAACGACGACGACGACGACGACGACGACGATGAAATACGAAGAAGAACCAACGTAGAGACACTCGCGCACGCACACTAATCGGCCGGTAATACACACACACTCATACACATAGACACATACACACACACAATACTGCGCGCGATGTTGTATATACCGGACGAACTAAGAGAGGGATGCACAGGTACAAGACAGTCGTGAAGGGTATGGTAAAGAACCGCAGGAAATTGGTGCGATATCCTTTTACTCTCTTTCTCTTTCTCTTTCTCTTTCTCTTTCTCTTTCTCTTTCTCCCTCTCCGTCTCCTTATTTCCTCTTCTCTTCTATTTCCCTCCTCGTTCTTGCCCTTTCTTTCTCTTCTTTCTACACCGCGTCGCTGCAGCAGATCCCCATTAACGGTATTACGCGCGCGATGATTTCCTGTATAGTAGAAATAATCAGCTTTATAAATATTATCTCTTTTTTAAATGATGTTCGATCGGGGTATACTGTGTGCCCAATATCGCCGCTGAACTTCTGGCGCGAGCTGACGCGGCCCCGTAGTACAATACTGGTGTGTAGAGTGACGACCGAGCCAAAATGGTGGGTTGTCACCGATATCGCGGGAGCACTCGTCGAAAACTACGGCAAATTCACTTCAGGTATTCCCGATCCTGCGCCACCAACTATACTAACTCGATGCACCAAATAACAAATCCAAATTAAAACTGTGCGTGTGTTTACGGTATGCGGTTTAAGGGTGCAGGCGTTCTCACTCGCGCGCGCGTACCGTGTCGATTCTCTGTATAAGTTTTGATTACCGTCCGAAAATATATATGTAACGACGATCTACCTCTCTTCTCATTTACTTTTCCACGTATCTTCTTAGTCTTCTTATTTTTTTTCTTCTTCTTCCCTTTTTTTTCTCCTTCTTCTTCTTCTTCTTCTTCTTCTTATTATTCTTCTCTTTTTTCTCTTTCTTCTTCTTCTTCTTCTTCTTCTTCTGTCTCTTACAATTTCTTCTTCTTCTTTTTCTTCTTTTTCTTTCGAACTGAAGTAAATCGAGTTGAATTTTGAATCCGAATGATTTTTGTGGTGAAACGATCCCGTAGCGCAACACCGTGTGACAACGACAGCGTGTGCCTCCTCTCTCGCAGTGTAGTACAAGGGTATCTAGCGACAAGCGCGGCACACTGATATTATTTTTATAATCGTGTGCGGCGAGCGAACGGGGCGCCTTAGGCCGCGCCCAGCTTCCCCCACCCCTGTTACCTCCCCCACGCACAACCGTCGGTCGCCCCTCTTCTCTATCCTCGTACGCCCTCCGATCCCCTCCAACCCCGACGGGGTCCCTTGCCACTGAGGGGCAACCCGGCGATCGGCGAGGCTCTCCCCCTCTCCCGCCTCCCCGAGCTTCTTGCGCGCCTCAAACCCCAACCATCCCTCTGCCCCGCCGAAACCCCCGCCGACGCCGAACCGATTAGAAAATGCGTACGTCATCGGAGCAACAGAGCCGTCTGGCGGATGCCGGTAAGCGTTAAACGAGGATCCCCTCCGCTGTTTAGGCGACGCCGCGCCGCATGGGTTGCGCGCCGGGTTTTCCCTCGCTCGACGCCGATGCCCCTGCCGCGCAGGGTTTCGGCTGGGATCGCGAGTGCCACCGCGCCGATGCGGTGCGGCGCGACGCCGAAGCTACCGACGCGCCATCAACGCCGTAAGACCAACTAACGCCGCGTCACTCGACGTGACACGCGAGGCGCTGATCTTGCCGCCAAAAATTGTGCTGGGGCGCCGGATAAACGAGAGGTGGAACGCGACGTGGGCGTTTTAACATCGAGGTGCGTTTTCAGGAGGCGACGAAATCTCTTAGACGACTATAAGGCCAGAATTGAAACTCTGGATCGAGAGGAGACGACGACGACAACCACGGATTGGCTTACTACGCTCTATCCCATGCTGCTCGAGATCTCGGCCTATATTAGGACGCGGTATGCACTATACATATACGTCACGTGCGTATACGCCACCGCGATTTCATACCTCAACCCGCGGGGTATGGTCGCCGGCATATTTTCGCATTTTCTTACCAAACCATTCTGATGTATCAACCTATGTGTATACGTTAGGATTGTCGCCTCGTCGCACCATCATATATGAAGGGAATTTGTTCGTGGCGTGCGCCTTGGCCATGGCCTAGTGACCGCCAAGGCTGGCCCAAATTCTTTAGGTCTATGAGAGTTGATCCAAGTTTCATCATACTCCAGTACCTAAACGAATACCATCTCTGCGTTTCTACCAGTACAGCAATACCGAAATCGAAAGTCCTCGACCCGACGTTGAACCAAACTCACAATCAGAGTACCGGAAGTAATCGACGATTGATAAGAGCGAATCGCTGTGATATTGAAAACTCGAACGGGCGCGGATCTTTACCGTATAGCAAAGGGATTGAGTATCGGCAGATTGGTTTTACCGATGCGTAGGGTAATGCGAGGAGAGAGTCAAAAATAAGAATCTTCGAATTCGCGGAAATCGAACCGCCCCTAAGTTAGCTTTTCCTTCCCTTATACCTGAAATTCGAATGTGCGACCTTTCTTATCGTCGCGGCTGCTTCTACGCACCGTGTACATTTCTCTCGCAGCATTATACACATTTCCACACGTATTTAATCAATTGTTTCACCGCTGTGATATAAACACGCTGGAAGATAAGGCACATTGTGGTAACCCACATAGCTAATCGGCGCCCAAGTGGAAATAAGGTTCGGAAATGCCTGCGGTGTATTTTACATTCGTTTGATTTGACCATGATTATCAACAATGAATATATTCAAGAGAATAGAAAATTTGGAATGAAATTCAAAACGTCGACTCCCTTTCTCAACGACGTCATCCTGGGCCTGCAAGCGATCTGCAGACTCCTCGACCCATGAAGTTTGTCTAGGTACCTAGCGCCCAATAACCTGCAGAGTTTTACGACTTCCAGTTGTTTCGACATTCGGGACTTTTTTTCCGGGAATATTTCCTCCTCCGACGAAACGAAACGAAACGAAACGAAACGAAACGAAACGAAACGAAACGAAACGAAACTAACAGAGCTCAGAACTAATCGGTCTGATCCTTCCCAACTACCGACAACGGCGTCACCTTATAACATCCTCATGCTGCTGCAACTCTACGCGTCGACGCAAACGAGATAACTAGGGAATACCGACGACCAACTGTTGATGTGGTCGGGTATCCACGCCCTATTTTACTACGGCGAACACGTGACTCTATACTACTATGTGATTTTAAGAAATGTGCGGAACAGGGACCTTTCACTAAATTTTATGCATTTTTTTTTCAATTTTTAATCCCATTGAGAATCCAGCGATGTGTGATTATCAAATTGGGGTGTTTCTTTGAAATACGGGTTTTCACTAGTGCAGGGTTCAGTAATAATTCTCTGAAATATTACTACCAACAATGCAGGAATGATGGACTGCTCGTGGGTATTTGTATACCTACTGCAACGGTAAATGCTGCAGTTCGTGTGCCAGCTTTGTTCTTAGGTATGGATATACGGTTCTCTTGAAAATATTTCAAATTTACTGCGGGATCAGGTGTCACATAGAATACCCGCACCTAACCGACCTCCACTTTTTCGGGGAAAGTTTTTGATGAAAAGACTGAAGAAGGAAGAATGAAGAACGGAAGGCGATCGAAAGACTCTCGATACTCAATAGCGCTCAGTGCATCCCGCATGTGTTCGTATGTGATACCTGAAGAGACGGTTTGATGCGCGCGTTTCACATGACGTAAATCAAACCTTGAGTACTAATTTGCTTAAATGGTAGCTAAATGCAAATCAATCGAGCGCTTCGAGTGTCTTGAATAATGGTGAAGAGAGAGAAAGAGATGGAGGGTTTCTAGGCGTGCAGGTAGGTCGGTAGTCGAAAAACTAGATGGAAAAAAGAAAGAGGAAGAAATGCGCTGCATATTTGAAGGGAACTGGATTACTCCCGTCCAGTTATGCAAAGCTGGTCACGATTTTCAGCCTATGTTCCGGGAAGGTATACCGTACCTATATACAAACGTTGGGTTGGGTACCTACATACATAGTCGCCGGGGAACCAGGAAGCCCGACGTTATACCAAGGGTACCCTTGGTTTCGTTGGTATAACGGTGCCTGCAGCTGAATCTAGCCTAGAGACGCCCGGATGCGGAGAATATCTCATGTACACACACTAGCGTACACGAACCGTAAAATCATAGACCTTTGGTAGACCCTTTGTAGACCCTTGTCGTATACCTGCCCTCTCCGGTATACATAAGCGTATACAAGGTGGTCAGGCATTGGCACGTACCGGCGCCGAATCTATTCGCCTATAGGAATGAAATGTGGACATTTTTTTCTACAAACTAGACATTTCCAGCATTTCAAAGTCCGAATGTCACGCGGGCGAGATTTTCGCAATATTTTTTCAGTGGTATAGCTTCTTCGGTACCCCCTGAGTGTTTGGAATTCCGAAGTAGGGATTTCGTCCTTTTCGAAATGCTTTTTCGCCGAGATATTTAGTGCCGAAATTTTTGAACGCCCTGTATATACCTATATACAAAAAGGATATCCATATATCCGTACCTGAAGAAGGTGCAGGACAACTGCAAGCACTAGATTCCAACCAGGGGATTTTCTCGTTCTACCTGGGCCAACAAAGAGTCCTGGGATTAACTGCGACGAAATCATCCCCTCGAACCCTGGGCGCTGTTAGAGGCTTACCCAGGGGATTGCATTTTCCAGAATTTCGTCCTGCCTGTTCGGCCGCCGTTCTAGCCACTTTACACCCGTGAAAGCGACGCTTTATTGAAAGTGTCAACAATTACTTCGTCTTTTGGTATACGGTTTTCACCTTCCATGGTACAGCGCCGTCTATAAACGGGGTTTTCGATAGCTGATATTCGAAATTGGTTTCTCTTTTTGAATGCTCGTCCAGTTAGACAGAAGTTTGCATAGACGAGAAACTGCCGCAATTGAAACGGACACGCAGCTATGGAATTTGAGCATTTTCATCCCGGAGATCCTACGCCGTTCTATGGGGTATTTCACTATCTACGATGACGATGATAGGTGCATATCTATTTCGTGGTCTACGCTGTATATAGACTCCTCAGTGGGTATAGCACAAAGAATCTACCGCCAGAGAAAAGTTCGTTTCCATCTAGGTAGGTAAAACCCGGTCTTCCATTGGCGCTGCACCGGGCCTTGCGACGTTGACCTGGGTAAACCTATAATAGGCTACAATTATACGCCTTATGATATATACGGACGTTTATATAACCCAAAATCAACGTTGAGAACTGATCATCAATTCTGGGGTGGCGATAACGAATCTGGAGTTTATTTTCCGCGCCGTTTTATTCGTCCGTTTGAAAGCTAGATTATAGTCACCGTTGCTATCGTTTCTGTTTATCGATTCGATTCTGACATAATTATCTTTACTTCGACGGTGTAGGTTATTACATGAGTATACCTATACCTATGGGCCATTCCGTGCAACTCGAGCAACGTGCGATCCTGAAAATCTCAAATTTGATCAAAGCCAAAGCCCTTGACAGAGGCAACGATGTATTCGTTGAGAGTGGATGAAAATCGGTATATCATAATCACCGATCACAGCAAGGAGTTCATTTTAACCTAGGTTTGCGGTTAGTCCAGTGTAGTTCAGTCTAGTTTAGTTTGATTCAGTTCATAGGCGTATTAGGGCAAGGCAAGGAAGGAGACGGACGGACGCCGCGACGCCGAATAGAGAATACGGAAGCCGTCCAAGTTTCAATGGATTCACAGACACGACGTTGAACGCAGCCCTGGAATGGGCTATGAGGGGATGGAGTGGGCTTATGGGGGAGAGAATAAAGAGGGGTAGAGCTTTCAACGCCAGTATACATATATCCACGCATATTTGTACTTGAGAACCTGGGCCAAGGCCATCTTCGGCAAAGAACTAAATACATATGAGAAACTCGCGCACGCACATACATATGCCCAAGTGCCTTCACATACACAGATATACCTGAACACATGTGAATATGAATACCTACCTATTTACAGATATTATATGACCAGTTGAGTACGAAGTAGATATACACTACGTGGTTGCGTATAGGTATACAACTTCTAATGTGTCTTAGAAGGATACAAGAATTACCAGAATTTCGTCGTAAAACTAAATCGGGGATAAGTTGGTTGTAATTAGTTCGTATATCCCCCGGATAGCTACCACGGATCAAAACCTAATCCTAAATCCCAACGATAAGTACTGTATTCGCAGTATCGAGCAAGTATGTGTCTACCTTTCGTCACGATCATATATCCAGGGGTTGAAAGTTTTAACGGCGTATAAAATTTCGGTAAAATATAGTAACGGGAATCGTGAACTTCTGGAAAGTAAGTTGATTTTAATTAGGAATTCAATCGACTCCGGTACGCCGTTTTTTGATAAAATCGCAACGGCGATTGACGGGGTTGCGAAACTAGCGAAAAGTTTTTACCCCATCGTAGCTTATACAGATCCTATGTGAAACCATCTGAATACTTAAGCGAAAGATCGTCTTTTACACCGGACTGAAAGCATAGTGCCTACTTACTGCCAGAATATCCTTTCTCCCATGTTTTAAAGAATTAAAACTTTTTTGAGGCAGTATTCAGTTGTATATAGGAAACAATACTCGATCACCTTGCGAAATTGAAAGGCAACAGGCTGCTGCCCTTGGAAATATATTTCTGATCGCAATTAACACCGGCTATAATAACTACTGTTAATATACCTACAGCTGAGAATCGCAATCGTATGTCTGTGTTACGAGTGAATTATATCTACTTATCGTTATAGTCGCTATATACTTCGAGAAATTGATCGGAGATCGTTATGGACGTGGCTGACGCGTGGAGATGGTTATTTTAAGGGTTAGCTCATTAAACGTGAAAGCAACGTCGTTAGACAAAGTACATAAGGTAGGACAGTATTATCAATCGGGTTGTGTCTATTAATTAGACCTCAAGTCGCGCCGCCATTTTTAATATTCACGTCGTACCAAGATTGAAGATCGACGCAGTATTGGTAGTGAGGGGGAAAATTGGTGGTTTGAATTTGTCAAAGGGATCGGTTATACACCCTAAGCTATGGGAATGTTTCGAAAAAAGTTGTATATGAAATACTTTCGGATATTTGATATTTGAACTCCTTGTAAAAATTGTCCTCTCGATTCTATATGCAGCGCGATTTTCGTCCGTATATTTATTCGACTTGTTGAAAATCTCGGTTTTACTCAATTCCCACGACTTTCAAGGACGAGTTACCGCTTCATTTTTCTACCTGAGCGGTGGAAAGCCAATGTGCACCGAATACCATGCACACATGCACACCTACCTGCCTGCTGCTTTAACAACGAGTTATAAAAATCGGTGCAAGTTTTCGGATCACCGCAAGACAACGGTGCAACCGCGGTACGGGGAAAGTCTAGAAGCGCCGTTCTTCACCGTATGGGTACGCGGCTTTACGCTCGGTCGAGGAGATAATCGATTAAATATTTAACGAAGTTAGCTGATCGGACAAGGCTGCTGGTCAGGCGTTGTGTAAAGACATCCACTCGAACAAAGCCCGATTTTGAGATAGCCTCCACCTTTAACACAGGTGAGGACCCCGATCTAGGTATACCAACCCCTTTTCGCACCACGAAGAGATAAAATTTCATACCTTTTATCATTCTTCCGCTGGATGTATGAAAAATAGTTCCCACTGTTTGAAATGATTTTCGAAAATATCAAAACAGACGTAAATCACGGTTATGGAAACAATAAACAAAACAGAGATAAATGAAAAATTGTGAATGCGTTTCGGAGTTGGAGAAGAATGGTGAGAAAAATAATAGAACCGTATGGGTCAGGGTCAGACGTTCGTCTAGTCGGTAGGGAATGCCCCATATGCATATAGAGTCGAACAGTTGCGAGGTTAAACCGATTTGGGAGACAGACCAGGTTGTGATGCCGGGTGTCGAGGAAACGCCAGCTTTTGTTTTCAAAGTTTTAATAACCGTTGGGGTAGGTTGCAAGGGCTGCGTGGGCTGCCTGTTCACTACTCAAGGTTCGGCCCACTAAATAACAATGGTAATGGAGCGTGGCGTAAAATTATCAGACAGTTTCCGGTCCTAACTGTGGTCCCTATGTCGTAATTTTAGCCGCGTAAACAACAGCCGCGGATCGTCACTCAATCGGGTACCTATACCTTTCGTAAGCAATCGCAGAGCTGAATACGACTCTCCCCCAACATTTGGAGATGTTAAATTAATCGCTGAGATCAAAGGTCAAAGATTACCCTTGCAATTTCAATCTTAAACTCTGCTCAACTTCAAGTAAGAGGAAGAACATTCGAGGGAACGATGAATGCGCCGTTTACTTTACATACGTAGGTATATATATGGGCGTGAAGAAAAAAAAAACAAAAAAAAAAAAAAAAACTGATTCGAACAGTTTCTGAAGACGAGGAAACGGGAGCTGCGTTCACCGCGAGAAACGAGAGAACGTCGAGATGAACGAGAGACGTGCCCAGGGGCTGAGGAGGAGTTCGCGCGGACGGACGGGGGTTCGCGGAATCAATAGTGCCCACGCACCCTCTCGCAGGATTTCACACCGCGGGCTCGCTGCTGCTGGTACTACTGCTCCTTCTGTTACGGGGCTGGGCCACGCGGTTTCGCGTAAATTCCCCGCGAAAATACCCGGAGGAAATCAACCTGCGTATATGTTACGGCGACAGATATATATATATCTATCTGTATTTCGCTGCGTATTATGTGAACATTTCTTTGATGAGAAAGACGGAGCGATCTCTGACGTTAGGATCTGCTTGCACAGAGCCATTAAAGCTTTGATAGTTGCTTCGTTATCAAAAGGATCATCGGTTGTGGGACGTCGATTTAGAAGATCTGATATCCGATGAATATTGCGGAATTGAATAGGAGCCCGCGGAACTGTGACGTCTCTCTCAAATCAAAAGTTACAAATTGTATATTGATTCAGTCCTCCGATTCCTTGATAAAATGCCACCTTGGGTCAACTAGGAAAACCACTTCTTCATCTTCGTCGAATATTTCATATGTCGGTTATGCGGAAATGCGAACGAGCGTCTTTATTTTCACTCGATCGTGTCCAGCCACGATGATTTCATTTCAAATAAATAAACGGAACGGAAAACTGCACGTAGAGTTAGATGCCACACGGGGTCCCATGGATCGGTCTAATTTTTCGGTACAACAAATCGCATCCAGGGTTAGAGCGGTTGGGGACTGAAAACGGCGGTTGAGACCACGGGCATTGCCACCACCGCAGTCGCGTGGACAAAATTTTCACTTAAGAGGCTTCACCCGACTGAGCTTTCGCCTTGGGTACCTATCTACTTAAGTTAACTCTCGTCCCTTCCCCGAAATGACGCCCGAAGATAGCTAATTGACTTTCACCTGTGATATAGTTGCTACGATTATCATCAACGTAGGTATATCGAGCCATGATGTCGTAGTCAGCTGTTCGGAATAAAGTAATGTAAAAATATCAACGACTTCGATAAATTTCAGTTTCATTATTATCGAACAAACTAAGAATTGGACTTGGAAGATTGCGAAAAAATCCATTTTGGAATTCGGACAATTCGCTAGAGCTGCCCGCTCAAACGAGTGACTTGAAGGTAGCATTGGGAATGGTACCATGAGCGAATTTCTTGGCAAATCCAATTGACTAGAAATTTTCATAATCCTCGAAATTTATCGGTTCTATTATCGCAAAATTCTACCTCTGCGATACCCGTAATTATATAATAAAATTCAAGCGTATCTAATGATCTAATGCAAGTCTACAATCTACGGTATTAACTATTAGGGGAATTAAGCAGGTAGATCGGACTCACCTCCATCCATTTCCGACCTGGTCGACGGGAGATTCTGGCAGTGTGGTTCCGCTACCCCTGTAAGCAGGAAGACACACTCTGTAGGTATAGGATGTTGAAGGATATAGGGAACTCGAAGTGCATACTATCTACAGCAGCGTTGCAAAACGCACGTGCATATATACTCACCTACACCCTACTACCTACCACACAAAGAAACCCATGCTAATACACCCTGTAGCTTGAAGAGGTTTCTTATTTTTCCACCTCGATTAGTTTCGCATGTTGAAAGCAGCCCGTGGAACTAAATTATGGTAAAAAATGTACGCAACAAAAAATAAGAATAAGAATATCAAGAAGAAGAAGAAAAGGGAGAAGAAAAAGACCAAAAAATAATAATTAATATACTATAAGATGTAATCGTTCTTAGCGCCAGGTGCAACGGCTACTATTCGGAATGGGATGCACTAATGCTTTCAGTGTTTCTGCCAGACCACGTAACACGGCAATTTTTCGCGGTGTGTTCTTTAAACGACGGACTGCACGGCAATCAACTTAAATTACTCTTCAGAAAATTCGAAGTCGGTTCACCTCGACGTTTTATTACGCTAACTGGTGCACCTGTATCTCACACCTATATCTCCTACGTTCTTATAGTAATATTAATTCACCCGATGCTGCAGCAACGTTGGCCAATTTAAATCAACAAAAATCCGAAACCGATTGGTTTAAATTCATTTACCGGTATCGTCAATAAAAAATAACTTGCTGAAAGTTTGGTCCGATCCCTACGGCAGGTGCTGACCGCCACCTGATCAAGACATGGCTTGTGTCTATATGCGGTGAAGAAATCTGTGAAAGATACGCCGGTGTCCAGTGGTTGAGACATCAATGATATTCAATAAAAATGAAGAGGAACTTTCCGCAGTGATAATTAATTGGGGAAATTTAATTTGGCTGCAGGAATAGGCGTTTGGTTGTCGTTTTTATTTCTCACGGATGAATAATTCTTATTCGGTGTCAGATCAAGTTTGCATGGAATAATCTCCTGGCAGTTATTGCGCATATTCATTAAGCTTTGAGATACTTTGGGCAAACATTCGGGCAGAAAATTCTTTTCAAAGTTTCGAGGGGCGATCGGTTTTTTCTACCAACAACAACTCGTATACCTAGAGCCTGGCACGAAATTCATTCATGCCGGTCCAGTTTTATGTTTGCTTTTCGTCTTTCATACGTCAACGCCGAACCTCTTTGGCACCGCTTGCTCACTCGCATAATCGCACACACTGTGAATTGAACTGCATAAGAATGGATTACGCAACATTTCTGATCTCTGATGCAGCATGTATTCGTAATATCATCTCACTCGTACATATGAGAGTCCAGAACTTGGACTTGTGCGCATCACTTCTCTCGACAAGGTTCAGTGGTTTTTAGATTTCATCAATTAGCCGTTAGCGAAAAAGGAGACACGAGTGGAATTCGGATCTAGAATAGAACAGACGAAGATCCATGAATAAGAGGACGGTCTTGATTGAACATAAGAAGTCACACCGTTCGGTACACCGAGTGCATGAAATTCGGATTCCTAAAGCTGTTATCTCCCGACTGATGAAGGAGCGTGTACCGGAAAATGTTCTGCTCATAGTAGAACGCGATTCTACGGTAAATTCCGGTAAAATCATTCCAACAGCGTTATCGAGCTACGCAGCAATGAAATTTCAAACCACTACGCGTCCCACGTTCGATGTCGAAATTGTTCTCAATTTTGGGAAAAAGTTTAGCGCATCAAGAAGTACCTACGCTACAAATTACATCGAAATCATACGAACGGATGTCCAGATATCAACGACTGATCAATAACACCCCCTTTCTCAAACCCTACGACAGATTCGACTCAAATTCAATACCCGATCTGAAAATTGCTCAACGAGTGTCTATGATTTTCTTGGTACATCGATATACCTGAGCCTCTTCATATCTGAGAGAAAAAAGCTCAAAGTACGTATATTTCTTGAGGTGAATCTAATTGCGAAAGAATTAGGTCAATTTCTTCGAAGATTTGATAGAATCCATCGCTTTTCCATACCAACACCCGTAATCGAGTTAGGCGTAGTAAGCACCTACCATTAAGCGACCGAGGTGATACGATGCGTCGTGCCCGGCCCCCGCGACGCAACAAGTGTATCCGATGCACCTCGGCGTGGTTCTCTGGGTACCGAACAAGTAGCACCGAGGCGGGGGGATGGATAAAGAATAAAGGATAGGTAGGGATGGGGGAAAGAGAGCGAGGCTTTAGCCAGGGGGTGGGGTGGGGGGCACGCGGTTGGCACGCGCCAAGTGCAGCAACAGCGAGCGATTCATACGCCCGGTTGACTGAGAGATCAGAGACTTTCTCGCGAGAGCGAGCGAGCGAGAGAACGATGAATACATGGAACATGAAAACTGCACTGATCTGCAGTGCAGTGCAGCAGTTGCACGGTGTTAGGCGGCGCGGCGGCTGCCAGTGGCGGTGGCGCTCTGGTGCTGAACACCCATACGTCGTATCTGACAATGAATGCATTGGATATACGCTCGCGCCTGATGCATTATGGGGATACCTATACGTGCCTACTAACGCAGGTCGTAGTGTGGTTAAGAAAGGCGTATGTATGCACAAGGAGGGGAGGTTCCCGCTGGTGGTATAAGTAATTGTGTATCAACCTGCAGTCCGACGACTCGTGTGTCGCTTGGGGTTGCAGCCCGGTGCATTGCGCAGCGGTGCAGCGCTGTTGTCATTCAAATTACAAAACTGCATTGCCTCTTTTGTGGGACCTGGTTATAATCGCAACAACTTTACTATACTCTCGTATAGACTAGCCTGGTATATGAATAACGGAGAAATGGCACCGACGAGAAGAGTAGTCGAGCACGCGACCTCATAAAGTTGAAACTATCATCGGATGACGACGACTCGTGTCAACCGGTGATCACCGACCCCTCCGGACATATAGCTATGCGAAACTCTATACATATAGAACCGTTTTGCGAAGTGTACACCGATATGTACTGCGAAGAGGTGCAACCTCCATCCCCGAGTCGCGAGAGAAGTTCCACTCTGATCTTATGAAACCCTAATTTTTTTCCTCCACCCCTTCCAACGTAAATAAAACTCTAATTGAGAGTTTGCGATCGGTAATCTGATGAGCGTCCGTGCATCCCACTAAATTTTGAAATTCTAGTTACAACCACAAAAGTCTGAGAAAAACCAACACGATGATCAGTTCTATTTAGGAATTGGAATTTCTTCGTCAATCGATTCACAAAACGTTTCATTAAAAATCGAAAAGCCATAGGTCGAGACCACACAATCACGAATCTCTGAATCCTTGGATCTAGAGGTTGAAATAAAAATTCCAAAAGCCTAGTTTGCACCTAAACTTGCACAGAACGGACACAACTCTCACTTATATATGAACACAAAATTGATGCGAAGATCGCATGCGATAAGGAGCTGACGTTGAGATGATGATGATTGTACTTTCGTAACAGGATAGTCAACAATGATATTGCTGCAAGCAACGGCTGAGCTGAGCTGCAGAAGGAGAGCAGGTGCCATTTTCTATGCATTTTTTTTATGATCTGAAAATTTTTACGGCGTGCGCCGATCCTCTTGATCTAACAATGAGGAGTACCTACATTAGCCGCGCCTGCAAAGCCATGAATGCAGAGGCTCGCAAACAGGAAACTAAAGGTTGCATCAATTTTTCCACTGACATCGGTCGGCGTAAATAATAAGAGTCGAATTGTTTTTATGAGGAATGTAAAAACGTACGAAAATATTTCTTTTGGGCCGGATTTTCTAACGTTTTAATTATTTTTTTCGTTTTGCAAAAGTCAATTTGCACAATTTTTTGTTTCTTGAATCCTTCGAATCTTCGGGAGATATTCACGTATCCAGGTGTTCTTTCGTTTTGTGTTTCGTTTTCCAAAGTTTGAAATTCGGAAAAATTTGGGAAGAATCGAGGTTTTCAAAAATCGTAAAATACAATCCGGGCACTTATGTATTATGCGAATACATGAGCTCCACTGTGTTCTCTCAATTAGGTTCGCCAACTCAATTCAGTCTTGAGCCCAGCCGAGTTTAAACTTTGAGCGTACACACGCACTTATCTGCACGAACGCGCGTACGACTCATCGCGATGCATTTTTACTTTTATTTATTTTTTCAAATTTACTCGCCGAACCTTACCGCGGTGATAAAAATATGTATAAAAATTATCCTCGTTGTTCAGTCTCCGTAGAAAATCCTAGAGATATTTCGCCCCGATCGAATTGAGATGCGAAATTGAGAGACAATGATTTTTCCGAACGATAATTAATCCACATAGCTAACGGGATAAATTTTCATCACAAAAATATGGGAAATTTGTCAATCAGATTACAATTACGTTTTCGTTATTCAAAGTTATGGATATGAAATTTCTTCGTCTGATTATAATAAAGTCTTTCACTAATATTTGGAGAATAATTTTCTAGACATGTGATAAAGAAGGACGAGCGAGACTCTCTGATGAGGTAAAATAAAATTGAAGAACAAAAAAAAGTAGAAGAAGAAGAAGAGAAAAAAAAAGAAAATGTATGGATAGCTTTCAAAGCGAGGGTAATCCACTAGAAATATCTTTGAAGGCGATTATTCGTTTTTTCTTACCGTTTCTTGGCACCGCTGGCTACCGATGGCTCGACTACCAGCGACGATCCGAGGTACGAGTATCCTGCAACAGGTAAAGATATTAGGTATATAGAATCTGCTGGTTTTTCAGATAGAAAAATTTGCTAAAGAGGTAAAAATTAGTTTTAATAATTACTCGGCTTCAGAAGAGAGAAAGAAGTATGTATTATTTATATTGAAACTTTTCTTATAAATATGAATTATTGCATTAGTTATTATTTTATCAACGTAGCGTGAATGAAAAAAAAAAAAAAAAAAAAAAAATCGTGAAGCATCGCTTTCCTATTATCAACTCTGATATTTTACGTGAATTAGAAGTTTCGAGGGTCTGGTCTGCTCGGCAACGTAAAAATAAATGTCAGTAAAAAGCTACGGGGATATTGAAAACCGTCCGAACTCACGTTACAAGATTAGTTCGCACCGCGTTCGGACCGTTAACGGCATATATGCAAAAGCGATTAATCCGTTGAACAAAAAGGAAAACATTCCTCTTCGAATACTAGTCTGACAGGTTTTTATGATCCGCTAGGAATTTTCTCATGGTATTACATACACACGTCCGTTTCACCATAGGTATACCCACACCGGGACACCGGCGCACCATAACGCGCATATACGGACGCCAGGCATAGGTAGCTGTATAACACAACGTATATAACGAAATAATACATATACCTCGACGTACCTAGCATAAAGCGGTGGTAAGCCGCGGGGATGACAAACGGGATACTAGAAATCAAGTTGACAATCAACAAAGTGATTTTTTCCATCGGGTAGGTATAACCATAGAGCGACCGGACACCACGGTTTCTTACAGTAGCTAGAACGCTACACAAACGCAAACACACACGGTATGTATGTTCGTGCTCTCTTTGTGAACAGCTCCGCAGCATATCATCTGTATATCCTCGTCTATCTAGTCTACCGGCACGTGTTTTATACCCTAAGGTATGCATGTACCTCTACCTTTACCTCTACCTACCCACTGGATTTATTTCACATGTATCACGCGCCCGAGCTCTAGCTCATATTCTAATCAGGATCAAGAGGTTGTGTGAACGTACGTTTCTGCACCCTAAATTTTCGGGTTTCCTTTCCTTTCCTTTTCCGCCAGGTGTCTCGCTCCGAGAACCCAAAACTAAACCACTACCACTAGAACGTTTAGAAATTTACTATTATATATTATTCAAGCCCATATATCTATATGTCTATATCAGGGTGCTCCTTGATTCTGTCATATTCCAATTTCAATACTTTTGGATTCGATACCTTCTTTCAAGGTAAGACATTTTTCTTTTTCGTGCGCTGTAGCTCCGAAAATTATACCGTTGAAAATCTTACGAATTTTCATGGAATACCTACTACTACAGGTAACGAGTGTATCAAGTTTTAGATTCCTCCGAGCTATGTACTGCAATACGAAGAAAAAAGATTGAAGATGATCGGATTGAGGACCGCCCTAATCTGTACAATATAACTATGATCGATGCCCTGTGCATTAAACTTTCCTTTCATTACCCATGAATCCTAGTCCTTAATGTTCTTACGCATGTACTGTTATAGGGAGGAATTGGCCGCTCGTTAACAGGTCACTGTCCGAGGCTCTTCTTCTCTCCCTTTCTCTCTCTTTCGAAGTGCTTACCTGGCACTAAGGAATCTTGAATATTTGGCCCTTTCTCTTTTCCACGCCACTCCATTCTCGCATGTACGTTAAATTCCTTCTCCTTTCCTAGCCTTAGCCTTAGCCTTAGCCTACGGTTAAATCCGTTTCTTCACCAAACGGACGTTTATTTTACGCGCCAACGATATGTCTAACCGACTAGATACGGGTATTGCCGAATTTAAACGAACATGACCCAGGCTAACCCAAACCAAACCAGGAGAGAGAAGGGAAACGAAAATGAACCCAATTCATCGTTATACTCCGTTGTACTAAAAAATTTATACAATCTTTCCTCGGCTATCGTTTCAAGCAACGTTTTCATTCCACAGTCAACTACGTGGCTACGATTCGTTACTACAGTATTTTCCCAGTTGTTTAAATTCCATTTTACTATCAAATTATTTCTAGGCTTTAAAGAGATGCTCAGTTTTTCACAATAATTATTTCAAAGTACGATGTGTCGAAGGGGCTAGCTGGCTAGTTTACAATTCTCTGCCCTCGTTGTGATACTCGTCAGATAGAGATCGTTAAATTTTTTATAAATTTTTTTCACATTCTTATTTTCTTAATTTTTCTTTATTTTTCTTTTGCCCAATTCGTTTTAGAGAATCAGCCCGATTTGGGGCGGCCTCGACATTATTATGAACAGACCCCGCTGAGCTCCAATGAGAATATAGGGTGATCTGACAATAGTGTGTGGCGAGTGGTATAATTGTTCGCGAGGAGTCCATTAAATGGACCATACTAGGTACCTACCTACCCCGCGCTGTATAAGTATAAGGTATAGTGTAGGTACGTATCTATACACACATGTGCAGTGTGTATACAGTAGGTAGGTACACAATAGCAAGAGAGAAAGAGAGAGAGAGAGAGAGAGTAAGAGAGCGACTAGCCTGTTGGCAATGCGAGACCGAACACAAAATACGTGCTTATAGCCCAGTAGGCAATGAATACTTAAATAAAATTGAAAGCAAAAAGAAGAGGTAAAGAAAAAAAGAAAAAGACAAAGAAAAGAGAGAGAGAGAGAGAAAGAAAAAAAAAAAAACAGACGTACAACAAATGAAAAGAAGAATGAAAAAAACACTCGCATGTATGCAGACGCGTCTCTAGATGGCTACTTAGAAAATGCCGACAGGTTTCGCGCGCGAGGGATACGCGTTACAATAATCTACATTTATATACATATACCTATGTATATGCTCGCACTAGTTTAAGGTACATACATATCTATGTATGCGTGAGCACATAGTATACGAGTAATAAAAAATGTTGTATTCCTGGATTTTTGATATTTACAAAAAATTGTAAAGCGCACAGCGACTTCACAAATTATTATCCTCATAAAATGTAATTAAGAATCTGTCGAATCGACCGGAGATTTCGATGTTCCTCTGCGTGAAAATTATCTTCTACCCTCGATGATCCGTTGGAAGGTTTTAATCAAATGAAGCTTTATAATCGCAAAAATAAATCGAATCTAGTAGCCTCTCCTTTCGCTTTCTTTTTCTTTTTTTTTTTTTTTTCAAACGAGTGTAAAAAAATTTAGATTTTGGTTACGGCTGAGCGCGGTGACGCAGTTTTTAGTTTACCTAACGATTTATTTCAACGAGAATCGGACCCCACAAATATACAAGTGGACGATATGCGTAAGTTTATTCAAAATTCATCTACACACATTTGTACATACGAATCGGCTTCGACTGCGATGGAATTAGAACGGGAATATAGTCACCCGTACATATACGTACGTAGGGGGTAAGCGGTTTCTGGATCAGAAAGAACCAGAAAATTCGGTCGAGTTACCGCTGGTATTTACCCCTAATAAACTCGCTCTTCGTAGGTATATATATAGCCTTGTATATATATATACATGCGTTATACAAATTATTTATACCCGCACATACATCCCGCTGGGGTAGTTAACGTGGTTACTATATCACGGCACAGGTATGATATGCATATACGTCGTTCGGTCCAAGAATCGTGAAATTTTTCTCAAAGAATGAAAAAAGAACGAAAAGGAAAAAGAAAAAACAAAATCTCGAGCCAATATTTTACGATATTTAAAAAAAAAAAATATATATCGCATTGGATTTTGAAGCGAATAGTAGAACCATGGCATGAAAACGGTAGGAGTATGATCCGATGCACAAGGGTGGTGGGTAAAGTGAAATCTATGTCACAAATAGAACATAAGAAATTAGTCGTGCATCGGTGTTTTATTTTTCATTTTTATTCAGAGGATGGGAGACATTGAATGGCATCGATATAGATTCAATAAAATATACCGCGTCCCCCGAGAAGAGTATATTGGTCTATGAAGTGACGAATTTGAGGTCCCTCAGCGGTCTGCGTTTTGGAAAGGAATAGAATATGCTGTCAGAAAAAACGACGAGAATTAAATAAGCAGTCGGTAAGTTCTCGTCTCAAAAATTCGTAGGAAATAGTTTATGGAATTTACAGCCCTAGCCGGTCCCAGGGGTTCAAAGGAGTTCAAAAAACGAGCAGTTGCTATGCCGGGCAATGGGTCCCCGATTCTCGATCAACCCGCAAAATGATGGGAAGAGTGAATGGCGAATAGCCATGCAGCAACTACCTTATATACTGAATAGTAAAGGGCATAAGCTCAGAAGTATAAGAAAGAGCGATAAAACTGCGGCGGTGTGCCCCCTCGAATTTGTTCCTACTGCATGCCTAGGTACTTCTGTCACCCATACCTCTACATGTAGTTATGTGCAAGAATTCGGGTCCCACAATGGACGCCGCATCAGGACGCTCAGTGCACGCTAGACTCGAGCGTTTATCGGTAAGACTAATACCGAACACGAATGGGTATATAATACTACGTATCACACGTTGTCTCTTTAGATGTGCCGTGTTACGTCACAACGTTCAACTCCAGAAGGTATGCTATTGGTTCTTCAACAAAATCGTATAAGATCATTTTAGGAGATGAATTGTGAGGAGTTGCATCCAACAAGGGCGCATACTGAGCAGATATATGACCGTGTTGCAATAATCCGAAGGATTATCTCAATTAGGTATCTCGAAACGTGATATTCTGCGATATACCCTCATTGCACGCAACTGATCCTCCATAAGACATTTCGGTACATTTATGCATTTCTGCACCGTGATTTCAGCTCCGACAGACTAACGATTCACGGGATTGGGAAGTCTCGGGGAACAGTGCTGCACGGAGTAGGTAGATGTAGGTAGTCGGTGGATGTTGGGAAGTGGGTATAATAATGTATACGTATGGGAGTCGATCGTAGAGTGGAGTAGGTTAGCGGGCTCAAGAGCGGGACAGAGATGGGATACGGATTCGGGTCCCCAAGATGGTGAGACGAGAAAGAGAGACCAACAGAAAGAAAGAGAGAGAAAGAGACCGAGGGAGACCGAGTAGAAGAAGGGGGGTTGAGAATGCCTCTATATAGTAGTGGGTCACCACTAGCTGGCACCCGACCGAGCGGGTATGTTCGGTTCTGTTCCGTTCAAGGTCTCCTGTGCCGCTCCCCTAAGCAAAATCTCTCAGGTAGGTAGGTAGAAGTAGGTAGAAGTAGGTATATTATCCCTTCAGACGCGCGGTTTCCTCGGCGTTGATCCTGTGCCCGCAGTATTGCCTGTCGGTGCAAATTTTTGTATTTTTTTTTTTTTTGTTTTTTCAACCATTCACGACACCGCAACGAATAGTACCAACATGCGTTTATTTTTAAATTTTTACTCAAACCGAAGGAGTCCTCGTGACGATGATTTACAAAATTTTGAGGAAAATGTTCTGCAGGAGTTATGTCATATCGAGGCGAACCAATGACATGAAGAGAAAAAAGGCCAGTCTCCTATCGTATAGTGATTCAAAAAAATAAAAAAACGCTCCGAAATTACATCAATGTAGGGTATTTTCTCCGAATTCAAAAAAGTTTGAACCAACGTTTCGACCTTTACCCTTTAAGGCGAAGCTCGATAAAATTTCGAATAATTCTGAACCATGTTTGAAAAAAAAAAAAAAAAAAAATAGATGTGGGAGAAAAACTCAGAAATAGATATGAGATTAAATTGAAGCTTGAATGGCCGTGCTATAAGAATGACGTTCAGAACGTTTGAGATAGTGTTTAGCATTCAATTTGAGTCACTCTCGCGGTATTTCCGGGCACGTTTAATTAACATTTCGATACGTGGATTATCCGCGGCGACGTTTGATTCGTATGCGATCATACGGGGAGAAAGTCGGTGGATTATTATATGTGACATAATCTATCATCTCGCGTGGTTGCTCTTAGAAATTCCTTAAAATTAATTAGCCGGACAGTATAAAGACGCGGTTATTTCGAAACTCGTTTTACTAATTAAAACAGCTGCTTACCACCTGAGAAACTCTTAAGGTTTGTTAATTTAACGACGCAGTATAAATTTGAAGGGCATATACCCTGATGGTGTGAGTTACCGGCGCACCAACACATGATCAGAATATACAAAATGCGTATTTTGGGCTGAACGTGGATGATATATCGTTCGGTTAGCTGCCCATACCTTTCATGTCTATGCAACAAGCCGTCGCCTATTTAGTAGAATCGCAACTATCCGCTATTCCAAGGACCAGTAATTTCCGAACTTAGAAAATACGATCCTTTCTCATTGTCAGCACTAGAGCGATCCGGATTTAGCGTCCTATGAATTTATGGCTCTTCGATAAATGTCGTTTGCGGTCATTCGGTTGAAACTTTTTCGTATATATGTATACTATAATACCATGCCGAGGTAAAAAAAGAAAGAAAAAAAAGTAAAAATTGTTTGGTGGGTTCGAGGTTGGCCTTGTGGCATACTTCGTTTCCCGTCTCATTCCCCAGTGGCTGGGCTGGCGGGAGTGAGGCGAAGGACTGCACCAGGGAGACCCAGAGAACCAGAGAGAAAGAGAACAAACCGCACAATGGATTACTTAGGCGGGTAGGTTAGTTTGGCGGTGTTGAGCCAGCCGAATGCCCATACCCCGGTGCGTTAAGATAGGTCCTGGCTCGGATCACGGGATGCTGGTACGAGGACGATGGACCACATGCATGAATTTAGTTGGTACATTGCATACCTAAATTTCTACGGGCACTGGGAACACCAGCTAGTGTTGAAGTTTATCATAAGACCCGAAATGCACGCATTGTATGCATTACTCTGAATTCGAGGATCTGTTTACTGCATTTTCGATATCAATCAGACTTTATGTTGACTGCAACAGCAAATGCCACCGATTGAACAAAACGAGTTCTTCACAATATGACCCATGACCCCCCTTATCGCAAAAAACTGTATAAAAATACAAATTTTTGTGTCCGAAACGTTAGAAATGATCTTCTTCCACGGATCCCAGGCAAAGGTTCATTTCAGAGTATTCTTCTGACTTGAGTTCTCCGCGAGATTATTTGGCTGAAAGCACATATGGGCTCAAGGTGCGGCTTATTGCATCGAACCCCCACTATTAGGGTGGGTATTCCGTTCGTACCCTCAAGATTTTTGGATCTCAATATGCAAGTATACAGGTATAGGTATGATGACCCATAATGTGCATAAACGATATAGGTACGCGTTTCGCAGGACGAAATGATCAGCGATCTTCTGCCTCCAACGATGAATGCGAAGATTAAAGGCATCTAAAAAATGTGTACCAACCATTCAAGCTCAAATATAGCTACTTTACCACAAGGTAGTTATATTACAAGCTTATATACATTCGTATGTGTCTATTACACGTAGATTTGGGTATACCTATGTACGTATATCGTTAGGCGTAACGGTACTCCTCACCGCCATGCTATCTGACGATGAGCCTCGTTCACACCTCGTTTACCATTTTTTTACGAGTGCATTTACATACACATTTTCATATATCTAGGTGTATATCCAAGCGTCTTATCTATCATACTATTATCATAGTTTAGGCAAGCTTTTGGAACATGGTTGCACGTATGGCGTATGGCGAAACTCCAACCTCGTATATCATTTAGACCAATTGTATGTAGATAGGTATATATATCTTGCGGTCATTTTGACCAGTAACTAATTAAAGGCTATAAATTAAGAGTTTATCTCTATACGATCCTTATGGTGCAGGTAGATAGTAGGTACATACATACATACATACATACATACATACATATACAATATATACATCGTAGGCGAAACATGATCCGGAAACTTTTGATTTGACACAGAGGAAAGAAGGGAAAAAAAGAAAAATGAGTGCAAGATCACCGCTTATGTGTGTATATGATACCGTATACTATATAGTTAAGAGAAATGACGGGAGCGGACGCCATTAATCTTTAAATGAGCCGATATTATTTTAATTCGTAAGTCTCGACCGTCGATTCTTGGAACGCGATCCTTTGTTCGACCGGCTGCTGCTGCTGCTGATGTTGATGCTGATGCTGGTGGTGGTGCTGTTGTTGGTGCAGGAAAGGGAATATTACAAGCGAATCATTCGCCATCGTAAGTGAGTGTCTGTGATATACGCATATATACCATATACACATGTATGTATTTGTTCATGTGCGTGTAATGGGATCGCGAAAACATCGACGTTCTCAAAGTCTCCTTTCGAACAGCGGAATTTGCTTCACAGTTTCCGGAAATGTCGACTGGTTTGACTGCTCGAACGACGCTCGAATAGAAAGGGAATTTTGGATCGAGCGAGGGAAGTCGCCCACCTATATGTCATCACGAAACGACGTGTTCAAAGTTTCATACAAGCAGATCGTCCCGAAAAGTAATTTCAGAAAAACTGAAATAAAAAAAAACAAGGAAAAATCGATGGATGATCTTCAGGACCTCAGAAACTTGGTTTTTGTCATTCTGGAAGCTAATTTTTGTTGATGAATAGTTCGGTAAAAGTTCGGTTTGCCGTTGTCTGCAAATTCTCTAGGTACATATTGTACACGAATCAATCTTCATCCGAAGAACACATAGTATCGTGATATATGGTATATAGGAAATTATCAACCGGAAGGTTTTCCCTCCTTTCGATAAGCGGCCGAGAAACCGATAAATTTCTTTATATACGTAATGGTGAGTTTGATCAGGGTGAGGGTGGGTATAGTTTGATCATTTTAAAAGCGGTTCAGGAGGTATATAACCTCCCTTCTTCTGATCCGGACCAGACACTCTTCAGCCTCGCCTAATTACGACGTCCAGACTCTAAGCCCGTCGTCGTCGTGTCGTTTGGAGGAAGGAGGAAGTCAATGGCCCCGTATCTAAAACAAACAGATGTCGCCGCCATGCCCATGCCCATACCCATACCCATACCCATACCCATGCCCGTGGGGACATTGGGGGAAACGCAGTACATGTATATCCACGTTGGATTCATAGTATATACGAAGAGGAAAGTTTCAACCGCAAACGAAATATCGTCAGTGAGAAATGAGAAGAAGTAAAAAAAAAAATTAAAAAAATAACAAGAAGTTGCCCTAAGTTCATTCGGAAGTGGAGAAACAAGACTGGCACGATTGTACATCGCGTACTGCACTTTCTCTTCAAATTTTGTATAGAGCATTTGAAAATCGTGCGACTCTTTACCATGGTGTTAAAAAAAAAAAAGTGAAAATTTTCTCATCAAAAGTGAAATGTCAACATTTTCTTCTTTTTTTTTTTGTTCTCCGAATTCAAAGTGGCACGATTTTTGTTCTTGAAGGCACCCCACGCGGATGACTCGACCAAAATTGCAAAATATCTTGTACCCTGAGAACAGGGCTTTGAAATTTGAAAAAAAACTACTCGAATATCTTGTTTGACGGAATTTATGTCTTCGACTCAATACTCGGTTCGAAAAATTCGCTCAATCGTCTCCGCAAGTACTTATATCTAGTATCTGGTCTAGGGTCTGTACAATAAGTACCTACCTAGTTAGGTACCAGGGTGTTCAGAAATTTGAACACTTTTAATTCCAGCTGCATGCGAGTGCAGCTTTGTAAACTGGCGCAAGTAGCGCCTAATATAAGTATACCGATGTACCTATATAGAGGATAATTCCACGGTTTGAAAAGCTTCGAGTGACAGAAAAGAGGAGCTATGGCTGATACGTCGCGACGTGGGTGGTGTATAAACTTCAAAATAGGAACACGACTAGGTAAGTTTGATGTTGTGTGCTTGGCTAATGATCAATATAAGTGTATCATCTGTATTGTATACCCAAGTATGATCATATATAGATATACAAGACTTGGTGGGCATCGAAATTCCATATCGGAGTAGGTATAACCGTACCTATGTATATTATATCCGGAAGTAAAAAGGCTCCGATAATCTCTTCGTCTCTAATTAACATCCCGATATCTTCACCTGTCCCTTATACACATGTAGATCATATATCATTAGAGAATACCCAAAACTGATGTAGCAACAGAAATTCCAAGATTTAACGACGAGATCTGGTGCAGTGTGTGTATATATACCGTGAGGTTATGTGGACGAGGAACGCTAGGGATACCAACCCAAAAAGGCTGCACTAGAAATCTAGTGACTTCTCTAGATTCTAGTGATTTTACTAAAAACATCTAGTAAGTTACTAAACTGCTGCTGCAGTTTACTAGATGACTTACTGCCTATGAAAGAGCACTCTTTTTGGGTTGGTATCCCTAGCGGTCCGCGTCCATAAAACCTCACGGTATATATACGTATATACTGATTCGACCCTGCACGCTTTAATTAAGCCCTATAATTACGATTCGACTATGCGTCTGTTTAGGTGTATAAAACGTACACTGTAGATATACCAAACCAGTAATGCATATATGTAGGTATAAAGTGTACTGATTCTGAAGCCTGCGTGCGGGTAGTACGTTAGAATTAGATCTGGTGCAGGACTGCATGCGGGTGCTTGGTTGCCAATTGATGTCATCTAGACTTTCACGGTCACGCGATGAATTCAAAGATCTCAAAGACCTTGCGACTGGATATGTAGGTATATTATATACTATACGTCTAAGGGCATGGCACGACGCGACGGAATAATCGCCAATAAAACAACCAGCTCTCAGCTCCTTCTCTCTCTCTCTATACTTTTCTGTATAGACTGTAAAGGGTGTGTATTCACGAGCAATCAATCACATCTTGATTTACATATATATGAATTATTCAATTACACGACGATTCGGTATAATTTAGAAAAACGCGCCTATATATTCATTCGCGAATTAACGCAAATCCGTAAAATTCTTCGGCTTAAACTATACCCAGGTGTACGTAACACGATCTTGTAAATCATCCTTCAGATTATTGCAATAAGGGTGTACCCAAATCTGTTCAATATCTCCCCTTATCGCATCGAACTCTTCAATATTATTCACATCAACGATAAATGAAAATAAAAAAAATTAAAAATGAAAAAATAAAAATATAAAATAATCGACAAAATTGTGTTACGATATGTGTGCATAAGCGTACACTCATAGTAGATTGTAGTTTGCCACAGCGTTGACAGATAATCGATGAGTGAGATAAAGTACGTCCTATATCGCTACCGCGCGAGCCTACAGTGTCAATAATACGATGGGGGATATATACAGTGCAAGGCATATTATGGCGGGTGTATGTGTCACAAGTGAGTATAATTTTTATATATACTATATATATAAATATAGAGTGTACAAGTATATACAAATCGCTTGTACTGCGATAGGTTGTAACTTACAACCAATAATGTTACAAGAGTATGAGTTATAGGTATGTGTCGTTATCGTGTCGGTGGCGCCTGCCTGCTGCAGCTACGATCTCTGATTATCTATACGATTGTACTCACTCGCGCGGTATGACATCACTAATCCTATATTATAGCGTACGTGAGTAATGACTGATGATCTTCTTTCGTAATGATATAATGAATGATTCAGGAATAGGAATAGGTTCGTCCTCGTTTAATACTTTTACTTTTTGGTCATCCATATATGGCTCACCCCGTACCCCTATATCGTATACATACGAATGGGATTTTGCTCTTTAGTTTTACACGCGATGTGTTATAGTATGTCACGGTTGTAGGTATACAGAAATATAGTATATATACATATATTAGGTTTAAAGTCCGGCGATAAATTGGTATTGGTTAATTTGAAAAACAGATATGAGTATTTTAACAATTTATTTAATATACATAAGATCCGGATAGTTTGAAATTCTCCCGGGATTAGATAAGTTCCTCACATATATATGCGTATACCTCGCTGGTTCCGAAATTATTATATCGCAAACACCACTGATACAAACAGTTATCAAATCAGCAATTTGACCTGGTTGTACGCCAGGGGGCCAGAGTACACATTTTTAAAGATAAGGTGTAAACTACGATCGAGGGGATCAATGGAATACGAATTTTTATCAAACTTCACCTATATATGTTATACTTTTAATGTAATCGCTCACAGTGCCGTGGACAAAGATTTAAAAACATATTTGGGGAAGGGAGACAGATTTTTTTTTTTTTCGTATCATATACATTTATAAATAAGGTAGAAATCACTATCTGCATTAAAATTAGTTTTCAAATTTTGATGAAACGAATTTTATACGCTTTAATTTTTATGTATAAATGAATTGAGAACATTATCGACAACTTTTAAATCACGACTCGTATCGTTATGAGGCTGGTTCAAATCGCTCGTCCCCTTACCGCCCTCTGTAACTTTCTATGCGAGCATTAGCACGCTAACGAATACCGTCTAAATGCGATAAGCGACAGCCAAGTAAAGATAACGTTACGATCCCCGGGTATCGCTATACGATAAGCAATAAGATGAAAACAAGACCAAAAATAAGCGCGAGGAACCGTATGTGTACCTATAAAATTTTAAAATCGAGTTAATAGATTCGATCACATGCATGCCAGCTTCTATTCACGTATACGTATATCAAGACATAATTAATAATTGTTTCCGATTTCCTGGACTTTGCCTCGCACAGGTTTTACAAATTTCGGAAAAACATTGTGAACTGATTTATTTTCTCAATATTTACAAAATAAGAAAAACAAAAAATTCGTATCTGAAATGAAATTCAAGTTTCAATAAACACGAAGTGAATGTAGCTAATTGGCGCTGGTATAGTATGGGTATAGATACACGCAGGGGAAGCTGCTTTGAGGCAGGTTATGAATAAAGTTGAAGATAACGAGTGAGAAATTGTTCGAGTTAATTCAGTACGATTTGTCCCATTAGTCAATTTCGTATTACGTGTGGAGTGCAGCGGTGTATTATACCCACGGTATCATACACGTACAACAGTAAGTTGGCCGTCTTTTTTCAAGGGCAGGTGTTCGCCAAGCCAATAAAGGGAGTCTGGCACGCGACGACGAGTTGACTGAACCACGCGAGACAATTACGTTGCGTTGGTAGGTATAAGGTATACGTATAACGTATGTGTACAGATATAGGTATACAAGCCTACCCGCCAATGTATACCACCGAAACAAGGAAGCCGATATTAAACAGGGTTCAAAATCATCTGAAATCGAGATACGGTTATCTATTTTCACGTTCAAACAACATCTGAACTTCCAAACTTTAAACTTCAACTTTTGATATACTTTTGGTCCAGTCATTACGTCGGAAAAATCGGGTTAGAAATGCAAATGAACCGAGAAAGCCAAATTTTGGATATTACGGGGGGGGGGGGGGGTTGGAAAAGCTTAAGTTCAAATTGTCGACCAAAATAACCTTGTGGGTTTTCCGCCATCTTGAAAAAAAGGGTTAAATTCAGTTTTTTTCATCATAACTCGGTTCCCCGTTGAGATATGAAAATTTTTATGCAATACTTTTTTGTTGCTCTTTGTACGATCTACAATTAAGGTTCTATACATTTTTCACGTATCGGTCATCGTTATCGAGATATCGATAAAAAAAAAAACCATAAATTTGGGGAGAAAAAATTGTTGAAAAAAAAAAATTGAAAAAAAATGACCACCTGTAATTATTATTTTTTGCTGCATAAAAATTATTTGATCAATAAATTTCATGTGTTTGATTTATAATTTTGCTGGTTTATTAATCTATTTTGTATTGCAATAATTCCCTAAACAACCATTCATCCATTTTGACGTGTGGATACAACCGTGCACAGTCTTACTGACTTTGCGGCGCGCTAGAGGTCGTAATTCTTGTCGAAAATAAAAAATAAAGAAACGAATTTGTAGGTCTGAACACGCTCTACAAGTTTTATCCTGGACATTTTTCGATATCTTTCACGAGAAAAAAGGAAATAGCGAAAACAATTTTTTTCTCCCCAAATTTATGGCTTTTTTGATCGATATCTCGATAACGATGATTGGTACGTGAAAAATGTATGGGACCTTAATTGTAGATCGTACAAAGAGCAACAAAAAAGTATTGCATAACAATTCTCGTATCTCAACGGGGAACCGAGTTATGATGAAAAAACTGAATTTAACCCTTTTTTGCAAGATGGCGGAAAACCCACAAGGTTATTTTGGTCGACAATTTGAACTTAAGCTTTTCTAGCCCCCCCCTACGTAATATCCAAAATTTGGCTTTCTCGGTTCATTTGCATTTCCAAATGTATATAATGACTGGACTATTTGAAATTTAAAACTTTATGGTATACACATGAATATACCCGCAATGGACATACGCCTTTGCGAATTAGCGACGTATTGTTTTACCTCCAGTTTCATTTTAAATTTAGGTTTAGGTTTAAGTCAGCGTTATCTCCTGCAGTTCCAGCGAGGTAGGTATGATACACGGGCATATAGGTATGTACGTACAGCTACATCGCATATACATATACTTATTCACTATATGCTACAGTGTGCACACAGAAAAAGGCATCTGCTAGTCTAGCCGGGCGATCGAGCGGAAGAAAAAAATAAAGATCACGAATTTATAACTAACCGTATAGGTATACATCTGTTGTATAAGGGAAAGGTACGACATTGAAACACTGTGGTGCTACAACATCAAATCCACCTTCAGGGGCTCGTATAGCTCCGAGTCTCGTGCGTGAACCCCAATTTTTCATCCCAATATCGAAAAGGCGTGAAATAAATGAGTACCGTTTGTTATATTTAAGGAATAAGAATTTTCGGTTGAAAATTACTTTCCCATCAGGTAGTTATACACAGGTCTCAAATTTTCGAAAAAAAAAAAACGATTGCGTTTTGGGTTTCGATTTTTTTGAAATTTTTTCTTTTTTATACGATTTTTCTAACGAGTGAATCGATTTTTTTCAGTCACCAAATTTCTTTCGCGTGAAATAGTCATTGAGATGAACATTTTTTTTTCTCTTTTTCTTTCGCCGTTATTTTCCGAATTTCAGTGATAAAAATTCCCGCATTTTTGATGAATTTTATTTGACTAGACTTCTTTTTCAAAAACCGGTGATCCATTGATTGTAAAAAATGCTAATAATTTCGGCTTTCGTCACAGAATTATAGAAAAAAAAAAAAAAAATAGAGAGTGGCCTGGTCATCGAAACATCAGTTTTTATTATTCGAACCAATTTCTGGCATCCAAATCGTGATCGAAAAATCGTGAAATAATATTTTTCGGAAAGCTGGAATCAAGACGAATCGATGAGTCATCTTCTTTTTTTTTTTTTTGTTGAAACGACCTGATTTCAAACTCAAGAAATTATTAATCTAAAATTCTGGGATTTCATAAATAGCTCGATTTTGAATTTGGAGATCTCCGAATCAGGGGGCATAAAAATTGTGAAAAAAATTACAGGTTCCGATTCGGACCTGTACGTAAATCACGAAAAAAGTTTCAATCAAGATTCGAAGGGGTCAGGTCTGGAGGCATGTTGAGTTGAGATGGAATACCCCACATGTAGGTGTGCTTAGCATCTATATATAGGCATACTAGCTCGCAAGTAGCGCAGCATAGCGCCGAATGATGGCAAACTCGTCTATATATCTATATGCACATATGAGTGTACGGGTGTATGTGTATAGGTAGGTTTTCGTGTATATATTGGTATCCCTGTGTGTCTGATGTGTATATATATATATATATATATACCTACGTTCTACGTATGCGGTTTGTTCGAGAGGTCGTCGAACGATAGATATTTCCGCCGCCCTCCACCCGCCTTACCCCGACCTTACGCGTATGCTAAGCAGACAGTTTTCATCGACGAATAGTATAACTGAGAAGAGGACTAGGAGTAAGAGAGTACGACAAGAAGAACAACTTCGAAACGAGAGATTCGACGCCGATCAACTATTTTACTTACCGTTACCGCACCATTTTATTTTAATTTTTCTAAGCTTCGCGGATATCCATTCGCGTTACTTATCATACCTTATACACAGCGTGGTCTGGGTGCAGAAAAGAGATTGGAGAATCATATTACCCCTAAGTAGGTACGATCATTTTTGTCTCTATCCACGGCTATCGGCTCTTCGATACTATTGTAGCTGATGAAAGAGCAGTATAGTCGCAGAATGCGGAATAATAACTATATACATCGCAGCATGCGCGTATATATATAGTCGTTAATTATTTCAGCAAGGGTGGCCCGTGTACTCGGTCAATAAGGAACGAAATTATTGTATCTGAATCAGACGGCGAGATAGGTGAGTATAGCTATACCTATAAGAGTAATATAATTAGCGAAGTTAATCCCTCATTGAATAAAATGTCGTTCAGTCGCACGTTGAAAGAATAAATAAGTAAGAAAATAAGATAAATATAATAACGAGATGGAGATAAAATTATAGGGATAACCCGAGTGAGAAAGCCAATTAGTTCTTTCTGCTCACAGGTGTGTAGCTTACAGACGTTTTATATACCTCTATATATGTATGTGTGTATACAGGGTGGTCCGCTAGGTAATTATCTCGTGAATTAATATCGTTTGATAGATTCCTTGGAATCGGTATTAGAAAGAAAGAGAATAAGAATTGACGAGATTTTTATATCCGGTAAGATATTTTTTGGCTTTTGTTTTGCGATAGTATTTATAAGATAAGTATGTTGTTGTAGCCATAGAAGAATCTCGTTCCTTAGGGGATATGGAATCCGATTCATTTCCGTCAGCAGAAGTAGAAGAAGAAGAAAAAAAATAAAGATGTCTATAGAGAAGATTAGGAGCGAATCAACCGACCCATTAAATGTATCGTTCCAACTCAATTACCAGTTATCGTCTCCCGATACTCCACCGTCAGACATTAGACACCTGTGCAGCAGTTAACGGCGCCTATACACCCGTGTCCTGTCCTGGCGCTTCGTAAGACAATAAATGATCATTTATCAAGCAGTTATTAATATTATACGTAAGACAAGTTTGTCGATTTATTTTTTTACACATATGTATATGTAGATACATACAAAATTACATGAAAAAAATATCAATTATCGATTACTATGAGACCAAAAGAAAAAGAAAAAGAAAAAAAGAAATGAAAAACGTGAATACACGATACTTAAACAAACGTCAATTCAAACTTGACGAAATAATAACACGAAATACTGATATAATTGCTTCCTCATGAAAGAGCGCGAGAAGACGCGCGTTACGAAGTAGGTATATAAGCATAAGTATACAAGTCAGCAGCTTATATATATCGCTAGGAATTCTCTTCGTATGACGTATAAGTTACGTTATACGTATATATTTCTAGCTGCATGCACCGCGTGTAGATAACCACATTGTTCCTATACTGTTGTTGTTATTTGTATTATTATTATTATTATTATTATTATAATCATTATCATAACAACTATTATTATCAAGCCTGAAGAAATTTTCTCTTCAGTTATGATACCAGAACTGAGCTGTACCTATATGTAAGACTTTGTTATATATTTACGAACGGACAAGCACGCGGGCCTGTATAGGAAGACGGAGAAGTAAAGACGTCGAAGAAGAAGAAGAAGAACCGAATATAATGGAAGAATGTAACAGTTTCCTGTTGTCGACTCTCTGCTGCGCCGAGGCCGCGGCTGCGCGGGGCGGGCGACTCTATACTCGGCCAACGGTCGGACGCATTGCTTGTCTGCCTGCCTCTGCCTCTCAGCCTTCCAGCGCGAGACGTGAGTCAGTAATTCCAGTATACCATATCGTATTCGAGACCTAGAAGTCTAGAACCGAATCGTCGGCCTGGCGGCCTGCCCGCTTGTTGGCTGCATGGCCTCGCTACAGCTCGCGCCTAACTTATTAGTTCTAAAACCTAACCTACCAAACTAGTTCCATCCACTTCGGGAGCCGGACCGCTAGCGTTTGCTCATTGTTAGCGTTCTACGAGTACTTATACCCGGAGTAAGATGTACACGTTTAGAGGCAGGGAACTGTGGAAGAATAAAAATTGAAAGAGAAAAAAAGAAAAATAAAGGACGTCGAGTATGGGAACGACGATTTTTCTGCACAAAGCTATAGCCTCGCATATTTTCATCATCGCCTGCGCGGTTTTGGTGTTATATTTTTACATATTACATTCTCAGAGTTTCATGCTCGTGAAAAGTGGGCCGAATCATGAATTTACGCCACGATTAGAACTCTGGTGTGTGCGCGTATCTGTGAAGTTGGCATTGTCAAGTTTCTTCTCTGCGATATCGCTTAGTGCAGTATATATATTTCATATCCTTCAATTTTACGGTGGGAATATCTTCTCTCCGCGTGTTTAGATTTCGCCCCTTATTACTGCAGGCTTCCGGTTTATCCTAGCTGCTTTTAATAACCAGAATCCCGCGGCCCTTGACCTTCTATACTTAAGTTATATATACAAGTATTGCGATTAGTCGAAGATGTATTCATGTTGTTTCTCCGACAGAAGGTATTCCCGTTTATCTTTAAAAATATTTTTAACGCAGCGCTGCTCCACGTTGTATAGGATTCCTAAATTTCTCTTCATTCAGCTTAGAGATAACGTGAAACTCGTGGTCTCTCGTATCTTCTGAAATGAAATCGACCCAACTCTACGACGTTAATTTGAATCTACCGTAGGATGTATCTATACCCGAGGCTTAACGAAGACGGCCGAACATAGCGCGCCAGAAATCCTCAACGAAGAGACTGTTATCACGTGGAATTTTTATCCGGTTGTTTTATCGGTCGTCAACTGACGTAGACTTGATATTTCAAGCTAATACTACGTAAATACAAACTGCTCCACGCACCGCTCCCTCATCACTTCTTCAGATTCCGCATTACTTTATAGACGATTCAAATATTACATATATCTTAATCGTTTATTCTTAAAACACTATGACGTAAGCTTCGTGTATATTATTAATGAGAATTGATCACTTACATTATATAGTCCATTATCCCGGTAGTTCATAAAGCTGGCTGCAAGCAAAGTAGAGTAAAGCGAAGCAGAGTTAAGGTGGAAGATTCCTCGTAGCGAACAACGTGTGTAGCATATCATGCGGCTGTGTGATAGCTAGTTTGATAATAAGCATGGTGTATAGGTACGCAGGTATTGCAATTATGAGAAAGGAAATTATACAGGGAAGTGGAAATTATTGGTAATTTAAGGAGAAAAGCAGTAAGCAATGCACAATGGGTTTTGCTGGTTTTTTATTTTGTTTATTCATCGACCAAATTTCATATAGGAGCACCGATAACAATTTTGTATATTGTATTACGCTATAAAATAGTGTGAATTATACCTATTATATAGGATATAAATCTATGGGGTATACAATTTGTTATAAGTGAAAAAGATCGGGTAAAAATGTGATGATTTATTACACCAGCTAGTAGAATTCTGAATATAATTTCTAGGAGATAATTATTGTACACCAATCCAAGTAGGTGTTTATCTGTTTACGATTGAAAAGAATATTGTGGAGTACGATCCGAACGGACTGCGTGCGAGCTCGTCCATATGTTTTGAATCAATTCGCGAACAAACGTTTATACGCTAAAAAAAAACTTCGTGGAAATTTAACTTTTCGTCAAATTTTTTTATCTGGAGTTGACTCATCGACTGCAATATCGTGCTAACTTGAGTGAAAAACTCGACCGAATAGTAAAAAAAAAATTGTAAGTATAACATTCAACAGTTTTCATGCAAGAATCTTTTCTCTACTTTTTATTAATTGAAGCGAAATCTGCGCGTGCATCTAGAAAAGAGAGAGAAAGAAAGATAGTGAGTAAGAGATAGAGGGAGAGAGAAAGAACGTAAGAGAGAGCGCGTGCGCGGGTGACCTTGCTTCCGTAGACAAACGAGCCGCCATCTTGGGCAATCAACCGGCCGGCCGGCTCCCGCGACAGCGTGCGCGCGCGACTTTGTACATGCGGGAGAGACTGCGAGACATAACCTCATCGCTAGCGAGGAGTCGTATACTCGTATAACGACCAAAACTCTATTTAATCCAAACGGTTAACCGCGGGCAGATGTAGATGCAAATTTCTACCCAGAGACTCGTGTCTTCCGGATGAAATTAATTAATACACCGACTTTACAGCGAAGCAAACAATTATATCCTATTATAGTACATGGTATTGTATACCTATATCAGACTTTACAGACATTGAACTAGGCCATACCGGAAACAACGATTTTCTACATATTATGAATAACAAAGCCTAATTCTTCTAATAGTATACCGTTATTATAGTTTTAGAACCAATTGGAAGAAGAACAAGTAACAAGGCGTATTAACTATATTAAGAAAATGATGATGACAAGCTGAGCGTGATATCTACAGCGTTAACATTTCACACAGGCATGATCGGCGAGAAGGATATAGATATAGATATAGATAGATATATAGATGGATGGATGGATGGATGGATGGAGAGTCGGTCTTCGGTTGGCCAGACTGCTGCAGCTACTATACTCTTATATAGCCTAAAGAGAGGTATAGCGAAGCGAGCGAGTGAGTAGGGAATGAATCGAGGTGGCACGTCCGCGAAGGCAAACACGAGAGGGTATTCACATTAATCAGTACTCACCGTTGAGTTTGTCGATCGCTCTATCGGCGGTGGACTGGTCGGAGCAGTCGACGAACGCGTACCCACCACGCTTAACGAGTATCGTGGTACAGGATAGATTGTGATCCTGAAATAGCTGGCGTAGCGCGTTCTCGTTGCAATCCGACGGTAAATTGCCGACATAGAGCTTCGACATCGTGCTTTGTTCTGCTTTGGAAGCTATGGTGACGGCTTGATCTTTAAACTTTTGGTATATGAAGAAACGTTGGAACGTATACGCGAGTCGCACGTCGCGGTAACTGGGGATTATCAGATATTACTTTTCTCCAACTCTGTACCTATATGCTCGCGATCCCGCGCTGCTTTAGATCTAAATCCGTAGAGTGGGGAGGGGATATTATAATAAACTGACGACACACTAAACACCGGGAAAATAAATATACACGAATTAAATTAAATAAATGATAACTCCGCACGAACTATCAGGCTTTTTATAATCGCCTCCTTATTTTACTACTATAGCTGTATAGTGGTATAACCGTATTTCTTTATTCTCTCACACTTTTCTCAACGGCGGATAGAATAGCGGCGACGCGGTGACGCTGAGCTGCGCGATACTACGCGATTTACCAAAGAGTCACGTGTGCACTCGCCCCCGCCAAGCCAGCGCAGTCGAGTCCGACAGTCTTGCCAGGACTTATATACCGGTGCAGGTATAATATTTATTTCACGCTGTAATTAATTCACACGCACAACTGGTATAATAAATTGATTATCGTTTTATCACTGCAACGGTTTATTTTTACGTTTTGATAGCTGTATTACGAATCGGGAGGACGTATTTGTGTACGTACGTTTCACTGTTTTATTAATATTTTTAATCTCCTTTTGTTTCTCTTTCTTTCGTCTTTTTTCTGTTTTCGCGCTCTTCTGTTCTCTTCGCTTCTTTCCGCGCCCCTCACGGTCTATCGCTCCCGCTCTCTCTCGCGCGCTCGCTCTCTCTCTCTCTCTCTCTCTTTCCCTTTCTATTTTCCTCCGTCTCTATCCTCCTTCGTCTTCGTCTTCGTCTTCTTCTTCTTCTTCTTCTTCTCTTCCTTTCTATTTCCCTCGCGTGTATTTATTATTATTAAGATTCCTCGATTATGCCGCGTTCCTTTTTTCCACACTGAAATTCTTCTATGGAGAAATATAATATCGCACAGTGCGTTGTTCGCGATGGTGGTGCACAGCCTGACTCCTTCTAGCTCGCGGACACCGCACACTCGCAGCCTGCTGAACGGGCATCCTCGCTCGCTTGCGACGCGCGATGCGAACTTGTTTTCTTCTTATTCTTTTTTACTCCGCCGCGAACTACACGCCGGGTACGCTTGAATCGAGACGGCGCGCTTACCTTACTGGACGAGGACACGTCACGTGACCATACCACGACTCCCGCCTCTGAACGCGATTGGCGCTATACACAGAGGATTCGCCAATGTTTTAACGCTCGACATATCGGGTCTGCAAGTTGCTTGCCAAATATAACGGGTGGTTTTATGCGATACATCTTCCCGCGCTTTTCGTAAAATTATTATTAATCACCGGACGCGGTACGATAAAGGATCTTTTCACCCAGTTTTATCGAATGTAAACAACGAATCCGTTTATTCATTCAAACTTTCATTATTTTAGACTTTTTTTTAAAAATTTTTATCCATTCTTTACTCATTCTTTATTCTTTCCATTTGGATATTATATCCTTATACCTGTGGCTTGTTCTCGACTTGTATATTGTATGTATTTCAGAATGTAATAAATCTATTTTTTAAATCAAATTTCTTTCTTTTCCCGTTTTACAACAGAATTTATTCTTAATTTTTTTTTTTAAATTAATACCCAGTGGTCGGTGAGTCTGATGGACTCATATACGTATATTTTTTCTTCTTCTTGATTAAATTGTAGATAAATAATGGAAAAAAAAGTATAGTTTTTTAATCCTTGCAGGGGACTAGAAAAACAACTTTTTCCTTTCATATTTCTCTAGATAGAAAATTGTGAGTCTGCTATATACGCAAGAAATGCGAACCACGTCGATTATAGCAGATTAAAAAAACCGTAAAATTTCCCTAGTCATTCATTTTTACGGTGCTAATTAATATTAATAATAAATTACATTTTTTTATTTCTACAAAAGGTTATGACGCGATCAAATATAAAGATATAATTCAATCGTGCAATTTCTTCGTTTTAACGTCTTTTTTTCAGAAAACTAATACTACTTCACATTATATTACAAACAGTATTTCAAAACAAATCACGGGGTGGTCCAACTTTCGGGTATTTCATACGCAACAGAAGAACGCGTTCTCTCAACAAGATGGACTGATACTACATATTATAGACTTAAAGCCGTTATTTTCGAACGGTTTCGGAACCGAATTTCGAGTTGAAATTTCTCAATTCAAAAACATTCATATGACATTCTGGTCACTTTGATTCCAAATGTCGGAACTGGACTGAATTTTTATCAGTTTTTCGATCCCACAAAATATAAATAATGTACATAGGTGTACAGTTTCGAAATTTTTCATCGACTAAACGTTTTGAAGAATCGTGCGGTCTATTAACGTTACGGACTGCAGGTCCGCATCGCTTCTTCGACTTTACCCTTAGGCGAAGTATACCTAGAGGGATATAGCCACATGCACGCGTGATATGCGGCGCCAATGCGAGATGCGCGCGCTTTCGCAACCATTTATATGTGTATGTGTATGTCCGCGAGTGTTTCGGGTAGAACGCAGCTCGTGTATATGTACATACATGTATATACGTACACTCGTCACTCCCGCGCGTACAATACCAGCTAGGTTATAGCGGAGGGAGCTAATACACGTGTCCCTAGATGCGGAGAAGTGGCAACTTCTCCTCCGGCTTCCACCCCTCGGAGGCTAAAACCATCCCTAAAATACCCCTCATGACCTTACCGAGAACCATAAGTGTGTATAACTATATACTCCATACGCACAGCCCCGTATCTAGTTGATTTCGCGCCAATTCCGATGAAATATGAATCCGGATGAACTGATTAGGCATAGGTGACGTATGTATATGCCTATATACACCTATTTACCAATCGGTGAATAATTCTGGACTTAAAAAAAGAAAAGAGAGAGAAAAATGAAGAAGAAAAAAAAGCGATGTATATTTATAAAAATATATGAAAATTAAATGTATAGAAACTATTGAATCAAATTAAACTAAAATATTAACGTGTTTTTAAATCGGGCGACTGCCCCAATTTTATCGTTATACATGTTCGTTTAAACGAATGTTTGTACGCAATCTTCGGACAGTTCGATGCGGCGTTTCGTCACACGGATGCACGTCCGATTAATTTTCCTCAATTTTTGGGTTCAAAGAGAATCCTTTTTGTATATTTGGAAATTGAGTGGGTATCGGCCGTGGGGTCGTTTCGCGTCAATCCGGCTCTCGCAATTCCGGAAATTATTTTTATTGAATAAATATATTAGCAGGATTTTATGCATCCGCGAGATCTTCGCATGTGTTAGATCGTAAATTTCTTCGAGTGTGGCGCAAAGTCTGCCGCAACCTAATCCAAAGCGGACATATATATAACAGACTACACCTCATACAATTTTTAAAGAAATCCGAAATCGCGTATTTTTCGAATCATAGGAAATACGTTTCGAACACGTTTCGCGCTTATGCAGGTTACATATGAAAATATATTTTCGCATAAAAAACGTTGAAAATTTCGGATCGAAAACACCCCGAGATTTATCAAACAAATAAAATGTTGATGGTTTATTTGTTGAATAAAAATAACATGCAAACTATTCATTTTTCTGTTAAATTTTTTCAAAATTTCTCCTACCGCACATATTATAGGTTTATAATATAAAGAATTTTATCACCTATCCGATATCTTATGCGCTTTACCGATTCGTCAATGAGATTCAATCATTTATAATCGAGATACACCCAACTACGTACCTGATAATATATTCTTAGTTTTTCTGGAATATCGTATGAATATTGTGATCCGCTGCTGTATTCGGTATCGTTAAAAACATAACAAGATTAACTAGGTACTATACCTATAATCAAAAATCTAGGTTTAGCATAAGACGGAATTGAACAGGCTTCGAATTACCTTTAATATGATACCTGTATACCCGCGCAGAATTTCGAGTATTGTACGTACCTACATCTAATTGAAATTATATCGTTACGCCTAAAATATTACAAAAGATAACGGTGAGTTGTTATAATCCGTATACCTAACCGCAGGAAGTAAACGTGGGCGGAGTTGTTTCTTCCCTCATCATATCAATCTGCAGCGTAAAGCTCCTAATTAGCTTCATGATAGTATAATTAGAATTATAACTAATTATTATAATTCTGTAGGTAAGAATTTTTTTTTTTTTTTTTTTTTGCAAATCACTGTTATCGGTCATTATTTTTCTTATCAGTCTCTGAAATTGTGTAAAATAAATCGAATGCTCCACCCAACCCTACCTGAATTGGTTTCATTTTTTTTTCTTTTGCGGAAGAAAGCTGCAGCGCTTCTTATATTTAGCTGATTACGGAATTGCGGGACGTGGATTCGAGATCGTGTTGATAGCGTCTAGCCGCAGCCCACGCGATTCCCGCGGCGAGCTATATAGCGCCGGAAGTAGTAATCAAATAGATTTGCCTTCTACTTGAGTATGCGTATATATCAGCGTAGAATAACACCGAAATGCAATTAAAATCTTTCGCCCTTTGATACGAGATTCCGCAACGGAATCGGAAGCGTCCATTTCCGGGTTCGACACACTATAACCGCATATACATGCCGTGCAGTATAACGGAGTTTTTGACTCGTCAATTATTATTCGTCGCGGATAAATCCGCCCGATTAGTAAAAACCAAAATGTTATTCGAATTGACGAAACTGTTTGGTTCACGGTCGAGGATACAGCGCTCAAAAACATTCAAAAACATTTAGCGACATCAACCAAACACGTGGTTCGATTTTTGAAAAAATCGAACCAATCATTAGCACTTTTTTTACAAATTACCCAAATTTTGGATTGGATTCGTGGATAGAAAGCCTTTCATAATCATTCGCCGCAAAACTATGATAATCTGCAAGTTTAATCTGATAACATAAAATACAATTTGTTAACACAAATGTGATGTTTTTAACAAAAAAAAAAAAAAAGAAAATTCTTAGGAAGAAATTGCTTTTTAGTTTTAACTAATTTTCACATTTTTTTTAAATCGCTCCGGTATAGGTACAGTTGCACAAGATTCTCATTGAAACAAGAAGACAAAGGAAATCGCGCTGATTGTTTCGAAAATAGAATTGTGCAGACGTATAGTACCTATATACCTACCATTGCAGATTGAAGACATTGGACGCGTATATTTGACGGGCATATTGTATATCTTCGAAGGAAAATTCAAAACGGAAATATCATTTAATTCCGTTTCCCGCACTTTGGTGGAAAGATCATTAATATAATTAAATCGATCTAAAATAAGAAAATTCAACTGCACAATACGTCGCACTATATTTATATACACTAATTGGGGGATGAATGATTATTATTGGTTGGGTATACCTCTTCATCTAATTATAACTCTGTAATCGTATCCCCGCGCCTATACGAAGACACGATTTATGTAACAGTGTTATGACAACATAGTCCGACATCTTCTTCATCGATTTAATCATTTATTCATCAGTAATGAGTTAGATAATTCAAAGATTGTACAAGTTGGGGTTTAACCGCCGAAGAATCTTTCGACCTTCGCTGCGTCAGATCAATTTCTCTTTTCTTCTTCTTCTTCTTCTTCTTCTCCTTCACAAGACAGAATATATAATTGCAGAGAATCGTATAGGAGCTGGAACAGATGCCGATCCCATTGCAAATCGGATCGATATTAAACTAGTGTGTGCATCATGCCCATCTCGCATTGTATCGAGGGCGGTAAGTCTCTTGGTTGAGTCACTAGTGTAGACCAGGCTGCATCATGGTGGTGCATGGTGGTATAGAAATCGTAGGAAAAGCCGTAGCCGCTAGTTGCTAGCCGCTACCCCTCCGAGCTCATAGGGAAAATGAAAATCATGTGGGGGTTCAAATAGTACTGGGGTCTGCAGCTGCTGACGCAGACGTGCCTCTGCAACGATTCATTTTTAAATGCACTCAGCTCTTGGGTATGCTATTCCATAAAAAAATTATTCAACTTATGCCATTACGCGGGATCAGAAATCTCATTAACACTCCACACATTCCCTCTTCGGTGATTTCCACTTTCCTCGAATATTACGACTCACTATCAGCCCCGTGCGATTTAGCAAATCTTTCTAATCATCTAACGACAATTTAGCTTCTCATCGATTTCACGGGTACTATTCGCCGAAGATATTACTATCCGACATCGGTAACGGCGTATAGACTCGCGTATGGTCCCTTACTTGCCAACAAAGCAGCTGAAGCTTTGCCAAAAGCTCCTTTCGACTCGCGAAATTTCTATCACCCTGTACTATAACAGCTGCCGCAGATTGTTAGAAATATTCAGGTAGGTATAGGTCCTACCACGTGTCTACAGGTATACATGAACCTAGGTATACGAGGTATCGAATATCGTTTAGAATAAAGTGAATTTTTTTTTTCTTTTCTTCTCTTTTTGCGCAGGTATAGGTAAAACTCTCAGGCCCTGGGGCGTATAATTGGAAGAATTCGTTGCACTTTTATTTGCGATTGTTAGATAGGTGCAGGGAAACGAATTGGACCACTGCAGTGAAGACCTACGACCGTTGGGGGGTTCGGAAAAATTTCAAAGAAATTTTACCCATTTTTAAAACTTTTTCTTCCAACATTTCACCGGGACGAATCTGAGTCCCTAGTATATCGAATGGTTGGTTTATAATCGCGCCATAAAATCCATGAAAGGTTAAGAAAATTGGGAGATCGTAGGGTCATACGTTCACAACGTTCGAATATCGAAACTCCGTTTTTGGACCAATTCCCGAAAACCTCGTACCGCCAACTCCATCGATTAACAACAAATACTGTTTCTTTTCCGAAACGTGCACCGAGCCACGTACACCCTGTGGCTACTGCAGTGCACTGAAATGGCTCCTGCCCTCCTGTCTCTTTCTAGTTCCCGTTCCTTTTTTCTTTTCTCATATTCCTTAGTATTCCTAGTCCCTGGTCCTTCGCGCGTATGGATACTAGCCTCTCGTGTCAACATGTGGCTATCTTCAACACATGTAGACTACCTACTCCTAGTTGAATGCGGCACATGTATGGACTAATGCGTAGACGTACTGGTACCTTACATACATATACAGGAAGCGAAAGATAGGCATACTGCGTCGTATAGAGTTGAACTACCTACCTACCTACCTACCTACCTACCTACCTACCAATCTACAGCCGGGTTTCCTTCGTTAGGTAGCTTGGTTATACGGCTAGTGCAGCTGGCATCCTCAGACCTCCCCCTCAATTGATCCTTGTCCCCATAGGTTTTGGCCCGATGTTTTTCCCCGCTGTCTCTAGTATAGTCCCTGGCAGGATCTAGCCGGGCGGGCACACTGCACTTCACCCCGTAGATCCTAGAAGCCTAGAAAAATATCCTCAGGCGGGTATAGTCGACCCCAAAAGTACGCGTGATACCTTTGATACCTTCAGGATAGAGATGGGAGACCATTTTCCTCAAATTAGTTTCATTCTTCTCCATATTTCACGTCGTGTTTTCTATATACCTGATTAACTGCGAGTAGGTGCATATGATGTGGACACGATGTACCCATCAAGCAATCAGAGTAGCAACTCTGGGGACATTTTTTCAATTGCTATACATTCGCGTTGGATTTGACACATGATTCCGGAGACGTTTCGTCCACCAATGTCCATCTCTGCTCAGAATCCAGATTTACATGAAATTTATCATTCTCTAGCCGGAGAGAAATGAATTTCTTGTTGATTTCGCTGCACTGACGATGAGACATGAACTTGAACATTTCCATCATCGAATAATGGATCACTCCCAGGCCTGTAGAGTAGCTCTACTATATTAACCATCGGAAATGTCATTCCCGCATTATATTGCATAAAGTTTATGCATAGTGAGATGAGAAATTCGGCGTTTTGAGCCACCTAATTGCGTTGGCTCGACGTAGGACGTTTTGGGTTTTGTTCTAGGTTCGTAATTCGCATAATCTCTGTTAGATATACAAACAAAGGTTTAGAAATATAGGCCTTGGTGAACATAAGAGCTCGGCTCAAGTGTCGGCTAAGCGAGTAGGTAGTACGTACCTACATCATGATTGAAGGTCAAGACCATGACATAGTCCTTGTGAAAGGAAAAAAAAAACATATATGTTCACCTACAAAATGCATAAACATTCAGAAAAATTGATTTTGTTATCAGACACTGCAAAGAGGGGAGTCGGAAATCAACCGATCGATAATAAACCGTTGGATTTTCTGCAGTTTGACCTGTGATAAAGTGTGTCTAATCATCATGTGAAATAGATATTCTCCATTCTCATTCGTGCATATGAATTTTTTTTTTTACTTGTATATGTATAAGCTTCGAGCAGTTTGAACTTCAAGCACGTTTTTCTATAACTAACAGTTTTATTTTCGAAAATCTGAATATGCGATCTTGAAGTTGAATAAATTGTCTACCAAAAAATGTCCGGATGTATTTTCAAAAGATTGCATAGTTTTCGAGATATTTCAAGTCGAAATTCTGTTAGGGTCAATTTAGGACTACGGAGATGTGCATCCAAACTAGGGAGTAAATTATTTCTGGTTCTGTAAGGAACAAGGGAACCAATATAACAATATTCGGATATTTTTCGGAGTAGTTACCTATAAGCTTGTCCAAAACCATACGATTCATATTCTGTTGCAAATCGAGTTAGTGCTTTACAGAAAAGTTTTTTAGAAAAGTACGATACATGCATCCTCAAAAATCGTATCAATGCCACTTATGGAATCTTTTTCAATTTTTTTTTCGAAAAGCTCTGCTCCTGTTTCTGCAGGATTCTTTTTTTTCAGGAATTCGGGTATTCTTACAGCTTACTTACATTTCATGCTGTGGATTAATATAATATGCTGAAATATCAAAAAATTAATGTTCATCAAATTATTTTTCTGTGTTTTTAGGATACAGAAGTATACACCGTGGCCAGAGTTCGGGACGCAACATCTCATCTAATTCAATATAATCTTCTGAATAGTCTTCTCGCTCATCTACACATGAAATTAAATTTCATTTTATCGATATAATTGTTATAGATCTGGAAACTTGTCTCTATGCGTATATGAGTTTATAATATGTATACTAGGGTGGTCCTTAATTCGGTCATACTCGAATTTCGATGCTCCCATGGACCAGAACGTCTCAAAAAAAAAAAAAAAAAAAATATAATAATACTTAAGTTATTTTACACAGTTACTACGGTTCAAAGATATCTCTCTATACTTGAATTTCAATTGATAATCCATGGGTCCCATAATATTCTGGATTAATTCGTTCAAAGGTGTCCTATTCTATAGTTATATCCGCAGGGTAATAATTTGCATAATTTTTAGCTAAAAAACTTTTCATACAGGTACCTTACGTGAATAGCAGCTGTAGCCGTTACAAATACGGGATAACGAGCGCATCCAAAGGATCACGGATCCATTATCCTTCTGTGAAATAAGGTGGAGAGGGGGGAGAAATAATAGGGGATTTTTTGAAAAGGAAGAACCATAAAAAAAAAAAAAAAAAAAAAAATAAAAAATAGGTGAAAAAGAAACAACAACGTGAAATGGTATTAAAACTTGTAGAAAAAAAAGGCACGAATTTTTTCTTTCCCTTTTTTTTTCATACCATTTTTCAAAAGGTAGAATAGAACAGATCTCACGGAAGATTCGGGTAGGTAGGTAGGAAGGTAGGTATAATAGGGTGGTGGAAAATCCGCGGGGTGCATGGTGCCGGTTGTCTATATACCAACGCGATTTTTCGACGCCAAAAAAGATATAGTATATGCGGTCCCAACCCTGGAGCGAAGGATGCGAAAGGATCGCAGGAAATTGTCCTTATGACTTTGAATTATCGTTATATTCCTTCCTTTCGCCCCGCAAATCCTGCAGCGAAAACCATGCCCATTCTTACTGCGAAATTCGCAAGTGCATGAGGAAACCATAGAATATGGCAAACTTTCTCTTCGACACAAATGAATGGTGTATACCTACCCTTATACCTCGACCTCTTGGAAAAGGATCAGAAGTAACATAATTGCAAGAGGAAAGTCGAAATTTTCTTTGTATAGAAATAGGTAAAGGAAGAAATTCGAAATTTAGTGCAAAGTAAGGTAGAAGAGCTGGGGAATAATTCTTGCCAAAGAGTTTTACCATTTCTGACACGGGGCATCGTGCAGGTCAGTTCCTAAAAAAAAAATCTGCAATTTTTCGTGGATCGATTTTCCCCAGCGCAAGTGATCGAACTTTAGGATAAAGAAGCGATTGAGCGATCCTGAGATCGTCGAAAAATTGAAATTTGATTTTTTTGTCTGCGCAGCTGTAATAAAATCGTATTGGGGCAAAAATCGGATGAATACCTAGAGATTGGAATCGGGCAAAAAATCTATCTCACACACGGGCACGGGCATATGACTATTACTTCAATCGGTGGTTTTACCCGATTTTATAAATCGCGATAAAAGGCAGGTTCGAAGCCTGCTGCTGGCAAAAGCGCAGCGTACAAATGGCGGCGCAGTAAAGTTTAAACGGGAGGGCGCCGCGACGCGTCAACCCGAGCCGGCCGCCATTTCGGGATCTGCAGATTCGCGATTTCGAGTTCTACCATAATCTTAATCGTTTTGAAAAAGCATGAGCGATTCGCAGCCTTCTCGCGAGTATTGCTTCAATTCTTTGGCCAGATACGCGACTCGTTTCGAAAAATATATCAATTCACTCGATTCCATATAAAATACACTAATTATTTTTTACTTCTACCACACATGAATCAGTTTTTTTCATACAAACGTACATATTTCGATTTTCATCCACATCAGATACGCTTAGATAAAATCCGAAGTAAAAATGGTTGTTGGATGCGTCGTTGTTCGACATTTCTTCCAATATGGATCAGTAAATATTTAAAAGATTATATCATTTCGAAGTAAACCAATAAAATATACAAATATATGATCGCAGTCTTCTATCCTTGTGATTGCATAGGTAGGGCACATTTTTTTTTTCTATCAAAATAAAAATTGAATTTATCGAAAATCATAATTAACATATATGCGGCTATATTGCCGTAAAATTACATTCATTTCAAATATTACCTCAGAATTTTCAAAATCTTCTATCTGCAACGATACGATTTATACACTTCAACGACATTTTCTTTGGTCAAATAACTGAATAAATATATATTTAAAATTTCTAAATGCTGCAGTTTCATATAATATGCCACGAATATTATCCTCAGGAAATTTTACTTTTATCTGATTTATGGATTTTAGGCAAAATCGTATATACTATATATTATAGTATGGACGTTGTACCGGAATTTTGGCAGCTGCAACCCATATTATAAATCACATATCTCTGAGAAAATTGGTGTCGCAGGACGAGGGTTGAATTTCCTTCGCGCCTGCAGGATGCGTTATTCCATTATTATTATTATTATTATTATTATTATTATTATTATTTTCTTCCGAGAAACAACATGGCGACTATATACCTACCCTTTGAAAATTATTAGTTATACGATACTCGATCGCCCATAGAGACGAACCGATCTTTCAACGCTCGCCAACTGACGTTTTTTGGACGCCGTGTCTATAGCTGTGTGTATATAGGTATAGGTATATAGGTATATTATGTAGTAAATGTTTTTTCAAATTTTAAGAGGAAAAAAAAAAATGGAAAAATTGAAAAAATAGAATTTGATAACCAAATGGCAAAATTCGGCAACCATATAAGGGATGAGAACCAATTTGAAATTCCTAGTAAATGTTGCCGAGTATTTCTTTTTTTTTTTTTTTTTTTTTTTTCATACTGGGAAGAAAAGTCGAATCATTACCAAAATTTTAGCTTAATTTTGGATTTTTTGACAGATAATTGGGCCTTCGAAAAAAATATTTATTCAAACATTCGACAAACCCGTGTTATTCAAATGGGGAAAAGTATAAGCGGTTGCGTCGCTCCTGTTTTGATTTTAAAATTAAGGGCTAAAATTTTGCAAATGTTTTTTTTTTTTTATCCATTTGGGACCGATTCATGTTTCGTATAATTAAAATAACTGTCAGTCTAATAGATGTTGCAGGTATACGTATATTACATACGTATTCATCTATAATGCATATACCGATTTATTCACCTAGAAATACAAATTATCCATTTATTTTGTGTATATATATCGCGCTGGGGTATTTCAGATAATCCGATTATGTCGGATATGGGTATATCAATTACACAGCTACGTTATTCGCTCAAATTATCTATATAATTTATAGTACACACCTATACAACCGGATAAAACGTGCTGCGGGAAATATTTCTCCGATTTTTTGTTCCGGTAAAAATTTCGATGAAAGTTTTTGAACTCGCAGGTTCATTGGTGCCAAATAATTTTCCGAAATTTTATCCCAATCAAGCCGCAAGTATAGCATAGGTACCTCTGGGTAAACGGCATGTATCGAACACAACGCGATACTTTTTTGATATTTGCGAAAAATTTAGCTCCCTAATATTTCTTCGAACAAAGTTCGTTTGATTGAAATGAAATTTTTTTACCGTTTTTTTTTCCATTTTTTAATAAAATAAATATTCGTTTGTTCACTCGTTTCTTGAAAAATTCTTATTCTGTGAAATCAATCAAATTTCGTATTTATTTGATCGAATTTCTGCACATATATTTTACCGATAATTATCGTCGCTGCAGCTATAACTCGAGCTATTCGAGATTTTCCGAAAAAGGGTTGAAATCCCAAAGCTACGATTTTTGTAAGGTGCAGTAAATTCGGATTCCTGATTTTTTCGGATGAAAAATCCTGTTCCATCGTGAACCTTGATTACACCAATTAATTTTTATAGATCGCTGCGATGACTTGCATCAAACCTTTCTTAACCCGATAGAAAAATTCAATATAATTTACTTACCGATTTTCACTATGCAGTTTTCAGTATATATACTATGCAGTATTTATTTTTACGAGCCCACGGTGTGTATAGATCGTCGAAGAAATCGAAATCGAACATTGCACTCCCTGCTACACCTACGTATGTGAATTATTCATATTTCCGGAAACGCAAATTCGAACAAGATTGAAAAACCGAAACCATACATTTCATACCGAATGTTTAAGTCTTTTTCGAATTTCGCGGAAAACCGAAACCCAAACGGTTGGATTGGTCTGAATTTTTACAAATTTCTGTATCCCTATCTAACCGATTTTGTTCCATCGAAACCGAACACCGCCTTCTTATTTTTAGTTTTACCAATATTTAGCAAACTCGGAAAAATATTTCAGAGTTTCATCGAGCCACCGTACCGACAAAGTAAAAATTCAATTCAACGGATTCAAATTTGACTCTACCTAGAGTCAAAATCGAATCATATATATAAAACCAAAAGATTGATTTTCTACTCCGGAAAATTTCCTAATAGAAGATTTCGGATTGCATGTTCTAACATTATCTGAATTTTGTAACTTCAGTTTTAATTATTTAAAAATACGTTTTTGAGAAAATAATTTCCGTGATAATAATAAAATGATTTCGGTTACCAATATATCCGCGTTTCAAGGCATGTAGTAACCTAGGCTTAGGTATCGTTAGGGCTTTTCCTGCTTCGACTGTACATAAAAGCAAAGGGAGACCGGCAGCAACCCCAACTATGTACTAGCCTATTTTTGGAGAACGGTTGCGCCCGTATTTCCCGATGCACCCTAAATTTCCACTCCCTCGTCGGCGTTCCTCCCCTATATATATGCATATACCAAACTATGTTGCACCGCAGCCCTGCAGCTTTAGAACCGAATCACCCTTCTCGGATTGGTCGGTTTATACCTATCCCGGATGGTCAACAGTGGGGATAACCGCATCACTCGCTGCAATTTCCCCTTATATATATATATTATATACCATTCTTCATGCCCTTATGTAGTGCGCGCACATAAGGTACCCTACCTCACCGTTGAACCTCATGGGTGCATCAAGCGCGAGTAAATTGCATTATACGAGGCCGCGCAACGCAGAGTAACGCGTCAGCGCAGCGCATATGCATTTCTACATTGTGCAGTGCAGCGGCGATGCGCCAAGATCCGATCGGCACAGAGGGCTGAGGAGGTAGAGAGGGAGGCTCGTATCAATGGACCGAGTAATGGTAGGGTGAGGCAATGGTGCAGACTGCACTTTGGTCATGGCATGCGAAGCATGTTTACCGCGCGCATCCGACATTTGTACGCCACGTGGTGCGCAGGCTAGCTGGTATACATATAGTATAAGAGTTTCTTGTGGGACTCGGACTTTTCTTCTCTTATCTTTTTTTTTCCCTCTTTCGTTTTCACGAAACTTTAGTACTCAGACGAATTAGAATCCTTCGGGAGGAAAACCGGCGCATTAAATTTCCTCGATAATTTTACGCCCCATTTATTCATTTCTAGTTTTGTAAAAAGATCATCCTCATTGCTTAATTGCTATTCCCTTTTTATATACACTTCAGAAATTCATTCGAGTGAAAATTTACCCATTTCTTAACGGTAGAGCAAAGATTCACGCTGATCGAGTGAACTAGGTTTTGGATAAAAAGAATGACTCTTTGTTTAAAAAAATTAGGAGCGCACCCAATATAATTGCATCAGATGCAGATCTGATCGAATTTTCGATTACTCTGAAAACAGTTTTGATTTATTTTTCGTTTTCACCAGTTCTAGTCACTTTTGTTTCCCAATTTTCTTCATCGCACTGCGATTGCGCAGATTATTGCACTCAGGGTACCCTGAGCCATGAATCGTAGTTTTGTATCGGTTTAATTTTTTTTTTATTGAAACAGCAATGAAGCCCGCGGAGTATAAAATAGCCGATTAAATTCTCGAATACGAATTCCATCGACTTGTCTTAACCGTGTCTGTTCGAGCCTGAAAATCGTTGATAGGTTTACCCCGAAACATCGAGGAAATAAAAAGCGTGGTTTTTATATAGCAAATCGAACTTGCACTTCGAACTTTTTTTACCCACACTTAAATGAGCTTTCTTCTCCTAATTAAATTGCGCCTTAATTTCAGGCGAAAAGTAACTCGGAAAAGAGAAGAATAAAAATTCTCCCGTCATTTCTGGACGGAAAATTTTCTAACGGAAATACGTAGTTCCTCGTATCTAGTCGTCGGGATGCCTGTTTGGGTTCAGGTTTAAGTTTGGGTCTGTTTGGCCCTGTTTAGACCGCCGTATCGTTGCGAGCTGTGAGGCCTAGGAATGCGCGGTGGGGCCTCATTTTTTCAATGAAAGCTTCTTCACCAACATTCATATATACGACACACGTGTAGCCTCGTAAACACACGTACACGCTTTCCCATGAGGCTCGAAACACCGCCGCCCCGTCATTTGTCATATTAAAAAAAAGACGCATTATACACCGCATATGTATATGACTATAGGTATATATGTAACATATCTACATAGACGTGGGTACTACACTCAGCTATCGGCTCTCACAGCTCATATCTTTCATATACCTAAGCCTAGGTGTATCACACATAGTTGCACCGTAACACACATCTATAAATCTGTTCCGTTATCCGTCCATATATTATACACGTATAGTATCATCCGAAGTTCTGATTGTGAGGGAAAGTCTTATGTTAGCTCTGAACGATTCGACTAACCTTTTCACCGGGTCTTCGTAATCAGTCGGAGCCATGAACCGGAAGGATTATTCACGTGTGCTCCTACGCATGTAGGCATACATACATTATTATCATAGATTACGGCTATCGCAACCAATCTCCGTTTCCGGTTCGGGAAATACGGTCCTGTGCCGATAGCCGCACGTATCAGGGCTCGACCGAACAACGCCTGTAGCCGTTATTGAACGCCGAATTTCATTTGGGCTCTCTTTGTTTCAGAATTTGAGGGAAAAATAAAAGAAGAAATTTCTGGCGCGGTAAAAGCCTCTGAGAATAACCGAGATGCGGTTAATTTATTATCGGGATATCCTGGACCCCGAGGTGGATCGATTTTAGTTGGAAATTCGAATTTTCGAAAATTTTGGGTGTATTTTGGAGTCGTGAGACCTGGGATATAACCACGAACAGTTTATGGCATAGTGGGACAAATTGAGGGAAGGAGGGTTAGATGAAGGTTCACATAACGATAAAGAGACCAGATCGAACAGATCGCTGGTGTTCCACTACAGCCTAATACCTTTATCGACATTAGGTCGACGGTCGTAATAAAAGAGGTGAAAGATCATGGGCCGAAAAATTTTTCGATTTCGTCTTAGCCGCGCGATGATGATATTTAGAAATTTGAGAAATGACTAGAGATACTGTCATTATAAATTGATTAAATTTTTCGAGGGATGAGAAGTCACGGATCTTCCTCTCATCAATGCTTCGTCACGATACCATAACCAGATTTGATGTTCACTGCGTAAAAGGAAATATCACCCATTGAGCGAAATGAATTCTTCAAATATTAGCTGTATGATTTTATTGCGAAAAATTGCATAGAAATACAACATTTGGATTCCGATACGTAAGAAAATCATCAAACTGACTACTAGATGACGAATGATAGCGCATGGGGGAATTTCTTCGCTCGAATCGTTTCTGGATAAATAAATAAATAAAACAAAAAAATATTTGCCAAATTTCGGCCTTCTATTCTTTACCTGCAGATTATTCAAGACTATTATAGGTGAATACGAGTGTATATTTCCTGCTCGATATAGGTACCTGCGCGACGTTACATAATGAATTGTATAAATCAATATGATTACGTGATAATGCGCGCAAGAAAATTGGAAGTATTTTACCGAGGCATTTAACCGTAATAAATTATTATCTAATTCTGTAAGAGTGGCGTACGTGATCGACTTTCGTTACGCAACTTTGCGAGATGGACGGAGCGAAAGAGAGCTGCAGCACCAGGCCAAAGCGGAGGTGACAAAGTCCTATAAATAGGATAGTATTGTTGTCAAAGGTTATTTTTACGTAAAACTAGGGAACAAAGACTTCAAGTTTCTTCTATCGTTAAGAGGTGAAAATACTCGTTCGATCGATGTTGAGTCGATCTTGAAATGTTGGGGTCCTCGATTGTTCATAGGCGATGCCTCTATACGGTATGAACGTGGAATTTTTTGATGAACCCATTTTTTATTGAGATACTGGGATAAAGGTAAGAAGAATTCAAAAATTTTTAAAAGAAATCGAAGAAATTTAACAACTCGAGTGATTCTTGCAATATCAATAATCCCTACGCTCATACCATAGAGGCATCTCTTATGAACAATTCAGGACCAAATATTTGAAGATTGATCCAACGGTGGTCCTGATTCTTTACGACAAACGAGTCATTTTCTATTTTCTTATCTTCGGCGTAGCCACTATCAGACCGAAAGTAATACATGACGTAAAATATGCGTTATGAGGGTCGAACCCTCCTCAGAGCTGATCATGATTTTTCTGGATTTTGCCAGAGCCCTCGAGTCACAGAAAAAAAAAAAAATCAAATTTTTTTTACACATATTTATCCCTGTTTATTTTAATTGCAACTTTCTTCCTACCATTCGGTTTAATTCTAGTCGAAAGATCCCGGAATCCCCATCAATTATACCGCATCAGAAAATTATAGTACACAGCCCTCAGTCTCTGTATAGGTATACATAGACCTGGGTCCTTCTTCGAGGGTTTCCGTCACTCAGATCTCAGGATATGAAGATCCTCTCTTTAGGCCTCCAGGCCTCCACGCTTCCAGGATCTTCACGGTTAATTCCTCGGAGAAGGAGTACCTCGTACCTATACTACATACATACATAAGCCACAGGACTCGACTTTCGCGTCGGTATAAGGGGGCGCGTGATCTTACAACGAGGGTAAACCTCTTATATATTGCTTCAGGTGTGGATCTAGAGGCATAAAATAGCGGGAGGCGTTTCTAGGTGAAAACATTTATCAGTTTAAGCATATCTGCAGTAAGAATTAATATTCTTGTGCAACTTGGTTCACCTTCACCACCACGAACTACGCATATGCACTTTTATCCGGAGATTCAATCGATCGGATAAGCGATTTAAAAAAGAAATGGCAATCCTGCGATTAATATTCGAGTGTAAATGTGAACGAATATTTTCCTCGTAAGAATAGAAGGAGATATTTTCCCTGATACGCATGCATAGGTGTGTTGGGATCCAGATGAATTATCTCACAAGTGGTGTACACTGTACAGCGTTGTTTATATGGTGTCGTGCGAAATGATGTATCTGCGATCATTTTCGAAGATTCAAACAGAAGAAGGAAAAAAAAAAAGGGAAAGGGAAAGGGAAAGGGAAAAAGGAAAACTTATTTTCCCCAATGACAGCAATCCCTTTGGAAGGAGATATGCGCCTGCCCACTATCTCTCCTACACACCGTTGGGTCTGAGGGGAACTAGGCGCTGGATTACGAAGTAGGGAATAGAGGATCGCAGAGGCTGTAAAGGATGCTTGCGGTCTGAGGGGAAAAACCGTCGTGTACGTATACGGGGTGGATGTGGGTAGTTGTGCGGATGCATAGTCGACTGTATTAGTATATTTAGATATATTTACGTGCTTATATACGTAGAACCTCGTGATATACATATAGAGAGGAAGAGAGACGGACGCTCGTCCGTATATATACACACATATCTAGTATAACAGAGGAGTTCTTTTTTGGCAGGGGTGAGTCACCCCTTGCATTAACCGAAACACGCCCCTAGCAAAGATGGCTGCTATTCCATCGACCAATTAGGACCTTGGTCGAAGGGCGCGCGGGAAAACACAGGGCGAAGACCCTACCATCGCTCCCTCGTTTGGGGTGAAAATTTGGGGATGGGGTATCCCCCGTCCCGTCCCGTCCCGTCGCTACCCTCTATCCTCTACCCTCTTACTCTTCCATCTCCAGTTCCCATCCTCGGCAAAACTCGGTATCAGCCCTTAGCTACGAATACTTATACTTCGAGGGAAGCGGCGAGGGGTGGATCTATTTATTTTTTACTCGGGTCAAATTTTTTATTATACTCTTCAACGTTGACGCCCGAGATATAGGTCTGCTGTTAGCGGAACGGATACACGATATACCTACCCACTCCTAACTTGCATATACCTATGTACTTATTTAATGCCCTAACTATCATCTTTAAGGGTTTAATCTCTGCCTAGTGCCTACAATGTTTGTACACTATAAAGCATACACGCGTCTTAGAGCAGCTCGATCCAAAAAATTCGAGATTTCGATCACGTCTTCGATTACGAAAAGCGTCATAAGCTCTCATGGATTTTGGAATGATTTTTTCTTCCCCAAGAAGAATATCAGCGCGAATCGTTATCGCTTATTTATTTTTATATTTTTACATTTTTGCCTTTTTTTTTTTTTTTTTTCTATATTTGGACATCTCTACTGTTTCGTTTACGCAGCACAGCTAGCAAGCCTTTGACAAATGAGCCGTCAAAAACCGGGCGTCCAGATGAAATTAGGTAATAAAATAAAATAAAATAAAATCCCGATCCTATCGTTTACTCCTGATTTTAGAACGGTATTATTTTGTAATTTTTAAACAACCATCGATTATGTTATCTCATCTCGAATAGATTTTTTTTATTTTATCTTTCAATTTTATAATCTTTTATTTTTCAAACCGACAAATTGATCTTCGGGAAATTTAAATCCCACGTTAAATAGCAGCACGTATTTTAAAGAGTTGATTTCTTGTTCGAAAACAATTATCGGCTAGATAGGTAATTCTCGGAATTCTGTCACGCATCGGTCGCCGTAGTATATCTATCAATTCAGGTTCTACGTAACGGGAATTGTTCACCATTATGTTTTATTTACATAATTTCCATTACCCCGGCTACTTATTGACAGCTCATTTTTCAACCTATTGGTTCTCGGTAATGGTGAAAGAATTTTTCAATATCAAATCGCCTGCATCAATGAAAAGGGCTTTTTATTTTCGTTCTTCTTTTCTCGTACAATTTCTGGCTATAACTATGATACATTTTTTTTTTTTTTTTTTTTTTTCACATTTTACAATTTCGGATTTGCAATTCGTCTATGGGGCGATTACTTTCATCAAAAATAACATGTATATATATATAATCAATATTTATACAGGCGTACCTTGTCGATATCGAACTCATAATATCATAAGCTAATGATACGGGATACTTTAACGTTGAACCTCGTAAACGGTCAAGACACGGAACTACGCGAAGTGGTAGGCGCCTATCGATCCCCGGATAAGGAGGTCTTCGCTCTCAGCGTCCTTGACCAACCTTCTGTTTCCTCGCGATTCTCTGCATCCTGGCCACTCCACCTTCCTCGAAAACGCGCTTGTGAAATTCGGTCCCTAAATTGTATGTAAAAAACGAAAAAAAAAAACAAAAAACGAAGAAACGAATTTGGAACTAGAAAAATTTCACCTAATACGAAAAATACCCATCAATCACTCGCCGCCATGTATGAATCCGATATAATTAATTGGCTCGCTCGAGGGATTCCGGCGATTTCATTTGTCTTTCACAACGAGGCCCAACGAGGCGAGTCGAGGCTGGGCTAGGCTACGCTAGACTCACGGGTGGCGTCTTCATATTATAATGATATTCGTTAAGTGCGAGTTTAGAATTCCGAGTAGTCGATATAGCCGTGGTTCTACGCCCATGAATTCCTAGAATCGTGTCGGCTGGGCTACCCAGTCTTAGTACGTCACTGGGTGATGGGATTTACGCGGTTCTTGGTTCTTGGCTGTTGACCATCCGTCCAGGGATGTTCCCGCTCGATGCACCCTGACTAGGACGAGGATATATCCAGGGTCTTGGGTATCCTTGGCCTGGTTGGTAAACACGACAAAATTATCGCCCTCTTTCTCCTCCCTTGGGTGTTCTCTTTCCCTTTCATCCCCATCCCCCGTATATACATTCTTCTCTTTCACTCCGTAGCCTCAAGACTTTTACTCAGAGCCCCGGAAGTCCCCGAAGCAAACCATGGCTGATGGTTGGAGCATCACCGAATCGTGCTTGGATTCATAAACGAGTGTCTTACCAGTGAAGCTAAAGGCAAAGCGGTACAGGTCGAGGTATAGGCGAGTTCCTCACCTCTCTATCTTCATTATTAGTTTCATTGAATTTTTCGCGAAAAACTTATGTAGGTACTCTTTGTTCGACTGCCGTCCTAACCCAGAATAGAATCTCTCCGTCATTTGCGGTGTGTGTCTGCATTGTAAGCAGAAGGAGCTATGTCACGGTCAATTCTTCACCCGTATTCTTGGAATTCGTCTTCTACGTTTATGACGGTAGCAAGTAGGTATAGCTGCAGGGCCAGAAGCTGTTTAACGGATGGAATAGAGAAAACTGAGAAGGTCGTAGTGTGCGAAGAACCGCCGCAGGTGTAGCCGTAACATTAATTCCGTTAGTCACTTTGTTTTCTTCGAAGATTATGAGACGGGTGTAATTCTTCTTCGGTAACATTCCGGAAGAACTATGATCAACGGCGTTACTGAACAGACATTCCTCAGAAGAAATGGAAACCCGTTCCCATGCTGCACGGTGAACGCAACAAGGCTTGGCTTGGCTCGTATCTTCCTTGCTATAATGTTTCTGCTCGAGTTCATCTTGCAGTGGCACAACCGCTGACTATTACTATACAAGTACGTTGACATGTATTATAGTACACGGTGCGCAGGGCAGGTAGCTAAGCTAAGCTCACACATTGACACTGGCCTAGTTTCGAGGCCGCTGCAGGGACTGTTCAAAGACTGCCACCATTTGCAATCGAAAACAAAAACCCATGAGCGAACAAACGAAGAAGGTATACGTCTATCCTTCTCCGTAACTTTTCATCTGTCCATTTCTATCTCTCTCGCGTTTTGTTCCCCTTTCCAAATCCTCGCTCGCTCCCTCCCCTGCATGTACCAGCCTCCGCGGGGTCGTTACCCCCTTTTGGTTCGATGGACCTGTATATTTCTCTCAATACAATACCGGCTCTATTTGCGACGCGAAAGATTCTCAGGAAATCGGTAAACGGAATTTCATTCATTTCACACATTTATTTCATCCCAGTTGGCGCGATACGACATCTTTTCATTCATCTGATACGACATCTTCGAATATCAATAAACATCGTCGATCAGATATTCAGAGCAGATCAAGGGTCAGCGTGTATCCGGAACCGGCGGAAAAATGATAAACTGTTGTTCCGCAGATGACACGCCTTTCCTGTTGTGTTTCTTGAGCTAATCTTCTGCTCTCATGATTTTTTCAGGGACTGAAGGTCGACTGTTGGCTCCTGGGGGATGATATGCTGCTTTCTTACGTCCAGTAGAATAAGTTTTTGAAATTTTTTTATCGCTCTAGGTCTTCCGCAACGGATCCAAGGCGCGGATCTATGCGATGGTTGAACTACGACGATCTGTAATCTCGTCAGGCTTCGGGGGGTGAATCCTCCGTTCGTTCGAACCCCTGCCATCCTGGCCCCACCCTCACTCTCTCCTTCGAACTTCTCTCCCTTAGCCGCTCAGTTTTGGGGTTCTGTCGTTGGGGTGATATCGATCGGGCTGCATTTTCTCGCAACGTGGTCAACGACCTCGGGAAAACGCGACCCTCCATCGACCCTGAGGCGACCCTGAGCGAAAACTCGGTCGTGATCGGATACAGTATACGCTACCTTCACCTCAATGCGCGCGAAACGTGAACCCAGGAAATGATAATGGATTGGCGAGCCCCGCTTTCAGAAACGGAGTTTGAATTGAAGTCAATTTTCGTTATTTTCACTTCCTTTGAATTCATGAAAACCGAGAATTATTCACATTTTTGGTTTTCCACGAGTTGGGAATGCAACAAATGCATGTATGACACGACGAATGTACATTCTCGAATTCAACGTGGTTGCGCGGTTAGATATTTAGGTTTTTCTTTATTCATGCAACGCTATCAAAGAGGCCGAGGCCAAGGCGAAGGCCAAAGCGAAGGCAAAGGCAAATGCAAATGCAAAGGCAAAGGCGAAGGCGAAGGTAGAAAATTTCCCCTTGAGTTCCCGCGCGCTTTTCTCAGTGAAGCCCGTAGGCGTTGCCCTGGGCGACCGCGATCTAGCCGAGTCAAGGCATATGGTGCTGCTTGCTACTTAGACGTGTCAGGAATTTTTTGGTTTTTTTTTCAGAGCTTTCGAAACCTGCATCAGAACTTTTTAAATCGGACTCGGACATACAGGGCTTTCATTTTCATCCAGAGGAAATTTTATACATTTTTGAGAATCACGAAGGGACACGCGGTGCAGGCCGATAGCCTCGCCATCGTTGAAATTTCAGGAAAACTAGCTTTTATCGAAAACGTACACTTGCTGGAAAATTCATTCGCGTAATAAACGAATGGAGTATCTGGCCCCGTGGTCCATTAAATGAATTATTTTTTAATACCGAGCGAGTAGCGTGACGTAACGAACCGCAGGGCGATCTCCCGTTCTATCCACCTCATTGTTACTGCCCTGGCCCCATGTACAGATATAGAAAAACGTCTATAAACATGTCATAGTTTCAGCTCAATCCATGAACGTGTACTTAGGCAGAATTATTCCATATATATGATTTGGAGACACGAAACGATTAGCTAATTAAAATCTGCTGCAGGGATTCCAGCCTTTTACCATATGCGAGAGAGTTAAGGTGACGTGTGACACTCCCCACTACGTGGATTTCTAAAAATTTCCTCTTATGTAATCCAAGTTTCATGAATCGTTATGTTTCGAGTTTTATTATTCGAAACCTTGAATCCGCGATTGCGAAATTAATTGCGGATTAAGTTTTCAGCGCACGTCGTATAATCTGAAAGAAAACTATCATCTGGGAGTTGTTTCCATTTATTTTTTGTCATGTATGAAAAATTTTCACGAAATGGCAGTATGAACTTCCCTGTTTTAGTATGGAGAGAATTTCACACACTCGCCCATCGGCATACTATACATACGCTTGTTTGTATCGTATAAAAATACGAGTCATGCTGCGAAATGAAAATGGCGGCAAGATAGTAGATTATCACGAGGTACGCCCATGGTATGTTTTAGATACTAACGGCTACTAGAGACGGCGCCACCGGTTGGAATCAAAGAATTTTTCAATAGTTCAGGATCTATTTCTAGAAAGCTCGAATAATATTTCATCAAGTCTCATGCCTCCACGGAGCTGGTTAATGCCCCTTCATGCTCGTTCAATTAATTATTTCATATCACTACGACGCCCGTGTTGTAACGTGCCAATAATTTCACCGAACACCTATCGATTAGAATAACTAACTCTCGTGTCATTTTTGGCTCTGTCATTACGAAGGTAGTTGGATAATTTCAAGTCGGAATAGAAAGTCTCGTGTCATCATAAAATTTCTCACCGAAAAGTTGGAGGTGCAAAATATAATTTTAGGGTAGGATTGTGCATGTGACAAACCTCTTCTTTGTCCCCGAAGTAAATACCAGATTGAAAATAAAAAATTTCTTAATTTTCTTAGGGCGTGAACAGAATTCCAAAATTTAGTACTACGTCGAGAAGCTGATCAGAATTTCGATCGCAAAAACTGATTCTGATTCACTGCACCTACCTAGGACATGATTATACTAAAACGGAATGACATCGCTGTCGGTAAAACGTATCCGAAGAAAAAACGAATCTGGGTCTTGGATGATCAAACTAGAACTTCTATTCCGACTCGGAACGCTTCGTTGTAGTCTTCTCTGTTGATCCAGCGGAGGTTGTTATCTTGCTGCATTGAATGATGGGTATAAATAGCCAAATTATCGTCTTTATATAGAGAGGATATAAGACGTTGGAGCTGTAGGCTACGTTGTTTATACCGATACCCCGTTCATCCAATTTCTAAATGTCATTAGTATAGATTAGGTATACATGTTAATTACTGTAATTGATTAGATATCCTTCCGGGCACAAACCACCCCTTCGATTATTATCATATATCTGCGTAGCGGCGATGGCGGGTTCGGATCGCATTTGAAATCGAATCGTCTAACGTCATCGCATTGTATTACCCGAATCGAACGTCATGTGCCCATAGTATACTGTACATTATGTTGTTTGGGAAACGTAGACATATGATGTAATTTTAGACTCAGCTGTTAGTTACCGTTACTTTACTGTTACATCTTTCAGCTTACGAGCTACGATTCAACAGCGAAAACAAAAATCGAGAGGAAATACTGCACGGTGGCTATTAACGTTGCTTTCAGACGGGTAAAATGAAATGCTGATATCAATTCCCAGGAGAGAAATTCTCTGGAAATAATTATCCGAAAGTGTTTCTACCGCGGTATTATCTGAAGTCTGTTACGTATCGAAGGAAGAATTATTTCCGTAGCGAAAAAGAGCTTCAACTAAAAGATTCTTGCAGAAATTTTCGTAACAATGGATCGAAGGCTTTCAAAATGGCGTCAGACGACGCCAAAATGCGGATCTCAGCATCGCGTACCCTCTATGAGGCGATTTGCTCAGGGGTGATTCGCCCCGTTATCCACCCCTAAATACCACCCATATACCTCGGTGCATAAAGAACGGGGTCCCCTGCCGCAATGAAGGGACGTTAGAATTTCTAACCCCCCAACCCTCGCTGGGTGCATGAACGCAGATGCACCGTGAGAAAAACGGGGCGGAAAATCATTGGAAAATTCAAACGAAGCGCTCGGAATATACCCGGATCTTTACTGGGAAGGTATATCTTGAGTAGGTACGGCCGAGGCCGATTTTATCTCTCGATGTTTGTTTTGCCTCCTCGAGTCACTCCGGAGATACACATCTTCGGAGGGAACGAGATCTCTGCTTGACCGATTTATCACAGATTTTTACACCGATGATAGTTTCATAGATCATCGCTTTACTGCGCGATTAATAATTCGGCGGGATTTTCAAAAGCTTTTTTTTACAGAAGCTTTGGTTCATCTGCAAATACCTATCAGTATACCCATGCACGCGCTTATCCATTTGAGAAGGCAAAGACAAAGACTTCTGGAGCAGACTAGAATGAAAATCCGGGGTGAGTATCCAGCGTTGCATGAATGAAATCACTTTCGGACTTTTACGTAGTACGTTTCTTACCGCCCTTCCGAAGTCCTGAAATTTCATCAAAATCCATCGACTCGTTCGAAAGTTATTCTGCTTATAAGAAATACTCACGATTTCAACATTTTTCGAAACTAAATGCCTCGATCGAAAACACTGTACGGTGCATTTGGACTTTGTATGATTGGTGGAATCAGGTACTAAAGAGACTTTTGGTCATATCTTAAGATCCGTATCATTCCGGAATCGCATGATCGGGACTAGGACGGCTGATATTGATGTGTCAAGGGTTGGATAAAAATTACATAACTGTGCAGATAATTTTATTTTTATTTTTCCGAACGGCAATATAAATATTTGCTGATAATATGCTGTAGCTGTAGTTATCTAAACAGCTTAGCTATGTGATCGGAGTAGGCAGCTTGATAAATAGTATCTTGAAGTACATTTCACCTCAGTGCTATCGTAGACTGCACGTATTAGAAGTGCGCTGTGAGAAAATTCGGTAATTTTATAGGGATAACTACTATCCAGGAAAACATCACATACTAGTACCACTACCACTGTTAAAAAATTCGTATTCCTATAGAGTTAAAATAACCATGAGTTGAAATTGTTCATAGCAACATAACTTTATGGCAACATAACTTTATGGCTAGGCCATAATCTTTGTAGATAGAAAAAAAGGCTAGTTTCAAGGCCAGCTTGCTGTTGGTTTGATGTGAGGATAACGTTTGGGAGTAAAGGATACTTTGGAGAATCGTAGTCTCCTCATCTTCATTTCGGTACACTGAAAATACAATACGATAGAATTTTTTTATTATATTTAAACTCGTATATCCTGAAGTGCTAGCAGACAAACACGATGACGTCTGTGCTACTGCGATTTACCACAAAAAATATTCTCAGAGGATTGGGGTTACGGTCCTATCGATATCTTCGACAAATCCCTCAGGAGAATCGACCAGATCCTGCAGGGTGACTCCATCAAGAATTTTTGTTTTCCCACATCCGAAAGGAATGGTTTAGCTAATGCGTGACTATTTGCACAGATTCAATGCATCCGCAAAAATTTTCGATACAAAGATGGCGGTAGTCAGCACTGTTAACTATTCGGATCAATCTAACAATAAGTTGTCCAGCTGGAAGCGCCCGGAAGGTCCACCGCGCATTTGGAATACCTTCGAAGGTCGAAGACCGTCAGAGGATGGTACAATACCGAGATTTTCTATTCAGGATGTTCCAGAAGATAGAATGGAAGATGTGGTCGAGTTTATGCTGAAATATCTTCTGGAGGAAGAAGGTTTTTCTATCGCCCTCGGTGAGTCGTCAGTAATGACAAAATCGGTTTCTGAATCCCATAATATATACTTTATTCGAATGCGATGTCGTGCGGGGTCGCAGACCGATGAAAATTTTCATAATCCAGCCTCTGTTCGCACAACAAGGTTAACAAACAATTAGACTTTGTGATTAGGTTTGGCTAAGAATCCTGTCGCGTTAGAAGACTTCCGGACATATTCGATGAAAATAATACGTCAAGGAATGAGCATTGCTGTTTTTACGGAGAGTTCGGATGCTGATAAGAAGCCTCTAATTGTTGGTGCGAATCTTCTCACCGTTGTCACTCAACAGAATAAAGCCATATCCCGAAATCTCGACCAGGTACGGACGTACCATGATTCATTTGACCACGATATGAGGTCATAAAGTTGCCGATGTGATACGGAAACTCATTTCTTTCACAGTTCAAATCAAAGCAAATTAAGACATTCTATGGAATAGTGTTTGATGTAGAAAACGAAGCCGACATATTAACAAAATACAACGTTGATAAATACTTGGGTTCTGTTGGTCTCGCCGCTCACACTACGTTCAGAGGCAACGGCATAGGACAGCAACTTCTAAAAGTTCGGTGAGTATTCACGATCTCAAAGGCAATCGATCATCTGACCTCTTCCTTGTTCATCATTTTCCTTTTTGCAAGGATAAGGGGAAAGATTCTACGTAGAATAACCTAACAGTGCATTCAATTTTCAGTGAAGACATTGGCCGTGCATATCAAATCTCTGTGACCGAAGCGATGTTCACGATGAAGTCGTCTCAGATTTCGGCGAGCCGCGCTGGTTTCGAACTTCTGCTCCAGAAAGAGTATTCGAAACTCTTAGACTATGAAGGGAACCTTGCCTTTCCCGGAGCAACCGGAAGCTTCATTCAACTGATGACGAAGAGGCTGTGTTAAGAAAATGTATATGATTCCTGCGTCTGTACGTACTCGAAAGTGCATTTAGCGTTGTATATTCTTAAATCGTTTCTGATATATTTATGCCGACATAAATTAACAGTAGATCTATTTTTCCGCATAAGTAAAACGTTCAAAAGACCTTGAGTACAATCTCTGCGACACGAATGCATAACTAGCGCCGACAGAAGACATTAATAAGATAAGTAAAATGTGCAATGCCTTGATCAAAAGGATTTCGAAAGTGAATTACGGCTATATCTACTCGTCAACAACGAATTCGTGCTGATAACAGCCCAGAAAGTAGATACTGCAATGGTAATCTTATTGTACTGAAGTAATGTCTTGACATATAACGTGTCATAATGTGTTATGAACAAAAAACGCTCGTGTAAACTTGGAGTTCTGACTGTATTTTACTTTCATCCAATTACATCTAGCAGATAATCTTATCGTAAACTGCGCAGTCTTAAGACTCACCTAATTTTTCCAGGTTGATTAGTCTGCATTAAAAATTGACTGTATAATTTTTTTCAGGGTAGGATAAGTTTTGTCGAATTGGGAAAAAAACTCTTACCTACCTAACCGCATAATGAAATATACGCGCTGGATCCCTCTGCGGCATGTTATCTGGAACTTAAGATTACACATCCCTGACCCCCTCTCCATATCTTCGAAGTTGGTGTTCCACCACTCTTCCATCACCCGTCCGGGACGTGTCTGCTCAGTCACTGTGCCGTGTTTACCTAATAACTCCTTGCGCAGTCCACGAGTAAACTGTTTTCTCTGGCCCATGGGCTGCACCGGAAATTTACTCAGCCGATTCGGTTTCTCGTCAGAAAACAACTTTTCGTCGACTTTACTCCATCCGAATTAGAAAAACCAGTTCTCTTTCCTTTTTTTCAACTACCTAGTTCTCGTGACACGAATAATTCGTATATTTTAACCGTGAATGTGGACATAGTGGTCGCGATCAGCTACAAAGCCTGAAAGCCGGACAACCGAGTTGTGGATTTAGAATGAATGGTGTACTTGCTACGCTGGGCGTAGGATGTTTTTTCCTACTCCTGGTGTACGCGAATTCCGAAAACAGCGAACCTGTGGTGACGGTCAGAAATGGCACCCTCGTTGGAGTTTTTATGAAGACGCGGAAGGGACGTGAGTATGCAGGCTTCAGGGGAATTCCCTACGCTCTTCCGCCCATCGGTGAACTGAGATTCCAGGTAAGGTATACCTTTCGACGCATACTTTTCAATATCGTTTCAATTTCTTGATAACTTATGGTTTCATCTTTCGAAAAAGCGTCCTTCAAATTCCGATAGAGATGAACGGTCACATGTAAATCCTCTTCATCTTACGCACTTCGAATTTGCAGAGCAGTAGATAAACAAATGTTAAATGCCATGATGTTATTGCAGTGATTGCAGTAATAATAACATGTTTTCTTCTCATCGATCATCGCTCGCGGCTAAGAAGCCTTTTCGATTACCCCACGTGTGATGAACACAACTGACTGTTCAGTTTGCGATATGGTAATAGGAAAGTGACTAATTATGCATAGAGTCTCTTATGCAATGGTCGGCAGTGACATTGGTATGACCTCATGTAGCATTTCCTAGAGGTTATAGGCTGGAAAACCAGCTTGTAATTAGTTTATATGAATTGCTATTACTTGTGATGCAACTCAGGAAACTAGAGGCTTGTAATCCCACTGTTTGTAAACACAGATGTGTTCTGAAACGATAAAAAAATATCGAAAATTTTTAGTCGGCTTCTCTAAAACGTTTCGCTATTGTGTAATATCTCTGAAATGCCGGTGATATTCGTTGACATTGGAAGAGTGAGGCCTGAAAGCCCGTTAGTGAAAGTCTCTAGTTATTATCTACTGTTAGTCGGATGAGTCAAGGACAGTTAGTTTTCGAATACTCATCTACAATGTGAGTTTGAATGATTTTTTGCGTTTCTAACGGATTTCAAAGTGCAGGTATGGAAACGTGACTTTTTTTTTGCCGTTGCAGTGACAGTAATTGCAGTAAGATATACACTTTTCTATACCATTCGGCATATCGAAGTCACGTCAAACGCAATTGCTGTGATGTCTATACAGTAAAGAATTTCTATTCCTATTTCAAAATTCGTATACGGTTGTTAATCCCACAGAAACTTGTACGAGAACTGAGAGGAAATTCACAGAGGGGATTAACATCTCGGCAAAATCTTACACTCGATTAATTTGCTCTTCGATACACCCGACCCGGACTACTTAATTCACTTCGCTAATTCTAAAAATCGTCGTGAAGCCATTCAGCGACCAATGTCGCTCGAGTGACTTCGCAGACACCTTGTTTTTTTGATAATTCAAATGAACATTGACAGGCTCCAAGGCCGGCGGCTAGCTGGACTGGGATTCGATCCGCCAAAAAAGATGCAGAAGTTTGTGTACAGCGAAACATCTACACTCATGAAGAGGACGTTAGCGGAGTCGAGGATTGCTTGTACCTCAACGTCTACACGCCAAACTTACCCACTTCTGATACCAACGTCCATAATCCTCATCCTGCACTTCCGGTTCTCGTCTGGTTCCATGGGGGTGGCTGGGTCACGGGTGCTGGACACTCGGAATACTATAATGCTAAGTTCCTCCTTGATCATGACGTGATTCTTGTTACCTTGAACTTCAGGTCAGTATTGGTTTTCATTTGATGTTAAGGTGCTTGCCTACCCAATTGCACCAGACCTGAAAACATTGGGAAAAAAGATGCTATTAAATGGAATATTTCGGCCTAGGCACCGAAATCAATGAAACAAAATACGTCGCGCAATTCTATGCGCGACTCCGAACACGTAGGGCCCAAAAAATGTTTTTTTTACGTAAAAATAGAGAAGACATCCATGTAAAACGGTTTTAGAATCGTATTACATGGATATCTTCCCTATTTTGGCGTAAATCGAACATGTTTTGCCCAAACAGAGATATTCCGTTTGATAGCACCTTCTGCACGCGTTTATCGCAATGTTCTCAGGTCTGGTGGAATTGGGTAGGCAAGCACCTTAAGGAAGATAAATATGGATAGAAAGAGCAGTCTATGAAGCGTAATAGATAGGTCCAATCCAATAAATTCAGGAAAAATCGTTCTTGCGCTCTACACCGGCTATTAACAACACTGCATATTTTCATCCTGCATATGCAGCTTGATTTTGAGATAAATAATCAATAGATTCAATGTTGGCTTCAAAGATTCTCCTCCCAGCACAACTCGATGATGTCATAACTAGCAGTCAGTTCAAAGATCAGCAATAACTGCGTATCATCAAACGCTAATTGTACACAAAAACGATTGACTATTGCGTTTCAGCGAAAAAGTATGGCCTGACTTCTAGGTGTTCACATATCTACATGACGCAATCTAGATCATCATAGAGTTTAATCGATTTTAAAGTGCAATGGTAGTCCTAACATCAGAGATTGACGTAGGTATCATTATACCCACATAAAAAAAAAAAAAAATGAAATTCGCAGGTTGGGTCCACTCGGATTTTTGAGTACAGAAGATCTCGCGTCTCCTGGTAATCAAGGACTCAAGGATCAAAGCCAAGCACTGCGTTGGATTCAAGAAAATATTGCAGCTTTTGGGGGTGACCGTAACAGGGTGACTATCTTCGGAGAAAGTGCTGGAGGCGTTAGCGTAAATTACCACATGATGAGTCCCCTATCCCGAGGTACGTGGAACATTTTAAATTGTAGAAGGTCGTGTTTTTCCAAAAATTTGTCCATGCGATTTGCCAAATTCTTATGAGACTATGCAGGGGTAAAAACGGTTTTGAATCGATTGGAAGATCGGGAATAACCGATCAGTGAAGCGATGGTACATCATTGAAATTGATGACTATTGATTCTAGAAAATAAACCTGTATAATAATCGATATTGTACGAATCGACAAAGTAATAAGCAGCCGCGATACACGTCTATCTATAAAAACACATCGCAGGACATAGGTGTGCATCTCTATGATGATTTATCTTGCGCAAACGTCGAGTCAGCTACCAGCTAGTAATCAATGGGCTCAGAAGGTAATCACTTAGAACAACCATCAATACATATCAATACTTGATTGACAAGGTATGAATGGTATCGATTGGGTAATTTAGAGGAAGCTGCAGAGTCAGAACTCTATGGGCCCATTAACATTTCAATTCACTTTTGATGTTTTGGACAGTTCATTTGCCGCTGGACTAAGTGAAACAATAAAATACATACACCTATGATTGAATCATTGTAAAGGTACAACCCGATGAAAGACTTGATTCTCGTTAATTTGGGGGGTCAATTAATGACCAGATAATAAGCTGAAATACGTTAACTTAGGTCTGTTTCAACGTGGGATATCTGAGAGTGGTACGGCCTTGTGTCCTTGGGGATTAACGAGGCCAGGACTTGCCATCAAACAAGCCAAACGAGTCGGACATTTACTGGGCTGTCCAGAAGGAGATACGACTCAGCTAATCGAATGCCTCAGGACTAAAGATCCCATCGATATCATAGCGACTGATCGCGACTTCCAGGTAAGGATTGTGTGTGCGAGAAAGAACTGGGAATACCGTGGGATAATTTTATGCACAGATAATCGCGAAGATCATGATCGAGGTGGTTACCACTTTTGTAGAGCAAAAAGGTTTTGTTTTGATATGCATTTATGGAAAAGTGATGGATGCCACTTTTTTCTTTTCATGTTCAAAGTGCAAAATTGTAATACCTCATCCAATGCCTCACAAGTTATTATGAGGACATAAGTGGTAGATTATATGCTTATAAAATATAAGGACATTTACATAAATGAGAAAGATGGGAGCCGGCTGAAAATCATAGGTATTCTGCTAAACAGGTATTTTCTGTGCGTCGTCACAGCCGAGTGAAGAAATGTTCGTCTTCCGACGAAAGGTAAAGACCCTATAAACGGAAGAGCCAATTATCTTGAACTGTGTTGCACGGCTAATAATAATACCTCGGAACATCTCAATGCGTATGATTTATTGCCATTCTGAATAGATGAAAGCGTGCGATGTGCAATGCCAGGTACTCGTTATTCACCTGAAGGTTTTTTGAAAGGTTTTAATCAATGGAAAAAATGTCGGGTCTTGTAAACGTTTCAAGAAGTATCATAAATATCAGTCACAAAGTAGCAAACTCTCAGTATGCAACCTCTATTTACATGAAACGTAATAGTTCCGTTTAACAATCACGAGAAAAACGTTCAAAAAAATGTATTATCATTACCATCGAATCAGAAGAATCGCATGCTATACTTATATGTACGATCAGCACGATACGTGCCTCTCTGACTGATGAGAGAAGGCCCCAGTTTACTTATACAATCGTTTATCATACGTTCCATATTGTGCAACTATGTAATTATGAAACGGCGAGTGAAAGTGTTAACATCGATTGATGCCTCTTCCGCAAGATCCACGAGATCGCCAAGACGCTACGAGTACAGTAATAAGAGACTTATACCTAGGTATATAGACGATAGATTGGATGACGATTTCACCAAACTGTTTGAATTTTTATTACCGATTCGCAATGCATATCAGCCATCATAGCAGAATTTACCTTCGAAATGGTTGGCCGATACTGAAATAACCTGGACCGATTTTTGTGAACATAATGTTTCTTGTTTTTTTTTTTTGGTTCTCTTGCTTGGAATTAAGTGTAAACAGAGCATGATTTTTCCATAGTCCTCAAGGTAAACAACGTATCGAATTTCTCTCAACCACGCGATATTCAAGAGAGCATGACTCTGTCGATTGCTCATTAGCTGCCAATCTGTATGGTCAATCACTGACCGGTTTCGTTACGCGTGTACTCTACCTCATAAAGCCGTGTCATTTCAAGTCAATCGAGTTATGTAATGAGACGAATACATTATTCAGCATCAGCGAATTCTTTTTATACTTTCATCACTATAAGAGTAAACAACCGAGCTGAGCAGGGTAATGTAATAAACAGTGCAGTTCCATAACACTTATACTTATCTTTATTTGAGCTCTTGCAAAATTTCACGTCTCATTGATCACACAAAGTGGCGCTTTCATTTACAGAGAAATAGACATACGTATTATTTGCGGAATAAATGTTGACGAAGCATTCACGTTTCACGCATTAATTAACCATTAATCATATGGAAATCAGAGAAGGTATCGATTGCTACCCACGCATGATAACAGAGTAGCTTTGATAGTTTTTTCGCCGCGCTATTAGAACGACTTTCAAAAGGCTTTTTACTGTTTAAACAGCAACTCGGATACTGTCCTATGATCCCGTTCCGACCCGTCATTGAACCTCTGCATCCCGGAGCATTTCTCATCGAGGATCCAGCGACTGCTTTGAAAGCTGGTCGTCTAGCCGATGTCCCTTGGATGACTGGCATTACTTCTCATGAAGGATCTCTTAAAGTCCCTGGTAAAATACTCATCAGATAATCGTTTGAAAAAATGCAACCTCTTTATTGCAGCATTTTAAGAGCCGCAGGTTCTATTCAGAACAAGTCCGTTCTGCAATATAAATATCTGTACACACGGAGAAAAATGTTTACTATGTGCTTAGTTGGATATGTGACAACACCTTTTTGCACTAGAAATAACCACAATTCTAGTATTTGGTACATTGGAGCAGAGTGAGTGCTACCACTATTGTTGTCATTTCTACTGCAAAAAAGTAGCTGGCACATATCCAACTATGTAGCCAGTAAATTCAACAGCACATTTTTCTCCGTGCAGCATTAATTATTATCTCTGATCCGTTATCATTAGAGAATTATGTATTCAAGATATTGTTGAAACTAGATTGGCGTGACAAATAATCCAGCGTATATCTGTCCTTGCAGAACTTTACGGTTTAAACGACGGCGAGCAAGCTAAGCGGCTTGAAAAAGACTTTGATAAATTGGCGCCCATGACGCTCTTGTACGAGCATTATTGCCCGGAAGATTTACGGCCAGAAGTTACTAGGCGAATAAGAGAATTTTATCTCGGTGATCTGCCGGTCGACAATTCCACGAGGCTTAACATGATAGACGTGAGTATGGATCGAATTAATGAAACACGGTGCTTTCTCCTCGTACTGCAATGAGACTTTTCAATCCAGCTCTACTCGGACGCGTGGTTCTACATTGCCGCTGATAACGCAGTTAGAGATTATCTTGACGCTATGACTGGGCCAGTATTTTACTACTACTTTGCTTACCAAGGCGAGATATCGTTCAGTACTATATTCGGGGATCCGGATCAAGATTACGGAGTTTCTCACGCTGACGAACTCCAGTATATATTCCCAGTCGGCGAACAACTATTCAAAGAGACACCTTTGGGGGAGGAAAGTTCGAGGGTTATTGATATCATGACTTCGATGTGGGCGAACTTTGCCACGTCTGGGTAAGTCGTTTGTACATAAAAATCTCCGTTTATTGAAATCTATATTCAATCGCGGGCTTGTGACACTTCCAGAAATCCCACACCGGAAGTAACCTCGGTTGTACCGGTCAAGTGGTTGCCAGTGAGGACGCACAATTTAGAGTATTTGCATATCGGTGGTTCCCAAGATTTGTACATGGCCTATGACCTTCTACCGGAAAGAACACAGTTCTGGGCATCGCTGCCACTCAAAGGACTATCCTATGTCGACCAGGATCACAAAAACAACGAGCTTAGTTCCAGAGACGAATTGTAGGGAAATCGATGTACCTAAACCAGAGTGTGATCAACCGACGTGGTAGATATTTGTCTGCAAGTAGATCACCGGAATCGTGAATGAAAAAGCTGTACCTATCATGGAATACTGATACCTAATACTGACGAGTGCTTATAGAAATAATTTTTTGATGATTTTAATCGAGTAGTTTAATACCTGGAGGGTAAGATAGTATAATCTCTGCATCGTCTTCTCATTAATCCTATGATTTGCATTCCCAGAGAATTAACAACTGTAGTTTGTGACATTTTCAATAATAATTTACACCAGTTTCCAAGCCGCAGTTTGTTCCAAAGTAGGAGAGAACACATCATGGATGGTCACGTGGAGTTGCAATTAGTTTGCGAATATTGTCATTATTTTCTATCGACTATGAATGCCTATTGCTTATCTGTCATGTAACAAATTGTCAACTTCCACCAAGCATGTTATACATATAGTTTTTATTAAAATCGCAATATATCATAATAAATTTATGTTACGTTTGAATCCTTCTTGAATACCTCTCATCACCATTGCTCGCACATATTCTTTCGATATCGTCAAAAGTCGCGCATGATCAGAATGGATTTTTTCACAAAAAAAAAAAAAATTGAATCTCAGATAAAGTCAACAGCCTTCATATTCTATCTTGTAGCCTGAGATACTTACCTCATTCTCTGACGCGGTAACTGTTACTCTATTAAACTGCAGATATATTGAAAGTAATATAACGATACTAATAATCATAATTTATACTTCTAAGACTTAATTATAGTTTTCATACATGCTATTAGACTAGCAGTAAATTGTGTTAAACGAGCATGACTTGATCGATTTTAAAGCATATGCATGGGCTTGTGCATTGTGATCGATTAAAAACCACCGAAGAGGTACAAAATAAACCGCGATTTTTAAGTTGCCTTTGCCGTTTTCGTCGTCGTCGTCTTCTTCTTATTGTTTTTGGACGACGACGTCATTGAGATCGTCATCGAGGTAGACCTGGCCACGTTTGCAGGCACCAGAGTCGGTAGACCCATACACGCTATCGAGTAATTCCCAGAACCCGCGTCAACGAAGGGTTTTTCCATTCTTCCTGGTGTGACATATTGACTGTATGGAATTTCGGAAAGAGTTTCAAAACCGAGACGTTCAGCTATGGTCTGAGCAGCGCCGGAACTAAAAGCCCCAATGCACGTTGGTAGCTGAAGACATCGACAGCAATCGACGCATGAACGTACCAGAGCCGTGCCGATACCTTTGTTCCGAAAATCACTGTTCACGCATAAGACATGCAGCCGGAAGTACTCGCTGATTTCGTACTTCTCGTAGAGATGCGAACACCCAAAAACACTGCTGTTGAGAGTCAGGATGTTGAAAATTGCTTCACCTTGGCTCATCTGGCTTGAAGAAAGACCGTAGTGATTTTTTTTTTCAAACCTGAGCTCGATTAAAGCTTGAAGAAGTATTCTATGGACGCAGTGTTTTCACAGACAGAGACATAATTGGAAATTTTTTGAGATTCTATGGACTTCGCCTCACATGGATTGAGTCTAAGGCAAGCAGAAATTCACCAACACTTTCTAGAGTTCGGAAGAAAGATTCTTCTAAAATGATGTCATTTCAGGGATGGCTTTTTCTTCGGTGCGATTAATCTATGCAAGGTGAAGTCCGCATAAGATCTCAAATAATTCTGAATCATGTCTGAAAATTCTAGTAACGTATCAGTGATTTGAAAATAATTATTTTCAAGACGTACTTATCTCCCGGCTTCGCCTTCTCTTAAGTCAACGAAACCTGTTCCTGCTTATATTAGCTAGAAAATTATGCATACATCATCCAACACTTATACTCACCCGTATTCGACTACATTCCTTCGACTGATCGGCTTTCCTGTTCAAAGTCGCCACTGCAATTCCAACTAGTTTTCCAGTACCCTCGTGTATCGCGCACATGCTTTGCATCTCTTCGATCCAATGAGTAATTAGGTCTAGGTAGGTGCGTACGGAAATTTTATCTTTCGCGAGTAGCGTGGCTCTGCACATCGGCTCTGAGGTAAAAAAATGCTCCTGAAATTGGGTGGAAAGCTATTTCCATTAAGGTTCAGGTAACAGCTGCAAATGTCAAATTCTGATATCGGTAACGGCGGAAATACTTTGACAAGTTCAAGTGCCTCGTTGAACCTATCCCTCCTGAGGTCCATGATTCTATGACCGATGATCAGCCTTTCCCAGACGATGCCTGCATCAACGTTTGCCGATCTATCGATGGAGTCATCCAAAGAATGTTCACAGAATTTATTGTAAAGAGTATTTTTACTTGGTTCATCGTCACCCTCCATGTTTTTATCTGTTTTATGAAGTCCTTTCAGTTCAAAGGTTTGACACCTCCCTGCAGCTGCGCTGCAAATCGATATAGTTGAAGTATGACGATCATATCGATTTCGGCTCACAGATCAAAATGGAAGCAGTATCTCAAAAAGTCATTTAACCCAACTTTAGGAAGAAGTCAATTCAAAATTTTTAGTCTCTTTTTCGTATGGAGCAATAAAAAGGAGCCCATAATCTTCCAGCAGGTGGTTTTCGCATACGGTTGATCAAGATGGACGATATCGACCCACGACAGAATGAGGCTGCGATGGCCGCGCAGGCTAGGATGTTTGCCCCATTAGTCTGGGACACGACTCCAGATTTCGAGATTCAGAGTCTAGAAGACACGCGGTACGACGAAGCCATCAATCTCATTAAAGTTCGTGATTCCGGTAGTGTAACAGCTTTTTAAAATACCGTTCTACCTCCACGAAAGATTCATACAAAGCGCACAACGGAGCCGTGGTAGAACCTTTGAACTCTTTGTGCCCGCAGCATCACTACATAAAAGAGGAGCCAATGTGTAAGTCGATTGACATGAGCCAGGATCATAAGTCGGTGAAAAGGTTTTTGGAAATGGCGCTGACATGGATGAAGGATACTATCAGCATCTGCGCTTTGAGTGCACGAACCGGCCGATTGGTAGGAGTAGCGGTCATGAGGATGAACGCTCTGATTGACAAAGTGGAGACCTACAATCGGATCCAGGTATAGAGGTGTAACCCACAATGAAATTCTCTCGCGATTGTAATTCCTGCAACAAACACTTCAGATATTAAACGGCGAGGCGTTACCAAAGATCATGCAGTTGAGAGGCACGTTGGTCAAGCAGGCCAAGATTTACGAGACACTAAGCATCGAAGATTATTTTAAGATCTACATTCTGGCTGTTCATCCGTCGTACGAACTGAAAGGAGTTAAGTCAGCGCTTGTTGAAAGTGCCATTTCGGTCTGCAGGTCATTAAAGGCGCCAGCTATTTTCGGAATATTTACTTCCAAGACCGATCAAGAGATCGCTGATAGTTTGAACCTGAAATTATTCTCGGAGATTGAATACAGTCGATGGATCATCGACGACGAGGTTGTATTCGATGATCCTGGTATTGGCAATTACTCTGCTGCTTTAATGGGCGCTTTGATGACTGAAGAAAAAACACAAGAGCAGCGCAAAAGGCGGAAAAGTGCTCCGAAGAAGGAAAAAATTGTGGAGCATGAGAAGATCCCTTGCCAGCAGTAGAACAGCAACGTCTTCGGATAGCTGCTCTTCCTGCAAGCCCTGAAAGACACAAAGAAGTCACACAACTTGCAGTTTCAATAGCAGATTAGACTTTTGTAATAGAAGGTATAGAAAACAGAATAAAACGAAACAAAAAAAGAAAAAACAGTTAAGCAGTTTTCGTCTCATTACACCTACGTTTCGGCATTCCTAGGAAGTTCACACCCTCTTCCATGTGAAGAACGTCGTGTTTTTCGCAACCGGTAAAGTCCAGAGATCTGATACTTGTTGATTTATCTTATTTCAAAATTACAGCTAAATCGAAAATTCCGCGTCGGATCTGACCTATGATTCGAGGAGTTGCCCATGCGTAAGTACAATCTAACAGAATTGAAGGCCCCGTGTGTGCCGAGTATGGAAACGATGTGACTACTCTCGTTTCGGTAACGTCACCCATTTACTCCTCGAGTGATAATAGATCAACGAACCAGGTGTTGGTACACGAATTCCTTATGATAAACGACGAACGATTGCCGTCAGTTGGAAACGGGATTTTACCCTGACTGTAACTACAATCGGTAAAGCTTATCCCTGATAATTAAGTCGGTAATTACCGCCACCTGTTTCCCCCGTGATATCGGTTCGTCCGATTGTCCGCTGGCCGCGGTGCCATGCGCTCGATCAAAGCATGCGCAAGTTCTCTACGTCGAAGGCGAGTTCACGTTCAGTGCATGGCGGCCCGGGGCCCTACTTCGTGCTCCGTACTCGCCTCCTACTCTCGAGTGTCGATTCGATTCACAGTGGTTGACGATCGGTGCCTGTCGCGTATATTATACCAAGTGTGTGTGATGGTGATAAGTTCGTTTATTTATTTCGTTATTTTATTTTCATTTTATAAATCAGCCAACCTTACACAACGGTCAGTATCACTGGCTATTACACTTGATCATTGCCGCACAAAGTGCACTAGTATATAATAGTACATTCACGTCCTGGAGTAAGGACAGTGCTTCCTTTAAACGAGGAGCAGAAATCCGCCGCTGAAGGACTTGGGGAATTATTTCCGTGAGTAGAGAAATTCTAAGCTATCATAATCGGAGTTTAATATCACCGTTATTCTTCCCGAACAATCGTTACTACAAGACGCAACTCTGAAGGGCTGCAAACCCCGACTGGGGTGCATTTATAGGCGTTTCACCTAGCAGACGTTACATCGATACATCTGCCCTGAAACTATTACCTGATAGCTCAATATCTCCGTTTGATATTAAACGGTGATGAGTATTATAATGACAAAGCTAATGAACTAACGATAAAGATACCGTCACTGGAGATAGTGCATAGAATATAATATAATTGCGGAAAGATTCTAGCTTGTAAGTAACGAATCCACTCGCAGACAGATTTACAGTGTATTCTTTTTATTGTTTGTAGATATTGTGTCGATTAGTCAGCCTTTCACGCTCAACAGATTTCTCACTCATTGAGAATGTGTTTTTGTATTTGTGGGATACAGATCAGTAAGTGAAAAACGTTCTGCTATTCTAGCTGGTCGGTTTTTGACGCTCGATCCTTGGACACACACGGCAAACCCCTGTCTCCTCAATTTTGATACTGTATATCGATCGTAGATCAGAGATTACCGCGAAGTAAATGAAAAACATTGTAGATTTCTATCAGACGTATAGTATGTTTATTTCGTCTTTAGGCCTCCGGTGTTGCTCAATATTCACACAATGCTAAGTTAAGAAGTGGGAGAGGTTATAGTGTGAGCGGGGTTTGACTGTGACTTTAGAGTTGGTAGTGGGTATCGATACATTAACCTTACCACGGAGTTGGCTGGTTATACTGTAACCGACTGGCACCAGAGCTCCGTTCACAAAGAAGGTAATATCGGTCTTCAAGATTCTGATTATGGTTGTATCAAGCGGCAATCATTTTTTCTCCACGTAGCTGAGGTGAGTTGCGATAGTATTTTTAGAATACGCGACACGTAAGTATGTGTGAGGTAGCGTATCTCTAATTATTTTTGAGAACATGAAATTCTGAGACCTTTTACGTGGGGGAAGATAAGAGGCTAGTTTTTATTTACTAGCTTTGGCTTCCTATACGATCCGGCTAGTACGCTATCACTTCCGGCGATGCAGTCATGAAGCCTTCGCTTGTTCACAAATCGTGAGACATACTCCCCGCTTGGTTATTATACCTGAGGGAAGGTCACGTCCAAGATATAGCATATGCATTTATGCTTTACACACATCGAGCGTGACCGGTGTAATCTGTCCGGTTCAGGCCAAGGAAAATTGGTTGTTATACAAAACGCGAGAAGTTTCTACGAATCAACTATTATTGCCTGCCGCACTATTAACCATTGACGATACAATCTGCAATCTATAGCCAGACGCATAATGGATACGGAATGAATAAACGGCGAATGTCTTTATCTACATATCGCAGCATTTTATGTTGCGGCTAGGGATCAGACCGGGACGGTAACCTAATGGAGGGAAGGAATGGAAAATAAATGAATAAATATAAAATCAACAAACACGTGTTTCGTATAGATATGAGAAAGTCCCTAAGGCATGGCGGCGCGATGCAATAGTCCCAGAAATATCTGGCAGTACTATTAATAGATTTACTGGAGGCGGTCGTCTGAGACAGCCAAGGAAAGGAAGCAGAGTAAAGTGTCGGGGTGCGGAGCGGAGTCGAGGGTCGTGAGACGCGAGACGCGTCGGGCGCACCCCTTTTTCACGCTCTCGAGTCGGCGCGCAGACAGAAAAAATACCCAATAAAAATAACCTCCTATACCGAAGTGGTTTCTTTCGGGCAATAAGAAGACCGAATCTTGAAAACTTTTCATGAAAACCTCGAGTCTTATACATCCTTTGGTCTATAGAACGAAGTCAGTTGTTAATATTTAGTCGCGTGGACGCAACAACGTGATAATTCACTATAAACATGTCTTCATTGCATCGAACTTCTCAATTGATTGAAGAAACTGTGCGGATGAGTCTTTTTCGTACGTCAGATTTCAGGGTATAAATATTTCAAAGGGTTTCAAACATTTCAAAGGATTTCAAGCTACCTTGAACCAGCTCCAAAGATTCCAGAAGATATAAATGCATAGGGTATCGTATATCTAATTCCCATACTATGGGCTTTCGGAGAGTATATATACCGTGATCAGAATAGCCTCATGAATTCTTAGATCAGTAGCATGCAATTCGGCAGGCTTTTTGCTGCGAAAAAGAAATTATTTAAGATATTTGAATCATTGTATGTATTTATGAGAATAAATTGATGAAAAATTAACTAGAGAATATCGCATACTGCAAACGTAAGATAACTCAGAAAATATTTACATACTTTCAGTCGATCATTTCCCACATATTGACTGACGAAATGACCTATCAACGAATGGATATCTTTAGAGTAGTACAAAAAGTAAAAACTGTTCAATGGTCACGGAATTTTTTGAAACCGCATATTTGCATCGTATTTGCATCGCGTCCAGCAAACTTATCGTCTGTAGTCAAAGCTGGTGGATAATTATGAGGTAAAACATGGGAGATGTTATCCGGAAATTTGGGTGCAATGGGTCAAACGGTTTCGAAGATATATAAACAATTTGATGCCGACGTGATCATTGGATTTGAACAATGATCATCCCCTAGGCTAGTACGTTGTTCAATGAACACAATCGCAACGTTGCGGTAGGAACAAACCGTTGAAATTTCCGATATCTTGAGTATAAGAATAATGGAAAAGCATTTAAGCCGGGTGTTAATCGGCTCTTAATCGACGGCTAACCATCTTGATTTCACGTGGCAGTTCAAAGGCCCACTTGACGCGGTACTGCAGGGGCGTCGGCGTCGTCAGTTTGAGATCTCGAAGCCTCGTGGGGTGAATTGCAAAGGGCGAAGGGGTGTTTGCCCGAGGTCGCGGTTATACAGCAAATGTTTACGGAATATATACCTACCAGCTCCGCTCGCACCCTCTGGTCATGTTAAAGTCATGCGTGCGTGCATATACGTGCGTGCGTGGTGTATAGGTACGCGTGGATACATATACATATCATTTTAACTTACATAGGTACATGAACATGCATACGTGTACTACGTAGTACGTATACATTACGTCGCCCTGTACCGAGGCTTGCGGTGCTGAGGTATACTTGAAGGGTTGCAGAAAAGAAGAAGTGTTCCCGTATTGTGACAGCGACACGTGCCTACGGGTTAATAACAAGTGCGTGCAGTAGTTGGGTAGGTACTACATACACCGCATGAGGGTATGCAGTACACTTAATACCTGGGTTGCCCGTTAAAATTCGCCATTATCATTTGCCCCAGTATTTTAATAAGGTTACCATTATATTAATTCGCGATCAAATCTACCCTCGCGCATACCTAGCTGTCCATAGGATATTATTATATAAGCGCTGCAGGGTACAATACATTCCATCGCTTTTTAATTCAATGCCATTTAATATTCTTCAAGTTTTTCAGAGTTTTTATTTTTTCTATTTTTTTTTTAATCTTTTTTTTCCTTATATTTTGTGGGGATATAATCTTTAGAAATAATCTTTTGTGGGTAGATATGTACTATAGATATACGCATATGAACGTTTATTGCTAAACCGGAGAAAAGAAAAAGATTACGACGATTCTATGGAGGCAGAGATTTTAATATCGAAAATTAAAATCCAGTCAGTATATTTTAAACGAATATTTCTCATTTTTTTTTTTTTCTTTTCCTCTCTTTTCTTTTCCCTATTTCAAATTTGAGAATACCTCGTTTAAGACTTTGTTTTTTAAAATATTGATAAACCCTGAAAGGTATCGAACGTAAGTTTGTTATTTCTGCCCAAAAGATAGTTCATATAGTCTGATCTGTGCTCGATACAAAAATTGTAAAAAAATATCAAAAAGAGGTCCTCGCTGAAACGTGCGTCGATGATGGGTACTAGTAGATCTCCAGATTGGCATCGCCAACGTAAACGAAGCCAATGTTTTTCTCATTCATAAATAATGTGCTTATAACGTAGCGTACAGGTTCTCTAGTTTATTATTCAAACCGGGTAAATGGCGGGGATAGAAGATAAAAAAAAATAATATAAAAAACACGACAAACCTTCATTTCGATAAAAAATGTGAGTGACTAAAAAAATAATCGATTTATTGGAAAATTTAAGGAACATTGTGTGAAATTTTTTTACACAAATCAGTCCGTTCACACTTTTTCCGAGCATTCTACGTTTTTCGAATATGTCTTTCTGTATTATCGCTGCGAGGGGTATAACGAGTTACTGCGATTCAGAGTATACGTTTTCGAAAACCGATTTCTGGACTGGACCTTTTTGAAGATCTATATTTACACCGTGCTCTCAACCATTCAATTCCTGCTTTCCCGTTCTCCGCGGAGACCGCGACTAAGAAAGTTCAGTCATTTTACGTCGAGACTTGAATATTCTATTTAGAATAACCCAATATAGATTATATTCGCCTATTTGCTAACTATAATCGACAGTTCCTTGCGGTTGGAGTCGATAGCTGGTGGCAACTAGTGGGTAAGGGTACAGTCGAGGAAAGTGATTCTGAAGCGCCGTATTCGAGGTAGACCAGAAACCGAAGATACACGTTTTTAATTGCAGTCTTCAAGTTGGTATGGAATTAAAGCAGCATCTACTCCCGCGATAAATTAGTGATCTGCTCTGCGCAGGGTAGAGGATTTGGTTTGTTGTTTTTTATCCAGAGAACGTCGATTCACATGACGTACTTTTAATAATTTATTAATAATAACAAACGAAGTCCCATATCCCGCGCAAAGCAGATGTTGCTTTAATTTCATACCAATTTGAAGAGAATTAAAAACAACGTGTATGTTCGGTTGCTCGACTACCTCGAATAAGGCGCCTCAGAATCACTTTCCTTGACTGTACCTCTGACGGATTGCAACTGACAGAAATAATGTTAATAATGACGTTAATTGAAGCAACAACAAAGATCTTTTATAGAAGTATGAAGCTTGCGATCAGATTGGCGTAGATGATTAAAAAAATATAAAATAAATAATCACTTATTGTTGTCCTTGGTATAACCTACGCAATGATAGTGACTGCGATGTGGCATCACATGGCATTGCATTGCATGGTAGTTCCCGAATACGAACTTCCTCGACGACCGGAAGTCTACCGCTCTTCTCTCCCCACACACCCGTCACCCGCCACCCACAACCCAGAACCTAGAACTCGTTGTAGCGCGGCGCGTCTCCGTACTTGACTCTCGAAATATATACACATGCAGCATATATTATATACATACATTATAGCATAGATAGTAATATGTAAGTATATATGTATAGTATATATATATACTCGAAACGATAACCCACGCGTGTTGCGCATGAGGACCGCGGATATGCGGTAAAAAGAATAAAGATACGACTATATGCATGCGGTCGGGTGACCGTAGCTAGACGCATAATACGTGTTGCTTATGACTCGGATATACATAGATATAGATATATGACTTATACCTATATGTGTCTATGAAGAAGATGACGGGTCAGGAGTTTCACCGAGGTACTCAACCCCGAAGAATCCTTGCATATACCTAATTATAAATATAATCATACTCCATAATTTGTTCCAGGCTCCCGAGAGAATGGACTTGCGGAGAAAAGTTTTGCTAATTTAATCCATAAGCATTTCGTTTTTTTTTCGGCATTTTTTTTAAATTCAATATAGAGTATAATGAATACATTTTTATTTTTTTTTCAAGATGGCCATTTTTGGTTCATAGTTTTTACGGTTGATTTAGGAAAACATTACTGACGTTTCTTCAGCCGATCAGCCGTGGCCGTAGACGTCTGCTCGTCGTTTTCTCACTAGGCGAGAACGCGGTGGCGGTGAAACGTCGCAAGAACGGTCAGGCCTGCGCGGTAGCGGCCGTGATACAGTCTCGTGTCTGCTCTCGTATTGGCTAACTCTAAACGGATCCTATTTAAAAACGGCTTGTCAATCGACATTTTAGTATTGATAATTTTCGTCTTAGATTTTTATGAGGAATCCACTGGCGTATGAAAAGTACCTCATTATGGATCACCCGGTGTCTGTATGCTCTCATACGGTATAGGTATATGAGAGACTTCCTCTCCTACCATATACTCGCTCCGTCTCTTTCTCTGTAATTTTCTCTCTTTCTATATCCATCCGCATATCTTCCTTTGTCGGGCTTATGCATACATGTAGCATACCTATTAGATTAGAATTGTCCGCGCATCGTTCGCGCAATCGTGCAGCAGTAAGAGAAGTTGCAGCGGCGCGGTGCAGTGGGTGGATGAACAACGACGAACCTATACCCAGAGGGCAGAGATCCATGTGCAGTGTGCACGCGCGGCGCGGTTGCCCGAGTAAAGCGGCGCTGCTTAGGCATATAGTAGATATTATATACATATGTATGTCTAATATATATACAGCTATACCTAAGTAGAGAGAGAGAGAAAATCCACGACGTGAATATAAAAGATTGCTTTATGGAAATTGGTCCAACTCCAACCACCGACCGACCTATGGCTGGTGTACCTGCATGTTTCATATTTCCTATTCCGGTACCCGACCGCCCTTCGTGCTGAAGCTTCCTTTCACTTTTATTTTATAAATACTGAACGCGTATAACGTGTACTTATTAGGGTATGTCGTTTGAGGAGGATATAGATCTCCTTTTTGATCTCGTGCCTGAAAAATCCTGTGAAATAAGGTTGTAAGGAATGATCCTGGAGAAGGTGGAGGAGAGCGCTAAAAACGGATCTGAATGAATTGTCACTTTTTCCATTCGGATAACGTAGGAGAAAGACATTTATCATTTTGTTTAAATCAGTGTCACTCAATGATGCAAGATTTTTCAGAGTAACGTTTTACAGAGGATTCAATTGGCCGGAAAAAGTGTCCTTGGCATTATTTTTATAATGTCAATAGTTCAGCCGTGACAAGCGTTCAAAGGTAACTTTCGACGATTGTAACTTCGAAACCGTTCAATTTACGGACTCGGTTCTAACGACACTTTTTCGAGAGAATTTAACGAGTAAAATTCTCGCGAAATCTCGCTCCGAAAAATTACGTATGAAGAAAAAGAAAGAAAAAAGAAAATCAAGAATTCTCATCATTTTCATTCTCGTTTGTATCGTTCGATGGGAATTATCGGAGCTTTGTTCATTCAGAGCAGAGTTTCAAGCTTATCTCTTCATTTCGTATAACCTTCGTATATAGCGGCAGCAGTTCCACAGCCGGAAGCTACGTAAACTGCACTTACAAAGCGCAATCCCGTTCGAACCACGTTATAAGATTATTAAGCTGCACCGCGTCGCGCTGCGGGCGCTCGTTAGTTCAATTAGCGTCCTAAATTTTTGAGGTTCAAGGACGCGTGGGTTGACGTGGACTGGAATCGCCTTGGCGCGACGTAATCGCTCTGTAATATCGCTTTTCTTTCGTAGCGGCTGAAGCGGCGCGGAATGCCCCATACATTACATTTCTTTATTTTAATCCTAATATAGCAATAAAGGACGCGCTATTATAAGGCGACGAGAAAAAGAAATTTATAGCTTCTGCGGAAAGAGAGAGAAAGAAATAGAAACAACGATAGGAGTCAATCGCTTTTGGAAAATGAAGTGTTAGCTATACAGTGCCAAAAAAATGTGTAAAATTTTATGAAATTTTTTAAGTTCTTGTAAAATCCCATCTACATTCTATACGGGTTCTACAAAATTCCATGAAATCCAACAAAGTTTCGTGAAACTATATATGAGATCTAATTAAATTCCATGAATCTGAATGAATTTGACGAAACTCAATGAATTCTTGCGATAATTCCCATGGAATTTAATGACGTTTCTGGAAATATTCCATGTTAGAATTCAATGAAATTTCACGGAATAAAATATGCTTAAGGAATTCTAAAAGCTTTTTCAAAGATAATAGCTCAATCTCTTGCGGTTATGAAATGAAAACTTTACATATATCGATCGCTCTTATAACGAGTAAAAGCGCAACTCGCGAGACGCGCTGGTGCCGACCTATTTCGGACAAAGCGCTAGTAAAAGCATATTCCGTGAGTACAGCTTATATTGTAATCAACGTATCTCGCCGCTCAGCTTGGTAGCGCTCTATAATACGAAAGTAGCGCGCTCGTAAGAAGGTATACTTTACAAGTCCCACCAATATAAGCCTAATTCGCGAAAAATCTAAGCAAGCTGCGGCACCTCGCAGTCGCGCTCAGTAAAAATGAAGTAAGAACTGCGTGGTATACAGCTTTACCAGATTTTTTTCGAATCGCGTTTACACTAGAGCAACTTTCGAGTTAGGGCTATACTGACGATGAGCGAAGCGGTAAGATACGAGATATGCTCTTATTAGCACAATGTCTGGGATAGCTTGGTGCTAGCGCGCCGCGCGAGTTACGTTTCCACTCTTAGGAGGGTACGGTATGGTAATTATTTACATTTTGGGTGAAGAACAGAGGATTTCTTCATCTTTCGGGATATTTATCATCTTTTAATTCACCCTTCTTTCTTCAGCTCTTCGCGTCTGCAGACTCTACTGCGAATGTTCCGAGAAGCAGCATCTCTTGCGCGTATGGAGAACGTATCCGAGTTGCTTAGACAGAGATATGCTTAAATCTGTACACTGCATGGACACGGCATGTACCTCGGGAGGGTGGCACTATATATAGACACACTCTGCAAAGAGTGCATCCGCCACGTTCTTTGCCTCCACCTCCACCTCCACCTCCACTTCCACCTCCATCTCCATCTCTTCGGGGACGTCGGTTCTGCTCTTTAGCTCTTTCTTTTCTAATCATCTCTATCCCATCTCCGCAGCTCTTTTAAACCATGTTACAGCTTCGAAGTGGTGCATCTATAATTCTATACGTATCAGGGGTTGAACAGTAGCACAGCTTACGAAAATATAATCAGAAGGTCAATTTATTTTCGGAAGTAGAATAGGAGAGAGAAGAACGGATATATTGAGGATTAAGAGAGCTAAGGAATCTCTAATCCGAGTAAAACGTGATTCAGATGATTTAGAATTTAGGAGAAATCGTCGCATCGATCTGTCAAGATTTCAACGAATCGCTATCAGAGCTTTTATAGTCCTATATCAACCCAGTGATGAATCGTTTTTTTATTATTCATTCGTAATAAAATTTGATACGAAAACGAGTTTTCCAACAAATATATCGCATCCTGAATTTCGTAGGATAAAATTATATATTTATAGCGATGTCGAGTTGCGTGTATTGTTTACGATCGGTTTCGTAGCCTGGGTTTAATGAAATGGTGATTTATTTTATGGGAAATATCAACAAGCGGCTCTTTGATCATTTCATGTTTGAAAATTGGTTTTATCAGACGCAAACAATTTTGATTTATTCATCCGATCGTGTATTCGAGATACCAAAGTCTCTAGGGGGTTCCTTCTTCCTTTCAGTTTTCACGAGAATCAATGGGTGAGAAAGAATCGACGATATTATCCTCCGGGCTTTCGGGATTCTCAGTAATGGGAAATTCCATCACGAGCTTAAAGTGAACTATCTTCCGGAATGCCTTAATCAATTGGGGGATGGCGGATCATCATCATTCGCTGATATTTACCCATCATCTCCGTCTGTAATGGATGAATTAATCACGTTTCAAAATTTATTGAAATATTTTTATTCATTTTACACACTTCTCGTTGCTAAATTTTTGGCGTCGTGAGTCTATGGGGTGTTTTCTCCAGAAGAATCAGAATCAATGAACCAGTATGCCGAGTTGGCTTTGACTGAGTAGAAACCAACGCTTTAATCTCTCTGTATACTGTATATACATCCTACAGTTTCTTGTGTATACAGGCAAACGTGTATATAGGTATGAATCAGTCTTAAAATTGGCCGGTGACATACAAACCGCTAGCCTCGAATGAGTTTCATGGCCTCGCTGGCAAAAGCTAATCGCAGTGTATTCATTCTCGTTATTAACATACAAACAACAAGTTATCAGAGTAGGTATACAATTTAGAACTTACTTCGTATTATACATACCGGTATTTATCCAACCGAGAATAATCCCATTAACATTAATAATTGTACATACCGTGCGATTATGTGGAAATTATAGGTTCCAAGCGCGCAGGCGTTGATTTATTCGAATATCATTGGCCGGCCGAACCGCGCTAGCACGTCCACCAACTTTTCAGTAATATCCCTAGTTCTGTCGTCTGCTAGATTCGCAACAAACATAACCTATTCTTGCCACGGTGTGCCGCCATTTGTATTTGACAACCATCGAAATCAAATAGCAGACGGACTCTCGCATTTTCATAAAACGTCGTAGTTTGTCGTTCAAAAAATTTCCGTCAGGGGAGGAGAAAAAACAAAAAAAAAAAAAAAAATACACTGTTTTCAGTTAGTAACTTATTTTGGCTATTTATTTGTCCATGAATTCCAATTTCAAATGGTATATGATGAAAAGACCTGGAATTCAGAAAATTTTGAAAATTCTTGGAAGCTAAAACTTCAGTTTTTATTGCTACTCTGTCCGTCACATGTTGTTACCCACAGCTCTTTCGAAACGTTGAAACGATTTACTGTAAACAAGCGAGTAGATCACTGCGGCTGCATAATAATATCTCTGCCCCAGAATCATCATAATACGTATTAAAAAATATTCAGTTCCTGGAATCTCGTTTACCAATCTATTACCCCTTTTCCGTTTCTCAATATGCAGTTAGATAAGATATCGATATTATACCAGCGTCGGACGATTCGAATCATTTTTTTTTTTATTTTTTTTCATTTTTAACAAAGGTATATGGTATACTGTGTGCACAGTACATAAAAAATATATCTAGATACACAATGTATAGCGAATCGCAAGGGGTTCTCGGTTCTCGTGTTACCGGTATAAAAACGATAAGAAAACTCGCAAGAAACACGTACAATAACGAGTATTTCCGTTCCTCTACGTATATGAGATCAAAAAACGTATATCATATCGCGTATAACGTATCGTATCGTATCGTATCGTATCGTATCGCACCGTGTCAACTGTGCATCGAATAAATATAAGCCGAATCTTGTGTTAAAAAAAAAAAAATGCAGAGTACGCAGTTAAGAGTATGCTATACTCACTCTTCACCGACTTCGATATAATTTCGCGAACAAGTCGAAAACGTGCTATAAAACAATCTCAAGATCATTTATTCGATCATTCATAAAAAATATAAATTCACAAAAGTTGTGAAAAATGGACTATTATTGCGCATCGCGAAGTTTGGGCGTGTCACACATACATCCGATTATTATCGAAGCCTACGCATCACTAATGCAAAAAAGAAAAGAAAATCTTCATAGTGCCATTCTGTCTGCAATGCCGAACGTGGTTATAAAAAAATTTCTCCATTTCACGCAATAATAACGCCTCAGATTGAATTCCTGTAAATAGTCGTGGTTGTCCATTCTCAACGACTAGGAGACGCCGTGATCCTCTGACCGGATTTCCATTGAAGCGTCGCCGCGCGACAAGATGCGCGCGCCGGTGCTTCTGATTGGCTGTACGCACTGCGCGTGGTTGCGTTGCATGGGAATCCGTGATTTTTGCGTGAAACATAACAATTTTTTGATAGTCATGTTCGGCATTGCATCCGGAATAGCGATATGGGAGATTGTTTAGCGTCCGTGATAAATAAGATTCGATAATAATAGAAACAAATGGCATATGCCCGCACGGTCTAGTTTACATGAAAGTTTAATTTTCCTCGATTTGACCCGAAGTAAAGAGTTTATTTTTTTCTCAATTTCGTTGAACAAGAATGTGCCGGAAATTCGTCAATATATTGTAGTATAAGATTGATTTGAGCAAAAGTTTGATACGTGATGATATGTAACGTATCGCGTCGTCCATAGGCGACACGGTTTTTGATGCGTCAATACCGTAGAAAATCGTGAATGAAATGGAAAGTTCAGCTCACGCACTCACGTCAGTTAATTATGGAGGCTTGCGGGTGGTCCGCACGGAAATTCGTCCGACTAAATTCGCACGGCCTTTCCGATTCCGTATAATTTCGTTGGATTATCCCGTAAGCTTCGTGGTCAATAAAGCTCTCGGGCTGGACTAACGGAACAATTCCTTCCGGTCCACGCGAACGTTCCCAATTCAATTTCCCAATCGTTAAATTATTGGTTCCTTCCGAGCTTTTGATATCGTTTATAAAAATGGGAAAAAACATTATCTGCGAATTTTCGACAGTCGATGTCTAGATTTCGAATCAAATTTCTACGTCCTAGATTTCCAGCCGTTAATTAAAGAGGTCGTAGGTTCATTGCCGCATCTCAACAGAGTCTGAACCAACAATAACGAACAGCAATTGGTACAGTTCTTAAAAGTTAAGATCACGAAGCGTAAGAATTAGGAATTAGAGGAATGATTGTAAAACTTTTTCATCGCGCTGTCGTATGGCTCTATAGTTATTGATCTTGAGGTCGGCTAATGTAGGACGCGCGTCTCTTACTTATCACACCTAATTATTAAATTAACGAAGAATTCCTCGCGTTTAGTGAATAGTTCCCGTACGATAATGACCTAAATTGATTAGGATTTAGCTATCACGGCTTATGCGCTTATGCCGGTTTTATCTCGAGGATTGACTCCGTTTTGGAATGATTGCTTTTTTTTTCCCATCCACCACGAGAATTATATATACATAAGAGGTAAAATCACCGCGAGGATGAAAAATAAAAGATTGAATTTTGATCAGCTATTTATTGAACGGTCAAGGAAATTGAACGAAAATCGAGGTGGTTCTGACTTCGAGCCAATGCAATGACCCGTGCTTGATATTCGCGCGAGATACGCGGTCAAAGTCGGTTCCCACCGGCTCGTTAGTTCCAATTTGACTGTCTGTATTGGTCTAGATTTATATCTTAGACGAACCGCGTTCATCGTCAAGTGGACGACAGCTACGCGCGTTTTATCTTGTTCGCTTTCAATTGACCAACAATTGGAAACACGTGTTATATGCACACATTTTTACTCCACGTATATACGGGTATCAGGGCGATTGTAATACGTGTGCACAGTATTTCTAGGAGGATTTCTCGCTTCGAACCAATATACGGGGCATTTCATGCAAAATCGACCTGGTCCCGACCCTCGGCCTCTCAGATCTGGTCCGCGATTTTTTGTATCATTCTTCATTTTTTCTATCTGATTTTGAGAGAATAATTCCCCAAAAAAACGCCCGAGTAAATAGGTGGTCCAAGTATCTAAAATTCGGTGAAAAAAAAAAAAAAAATGCCCAATTTTTGTTGGCGTTTTTTTTTTTTGTTATTTTATGCGAAAAAGGTGATTAAAGGTAGAGTTGTCCAGCTTTGATCTTCTACTTCTGAAAGTCTGCTTTGATCATAGTACATCACGTACGTAAAATAATTTACCGAAGTATGTGTAATGTATGTGTGAAATAAAAATGCATGTTAGGTAGAATTTTCGGCCTTGTTCTCCCTTCTTTTTTATATATTAATTATAATTTAAAACGGTCGCGATGTAAGGGTACTATTTTCGTTAAGGAATTCTCAAGGTCGGCAATCAGGCCGAAAATCCTGCACCCTAGGGACTACAGATCGTATATAGTCTCGTATAAACTGAGTGTTAACGATGCACGAGCATCGCGATAAAGTCGGTAGTCTCAGTCTCGCGCGCTTTATTAGCTCCCCCGCGTGACTTAATTACGAGCCGAGGTCACGATACCTATAATATATATATATACACACATACACCATATATACCACCGTAAGTTTTGATTCAGATTCACTGAAGCCCCGCTATAGGTTGTCCAGATAGGAAGTGAGCTCTTGCTCGCAGTGACTAACGTCATTCTGGCATGGCATTCCGAGTCCAGGTATCTACGAAACGAGGAAATATACTATGACGAGTCGCTTCTATGGGGGAATTTAGTTAACGGGAATGCAGGGTGGTGAATTTATCGGATTTAGAAAAAAGCCTGGGAAGAAGAATCGAAAGAACAAAAAAATAGCGAATTTGGTCGTCGCTGTTCGATTTTTGGAAATATATTTACTAAATCTTCGGACCTGCAGGGGGTATAATCACTTATAGACACCTTCGGTTCGTATATCTCTTCGGATCGGAGTGTGAGGCGTCGTGGAAACGCACGCGACTAGGGGCCGAGCGTCCGGCTGTACCTAAGCAATGAGTGAAAAGGGGGAAAGGGAAGAAGAGGAAACGGGAAAAAGGAAATAGAAAAATAATAAATGGAAGAAAGGAAGAAAAGACAGCCACGCAACCCCTGCACGTGGACAAACTATCGAACCCCACGAATATTTTTTTATCTGTAAAATCGAGAAACGAATAACTTTACGTATTACCGCTGCATGCCTCTGCCTCGGCGAAGCTTCGTTTTCACCTCCTGCGGTGAAGTTATATTTAAGTAGCTTATAGGCCTCCGTGAGGATAGGTACGCGAGTAATTGCAAAAATTAACACTCGAGTAGGTTGGTATTTGCAAGAGAGTCAATTACGCCGGAGATATACTCAAGCGTCTACTAATTATCGCGAGATTTACTCTGGAAATCATTTTTTTTTCGTAGTCATTTATATATACGCTGCGAAGATACATCCTACTCAATCTGATATCCTTTTTACGGTAATTATAGGATTCGCAGATATTTGAATCCCCACAAAACGTTATTTTTATCGTAAAATCCAAGAACTGATTTGTCCTCTTCCTGAAAACAACGTCGACTTTGTCAGAGGTTTAAATTGACACATTAACCCCATCATGGTTTCGGGCTCTGGACCTTTAACGTTAGTATTATCACCCGTGGTAGCTTTTGAGGTTTAGGAAAGTCGTTCCGGACTTTATCGCTCGTTCCATCCTCGAATATCCTTTGGGAATAGGTGCGACCTACGGGGGGTTATTTATCACGGTCATGTTCCAAGGGCCGAGGGCCGAACATCGCTGGTTGATCTCTGCAACAAGAAGTCTTGGGGGATAAGGCTGAGCCTACTATACCTACGATTCGAATACCCGGAGCATATATACAGGAATCGAGAAGTGGGTCAACGATCTCTTACCTATAAACCGTGGAGAATTAACCCGGAGATCATATAATATGGGGGCCCCTCCTGGGCACGCGTCGCGTTGTCCTCGAAGTTGTTGACGCCTCGAGCTCAGAGGAGATTACAAGTCGTAACAGAGAGTAGATAGCTGAATTTTTATAGCCTCTGCAGTTCGTATTTATCTATTTTGTCGCTTATCTCGGTTGAATGTCACGCGGAATCACGAGTCGCAACATTACGTAAGGTTTTTATTCACGTTCAGTGTATACACGATGATCGTTACGCGGCGTAATTCTTTCCGCGTTTTGCGGCAATCGTTACTTTTTATTATTCTTCAAGTGGGAAGAAGAACGGATGAATGAAACGATGCCAAAGCGGTTCGAAAATCTCATTCTGAATAACAAAATAGAAGAAGAAAAAAAAAAAAACAAAAAAAAAAAAAACGGAATTAAAAACGCAGGACCAGAAAATCTAGGATTCATCAGGCCCAGACTGTAAAGCGATGAAAGTTCGTAAACCCTGGCTAATTGCGTTCCCTGTTCTTCGAGAAGGTTAATATTATACTAATTGCTAATTATATATACGTCGCTTAATTATGCTTGGTCAGGGTTCAAATAAATTTTTACTTAGACGCCTAACAACATCACGTGGTAAGCTTCTCTCCATATTTTCCTCTTACGGAACTCTCCAGAGACCGAATAGCTTACTAATTATAAAAATGATGATCCGACTAATATTTTTGATCGTTTTTTCCAAACGCTTTGATAAATCCTCCCGCGATTCACCCGCGAAGAATTCATCGAAACGATAAAACCGCAGGATCTTTTTTCAACCCTTATATCCTTCCTGTCATTTTCTTCATTTTTCGCTATTGGAAATAAGCTCTCTTGTCTTCTGGGAGTGGAAAATAGTTTCGTAACTAATCCGTCTATGAACTTTACGTATATGTACCAACGTACTTCATGTCTTTATACTTACGAGGCTCCTTGCTCCTCTCTTTCACACCTCCATACGCAAGTGGCAACGCCGGACTCTTCAGGGCCCTGTAATTACGAATTTTAACCGCCTCAAGAAACCAACGGCAATTTCAAATCCTCGACGATGTATACGGGGTGACGTTTATCCAAGCCGAGTATACTTGACTAAGTCAACTTGGTTTACCTCACATACGAGGCTCAGCATGATCATGTACCATCCTCTGACATTTGAAAGGCAATATTCATCCTGCACCTAATTTTCGACTCGTAAGATTAAAAAATATGCCAGTTTTTGGATTCGCGATGCTCTAATCTTCGCGAATGTTGCGTTTCTATGCGATTTTTCGCAACAAGGGGACACAGCTGATATTTAAAGAATTGATTTTGCTAAATCGGTGATATTTGCTTTTGCAGTGAACATGAGGTCCAGTTGGCATCGTGACGGAGCCAGTCTGAAAAAAAGAATCGCTTCAAAATATCCATGACTGAATGAATGGCGCGTTTTTTTCAATCATCTCTTCATTTTTTTTAGGGAAAAACTCCATAATACTTAAGGAGCGTCTGTCTGACCAGTGGTATTATGGGTATAGGTGTGCCTACGCCTGGCGGTATCGAGAATCAAGTATGAGTCGAGCCGCACGCGGAGCCCTTCGACCACGTGGTTCATGGGTCCATATATGGTTCGGAATGCGTTGAATTACGATCGAGTGAAAAAAAGCCCATTCGTCCGCGTCTGTTTGCCTTCCGAGGCCGGTCTGGTCCGTAAAATAAACACGATAACTAAATCCATGTAGGATATATGATCAAGCAGGATCTACCGATCTCCGATATCCCCGTTTGGGTTAGACGAAATTTTACATCGTTGTTATACCTTCGCCGGAAAAACAACTCTTTCTTTATACCCTTAAGATGTAAAATCACATCTCATTTCTCTTATATTTTTAATATCTATTCACCATGTAGACTTTTCGACCGGTTCTATTACGAGGTTTTAAAACGTGGGCGGAGAGGATATATATATACGACGCCCTTTATCTACCATAATATACCTACCTAAACTCGGCGACAGGAAAGTTGCAGTAATTTTTATAACCCAAGTCTGGGAATTCCAATTTCCCTAGGATATAACAACAAGTCAATAAAGTATCGCTCTTGCGCTTCTTTGATGCGGATATATTCTATTCACGCGATTTTATGCACCCTCAATTCATCCTCGGCTAAGGGATGATGGCGTTTTATTATGTTATACGGGTATCTTTCATTGTCCATTGATTTCGAGCGATTAAGGGGGGTGCCTAGGTAAGAGAAGAAAAAAATGTTCATCGTTTTCAATGTTTTATTACGGCGAGAATGACGGACGGAAAATAATTGTGAAGATAGCATTTCAAAGCTATGAATTTCCGCTTCGAACTGGAACAAAAAAACATTAAATATCACAAAAATAAAGTCCGCTGCGTCCATTTAAGTAAAGCTCTGCAAAAAACAATTTGCGAAACGATGACCACGTTTATAGGCAAACGAAATATCTGAAACACAAAAACCAATACTTTTCGGAATTGTCAATGTACCCTCTAAGCTTCTATGGAATGGATTTTTGATCAACTCAAACGTGGTCAGGTTACGAATCTTTTTTGCATTTAATCGCGTCTTTTGGGATTTTCGCGCACGTTTTTATCAATATTTCAAAAACGAAAGGTCGGATGAAGAATTCGTTCCATAGAAGCTCAAAGGGTATATTGACGATTCCAAAAAGTATTTGTTTTTGTGTTTTAGATATTTCGTTTCCCTATAAACGTGGTCACCGTTTCGGAAATCGTTTTTTTTTGCAGAGCTCTACTTAAATGGACGCAGCGGACTCGACTTTTGTGATATTCAATTATTTTTTGTTCCAGTTTGAAGCGGAAATTCGTAGCTTTCAAACGCTATCCGCACAATTATTTTTCGTCATTCATTCTCGCCGTAATAAAACATTGAAAACGATGAATATTCTATTCTTCTCTTACCTTGGCACCTCCCTTAAAGGAGGCCTTGCTCTATGAGTAAAGTGGTCGGTCACTATCCCTCGTAATAAAAGAATCCAATGCAATATAAGCGCATACAGCGAGATATCACGTTTCTACATGATTGACGAAAATGATGAAAATACAACGTTTGAGAAAGAAGAGATTATTGCAATAAGGGCGTAGCTGGTTATAACGTACCCCTATTGCATCAAATTCCTAAATTCTATATATTTAATTTCAGTGCAGGAGACTCGTAGCAGCATATTAAAACGGAAGTGAATTAGCTGCAGCTATGATGGACGGGATGTTATATGTTTCTTTTCAATTATTACCAGGAAATCAGATTCCAGCCCGTATTATATATGTACGTCTATAAAATATTAGAAATTTATTATCGCATGTGATCTCTTTCCGTCTTTTCAATGAAGAATATTACTATCGGATTCAAGATGAATGAACGAATGTATGCGGTGAGTTGAATAGAAAGTAAAGAAATCTATTTTCCAATTCTAGACGTTGCTAACTCGAGTTTCATGAATATGACTTTTCGAAATGTTGATGAATGCAGAGAGGACACATAGACGTATCTGCACGTAGATATTTCATTAGTTTTCTTATTATCGATCCGTGAGAACCGCGCTGCAGAGCTGTCTATCTCGTTGTGAAAATAAAACTGATGTAAAAAAGGGGTAAAAGAAATGTAAAAAAATGTTGAAAAAGAAGTAAATAAAAAAGGAATAACACTCGACGTAGCAAACAAAGTATAACTATCGTCGTACCACTCCGTACTGCACTGGCGACTGTACAGTTTAATGCGAAACGTTGCGTGCTACGCAGACCGCAAACTCTGTCCGCGGTCCGTCGATCGGGTTGTCTCTCTATACCTGTATATACACATAAACAACCTGACGTGGTGTAATATAGCCTCTGGGGTGTGTAGTACCAGGGCTTTAGGTGGAAATGAAAAATACTGCCCTGCCATGCGCGTAGGATTATAATCCAGATTCAATGATCGTGGTGCAGGAGCAAACCGGCTTGTGCTCTCAGAACTGTGAAAAGATATCGTACCTAGTGCAGTCTGTATGCTATTGAAATAAAATTAAATGAAATGTAACGACGGATGAAATGAAATAATTTTCATTTAATTGGATAAATTTGATATTATATGCAGTAGATATATTATTTTAATGAAATATTTTATCTCCGACGTTGATATTATCATTGATTACATCGCGGCCCTTGAGTTTTATTAATCGGCTAATCCCTGCACGACCCTAACATAAGCTTCAGAGTTTATACGTATAAGTAAGTACGCGAGTCTAGATTTATTCCAGATTTCTATACGAGAATTTGATTCGGCTGCACGCGTTACCTAGTCACTCGCGTGACTGCGGTATACCTAGTCGGTGGGGTTCGCACGAAGGATCAGGAAGCACTGAGTAAACGGTTTTAGGATTTCTTGAAATTAATTTTCGATTTGTTTACCGTCAAGGTTCGTATAAATTGACGATATTTAATCATCATTTTATTACACCCGATCAATGAGGCCGTTCTAATTATTAGCGCTGTAAAAAACATCCCGCAATTTTTGTATGAGACGAAGAATCGTCGTTTCCCTGTCGAATGAGACGAGATGCTCAAAACGTCTGATTTGCCACCGCCGAGTGCCTAAGTATTTCAAAAGTGCGATAAACCAAGTGCAACTGTAGATAATTTCACGATATCTCTGATGATAATTGAATCTGTAAATAAAAATTGAAAATTTTGAAAAAACAAAATGCTTGGGCACTTTCTGCCGACGTAAAGCAGTAATCCCGAAAGTTTCATTAAAATCAGTTGTGCGGTATGGGAGAAATTACGGATCGCGTTTTCGAGGTGATCAAAGCGTGCGTCAAAGCACCGTCAGCCATTTTTAAAAATTGTTCCTTGTAGGCGTTGAACAAAAAAGTATGTTACGTGGTACATATTCATGGTTTTCCCCGAAATGACATCATTTCACGATATTTCCTCCAAATTTGAAAAAGTTTCCACGCACTATGTAACCGAACGTAAGTCCTGTGATATCAATTTCCTCGTATCACCGCAACGACTGACCTGAGGAGCGCAAAACAGTTCGGTCATTCACTCTCGCGAGTCTCGATCAATTGGATGATCGTGTTGTATTATATCGACATTAACATACATACGTCGAGTTTGAGTCGAGTGAAATAAATTCAAATTTTTTACTCTCGCGCACGTAAGTAAGTAATTTATATAGTTATTGGCGACTGGCCACTCGCGTAAGATAACTAAATTATATATTATTCATTTAATTAATTGATAAAATATAACCTGGCCATGACACATTTATCTTTTATTTTATTTCAGTTGAGTCAATTCACAAAGAATCCGGTGACTGTTTTGTCGCATTTATTTCTTTTCCCAGTCCCGCGATAGGTATACACTATTTTTCAAAACAACAATCGTCGACTAAGATTTTTTACGCGGAATAAAAACGTAATATAACGTCGTGCGATTAACGATGACGAGATTTAACAATGCGTCGCGACGCCCCACGCGCACCTACTACCTCGTGACGTATATTCTTACGATCATATGTTATACTAGCAAAGTAATTTTCATAATTAACTACTACGAAGCGAAGCGACGCAGATATTGGATACGAAATTCCATCAGGCGAAACTAACAGTCATGGCATTCAGACGCGCTACTTTGATCGGTGATACTAACGTTTATTAATAAAAACTTCTGAGCTATAGTTGCGTTGCGTCAGAAATTAAGCATCGCGGTGCGGGCGTTCCGTTTCGTTGACTCGCGTCGCGTCGTATGGCGTCGATGCGCGAGTTGCCGGATACAATCGGTTGCAGTCAGATTACGAACAGATTCTAGAAAAAGTTCAGCTCAAAATCATCCATCAACTTTACTTAACGAGGTTCAGAAACGAACACCACCGCACCGTTTATGTTCTTTTTTGTTTTTTACAAAAATAGCAAAAAGGTGAAAACTAAAAATAATCTGCCGATGATGATACCTGCGATATTTTTAGCAGCACACGTATATGCTCTGAATTTTTAAAAAATTAACTCGGAGCGAGAACGCATGATGATATTGGGAATGGAGCCGAGATGTGGAGTGGGCGAAGCGCGGCGGTACGTAATATACAACCGTGAAAATGACGATAAAATATAATGACCGACTTAGATCCTCGGAGTCTTAGAACGAGCCCTTATTCTCTGTAACAAGTAATTTCCCGCTTGAAATTTCTGTCGATTTTGTAAAGATATGTCGTTGCCACGGATACGAGTTATAGGTAGAGGTACTCCATCGAAATTTTCCCCGTACCTAGTGCGTAAGAGAGTTGATTAAACGACGTTCAAAGACTCGAGTCACTTACGGTAATTTAATTAATTTACAATTGGCAGATAAAGGTAAGATAAATTCACCCCTTCCACTCATTAACTACACTCTGTTCGTTGACTGTGTATACGCAAGGATAATTAGTGTCCGTCTCCAGTTCGATGGGTTTCTTCCCAATCACGATGTCGTTCCAGGGCAATAAATTCTTCTTTACTTCCGCTCTGGAAATCATTCAGAAGAAGGTCAAGACGAAATCCTCGCCGAAGTATCACGAGCTCAACGAATTATAAGTTTTTCCATTAAAATAACGCAGGGAAGACATGATCTTTTTTTTTTCAATTTGTATCACTCAGCCGGGTCTGGTGATACGAAAATTTTCAAAATCCTCTTTTACAGAAAATTAAATTTTCTGCAAAAAGTGTACCCAGAATTATTTTCGTAAAGTCAATAGTCTAGCCGCGACAAGCGTTTGTAGGAAACTTTCAACGCTGATAATTTGTAAACCGTTGGATCTACAGACTCAGTTCCGGGAACACTTTTTGTAGACAATTTAATTATCTACAAAACAGCTCCCCTGAAAAATCTTGTATCATGGAACCCGGCTGAGTAATAGCAATCAAAAGAAGAAAAAAAATCACATACCTCCTGTCTTATTCAAAATGGCAAAGTTATAATACGTTTTCAGTTCCGCTTTGGTAGGATTTATTTCTGGCTGTATTCTGAAAGATTTTTACGTGTAGGATACATAATCACGATATATTGCCCCGAATCGAAGACACCCTAATCAATCGTAGGAACCAAACGGATATTACTGGGTCTTCGAAATTGTCCGCCATATACGTCGGGACAATTACCAATTAGCATTAATTAACATAATCAAGTGGTTCGCGTGGCGTTATGTGATTTGAAATCGAAATTTACACCTCGCAAATTGCTTAGCAGTCTCCTTATACACGCGGTTAAGATATAATACGTAAATAAATCGCGATGCGATGTAAGTATAGTACGCGTGTGTATATTGCGAACTGCAGAGGCGATTTGCGAACAGGTTTTTAGCCCGGCTGCAGAAAGTTGCGATAATTCGTTTCGCTCGCGCCCACATATGACGCCGATGCCGATCTGACGTCGAGCCTGATACGTGTGAATAACGTATACCTGTATATATACGCGTGAATTTTATTTATGTATTCAGTTAGCCACGCGACTCACTCCGGGACGTATTGATGCCTGTATCGTTTGTGTATGGATACGTAGTATAGGTATATAGAGAGAGTTTTGCGTGGGCACACACCACAGTCACACACAACATCGTGCCGATATACTCGGGTCGCTGACTTCTCCCGCGCTAAGCTTATGAATGAAAATATGGTTTGCCTCCAAACCGTACTTATACATCTACATGTATCTATCTATGTACATATATTACATATAATGTATACGCATGTGCCAGAGGCAGTTTTATTTTTCCTCTGGATGCTCGCTGCAGCTCCCTACACGACGCGACGCGCCGAGTCAAGATTTCGTATCGAGCCATGGCGCCCGCGTTTATCTGTACCCACGACACGCGCACCATTTCAGGAACGGATTTACTCTCACGATGGGCCCACGTTTGGATTTATCAAGGAAATTGGTTCGCCTTATTTCTTTTTTTTCTCCATTTTTCGTTGTGAAAAGCGAAGGATCGATAAAATTAGGCATCAAAGTCTACCAGCCCCGTAAGCACTATTCAAAATTTACGTAGCTGCGATACGAGTGCGTGAAATTATACGAAAAAAACTGTATAAACTTACAAAGGATTTCATTCTGCTAACTTATTCTCGAAAGATTTGGGTAGATAATAAAAGTCGAGCCGAGTCTCGCCGGGGGACTTTGGCCAAGAGTTTATCATCCGACAAAGGCTGATCGCGTTCTATGAACCCCTAAGACCAAACATACTGCAAGTACACTATGAGTTGTAGACAAACGATGCGTTCGTTATCATAATATGTAGCCGATACTTCGTTCGGTATAATTATATCATCAAATTTCTCGTTATGTTTCAATCGCTACTTCTACGTTATCTCAAATTAATTCTCCTTAACGCGTGTTGAATCTCAAATTTCATACTAGCTGATAATGAGAGAAGTGGTCGTCGTATGGTGAAGATAAAAAACAGATTAAAAACTTTTTCAAATTTTAATTGAAAGAACCGAGTGAATGGAGTATTTTTGAAAAGCGTTCCAATGATTCGAAAGAAGGGATATTTTCTTTGAAGTCACGATCCTTTATGCTTTAGAATATCCTTTTTCATTCCGTTATGGGATCGGCGGTGAGTAACGTTCCGATGTAAACGTAGTTTCGAAAGTAGTTTTTCGCAGTCTAGTTTCCTACGATCTTGAGGATTTGTTGGGACGCTTAAGTTCTACGACCCCGCAAGCTATTCATCTTAACGTTGCCGGTAGAAGGGCGGTTGGTAGTAAGGTAGTAGATTTAATATTGCACAAGCGAGGGAAACTTTCAGATGAGTCACAATTCGCATCACCCTCTTATAGAAACTCTTGGGGAAACCTTAGCTTAGCTTATTGCTATCTAAGGTTAACCAAAGACGGCGGCATAAGCCTGCACCAACTTCCCCATTGGAGTATTGCCAGGCTATGTAGTACCTACATATATACATCCGTACGTATCCTATCCGCCCCATACATACAAGTTTTGCATCGTTATGACTTCCCATAAACCGAACAACGAGATTCGTGAAAATCTGATTCAGACAACCCCGAGAGGGGTCGATGCCCTTAGAATTACACATGGAATAACTTTAGACCGAGTCGAATGATTTCAACAAAATTTCGTACAGGATAATTCGCGATTTTTTTTTTTTTCTCCGACCCTTATGGGAATAGAACATGAAATTTATCTGTACTAAAGGAGTTTGAGGTCGTCTTACAATTAGAACACGTAGACTCGTGCGATGAGTAACAGGATACTGAGACACGGCCGTTGACTGCTCCCGTACAAAAAGGTATCGCAGTTTCTCGGCTGTGTAACCAAGTAGCTCCGAGTAATAGGTAAAACTCGCCCTGGAGAGCCAAGAGCCCTGAGTCCAAGTCCAAGAGTCTCGTTCCTCTATTTGTGACATCGAGAGAGTGACATCGAGTTCGCGGTGAATAATCTACATAAGGTATATAATACCGATTCGTCTAGTTATACGGATGCAGAAGTCAAATATCCGCGCCACGATATGTCTTCAGCTTCTTTACATATATACCGGTAGTTTCCGTGTAAACGCTTCATAGGACGCCTGCATACAGGCAGCTCAAACATCAAGCGATTAGGGTTTGTTCCCAGGCAGCCAATGGGCACGCGATATACGAGGTAAAACCTAATCGCTTGACCTCTGAGTTGCCTGTATGCAGGCGTTTTCGCTTCCCCATGACGCGTTTCCCGGTATTATCAAATTGACATTTCTTTTTAGAATTGAGATAGGAACCTGAAGTTTTGGTTATAAAAATGATAAAATTAAGGACCATCATAGTATCTGTATACACCCTGATACGCGCTTTCCTCTGCCCGTACAATAGGCGCATGCACTGTATTCCGTTAGTTGCATTATTTAACGGTCTATATCGATCGGTCTCCTTGTCGCTTATCCGTGGTGGCATTGGTTCGAGTCGGTGCTCGTATAGCACTATAAACGATCGCGAATTGAAGAAACTTATACTTACTGACATTAGCGAGGCGAAGGCCAACTGCTGCAGACGTCTTACGTCGCTCTTCGTGTCGAGCTGTTTCATTCCTTCCTTATTTTCTTCACATTCTTGAAAGCCCCAGTCTCGATCGCTAATCGCAGAACCTTTTAGTCTCGTCGTGTCTAATTACGGATTCAAGTTATATTGCTGCAGCTTGGATATACGGGCAGATCGTGCCCGTATACCTTTACGTGTGACAATATGATCGAGGTGATCGCTGTGTCGTTTCAAAAATTTATCTACTATTGTTCTTGTCAAACTATCTTCGAATATCCATGACATGGGCCGTTGGTTTCTAGGACCAAAGTGTCAAAGGTCGTGTGATCGACCCGCTCGTACTCTTCTTGGCTTTGTATTATCTAAATTCTGAATCTCATCAACGTATGGACTGAGTCCAGACTGTATAATGCATTGTATCTATTATCGAATAGGAGAGAATTAAATATCCGATCATTTCTACCGATGCATGAGGGATGAATAACGCCGTCCTTTATCATACAACTAACACGAATGTAGTTTAACATTCGAATTCGTTTAAACTCCTTCTTTCCACTTCATATAACCAGATGGTTTGTTTGTGAATTGAAAAACTTTGGAATTATGTAGAATACAGATTTTAGTTTCCTGTGTGATATTTTAAACCTTGGAGAAATGGTCCATCGATTCAGTAGCCCTAAGTTACGAGGCTATTAGATATTATATCATAATTATCGTATAGCCTGAGAATAATGAAACGATAAACAATTTTCTTTATTAAATGATATTTTCTCTTTTCTCTACCCAAAGCTTTGGCTTGAAGTATAATTCCTTTCAACGTTTTGATGTAATTAAAAATTCTATCCCTTACCATTTTGCACCCTTCTGACTCAGACCCGCCTTCAACCCCGGTTTAAAACGCCGCGTCGTGTTGTTGAATCGTGGGAAGTGAGAAGGGATGAAGCTTTGAATCCATTGCTCATCTCTTTTCCATCTTATCATAAACTGCTAACGAGGCATCGTTTCTTACGGCTCATTGTATTTGATCGCCGCACTCATTATCCTCAATTTATTAATTGATCATGAAATAAAGAATTGAATAAAGAAAGAAAATAATTCATCCCATTTTATTACAGCGAAAAATAATTAGGAAATTCGTGGTATAAGAATCGGAGGATTGCATTTTAAGAGGTTCGATTGTGTATCCTGACATTAGCAAATCTTCTCTTACATTTCCCAAGGGCTTTATAACAACGGTTTATTTTTTTTGTATTTTTCATTTTTTTTTTTTTGTATATATTTTGGCTCATTGAGAAATTGGAAACTCGGGTTTGGTACAAATAGAAATGTTTTCCGATATATCGGAAGCTGGAACCTTAATCAGCCTTCGATGACTCAGCCAATCGAGAACAATGCTTGGCAGTCGAGCGAGGTTTATTCCCCATACAACCGCCTTTGTATCGGCGTTCAGAATTTTCAAGTAAAGTCATCCCTTACAGATTTCATCCCTTGGGTGCGTTTATCGCACACATACATATATGCAAAGAGACAATGAGATATACTCATCTTCATCGATGACGCAGAATCGCAATTTCTTTTATTTTTTTTTAATACTTTTGTTATAATTTTGAAAATAAATGTTGGCACATGGTGGAGTGAACAGAGAATCAAAAGAGATCGAAGACCATGTATATTTGTGTATGGTTAGATCGGACATTTGCTTTGAATTAAAAAATGAAAACAGTATGAAATCGTGACACCTTTGCTTATGATCAGTTACTTCCGCTTCGATTTATGTTTACGAATATAATCTGCCTGCAGGTGGGTACAATACGTGCTTTCAATTATCACATATGGCATACCTACAAGCTAGAGTTACACTCGGATGATTCGCGATACGGATAAAAGCTGGGCTTTTATATTTTCAGTCAGGGATTTCGACTGGTATAACTGTGATCGTAAACCGAGGGAGATAAATGTCCGTATACGTATATATGAGGGAATATTAATAAAATACGTATCGAAATCGAACCTTTTTCGATTCACGCACATGCTGGTTCGGATCATTGTGTAACTTTAATTAATGCGGATTTTAATATCGGCCCGTTATCGGAGATATAACGTTTAATCGGTTTTATCTCAAAGCCCACTGGTTATGAAAATGTGTAAAACCGAAAAATGAAAGTCACGTAAATTAACCCTTCAGAATTCCGAAATACTACGCAGCATAAAAATGAATTGGCTGTAATTTGTAATCGCGACACGCACTTGAAAAGATATGAAACGCACGATAAGGCGATAATCGATCCGAAAGGCCTATTCCATACTTACTTATAAAAAGCTTACCCTTATGCAGTCTTCATGGGCGATCGAACTGATCGTTGGTTGTGTCGTGCGTGTGCAGACTTCATCGTAGCGTCGCGGTGTCCCCCAGAAACCAGAGGAACCATTACCGGTTTACGGCTTCGACAATTCGATTTATTGATCTACTTAGGTATTATCTACTCAACAGTGTACCTACTTTATTTATTCCACTCGAACGCGCTCTTGTAAGCTCCAAGCTCTATTTAACCACCGTGCCTCATACACATATACCTACACGTATACGAAGTGCAGTGCAGACCCTCGTTGGCGGAAATAATTTACCCTAGAAGATAATGGGCCTCCGGACAACGCGAGGGTCTAATATTGAATAGTTTTCAGGTCAATGAAGGAAGGTTTGTCAATGCATAATACAAGTACCTACTGGCTACGACCTAAGTGCTTTAATTTCAAGGGATGATTGGGGGGGGGGGGGGGGGGATCTAGTTTGGTACTCTGCCGTCAGAAGTAGTGGTCTTCGTTGTGGCGTCTGTGAGATACAGATGACTCAGAAAGTCGCGTTAGCGCCTGCGTCAAGGCAGCCAACAACACACCGGCGAACGGTGGGCTGTCTAGTTTCAGGTTGAAAGAGTCATTACGCCTTTGCGGTTCAAGAATCACAAAAATCGTTCTAAGGCTGTGTCAACTAACTCTTCAGTGAGCTGATTTTGTCCTTCAGTGACGCAGTCCATTGATTCTCGAACTGGAAAACTGTTTTGACTAGCTTCAGTCCTCGTGCGCACCTAAAACCAGACAACCTACGTTTCGCCTCTGCGTAGTCGGCTGCCTAATCGCAGGCGCTAACGCGGTTTTTTAAATTACCTGTATCTCACAAACGCCGCAACAGGAATCACTTTTTCAAACGGCAGATTAACAAGCTAGACCCTTTTAATGATTTCCGAAAATTAAATCACTGAATCCGCGATCACCCTGTAGAAGTTGATGATTTGTGTGATTTCTTGTAATTTTCTGTTGCGACAATATGTTAGGTATATGTTGTATGTACATCATGCACACAGAGGCATATGTATTATAGTTGTATATAGGTATGCACGGTTAAATACACTAATCTTATTATTATGAAACACATACGTTATCTGCGACTCTGACCTTTTGTCGTACACCAACGCTGATTATGGCTACTTGGAAGTGGGTGGTAGGTGGAGCCGCGGTACAATTCCGTGTAAAGGTAGATCGGGCTCAGCCTACGCTATAATATCTGACTACCATATTTGTTATATATATATACACGGTGGTCCGTTTTGGTATCTTATTCGTTCATTTTGTCTATAATTATCGTTTTCAAATGTGAAAAAAAAAAAAAAAAAGAAAAAAAACATTATTATTATTATTATTCACCTATTAAAATAATTTCATTTTTATTTCGTATCTCGCATAGATAGAAAGTCGTACAGGTTTTCGGAAACTTTATGAATTTGCTAATGTTTCGGTGACACATTCGACGACTCTTTAATATGCCAGTGATTTTTTTTTTTTTTTTTTAGTGGGCGATTTGAACCGTGGCTTGTGTCACTTGTACCACGAATTTTCTTATACCTTTAGATATAGTTATCGCAAACCTATATATGCATGAGCATGTACAGAAACGTTGAACAATAATCGTGGACTTAGAGCTAGACCCAACCAATTTAATTTAATTATCCTCAACCTCCGCTCGTCTTCTCGACAAGATCATATGTAAATATGCATATGACATCAGCAAAGCGCGGAACGAAGGAATGACTGAGATGAATGAGATATAGGTATACGTGTAAATACAGAAAACAGGTTATACGGTATTATAATGTATAAAATGTAAATATACTGACACACTATATGAGAAAAATTAGTCATCGTATTACCAAGCCGCAAAGCGGTCAACCAAAGTTCTATGTAAGCATAATTATCTACCTAATGTATAATATGACCGTTATAGCAAGTCTATCGCGCAGATTTCATTCATCGTTTCCTCTTATCTCCAGATGCTATCAGAATCTTCTTATTTCACAATCATTTTCAATGAAATATTTTCGCACATAGCTGACCACAGTCAACGCTGGATCGAAGAGTATAGTTGTGTCTAATCACGCTCTGTGAATTTTATTCAAGTTTATATCTCGAACCGTTTGGAGAAAAGAGAAGATGGAAAAATGAATAGAAACAAAACGGTTTGGGGTATTAAAGAGTACAAAGGGTGTCCTAGAACTATATCCAAAAAATGAAGAGGGTAATAGAGGGGGTCAAGCTGTGTCAATTTATCTGTAGAACATGTGGCCTCCGAAGCACCGGTCGCGAGATACGACCGCTTAAAAAATCGCGCTAGGCGCCGGCACGTAGGCAACCGACTACACAGCTGGCATCGGTCAGCGCTCCATTCATAACGCTTCAGAAGTCGAGAATTTTTAATGAAAACTCGATTTGTTTGAAATTTTCGAATTCAAAAGTGTTATGACTCGCATCAACAGTCGAGCGCGCTTATCAATTAGACGGCTGACGGATATCTGCGTGTAGTCGGTTGCCTACATGCCGGCGCCTGGCGCGATTTTTTAAGCGGGTGTATCTCGCGACCGGAACGTCGGAGACCACATGTTCTACAGGTAAATTTACTCAGCTTGACCCCCTCTATTACCTTCTTAATTTTCTGCATTTAGTTCTGTGACACCGTGTATAATTCTCCAGAAATATAGTCAGATTTCATTGAGAATCAGTAAACTGTATGTGAATCGCAGTTAATTAACTCGTATCATATCGATCCCAAAATAGACTAGAATAGAATGGAATTGGTACACAATAATCTACCCCTCAATCCGTTTCGATCACCATTATGGTACATAAGAGTGTCGAATAAGTATCTGATTTTCGTGTTTTATTTTGGCACACCTCGCGCGCGGCCGGAGTTGTGGACCATTAAATATCACGCCCGCGCCATGAGGGCAATAACCATTACCGTCACGTAAAATAGGTGTGCACTGTGCATGATTCGGTCTTGTTTTCTCTCGAATCGACAAAGAACGCTCTTCCCTTTAACACTTTCAGAACATCATACAATACACTACGTGCCTAGACCATGGGGCCGAATAGTCAATAATGCGAGCAGGCGAGGGACGATAATACACCTATAATAAACCATGACTGGCATTTACGCGGGTTACTGTAATAAACGCATTTCCTGTTTCCTGCGGGCTTTAATTACTCATAGATCGCATATAATTGATAATATCCCTGGATATGCTGCCGATGGACAATGGAACACAGTCTAAACCCCATAAGTGGTTACCAAGCCCACTCTACAGTGCAGACTTTGTATGGTGACCACTGATGCCGTCAAAGGAAGGTATAGCAGCCGATGATAGTTACTGATCGAGTAACGTTTCAGTTGATGCAGTTTATGCAGTTTATGCGAGACAATCGTGGCTCCAGCTTCGCGTGGCGCCAACGAGTAATTATCTGCTTCAATGAACGTTCTACAGGTTCATAGCCACACAGAAATCATTCAACGAAGCGTCTGCATCGAAGAATAATAAGAAGAATAAAAAGAGGGAGAAACGGGATGAAAGATTTAATGATTTAATCATCATTAATCGCGACCCTCGCTCTTATCGCTTCGATATAATTATAATGCCATAGGATCGTTATACAGTAGCGAATAACCATAGAATTAGTTGGTACATTAGAATTATAGCCCTGTAGGCGATAAATGAATACCCACACCGATGCAATGCGGTATCCTGTGTAGGAGGCGGAAGTCAGAATTGTACGTTGATAAATTTTTAATCAACTTCTATTTAATTAACACGCGACTGTGAAGAAATTCGCGTCGATTTTGATCGATTCAAGTATAATATAACGCTTTCGCAAAATGTTTTTATCACCCAGTTTTATTTATTGTTTCAGATTAATTGGCGGCAGCGAGCCAACTGAGAACGGTTCTACACCCGTTGCTTCAGTTGATATAAAAAAAATTATAAAAAATATAATCAAATAATATAATGGAGAGATACGACGAGGAAGGTGGCGAGGATAGCGACAACGAAACAGATCCTGAACAACTCCTCAATGAATGGTTGGGGGAATTGGATAGTCTCACTGTGGTAAGTTGTTTGGTTTTTTTTTATAATTTATTTCGGGTGAGCAAAATACAATTTCTTAATGCTTTACCTACTTTACCGAATTTTTTAATATTTATAGAAAACAATGATTGGACTGAAACTTTTTTTTTTTTTAATCGGATGAAAACTCGCACGTCATAGCTATACATCGATGTGAAAACGTTACATCAAGAATTTGATGAGCTCACGTTGATCGAATATAAACTGTGTACGATCTATGCGCGGGTGTTATTAAGATAAATAAATAAAAAAAGAAAAAAATTTACTGCGTACGTGTCTAAATCCGTAAATTTAGACAATTTTTTTTTTTTTTATTATTTCACGCCCTGAATAAATACAGACAGAAATTTTTGTGTCTATCTAAAACGAGAATTTAAGAGGATCGTAATTCTATACCTGATTTACTTTGAATTTTTCTAAAAATTTGTATTTTATTTATTTTTTTTTCATTTTTATTTTTTTTCTTACGGTACTAAAGCATCGAGTTTCTTTCCCTCACGTGGAAGTAACGACGAAAGCGGTAGATACACAGCGTGTTTTAATCATGGCCAGAATTAAGGATTGATGTTGGCATACGTGGGGCGATTTCCTTCGACACCAAAGATCGGGAATTAGTCCGTACGGAAAAGCAGATACTCATGATATAATTCTGAGAGAATCGTATTGTGGAACGTACGCCGTTCAATTGGTGTCAATTGACTCGCGGTCCAAATATTTTACTATCTGTCATTCCTATTCGTTAAGAGCGAAAGACTCGTATCATCTGTGAAAAAGCTCTACCCGCGATGCGGTAATTAGTCTTCATTCTCGTAGCCTTCATTCTTTCGCAGGCACTAGGATGGTCCTGATCCACGGCTCGGACGAAATTTTTTACCAGACGCCCCCCAAATCGGTTCCAAATAATTCAAAAAAACAATCCCCTAATTTTTTCTGATTTTTATCTCAACTCTAACCCCTACCACCAAGAGGGCGGATTTCCCCATTCAAAATACACATGTTTTGCTGTACTCTCGGTATACCGTGCGATTATGTGGAAAATTACAGGTTCCAAGCGCGCAGGCGCTGATTTATTCGAATATCACAAGGGCCGACAATTTCAGACTTGCCACGAATATCCCTAGAGTCCGTCTGCTATTTGCTTCCGATTTTTGTCAAATACAAATGGCGGCAGACCGTGGCAGGAATAGGTTATGTTTCTCGTGAATCTAGCAGACGACAGAACTAGGGATATTACTGAAAAGTTGGTGGAGCTGCTAGCGCGATTCTGCCGGCTAATGATATTCGAATAAATCAGCGCCTGCGCGCTTGGAACCTGTAATTCCCTCATAATCGCACGGTATATTGTATTGTAGGAGTAATGATTTTCAAAAAAATCTGTAACTGCGAGATTTTAGTGAGCATTGGTGCCACTACGCCTACTAAAATCTCGCAGTTGTGGATATTTTTGAAAATTCGCGTTGTAGAAAAGTTCGGTCTTTTGTTTTATTTATTCTGTCATTTTTATTGTTAAGGAGTTACTGCATACCCATATGCTACCGATTTAGATAAAAATCGGCAGGAAATATTCTAATTTTAAATCGTAAATACAATGAGCTGCGATGTTTTTTTTTTTTCCCTATGCGAGCGCGAGAACTACCTACTTCAGTCTGTATCAGACTTTGATCTGTGGTGGATACATGACTCGGCATTTCCGATCTCTACTATGTATCATATAGCTACGCAATCTCAAAAATTAATCATACGTTATAGCAGTGAATAGTACGTTAATTAATTGAGCAATGCTTGATCGTACGTTACATACTTCGTGACAATGGTTCTGAAACCTTATAATGATACACATGAGTATTGGGTAAGAAATCGGCGCAAGACCCTTTCACCGATATCAAAATCCACGAAGATTAGGCCTTAGGGTATTCACTTTAAAGTCAAGATTCTCAACGACGATCATGAGCTGTTTGAATATTAGGTGTTCGCAAGAGAAAAAAAAAAAAAAATGGCTTTTCATGCTCCGAAGAGAAAGATTTTGGAATGACATTTTTTTTTCCAACTCAAAATACAATCCTCGTGATCTAAAATTTTTCCTTCCGAAAATTTCGTCATGGACGTTAATTGAGAAAGCATGAATCATTGAGAAAAAAAGCAAGAGCTTTCTTCAAATTGTATCCGCAAATGAGATACAGAAAAATAGGGCCGGGTTGAAGTTCCGAATATCAAAATTCCGAAAGCTGAAAATCCCGAAGCCAAATCACCGAAACTTCAAATTCACGCATGTCTTCATTCAGCATTTAATAACTAGGGCTGTATTGATCGTATCGAAACCAATAATTTGCCAAATTAATCATCTTGAGATTAATTAACATTTTTCAGAATATTGATGTTCTAAACTTAAACGTTTTTGAAAATTCTAAAACGTTTCAAAGAAATTCGGAACCTTTCAAATCCGGAACCTCAACCCAGCACCATAAAAGTTTCAAACAAATAACTGAAAATTTGTGACGCATGCAAGGAGCTTTTTGAAAGCTCAATAATCGAGGTGTGATAAAAATGCTCCTTGCGTCACAAATACCGAGTTTTTCCAATTCAAAGTTTAGTCTCTGATTCGCAGATCCTTTGATCCCGTATTACATCGCAAATAGTATTGCGATTTTGTTAAAAATCATAAGTTTCGTTAATTTACGTAAAACCCGAAGCTTTTCATTTCTGAACTGAAATACGGCCAACGCCTGCATCTGTGCACTTGCACTTGCACCGTAGCTGTCGGTCAAGGCGTATAGAGTACTACGGATCGATAACCCCCTAGTCAGAAATGGGAAACGCGTGCAGCTATTACTGTACGTAACGGTCGTCGTACCGTTGACCCCGCCTTGAAGACAGCCGCTAAGAGTGCGTGCGCGCATCTCTATTTATTTATCATTGCGAATCGAGTGGCTCTTTAAATGATAAATTTATTTCTGCTGTTATAAATCTCCGGGCTCCAGTCCTCCTCCGAACGTATCCCGGCTGCAATAGATGAATCCGGAATCCTCCTAATGCCCGTAACTCGCAAGCTCCGGTTTTAAACTTCGAACGAAAGCCATCTCGCGGTTATTCTCGGGATTGTAAAAGCTTCGCGCTTTTCCTGATGTCGATATAACGCAAGATCTACGTTACCCACCGTACCGTACATCCCCGACTTATCTACCGGTCTATAAACGTCGGGCTTTTTCTTATCCGTCGGTAACTAGGTGAGCTTTCAATTTTTATTACTTGGAGGCGCTAAAAATTTGTACTTTGGTTACTAAAAACAAAAGAACTAGAATCAAAAGTTTTTTTTTTTTTTTTTCTTTTCAAAAATAGTCACGTTTGGATAATATTTCGATTCAATATTCAACATCCCGTTAGGTACTAAAATCGTATTTACGTGGCTTACAGTTAGCGCACTAGCAGCGTATTTGTTCCAGCACGTATCTAATGAACGTAATGAACGGCTAAGGATTTCCGGCGGGAATTAGTATTCTGGATCCGCTGTATCCGCACCCGAATAAGACTCGGTGGGTCCGTATCCGCATCCTAATCATGACCACGTAATGAATTATTACTAGATTTTCATTTTTTTTTTATTCATCTGTTGTTTTCTCCAGACTACGGTACGTTACGATCATAGTATACGGTATAAATATACTATAAGTCTTACACCCGATGTATAACAATGAACTATACTTAAATTTGATTTCTATTTTGTTTTGAAAAATTATTTTTTTTTCTCAATCCGAAAATTAATTAGATTAATTCTATGTATAGCTAATATAGATATACGGGTGATGCTATTACGCGGGTAGTTTATTAGTTGATTTAATTGTACTTCACGGAAAGTGAATAATCGTTAACGCAGGAACAGCTGAAATGGGTCACCATATGTGGTATATTCGATCACTTTAATTAGCTTCAGTAGCCGAAACCTTTCTACAGTAGACCCAATTAGGTTTTGGTATACCAACACCGAAATATGAAGCTCTCGATATGGGGGCAGGACCCCAACGTTGGTATACAAGGTAATTTTAAATTTCACTAGGTATAACAGCCGAAAACGAGATCCTATTTCTAATGACCGTATATCAAGCAATTGCAGAAAAATAGGAATTAGGCACACTACTTTACTCCGCTTGACTACTATTCGCTTAAAATTCACCGAATTGATAAAAAAAAAAGTTACTTTTTGATTTACTGTTATTATTCTGTGTTAATAAAAAAAAAAAAAAAGAATAAATTCCAGTTTTGGAATAAGTTTAAAAAAAAATTCTGATTATTCCTAAATCTATTTTTTCTTTTCTCTCCGATTGAATTCTAGTGAGACTCTATGATACTGTTTGAAATATGATCTGCAAAAATTACCGATAATACCAACAAATATTTCAAATTCCGTAAAAGTTTTTAAGTTATTGAAATTATTTGAAATTATTTTCAAAGATACAACAGAAACATATTTTCAATTCAATTTTCGTTGACTTTGCTGATTTTCAGTATCTCTTGACGATGTTTCCATCCCCTAAATCGAAAAAGTGAAACAAAAAAAAAAAAGAAAAACTACCAAAAAAGGTGAAACTCAATAAGAAATGGCTCAGGTAGTCCGCGTCAGACATTGTAAGGGTCTGCCGCATTCGGCACAGAGAATTCTGCACACGCGCCTAAGGACAGCTGCGTCTTGGCGGTCATCCTCTCGCCGCTCTTGCCGCTCTCGTCCCTCAGGCACCCTCATCACGTCGCTTGTCGCCCTCGTAAACCGATACTTACTTCCGCGTGTTTCTTTTGACCCTCTGATGTCCCCTATATAGATCTCTCGCTCTTCTTTCCTCCATATATATTCATATTCGTGTCCCCATATCAGTCGTTTTACATCTAGACGTGGATATAACTATTCGAGATGATTTGACGCATGAATTCGACGAATTGCGTCACACTCGCCCAATGGAATCGCAAACAAAGTCCGAAACGCGTAAAGGACGATTTTCAATCAATTATCATTCAAAATTTCATCCATAAAATTATTCTAAGTGTTTTCAAAATTTACGGATTTCGTCTTACATTATAGATTGACTTTATAGTTCATCGAGTCTTATCTAATTTCCTTGATTCGATCATTTTTTTTTTTTCTTTTCGTTCCTTTTTCTTATTTCAGAATTCAAACAGATAATGATTCTAAAGAGTAACAAAAAATTGGGCAAGAAAAAAACAAAAAAGAAAGGAAACTGATTATTCTATCCTGAAATTTGTATCCTGTTGCAACTCGTAAAGCCATTGAACATTTTTAGTATTAGAATACATCCCACAGGGACGAACTTACTCCAAAAACATTCTCGGTGTCGACGTGTGCGCCGCGGAGATTTCAAGTGTATGAAAACCTACTATACTCAAAAGTTTTTGTACCCTTGTTTAATTTGATCCCTGTAGGACGAAGGGACTTCGCCCCTGTGCAGCAGCGGCTATACCCTAAGTCCTAAGACGCCACGCGCTACGCTCGACATCTGTTGCGCCCCCGTGACCCCAAGGGGAAGCTTCTCTCCCGGCTTTCCCCAGAACCTACCTCAACCAAAGATGAAACACCTCCGGGCATTGGCAGCTTGAAAAAGCTGTTTTTTTTTTTTTTTTTTTTACGATATACGTATAATTTGATAATTTAGTTGTTTTTGGGATGAAAAAGGAGAATTGGGAGCTCGGTAAAACGGGTAATTAATCTTTCGATAGTATTTTCGGCCCATTTACTATTACCCTGATTATAGTCACAGCCCGGAGGCTCCGATATCAGATAACATACAATCTCGTTTCTAATAGGAGCTGTGTCTAATTAAAAGGAAAGAATGCCATACTGCCATAGTCGAGGGGTTTTTATAGCTAACATAAACGATATATAGTCCATAGTCGACACGATGTGTGTAGACGAGTCTTGATTTATCAATTAATTTCTTAACATTGATATACCATATAGGATCACTTCGGAGAAATTTTTAATTAGACGTAGGATTCATGGGCATGGTCTTCCCAGCTTCCGCGCACGATATCTTCGGGACCGTTCGACCCATAGGACCGAAATTATCGGATCATATTTTACTAATTTGTCACCTGGAAATTGTCCAACAGCATTGCCTACAGGCCCCAAGTTCGCCAGATAGAATTCAAACAGTTTCCATGATTATTGAGAACTTTTAAGGGGGGTTCCCATTTTAAGAGAAGAATAAAATGTTCATCGTTTTCAATGTTTTATTACGGCGAAACTGAATGACGGAAAGTAATTGTGAGAATAGCGTTTGAAAGCTACGAATTTCCACTTCAAATTGGAAGAAAAAAAATTTGAATATCACAAAAATCGAGTCCGCTGCGTCTATTTAAGTAGAGCTCTGCAAAAAAACGATTTCCGAAACGGTGACCACGTTTATAGGCAAACGAAATATCTAAAACACAAAAACCAATACTTTTTGGAATCGTCAATATACCCTTTGAGCTTCTATGGAACGAATTCTTCATCCGACCTTTCGTTTTTGAAATATTGATAAAAACGTGCGCGAAAATCCCGAAAGACGCGATTAAATGCAAAAAAGATTCGTAACCTGACCACGTTTGAGTTGATCAAAAATCCATTGCATAGAAGCTTAGAGGGTACATTGACAATTCCAAAAAGTATTGGTTTTTGTGTTTCAGATATTCCGTTTGCCTATAAACGTGGTCACCGTTTCGCAAATCGTTTTTTGCAGAGCTTTACTTAAATGGACAAAGCGGACTTCATTTTTGTGATATTCAATTATTTTTTGTTCCAGTTTGAAGCGGAAATTCATAGCTTTCGAATGCCATCTTCACAATTATTTTCCGTCCGTCATTCTCGCCGTAATAAAACATTGAATACGATGAACATTTTATTCTTCTCTTACCTTGGCAACCCCCTCAACTCTTTTTAATCAAAAGATGTGAAATTTTCATCAATTTCACCGAGAGTTAGGGAGTGATATATGAATATCTGAAATATAATGATTTTCGTATAAAAAAAGTCGCCAAATCGAATGGTGCTGGTTGAAATAATTGTTCATGAAGTTCTGGTCACGGCACATCATCTAGAAATTCGAAACCCATGTAATAATACGGAATGCAAATTTTTCGTCTGCATCGATAGAATGAGATCGAATATCCTTTCACGATCATTGAAACGAATCGAAGACTTTCATGGGTCCCAATTACCGGTTGGATGTCCGAAACCGTTTTTGGCGCGAATGCTAAATCCGTAACGAAGGGAAGGTGCGCAGGCAAGAAGATCGGAGATTGAGGATCGGTTGTGCAGCTGCTCCTCGGAGGTTCGCCGCACGTGTTTCTTCAGGGCAGGTGGTTCCCGTCTCGGTGCTGAGGCCAAAGAAGAACTCGATGGGTCTGCAGGGGCGAAGTAAAAAGAACCGAGCACTGATTTGAACAGCACTTTAAGAAAGAGTGGGATATATGCGTGAGGAGGACTGGAAAGACTGAGCACACTGCTAGCTCGAGCTCAACCGCCTGGGGATCAGAGAGAGTACGAGGACGAGGGCAGGTGGTGGTTTCCCTTGCAGGGCGAACTACAGTTTACGACCGATTAATAAGCTATATCGTGATATCCCGCGATATGTAGTTTATTTTCGCTCTTTCTTTTCCTTCCTTTTCTGTATAAATACGATCGGAATGGATGCGCAACCGCGCTGAAAATGTAACGCCAAGTTGATATGGTGCAAGTCTCTTCAAAGGAACCTTCTCGGTATCAAAGGCCTACATCAATAACCGATTTTCACCAATCTTATTAGTATTTTCTTTATTTTACATTTCGACGTTGATCCGTCGGCTAATATATCAATAAAGTATTGAAATATTGATAATAATTGACGCTTTGCCGTCAAGTATCTCGTACCCACTGATATTATCAAAGGCTTACGTATATAATAGTACATATAGGTATATAATATGTCTACACGTCAAAAAGATCGGGTTGGCAGGTGGCAACTGATCAAGCGATTTATTGATCCTCTTGCCGACGCGACGTGGACGGGCCCGATCTTATTATCTCTCAGGCGTCGTTCAAAGATTTTTTTTTTTCTATTTTTCAACCGGTTGAGTGCGGTTGGGTGGATGTTACGCCCGATTGTAAAAACAAAAAATATAATTCGACAAAAATTATACTTCAATCTTCTACCACCTATGAAATTGCGCAATTTAACCAGCTGCAGCGGCTTGCGGTAATATCGATAAAACTAATTCGATCGTTGGGGGCAATTTTGATCGTTTCGTACAAAAATCGCTGACCAAAGTTTCGCTCTTATGTATCTTGTCTATCGTTTTATTCTGTGTTTTAATCAGCAGGAAAGATGTGTAACGGCACCTTTCACGTAGGTTGATCAAAGTCATTACCGATCTTTTGAAAATCGTTTTTACAAGAACGTTAGGCTAGGTACAGTAGTGAAAGAACGAGAAAGGTTATTCTTTCTTTGGTAAATCGGACGCAGCTTCTCACCCAGCAGCAACAGTCCGATAAGACTAATTCGATCGTCGAGAGCAGTTATGACCGTTTCGTACGAAAATCGGCTTGTCTATCGTTTTTGTTTTTTCTTTTTCTTATTTGTTTTATTGTGTGTAAAATCGTGTAACGGCAGCTTGCGCGCAGGTTAATACAGAGCCGATCCAAGTCCTTACCGATCCTCTGAAAATCGTTTTGACAAAAACGTGGGTCTAGGTAGTAGGGAAAGATCGAGAAAGGTTCTTCTTTCTTTAGTAAATCAGATGCAGCCTCTCATCCAGCAGCAACAGTTGGCGAAGAGGAAACATCTGCCGGTTAAAATCGACGTTATACGCATGCGTACAACTTTGTGTATATCTTTACGACTTACCTGCCACGTTACCAGGGATTCTCAACGTATGATATTTCTCGGTAAAAATCTAGTACAGTTCAGACAATCTCTGACCAAATAACCGCTATGTATATTACGACGTGTGCGTGTATGAGTTCATTTTTAGAAAAAATAAAGAATTCTACTGCTTTAATATTCTGGAATCGACGTGCGACTGCTGATTGCTGGTTTCTGAGTAATTAGCTCTTTCCTCTAATTACGGGGCTCTTATGTTTATGCCAGCATTCATCCCAGCATTAATTATAGAATCGTATAAATCTTGTCTAGAACGCGACTCGGCTGTAAACAGAATATTTTGACAGCCCGAGATTAGTGACGACACACAAAAAACAAAAAATTCATATAAATGACCGGAAACTGACAACGAAGCCTCGGGGCAAAGGGCTTTACACATTATCTTCGATTTTTTTTTTTTTTTTTAAACAGCTCGGCTCTGCAGCTTATCACGAGTTACTTTATATTAGAACAGATATACACATTCGATATGCTTGTTACTAGACAGTTATGTAACCCATCTATGACGAGAAACTGAACGTTGCCCATAATTCCCGCGCTCTAAACAATTTCCATATTTTATCGTATTCGAATCACCGGGTTTTAGTAACACTCGATAAAGTGACTCACTCCGAATTATTACATTCGCTTTTTTATCGTCCATTAGGGTGCACGGCACCCCTGCAGACTCATTTGACCGTGTCTAACTGTGTAGCCATCCGTGTCCACCTACATGACTACGATTCTGATGCAAATTAACCCTTTAGTCAGCACATGGTGGGGTGCCCAACCTGCTGACTGAAGTTATGCAGTTTCATTTTTCCTAAGACTCTGTCATTTCATATATCTGATAAATTTACGAGGAAATGTCATCGCAACGATCTAATTATACCAATTAGTCGACTGCTGCTGAAGGCGCTACATAAAACGACCGAGAATTGTTTACGAATGCTTTACCTTCGGTTATCTTACCCGCAATAACCGCAAAAGTCATTGAAGTTGTGTGTAGTGACTACGTGACCCAGTTTTAGATCCTTCAAAGTCGCGAATCCTTCTCATTCTACGAGCTCGAGTGTGTATACACGCAGATTATATGCTTGTTCGTAATACGCAGCAATTCTGAGCAGTGAGGTTTGATGAACCCAATCATACGCCGGGTCTCTCCCGCACGTTATTTCTCGAAATCTGAGGTAAAGGTCCTTGCAAAAATTCTTCGATCTCCTGGTCCCAATGCCGTTCAAAGTACAGATATTCATCATTGAAGACAAATCGAGTCCAAAAAAGGAATAGAAATGGTAACTCATTGGTCCCCAATTGTTCAGAGGACCATAACCTGCGTCTAGAAGATTGAAGAACGATCAGAACAAGCTTAACAGTTTCGAAAATTTGAGGAAACTGATTGGTCACTGGTCTCATCTTCCGCGGTATCAAATGGCCGCACATTTCCTGGAAGATTATTTTTACTTCGACGGTATTCAACCACGAGAAAAAGATCGGATCAACATTATTTCCGGACATTCGTCCGGCGAAGCAGTCCTTTCATTGGGGTCTTCCTCGCTCATAGATTATATTGAAAATTGTAAAAAAAATCTCGAATCGTTCCGCTCGTTGAAAAGTCAGTTGTAACACCTTGAGAAACACTGCGACGAGGCGAGTATCTTTCGTCGACGCCACGCGACCAGGTCGTTCGCAGTCTGCCGGGTGCTGTTGAAATCAACTACAGTGGTGGGGCTCAGGAACCTCTCTATATCCAAGCTCTTATGGGCTCAGTCGACTCCCGGCTCTCACTGAGTTGAGGCTGAGATTCTATTAATTAGTCTTATCCGGTGCAAGAGAGGCCTGGACACCGAGTCGATAAAACGTTGCTTCGCATTTGTTTTTTATCTTTTGCTCAACTCGATCGATCGGTTGATCGGTAGTCGTCAAGTGATTAGTGCAGAATGTAGCTGCAGTGTTTCGCTCCGCTGAGTATACCGTATCACAATGTGAACTCGGAGCGAAAGGATATCTTCGAAAATCACGTTGATAGATCAAGAGTCGTGCTGTGCTGTCTTTCATCACATATGCATGGAAAGGATATCTTCCGATCTATTGATTTGAGATAAATCCAACTCCATGCGATACGTGGATACTGCAGGATTACGTTTGACAGAGTTGATGAGTTGATTTTCTCACAGGAAAAAAACGTATTTTGACGTTCGGTATCTGGTCTCGTCAATATCTTCTTCACTTATGAATCTGAGAAGAGTGGAAGGGTTAAGTCAGTCCCTTTTCCGTCCCAGTCCGCTTTCATCTTTCCGTCTTACGTCTCATATCGAATGGATTGAAATATTTGACGGATCATCGATGCCTCGTTATTATTCAATCCGATAATAACCTCGATTAGTTTGATCCGGTAATCGAACTTTCATCTTATGATTGGTCAATCGTGGAGTAGTATACTATATGTTGAAGAAATTCCTGCTGCTCAATCCCACGAGTCAAACTTCTCGACTTGACGATGAGACGCGGTGAGGGGAACGACGAAATGTAAAGGATCAAATTTTCGATCATTAATTAATGTAAAAGGTCTCACGCCCTATTTAAATAAGATATAGCCATATACTGCGGGCTGCACATATATCTCGAAGACAAAGCTTAGCGGAGGATAAAAGTTAAGATATTCACGAAGTCGTCGTGAGGCGGTGAGGAGAAATAAAACTAAAATAAGGGGAAGAGAGGGCAAAAAGAGAAAGACACGGCACAAAGGAATCTCTGCCCGGCGCCAGGGCCAAACGAGATAAAAGGAAGAAGTAAGAAGACTGCAGGGGAGCGAGCGAAGAGAAACACCTCCGTTCAGCTACGGGAATCCTTACTGCACCAACGTCTGAATAATCCGAAGAGTTTAAACGTCATTTTGTCCTGACGGTGCGGGATTGATCCACGAGGGAACTTCCGACATCGCGAATATGTTGTGCGGTACTTTTAATAAGAAAAAACTTAGACACACTGGCGAAGAGTATCGACTGGTCAAGACGTCAGCCTCGATGCCCAGGATCACACCGCTCGAAGAAATAGCCGGAAACTCCGTCACTCCGCGGAGAAACAAGTCGAGGAATCTCGTCATCAAGGACCTCCTACAGTCGGTAAGCCAATTAGACACAAGATACCCTCACGACTAGGAGGATAATTATACCCAGTACTGTGGAAACACGGTATCTGTGGCCCATCTCCTTCGACCCTCTACGCGGTTTGATTTCGTCCTTTTTTTACCGCCATTAATTTCGGCGGGAAAAGTATGACGGTAAAGAAGTAAATTACTTTCTCCATCACAATCTCATCATCGTTCTCGTATAATTTACCAAAGTACGCGGAGGCGACGATGATATTTAGACGAGCATTGAAATACATGATTTTTTCTTGCTTTTATTTACGATGGAGAAGGAAGTGTGGGAAACAAGGACGATTTTTGACCCACAAATGCGTACTCTTCTATCTTTTATTGCTTTTCTTTCTTGGCTTCGGTTTAGTCTGCTTCGGGTCGATCTCATTCCGTTTGTATAAATCCGATGGTCCAGGTCGACCGATCTTCCCGAAGGACCGAACGCGACATACGTAGGTATAGAAAGATCGTGGTGTGCGGAGGACGACGCGACGCCGCGGCTCCTTCACCGTGAAGAAGCCACACGGTGGCTTACATCGAGGCTGTCGTATCTTCACCTTATAAGGCGTCGCTCGCGATGTCCACCGTCTATTAGAAACCCTTTGTTGAGTTGGCCACGACTTTTTACCGCAATACGGCGTCCCTTTTTACCTCCGGTTCTCAGTCTCTCATTTCTTCTCCTCATACTGTCGACCTTATAGGATTTAGATCGTTCCGTAATAAAACGGCTGGCAAATTCTACGTCCGACAAACTGGGATAAGGAGTAAATTCATCATCCAGACATTTCCTGATGCTCTTTTACTCCAAATATCAAAATTTAATATGGGAGTTTGAATTACGCAATTCTGACTCCGAATTGAAAAAGCCTACCTACCGCCAAAAGTTTCGAAAATATAATGGCAAATCGTCATTCGGCGAAGAATTTCTTCCATTTTCATTACCCCGCATCCGGATATGAATAAAACTGAGTCCGGATGATCGAAAAATTCGGATTATCTTCCAAACCCAATTTATGATGAATTCCTTGAATTTTTATAACATTACGAAGCTTTTTCTCTGATCGTTTTTCGAATTTTTCTTTTCATCGTAAAAAAAATCAGGAGTCTCGCTCTGAAACTGGCTTAAAAGCGTTCTTTTATCTCAGCTAATTTGGACTGTAGGTATACCCATACCTAGAACGGTTCTACCTGGTCTTTTCTGCACCCTATCCACTATACCGCGGGTCTCTTTGTTCGCAGATTTTGCTTTGGGCAATCCCTTCGCCGTCAGGCCTGCACGCGGACAGTCCATTCCTTTTTCTTTTTCTTTTTTTTTTTATAAATATACTATATGTATGTATACCCGGGTTGCAGACGAATTTTGCTGCGGAATTTCACCCCCGCTTTTAGGATTATATACATGTTTATCTATCGCTGTGTATATGTGGATGCGTATATATGTGTAGGTATATCATGGATAAAACTGCCGGCGAGAAATATATATTTATCTGAAGAGGTTTTATCTACCGACAAGTCAACATTCCTACGATCGCAACAGCAATTCGTTTCAATCAAACGATCGGCGCCGCTTCTTCTTCTTCTTCTTCTTCTTCTTCTTTGTCCGAACCCGCGGCCCCGGCCCTAGCTGCGATGCTGCGGCAACCACGTGGCGCCATAAATGCGGTGTTTCTTCTAATTACGGCTAAGTGAACTTAATCGGTGGTTGCGCTGCTCCGAAGAGAGCAGAGCGACAGTCAGCGGTCGCGAAAATGAGTAAAAAATAAAAAATAAAAAAAAAAACGAAATTAAATATAGTACAGGAAATTTTGACCGTAAAGTATATTTCCAAATCCGAATTTTGTATCCCTCCGAAAATCGACTCGGTAGTTTTTATGGTGGAGATTCGCCTCATCCCAATTAAAAAAGCGATATATTTTCAAAGAGTAGAAAAAAAAAAAAATAATAATATAGGTATAGTTCGCCTATAATTATAGTGGAATGCTCCATATATCTAAGGAAAATAAATTATCACGAGGAATTTACACGCTGTTGGGTTAGGTTGCATCAGCATGAAACGTAATTGCAGCTGTCTACTACATAAACATCTCGCTACGTACATACTTCTTTTGTGGATAATAAAAATAGCGATTTCTCATAAAGAGACAAAAGAAGAAAAAAAAAAAAAAAAAAAATGACACAATTCGTATAAAACTAGTGTGATGTGCGCTGCTGTGATAGGTATACCAACCCATCATGTAGGTATAACTTCGAATTTGATTGCGAGATGGTATTTTTATTCCGGAGTATTCCTTAAGTTCGTGTCAATCAACGATCAGATTTCTGTCTCTGAATCGATTCTGGTATCATAGTTATACTCGTATGTGTGAAATTCATGAGTAAACAAGAAAAAGAAGAAAAAAAAAAAAACGAAAAAAGAAAAAAAATTGCGTTTGAATTGAATTTAATGATTTTTGAGAAGTGCTTGTCATCGATTATTCACTTATCGACGATATGGCCTATCGGTTAACGTCGATATACCTGAAAAAAAAAAAAAAAAAAGAAAAAAAAAGAAACCAGAATTTTTTGTACGCCTAATGCTCGTTCCGAATCGCTGCATAGTATAGTATAATATACGAGCCCCGAAGCAAACTTAAATTAGAAGAACGATGAAGGATACATTCCGCGGCTGCAGCAGCAGCAGCAGCAGCAGCAGGATCGAGGCTCAAAGCCAACCCAAAATTACCTCGGCTGGATACCCAACCTAAGAAAAATCCGCCTATACTAACCGGACACCCTAACAGTTTTTTGGCCAACACCGTTTTAAACCCTTTTTTTTTTTTTTTTTATTATTTTTTTCTTCTATTTTTTTTTTTCGTACCCTCTGGTCTTATGTTACACTTGTGTTTGAGTAAAACTGAGTGAGTCACGTGTGGCTGCTGCAGAATATATTATACAGTGTCCTGGTCTCGCGAATATAGGAAAGTTATTTATATACAGACTATGATGGAAAGTTGACGAAAGAGATTAAGAAACGGCATTTCAACTCGTTTTAGAATACCAAAATTTTTGCTCCTTTGCTCACTTAGATCAAACAACATCATCAAGATTTATTTGGAGATAAGAAAATTTTCTTTGCGTTACGGTGTAGCTGCGGAAATGATATCGTTGAAAATTTGTCGAATTTTTATTGAAATACCCACTACTACAGGTAAGGAGCGTAACTCGTTTCTGATTTTTCAGAGCTATACTGTGATAGGAAGAAAAAAAATGAACCGCGAAATGTCAGAAATCGTATTTTAATCGAATTTCCTAATTTTTTTTTTGTATACTATATTCGGAAACCTCCTGGCTCATGGGAGCATTGAAATTCGTAAATGATGAAATCAATGACCAGCCGCTAGTATAAATATATGCATAAATATACCCATGCGCATAGATTCGCATGTTTGTATCCACGATCTATTTGTATAATACAGGTACCCATACTACTATACATAATGCATATTGCAGAGCATGTTAACAGCGACAAAGAGAACACTGCACCGTGAACAAGGTACCATGTGAGGGCTATGTAGAATGGAGAAGGGTAGAACGAAATGGGTTGGGTAGTGAAGGGGAGGGGAGGGGAGGGGAGGGTGAAACTTTGATCGACTCGCAACATTTTGTGCGTGCCAGTAAAATCAATTATATCCCACGTACTCGGTAGCGTATGCGATGAGTATATGCACACGTACATACATACATATGTACAATATATTTATTTATATATGTATATATATATATATATATATACCTGTATAGGCATGTATGTGTTTAGTAGATGTATTTGAACTGCGTATGAGGTTCCCTGCGGCGCCCTGCGTCCCGGCCCCACGTTGCACCCGTGTACGCTGCTGCGTCGTTGCTAGGGGCAACCCCAGCGTTACCGGCACCATCACCAACATCACCGACAACCAGCCCGGTCCGCGCCTCACCTCGCCGCGCCTTGCCTTATGCTTCCCTTCCTCTTGTCCACCACCCTTCTTCCCCTATTCCCCTCTTCCCTTTTTCCCTTCCTGCCTCCCACTCGACGGGACCTTTTACAACTATCTCGTTCTCCCGTTCTCTCGATACGTTAAACAGACGCAGTGTCGTATGAAAAATTTGTTAACCTCGGGGACACGACAGGCCCGTCAATTATAAGAAGGAAATTTTATTCTTATCAGCGTGGGCCTCGGAACATTGATTTTGTTTTTATTTTTTTAATCAAGACAATTAACACAATTAAATCGCCCCCATAATGTTTTCACATTGTTTTAATCAAGCCTCGAACTGTGGGGACAGTAAAAAATCTATATTTTGACAAGATAAACGCTTTTTCGTTAAACATTAGTAAGAAATCGTCTTAAACTTTGTCCAGTTTTAATAATATGCATACGTTATGGTTATACGAAAGAAAAATTAGGTCAGTTATAGTCGAAACCGGTTCCGATTAAGACACATAGGTATATACGGAGTCTAGCAATTTAGAACGCAATTCAGATCTGCAATGAAAAAAACAAAAAATAAATAATTTACCCACTAATTGTGAAACTCGATTTATACGTGAGGCATGCCACATGCTGCAAAGACGTTGCACCTTCAATGATCATTCGAACTCTGGAATCTGTACGCTTCAGGCTGTATTATTATACTCTAATTTATTCATATTTTTATGTAGAAAAAGGATTTGAGGTTTATTTTCTTCGATTACATGATATTACTCTTGGGAATGTTAAATGCTGTGAAAAGTTGTCAAGGATTTATGCATGGATAGTAGATACCGATAATTGAAAGCTTCTATGAGCCTGGAAAATTGTACATAATATAAAATCGATTGGAAATAATCAAGACGTAGATATATTGGTTATCTGATTATGTACTAGTTTGTTTATATATCGATAATTCTGATTGGTTATTGCGGATTTCGGTTTGTATCGTTTTCAATTAGCGTTCTATATGAACAGACGTATGGTATCGATTCCTGTAATTCGGACGTGGTACCGATACTCCAGAATCAAGGACGCGGAAATAATAAACGTGATGTAAACCGCTGAGATTTATTTCTTGACTCTCCTAATTCCGATTTTTAATGATATTAGAAACGTTAGAGGATTCGATTTCGGTCGGTGAAAACAGGATGTAGGTATAATCAGCTTCAAAAGAAGAAAGGAAAAAGAAAAAAGAATATGAAACAACTTTAAAGATAAAAATTTACAAAATGTTCGTTTATATTCTAATAAACCGATAAACGATGATCGACCCCTGCCGCGCACCTGTCCTCATTGTTTTTACGAGCGTCCGTCCAACGATTTAAAACCATTTAACCGAAACAATGGAAAAGAAAAATTTCCACCATCGAACATTCTCGATGGTTTTAGTCACGGTCGCGTTACCTTGACTAAAAAAAAATGAAAAAAATAAAACGATAAGACAGGTATATCAGAGAAACTTATCGAGCAATTACCAAAAACGAGATGATACTGTCTATCGCTATTTGACTTTATCAATTCTGACAAATACTCAACAATATTCTGTTCTACGACTCGAAAGATCTGAAGTGTCTTAGAATATCATATGAATTTTTTTAGTCAAGATAAAATTTTCACGGTCTTAATATTGCATCGTAATAAACGTATGAGAACACATACTTTCATCCTTTTTTTTTTTGTTTTGAAAAATCTGTCCATCGTTGGAACCTTGAATTTGAAATCGGTGACAATTAATTCTTAGAATAATCTCGGTCGTCTGATATAAATTAGAGGCTCTAACTAACTGAATGGTAAACTCGAACGGTACGTTTCCTTTCGGGGAATCGTTCGAACGTTTCATTGTTGTCCTGCCTGGGCACCGGAACACCATCCGATCCGCTGGAAGGATCGTCCCTGAACCCGGAGCGAGAGAGGGATTTGAGAACGGAGCCAGGGACAGGGGAAGAGGTGGAGAAAGAGAAAGAGAAAGAGAGAAGTCCGCCCCCGCCAATCTCCTCGCGGTCGGGACTGTCGGGAGCAGAGCTCGGCAAGCCGGCTCCGTGCCAGACGAACGCGCGCACACACGGTCAGAGTACTCGCTCCGTGCCACGAGACACCGACTCGACTCGACTCGACTCGACTCTTGGTGATCGGTTCTAATTCCCATTCTCGAATGATAAATTTCATCGAGATCGGTTCTACGGTGTAGTTAATCGTGAAATAGTGAATCGTTAGACGAGCCAAAGTGTGATTTAATAATCGTCGAACATCGTACCGGTTAATTCGATTGATTTTCTTAATCGATTTCATCGAAATATTGTGAAAATTTGACACTTCATTTTTCGTCTGGTGTTTAAGACGACCTCATGCCGGTCACTTCCGAAAGGCAAATGAATCGTGATAATGATTTTTTAACGCCGAAAACGAACTCGGTAATAATAAAATAATCGCGATTTAAAGTGCCGATCGATAAAACTGTTTCTTATTTTACTTCGAGACATCGGTGGCGGTAGATCCTAACATAGAAATGGATTGGCTGAGGAGACAAGACAGCAACAAGGAAGTCGAGGTTACTTCGAATGATATAATCTGCAAGGATTCATCGACGCTGATCGGTACCGAAGAGAGTGAAGATTCTTACTTTGAGGAGGACGCATCGACCGACGAAGGAATGGTACGTGAAGCTGACCCGGTCTGAAACGAGCGTTAGAATTTCTTTTTCTGTTAAGTCGAATCGAAGATCGACGGTGGTTAGAATTCGATACCGATTCATCTCTCGCGGAGATACCGAAATTCGTTTACCGATCTTGACGCCGGCATAATAGTTTGCGGGCTGGTTTAGCCCAGGTGAATTTTTTCCGACGAAACAAACGAAACGATTTCATTCAGCGGTAATTACCGATCAAATACTCGAAGGCCCTAACTCGGGGCCTCGTATTGCCTCCAAAGGCCCAACGCGAATAAGAATAGGGAACACGTGTTCGCCCCACCGGGCGCTATATATAAACATACGGTGTACACCTATAGGGGCGAGCTCCGAATTTTCTCTTACTCGTTTCGATTTACCTCAGAATACGTACGCACCTCACCTCAGTCCCTTGCTCCGCTCTACTCCACTCGACTCCCCCTACACAGTTACCCGCTTTGTCACGGGTTACCTGATACGTATGGCTATACATATATGTATAAGGTCATGAAATACGGTTCGAGAGAGACTGCGGCTAATGGTCGGGCATTTCTACATGCGTTAAAAATCAGTGCGACCATTCCTCGCGGTCCGTCAGGGTCATACTTCGTTTCTAGATTACCGATCTTCTCCGATATCGAGACGGAATTCAAAGACGTTCGAACCCAGGACCAGTTCCCGATTTCTCAAATGAATTTCACGCCGTTTCGGGGTTTCGAAGATTCCTTTCACCCTCGTCCGAATGATTTATGGACGATCTTTATCCCTGTTCGGTCTGGGGCTCCCAGGTCGCCCCGTTGCGAGTCTTAAGACCAAGGGATCGGCGCGGAAGGTGCAGCAGCCATCAGACTCGTCTAACGGACGCGGCAATAAGAGAAAACTTGACAACGTCGCACGGTACGGCACCGGCACGTCGTGGCATGGCCCTCCGTAGGATGAATCACCGACGTTACGCCGCGACGCGACGCCTCCTCTCGACCATGGGCATAGTCGTCACAGATTTCTAATTCGTCTCTAGGGTCGCTCGACGTTTCCGTGAATCGAATCGGCCTAGAAATTTTCGTTAACAACGATAAGCTGTTGCCAGAATACGCGACTGACTCCCAAAGGGATGGAATCACCCTAATCTGACTAACTTTCTCTACGATCGTTGGAATCGTTGACTCCGTTCGCGGCGAATAATAAAGAATGACCCATATTTGACTCGCCAAAAGCTTCTGCCTTGGATTCTTTGCAGTAAAATTTACCCCCGGGTAAGGAGGGCAGGGGAAGGAATGAAAAAATATAATTTCAATCAGAGGGTCGGTAGAGACCGCGTCTGTACACAGAGGGGAGGCCAGCCAGCGAGCCAGTCATCCAGCTCAGCTCAGCTCAACTCAGCTAGCTCTCACCCCCTGCGGGGGATGAAGCATGACTCACCGTCCGAAAGCCTTCCTACCCGCAAACCCCGCTTCTAATTTTCCCCACCCCCGCCCCAGTAACTCGCCCCACGGCTTCCACGACCGAGGAGGCGAGGACTCATTTCATCTCGAGAGATGTAGCCGGAAAAAAAAAAAAAAAAAAATTATCATAATTCTCAGTGACGTAAACGCGGGCGCTGTGTAACTGCCCGATGCTTACGTGGGTGGACGATCGAGATCGTCCGGTTTTTAACACTGAGAGAAGTTCTCGAGAAGGCGTGTAGCACAACTAGTATAAAAGCGAGCGTTTTTTTTTTTTTTTTAGGTAAAGGATCTTTTTTTTCGATTTTTTGTTTTTTCTCAACGTTCCGAAAACGAACCTCTAGCATAGAAATAAAACAACGTTTGACTTCGGTGAAAAAATTTTCGAATCGCGAAACTTTTTTATGCCTCTTCTTTTGTAAAGTCAACATTTCAAAAAGTTTTCTGTTATTTTTTTTCTGAATTTCAGTAGTAGCAGCTGTAGGTATGTACAAGGGTAACAGTTTGTTCTTTACAAGATTGGTTCCATTTCAGATAACGATCGGTCTCATTCTTTTCATGGAAATTACTGGGTGGTGGCGTTAGCGGTTATAGTAAAACAGGGGGAATGAAATAAGTTAAGAACTGTATAGCACGGGTGGCAGACAAATTAGTCTCATTATTTCTTTCTTTATCACGGTGAGTAGAATCACATCTGGAAATACGGGTATACATTATATACGTAGACATTTGCCACTTGTCGCTATAACCATGGCAATAAGAAGCGTTAGGATCAGTGTGATGGAAAAATGACATTGCCACGCGCTGGATCATCGTACTAATGCGAACCATCGTAACCATGATCGTTATAACGTATAACATTATTTTTAGGTAAGAAGGAGATCAGATCATATATGGGAATGATGCGCGTGAAAGTTTTCGACCGGGGGTAGGAAACGTTAGGGTGTATAATAAACCTACGATGTGGATGGATGTCTTCCGCGAGGGAAGTACAAGAGATGCCTTCTAAATAACAAATGAGTTGTGGCAACCACCTCGAGCTCGGTGGCTCTTGCCATTCATTTTCCAACCGGTATGCCTATTATTCTCTCATCTCTTTGGCAGCTAGCTTCCCTCTTTACTTCTCCACGAGTCGTCTACTTCGTCGTTGTTTCGACCAGGTAGATACGTGCAGAACTATACAACGAGCAGCGGTTGTTATGCGGTAAAGAAGCCGCTGAGGATATGGTAAACAATAAACAACTGAGTTTGACGTGAAATGGCGCACAGTTGCGCAGCAGCCCTCGTCATTTTGTGGCGAAAAAAACCACAGTATGAAGTAACCCAACGCCGCGGTTCTCATTTTTCATTATTTTATCCACTTAATTTTACGCTCCGGGTATTATTCACCCTTACATTTCATCTCGTAGACGTTTTATCTTGAAAACATTGAGTGACGAAACAAGCATTTACTTACTTATCATGCTGTAATTGCAGTTTGCCAATGGTTTCTCCCTGAATGTACACCATCCTACGATATTTCCTCGAAATTTGAAAAAGTTTCGATTCATAATCGAGAAAGGAATATACAGTGTGCATCAATCTGTATTATTTTGTATCTGCACCTACTATATGTGCTTTGAGCGCGCGCGCCTGTGCTGCTCGTGATGCGGTCATGGAGTAAACGCGTTCCGGTATATCTAGAGGCATTTATCAGCATCGGTAGGGAGTGAGAAGGGCCTCGTGCCCAAGGGCCCTGATCCTGGCAGCACGCCGGAGCTTGGGTATTTTTAGAACGACGTCTGGTAAGGTTCGATATCGTTGCCGTCACGACGCCTCGCCTTGTAATTCACCGTCCCGTCCCTCTTTCCCCGTTTGGTTTCTATTCGTATTTGTATTTTACTACGTACTTAAAGGCACATGGATATGGCGTATACGTATATGCATATGCGTAGGGCGATCCTATAGACAGAAAATAAGAAAAATAAAGAAAGAGAAATAGAGAGTCTCGTGAAGCGGAGATACGCTGCTTTGTCGCGGCTTGTGCCATAAGGCCCAGAGCTTACACGGACCTTACAGGCCCTTAAGTCTCCTGATTAGGGCGCTGTGTGCCTTGGAATGCCATTTATCAACCGAGTTTGCCCCAGGGCTTGTACACTGTGTAACTCGGAAGAGAGGATGGACCAATATCGTCCATCGAAGAATAAAGTTAAACTCCGCAAAAGTCCGCGATATGGACTCGGAGTGGGACGTGCAAGAGATTTGCCAAAAAATGAATCAATGGCAAATTCATTTTTACTTCGAGAAAAAACGATCGCAATCGCAATCTCTCTGCTTTTATTTTAAAAGCATTCATCATTTCGTAGGAAAATAAAAAATGGAAAAAATAAAGTATGCGTCAATCCTAATGAAAATTTATTACAAAAACGTGGGAGGAGATGATCCGTCATAGTTTTCTCCCGTCTGGCAAATAGATCTGTTTAATTATCTCAACTAATCCTCATAGTGGCTTCGGACTCAGACCCGCATATATGTGTCTCAATTTCGTTGTATAATAATTGAGTTGCACGTGCGAGGTGCTTTAAAATATAATGACGTCAAATTGAAGCACGAATTTAAGTTTTACGGGCGATATTATTAGTCTTGGAGTATTGATAACGAGACCCACCGTTCTTCCGATAAATGTGCAGCCCGTTTTTTCCCCGTGAAAAAAATCTGGGCTTGTCTATTTCACGTGTTCCTTTCTTTTCTGTCTTTCTGCACCCTAATAACGCGACGCTCTGTAGTCACATGTAATTTAGTCACTCGATTCCCCATCGCCCTTTATATGCTCATGGCAGACCCTGAAAGAGCGCACTTCTTTTTCCAGGCGTTAATCCTTACTTCAGCTGCCCTTCGAGGGAGGAAGCCTCGTTGATGGACGCCCGCACCCACTTATCTCCTCGTTTCTCTATGCTGCAGTTCTCTGCTCTTTTATAGAGTACATATACACGGTACTGCACTGTGTGCCCTATACTTTACAGAGCATCCTCGCACTTCTCGTAGAGATCAACGACGCCTGTTGCGAGCGTCCTTCAAAGAGGGTGAATCGCCCTAAGGGTAGAAGAACTGCCCCATTCATTTTTCTTCACTTTTTTCAATTTTTCAATCGGCAGTAGGCGTGTCGTAAAATCCTGCTCCCTTGTTCTAAAATTTGCTCAATTTTAACAAGACCTAAATTAGAGAAAAAAATTTTTTTTTTGAACGCCACGTTGTAGCTGCGTGTTACGTAGTTTACCGAAAGTGTAGCAGTTCGAGGAAATGAAAAAAATTCTGACTGGACAAAAGGCAGGGGAGGGGCTCGTGAGGAATATATTATTATCAAAGTACTAAAGTAATTCTACACTATTTAATAATATCCAATTTTTAACGAGAAGCCAAGAAGCTCCTGCCACGCATCCTGCACACCTGATCAATAGGTTATATCTTACGTTGGTCAGTCGCAAAAAATACCTTAGTTTAGTTGAATACCCTTTATGGACCTTATCGTTAAAAACTGCTTCTGCACTCCGCTATTTTCGGCGTCTGAAAAAAAAAAAAAAAAATTCAAAAAGCTTTGGGGGTGGCTATTTCTGTAACACTGTGACCGGTGACACATCTTATCCAGTTCTTACGCTACTTTATTGAGCGCACACAGTGCGCGTTGGCACGCGTGTAAAAATAATGAATCCCACAGCTTTGGGGAGAAAAGAAAAAAGAAGAGGATCACTAGCATTTCTTACGATTTTGTTATTCTAATATAAAACGAATTAAAAAAAAAAAATACGAAACATAATTTCTAGCCGTTGTTCTTGGGGTTTTCTTTTTCTTTTTTTTGTATTGATTTTTATTTTACAACCCGACATAATTATAGCCGCGGGCTTAAATATAGCTGCAAGCCTACGTCGCGACATATATATAACCGAAATAAAGCACAGAGTTCGCGAACGCGTCGTGTCACCCGCAGATGTATAACAGCTGTTCATGGACACGATTATAGTATATATATATATATATATATGTAAAAATTTATTCGTACTTCTCTGCATATGATATATAATATGAATTATATATGCAGCTTATCGCTTATGAAACAGGAATTTTTTTTTCTTCTCTTCGCCAATCTATTTTCACTCTTCTAATCATTATATCTCGCAAATAATTGTGTTGTACAACGGAAGTAGCGCAGATGTCCCACGACGCGTAACGGTTAACAAAGTTCCATCTCCACGGGCCATATCGTGTCTCGAAATAATATAATGCTCGATTCTGACCACCTTGTAAAGGTAGAAACGTACGAGACTCTCTTTGAGTGCTCTTTATCTTGAAACTGCAATCATTTTAACTTTTTAACATTTTTTTTTTTTCTTTCCACTGATCAGTTTCAAACCTCCCGGACTTCTTATCGGCAGAGTTGATAGTCTAATGACTCGTGCCTACGTGCAGGTATATGAATAAATAAATATCTTCCGTTAATTTAACTTCTTCTCCGTTTTTGAACAAAGAATAATATAAGAAGAGACTACCTATCACTCTTACGCGAGGTAATTGAATTCGTAAATCGACGACGTGTGTGGTGCTTCGTAGACACGTGGGTACCCACTGCAAACTGCACCTGAGAACCACCTGATCAAACGGTCTAAGCTAGTGGTAGAATTTCGAGAAAGTACGCCGTCGAGACGACGGAAGGGTCAAAGGCGAGTCCAGGAACGGTTCTCTTGTCTATAGGGAAGGAAGCCAACCCCTTCGCCCAAGAACCTAGGCGAGAGTGAAATTATGCGTATCCACGTGGCTTGCCGTAGCGCATAAACAAGTGAGAAGTTTTTTTTTTTTTTTTTTTTTTTTCGGGGAACCGGCTTGTCCGCCGCGTTTATTGTACGGAAATAGAATTGAGGAAAGGCTTTTCGCAGCGAGGGTGGTCACTTCTTTTCAATTTTAGTACATAAGGGAAGGCTTTTCAGACACGGGTCCTCAGGGATTTTTTTTTTTTTTTTTTAAAGCGATTTTTATTCGGCGACAATAGATCTGCTACACTATTTTCAAAAATGAAGTGTTCTTCTGTGTACGAAATCTGAAGGACTGAAAAGACCGTCGAATAAAGGTACTTGGACATTTATTCGACCAAGCCCTCCGTCTTTGATATCAATTTGTATGAGATTTTAATCCCCGTTGAGTAGCAACAAAGGTGTTTAATTTAGCTTTAGCTAATTTCGTATCCCGTTATTTTATCAGGTTATATATAGTCTCGCTCTTCGCGTTTTCATACTTTATACACTGCGAGGGGTAAAGGGCCATCCACTCCCCCGTTTTTACTTTTTTTTTTTTTTTTTTAAGGCGTGGTGTTTTCTCTTCTTTTCTTTCCTCTTCGTTTCCTATTTTTCCTTTCTTTCTTTGGGTATATATATATATATATGATCGCTGCTCTTTGTGGGTCCAGTACCGTCGTCGCGTCGCGGTTGTGAATAAAGCTTTCCCCATTTGTATAACTCATTGTTGTTCTATGCACGACGAGTTTTGTTGGGCATGTGCTCGTGTCTACACCCTCGTTGTATTATACTCGAGTAAATTTTTCGTATTCGTTCATCGCTGCGGTAAAGAACAAAAAATTTTTCGCTCATACCTCACGGATTTCAATTTGTATTTACTTATTTCACTTCAACACCCTTTCGGCATTGTCAAACAACAGCTTTGTCTCTCGCTATAAACTATACGACACATTATTTCTTACGTGAGATATAGTCAATTATACAAATACGATAATTATAGGCATGATTTTTTTCCGAATTTCATTCCGTTCTACCGAAACTATATCATCTATTATGATATTTCCTCACAACTTTTGACGTTTCAACTCTTTCTCGACCCTCAGACACCTTCCTTTTATACACTTGAGGATACACCTACCTGGAGGGAACAGGCAGGTAGTTTTCGAGATCCACAGCTCGAGTCGAAGGCCTAATCGTAACCAGCCAGCAAGCTGGGCCACCCACACTTTCGTTAACAAGCCTTTGTTGCAGCAGGACATAGAGCCGCCATTTTTATACGTTATAAGGCTAGCTCTGACGAATCTCTCAGCATCATGATTTTTTATTTTTCACTTTATATTTCGAGCCTTTTTCATCACCGGCGATATCCTCTTCGACGCAAGGATACTCACCGGTCTTTTCTTCTTCTACAAGGATAACATTCGGCCGGATATCTAGTCGAAAAATGCGAAGAGGTCTAGCACCCAGTCCTCGAAGGATTATGGACCTATTCACATGCACCAAATCGGAGCGAAATTTATATCACTCCCTTATGTATCATTTTCACGTAGAATCGAGAAAGTTATGAGACTTGAAAGATGAAAAATTGGTTGCATGATCAAAAACGGGGAGTAAAATATCCACTCTAATTCTCACAACGGAATGACAATCAGTACATTGGATTTCTCTCAAGCAAACAGAACGGTGGGAATGAGGGAAGAGGGTATAGGTACGTGAGGAGCTCCCGATAACGTCGATCGGAATAAACCATCCTTTATTTCTTCGATTCGTTATCTTTCCTCGTATAGAAGATTCACTCTATTCCAATAATATCGAAACGTTGACTTATCGGACTGGGAGAGTTTTATCTAACCCCAATATCAGCTTTCGATTCGAATGTTAGCGGTGCACAGTGTTGGGGCTTTTTCAGAAATAGCACCGGATTTTCGTTCCTTCGCTTGTCAGATATACGTTAGCTCCTTTTTCATTTCATTTGATCATTCCACTAGATGATGAAGATAATCATTTCGCAATGAAGGTTGCATAATTGCACCTGCGTAAGGTTTTTTTTTTTTCATGAAGGTACCTGATATCTTATCATCTTAAAAATTTGGCGAAGCGAAAGAGCGCAGGGAATTGAACGTCCATGAGATCTTGGCGCGACGTCGCAGGCCCATGGCGCCTGTCTTTAGTCTGAATGGTTTGACGCTGTACTTGAATCACTATGCCAAAAATACCTCCACTGCCGACAGTGTAATGCACCGAAGCTGAAGGGACGGGCGAGAAACTATGATAAATATAGATAGACGGTCAGGTTGGATCTCTTTGACGGTTCAGATGATGCTGCGTAACTGTATGCTGTATGGGTTGATTGCGGTGACGTTTTCACTCCGTAACTCCTACGCCTCCCGTTTTTCACCGTATCGCATTCATCATTACTTTTAGGTTTCGATTAAACAGAAAATTTCCCCGAACCGTAGTTCAGTCACATTCAAAGAACTTGAGATCATTTTTGACTTTCAAATACTCGGGACAGATCAGAGGTAAAACCCTCGCGCTTACACGCGGTTAAAAATAAAAAAGGAGCTTTTTAAAGAACATTTTTTTGGAGGGGTACATGCATACATACGTACCTACACAGTTTCGAAATGATATCGTCATTACCTATCAGAATAAAATTTCAAGAAATTGAAATCGTCTGGTTGAAGGTTGGTTTCGTCCTTTTTTCCACGAGTGCATTGAGCCGCGCTTTCCTCAGCTGCAGTTGCTCAGTTATTTCGCGCACGAGCTGAGTTTGAGGCACGAAATGGTGAGCTAACAATAAACTTAAGCCCCTAAACCATCTCTGCGGTATCCAGAAACGAGCAAAAGAGCCGATAAGTCTCTAAAACGAGGTATAGGTGGGCATAACACACATTACAGGTTTATGTGCTTTTTCAACAAACCTGAACGTGAACGTGAACGTGGCGTCGCGCACGCGACCAGAACGTACAATCAAGTCCCTAACGAATGAATAAAAAATTGAAAACCCAGTGATTATCTTTAAGTAACTACACACGTATAATACCTATACTTGTACACGCGGTTAAAAATTCTTATTGAGATGCAAGAAGGATTTGAGGTTTAAAGGTTCAGCGGAAAGTCTTGTAGAGAGGATGGTGCGTGCGTGGTTATACCAACGACCGGAAGTAGCCAGCTGCAGCTGGACGTTTGGGCTTATTAATATTTACAGTGTGGTCGAAAAAAAGAAGAAAGAAAAAAAAAAAAAAAAAAAAATTAGTCAAAGCTGCATAAACGGTTCTCCTCGATTTTTTATTCATTTTTTTTTTTTTATCACCAATGCAAGATAACGTCTCGTATGCCTCGAATAAAGACAAACGGTATCTTCCTCGAACGATATCGACACCATCGTCAAACGTACCTCTCGAGAAATAAAGAGCGGTACGCTACCTCGATCAGAGGATCCACTTTTTTCAAGAACTCAAACGATTTGAACATCATCCGTCGTTTTGACGATGTAAACGGCCCAGAAAACGGTCCACACAATTTACTTCTCCTTTTGTTCTCTCGCCGGCCTGAGACTACCTACATAGACGTTTAGATCTATACTCATATGTCCATTCTCCGTTATTTTATTTTTAACAAAATAAGTTTTGAGAAAACCACCGTTATTAAGGGTTAGTTTCTTTCATTTAGTATCGTTGGGTAAATTAATGAGGAAAGAAATTCGACCGTGTTAAAGGATTCTTGAATCTCTTGCGAATTGAGAACCGGCTAATTATTTATCGACGACGTGTTGTAGGGGCCAGGTGATTGCCCGTCAGATCCCCAGGATACCTATACCAACGGTTCTTACCGGTGCAGAAAACCCGGGTGAATCAATCGCTTAATTAATTCGCCTGTCCGGTCACGAACACCTTCAGAAAGTCTCGAGATTTTCTCAGCTGGTTTTAACTCGTTTGAAAAGTTTTATAACCATTCAACGATTTTTAACGAATACCCGTCGTATACGGTGAAAAGGAACCAATTTTGTTAATTACCGTTGAGTAGAAGTACTTATTTATATCCTATTAATCGATGCCTACTTACCATCCTCGGGTTTGTGTATACATATACCTCTGTAATCATCGCTACGGATGATTTTGGGGAAACTAACGACCCGGATATAACCGCTGAGAGATAGATAATGAATGGCAATTCGATTTACCTCCAGCAAAGGATTTATCTCCACCCTTACAACGGTTATGAGATTATCTCGGCCCTCCTTCCCTCCGGTTTTACTCATTTGATTAATTATCGCACATTTGTTACAAGGATTCATGGAAATTCCTTTCCCAAAAATTCTCTCCTTCGAATCGCTACCAAACTTAAACTGAAACTTTGTTCCTAGATGGACCTAACGAGGTACGATTAAAATTCTAATCAAGCCTTTGGGTAAAGTGGAATCCTTATGAGAGATAGCCGATCTAGCTTAGCTCTACAGTTTTAATCTCACAATTCTGTGATGTGCTTGTAGAAATTCTTGCATCAAAAAATTGAATGGGGAAATGTTTTCTTTTTTTCGATTATTAATGGAGCTGCCAATTAGTGATAGTTCAATTAAAAGATGAAGACGTCCTGCAATCGCAGGCTATTGGTCGGCCTGAATGCTCCTTCCTTAACTGGCTGAGAATGAGGTGCGGTCAATTAAAAACAGCCCTATCTAACAATTTCAGTCTCTGATTGCTCGCCACTTCCTGCGAACCAGTTGAGTGACCAATATATGAATATCTATGTATAACACATGGATATACTTATATCGTATTGTTATATTTTAACGATGTGAGGTTTCGTGAAGAAAGGTTCAAAACGGTATAAGAAAGGGCGGGTTCAGGACCTGCGAACATTATCGAGCGTTCAATTTTCCATCTCTCGTTGAGAAAGTGGAATTTCTAACTTATCAAGAAATTGGAAAACTTTATCCAACAAAATTCAGTAATTATTTAGAATTGTTAGGGCCGAAGACCGATTCGAACTGGATTATTATATATAACGTAATATGTAGCTCCTGGAACCTTCGCCGCGGATGTTATTCGATATCTCCGCAATATCTCCTGCAGCTCAGTCTCCCCTGATCATAGTGTCCCGTCGAGTCCTCGGTAAACAGCGCAGCGCGTCCTTTCACGATATTTGATAAAGCGCTACATCAGGCTCGATGTGGATATTTGGAAAAGCTTTAAAAATAATTTCACCACTTTAACTGCACTTCGGTTCATTTCAACCGAAATTCATTCATGAACTGATATTCCGACAATTGGATATTATGAGCATGCATGATCAGGAAAATGACAAACGTTGCAGCAGATGAATGGTTCAATTCCTAATAGCGCATCGGATTTCATTTCCCTGACTAAGCTGTTCAATATTACTTCCTAGAGTCTGATAGACTCGCAGGGTTGCAGCCAATTAGTGGCTGCTGTGGCAGATTGTAATTAAATCAACGATGTGAACACCATTTGGTTACGGTAGAGACTTGGTTAGTTCGACTTTGTGATCGAGCACTGAACGTAGATTGACGGATTTTCAGCATTCTATGATCTTCTGACGTACCGGAAGTCAAATTTTGTGTTCTCGTGTGATTTTCAAAATTCACAATCAATCCATGGTGCGTTATTCTGAATTATCTATCGAAACTTGATATTTATCGCTGCATTCCCTCATTGAATCCGATTCCTCAGTGTTACCTGATCCTTGTCGAGCCTCTTTGCAGTGAAAATAACTGTGAATCTAAATCTATGAAAGTGTCTACTCGGTTGAATGGCGGAAGACTGAATTGTTGCGTCTATAGTATCGCTGACACCGTGAGTATTGATAAAATAGTTGAAAAAAAAAAAGAAAAAAAAAATACATTGTATGCGGGTTATTGTTAGGTGACGATGAAATCGCGCTAGTGCAAGCAGCTCTCTAGCATCGAACAGGCATTGTATGCTACATCGCTAGTCGTGCAAAGAGGTTTACAACAAGATACGCGTGCAGGTATCCCCCTGAGTTGTTATCTTATCGTTTCTCGACGAGTTTCTTCTTCGATGATCGTGGAATATCGTATTGGAATTCGATGGGTTTGAAAATCTGCACGTGATACCTGGAGGCGATTCAATAGACGTTAGGGAAATGGAATTGTCGTGAAAATTGAGTAGTCGACAAGATCGACAAAGCCTTAATGTCTTATCTGAACTCGTATCGGAACGAATTCTGCGAGCTTTGAGGATTCAGAAATAGCTCCAACGTCCTCGTTATCCTTGTCATGCGCCTTGTCGGAAGTGGCGTAATTGCTATTGCAAATTTCTAGCTTCCTGGGAGGCTTGTCGACGCGGGTATGACAAACGAGTGACCTTGAGGTTTCGCGCCGACGAGGGTCCCTCTTTGCCCGGGACTCCGTGTTCGATCGTGTCCCGTTCTCACTCGTATTTCAACGAGTCCCTGCGACGTGCGTACCGCTTTACCCGTCTACGCAGGCCTCGACCTCGCTGAATTTACAATGGAAGTAAAGGTGAATTGCGAAATTGGCACGGACAGGTGTAGGTGCGTGTCCTACACGACGTCCTTTTCGCTTAAAATCCTAACTTCAATTTGCGTTTCAATTACCTCCATCGGGATCAACCGATCCTCGGTTTTGTTTCTGGACAATTTCATCCACGAATTATAGAACGGGGCGACATAAGTCTCGGAAAATCAACACCTGGAAATAAAACAGAAGGGGAAAATTATGCCGCTCACTTGAAATTTCAGCCCATAAAATTACCCGCTCGAAAGATGCACTAGACATTTTTTTACCTCAAACCAGCCAACCAGAAAACTGCAGCTTTGACACGAGTCATCTGAAGAAGAAATTGATCGATTGTCTTGTCTCCCGCCATCGACGTAATGTCGAGTCAGTAGATTTATGAAAGACAGAAAAGAATTTGGCAAGAAAAGCACTCTCTTTGATTCTGAGAAAATTTGGGCTGGTTGGCCTAGTCAGAAACTCAGAATCTTGGAAGACGCCCGGATTCCTACGTCCATAACCTCGGCAGGGTTTGACCCGGTTGACCGGGGCAATCTTTCACTTCCTACTACTACTACTACTACTACTACTACTACTACTACTACTACTACTGCTACTACTGCTACTACTCTCAGGAACCAGGGGTTAGAGAGGGAGAGGGCACCAGGTATAGACTCTTCAACATGTCGCACGCGGACAAGTTCCCGTTCTCATCCTCCAGGAGCAAGCGGAATCGATAGCGGCACATGCGCCTTGATCACTACGGAGTTTCGCTAGATGTGTGCGTAGGCGGATGCGTGTGCGTGTACTGGCTCCACGCTGCATCCTCGAGGCTCGGCTAAGCTAGTGTAGCCGCCTCCGACGGCCGAGTAAGTCGTGCCAACCGGAAGTCCGTCTTTATTCTGAGCTTTGGTTAAATCGGTATAATACACAAGGGAGAGCCGGTCAATTTCGTTCGGACGTTTTCTTACGGCACGAATTTACGGTCCTTGTTCAACTAGTCATTTCCATTGTGAAAAGGATTTTGTCACCTAAGTGAATTCCAATAGCTGGATAACTTTCCGAGCGTGGATCGATAATTGACCAATGACAATCGCCACTGCTCACCTATTTACCGGTTTTAATCACTCATCACACGAATGTCCAAGGTGTCAATTGGCACTTGACGATAGTCACAACCGCGTGAGATTCGAGAGGTGATAGTTATCGACATTCATGGTGAGGGAAACCGAAATTGCTGGTTGCGGTTTACGATGATCGGCACAAAAACCCACCAGGAAATTGCCGGGTTTATTGTCGTTTTTGATGTATTCGAAACGAACATCAGAGGCATACTGCTGCCGTCCAAATAGTAATTAACGATCATCATTAGTTATCGGGTAATTAGAAAACGCGAGTTATGGGCTGTCTTTTTTACAAAGTAAACCCTTTCACCGTCTAATTGATCGTTAATTACCTTCTAAACTCTTTGAGTATGTCAATTACCTTCTCGGCCGTCCAGTAGTCAGAAGAAAGTAGCTATTTGAAATACCGAAACCCCCATAGTCGATAGTTTTTGTGGCTTGTTAACTGATGTGCGGGATGCTGCACCTCAGATCAGCTCAGTTACGAAATCATATCCCATGAAGATTTATCTGATATCACCGGTAATGGTGCGAGGGTGGGATGAACGGTAAGGTAACTTGGAAAACCCATTGAGTTTCCGGTGACTTCCGGATCCACTTAAGACTACCAAATGGATAAGTTATTCCGCTGGAAGAGCCACAAGACCCACGAAAATGTGAGTATATGGTAGATACCGCGTTTTATGGGATAAATTTACATTCAATTATGCAAAACGTGTTTAGCGCTTAGCAATTCATAAACTAGGGGTCTACCATCATCATCTTTCCATGAAAATTGCTAGCTAGACCCGGGCCAAAGCGGATAAAGATTGCAGCTAAGTGATTGCGCAGCTTGCGGTTATCTGACTCGAAGATAAAAAATTTTGGAAAAATGTAAAACGGGAATTTGATGCACGCTGCAGAACTTAGCTCTGACTGGGCAATCCATTAGGCTGCCGCATCTCATTACCCAATCTTATTTGTTAACGTACATTTAAACGCTCTGGAATAAATGTGCCCTGGCATCTAAGAGAATGAATATAGATCATTTCTCATCTAAGTTTTGCGGCCTAACGGAGGAACTAACTCCTACACTGCGGCAGATATCGGTGTAGGCCAGATAGGCATTCCCAATCGATTTCTAGCCCTGCTGAGTGAATCTATCTCTTATTCAAAGTCACGAGTGAAAGGGTGATGCAGTATTTCTCTTTTTTCCCTCAACCAGATGACGGGTTGGAGTTAGTTACTGAAACCCGCTAGTTCTGACTTCAGTCGAACGATCTTCCCTCATTATATCGTCGTTCAATTTGTTAACAAGGAGTTTCACCAGGTGGAGATAACTGGCTTCGTTTTATCCCCATACCGAATGCTCAATCCCAAACCAGTAGTACACCAGGGCCAAAGAACTTCACAAAAGGACTTTCGATGTTCATTGTTCTTCTCAGATTTACCGAATTGCATTAGGGTTCTCTCGTCTCCCAGATTTACTCAATGTCCTATAATCCTCGGATCGGAGTCGGATTATCACGTTCTAACTTCCTCAGAATAGATTTGACAAACAAGAATGAACAACCTGGCGGGACTTAATTTTATGCTGCGAAATTCAACACCTTCGCATCGTTCGTCAAAATTTTCATGAATTTGATTTTTGGATTCATGGACATTTTTTCACTCCAAGCCATTGTTTTTTATTCTTTGGATAGAATTTACGTAAGGCGAAGTTCACGGGATGTTGAATAATTTCAAATTTTTTAACATCAAAATCTTATAGAAAAAACTGAGTGAATTGAACATTTTTGTTAAACGAATATGCATTGTGATTTAAAACATGCATTACATACATTTGCCGCACTGCCTTCTAGACTTTACTGGTAACCGCTCTCGGCAATCACTCCTACGCGACTTAGTGTATTTACACAGAATATACTAGCTGTAAAGACGTTGTGGTCGGACTACAAGTGTGCGCAGGACATGCCCGCCTCTAGAATAGCTACTTGAATGGTGTATGTATGCGTGCGGCTACATGCCTGCGAGAAACGTTGTTCCATAAAGAGAACAGTCGACCGGGTAGCGTCGTACCTACCTATATGCCTATACCTACACCTATACCTATATGGGATAACCGAAGAGGGCGAGGACCGAAGAATAAAGTTGAACGGTGAACGGTGAACGGTGAATACTGAACACTGAACATTGAACACTGCCCGATTAACTGCTCGGGTTTGCGCATCGGTGCGTCCGCGTGCGACTGAACGCTCGCTGAAGTGTCTGAGGGCGTCCGAGCGCATCTAGGTATGGTCGCGTTACATACCAGTCGGCTTGGGCGCTCGCGTTATGCACGGGTAGTAAGTTCGGTAACGCGGAAGCTCGTCTCCTGAGAATACGTACGTGTGGAGTTTGTCTCCGTACGTGTGCGACTCTCGCATCTCATCGTCGCTGGATTTTAACTTATACATCAATTTCCACGGCGATGCAGTCTCCAGGGTATTCGACTCTTTTGCGCAATCTTACCGCGTTCGTTACTGAGCTACGTCGCTAAGTTTAACTCCTTTTTTTCAGGTCCTACAGAGTTATTTTTTTTTTTTTCCCCCGGACGGGCGAACCATGACGACTTCCTACGTAAGCCGGGAATGGAAATCGCTAGTTACTTTTTACTCTCAGCTTTGTTATTATTTCTCTCGACACTAGGCGTTAACCGGTTTAGAGTTATCGCACAGGCGCCACTCGACGCGCCACTCTTATATTCCTTTTTCATGCTTTTTTCTTCGGTTCTTTTTTCGATGCTGCAACAATTCACAAGAAAGTAGAAACACGGTAGAGTAGAGGCACACACGCCACAGGTTGTCGGGCAGAGCCGAGTGTCTCGTATCGAGTATTGACTCGATTTATTCCGTCGATGAGACGAACGTTTCGTCGATAGAATTCTACTCACCTTAATTTAACTCCAGACGTACGTTTTACCACCTGACAAAAGCGGAGGCTCTCCCTCTAATCCTACAAGCGCGATAATCCACCCTTCGCAGGAAATTGAGTGTAAGACTTGCGGGGGAAGCGATCCGATACAAATTAAGTCTTCAAAGGCTAGTCGCGTTCAAGATTCACAAGGAACCAGGTACACGCTTTGCGTACTTGCGGCGAGCCTCAATTTCGATATATCGAGGGTCGAAAGTCGTGGAGACGATTCCCCGCTTATTTATTCATTTATTCATGTTTCTCAATTTTTCTTTCACCTCTGATTTCAGGGTCTGGAAAACGTTAGCTCGGCGACACTGAGGCCGTTCAACTCGGACATAAACACACCGAGAATCGACAGCTACAGATTTTCTATGGCAAATTTGGAAGGTGAGTTAAAAATTTCGGAATATTATTCCCGATTACAGCAGATTTTCGGGAAACAACAAAAAATGACGTTAGATGATGAAAAAAATGAAAAAAATTCACCCGAGGGATGCGAAACTCCCCTAACACACATTCATTCGAATATCTACCCTGACCGGACGTTCGAATGCCGCATAAAACGTTCCTTGATCTCGTCGTTATCCGGTTGAAAAAACCACGGGATATTATTTCGCTCTTTCGAAGCAAAGAGGCTCCCCTTTTTTGGGATACAGAAAAAGCTTGACAAAGAATTCAAAGGTTATTTTCTTTCTCCTCTATCGCGGCTTCTCGGTCTTTTGTATCACCGGCTCTGTATACCTATATGTGGGTAACATCTAATGCCGGACAAAATTCCTGAAAGATAATTTGACCCGTATTGTATTATACCTACCATCACCGCATATATGGTCCAGATTTGACCCTCGACCGCCGGCATCAACCTCTCAGGAATCAATACCGTTACCATCCATGCGCTAACGCTCATATCGCTTACGCGAATCTGAAACAAATCGGACTCTTCATCAAGTACTAGACTCACTCGACCTTTCGGGTCATGCATCATTCGACGCAGTTATCCCTTTCGTTTCGTTGTATCGTTGTTGAGAAAGAAATTCATCGCATTTTCCATCACAGTGATGAAATTATTCGTTGCATATTATCATGCATACATATGCTGATGGGACGAAGAGAGGAGAGGTGGACGTATTATACACTAAAAAATTTTCATTGCGGAGGTAATAAATTTGAAAATTTCACACGTACGATGGAAATTCATATCGTAATAACTTGGCGACGTGTAGACGACCTCGATTCTAACAGAACTTTGCCGAGTCGGAGTGGCTGGAGTTTTGGAATTTGTTGTAAATTCAAGGCGCCCTTCCGAAAAAGATGAATAGCCTCTAGCCGCGGACCGCGTATCTCCATATAGCTTACCGCAGAAACATAAACGACGTAGTTTCTAAGCTTGTCGGTTCAGTTTCGAGGCCTTATTTCAGAAGTTTTGCTGTTTGGTAAAGACCCCTGAATGTGTTGCGGTCTTCGCGGATTCTGGAAGACCGCCAGACTCGCTGATCCCGCGGTTCGCAATCTTATTACAATTTTCTGCAGGACGTTGCTGCATAGCTACGGCGATGAAACTACGTCGGGTATTTTTTACTTTTCAATTACTTTACTTTACTTTACTTTACTTTCCTTTCCTTTCCTTTCCGTTACGCAATGGGTAAAAATAAGTACACCCTTTCCTTGAGGTATAACGACGATCGCTATTGCTATAGGCGCCTCTATCCTTAATCTGTAAAACTAAATCGGGTTGTAATAAAAATTCACGCTTTCACGATCGGGATTTCTGATCACGTTATAGGAATCGCACCCACCGTCTGGAGAGAATATTCAACCGTTCATTGGTTCCGCGGTTATTATCACGTAGACAAAATTTCCGACGTTAGTTAAATCGCCTGGAATAACTTAAGCCGATTAGGAAATCGTTTTATCTCCTTATTTCCCAGATCTACGATATGCAGCTCTGATAACGTTGAGCCGAACCTCAGCTGGTTCTATTGCTTCATAACAAGGAAACTTTTTCTGGAGACAACACGAAGTATCCAACCTCCGCGATCTACTTTCTCATTTGATATTTAGCCACGTGATTTATATAGATCTATATCGTTGATCACGAATCGAGCAGAGCTTTCCGAAGTTACTATTAATAGTCTGACAATGAGTGGGACTCTGTCTGCATTCGACCATAACGAGCCATATAATTTAACTCCCCGATTAACTTTCGGTGTTTAAATTTAACGGTGGAAAATGTTTTTTTTTCTTTCTTTCTTTTATTTTTCTTCATTATTTTCCTAACTTGATGAATTCCCGGTAGCCGCAGTAACTTGTTTTTTGTCAAACTTTTCACCAAATTTACCTCGAGAGCTTATTAAGATCGACAAAGGTTGGCTCAATTCACCAGGGTGGTTGTTAAATTATGCATAACGTCTTTGTTTGGTAAAATTCTTAACGGTACTTGACAAATGGCTTCTCCTTAGTCCTTCTCCCTCTTATTCTCTGATATTATATTTCCGACACTGAGTTTAAGTACGACCTAATTATTGCCAGGTGAAAAATTCCCATTTCACGTAACACGGAAATAAATAAAATAAAATAAAAAATGATTAAAATGAAATAAAATAAAATAGGTGAGATGAGATGATATTCTCCACGAAGTTATACATATACCGGGAGTATTCGTGGAAACGCTTCATGGGACCCATGCATACAGGCAACTCAATCATCAAGCGATTAGGTCTTGTTTCCACGTAGCCAATAGCCACGCAGTATGCGAAATAAATCCTAATTTTGCCTCGCTTGATTTCCGAGATGCCTGTATGCAGGCGTTTTCACTTCCCCGTGAAGCGTTGCCACGAATACTCACGGTGGATGTAAGATATAAGAAAGTTTCTTACCAACAGAGTCTTTTTCACCCTCATTTTTCCAACCAACGACACGACCTAGTTCTACATACTTAAACTTTTCTAAGGGTTGTAGTGGATCGCTGAAACTGAACGAGGAAAATCCGCCTGCCTTCTGGCTTTGGCTCATGCCTCGTAGAGATAGAAATTATGCAAGTATACTACTGCAGCAGTCAAGCCTCACGGCGTACACGGGTGTATAACGGGTTGTGTAGCCTCAGGCGCTAGCATCATAATTCTTAGCTTCAATTCCTCGGTATATTATTATACGCCTACAGCTGTCGCAGATTATGGATAAAAATTTTCTAACGCAACTGTTTCTGGTCCGAGTTGCTCTCTTTCGGTATAAGTTGAGTAACGAATATGCTATAGATCGCGAAAGTGCATGCCGTTGTCAGGTAATTATATTACCTAGGAGAACAACGGTTACTTGAGTTTTTCGATCCTGATGAATCCGTGTAGTATAATGTCTATGTGTATGTGATGCGTACGTATGCGCGCTTTCACAGATCCTCGATCCGCACGCTGTACCCCCAACTCTAATGCAACAATCCTTTGAGAGAAAGGAAATAACAAACAGTGCAGATACTGTAATCTTGCGGTTTTTATCATCAGTTGAACTTCTCGGCTTGATGATGACATTAATAACGAGGAAACGCGCAGCTATCGCAGTTCTTTATTGTGCGTCATTGTCCAAATGCGACAAATGTCGAGTATTTTAAAATTAATATCGTGGCATTTCACCGTATAGCTGGATAATTTATATCTTCGTACATACCCGGTGCGTAAAAAAGTTGAATAATTAAATTTCGACTATAATTTTCTTCTTCTTCCTCCTTCTTTCGTATTTCTTATTCTTTATTCCTTACCGCATTACGGCCAATCCCCTCTAACAAAGGCACCCATTTCCTCAGCTTTTCGCCGCCAAGCAAAGGGTCATGAGGTCTAACAATGAACGAGGAAGAAGAAAAGCCCGCCTTTGCGGTGCGGGATTAACGCGAGCGTTCACCCCTGCGGAAATTTCTTGACTGTCAGTCACCACTCGCGGAAAACCTTCAACTTTACGTATCTGACGAGAAAAAAAATGAATAACGCGATTCAGTTTATACAACATGTGTATGTATGCACGAACAGACTCAGCGGGCGTATTTCTCAGCTCGATCTTGCTTTGTGTGTAAGTGCGTGATAAATGTGGTGAAGGAATAGGAAAACGATTTTAGGGACTCCCCGCAGGCTCGACCCTCCGCTTTTTCGTGAATTGGTTAATTTATTCTATTTGAGAAATTGTTTCTACCGCGAGGAGATTTCCCAAGCTTTTCGAAAATTGAGGGAGGTGTTCCCCTTATTGCCACATAGTAGACACTCGGGATCTCGCCCTACGCCGCGGGGGTATTACTTCTTGTTAGCTCTATACTCGAGCAAGGGTCTCGACGGTATTACTTCACGGTTTGAATGAAATCTCCGCAAATCCCTAGTCGCCTGTAATATTTTCAAATGAATAAATAAATAAATAAATAAATAAATAAATAAATAAATAAGGTACTTCCCATAATAACAAGCAACTAAATCTCTCCGAATGCTGTGTGTATCAAATTTCGATCTCGTATAACGGGGAGAGCCTTGTTTTTTCAAACATTTACGAAAGGTTCGAGCCTGAGCGGTTCAAGATACCATCAGTTAGACACAATGTGGTATAATAATAATTATACTATATGAACGGACAATTGAATAAATAAACAAATAACCGGCCTCGACGTCGACTGGCTATGGGGTTGATGCAGATAGTCCACATGAAGTATTACATGTGGGGGTCAGCTCGTGACCCAGGGCGGGGCTCGTTAGTTAATTAAACGAACTGACCACGTTGTCACGCGTGTATCACTTCACGGGATTGTTAGATGCGTGCACGAGCCGTATATAGCCGGGTACATCGTGCGTATAGATCTACACACGTATACCCATAACGTCGTTTATAACAGCTCTCGATTTTCTCTGCTGCTGTTTCAAGATGATGGCGATATAATTGCTCCGATAATTTCTCCACGGGACAATTATAATCCCACCTATACGCTTTTGTATTCGATTTACTTATCCCATATAGTAGACATATCGCAAGTCATCGACACTTGCCCCGAATTTTTCACACCTACGCACCTTTCATCCGGATAATTTTACGACAATAATTTCAATCCGCAAATAGGATTTGGAAGAGTTAATTGATCGTCGCTCTGCCCCCATACAACGTATACAATTATGCCGTATACCACCTCAGCGAACGGGCAACTTCGAACGGAGGTGATCGTCCTCGTGGGAAGATATAAATTACCTGCGAATATAAGTGCCAGAGCAGCAGGCGAGCTTAGCAAGGAAACGTCTAAATACAATTCTTCCAACTTTCCTACGTGTTCACGTATCCAGGAATATGTTTTATGGCGTAGTACAACGTGTGCGAGTATACTGTACTGCACATCTAGACGGCTAACCGTTCCCTGTAATCTCGATTAATAGCCATAAAACGATGGATAAACAGGAGGACGAGCCATCCAAACTTACTTACTATACTGACTACCCTGCTTACTTTTATACGGGTAAAAGCCAGTATCATGAGTACGATGACGGTGTATGTATACAATACATGCACAGATGTGACAGGGACATTTAGTGCCAAAACTCTCTTATGGTTTTGAGTTAATCAATTTTCGTTTTTAAACGAAGGATGTTTGTTAGTTTCCATTCAAGTTTGTTCGAAACATTGTCAGATCGAGATCGTAAGCACCTACGAAATCCGAGAGAATGTAGGAAATCGTAGAAAATGGTCAAAGAGTCCGAGTTTCGTTATGTGCATGGGAGTGCAAGTCCATGGGAGTTGATTGGCTTTGGAGAAACTAGTGCGAACCTTGGTGATAATCGACGAAGATTTTCCTCCCGATTAACGGAGTTTGATCGTAAAAAAATCGCACCCACTCTCGGTGTTTGGTTCCGGGAATGGAATTCACCGGTATAAACGATATAATAGGAGAATCGTCTCTGTCTGGATCGCGTCTTTGCCTCATGGTTCGTAGTAGTACATACCATAACGAACCTCTCGAGTCTCGAATCGAGAAAGAGTGGAAGTGGAAGTGGAAGGAAAGGAGTTGCGAGGAGAGGAGAAAAACGGAATGCAAGTAAGTGTGGGTTGCGTGGTGGTGCGTGACGATGCGTTAAACCAAGAAAATCACCTCTGTATAGGTACGCCGCAATGGCACATACATTTACGCACAACGTACTTACCTTACGTATGTACATACGTCCGCATACATCCACATACACACGTATACTCATTCCGCGCAAGAGCTGTCGAGCTGAGAGTATAGAGTATAGAGAAGTAGGGGTATACAGGCCGAGCAGCTCGGTGCTAGTTACTCGCGATCGCACGCGCGTGTCGCACGGGTTGCATTAAAGGCAGCTCATATTCCCCGAACCTTAGCGAAAATTTCGTACAGTGGAGGTTACAACACGGTCCGCGCGCGCGGTTTTGCAGAGTTTGCGAATTTTACGTGGGAGAGAAATTATTGCGCTCTTATACTCTGTGCGTCTCTGTTTTTTTTCTTTTTTGCGTAGCATGACGAGACTCTCTCTCTCTTTCTCTTTTTTCGCTGTTTTTATTTTGCCGTCCTAGTCCACCTCCTCTTCTTCCTTCTCTTCTTCAAATATACCCCCGTTTTCCCCTCGCCCACGACACGCGACTCTTGGTGCCTACGCAAGCGAAATATTTTCTGTAATCTCTGCAGTTTTGAATTCCCTCAGTTTCTAGCCGTGTTGTGTTTGCTTCGAAAAATTATTTGCACCTAATTTACGCCGTACAGCTCACTACCGCGATTATAAACCGATGGTGAAACGTGTGAAAGTGAAGATCGAATTCGCCGAAGGCAAAATTGTGACACGGTGCTCCGGAATTCACATCTAATTAATGAAATTGGATCATTATTCAAGATTGTTCATTCCTTAGTTTTGGTAGAAGACAAAAAGTACCTAACTGCACAATCGCTTCGCGAAATATGTAATCCGCGATTCTTCATCCTGCAGAGCACTTCGGCCTCTCTCTAACATCCGAGCAAATATTTCATAGAATTGGATCCCAGTGTGTTGATTTTTGGTATAAAATGCGAGGAAGGCAATTGGTTAGACGTGACGCTGAAGTCGGGTTAATTTTCGAACCGTTATGGCCTAAGCTATTGCCCTTTGAGGATGTCGTAGTGAAGCAATATTCATATATACCTATGTGAATGATAATTAGTCGACTTATGACGGAAATTCGTTATTCAATTAGTTAAGAAGCTGCGTGCACGCGGGATTCCGAAAACTTTATTGTTTTATCAAAAATGCTCGTCTACCCTGGAAGCAACGAGAGTATTCTGGGATATTTCACCGTCAAAGGTAATTTCCCTTCCAGACAAAGCCACTTCTTCACTCTTTTCATCTCTCTTGCTTTTTCTCTCTCAGTTTCTAGTACACTCGTTTGTGTACTCACGCGTGCGTCACCTGTGTAGGAAACAAAAAAAAAAGTGAATAGGTGATGTACATGCGGCGTGTGCTGCACGTACATACAAAACATCGATGCGGAAAAGTTTTAAGTGAATGAATTCACCCAACTTTTTCGTCGGTAGTCATCATTCTTCATTTCTTTCTTTTCACACATCGATATTATAGAATATCTTTCTTTGTTCAAAAGACAACCATTATTTGAGAGGACTCGAGTTATATGTGACGAGAATATCTAGACACCTTAAGATTATAGTATGCTCTGCCATTCGCCTTGTACACCTCGTATATATGCACATACGAGCGTTACGTCTTGCAAGTGTGTGACTCATACTGAATGAATTAAACCGTAGAAATAAGAATCGTACCTACTTGGTATGTTAATGATGATGGATCAGATAATCAAATCACAATTCAACCGGCATATAATTCGGACAAAAATGGAAAACGAGAAAAAAAGAAATAAGAGATAAAAGAAACAAAAATCGTCATGCAACTGTGCATAAAGAAGCGAACTGGTACGGAGAGATAAAGCTTGCGAAAGAAGGAAACAAAGCCATTTGTAACGCTCGTTATCAATCTTATCTCGCAGAACGTGGTATTAAATACACAACGTGTGCCTAAACTACACATCGGATAAAATGAACAGTCCGAAATCCCACGCACGGTAAATTCTAGCTCGAGTGCTAGAATATATATGTAACGCGCGTGCGCTCGGAGTTACGCGATGGAATGTTACCCCTTCGCGTCCACTTGAATCACTTGAATCGCCCGAATTACGCTTAACGAGTTGTACTCAACCGGTTTGAAAAATACAGTTTTTTCGTTTTTTACCCCCTTCCCTTTTTCCCGCTTTTTTTACTCTCGAAAACCTAACCTGCACTGCACTGCACTGCACTGCACTGCACTGCACTCTTTGTTCTCGTACAAAACTGCACATGCATGTACGCGAGTGTATGCATGTGGCTGGACCTCGAGCACACGCTGCGTTTTCATTATTAGCAGTTTTAACGCTATCGAATAACATTATCAACGTGAAACAATGCGAGTTCGCATATTCCGGTCAGATAAGACCACGGTAGAAGTGTGATATAATTACGCGGCTGCTGGTTGATTATGTTCATTCAGATATCCCACGATTCGTTAATGACGTGAGCGTATACATACCTATACGTGATAACGTGTACGCGGTTTTATAGATCGTAAAAATTTGAGCTAAATCGACGATGAAGGGTTTCACGAAACGCGAAGTACTTTTCTGGAATTAGCGACCCGATAGCGTCGCTGTAATTATCTTAATTAGCGTTTAACGGACCTTTGGCATCGTCGCCGTTTGTGAAATGGATAAGCTGCTGGCCCAAGGGCGCTCGAATCCATAATAATAATGACGATAATGATCACGAGGGACATCTTGTTACCCTAGCTGCGTTCTAATACCATCTATCCCAGAAGTGAATTTAATACTCGTTCCCTCCCGCTGCCAGACACGCGAACTTAACCAGTAGACTAAATCCATTACCGCACGAAAGGTGAAATGCGAGATTATCCAAGGTGAAAATGAAAGAGAAAAAGAGTCGTACAAAAAATGGAATTTAAATTAGTGCTAAATTCACTTAACTCCGGCACAAGAAAACGGGACTAATGTTCCAGCTTTGTACCTTCCATTTACATTCGACATATACCGTTCAAAGTGGAGATTATTATAGAGATGATGTTCAGATTTTCACACAGATTACGGTGATCCGGTTTCCTAATGGAGTTTGTCTTTACATCGCCGTTCCAGAAATTGTTTAACAAAGGTTTTTGCCGCCAAGCAAAATAACCAAACATATAGTTTTCAGCGGGCGCATAAACCATAGAACGCGGGCTCCTTCGTGTTTCCTTATTATCCACTGCGTGTCTTTTTTTTTCTTCATCGCAAAAAGTGACATCTGCCCTCGGCGTTCCAAGCCAAAAGACTGACTATTCTGTAGCTAGATAGGCGCGGTAGGGTATCGAACAGAGAAAGAGGTATACAAGCAATTAGCGTGGAACTGGTTTTCTTGGTAAATTAGCCAGCCATAAGTTGCGCCATTCGCAGAGGGAATAAACTGCATGGTCTTAAAGTCCGCAAGGTATATTGGCTCCTCCTTGTACCACATATCATTACGAAATAGCTATTCGCGGGTGAACATGTACACACTTGTAATTGTTTTTACCCAACCCCAAGATCACCACCTATTTCACTATTTCTTTACAGATTCTCAAGATGTTGACCTGGACGCGATCCTCGGCGAGTTGTGTGCTCTGGAGAGAAGATGCGATGGCGATATCGCCGCAACTCCAGCCCCAGACTCTCAGAGACCGGGGAGACCGAACAGCACTAGAATTAACCCCACAGACAGCACTGACATCGGCAAAAATGATGGAGGTACACATCGCCGAGAGAAATCTATAATGCTCTCATCACACTCATTGCCATTTCGTTGCCTAACCGACAAATACTTTTTATTTTCATCAGGAATGCGCACAGACAGTCCTGACAACGACAGTGCCTTCTCAGACACGGTGTCCATGTTGTCCAGCGAGAGTTCTGCCAGCAGCAGTGGCTCCGGGCACAAACCGCCTCAAAACACTATGCACACCGTTCCTCAGCAGCAGCCGCATCATCTTATGGGTAAATTTCGCGTTTGCCAGCTTTTAGCTAAGTGTTTTGGCCTTTGAGCTCTTCTTGAGGACGGTACAGCTAATCAAGACTCCTAATTCTCCCACAGACGCCGCAGGCAGGGCAAAGGCCGAGAAGATTCGGCTTGCACTTGAGAAAATCCGGGAGGCAAGCGTGCAAAAGCTCTTCATCAAAGCCTTCACGCTGGATGGTAGCGGTAAGAGTCTTTTAGTCGATGAAGGAATGAGCGTTGCACACGTCTGCAGACTCCTGGCTGACAAAAATCACGTACCGATGGATCCAAAGTGGGCAGTGGTGGAACATCTCCCTGATCTTTTCATGGGTAGGTTCTCAGCACCCTAGTGGCAGAACCTAGTCGTAGTAGTTTGGAGTGATAATTTCTTTAAACTTACCTTCTCACCGTTATATTTCTTTCTCTTTTGCAACGACAGAAAGGGTGTACGAAGACCACGAACTGTTGGTTGAAAACCTCCTGCTCTGGACGAGGGACTCTAAGAACAAATTGCTCTTCGTCGAACGTTCAGATAAAACTCAGCTCTTTCTTACACCAGAGAGATTCCTGCTCGGACCATCCGACAGAAGTAGTGCCGAGTACGATGATCATTCGCGAAATATTCTACTGGAGGAGTTCTTTTCCAGCAGTAACGTCGGCGTTCCAGAGGTAAGAACGGGCTCCAATTATTACACACAAAAAGCATTGCGCTCTGAAATTACGTCACGAGAAGACGAAAGCACACTGATTTACCTTGGCTTTCAGGTCGAAGGCCCATTGTACCTAAAATCCGATAGCAAGAAGGGATGGAAAAGGTATCACTTCATTCTCCGAGCTTCGGGTCTTTACTATTGGCCAAAAGAGAAGGCAAGAAACGCGCGTGACCTAGTCTGTCTAGCGACCTTCGACGTAAACCAAGTCTACTACGGTGTGGGTTGGAAAAAGAAGTACAAAGCCCCTACGGACTTCTGTTTCGCAGTAAAACACCCGAGGCTTCAGCAGCCAAAGTCGACAAAGTACATAAAGTTTTTATGCGCGGAAGACAACGCTGCTCTTGAACGTTGGATGGTTGGTATTCGGGTGGCAAAATACGGCAGGCAACTAATGGAGAACTATAGAACTCTCGTTGACGAATTGGCCCAAGAAGATCTGGACTTGTTAGCTCACGCGAGATCCTGCTCCGTCAGTTCCATAGCAACGCCTCCAAATCAGACCCAGTACAACACTACTAATGAAAACGCAAGACAATTCACAGAGAATTCTAGACACGTAGTGAACGAAGGTAGACTCAGCAGAGCCAGCAGCTCCAGTTCGTCTGGTTGTATGTCGGACGGAGCACCGAGCAGCTGTGAGGTAAATTAGCACTTATAATTCGCTCGCTTATACGTCTCCGAATTTAATGACTGTAACGTATCCTTTCCTGGAGAATGAACGCTTTTTCTTATCGCCTTTTATGATCTCAGGTCGCCTTTGAGTGCGGTGAATTTCCCACGGGAACCATCAAGCGAAAGCCATCAATGAACCCGAAGCTACCGCTGACATCGATAACCCGACAACTAAAAGAGGTCGGCGAAACTGTACGCGACGAACCGGACAGCTGTCCGAGCCCAACAAGTTCAGGGTCTGGTACTTTGACCAGAAGACACAGCAGGCGGAGAAGCGGGACCGACTCGGACGGCTCTGGGACATTGAAGAGACACCATAGGTCTGGGAACGCGACTCCTGTCAGCCCTGTTCCCCCGGGTACACCCGTCAGGGAAAGAACCAGTCCCATGATCTATTCTAGGACGGAAAGTATCGAGTCAAAGACTCCAACCAGCCCGATACAGCAGTGCATGGTGAGTGTTGTTGAAAATTCATACTTCCAATGGTGCAGCAGAGAAAAAGTATTGCGTCAATATTTGTGATGAATTAATTACGATCCTGTGGCAATTTCCACACGCATTAATCAACCCGTTATTTACAGATGGACTCCATCACGTCCCTGCCACCACCACCGTCACCACCCAGGGGAGTTGACGAGGCAGAATCGGATGGCGAACCCCTTCCTCCACCACCCCCGGAAATGTTCAGGTCTAATTTGTCGCTTGACAGTCTGCCGCCACCCCCTGCACCAGGAGAACTGCCAACCTGTCACAGTCCGGACCTTACCGGTTCATCTCTTAGTCTCGCGTCTCTGCCGCCACCACCAAGTCCTCTAGTCGGTGAAACGGGAACCATAAGACGCGCTCGACCCAAACAATCCACACCAACGAACTCGCTGTCACCCGACGGTACACCGACGCGTTCGCCTAGGCCAATCAACCCAATTTACACATCGCAAAATAATAACGGTCAAATTTATCCCGGAAGTCCAACATCGCATGGTACAAACGGAACGAACAGTTCTAACGGATCGAATTGTTCAACTCCGACGAATTCCTATCCTGCAAGTATGGCCCCCGGCTCACCAACGACGCCGACGAGTCCAGGTTCGCCTTGCTTCGCTGCTGTCCCACCGCCCTTCGTTCCACCACCGGCTTACGGGACGCAACACAACTCTCTTCCTGCTAGGCAAAATTCAAAGACCGAATCGATATACGGCGGGTCGTTGCAGATGGGGAGTCAGCCCATAAGGCCAAATCCAAACATGGACACGGTCCGGCGAAGCGCACTGAAACAGGGAAGCGGACACTACGCGGCCCCTCCTTACCTTGCCGAGCTAAAAGCAACCTCCAGTCCTCAGCCTCAAAGGAGAGTGACGATACAGGAACCCCCGATGTCTCCTAAGGCGAAAACTGGGACTGGGAAAAAAATCTCGTTCAATTTACCTCCGCAGCAGGAACCCGGGAGCCCAGCCTTGCCTCAGAGGAAACCAATGCCACCAAGGAGATCGGACAGCACCAAGCTAACGTCTCCTAAGAAGCTTGCAGCCTCTGATCAGGCGCCGCCTGGCGACTTTTTAAAAGACTTGCAGAGAGTCATGAGAAAGAAGTGGCAGGTGGCGCAAAAGTGCAAATTGGATACGACCACGACACCCCATGAGGTACTTGGGTTCAGGGATCCTCCGCCAGCTATTGCTGATTACAGAGAAACAAACGTTTCTAATTGGGTGCAGGAGCATTACGGGAGTGATAATCTTTACGAGAATGTTTACGCAGCGGATCCTAACGCTCCTGTTGAATATGCGAGCAGTCCAACCCGGCAGATCGGCGGTGTTAGATTCGCGGATGAAAATCGTACGAATAATATCGCGAATGCAATTGCTGGCAAGAGAAGGCCGCCTCCACCACCCCCTAAGAGGGCAGACACAACTCACCTAACGACTAGAGCTATGCACTGACAATAGCCAACGATCGAATCTCGCTTTGATCAAGAAGATGGAGAAGTACACCGTTGGTGGAGCTGCGGCTGCATTTGGTGAACACATTGAGGAGCTGTTTTATTTTTCATTTTTCTTTATTTCTTTCATTGGGGGATGGTTTTCCACAAGGGAATCGGGGGCGATATAGTTAGCAAGAATTTCCACTGCCAGTATAGCTAATATTATCTTATTTTATCTCGAGAGGTGTTTGCCCGTAAGTTTATACAAGAACCGATGTCGCCAACCCCATAGAAAAGAATACAATTGCCAAATTCGAATTCGGCTAGCTCTGAGATATTCTTTATCGAAGAAAATAGGTAAAGAAAAGAAAATGAAAAAAATAAAAATAAAAAGTTATGAAAAAACAAAGCGAGATGATGGATCGAATAAAGGCCGAGTATTACAGGATTTCGGTAAGCCTGTGACACCCACAGCTAATTTTGTATACTTTCTAACACGTCGTAATTAAACAACAAGGTTTTTTAATCAAGGTGCTTTATACTATACTTTATAACATTATACACTGTGACTTTATCGTATATTATTATTCGTAAAAATAATATACATATACTATATATATATATATATATATTACTTAACTATCTCTGCACGTCTCTTTGTCTCTGTGTACAAAGTCTTTCAATACTTTTAGTCCTCTCTTCCTTCTGGATATTATTTTTTATCATTATTTTCTCATCTCTTTGTATTAAATTTATTCGTAACCCTTTCCTCATGGTTCAGATACTATTTTTTATCGCTGGACGTTATTTTGGAAGACCTTGTATCAGCTTAGAGACGTATGCATATTCATTATATGCATGCGAGCAACGTGTACAATATTAATTTCAGTTTACACCCTACAGTCTACAGTATAAAACGATATGGATATGATAATATAGATGTAGGTGAATACCTTGATGTGTGATTTAAGTTTATGTTTCGCGTTGGATGTTCGCGATTTTATCTATCCAATGAGAGAAAATACGGCAAAAGTATAAGTTTTGTGCAAAATTATCATCGTAGCCCGCGTTTATGTGTGACCGGAAGATCTCGTTTATGCCATTCTTTTGATAACGATATACATATTATACTTATAAATAAATATATTACGCATTAAACAAAATATGAAAAAGATTAAAAGGAGAAATAATGAAGAAAATACAGAAATACATTACGGAATAAAAAATATAATATAAACCTAAGCCATGATCTACCTATACCTACACATATTTTATATGTATATTATATTAAAATAGTTAGAAGATAAATATGCATATACATATATGTGTACGTATTTATATATTGTATATTGTGTGTTCGATGATTCACGCGCGGGAAAAATTTTTATCGATTTCTTTTTTTTTTTTTCTATTCTATAGCTGTAATTCTTCATTGGTGTGAACTCATCTGATATGAGTTTTCCGAATTAATTATACGTATGTGGGGAGATTTATGGGGATTATATACTATATGCGATCCGGATATAAATTTTTAATTAGTATGTGTCATATACTTCATTGTATTAATCGCGACAAATGTTCAGCTGGGCGAGAAAACCTACTAATTATGAAAAAATCAATAAAACTAAAACCGTAAATACACGATGATGTTGAATTTTTGGATTTGTTAGAAATGATTCAAATTCTGAAAATTTTATATGCGATAGTTTCGTTTTCTTATTTTTATTTCTTTTTTTTTTTTTATACATAGCTAATGAAGAGGCTTGCTAAAAACTACTTTACGGCCAAAGTACTTTTCGCGCCTTTTCATTCGACTATAATCAAACTGTAATACGTCCGTTTAATAATTTATGTAATTTTGCGAATAAGAGGTGGGCGAAATTTCTTAGGGAGAAAAAAAAAATAAAAATGTTCTTAGTTTCAATTATTGAGAATAAAATCAACGGGATAATATATATTATTATAGGTATAATATAAACAATGACGATTAATGATAATAATTATTAGATTATTACTTTGCGGTTGGGAGCAAAGTCGCGGGTATCACGTGCTTAGGATTAATTATAATATATCTACACATATACCTAATAAAGACTACGTGATTAGGAAAATGCGAATAGAAAGAAAAAGAAAAAGAAAAAGAAAAAAAAAAAAAAAAGAAAAACAAGAAAAAAATTACAAAATAAATAAATAAATATTAATTAATGAAAAGTAAACTTAATTTGCCAACGACCACAACATAATATAATATCATCGTGTCTAATTAAGCTGAGTCAATGGTAACCCTACGACTAAACCGACCAAATTATCGGTACTTTTATAATTTTAGAAATACAAATTTTTTTTTTTTCTTTTTTTCCCGCTAACCATTTGTCGTTTTTGTACTTTTTTTTATTCAGTTTTATACTATTTCTCTGCACAACTATACGTTTCGGTAATGCGAATTAGAAAATAATGTACCTTTCTTATCTAGGCAAATCATATTATTGAATTCTTTTTATGGAAAAAAAAAAAAAAGGAAAAAAAAATTGTAAATGTTCCAACGATGCTATTTGATCTATACGTCAGTCGGAAAATTTTCGTTTCCATTTTTTTTTTTTTTTCTTTTCTTAACTTGAAACTATAATTGCGTGTTGGATTTGAAAATTTTTTTTTTCTCACCCATCAAACGAGGCAACGAGAGATTCTCAGCTTCGCAGTGTTAAATTAATTTACGATTTATTGCTACCTGTTTATAATAAGTGAATCGAGTTCATTTTCGTATACGTATAACATCTAGAAACAAAAAAAAGAAAATATAATAAAATAAAATGTTTTCTAAAGTTTAAGTAAATTATTAAAAAAAAAAAAAAAGAAGAGGAAAAAAAAAAGAAAAAAAAAAATTATTGAAATTGATAGCGAATTGAGAGTTTCTAAATAAATTTATTGCTCTTCGATGAGCATATATAAATATATAGTGCAATTGGCAGACGCATATAATAAATTCTGAATTATTATAATAAATAAATAAATGAATAAATAAATATATAAATATAGGCGTATATAAGCGAAATATTTTATTATATCGCGTATCTTTTCAATCTATTGTTTTATTTTTTTTTTTCTTATTTTTTATTTTATTCAAAATTTTTTTTTTATAATTTTTAATTTTTATTATTATTTCTAAGTTGTACGTATGTTTTTGTAAATATTGTAACGAATGGTACTACGAAGAAAATTATTATTGAAAATATTATGATCGATTAATATAAACACACTATTTATGAATGAGTAAAGAATAAAAAATGAAATAAAATAAAAATAAAAAATAAAAAATAAAGGGGGTATATTTTCAAAAATATCGTTTGTCACAATTTAAAAATGTTTTATATGAATATCATATAATTATCAGTTATTTACGTTATCGCAAGAAATTAAAAAGAAAAAAAAAATTGATTTGGCATCGGGCCGCGGTATGATTTCTAAATTTTATAATATCAGAGAAAAAATTTTCGAGCTTTTAAATTCTTAAATTCCTTTCTAATACTTTGGCAAACATCTGCATCACGTCATTAGAATTCAAATAAACAGTTGAATTGTTTGAGCTTTTTATAATATAATTATGAACTTGTATTGAGTTTTGAAATTGTGACAACACTATATCATTTTGAAATTAAATATGTCAATCTATATCTATAGGTACGATACAGAGAAGAAAAATAAAAAAAAAAAAAACAATGCGCAGCAGTTGATATATTATAGGGATTATATTCATGTTTTTATGTAAATAAATTTTTCGTATATTTCAAACACTTATTATTATTCATTTCACCCTTATAATTCCATTTCAGCAGGCTCCTAAAGAAAAATAAAAAATAGGAAAAATCTCACGTTTCGTAATGCAAACTCATAAAGAATTAAAAGATACGAGTTTGCTGACTAAATAATACATTTTTATTCTATTTTTCTCTCTCAGCTTTATGCGAAATTCGAATTTAGACGTAATCATCTGTCGGTATCATCCCGTGAATCGTTAGAAATCGAGATCAAAGCAGCATCAGGTCAGTAAAGAAGGTGCTTGTACCATCAGCTGGTAAGAAATACTTGTTGCCGGATCGTTACATATCTGACAATTGATATTCAGGCGCGTTATCATCAATCGGTTACGTACATCTCCACTCGACGGAGTACATCGCATAGATTTTGAATACTATCAGTAAGAATCTGTCTTACCGATCCACAGAAGAAGTCGAGAATAATGTTTCGCGTAATTCACCTGGCGGTCTATTCAATTCCCTTCTTAAACGGATAAGCTTCGCAGTTCACGTAATTCCCTGGTGTAAAATGACGGGTAACCCAACGTAAAGTAACGTAACGTAACGTAGAGTGAAGTAATTTTGTCGACGAAATATCAACGATGTGATATACGTTGAATTTTCAACCTCTTCGAAAATAATTACTTGCGGAATAATGTATTATTATCCTCGGCCAATTAACCGTCTGGAATAATGAAATTTTCTTTAACCAACTAAAAGTACAAGTAGCTTTTATACAGCCAGCTAAAAGTTTGAAAATACCTTGCAAAAGCTCAAGCATTTACCTCATGCACCATTTACTTCTCTAATATCCTACCTTTTACCTATACCTATATACCTAATCGAGAGAGGCGTCATCGACGACGCATTTTAGGAATGACATTCTTTTTTTCTTCCTAATTGTACAGGGTTCATTTTTTTTTATCTTTGATTTTTCTTGTATGTGCTATTGATCAGTGTATATGATCAGACAGTCCCGTTGAGTTGGTCCACCCAGCGTGTAGATAGCTACGGATTCATGTATCTACACACGTTGGTAGGTATATTATACGTAGGTATATATCTGTATATGTAAGGCAGGAATATACCTATATACTAGGCTCGTATATACATAAGACGTAAGCGGGTATGCCTTTGGTCATAAACCACCTTAATAAAATGCCTTCGTTTCTAATACCACCCCAAAACCAACCCTCTTTCACCCTCTTTCGACACCCTTCTTCGAGGCTCCGTTCATCCCCATACATCTCATATGGGAGCCTGGCTGCCGCACATAAAGTTTTACTAGATTGAATTTTCTAGCAGCAGCCAAAAGCGCGCTGTATATGTATTACATACATACATACATACATACGTACATATATACATACCAGGATATACAACAGCGCTATTTTTTATGTATACAGCTATGTATGTAGTACATACATATACCTATATATACATAGATACCTAAAGTGTGTAGATACATATAAAAGACGAGGGTGGCGCTCTCTGCGTGGTTTTATACCGTATGCGCAAGAGACATTACATAGATACACGTTTACGTTCTTGTTAGATTGCAACCTCTGTGCCTACATATGCAGCTTTACCATTCGGAATGGTATGACACCGGTGTAAGAAAAACTGTTTCAAAATCCGCGAATTTTGTCAACAAATAACCAGGTTATTTCACATTGCAGTTTTTTTTAACACCAATTTTCATATTCAATTAAAATATGCTCAACCGAGTCCACTATTTTATTACTTTTTGATTACCGCCGCGCAAGCATGCGCAGTGATAAAAACTATAGCTTTCAGGTGTCAGTACGCGCCCACGTGATCGTAAATTCGGTAACTTAATACCGGAATGAAAAGAGCGTTAACTGTTCCACGAATATATAGCGTTAAATCATCAGCAGACAACGTATTTGCAATTTTATCCTTTATTTCATCCGTGTGAAAGTATATGAAGGGTAAACTTCCAAGTGCTGGTTGCCCGTCGGGTTTTTATAACAAGGCGATGTACTAACCTTAAAAAATTAATAGATACATGTAGATATCACTTCTTGGAGCCGCATTTTTGTCTCTATAAGATATTGCAACGTTAATTCTTTCATAGAAATGAACGTTCTTCACGTTTTCGTACAGCTTTTGAGTTGTAAAATTGAAATTATACAGCAATTGTTTGAAATCGAGTGGAAAAATGTATATGTGATGAAAAAAAAAAAATATATATAAAATAAGAAAAACAAAAGAAAAATGAGTAAGTTTGGTGGCCTTAGAGCTACCTGGTGGTTTTCAAAGGACAAATTAAATCCCTCGTAGCAGGAAAAGATATTTTCGTCCTGCGGTTATAACCGGAACTTGACTCTCTCGGAAAAATCTTGTGGCGCCTAGTCGCAAAGACCGGGCGCTGGCAAAGACAAAAGGCGAAAGACCTGGACGCGGTGGAGCCCTGTACAAAGAACCGCGAGAGAGGAAGAGAAAGAGAGCGGGAGGGAAAGGAAAAAGGAAAAGGAAAAGAAAAAGGAAAAGGAAAAGAGAAGGGAAGGGAAGAGAAGGGAAAAGGGAAAGACAGAGTACAGAGCCGGAGCCCTGCAGAGAGTAAAGAGGGCAATTTGGAATTTGGACGTCGACCACCGACGCTCGGTCGATCGCGTCGAGTTTAGCGCCGGTGGACCAACGGGAACTCTGGCTCCAAGGGAATCGAAACTGCTTTGACCCCCTCTCACTTTCGCTCTCTCTCACCCCAGCCTTTCTCTCGCTCCCTGTTCCTCCGCCCGCGTAGATGTGGAGGAGTCTTAGGGCGAACTGGTTAGTGTGGCCTGGGAGAGGCGCGGAGAAGAGATGAGAGGAGAGAAGTGAAGAGAAGAGAGCAAAGGGAGAGAGAGAGAGAGAGAGAGAGCCCGATGCCAGCGAAATTGGTACGCCGGGAGGCGATCGGGAAGGGAGAAACGGGCCCCTAGTTTTACAGTTTCGTTTTACGACTCGCGGGTGTCGTGTGCTCGCCATAGGGTTTACGCTCTTCCCGTGTCTTGGTGCCTCTACGTCAGCCCGCCACTACTCTATACTCCTATTCGGCCTCTATATAACATCTTCCTCTTCCTCCACCTCCGCCGCCGCCTCTGTAGCCACCATCTCCTACTCGGCCTCCGCCGTCGTTCTTCTTGGTTCCCGAGGTTCGCTCATTCGTTCCCTCGTTCGTTCGAGGTTGGCTCTCGCTTTTCCTAAAAATTCTTAAAGCACGAGGAGCCCGGGATGTACTTAAATTTAGCTTCGGGTCTTGCCCTCTACACCTTTTATGGTATGAACACCTATATTGTATCATAGCCTGCTGATGAACATTTTTTTCAAAGTCTAAAACCACTGCCTCTAGAACGTATACCGCGAACACGAAAAACTGTCTACTTTTTTAGGCAAACGCATACACCTTGAATAGGGGTATTTGTATTTTCGAAACTCTAATCGACCAGTTCCATTACAGTATAACTGACCAATATTTTTGCAGTGAAATTAAGTAAAAGTTAAGCATTGTTAGTCTTCGGGTCTCAGAATTAGATGCAGTCAAAGTAAGAGCACTCAATGCAAGGATTTGGATCAACCGGTGCTTCGGTTCCAGATATTTGGGTCTCCGATTGTCCAGAAGACAAAGCTCTGTCCGAAGAGCAGATAACTCTTCTATACTGCAAACGGGATTCGAGTAATCAATTTTTCACTGCCAAACTCTTTTGCAATTTTGTGGAACGAGAATCAACGCATACAAAATTTCTCCATTCATCGGGTGGAGGTTTGTTTCCGGAACAATTGGAGACCCAAATATCTAATATTGGAACACCGGTTGATCCAAGTCGTTGTTTTAGGTGCCTTTACTTTGACTGCAACCAACTCTGAGACCCGATGACTCACAACTCTCAACTTTTACTCGATTATGCTCAAAAAGACTGGTGAACTTTTATAACAAAGCTGGTTGTTTGGAAAAGGAAAAACTGGACACATGCCTGTCCTTGAAAAAATCCCTTATTTAAGGTGTATGTAATTCCTTGATAAATCGATACACCGAAAGCTGAAGGTCGATTATTTCGGCACACTGTTTGTGGTGGAGCGGGTTGATGCGAAGGGGTTTCGAAGATATGTTATTTCATGTATAAGTTGGGTATTGGTCTGGACATGCCTTCAAATATTTCGGCGCATGCAAACAAAGAATATAATCGCGGTGATCTCAGCGCGAGTTTCGCGTTCGACGCGAGTTTAGCGAAAATAATAATTAGCTAAAGGTCAGTTGACGAAGGACCGCTAACACAGCGCGCGCGTTCCTTATTCTACTGTTTACTGTCGAGTTGGTCTGCTTTCCAGGAACACGTGCGTAAATCACTATTTTATTACGGATAATTTTATGAGGCGAACGCCGCGGCCGGTGCGTCTGATGGCGGCTACCTTAAACCAAGTTAAACCACCTTAAACCAAGCTAAACCGTCTTAAACCGTCTTGAACTACACGCGCAGGAAACCATCGCCACAGCTCAGCTTGCAATCGAAGGCCGTGCCATGAATTTACGGGCTTTCATCCCAGTCGGAGTCTCGTTAGCGATCAGTTACCAGCTGACGCAAACTCCCAGAACTCTCAAAGACTTGCCCATATATACTGCACACATACCTACACCCCATTGCAGAAAATATACCTTCCGATTGTCAGTCCTTATGAGATCTTGTTACATATGAGAAAAATAAGAGACGAATCAAATGCGTCGTTCATCGAAAAAAAATTTCAAATTTTGAGAAAATATTCAAAAAATTACTTCATCTCGGGGTAAACCCAGTTTTGGGTAAACGATCCGATTTCTACCCTGCGAGAATAGTATATTGTGACATAAATACAAGCAAGTGCCGTTATGACACGCGACAGATATTGCGAAAAAAGCACTAGGGTGTAAAGTAGAGTATTTGCGATTTGCGCATGCGTTAACTCTTCTTTTACTTCACGCAGTGTGATAATGGCCGTTTTACGCACGCTGCGCAGGCCTCGGAAATAAAACTTTCGAAGTAGGTGTTGCAAAGACACGTTTTCTTCGGTACAGTCAAAAGCTATGCAAGGAGAGTAGACACGGCGTTCTCAATTCACCTGCTCAACTAGGTAAATCGGACATCAAATTATACGAGCTGTCAGCCACCTCACATTTTTTATGCGGATGCGTTCGTTATGTTTCCCCGTGACCGCAGTGATAAACGTTTAATTTGCACGTTGAATTCCGGACACGTTTATGGTGTTTAGCTGTCCTCACATTAGAGGATCAGAGGATGAGTATACCGTCTTGTTTGTGTCATCTCCTTTTCTCACCTTTATTTTTTCTTCTTGCGACATTGTCACGACCCTAATAATTTGATAGACGTGCCATAGAAATTCGACCGGCTACCTGTATCTACACACGAAAATATGATCACCGTAAATATTGTTCAGCTAACACCATAAAGTCATCAAGTTTCGGCTCTCATTGATCGCATTAAACTTTCTCACTAATTTCAATATTCTGCGAATATCAGTCCCAATATTTGGAAGAGTATTCGATTGACGAAGAGCACCGTGAGTCCACAATGTAATATCATAGTTGCAATATGGGTACATAAATGTCTATATAATAGGATGGTTTGTTGCCCCGGGTCTGCAGTGTTACTAAGCGTATAAAAGTGACGAAAAATGGGCTTTGATATAACGAGACCCACCGCAAACGTGAGATAATAACAATTCAAAGGCTATGGCGATCGTCGAGCGATCACCAACCACATAGTCTGCGGTTTTCAGAGGAAGAAGCTGTTAGAAGAAAAGGATCTGACGCGGCTCGACAGGGACTATTAATTACGTTCGGTCTAGTTTTCTCCTTCGTATAACTGTAGGTAGGTGTATATACACACGTAGGTGGCCGATGCAGACCCTTACCTACCTAAGTCATTTCCGCGAACTTCAGTTCTTAGCGCCATGCCGATCAGCTTTGTTGCCGACCATATGAGAGTAGAATAAGATTATTTCACACAGCGGGAGACACAGTGCCTCCAAAGATGTCTACAGCCCGGGGATGCGTTGTAAAACAAACACTTTCCCTGTTAGCTATGCCCATATTCCCTTTCTCTTTCTCTCTCTCTCTCTCTTTATCTCTTTATCCCTTTCCCTCTCGTTATTCACCACCGATTATACTATACATCTATTCTCCTCTTTATCTCTCTCGTTTTCTTTCTCCTTCCTTCTTTTTTCTCTCCCCCTCTCTCTCTCGCTCTCTCTCTCCATGTGTGCTGGTGATTTTTAATCTCACGCCAGTTCGGCGGCAACGGCAACGGAGGCGCAGGCAAACGGGCATTCCTCGACACCACAAAAATGTCGGTCAGTGTGCGAGATTCTCGATCCTGTATATCCTATCGTATAACGTCGGTGGTCTATATTATACGGGGCACGCGATTCTCAACGATAATTCGCAATTTCCTTTCCCTCTCAATTTCCTACTCTCTTTACCTACGTATAACTATACCTATACCACGGCTCAGTCAAGTTCCGTTTCAACGACCATCATTTCACCAAAACGAATCGTGGCCGTGAAAATTTCACACATTTCCGGCTACCCTTCACTCCCGAATAATTCCCCTTTACATGTGTTTTAATTCTGTAATAAATTGGCCGTATATTTTTTTAAGGACTGACCCATGTGTCCAATTCTTTTTTTTCTCTCATCCTTTTTTTTTTTTTTTTTCCAACAACCAGTTTTTATCACCGAAGATTGCTAGTCTTTTCAACCTTAATCAAATGAAATTTGCGAGTTTTGAGTCATCGTGATTCGACATTAGATATTTAGGTCTCCAAATGTTCATAGAACAAGCCTCTATACGATGATGACGCGTTGATTTTTGTTCTAGAAAATTGAAAAATAGTCAAAAATCAGTTTGTAAACTTGAAAATTTGGCAGTAAGAAAATGTATTACTCGTATCACGTTTCCATTATCGAAGAGTTATCGCTGTTTATTGGACAGAGTTTTGTTTCCTGAACAATTGGAGACCGGAATATCTGAAATCAAACCATAGGCTGATCCCAATCTTTGCATTAAGTGCTTTTACTTCGATTGCATCTAACTCTGAGACCCGATGACTCAGGAGTTCTAACTTTGACTTGATTATGTTTTAAAATATCAGCGAACTACTGCGATAATATTAGCTGGCTAAAAGACGACTTGGAGACATGCCAGTCCATTCAGGACATACTTACCCCATCAAAGTCGAAATGTTCTTTTGCATGGAGCTTATGTATGGTTTGAGTCATAGTCGCTGTTGAAATAATTACCGTCGACGAAAATTCCATCGGTTAGATTCTCACGGATTGTCGGCGACTTTGTTGTCAGAAACAATATGCTAATTTTGAAATTTATTTCATTTATTTAATATATTCACATCGGAGTCTTTGACCAAACTCTAGAATTCATTTCGCTTACGTAAATCTTGAGCGATCTTTAAGACACGTATGTGAGTATAAGTATATTTATATACAATAATTTAACACGCTACCGCAAATTTCTAAGAACATGTAGGTATACAAAATGCCAAATTAATTTCAAATCTATAGCTTCATTTCTGCGAGTTTTACGATTGTTTTACACACCGCTCGCTCGTTCGCGGTGAAGACCACCCATCGAAGAATACTATATGCGATGAGATCAGGAGCGTTCATATACATATTAGCAAAAAACTAATGGACAGAAGTGGTTATACCTGGCTGGAGGATTAAGAATTGTTAAAAATGTATGTATATACGCAGGGGTGGTCCTTGATTCGATCATATTTGAATTTCAATATGCTCTCATGGGCCAGAACGTCTCCAAATACGTACGAAAACAATCTAATCAAAATCCCAGGTTTTTATCTCAATTTTGAGTACTGCCCCAAAACCGTCAAACTTTCCCATTCAAATAACACCCGATTTTTAGTACTCCGGGGTTATTTTTCACTTCCTATCGCATTATCGCTTCTCTAAATCTAAAACTCCGCGCACTTCTTGCCTATAGTAGTAGGTATACGTGAAAAATGTACAGATTTTTAACGACAAAATTTTATTCATCACAATTTGGAGATAAGAAATTTTTTTGGTGCGCTGTAGCTTCGAAAATTATAGCGATGAAGATCTGTCGAATTTTCATGGAATACCTACTACTACAGGTGAGGAGTGTACCGAGTTTCAGATTTAGGGAAGCGATAATGCGATAGGAAGAGAAATAATTAACCGCGCAATGTAAAAAATCGGATTTCGGGAAAAATTGGAAGAATCGAAGGCTTTGGGGCAGTACTTAGAATTGAGATAGGAACCTGGGGTTCTGGCTACATTCTTTTGCATATATTTTAGAGACCCCATGGCTCATGAGAGAATTCGGATTCATAAATGATGAAATTAAGGACCTCCCTAATGTACGCATCTATAATTGCAGATATCGGTGAGGAAAAATGGCGCGAAATTGCGACGAGAATACCGGGCTATAAGAGCTTCTTAAAGCGGATGTATGGGATTAAGATAATAGTCTCGGTATACAGCGAAGCGCCGTCTATAAATTGTATTAGTCTGTATAGATATAGACGTACATATGGGTACAAAGAGAAGGCGGGACGGGACCTACTGGCATATATAGTATATAGGGTAGCAAAAACGACTGATATGATGTGGGTCAAAGTCTCGAAGACTGGGGCACCAAGTCGCTTGGGTTCGACGCGGTTTTCCTGTGAGTCGTAGACGTGCGGCTGAGGGTGTGAGAAACGAGAACACTACCGCGCCGTGCCGCGTGGAGTGGAGTGGGAAAAATATCTTTCAATTCAAATGATCAGGATTCTTTTTTTCTTTTCAATCTTTGGATACTTCGAACTTATTCCGAGGGTTTCGTTTATAAGATTTCTCAAATATCGGAAGATAGAGACACAGGAAAGCGTATAGAAATTTGCCGAATTTGTTTCGCTAGGTTTCTTTCCCTAATTTTTGAAACGATTAGAAAAAAAAAAAAAAAACGCACCATTCATCCGGTTATGGATATTTCGAAGCGATGTTTTCTGTAGGCATATGCTCCGTCCCGATACCAATTCGACCTCATGTTCACTGCAATAGCAAATATCACCGATTGGTCAAAATAGATTGTTCAAAGACCCTTATTGCGAAATATTGCATATAAATTCAACAGGATTTAATTTCAATCGGATTTGAAATTCTTTCGCTTCGCGCCAAGCAGTCCGTCGGGGATTTCCCATCCATGAGGTGTATACATGGTGTTAACGGGATGGAGAAAGGCTTTATTCTGACAGGAGTAGGTAATAAACGCGTCGGTCTGTGGTGCAGGAGGCACAATTTTGGAAGGCTAAAAGTTGTTCTTATCTTTAGGTGCGGTGTCGGGCCGCTTTAACCAAGGAGGAGGTGAGTTTAGCCGAGTTTGAGGCTCGAGGAGTCGAGGAGTTAAACGAAGAGCGGGGTGGAAGAAGAGCTGAGCGAAAGATCGCTTTATATGATGACTGATGGGCTGTGGGGTAGGTTCTTGGCTTTCTTTCATTTTTCTTCCACACTACCCTCTGCCCGCTCCAACCTGGCTACCAAAACCGTCGGACATATCCACCCCTCGGGTTGGGGGACCCCGACTACCCTAATAAGATAACGATAAGGACGAGAGCGAGCCTCCTTATCGCTACGGATCTTAATCTCGCGTCCCGCCGACGCCGACGCTAGAGGTCCAGACCGCAGCTCTCGCCCTCGGTTTCCCTCTATCTCTCTCTCTCTCTCTCTCTCTCTCCATCTTTCTCACTGTCCCTTTCGCTCCCTTTACTTTTCCCTCTCTCTCTATCGTGGTCCGTGGACGCTGGCCCGGAAAATTGGGATGTAGATCTAATTACGCCAGTGGAAATGGAAAATGTTACGGCGTCGCGACGCAGCGCTGCCTCTCTGCGCGCGTTCGGATTTACTTTAACGTCACCGTCGCTAGTTTTTAAAAGACGTTACGATATTCTTATAACTATTTAGCCGCATCTGGTCAGCCAATTAGTTCAATCCTCCTCATCTTCATCATCGAGGCTTTAGGTTCCAGAACGATATCTTAACAGTCGAAAACGTTGAGGGAAGTTTCGTGAAGCAGTGATAAGGTTATTTCATAAAACGGTGAATAATTCGGTCGAAAAACTCAATGAAAATTCTATTCCTCGGTGAATTATCCAAGGAGAGAGAGAGAGAGAGAGAGAGAGACAGACAGACTAATTGAACGTTACCAAAATAAATCTGGTATTTTTCATATCGTCGTATCAATTGCGGGCTTTCTTTCTTTGACATGCCGCGCATGATTGATGTGAAATTATTCTCACCATTCGTGTAAGATAAATCCGAGGGCTTGTTAAGGGTTGAAAGAAAATTCCTGAACGAACGAATCCCAGTCTGCCGGACGTAGTAGGTCGATTTCCACCGGTTGACAGCCCCTGGCCTCGACGCGTATCTAAGAGATGGTTTGGGGGTGCGGGTGGCGCGCGCTGCGAAAGTGAACGGAACACCGCGTAGGTCCTGCTATACCTATACTTTCGAGCTTGGGGCAGCTTCGCAGGCCGGACCTCGGGCCTCCCCCTGTACCACCCCAGCCCCCTGCGTCGTATATATATCGTGCGCCCTCTTGGCCCCCGGTAACACGTAGGGGCTGTTCGTAAAAGGTGGAGGCGAAGGTGGAGCTTGGGGGGAGAAGGAAGGTGGAGACCGAGGGGAAAGGAGGAAGTCGGCTGGAGGAAGGCTAGATCAATACTGGCATCTCCGCTAGCTGGACCAGGCTGGACATTCGCGGCGTGCCTGAGCCGAGGTGTGGCGAGGCAATCTCTACGAAATTTACATGCGCGCGCGCCCCAGCGAACCCCAACGACGTTTTAATTATATTATTCCACAGGTATATGTATGCCTAGCTACGTGCGTAGGATAGAACATATTCCGAACATGCATATGCCTGGGTGAAAAGAGGAATCGAAACCTCGGCCTTTTTGTCGCCTACCCCAAGACGGGAAGGAAGAAAAATTGAGGAATTGGATTACACGCCAGTTTCCATAAATTTCTTAAAGCTTCTCAAGTCCCCGACTCGTTTCCTCTTCATCAAAGAACAAATCTTCGAATTTTTCTCAAATCAGGGATCGTTTCGACCCAAGATCGATTCCTAAGACATTTGTGCTTGCAATATGAGGCGAGGATCGGAGTAATGAAATTTCGTCCAATTCTCATTTCATTTGATGACTCGGTACTTTTCAGTTCGAACATTTCACTAATCGCAAATCAGAGCACTTGACTTTCATATGTCAATCCCATTCCCAAAGATTCTTTCGACTGTAGACTGCAGGACTCATCTCCTCTCCATGAAAGAACAAATCTTGGATATTTTTTCGAATTAGGGATCGTTTCAATCCAAGATCGATTCCTAAGACATTTGTGCTTGTAACATGTGGCAAGGATCGAGGTTATAAGATTTGGTTCAATTCTATTTTCATTTGACGATTCGTCCTTTCCAATTAAAACATTTCACCAATCGCTGATTAAAGCAGGTCAATCCAATCCTCAACGGCACTTTCGTCTGCAGGCTGCAGGACTATATAATTACCCTACGAGCAGCTTTAGGGTTTGAAAAATATAACAAGCTCGACTCTAACTGGCGGTGATTTTTGTAAAGTGAACCCTGCTGTTTGCAAAGCTCGATTAAATTGAATTTTCCTGTACGCAGGTTGGATGACGCGATATTCAGTGATATGAATTTACGTCACAGGTTGAATTACACTAAGTGTTATTTTGGACAGGTCGGATAAGCTCGGATTTCAAATTGCGGGGCAGTTACTTCGATCGATTTTATTTTATTCCTCGCTCCTGTTACCAGAGTCGATTTACGATTAATTGCAGGGAAATCAAAGCAGGCGACGAAATCCTACCGTGTCAGGACGAGGCTAATGGCCTCTTGTCGCGAGATCGTAGAGGCATGGGACGAAGAGAGTAAAAGAGGAGGTCCACCCGCGCGCAGAAAACCTTCTTCATCAGCGCGACTCTTGTTATTTGCTGACCGCGCAAAACTATATACCTTACCTTACCGTACCTTACCTTACCTTACCTTACCTTACCTTACCTTACCTTACCTCACCTCACCTCACCTCGTACGTACCTACCTACACCGTTTTCGTAAGAAATAGGAAATAAGAAGAGAACTTTGCTACATTGCCCTTTTAAGATCATCGCTCGGAGCGAGAGAATCACGTTAGATTCTCGGGGGTGCTCCTTTAAAGAGCGATGAGCACCACTGACCTCTGGCCACTGGGTACTGGTCAATTTCCCCTTAGACTCGGCGAGGGTCCACGACGACGGGCTCCTCCGCGAATACGCTTCTACGTTACCGTAAACGAAAATACAGGAAAGCACCCATCGTATGTACACGTATCAACTGCACATGCGCAAGTGTTGAGAGAACTGGACTGGACTGGACCGGACTGGACTCGGACTGGACTGGACTGGACGCCCCATTTGCATGCCTTTCTTTTTTCATTCCCTCGCCCTGCCACCCTCGCCCTCACCCTATCCTCTCTCTATCCTCATCCCCGTTCCCTCGCTCTTTCTTCGTGGCCCTTAGCGCCGCTCTTCGAGCAACGGTAGGTAGACTACATCCGGAGCCGTGGCTTCAAGTTCTTTAAAGGTTTTATTCCGTGTAGAGTGAAAAAGTACATAAAGAATCCTCATGGAATTTTCACGAGCATTATGCATTCTCTCTTCTTACATATTGGGGGCCATGGCCATTTCGCGAGCCACTGTCTATTCCCGAATAATGTAAAAAACAAAAATAACCAGATGAAAAGAGATAAGAACGAAAGGAAGAAAAATAAAAATAAAGGAAAAAAAATAAGACATTCTCCGGAACTCGATATTAGCGCAGATACATTCCCACTCCCGACGAGACAGCCTTAATATCGTACGGGGTCAAAGACGAGGTCAGAGACAGGGTTCGCGCACACTTCCCGGCGAGTTCCTTAAAGGAGATCTCCTCCTTCCACCCCAAAGTTCCTCTTTCGTTTTTCTTTGAGCTCTAATAGGGTCGCCTTATTGTCTTCTTCTTTTCTTGTTTTCTGACGTTGCCCCGGTTCTGGAATTTCGGCGTCGCGGTGCCGAGCGACCAACGGGGTGGGGTGGTGAGGGTAGGGGGTGACGAGGGAGGATTTATCGAGAGGCATTTCTCTTTATCAGTTGTTTCTTCGTTTTTCTTTTAATTTACTTTTTTTTCGATTTTTTTTCCTGTTCTGTTTTTCTTTTTTCTTTTTTTTTTTTTTTGTTACCATCCCGTACACGATGTCCGGTCGTCCGCTCCGGTGGCTCTTATTCTCCACATCAAAGTATTTCCGGTAAAATTAATCAACCTTGAGCGTTGAGGTAATGAAAAACAGTGTTCCTTTTTGTTTCATTTTTCTTTTACGGTTTGCTTGTTTCTTTTTTCCTCTTTTTCTCTCTCTCTCTCTCTCTCTCTCTCTCTCTCTCTCTCTCTCTCTCTCTCTCTCTCTTCGTTTCTTCAACCCTGCAGTAATACACTAATGATAATTCTAACCGTTCGATTAAACATAGGGGCTTCAGCTGTTGCGGAATAATCGATCTTTCTCCATTACCTGGCCGAGGTGGAGGTCCGAGGCTTGCAGGAACGGAAAGTGCTGCTAGCTTAAATTTAAGCTTCAGCAAATATTTGAACGACCTAGCGAGGATCTTCACCCCCATATCCTCCCCTTTCTCCACCCTCTACAAACCGAAGCGTAACGTGTACAGTTTCGCACGGTCTTCCCTCCACACATTTGCATTGGAATGATTCCGATCAAGTTTGAGGAAAAAAACACGCAACTTTTCCTTTTCTCGTCTCGTCCCCCTTTCTTTCTTTCCTCTTTTTGGCAATGATCGCGGATATATCCGCGAGTACATACACAACATACGAGAACGCGTGGTTCCCCGAGTATAGAGAATCGAGAAGAGAAAGATGCAGGGAGAGAGAAGGGGAGAAAAAGAGAGAGAGAGAGAGAGGGAGAGAGAGAGAGAGTGTGATGGTATGGCATCGCATGGTCGCGGTATTACTAATCAATATCCAAGCATGTAAGGCTCCCTCTCTCTCTCTCTCACTTTGACTCTCTCCTTCTCTCTTTCTCGCGCCCTCGCATCCCTTTCACTAGCCAACCCCCCTTGTAGCCTGAGCCCAGAGCGTCCCGTAGCTCGCGCAGTACCAACGCACCATACGCGTGTATGTGCTCTCCAACACGTGTCTTCGTCCTCCACGTCCCCGTCGTCGTATTCCTCTTCCTCGTCGTTGTCGTTGTCGTCGTCGTTTTCGTAGTATGGAGAGGCTAGTAACGGAGGGCGTCGAGCCTGGCACAGGAGTAAAGCTCTCGTCCGCAAAGCCGTATATAGCTCAGCTCTGCGCTTGATTCTTCGACAAACATGTTTGCCAAAGAATATCAAAAACTTTAATCCGTCGGGTTTACTCATCCGCGGTGGTCCTCCCTTACCCTGCAGTCGAGGACCTACAATCCGCTAGAATTAATCCAACTGAGGGTATCGCGGGTAGATTGAAGCTGAAACGCCATAATGATCAATCGACACGTGTTCTTTAATTTTTCAATCGAGTCTCTGACGCCCCAGGATGTGAATAGAAGATATTTACACGTGTCAGCGAGGAGTCAGGTATACTGCAGAAATCAAGATGGACATTGAAAAGGAAGAGGAAGAAGACCGTGGAGGTTGAGGTAAGGGTGACGTTTCGAAAGACCTGCGGATCTATCATCTACGTGGAGAGACTTGAGATGTGTGTCGTACAGGTGCCGAGGGTTGGCTACCACTGTCCACTTTCTCTCTCGACGGAGAGGAGAACCCTTTTGGCGTCTCACCCTCCCCTTCCCTGGTTCCCCCAGTCCTTGGTAGTCCACGCAGTCCTTTCCTCTCGCCCTCCGCTCCACCTTAGCTCTCTGAGCGTCCCTTACTCTCCGCGGCTTTCGCTCTCGGTCTTCCCACCCCCTAACTCCCTCACCTACGGCAACCCAACCACCCATCCACCCACCCACCCAGTCGCCCAGCTTCCCTCCCACGCGCGCACCAAGTGAGAGTGGACCTTGGGTCCAGCGCTGCTGCATCGACCTGTCCTTTCCCCGGCATCTTCGCCTCCCTTGCCTACAACACCCTTCATCGCCGCACCCTAATCCTCATCTCCGAATACGTCTACTCTCACACGGCGTATCGATTGGCGAATGGACCGGCAGAGTGCGCCACTAAGGTACGAGTTGACCGGATACTAACGCGTCACTATATAACATGTGTGGAAGTAAGTGAGGAATATAATTCCGAGCTGCCTTCTTGTTATTCCTCGATTCCCTAGGCAGAGACGTCTGTCGTCTGTCGTATTCGGTCTCGACACCTCAATTCGAAAGGGGTGCAAGAATAATGGAGGAGTAATCGATCGCGGTTGTTGTTTCTCGCTTCTTAGAGTTAGTTATATACCCGATCTTTCCGGAGAGTCGTGTCATAGTCGGAAGATCAGAAGACGGCTTCAGGGTACTTTCAATTGCGCCGCATTGTGGATGAAAATAAGATTTGAAAGAATACGATACCTCTTTGAATAAAATTTAATACCGCGGGCGCGTATCATGTATATTATATTATGTTACAGGTGTGAGGTTGATGGTGATGCGAAACATCATCGTTTCGCGAGGGGAAGAGAAGGATTAAAAATTTAAAACACGTTGAATCAGCTCGGCAAAGTGGAGGACTATAAAAAAGCAATTAGCTGGGAACATGTATAATCGGGGAGGGATTGTGACTGGTTGTCATAAACGGGACGAGGAATGGCCTGCTCTTCTCCCTCCGATGCGGTCTCTCCGCTTTATCCTCGTCCTCGTCCTCATCCTCGTCCTCCTCAACCCCCGTCCGTTCTTCCTCCGGCAGTCTAACGGCTTCCCAATTTAACACGCAATAAAGTTTATCCGCCGGCACCGTCGCCCGCGGGGATCTTCAGAATTAGCGGCCCATTGACGGGAAACAAAAACGTTATGACAAATTAGGCCAGCTCGCCCTCACCAGGAACCAAAAGCAAGCGTTGCGTTCCGTTGCGTTGGTGGTGGCAGCCAACCCTCACTCGCGAATGGCGCCCCCGTTGACGTCGCCACCCTCCGCAGGGAGGCCTCACCCTCGTCAGCAGAAAAACGCGCGGAACCTACCCCAACCATAAATATGTTTAGCGGTCGTTAGCTCCCTCTTCCTTTTCTTCTCTTTCTCTCTCACCGTTTCGTTTTCCCACCCCCGCCTCCACCCCCGTCCTAACCTCTTCGGCCCGTCAAAAGCGAAAGGCTGCAACCCGAGCAACAACTCTTCGATCTTCTACTCTGTTGTATCCCGCGATCCTTTTCCCTCTTCTCCATCTCTATCCGGGCATAGGGCTCTTTCCTCGGATGAACAAGGAGGGCGAACTTCTCTCTCGTCATAATCGTCGAGCCCCTCATCTCTGGACCCCAACCCAAGAATTACTTACCGCTGTGTGTCTCGATTCCCAATTCCCAATTCCCAAACCCAACCACTGCCCTACCTTCTAAGTCTCTGTTGTATTCATTAGACAAGTATTATGTTGTTTCGGTAGTAGATCATCTTTCGAGGGTTTAGGTACAAGTTTCGTTCCCACTTCGGGTATAAGCGGTTCTACATTTAACAGACACTATTTCATTCCATCAAATCCAAAATACAGGGATCCGTGTGTCGCATCATCATCATTCTTTGATGTTCCTTGAAAATAACTTGGGGATGATTCTGCTCGGGCAATTTACGCTCACAAGTATTATGCTATCTATTATACGGATATCAGCGATGCGTGTGGAAGAGAGACGTGAACTTCTGAGGTGGGATGCGGAATTCGTGTGAAAAAAAAAGATAAGTACCTTTTTACGACGAATAACACCGCGGAATGGACACTTTCGAAGATCCAACCAGAAACGAGCGGTGAGGGGAGCCATGTTTTATTTCTCTCGTAATGCCCCGTGGCTATTTTTCGGTCATTTTCACTGGCATCGTCTTGCCGTTGTGGCGTCCATCGTAACATCGGGAAATCTTAGGACCGATCTGACCTCGTGCAGCTGGATCATCAAAGGTAAGAGAAAAGTCTTCAATTAAGGCGAATTATCGCTTTGTGCAGAGTATCGATTAATCGGAATAGTATAACGAACTGGAGGAAATATTAAGCGAATACCAGGGCGACGGCCCCTCTCCAATCGGGGGTTAATTTGATTCGCGATTTTAAAATTCAACGAATCAATCGAATTGTGCGGGCGATTGGAATTTGTCTCACGACTCTGCATCAGCAAAGGAGAGAAAGGGATTCGGGCGGATATTTTTTCCTTTTTTTTTCCCTTAGTGAAGGGGGCTGAGCTTACACCCTTTGTGCTAGTTAACTTTTCTGTTTTTCCAAGACCCTCGTATAGAGATCAAAGCCTAGCTGTTTCGGCTTTTCAGGCGCCAATCGATGCGATGGACATCGCGCGATCGCCCCTCTTCTACACTCGCTTGATACAAAACTGAAGAGAGTTACTTCGTGGTAAGGTCAGCCAAAGACGCGAAACGATGTTCTCGGTTACATTGATTCAAAAATTCTTTTCTCTTCATTATTACATTTCATTGCAAACTATCAATCATCTTTGCATATACATATACGTAAGTCAAGAAAACGTCGTTAAAAAATGAGTCCGTCATCTCCTGACATCGAGGGTGTTGTTTCTGTCCATCTATCGATAAGAGCATAGTTTCTAATGCAAGTAGAACCGTCACGAAGTTTTGCGTAAAATAAATACACATGCTAACAGTAATTGCACTTTTAAGTGTAGAGTTTTTTTTTTTGTTGTTATTCTTTAATTTCGGTTTATTTTTTTGGTCCGTTTCGTACGCTTCTCTTTTTTTTGTGTTTTGTTACTTTACTGTCGAGTTCCGCTCTGGGCGGAAGTAGCGGGCTTGTGGGTTCTCGCATTTTAATGTGTCGACAAAAACTGTTACTGCGGGTTCAGAAGAAATTTATTATGATCATTTTGCTTCAAATTTTAATTTCGGTTTCTTAGGCGTTCGGAAGTGTTGAAGGTTTGCGCCGAATCGGGACCTGCACGACTGACATGGTCCAGTTACTAGAGGACAAACGCATGGCTTTGAGAATAAACCCCCGTTGGACTTGGAGCCTGGCTGGGCTGTTTGTTCTCTCGTTCTCCTCTTCTCATCCTCATTCTCATCCTCACACGAACAACCGGCCGCATGAACGTGTTCACGGGTGAGATGGGGCCAAAAGCGGACGCGTGTGCGTTATTGGAGAACCGGGCGAGACACGGGGGTGGCTCTCCGCGATAACAAGACTCGGGCGATCACGTGACTCCAATACGGAGTGGCTGGCCAGGGTGAAACTGGGAAACGTGGATGTGGATGTGGAGGTGGAGGTGGAGGTTGAGGTGGAGGTTGAGGTGGAGGAAGAGAAAGACCCTGAGGATGAGAAGGAGATGGGTGGAGGAAGAGGAGGCTGGTGTATCAATACACAGGACAGGACACACTTTTCAATTGGAGCGAAATAGTTGTACGCCGGTTGGATACGAGAAACGCGCTTCCACCTCTGATCGACCCCTGCGCACGGCCCGGTATTAACAGCTCAAAGAAGGCCAACACCGCTTTCTGAAACTTCTAGAGCTCAGTCAGTAGGTTATTACCTTCTATGGTTTGCACCAAGAATCCGCCTTACGATACTTGATCATCACAGCGTTTCTCCATTTCGTCAATTAGCTTTCGCCGACTGAATCCCTTGCTCATGGTTCCCAAAAAATATGCACAGGATCAGTATGTGCCGAATATTCAAGATGCAGTCTTCAATTCTTTTCAGAAATTGAACCTCCCTCAAATTGTTCCGCAGATTATGAGGGATCTTCAACTGACATTTGATATTTTGCTCGTTGGTTGCACCCACCTCATAATCGTCGATGAATCTGCTGAATTTATTCGCCTGCATGTTCATTTTCGTAACTTATTTGGAGATATATATTCCGACAATGAGAATGTAGAGAATTTTCCTTCGTCACTTATATTTCGCCTTTACGGTCTACTTGGTTATACACAGACCCCCTTCGTGCCAGGCTCGGAATTAGCCACGGAATTGTCAGTCAAACGAGTAACCTCTTTGAATGGAGAAACCAGCGACGATCAAACGAGACATAATAGGGCTACGTACGTATAACGTAGTCGATAGTAATAATTATTTGCCTCAGGCGATGGAGGCGTTTGAACGAGGTGAGATTTTGAAACGTTCGAAATATACCCTACGTCATAGTGCGGAGGTAGATCAGTAAGTTTTATCAGACCGATCGGGTAACGAACGAGACAAGATAGCGAAGCATGGAGATTGCCAGAAAAGCTATTCCAGCGTTCAAAAAATTCACTTAAAAAATTTATTGTGAATTCTTTCGTAAGAGGGTCGTGATGTGCGTGATTCTGAACGTTCGTACTTTACAAATGCGAGGACTGCATGGGTTCGAGAAGTTTCTAAGAAGTTGGTAAAGCGAGCGAAGCGATATAATAGTCCGCCGGATGATACGCGAACAATGTTCGGAAGCTAGTAGGTAAAGGAAGAAGCACATCCAGTTGTTCTCCCAGGAATTATACGGAAGTGCGTTTCATTTCCTGAGAATAGTTATACCGAGTAGAGCAGAGGAGAGCAGAGAAGCTCGGCTCGGCTCCCGTTTTCAACTTAGTTGAGACTCATGCGTGGCATTTTGCGGCGAGCTTCCTGACACTAGTCGTCAACCTTCCAAAACCCTTTTCCCACTCTTCGCCGGCAAAGTCTACGAGGAGATGACGCGGGATGAAGAGGACGAGGATGAGGATAGGGGATGGGGATCGGGATGGGGATGAGGATGAGGATGGGGATGGGGACCTCGAGTACCTACCATGGACCAAGAAGGAAGTCCTCCGGTCGTACGAGACAAGCAAAACTCACCTAACAAATGATACCGTTTGCAGTCGTCAGAGAGTGAGAGAGGAGATGAGGTTTGCTACCGCCACCACCACCGCGACCGCAGCAAAGTTTTCGTGAAATGATGAGGTCAGGGGTGAAAGCAGCGGCCCAAACTCTTTGGGTCAACGTGACTGGAGCCTCGCCTGGCGTGACTCGAGTAGCAAATACCTTGAGCAAAGATCCGCTGGTCTTTCGTCTCGTTACAAGAATTCTCCTCCTCTTTCTCCCTCTCTGCCCTCACCCATATCGTACCTGTGTAACTTATAACCCGAAATGTAACCGAACACAGTTTTACGCTGGGTAAAATATACCGCCCTCTCGCAACTAGTCCCAACAGAACGCTGACATATCGATGTCGTAAATCAGGGCTGTAAACTTTTGGTGACATTCCAAAGCACGCAGGTCGCCAAGTTCGTCATTATACCGCTAATTGTTTACTTGCTTGATAAACAGAGTCTAGGAAAAAGTTTATGCCAAGTTTTTAGACCGGTGGGGGCAGGAGCCCCTAATGACTACAGACACGAGACGCGAGACATGCTGGCTTTAGCGATCATATCCATTCGGAAGCAAATCTGTTTACGCTAATTATCGCCGAATGTCATATCACGAAGACTGAGGGCTCAGTTATGGGGAGAATTGACAAATCGCGGGGTGCAATAATCTTCTGAAAGATGATTCGCAAGAATTGCCCCCGCATCCAACGTCCCGATTACGTGGAAAAGTATACGGAACTGTTACGACTTCATAGAGACACGTTTATCGTTAATATTGACGATGGATTTCTGGTCTAATTCCGATTAGCAAAAGGCACTAGGGTCGAAACGTCGGGTGATATCGGAAGGCATAAATAGATATAGATAAAATGAAGAAGGGAGTTCAGGTGTCCCAGATATCGACATAAAACGTCAATATAAGGGGTCAGTGAATCTAAGCCATCGTGCAGGTGCGTATTTTGGATCTTAGGAGACCGCACCGTGTGTCGGCTGGTGAACCATCCAGTGAACGCACAAATTTGTCAGAGTAACTTGGGCGCCGCAAGGTGCCAGAACTCCCGAAGCGAGCATGCGATAATATTACTGCTTGCTGGGGGCTGAGGGTTGCCGAGGGTTGGACTGCACGCCAGTCCGTGCTCAGACGTGACTCGTGATAGTACGCCTATATTTTTCTTGTTTCTCTGCCCTGTTATTTCTTCGGGTTTGCAGCCATGTGAGCGATTATATTTACTCTTGGCTGCACGTCAACCGTAGAATATATTGTTAGAATTCAATTTATACGAGCGATGAATGGTAAAAAGATTCGTCTTCGATAAGGACACCGAAATATACTGGCAATAAAACATCAGGATTGGTTAGAATTAGGTTTCCTTACCGTATACGTAGTAGTTCAATCCTTCCCAACCCTGCAGCCACCTAAATGTTGCATGACGCTCTACTTGCATCACGCAGCATTTTTCGAAATCCATTATTTCCGTCGCTGAAATAACAAAATAAACAAAAAAAATAAACAAAAATGCAACTTTTTGAACGGCAGCGTTTTCACGGTTTGACAGAGCCTTTTTAAATCACGGTCTCCTCGAATCTCTGATCCTTGCTCCCGCTCAAGCGAGATAAACGTGGCCGTAAAATTGCTCGAATAAATATGACGTTCGGGGAGATTCTTCAAGCGCAATGAATTGGTAAGTAGATGTTTATAAAACAGCTCTTTGATCCCACGGTATACCGTAAATTATTGCACCATGTAAATGCGAGTATAACACATATCACACCTACACTCGTACGGGTAGTAAAAAAGCATCGCACCTTCACCGATTTAATATAAACGAAATTGAATTTTCACAGCATATAAAATTGGAGAAGAAATGAATAGAAAACTTGTCACAACTTTTTGAAATAATTTCACTGATTCAGGTTGTACGCCTAGTCCACAAAGTTCACGTCTCCATATATGTAGGTATTCTAATATCGATAATATAATACGAATCGTTATTTTTATCGAGGCGACGAAAGAGAATCCTTAACCTTTTCGCCCGAATGGAACAAAGAGCGGGCAAATCGATTGGGCCCGTTTGTTACATAAGTGGTTAGCACGCGGGTATGTATGGGTACCAAGGCATATAATGGCTTGACTGAGTGAGTAACACGTAATGCCGATTTCTGGAATCGTGTGACTGGAGAATCGCGGATAGTTTTCGCGTCCAGTAAATTTATTCGCCGTTTGCAATTTCGACAGAATTCCGCAGGAATTTTGGCCAACAAAAAGCTAAGATAGGAGATGATCAAGAGAGAAAAAAAAAGGGAAAAGAAAAAAAAATATACGGTCGCAAAAACTTCCGCCCGCGAAGATACGCCGAAGGCAGACGCCATAGCCTTGATATTTGCCGATTGATTGGCAGCCAATTATATACGCGCGTTGTCCTTTCGCGAAATGCCAATTCAAATTATACACGAAGCGCTTAGGCGACGTGGGCTAAAGCGCGCGAAAATGCTATTCCGCTCTGATTTTCACACGTTAAATTCTCTGACGTGGCGAAACCGTCTTTCTATTCTTTGGCAGCGCAATCCTGCGGACCTTTTCTGCGGAAGAAAGGCTATAAAACTGGAGAGGTGCGTCGCTGCTATTGATTCCGCGTGTTTCCTTTCGGAAATTACGCAGTTTTTTTTTCTCCTCCTCCTCCTCCTGCTCCTCCTCCTTCTACTCTTTTTCCGGTTTCGTTCGAGGTCGATAGGTCACCGGCACAAGGCACTATCTTATATACCTATAGATAGACCGATACCAAAGACATGCGAGCCCATAGTCTCCGAATGAATAGTAACACGAGATCTATGCATATACATACCGATACCATATGTATACACCGTCGGCGAATCACCTGCCAAAATCGCTTTCTCTTACCGATCATCACACACGATTTTAGACACCTTGTAAAACTATTCCGTGCAGAACTTAACTCGCGTATCTCGGAAATGCCTGGCTTCTAGCCTGGATTTAGTATCGGCTATCCATGATGGGATAACTTTTCAATAAACATGGATGATGAGCCCGGCACCTATTTATTTTCATATATTCGTTAAACACACGCACATCTACTGCACGCTCTGAGGTGTTCGACAGAAGGAATCGTATTTCAAGATGGCCGTCCCTTGGGACTACGCACGTCGTAAAAAATGCCCAATTTATATATCGCACGTATTGTTAACACTTAAACGGGCACGTTTATCGAAGAATCGAATCCAAAATTCGGAATCGAATTGCAGAGAGACGATCGTGTACCTAATTTGTGAAAATATTTCTGTTTTTCGTTTAGGTATACAGAACCGATTAAGTTACTAACTATAACAGGTAATTCTATACGTGATGAGTTTTAAATTCGTTTAGGTGGTTTTAACTCGAATTTATGATGTCCATTGATGGTGAAGAACGGAACGCGACGCCCATCATCGGTTTCCCTTTGAGTTCCCGGAGCCGAGCTTATTAATATTTTCTGCCTCTCGTGATAGCGGTGCGCCGGTGTGATCCTTGAAGACGAGACAGGTTAATAGGCGTGTATATAATTTGCGAAAGATTTAATGAGAATTATGTCTTTCTGTTCGTCTGAATCTGGCAGTCGCCGCGGTTTTATGTATCGCGGTCATATACTTGTACGATTTTCCAAAACCGATCGTCCGAATCGTTTTAGGGCGAGAAAACTCATCAGGAATAGGAGAGAGAGAGAGAGAGAGAGAGAGAAAAAAAAAAATTCGCCTTTTGTTTCAGGCGTAATAAAACAAGGAAGACGATGGATGTCAGACGAGAAATACACGCGAGATGATGCAGGTGTATTTGTTAACGTGTGCAAGGTGAACACGCGAGAAATGTATGTGGTGCAGTTCGGTCACGCATAGAAGAGTGAAAACCAAAACGAAAAAGGAGAGAGAGAGAGAGAGAGAGAGAGAAAAAAGTAAAGAAATTTATAAAAACCGATGAAATAATAAAATAAAAAAAATTAAAAGAACCAAAGCCAAACTCGTTAAGCGGTTCGCGTATTTTATTTTTACACTTTTTATACTTCGCGGTTAATGTAAACATATTCCTCGAAGAGCCCGCGCACTATATACGGCGACGTCTCGCACGGACCTCGCCAGGCCGCGGTCTACTTTGAACAAGAATTAAGGCACACTAACACATACGCATGAATTATGGGAGAAAATTCCACATTTTTATGCGAAGCATCTTGTTATTTCGCGATTAAAGATTTCTTTTTTTTTTCTATCATTTTATTCGCCGATTTTATTACCTTAATATCCTCATAGTGGCTCGCATGAAAGGACAACCGCGGCATCGCGTTCATTGATTCGGATTTTATCGCAGATTACAACGTTCTTTGGGAAATTAACGAGTCGCAGCGATTTTTCATGCACTAAAAAACGCGTATTAGACTTCCTCTTGCAGAAAATTTCTGACTTTGATTTTTCCCTCCACTTTTATTTTCGCAAATTCTGCAGTCTCGCTGGAAAAGTTGACGAGTTCGATTGGCTCGTTGGCGAAATCGGTGCTGCAGCAGCTCTGCAGAGGATCGGAGAATTCGATCGGTATGAACTTACGCGGCGCGTAACCGCGTCGCGTAGATCCTTTTATCTCCGATCGCGTCGGCCAGGGCTACATTACGTATTTATCCTGCGACCGGACCCGCGCCGAGGTGGTCCCGCGAAACTGGGTGACTCAGACGTCGCCCTCGTCGGCGCGGCGCCGCGCCGGCACCGGCTATGCGAAGATGCGGAGGTTCGGCTCACCGCCCGCGGCAACTAGCTCTGACAGCTACATGAGAGACTTGACTAATCTATCCCACACCTCCGACGCCGCGTTGTTGCTGCTGACTTCCATGCCTAGAGATAAATAGAGAAATGATCCACCCTTATACCGGAAGAAAAAAAATGATCGAATGGTTGGACGTCGGTTTCAAAACGAGTTTTATTTTTTTCACATTTTTTTTTACCATGAAAAGTTTATTTCGCGGTCGCGATAGCTATGAACATTTTTTTAGCTGATAATTAGGAAGAGCTGAAACTCGGGCAAGTAAAATTACGTGTTACGGTATTACTACCGAGGCACGGGGGAATCGTGCTTCGAAGTTTCTGTTTTGCAACCAACGCGCTCGTGTGTCAGTCCAGTTGCACGCCACGGGCGCAGTGCGGCATAACACATTAATCAAACTTCATCAAAACCCCGTTCAAACTCCACTTTCACTATAAACCGGGTCGGTTATGCTGCACCGGGCTGCACATATACGTGCCGAATCGTCCGGAACGAACCAAACTCAACCCTACACCTATCGCACATCATGCGATTGGAACCACTGCGTCACATCCCGTCGAAAGGCTTAACATCAGTCGATAGCTTTTTCGGAGTTAAATTAAGAGAGACCTTAACGCGATGTTCAATTTTTATCTCAGGTTCTTTTCATGGGGACAAATCTGTCCTTGAAGTACTTTTCAATAATCCAGTTTCATCGCACCGGAACTTCATTCGTATAGTCTTTTGAGGTGAAATCATGGAAGGACTGTGTCGTCCTTAAATATCTTTTAGAGTTGAGATCAAGAATTCATTCAGTTCATCTGATTACGGACATTAGTTTTTTATGAACAATCAGATGCTAAAAAGATGCTCGATCCTTGATCTGACCATACATATTAAGCATCCTCCACCAAGGCAGCGACTTATTTCTGTGACCCTTCCCAAAATTTTCAAAACTTTGCCCAAGAGACTTTCAGTGAATTATTTCAGATTTTGAAATCCAACCGTTTTGGAAATGACACTTTATTGTTCAAGTGAACATACCTAAAAAAATATTGGTTGCAGAAAAAAAAAAAAAAAAAGAAATTAGTCAAAGTTTCGAAAATTTCTGGAGGGTGACGAAAAAAAAGTAGCTGCTTTGGTAGAGATCGAATGCGTCACGTGTGGAGCCTTGCGACAATCCCTTTTCTCTTCGACTGGGACCGTTAGGAAAATTCTTTATTGGACACGGTTTTGCTTAAGGAGTACTTGACATAATGATCATTTTTCTTTTTTTTTAGCGGAATAAGGGAAACATTGCTGACGACGTTGACGACATAAATTCTCGGTATGATCGTAGACGTCGGGGGCGGTGGCCATTGATCACTGTGGCTTCGTACAGAAGGAGACAACTCCTTGCGGAGGAGGTCCCAGGCCTCTATATTCGACGGTTGACCCTTGAGGATCCGAAAGGCGCGAAAGACCGGTCTCAGTCATCGTCGGCGCGTCACGTCTGCTATCCGCGGCGAAGACCGTCCCCACCATTGATTGGACCAGGACGCAAAACGTCAAGGTAAAACGCGCCGAATTTTAAATCGAAAGAAGCAAATTCTCAGATATAGATAATCCTTCCCGTTTAATTATCGTTTCAATCTCTCTTTCTTAAAAACGAAAAGAAAAGAAAAAAAGAAAAGAAAAAAAAAAAACAAACAAATTCGCGAATTCGTGGGTATAATTGATAGAATAATTTCATCCGATCACATTATACATTCGGTTCGACACGATCATTTTATATTAACAATATCATTAAATTATGCAGCATTAATACATCGGGGAATGATATCGAGTTTCGTTACGCCGATTTATGCGCCAACTCGTTTTACTCAATCGGCAATCTCGGGCGAACCTCGCGTTTCAGACCTATAATTAAATGTACTAAAATTTAATGGTTTCATAACCAGCATAAACATATTAGGTCCAGATCGCGTTGAGCTTCTCTTATATTATCTTTATAGCATTACCTGTAATTGGGCGAAAACGTCGAAACCGAAACTGCAGAAATCGGCATGCCAAATATATTATGATCATCCGCAGGATCAGACAATATCACTGCGCTTTATGCCCACGTATGTTACATTGCGTATACATAGTATACACACATATCTGGGTCTACCTGTTGTTAATCTCTCTGTTATGAATAATCACCGTTAATATATTTTCGCGAACCGGAACGCCGGCAGGAGGAATGAGCTCGTATTTTTTCCAACTCGTATGTATACTATAGGTATACTCGTACGTGGGCATGGCATACATGTGTATACTATATTTGTATATACATAAATATATAGTATACACATGTATACATAGGTACATACATGTATACCAATAACACGAGCTCCATGGACGCCGGTCGGTATTCGAATTTAATCTTTAATGCCAATCTCCTCTAGGCAGCCACGGCTATTGTATTTCAAAGCTGACCCCTACAGCGAGTGTACAAGGTTACCAAGTTTATTGCAATTTTCGAACGACGAAGTTCCACGTGCGATACGAAGCATAATTTCTTGCCTCCGTACGGAAGATCGCGGGAATCATGGGAAATCGGGGACCAAGAACCTTGACTGTTGCCGATTTTTAGTAACGTGTTTTTGCCCGCCCTTATTCAGTTTGTCAACCTCTGGGATCACCTTTTTTTCGTATTCAAAGAATAATCAGCGATGCTCGACCAGGCGCAAAGTGTCCATGTAAATTACCGATTTCCCGTAAGCCGCAACGCGATTGTTACTTGGATAATTAGAATTCTTATTCCTATAGCTATCGTAGCGTGACGCAGTGGTTGAATCAGATGAAAGACGACGCCCCAGCCTTTCTTACGATCACCTCACTTCAGCTTCCCGATTCTCCCATTCCTCTGATCGATTCTCAAGCCATAGCTCGGTCATGCCGATCGCAGGAATCGACCTGCAACAGGAACGATGACAAAGATGCAATTATGGATGAGCTTCTCAGGAAGGTCGTAGCCGTCAGGGGTCAATCCGAAGGTCTAAGATCTAAGAGGAACAAAGACCCTGTCTCAAAGTGTAACAGGGAGTTCACCGATCTTGAAGAATGCACTCGAAGGATCACAGAAGGTTAATATTATGTATTTTAGTACAAGCTGATCACATATTCCGCGACAAAATCGGTCCAGGGGTTTCGAAAAGGGATTTGAAAACGCGCTTTCAATACAGTGTCAATACCTCGGTAACCGATCGTAAGATTTCGATGCAATTTAGGAGTCAAGTGTGAGAGGGGAAACCGTTAGAAATTCCATTTTCATCCGATTTTACCGACATCTATAGAAGAATTGCGTTTCTTGCAATTCTGAGCACTCGTTATCGCAGGCTTTTCCTTCTGGATTGGTTTAATGATATCCCGATTTCAGGGCCTGCGGGTTTCGGCAGAAAAAGGACCTCAAGATCGAGCAAGACAGCGATCGCTACCGAAACCGAAGACTGCATATGTTCCGAAGTTTCGGAAAATCTGCGCATTAATGTTCGCAAAAAAACTGAAGTCCGTCGATCCTCCCGCAGCCCGAGTCCCGAGGTTACGCACATAATACGAATCGCCATGAAGTACCACGGGCAGCAAGATCACGTCGGGGAGGAAATATCAGAGGAAGAATACAAATCCCAAAAGCTGTCCGATGAAGAGATAATTATTGACAAAAGGGACGGTGATCAGACAGATTTCAACCAAAGACAACGCTGTCCCGGGGTCAGCGTCGCTCTTGATTTTACCTTAAACTGTTCAAGCCTCCAGCTGACGTCACGAGACATTTGCGTAAAGACGTTGAATAAAGGCAAGGATCAATCGGTCGAAGATCAGACAGGACTCTGATTAGATTTATTGACTGGTGAATCGAGATCGTTTGATTTGCCCGGTAGATATTAGGGTGGTCCTTAATTTGATAATTTTTGAATTTTGCTTTTCTCATAGGCCAGGACGTTTCCGAATATATGAAAAAAAAATTTAGCCAAAACCCCACGTTCATATCTCGATCCCAAGAACTGCCCCAAAGCCTTCGAACTTTCCCATTTTAATAAAACACGATTTCTGACACTTCGCGGTAAATCTTTTTCATCCTATTGCAGTATAGTTCCAAAAAATCTGAAACTTGGTACTCTCCTTACCTGTAGTAGTAGGTATCTCATAAAAATTCGACAGACTTTCAGCGATATAATTTTCGAAGCTACAGGGTGGCAAAAAAAATGTCTCATCTTCAAATCGTGATGAATAAAATTTTGTCGTTAAAAATCTGTACATTTTTCACGTAAACCTACTACTATAGGTAAGAAATGTGTGGAGTTTCAGATTCAGAGAAGCGATAATGCGATAGGGAGTGAAAATTAACCCCGAAGTAGTAAAAATCGTGTGTTATTTGCGTGGAAAATTTAAAAGGCTTTGGGGCAGTACTTAGAATTGATATGGGAACCTGGGGTTTTGACTAAATTTTTTTGTACATACTTGGAGACGTTCTGGTCCATGGGAGCATTGAAATTCGAATATGACCGAATTAAGGAGCACCCTACTAATATATATGTATATATCCGCGGACTAACCAAACTTCGGATTATTATCCCACGCAGCGTCGCGTCGCATAGCGTCGTGCCGCGGTATATACCGTGACGTTGAAACAGGTTTTATTTACGACACCGATCTTTGTGTAGACCGTAGAGTACCTACCATACAACTGAGGAATTTCCCACGTCCGTGACAGTCCTTCAAGATTTTAATATCGAGTCCTTTAAGCTTATGATTTTAGTCTAAAAGGTCCTGTGTTATAAGCTCGACCGTTATTCGAATACTCCGGATAATAATATGAGCTATGAGGTCAGTTTCGCATCGATGCAGTAAGTATACCAAAGGATTTCTAGCCTCCCCGCAGCTACTGGGTTCGCTGACAAGATGAGAGATATATTAAAAATGGAGAACCCAGTCGCCAGGACCCTCAGGATTCACGAATGAACTGAAAACACGATGATACTTGACTAACTATTCATTACCTGTCACTCGCAATTAGCGACGTTATAAATATCACATGGAAAAAGATGTCCACTCGGTCCATCTCGTTATGCGGATTCCTTTTTCTCCGTCCGACGAACAGGGAAAAATAAAACTGTGAAAAATTTGGGAACCCCGTATGTGATGTTGAAGTGTGCTTATTCTGATCATTCGTTTAAATCGATAGTATAACTATATTTAACAAAATCATTGTCCTCTCATTTTTCCGATTTGTTAATCTGAATCCTTCTTATCTTTGTCTCGGTTCCTTGGCTCGTTTCTTAATGAGTTTTTAAGAGCAGTTGTTAATCTATCCTCCGGTTAAATTGTGGGATTTTTCGCACCATATAGTCGCGGTGTAAATACCTTAAGATTTAATCGAGGAAAAGAAAATCGAAAACTGCGAGACTGCAGCGTTTCGGTGTGGCTGTGGGGGCGACTGAGAGGAACCCCCTTCGGCGGAGGGAAAGAAGAAGAAGAAGAAGAAGAAGGAGAAGAAGAGGAGGAAGAAGAGGAAGAAGAAGAAGAGGAAGAAGGAGGCTGAGGTGGTGGAGGACGAGGGGGCCACGGGGAATGGCCATGAACCATTTTCGCCCTTAGAGCAGCGTCGAACGACGTGCTGCGAGCCGGCGAGCACCGTACAACACAGACAAAATAAAAATGAAGCGAAAACCAGCGGAGAACGCGCGGAGCCGAACTTCCATCCAGTCTGTAAGTCGGAGAACGGATCGCCAGGACCAGGGGGACCGATCGTTGAAACCAAGAGACTATGGACCTCCGGAGGCAATGGAGAGCGTCATCTCTCTCGCCTACATGCATGCTTTATATTCACTATTTATTAAAGAACTTAATTGATCGCGGACCGGTACTGATCTATATTAGGTATAACATACATGCATACATATATGCATATATTTATATGTATGCATAGGTCTATGTGTATATACCTGTAAATGTATATATGTACCATGGCTATAACCACGACGACCGCTTTGTAAAAAGTGGTTTCTTGCGGGCTCCTGCGCAACGGATTCGCTCTGATTGAGGCGAGAGAGTATAAGGTATAGGCATACCTACATATGTGAAAAATTCCCTCTTCCATAATACAATACGTTGTCTTTTTTCCCATAATCTTCAGACGTATTGTATTTCCTAGAATGTTTCTGTCGTTTTTATTTTATTTTTTTTTATTTTTTTTTTATTTTAAGCTTAGACATACGAACGATTTTCATACATCGATGTGTGCATCCTTTGGTCAATATTTTCCCTAATTTCCATTCATCATTTTGTAAGTAAAATTGTTTCACATTGTAACAAGTGGAATAGAAAAAAATCAGTTTTTCGAACACTGGACGAAAGATATGAGTGGATATTGGGCTGCTTTGAATTACAAGTGACTGTCTGGTACATCAATTGAGCTTGATGCTTCAATATCGTAATTGAATAACCTGTATATTCATCATATGTGTATTATAGGAGTAATAAAACTGACTGTAAACAGCTTTATCGCATTTTGATAAAATGATATGCGATTTTTTTTTCTTTTTTTCTTTTTTTCTTTTACCAAAATAATTCGCGTTTCGGTGTAGATCTACAGTATGCAACAAGAATAAGAACCGTTGTTCATTTCTATCGAATGAGCTCTATGTATGGAATGATTATTCTTAGAATTTGGTTAAGAATTTAAAACACGTTTGGTTAGTCCGTATTTCTGTAAACCGACGAAACGTTGAACTTTTGGCACAAATTATCATTCGCAACTATCGAGAAATTTCAAATAGTTATAAAATTCATATTCTCACTGCACACGTTCTCAAAACTCTGAAAGTATTCACAGAAATTTCCGAATCTCGAGTCAGATATCATTTTATTCATTTTATAATTTTAAGCCCCGATCGTTGCCTGATTGATTTAGCTTGGCGTTATAAAGTTTTGAAAAATTAGGAACAATCAAGAGACTATTGTGCTCCAATTTGACAGGAACCGGTCGAGTGATGGAAACAGCTTTGCCTATCTAGAAACGTTAGTCGTATAACGACTCGAATTACACCGTGGGCCTATTCTCTCTTCTCTTCCCTTTGCCTCTTCGTTATTCCCTCTTTCCTCTTTCCTCTTCCCTCTTCCCTCCTCATTCCTCCCTCTTTTATATCTCGTTTGTATTCTCGGCTTGTTCTTCGGCCAGCCTCTTACTCGTCTGCACCATAGAGTCTGGAGCTGGTATAACGATGACGTAATATAACTGGACGCACATGTGTATCGCTATTTCCAAGAATAATTTCATTATATGCGAAACTCGCGAGGAATTTACTGACGCGTATCCTCCACAGCTCCAAGCGTATCTCGTTAGCAAACCTTATATCGTTATTTATTGCATATAGCGATCTTTGAATCGATCAGATCGGGTTACCGCAGACTCACGGCGGCCAAGATTTTCTCACACGAAAATTAACCTAATTGACTAAATTATAAAATGCGAAAGAAAATGTTCGGAGATGAAATCGTGAGGCTGATCTTCTTTTTGGATGAGAACACTTTTGATTTCAAGCCATTTTTTAAATTTCAAGAAAAGTTTCACCATTTTTATTAACGATAAGAAAGAACCACTTTTTCTTCGGTATCTAAGGCGAGTCGGTAGAATATTTTCGAAAATTGTATCAGCGATTTGAGAGAAAAAAGAAAAATCATTTATTTCTAAAGTGTATCATCTCGTTGAGACGAAATACACCGTGCGATTATGTGGAAATTATAAGTTCCAAGCGCGCAGGCGCTGATTTATTCGAATATCATTGGCCGGCAGAAGCGCGCTAGCAACTCTACCAACTTTTCAGTAATATCCCTAGCTCCGTCGTCTGCTAGATTCGCAACGAACATAACCTATTCCTGCCACGGTCTACCGCCATTTGTATTTGACAAAAATCGGAAACAAATAGCAGACGGACTCTAGGGATATTCGTGGCAAGTCTGAAATTGGCGGCCCTTGTAATATTCGAATAAGTCAGCGCCTGCGCGCTTGGAACTTGTAATTTCCGCATAACCGCACGGTATATAGTTTATTTCGAGTTCGAAACTGGGAGGAGTAGTAAGCCGAAAATTTATCAGGATTTTAACAAAGCCCCGATTTTAGTCCGAGCAATAAAGAAATCGTTAATCTTTGTCAGTCTAAGGGGCGAGATTCAACAAGACGACGATTTTGATATTAAACAACTGAATCCAACAAGGCTTGTCATCGCTTTCCGCCCTCGGCAGGATTTTATATCAAAACGATCATTACGAGGTGGTTGGATACAGCGCGAAAGTGATATAGTTTTGTGTATCTCGTCTGTGCAGCGCATCTCGTCGCATCCAAATACCTCACAAATATTTATCTCCCCCTCATTTTATTCTTCTCGTTTTTTTCCTAATTTATCTTTCTTGAAAAATTAATCTCTCCCAGGATCATCCAGTTAATGAGAATATAATCTCTTATGTGCGTGGGCTCACTCGTTCGCGTGGATACAATCTTCGCCATTCTTTCTGGACGCCTCATTTCTCTATACACACGTATAGGTGTAACGTAACATACATCCTAGTACTTTTGTTGAAGAAAATAATCCACTCTATCTGAAATCTATATATATATATAATATATGCATACACGTATTTACGCATTCGAGATATCGTAAGTTCGACAAATATTTCCTAAATTCAGTAAATTCAAAATTCTATGGAATCACCCATTCTAACTCGAACTATTGTTTCAAATACGATAACGTACGCGGATACTTTGTACCTTGTACTTTTGAATCGTGGATTACGTATCCAATATGGTTGTTTTATTTATATATTATGTTTAAAAGTTTTCGGTTTGAGTTACGGAGTCGGTGGTAGTGAGATAGTGACGCAACCATATAACGTTGAACAAATATTCTAATTGCTTAAAATTAAATAAATTTCAAATAATCGACTAAATTGCCTTCCAAGGCGCTGTTAGACGAATTGTGCCAATTGACATACGATTTAAAGACTCAAAGACGGAATGATTAACGTTACAATGGGAGGCCTCACAGGAAGGCTTCCATCACCGTTGATTTAGCTTCATTAGTATTCTTATTAATAATTTCACTAATTGCCGTTTGGGGAGTTAATTGTCTATGTCTGGGAACGACTGGCTCGCGCGACAACCCTGTATACACGTATACGATCCTAGATATTCCCCGAGCTCCCAGTCACTCTCTAATACCTCACGTCACAAGGGGCTTGAAACCCTCGTCAATTATAATGAAATAAAAAAAATTACACAACAGCCATTTCTGCAGACAGAAAATTGATAAAATATGAAAATAATACCCCAGACAGCATATATTAGGCTCAAGATTTCTCACTTCGCTCTTATCGCTGTGGCCAAGTATATACGTTTTTCATATACCAGTTATTCATTTGTTTTTCTCGATCGCTCCTCGAACTTTTATCGAGTTGAGTTCCACTGTTTAACAACGTCTGATTTACATGCGGTTCTATAGCGTGAAACGCGAAATGCACAATCAACCATGCCGTGCCCCTAAAGCTTTCATTATCCACGGGTTCTTTTGGCGAGGTGAATTTAGTCCCGAGTTGAAGCTAAGGTCCTCCCCGATTGGTTGGGCACAGGAGAATTGGCAGGAATGCAGTTTGCAAGGCTACGAGCTGTGCGAAGAGCAAAGGTGGCGTGCGATCGCTGCTTGATAACACGTGCCTTCCAACCTTCCAACTGCATCAGCAACTATAGGTTTTAGTTTTTTCGACCGATTTGATGGCGCGAATTTATCGCTCAATTTTTATTCAGTATCGTAGTGAGAAAATTCCCGGTTTTCAATCTCCACGTTCAGCCAACACGTTGTTCCCGATAGAAAATGAGTGAATTGTTCTAACAGGTGGGAGTGGGTGATCCGCGGGGTCTTGTGTCACGAGTTTGTCGACGTCTTGGCGGGGTCTTCATCCCCACAAGTTGTATACATATAATCTGACCCAGATCCCCGAGTCTAACCGAGTAAGTGAGGTCTAACAGGGAGTCGGAAGGGTCGGGGATGGAGACTGAGACCGAGACTGAGACTGAGACTGAAGACGGGGGACGAGCGAGGAGAAGCGAGGAGGTCTCGAAAGCACACAAACAAAATATAACAGCGCCAGTTACAAGGAAGGTTGCCTGCCCCGACGAGATGAGGAGGGCTCGCGGAGGACGTAGCGAAAGAGGACGTAGGGGAGGGAGGAGGGTGTACCCTCTTGAAGCATGAATGAATTACGGAGGGTAAGAGAGGGCCGTGTTCATTCATTCGCTTCTTAGCGGCCTAGAAACCCACAAAAAGTGTATCTCTAAAACCAGCGGCGTAGCACCGCTTAAACCAACCCGTGGCAAACCGACTTCTACTCTATAAGGAACCCTAATTTCTCTTGTCTTCCGCTACGTCCGATGTTCAACACCGCAAAACTCCTTATACATTCGTGTAAAACAACGCGAAGGCTCTAAGCGCGCACCTTGCATACTGATTCGTTAAACGGGGTGGAAACGATTTTACTCCAAATCACTGCTACGTTCTAAAGAAGTTATCCAAAAACTCGCTTTTCTCAGACGAAATGACATCGCCACGATTAAAATTTATTCAATCTTTTACAGATCTTGAATGAAGAAAGACGGAAGAAGGTATTACCGGTTTCCACCGAAATCACATCATTTTACAATATTCTCTCGAAATTTCAAAAAGGTTTCGATCTGCAACGATACCAAACCGTGATCTGCGACAGGCAAAGTCCACGCATAAGTAATCAGTTTTGAAAGAAAAAAAGATAAAAAAAGAAAAATGGTCATGGCTGTCATAGATGATTAGTATAAGTTTGAGATTTGAGATTTCTTTATCGTAATGAATTCCTGAAGCATGATATCACGTGGCACTAGCATATAATAGACGTATAACGTTTCGGTTTCGAAATGATGATAAAGAATCGGCTACAGGTTGAGTCCGCGCGGTTGAACCGTTGACCTAGGTCAGTTATCGCCCGGCACGACCCACTTAGGATTAACTTGGGATCTTTTCAGAACCCTCAGCCCCGTGGTCTTCGATTCGATTAGGTGTGGATTTGTTACGGGACGATGAAAAAATGAATTGGTATTAAACGGATTCTCTTGTATTAGGGGTTTCCTTCGGCAAGGCTCCTCGAAGGGATCTTGTAAGGACGTTACCCGAGCCTGTTACGTCATAATCCACTTATCCTTTTCATCGATCGATCGCCAATGGTGGCACACTTTTTCTACCCATACCGCATATATATACCCATCTATGCTATACCAGCTATATCTTGGAATATCTTTCTTTCGACTCATCCTTGTCCAGGACTTATTCAAGCCTCTATCTCGTACATATACACCGAAGTTTATCAATCGGTGAAACCTCATCGGTAACGTCTTCATGATACCTTATAGAACGAACGAGGGGGATTTCCCTCCATCATCTCGTGCCGTACACCTAGCTATACCATAGCGAGCCTCGGGACTATAAAAAAGGAGGCTTGTTATACCGTGTTATTATAGATCAGAATTGGTATATATCCACCAATGGTTACCGATGATTGGTAAGTATTTTTAACTATCTTTTTTCTTTTCTAACTTTATTTTTCATCTATTTTTAATTTTTCAACCCAGTATAGTATGTAAGCGGCTGGGCAGGTAGGTGATGCATGGGATAACTGGATAAGGTAATATACATTCGTGGTAATCGACGGGATGACGCGGCGTCCGTCGTTCCCGCTTCATAGCTCTTGTAAAATTAATAATATAGGAAAGTGGAAAAGGATAGGGCAAGACGTATAAGAAAATGTCGTATAAGGAAGGAGGAGGAGGAGGAGGAGGAGGACCTGTGCCGCAGGATGGGAAAAGTGAACCGAATAGAAAACACGAATCGATGAGGGGTTTATAGGTCAAACACCAATACAACGGTTGATATTGTACGGCTTAGCAGACGATCATCCCCGGATCCCAGTAATGACAAAAATATGATCCTTGCGGGGTCGGGATGATACGGGATACGCGACTTAAGTAAGTCTCTAGGGCCAGAAAGTGCGGCTCGCTTTTCCTCTCGGTCTCTTCTACTCCTAGCAATTCCCACTCTCTTACTCTCTCTCTCTCTTTATTCCTCTCGAACCCTAACCGCCCCGGATGAAGGATGGTGTCGGGGATTCGCACCGCAAAATATTACTAGCGGACTACCCAAAAACCAGATACGGAAGAGAAGGACGACGGAAAAGGAAACGAAGGAGAGTAGAATGAGAAGGAAAAGGATAAGGATAAGGCGAGGGTAAACATAGTCGCAACTTCTTGCGCCTGAGACTTCGCAACCCAAACAACGCCACGTGTTCGTCCGTGGTGCCCCACGATCCTCTTATCATACAATAGACGAAACAAAATCGCGTCCAGTCATTTGTCAGAGTGATTTTTCACACAAGGGTGAAATACCCTCGGTTATAAACGCGCGTATAACATTAACCGTTAATTCTTTCAGCTAAAATAGCCTCCTCGACTCGCGAGCGTCATCCTAATGCTGTAAAAAGCTCCAGATGCGAACTGTGCTTTTTGCACGTCTGAGCAGATATATAGAGCTAAGGATCGGCCGAATGTGAGAATCTTTTTGCTATTTATCTAATCGAAAACGTGGAATGAAACGGCGGGTATTTACGCCTCTCTTGCCACACATATATACATATGGTATATATAATACATGTATATTTTTAACGGACGGTATATGAACAAGTGCGTTCTTTGTCGGTGACGATAACCCTCGGATTAAGGATAGTGCGTAGAATGGTTAAGTATACGAAGTTCCTAAATCCTGCACGAAATTGTTATTACCTTAGATAGAAAGGTATTTAGAAATCCCTAATTACCCGGTGTATGTATTTCAGTGATTTTCTGAATTGCATCAGCATGCTTCGGACAAATGATGTCTTCGTGATGTAAACAAGATAATAGGTTTCTTTTTCTACTCACGACGTGAAGGATAATGACGATGATCTTGGCATTATAGTTCGAGTATTCAGAGGCTCTCAACCTGATCCGATACAGCTGGCTACAATATTCAAAGACATTCGATCGTCAGCCGATTCGCTTTGCCGATACGGTCGATCTGCTCTTTGTCAATTTTACAAGAATTGAGTAAGCCGATGAACATCTTTCCTCTCCTTCTGTATCGGTCTTACATTGGTTAGACCTAGTCTTGAAACTCTCATCCTTATAGGTATATTACCATCAAATAACATCGAAGCAATTTTAACGTCTTCTTCGACGGCAAAAAATGCGAGCCTCTGCCCTAGACTGAAGAATGATCGGCCAGGCGCCGACCGCCATCATTCTCTCTTTCCCCCTGTATACCCCCTTGGCCATCGCTCCATCTCGCTCTTTCTCTCGCTATGGTACTCTCATGGACTCGTTAGATTCACCCCCAGATTAGGCCTCGTGCTATTATAGCTCCAGAGGCGGTTTGGTGTAGCGTGGTGATTCGAAACGTTCATGTATTCACGTGTCTATGAATCTCTGTATAAGTATATGCGTGTGGATGGATGTGTCTGTCTATCTATCTTCCATGTATACTTATGGTAGTACATTATCTATATTTATGTATATAGACGGTGGACTTTGGCGCTTACGCATATTGAAATTGGAAAGATTATTCGTTCATAGAAAACAAGAGAGAATTCGAGTAGTTTTAAATCGGGTTAGGGAAGAGATTCATAATAGAAGATACTCAAAGAAAAAAAAAAAAACTGAAGAATTTTTCAATTAGTATCTTTAATCCTATTTTCAATTCCACGAACATCGCACGCCACAAGGAACCAGACTTCTTCGTCACTAATTGAGGAGTTGGATGCGACCAGATTGCAATGGCCTGAAGGATCATCCACGCGAACGCAACGGACCTAGTCGTCGAATCGATGCGATATTCTTCATGAATGATGTTCAAACGTATTGGACGTCAAACGTCGTGTTTATATGCAATTTTTCGCGAAAACGGACATTCGTTTTCCTCGATCGGTCATATTTGCTTTCGCAGTGAACCCAAGATCTGGTTGATATCGCGACGGAGCATATGCTCGTAAAAAAGACTGAATGAATGGCACGTTTCATCGGTTAATACCAAAACGTGATGAGTCAATTGTCCAGAAATTAATCCAAAAACTACGGTTGAGATCATACCATGAATATAGTCGGAAAAGTCATCCTTAACCAACGCTATTGTCAGGTCAACAAAACGCGTATTGAAGGGAAGAAATCTCGTATAGAGCCGAGAGTTGAGTTCGCCGATGGATGTTAGAAGATATATTATACTTCGGTAGGGCGGTAACACTTGTTTGATTCAATTCCCGGAACCCGATGCTCTCCTGGTTTTGGTCAATTTTTCTTTTTCAAAAATCCAAAGTGGCCTCTTCGTTCCTTCGGGTATATCCGCTGCAGGATACCGCGGTCGTCGTTGTATATCATAACCCCGGCTGAAAAATCCACTGCACCATGTGTCCAGGGATCGTAAGTTTTTGGTCAAATGACCGGTTTTTAACTCGGACTTCGCAGTTTGATCCGTCACGCGTAATTCCGTCGTATTTTCGGCGTTCTGATTGTCTTGGACTGCCGATTTCACGCGGTTACCTGCCCCACGAATCTAGTACCTGTTGCAATAAAATTCATCTTATTTGAGTCCAGCTACCTGCGGGCAGGAGGAGATCGGGATCCATTTCGTGGCATAATCGAGTGCTACCTGGCCGGGGATACCCGGGCGTCTCGTAGTAACTGGGTAAAAGGTGTCGTCGGACGAGGGCGTCGAGGAGGTCTGCGGGTCTGGAGCCACGCGACCAAGCCATCGCATCGTCTGGAAAGGAGCACCCCGATTGTGTCCCGAAAAAAGGTAAAAAATAAAACGAACCAGGCCTACTTTAATTCCGGCTATTATTGAAATACGCCTGGCACGTGCCACGCCGATCCCTTGAGTATCCTGGAGGAGTCCTTGTCTGTCCGTTCGTCGAGAAGAAGTCGGGGAGAAGAATAAGAAAAGGAGAAAAAAAAGAGAAAGTCAAAAAAGGAATAGAGAAACGATCGAAAGAAGGAAGGAAGGAAGGAAGGAAGGAAGAAATCAGGGAAGGGTGCGGGACAGATCCATGCATGCAGGCATATATAAAAGTTGCTCGCAAAAACAGATTTTGTGACCTGTGGAGACCAAAAATTTCGGGGCTATTCCCTTCCAGGAGTCCGCAGAACCCTTGGGAGAGAAAAAAGGAAGAGAAAAAAGGAAAAAAAGGTCAAACGATTAATGGGCACCGACTCTCTCTATTTATCTTGACCCTCCCTCGGACTGCACGCGATCTAAATGCTGTCTTACAGAAATTGAAGGTGTAGAAAGGTGCACTTTTCTCGGCCACAAAAACCCGGAAATTTGGAAACTTTTGAATTAACAATTCAGGGGTGGGAATGATAGGTGCATCGTGGATAATCGCTTCCTCGAATTATAGAAGGGTTTCTGGAATTTTTCGAAATCTATCAATAAATATCTGACGAAAGACGCAATCAATGGAAATTCACCCGGTGCTGGCTAATAGTGGCGGTTTGATAGCCGATATAACGACTCATTCAAGTCCAACGAGTCCATGCAAACATCTTCAACTGGCATGGCTCCCGTACAGCTTACACTCAAGTATCAGGAAGAAGCCGAGAGATAACGTATAGATGGTCAAATTTCAGTCGTTATCGCAATCTGAATGATTCGAGTTCATTTCCACATATTTTTTTCCCTAAAATTTGAAGATTTTCAAAATTTCTTCACGTCCATTGACTTTCGAACCGGTCGTTAGACTCTTACAAAATCTGGCACAAAAATAGTTTGAATAATTTGTAGATCCGGTATAAAATTTGGAAAAAATCGGTCAAGAGATTCGGAGATGTAAGCTAAAAATGCGTTTTCAAATAAGTGTTAATATCTCGGCAATCCTTCGTAAGATTTTGACAAAATTTGGTCGATTGTTACGTAATGAGGCACTGAAGCTTTTCCCCAAACATAGAACAATTTGGAAACCAAGTATTGCCGGGGTAGCAGTCCGAAATTTCATTGTGGCACAGCTTGATGACTGTTGTACCGATTTTACCGAAATTTATTTCAAAAATGCAGAATATTAATTGCCGAGCGATATGCTGCATCAACTTTCTCGGCACTTACCGGTTTATGAATTCTTGGACCTCCGAAACTCGGGCGTTGTGTGGTTGGTCATAAAATTTTGATCTCTTTCAACGAATTGCAGTATATAGAAAATATGCATAGATTCGCGGATATTTCTTTGATCTGTTCATTAGCTGGGTTTTGGCCAAATATTTATTCAACGAAGGACTACGCGTTGTTTGCTGTTTACATTCTAGCAGTCGATAGTAGGTATATAAGGTGGGTAGGTATACGGCTTGCTGTACGGCACCGATAAGACCGAAACTTTATCAACGCTGCAAATATTGGTTGCGCACCCCAAACTCGAGATTACAGAGAATTAGAAAATGTTTTCACTCCGCATATAGCATATCCGTTTGAATTTCATGTCAGCTCCGCGCCCAGTCGGAGATATCGTTATCACAATATGCCGCCGCGGAAGCGACAAGAATTAAGTATTCAAACGAGGAACGAAAAGAAAAAGAAAAAGAAAAAAAATAATAAAAAAAATCGATTCGTTATTCCTGTATAAAGGAATCATTTACACTAGCTGATGAAAGGGTGAATTCTGAAATTTTCCAAAATTATATATACTGATACTGAGAGCTAAAATTTCACGGGATTTTTTTGTGTTTGGAACCGATTGAGAGATAGATCTTTAAATTTTTGAAAATCGCTCTTTGATGAGGACCACTGTGTCAAATAGATCCTTTTGGTATAACAGCCGGATAATCTATCGCGTGGTGAAAGACATACTCGATGTTTTAAATATTCAGTTGAAAACTGGCGCTGACGTAATTGCCGATAAACACGGATAATGGGATGATAATATTAGTGCTATTACTGCAGGCCTGTATACGAGCTGGTATCGTAATTCGTGAGACATTAGCGCCTTGTAAACGTGAATGTCAGAGTACCCACCGCTTATACCATGTTGGCATCTCGTTAGGTACGGAGTACATACCTACTATGAGCCTTCGTTAAACTTCACACGCGATTAAAACGAACTTGGAAATACACGTGTAACACACTCACAACACATACCTTCATGATCGTTAACGTCCTGAATTAACTCTCTATGAGAGTATGAGATACGAAATTTGGGGAGCGGGTTGAAGTTGCGAATTCGTTTCGGATGATTTTGGGTTTCCAAAAATGTTGGAGTTTATAACGCCAAGATTCCGGAAGGTCGAAGTGCAGATAGCTCAAAACTCCGAAAGTTCATAAAAAAAATTTGTAAATTTGAACATAAACGCGCGGATTTCTGCAATTACTGGATCAGTTTGGTACAAATCTTATCATTCTTCGTGATTCGATGCATCGATATAGACTGCGATAAATGATAATGATAAGAGGAATGAGCTCCTTCCGTTATATACGAAAAGATTTTCGGTCTCATTAGCCCTTGGCTCTTGAAAAGGTCCGGGTTTGAACTTTGTGAATGTTCTGATAGCTTTTTATCGCATTTCTCACGGTTGGGTGACACAGTAAATCTGATAATCTAAGACGAACGCGAAGATTAGATTTTTACAAAGAGTATCCCTGCCGCAGCTATCGCTATACGACGTCTTAAACGAGACTAGAAAATTTTTATTTACGACATATAGTACATAATATGTATAATTATCTCTATATTTTATGGATTATATATCTTATAATTGTTATCTGAAAAATTACATCCGAATATATATCACCGGATAAATTTTAAACTGCTCAAAATACTGTTTACACAATTTTTCAAGACCTGTGTTTGAACCCGATTAAAAATAGAAATATCCTAGTTTTATTCTACAAATATTTCCCTAAACGTGAGAATTACGATTCAGAGAAGCAATCTGGTTCTGGTTTTGATCCATAGCTGATCCTCGATCTTTAACAGAACGTTTTGTGAACCGATCATCGACGAGTGGATTCATCGTTGATTTGATATTTCGCAATATTTTCAATTTATGCGGGTAAAATGAAAAAATTTATTATAATTTCGAGATGCTGATAAGAATTTTGAGTCCCGAATGCTAATTCTGATTCACACTACTGAATCCTCACGTAGCTGGCCATAATTCAATTAAAACAGAATTATACCTCTCTCGTCAAAATTGAATAACAAAGGAATTGAGCTTCCACAGAATCGAACTAGAATTTCTATTCCTACTCTGGAAACACGTGGGCAATCTATCTCCGCGATATTTATAACGAGAAGTTAACGAAAGAATATAACGTTGTATTAGTGTCTTTAATCTTTTCACGGTAGTCTGCGTCGCAAGTGATTTGGAAAAAAAAGGAAAAAAAAAAAAACTAGTTAAAGAAAATCTTATGGTTTTGTTTTTTTTACTTTTACTTTTTATTTTTATCTTTATTTTTTCTCCACGAAATGTTAGCTGCGGTAGTTGGACTCGATCGTACTAGAGTCGTAGACAAGTGACAGTTTTCTCAATCCATCAACTCTTCTTTAATTGGATATACGTTAGTTAGGAAAAAAATAAATGAAATACCGAGGCTGTTAGCTCGAGCGATTGAATATTCAAAGGGCTGTAGGGTTGGTAGGTGTAAAAATGCATACATGGTGTCTTGGGCTGTGCAGGTCTGAGAGGCACTGCATCCGTTGCATCCGAAGAGTTGAGAAACTACGTAGAAAGAAAAGACGGAATACCAGCTACGGGGGTTGGCTTAACGAGAGAGACGCGCAAGGGTTGTCGAGGGAAGGTAGGTATAACGGGATTTTCTACCTGGCCTTGGCCTCACTCCCACGACTCTTCGATGAACACGATATTCCCTGCAAACGTAGATATACTATACAATGCTAGTAGTTTGCTAGCCTATCCCTATACACTGCGGTCCGAAACCCCCGTGCATACGATATATAGGCAAAGTATAAAGCCATGGGAAAATCGAACAGATGCAGATTGACTCGCTTTTGTATGCATAACCAGAGTAAACGACAAATAACTACCGCGATCTCTTCACCCCTTGACTTCCGGTGTTTAAATTAGACATGTGCCGAAAATCGCGGTGGGAGTTAACACAATGCGATGATGCATGCGATACGTACTCGCGTATCTACAGGCCATGGTTAGCGAGGATGAAGAGAAGATAATAATTATGTGAATAAAAGTGATTAAAAATGAGAAAATTTAACGACCGGAAATCGTCATCATTCTTTATCGAACTTTTATTTCCTGGTATATATATATATATATATATATATATATTTATCTCGATATATTTCGATTCCTCGAGGAAGACCGAGAGAGTAGGGATACGTTCACAGGCTTCGTCATTACAGACGGTGACTCAGACCAAAACCAGTTTGATATTCCTCTTATTTTACACCGCTAAGCATATTATATTAGATTTTATACACTGTCATTGATTATAGACACGGATGAATGTATATGACTATATCTACGTGCTGTATATGGCGAATAATTTGCTAGCCTGCGCGATCTGCGAGGGAAAATTTCGTCGGTGATTACAAGGAGATTTTATAATAAAATGAAGTTCGAAAATGCGTGTAATACGAAATTGTATAAAATTTATCGTCGTAGAAATAAAATTCAATCGAAACTGATTGCCGCCGATTCATAAGCTGTTTGCTTTCCAAAGTTTGGAAAAATTCAACAAGGATGAATAGACGTTTTCATAGAAATATTCAACCGCCCGGATTTCAACGCGGGAAATACATAGCTAGGGGCGCGGGTCGTCGAGGGGAGGTAAAGAACCATTATCCGTGAAACTAGCAAATCTCCGGGGGTGATTTTGAGTTTTACAAACTTTTTTCTTTTCCTTTTTTTTTTTTTCCTCTCTTTTTTCACCGAATCATGACAAACCGGGGTGAATGAAGGAATTGCGGTCCTTCGGGGGTGGGAAAGTTTTCTTAAATAGAAGAGATTCAGTAAGAATTTCACGTAGAATTTATACGAGAAAGAGAGAGAAAGAGAGAGAGAGAGAAAAAATTGCTTATTTTTTTCCTTTCTACAACGAAAACGAAACAATTTGGCAAATAATTATCTTATTGTTATAAAAAATTCGCCAATTTTTCTCCCGCGGTTTTGACGCGTTTATAGTGACAGCCTAATTCTTGTTTTCTACCGTGATCAGAGCGGGATTGACGTCCCAAGGTTCGTACTTGACTATAACTAAGAAATCAAAGGAAATTAAGAATACAGTTTATATTTCCTCGTTATATATATATATATACTATAATTTGAATAAGACTCGGGGAATATGTAGATCCAAAAATAGAAAAAAATAAAATAATAATAATTACCTGAATTCAACGGCTTTGTTAATTTCGCACGTTATATATAATGTGAGAGAGTCAGGGGGACTTACTATGGACTTCTTGTATCGAGAAAGTGAACGTGTCTTCTTATATGCAGCGGAGTTCTGTGAACTGTGAAATTCCATAGGGACAGAATCATCTTTCGCGACCGCACGGAAGCCTCGCGGGGGCCTTCTCTCGAATATATATTCTTTTCCTCCGCGGTATTTTCTCCGTTCAAGGTAAAAGGTAATAGCAGCTCTGCTGCAGCGTCTCTACTCTAGACTCGAAAGTTCGTATTCTATGTAGTTCCACACTCTACTTGTTCGGAGAGACTGGAGACTGGAGACTGGAGACTGGAGACTGGAGACTGGAGATTGGAGAGAGCCGAGTATAAAATAAGTCGATGCAAAGATCGAGATGCAATTTGATCCTTTTGGTCCTACGCGGTCGGTAAAGTTGGTAGTCGTTGAGTTTTTGACATGAATGAGGTGACAGGCATTGTCCCACGTGTCCTCCCGCAGGACCCTATACGCTTCTTTGATCATATAATATGCCTAAGCGTGCAGTGCGGTGCCTTTAATATTATTCTTTACTTTTTATTTTACCAGTCCTCGTCCTACTCTACTCTACTCTTCACTCTCTCTCTCTCTCTCTACTTCTGCGTGATTGAATGCCGTCTGTTACGCACATGGGTTTTACTTAACCACTTCAACGAGTCACTTTTTAAACTCACTTTTCCGCCGAATGACGCGATTCGATAATTTTACCATTGGATTTTGTTCATCATTACAGTTACGTAGATTCTATTATTCATTGGATTATTTTTGAATAAAAATTTCCACAGTTTAGCTTAACGATTTGCAAAACGAAAAAAAAAAAAGTTTGATTTCTTCAAAAATCTTCAATAAAAAATTCATAACGTATTTTCAACTTCTAGAATCTACTTTAAAATCGCTTTTCAATAATTGCGAGCTCGTTGAGGGTGGATGTAAATCGTGTTTTTGAAATACGAAGAAATTGGTGGACAATGATAGCCGCGTTTGATAGCGGGTTTAAGGTTCAGAGGGCGCGAGAGATGGGGGGTGTTTCACCTGTAGGTGCACAGGTATGAATTTGGCTGAAAGTTGGCAAGCCGACTCGGTGTATCCCGCGGGTCAAAGGCTTTGTCAAGAACGTTGGGTTAATCACACCTAAGCTACCGAGGAAATTAATTAACGCTAGATGAGTAAGCCTGTGATTAAATCGCCTTCAAATCACCGGCCGTATAATGAATATTCTAGTACTAATCAACTCAAGCGCATTCCTTACGCAATTAAATTCAATCTGACCTTATATACGATATTATATATCATATCTGTATACAGTAGGTACATATACGGGTTTTCTTACCTATACGTTACCACCACCACCCGTCCACCCCAAAATCTATTGCTATAAAATAATTTTCTAGAAACAGGAAATAAAATCGTCGTACTGAGTTCGTTTATTCAATTTTCAATCGAAACATGATTATCAATTGTGGTTTTATTATTTTTCACGAGATACTAATTAGCTAGTATTTTCGAAAATAATTTAGAAATTATTTCACATTTTATGAAATTTGTTTTCACAACGATTTAATTTACCGAAAATAAAGTGATTTCTGCCCTAGGTCGTATCGTTGATAAGAAATTTTTTAAATACGGAAATAATATTGTAAAACAATGTGATTTTGGGACGAATCAATAATCTTCATCAAATATCACCCCTAATTTATACCAGGGTTGAATCATTCCCCAAAATTTTGAAGCAGTTACTGGATAAACTGTGCGGCTTTTTCTTCGGTGGGATGAATCCACGTAAAAAAATCTAAATATGTTACATATAAAACCAAAAGGACAAAAAAAAAAAAAAAAAAACGAGAAATTTCTAAAAATGCAGATAACTTTCTCTGTACCTATACCATTATTTTTCATAGAATTTTTAAACTCTGGTATAACGGTTGTATAAGTTTTTAGTTTTTCTTTCTTTTTTCCCTTCGGAAGATTTTTGTAGAATTCTGGCGCCGCGACGCGGGTGGTGGTGTGCTTCCTACGGCTAAGTCCAGCCTACTTTGGGTCCCTCTTTTGTTGACGTTCCGGAGTAGCCATTCAGCCATTGTGTTGTACCGATGTAACACATTGCAGAAAGCATTATATATACAGTAATACCCCCAAACCGTGGATCACTTGGCCATTGAAAATCGAAGCGAATATTTTCGGAATGTTTGATCTTGGACACACAATGCGAATAAGAGTTGGCTTTGTTTCACGCATATACATACCTCTATATACATATATATCAATTTTTATACGCGTCCTTCGAAGATCAGAAAAGTAGAAAAAAAAAAAAAAAAATTTTTAATATATGTATCACATGTCCTTTTCTTTCCTCGCTCTTTTGCTAAAAATATCGGTAAATATCAAAGCTTTTTTCATATTTTACGAGCGACGTAGATTTAGTACATAATTCGATTTCAAAAAACGGAAATGGCCTTGGAAACTCCTTTTTCCGTCAAGTTTATAACATTTTCAACAAACTGGCAAAAGTTGATGTGAAAAAAAAATCTTATTAAATAATGCCTTTTTTTCATTTTTTTTTTTTTTTTTGCAAGTCTGAAGCAATCAGTCATTTAGGTTGGGTTCTATTAACGTTCTGAATTCCTGCATCACAATAAAATATTTGCTTTTCAGCCACTCTGTTTGTATAGGTGCAGGGGCTCAAGGTCTTCTGTCTTTTTTTTTTTTTCTTTCTCCGCTTTTTCTCTCTTTTTCGTTTTTTTTCCTACTCTCTTCCTCCCTCTCGCTGATGCTCTCGCTCTCTCTCTCTTACTCTCTCTCTTACTCTTCTCTTTCTCGTGCCGCGGATCTTTCATCTCCAGTCAGCGTGTCTACTAGCATTTCTGAAAATATCAGTTCAAAACAACACGTGGTTGTTATATACTCCCACAACTTGCGCGTACACGGTCTCTCTTCATCATGTGGTTCAAAACTACATTGAAATTCATGCGTGGTTAGAAGTACGCATATTCGTCATGGTGTAACATTAAAACAATGATATTTTACACAAATCGTTATAACACACTAAACATATATTATAATTATATTTATAGATGAAAATTGTTCGTTGTTTTTCTTTTTTTTTTTTTTTCTATAATCTGACGCGGCCATTACTCACGCATTATACTGCATTATCCCGAATCGCGATGATAATAAAAATATATAATATATACTTGTTGTAGGCCCTTGTGATTGGCTATAATTCTTAATCTCAGGAAAACTAATAATAAAAATAATAATTAATAAGTTTTACTATGCACTCTCTGCTTTTCGTTCTTTTATAGTCACTGCGAAAAACGTATACTTTAATGCCGTGGACGGTGTTCGTAAAGAGGTGCAATAACCATATACCTATATATATACGCAATTGTAAAAACTTATTGTTAGGATTATAACAATCCTGGAAATCGTTAAATATCAATTTCTGCAGGTGCTAGGTGTAAAAGTAATAACGTAAATAGGTATTTACTCGTTTTACTCGTAGATAATTTCGAAGGGGGAATGTAAATTGGTCAAAAATTAGGAAATTTCATGTTGAAAGTATGAAAGTTTTCAAAAGTCCCTACATATGTGGTAAAAGTTAAAAAAAAAATAAAGTAAAAGACGAACGAACGTTGTGAAGGATAACGAAAATAAAAATTTCAGAACCATTTTGGCTACAATATATTATATGGTGAATATAATTCAAACGGTTACATGGAATTCTGGAGGATAGGGTTTCTAGTTTCAGGGATCCCGCAGGAATAATTTTTAGTATATGGATATATAAAGGGGTTGAAAAAAGCAACACTGTTGCACCCTACTCAACTAATCGAAGCTCGCCTACTGTGAGGGTGCGAAATAAGAATGAAAGAGAAAAACCAACGGTGGGGGGCGGGATACATGCACTGCCTATAATTTGCGGTTACCTCGCGATACGAAGGGGGTGCATACAGCACGGTGCAACAGTCCTTGGAATTCTTGTAAATCGTATTAAAAGGAACATGTAATTTTCATTTGATTTCTTTTTTATATATATATACACATATATATATTAACCATGCGGTTAAAAGAAGTTATAATTTTTTTCTCCTTTCGTTTATTTTTTTTTCTTTCCACCCTTACAATATGTAACACCTTCAGATTCTTATTTCTTTACAACCAAAACTTTTTTCTACCGCCGCATGTACAGAGGTACAATTTCATATCAACAGACTCGTACATTATGTCCTTACAACAGGTTACAAAGGAGTATAGGTATTTTTTTTTCCCGTTTCATTTTTTTCGTTTTTTCTTATATTTTATTTTATTTTATTTCATTTTATTTTTTTCATTATTTTTCACCCGTCACACATATTGCAACTGTGACGCGAGGGTGTTGTGCGTGCTTGGAACTCAGGCTAAATGGCTGAATATCTTGTTACAAAAGGGGGGGGGGGGGGGGGGGGGGGGGGGGGAAGAAAAGAAAATAAAAATGAAAATAAAATACGAGAGAAGTTTTAGGAGAAAAAAAATTACTTAAACCGGATACAGTTTGCCACAGGAAGTAAATATTATTCCCTACGTTTCTTACGCGACTCTCTAGCTCTCTCACTCTCTCTTTCTCTCATCACTGTAACCCAGAACTCCCAGGCCTTGACAATGCCGCAATTGTACCCGCTCGCGTTTACTCTGAAAATTTTTGTGAAGAGTAAGACTCTAATCTTTGTCCAAGCTCGCATGACAGACCGTTACTCTCTATCGCAATTGAAGTATTTTATGCAATGAGATAACATCGTGCAGATATACCCTTATTTCAATAATCCGAAAAATGATTTACTATAGAACTTGTCGTTATTACTTAATTAGACTAATACTCGATAACAAACATATAGCTAGATGGATTGGTTATTGAAATAGTATATTGTACACGGAGGGCGAAAGGCAGGGAACATCCGACGAGTGTCGTTCGCAAAACAATAATCATCACAATTTCACATCGCTACCACTCGCCGCCTCGCCGCAATGCGCGAAAATAGCACTAGTGCGTAAAGTAGAGTATTTGCGATGTGCGCATGCGCTAACTCTCGTTTTGCCCACTCTTCGGAAATAAGGTACCTTATGCACGCCACACAGGCCGCGGAAATCAAACTTTCGAAACAAGTGTTGCGAAAAAATGCATGTAATGCCAGTGCTGGTGGGATTTGCGATGAGCTGTTCTTCGCGAATAGTAGCAGTTCTATGATTTTCCAACATATTATGGACGCCAAATGATGAGCATTTTTCGCAACAAGTACATACGGCTGATATTTGAACAATTCGTCTTGCTCAATCGGTGATATTTGATTTTGCGGTGATCACGAGGTCCGGTTGGTATCGCGCCGGAGCATCCCTCTCAATTACGTCCTTGTTTCATAAAACTCCTAAATTACTTCTCCCAATTATACCATTAATAACGCTTGTGAATAAAAATCATTTTCTATTTGATCACCTGACAAATGCCATAGCTTTTAGCGTACATAAGGCGTCGCATTTTGGGGGCTCGTTTATGCAATATATTCTACAGTGAGCGTCCCATTGTCGGATACGTTTAGAACGTAAAATAAATTTCCTGCGGGGGGATGGAAAAAGAAAAATCTACGACTGACCAACGGCTAGCTAAGAGTAAAATAAACGCCCTTGCGAGTTTTTAGAAGAAAAAAAAAACCATTTCCAAGGACTCTTTCTCGCTAGGGCGGGACAGGAGACTAGGCTAGTCTAAAGCCCCCTTTTTCCTCCCCTTCGCCCCTCGAAAATCCCCCCGAGTAAAGACGGAGTTTACCGAAGGTCCCCGAACTACCCTGACTACCCTGACCACCCTGACCACCTTCAACTCCTCCCCCAAGCCTCGTCAGCCTTGGGGCGAGTCGATTCTAGAAATTCTCGAGGGGAGTAAGGGGCGTCCTGTGTTATGGCCGAGTTCAACTTGTTTTCTCGAGAAGTAGAATTCCGGGAAGTGAAGATTTATTTTTCTGAAAAGACTCTAATGGCGAGCTCCAACTAGCGGGTCGCGTCTTCCTCTAAACTAGTTGAGTTACTGCCTTGTAAGCATGACTCCCTCCCTCGACCCTTACTCCATTCTTTCACCCTCTACCTCGCCCTCTCCCTTTACCTCCTCTTCCTTATTCCTTAGTCCTGCATCCTGCCTCCGTATATACCTATGTAAACCGTACCGCACACAAAACCGAAGGATGCATCATACTAAGACCAAATTTTACGTAACCATGTTTCACGGCTTTACAGGACTGACTCCAACCCCAAAACGAACATCACATCACATTTATCTAATAAATAAAAGAGAGAAAAAAAGTATGGCGTTTCGAAACTCCAATGCATTGCTTTCATTTTTTAATTTTTATTTCTTTTTTTGCTAACTTGGAGTCTTTGTGTGGAAATTTTCCACCCTGCATCCTCAGGCGTCGCACCCTCTTATCGCATCTTTGATAATTGGGGAAAAAAAAAAGAAAAAAAAAAAAAAACCAAAAAGACAAAATGTATGAAAAATTTGTAAAAGAATGCAGCTGAGCGAAGAATTCCGACGCAGTGAACATGCCGAGTTATACCTATACTTTAGATATATATGTATGTATATACGTTGTATATGCTGTACCGTGGTGTTTCTACGTTGCGTTATGTTGGACGAAGCGAAGTCGATGTTTTTTGAAAAGTTATTAGATAGGGTGGCTAGAACAGCTTCCGAGGGGTGAAACCTGTTGCCAAACCTCCCCTTCGTCCATCATCCCCCTCGCCCCTGCCATACCGAGACCCCACCACCACCAACTCTCCCCCGAGAGTTGAAAAGAAACTTTTATCTTCCTTTTAGTTTGAGAAATAAAATCATCCCCAAGGAATGTAAATTGAGCGCGGTAGATAATTACTCCTCCGACGCTAGCAGATATATATATACATATATATATATACCAATACATATATATATATATATAATATATATATACATATATATATATATATATATATATATATATACATAATAGACATATAGATATATCTTCACCGAACGCTCCACGGTCCTTCTTTACGACCAATTTCTTATCTACGTTAATCTTTACTCGTATCTATTATCTGCCCATAGCATGGTCTATGGTTATAAAGATTGGCAATAATTCTTGGCCTTTTTAAATCGGATAAATATATATTTCATTAAAATAATGATCGGCATTATTCTTCTTTATTTTTTTTTCTCTTTTTTTTTTTTTTATCGAAAAACTACGTTATTGAATGGTTTCACACTCTATATGATCGCTGTACCATAGACAACGTCACGTATGACGTAGGTATATAAAGACGTACCATATCGGGCATCGAGAAGCTGTAAGTACCTGCATACTTGGATTCTTTAATTAACTTACATGTGTATATACATGCGCGGTGGTATCGTCGTAACGCGATACAAAATACAAGAGGATATGATAGATGATTAGTAATTAATCAATGAGATATAAAAAAAAGGAAAAGACAAAAAAAGATTACCTTACATTTTCTAATTAGATATAACATGCCTGTCTGAATTACAGGTAGTTAGAAGTTAACGGAGGTATGTATTATAGTATATACATAGACCGTTCACAATTGACTATATATATGCATACAGATATATAATTGAATAAAATTACCATTTTCATCTTTGGCAAGCAATTAACGTTTCCCTTGATTTATTCCGGGGCATAAATTATTTCAAGATGCACTAATTATTGCCGGAGTTCTATCCTACACGTGTGTGTGTGTGTGTGTATACCTACAGTATTTATATGTACAGCCTCACCGCGTTATATTATATACATATACGTATATAGATATACACTAAGCTCGAGGTATACATCCATCTCCTCGTATAGATACAAAGATGAAAGACTCCGCTCTTTCGGATAACCAAGAGTGGCCAAACTTCCCGTGAAGCGATAAATTTAAAAAACAATAGGAAACACCAGCCATAGACAATGGGAGAAATATAGGTATCGTTTCAGACCGACGGTAGGCGGAAGCGGTCTTTTGAGGTTATTCAAAACTGGGACATTTTTTTGCCTCCCATATACCCATACTTGATTCTCTTTTTTTTTTTTTTTTTCTTCTTTTTTTTTTTTTGTTTTGTTTTGTTTCGTTGCTTTTTTCTCAACATGGGATGATGCACCTTGTAAATATAAGGGTATTTTTCAACCTATTCCTTTCTTTCTTCATCACAAAAGTTTGCTCGTCTTTCGAACCATAAACGAGTCAAATGTTACGAGTTTTTAGTCATCGGGTCTCATGGTTAGATCCAGTCGAAGTCAAAGCATCTAATTCAAGGATTTCGATCCACCGGTGATTCGATTCCAGATATTCCATAGTCTCCAATTGTTTAGAAAATGACACTCTGTCCGTTGAACAAAGATAACTATTAGATACCACAAACGCGATTCGAGTAATAAATTTTTGACCGCTAAATTTTCAAGCTTACAAACCATTTTTTTCGTTACTGTATTGTCATTTTTTAGGACAAAAATCAACGCTTTAATAAATTCTTCGTCGCATACGGATGGAAGTTTGTTTTTGGAACAATTGGACACCCAAGTGTCTAAAGTCAAAGCCACAGTTGATCAAAGTCGTTGCATCAAGTGCTTTTACTTCGTCTGCACCCAACTGTAAGAAAAGCTCTGTTCAAGTGTATCTACCTCGTTTGGGGTAGGCTAGATATGTATACTCTTGGAAAAGCATAAGTAAATTTATTTTTTAGTGACGTTTGCCATGGCCATGAATGACGAGCTGTAATAATAGGATGAAAAGATTTTTGGTCATGGCTATTTCGGGTCTGAAGTAATTTGAGAAAAAAGTAATAATAACATTTTTCTAGAAATGATTTAGTCAGAACGTCCATCAGGTGTCGCGTCTTCAGCATGCTGTCCGAAAACGGTTCCCGCCCACAACACCCTGCTGCATCAGAACAAGACAATATGATTTATTCAAAATGCAATCTGTAGACGCTTGTGAAGGGGGAGCGCGAATGACGCGTAGACGAAAAGATGCCCCGCCAATGACCGAAAAATCACCTCGGTGAAACCAGTTCGCTAGAAAAGAAGAAGAAGAAGAAGAAGAAGAAGAAGAAGATGAAGAAGAGGGAGAAGAATTTCTTGGACATGACGCTAGAACGCGGAGCTTCAAGAGAGAAAGACAGAGAGAGAGAGAGAGAGAGAGAGAGAGATAGGATAAGGAGTGAGAGAGACAGACTTAATTACGTGGCATTTTTCGTGTCTTCTTTGGGATGCAGTCAACGCCGGTTCTCGATGAGAGAGAAGAAAATAGATAGCGAGATTAAATAGAGAGGGAGAGAGCGAGAGAAGGGGAGAAGGATAAAAGTTCTACGAGAATCTTGGTGGAAGGCGTGCCCGTTACCCGCATTATCGAAGTAGAGAAGAACCGGTGGATTTTCTTCTCTTCGCATCCTGAGCTGCAGCGGCACGCTCTTCAGTTTTACCAAATTATTTCTAAAACGATTTCGAGTCCTCATGGTCACCACTCACCCCCGCGACCATATGCCGCTCAAACATGATGAACTTGAAAAGCTGACGAGCTGACGAACTGGACAGGTAGGTAGATGGAACTTGTGCTCGAACGATCTCGCCTGCTTCGGTTACGGCTACTTCTGAAGAGAAAACTCTGCGACTCCCTGGAGAGAAGAGAAGACAGGATGAGCTGGCGGCGGAGGTGGAGATGGAGAAGGTGGAGATGGTGGAGGAGGTTCCATCCCCTAGAAACCAAACCGTTCCGCGGTCGCTCGTCTCCTTGCGGACGTATCAAAGTTGACGGTTCGACGGAGCGTATTGTCTACCTCTCTCTCCGGGCTAGAGTCGCCTAGACATCGCTCGAATGGATGAATAGGTAGATAGAAAGATAGATAGATAGATAGATAGATAGATGAATAATCTATTAGTCTGCTTGGCGAAGAATGTTTTCTATACTAGTGAAAAAATAATAAATAAATACAGTCATTACTCCCACGACACGATGCTGGAGTCTATAGAAAATGTCGTAAATTAATTCAGGAGTTAAAACGTCACGTTTCACGTCAAATATCATTCAGTTATCGATATTTTGATGCGATCATATTTACAGGCATGCTACGTTGCGATACCAACCCAGACCTCATGTTCACTGCAAAATCAAATATCGCTGATTGAGAAAAATAAATTTTTCAAATATCAGCCGTATGCCCTTGTTTCAAAAAATTCCATATAAATACAACATTTGGCGTCCGATACGTTGGCAAATCATGAAACTCATACTTTTCGCAAAGAATGGCACATCGCGATAGAAGTCATATCAGTTAGGTGCAGAATAAATATCGTGCTGTCGTTCAATTGGACATTACAATATTACATCAACGACCAATCCATACAGCTATAAATAATTTTCAAATGTTTTTCGGAGTTTAGTAGGTGTGATGCGATCTTGTGAATCATCCCTAAGATTATTGCAATTAGGGCGTATCTGCTCAGAATCAAAAACAACTTAATTAACTTTGAGGGATGATTTGAAAATATAAATGGACGATGAAGAACCATTGTATTTTCATTATTTTCGAGGGGATGTGGATGTGGATACTTCAAACAATACTAAAGCATGGGAAACGTAAGATCCCTTCGACTTTCTCCCTCGGCTGTCTCTCATCTTCCCGACACTCGCGCTCGGCGCCATTCGAATGAAATGGAAAGGCGAGTGACATCGACATCTCCGGGGCAACGGATAGACAGACATCCCCCAGCCTTCATACGCTCTTATCTATATCTACACATGCCTATATACAGGGTGAGGCGGTCAAAGTCGAACGCCTAATATAATCCGCATTTTTTTTTTTCTTATTTTCGTTTTCTTTTTTCTTTACGTTTCTGAAAAGAGTTGATGAAATTTTCTCTTGGATCGAATACTCGCTGAATTTCAACACGTTTTTTAACTGTACCATTAGAACATCGGAAAAACTTGGAAAATCTCTAGAAGAATATCATTTTTCATTAATTTCAATCATTCGGAATTAGAAAAAAAAAAAAAAAAGAAATTAAAATAATCACTAGGTGTGTAAAGTTGTTAATTTCTTATTTACATACACACAAAGCTGATTCCGTACATGGTATGTATAATATACACATAATCAATAATGCGTACATGGTTGCGTGTACGTATGTTTTATACACACATATACTATACATACATCCGAGAGTGTCGACTGCGGACGTATTCGCGCCAGGCGTCAGGCTCCCATCAGACCTCGGCGTGGCCGGAGGGTCAACGATGCCAAAGAGTGGCCGAGCCCCTCAAATTGATATCTCAAAACTAGGGTCAACTGTTATTCTACCGCCGGACAAATTGAATGCCGATATTTTCACAACAGTGCGAAGCCATCTTTCTTTAAAGACGAAGAAAAAATAAAAAAAAGAAAAAATTGAAATTCGTAAACGAACATGAAAATATCTCATACCCAATCTGGACCCTGACGATAGACCAATGTACCTACTTTTTGCTCGCAGCGGAAAGAAAGAAAGAAAGAAAGAAAGCGAAAAAACACGTAGAAAATTGACAATTTATTCCGAAAATTGCCGGCAACTACTCGCCTTACCTCGTCCTGAAGATGAATACCATGGATAAGGATAACGAGGATAAAGCGTATGTTTATCTGTCGATCTTAAGACTTCGACTTAAACTGCCGGCGTTAAATCATGCGGAAATATACGCTTAGGTTAAGTATAACAAGGAGAGTATCGTGTCTGATGGACAGATACTGGATCGACCTTGATCGGTAATTAAGTTTTTGCTGTGTCTCGCGGGTAATTAATGAATCCTGTTTTTCAACATTGCAGATCAATCTCTATACCGGTATATGCGATCTATAGGTATATGTAGTATACAAAGAGATTAAAGCGTTGGTTTCCACTCAAGTCAGTCAAAGCCAACTCGGCATACTCCAGGTTTTTCGTCTGTTTATTGCAGGCCGACCATTTGCATTTTTTCTATCGTTGAATTGATTTGCTTTCGGAAGACAAAAGAAAAGTGGATGGCCAGCCTGCAATGAACAGACAAAAAACCTGGTGTGTGCCGAGTTGGCTTTGACTGAGAAACCAACGCTTTAATCCCTCTGTATACGAACAGACATGTATACCACTTTTACGTTCAATTGAATGTGAGAATAGTAAGCAATTCGGTGGAAGTTCTCCGACTTGTTTCAAGCGTCTCAGCCTCTGACGGTGAAACACGAAAATGATCCTTTCAAGCTTGCATACTTTATCACTGGTTCGTTTAAAGTTACAGTGAATCGTTGTCGCGCTATTCTTGCGGTCTGAAAACTTGCAGGTAAAAGGTCTCACGGTAAAGCCGGAGAAACGCAACTTGGAGGTGAACAGGGAGGCTTGATTTTCAAGTACCTACCTACCCAACTTTCGCTTGGGGGCAATTCGCTAATTGCGTCTCTCTCTCGGCTGTTTTAATATTGCATACTATACTCTGTCAGTGTGTCAGTGTGCCGGCGAGTGGTTTGACTTGGCTGACAGCTCGAGAGTCGACTATACGATGGATTATAAAAATTTCATACGATAAAGTATTCACGCGCAACGGGTGGGGCGGGGTTCTCTATCTATTTTCAATACACGAGAATTCGATACCCCCGGCGAGATGTCCCTTAAATAATTTAACATCGGTAATGATTCTGCCACCGTGGCTTTTCAGTGGATATATCTATACACCCACACCAAGCCCTGAGATACATCTATAAAGTGCTTGGAGTCTATCCGCCGTTGCAGCCATTCACAAGAACAGAACAAGAAAACGGCAAACGAAAAAAAAAATCAAAGAAGATCTACCGACGAACTTTTAGCTCTGCCTTGCTCCATCCTTTTGACTAATTCTCAACGTCGATAAAAGGATCCTCGTGAAATTTGGCTCTCTACGGTTTGTGCATTCAATAATTTACCACCATACCATAAAATGACTTTGGTAGAGAAGCCCACCTCGAGTTTGCCGATGATAAAACCAACTGGCCATTCGAGTAGTGAGTACGTACCGTCGTTCAAAATTGGTAAGACGATTTTTAACCCCAATTTTCACATCCTTATTTTTATCATTGAGACTCGACTGGTGCAGGACATCTCGTCTCTTCCTCAAAGCGTGATATCTACTTATTTTTCGTCTCTCCAGAGATGGGGATAGTAAGCGAGAGAGAGAGAGAGAGAGATGAGGAGTTTGGAAGGGACGGAGGTGTGTCCAGTCCGTGGAGATGAGAGGAGAGGAAAATCGGTGCGTGTGTAGAGGGACTCTCGTCTTAGGTCCCCACGGTTACGACACCCGAATTCTGTGCAGTATTGACGTATTTTGAATACAGGGGCGAGAGAGAGAGATGGAGAGACAGAGAGAGATAAAGACAGAGAGAGAGAGAGAGAGAGAGAGAGAGAGAAGACAGCTCTGCCGAGGACCATCAGCGAAGTCCACGCGCTCAGTTTCGGCAGAGTATGGGTGTGTCCTCGCGTCTTCGTCTCGCGCTATGGTCCACCTCGCTCCCTCGCGTCCTCGCCACCCGGACTCTCACGTCTCTATATATCCATACATACTTACACACACTCCCTATCCATCTCTCTCTCTCTCTCTCCTTCTCTCCTAGCACCCTCGCACCAGCCGCCACCCCACCAACCACCCAAGCCATCCAAGCCGGGCTAGATATCTCCATACGCCACTTACCGAGACCAGGGTGTTCTCCGCTCGCCATTTTACTCAGCCAATGTTATGAACCTTCGTTATATATTCACCAGTGGTCAAGACACAGGTGTGAATGATGAAGGAACGACCATATCCATACAGTCGCTTAAAACGTTGAATCTACTCGATTCCGTTTATGATACCAACGTGTAACTAGACTCTTCAGGAATAGTTTTCACCTTTAATGAACCTTGACTAACATCCGAGAGGACCTTGATCATTTCCTTGAGCGTCACTGGACCTGGTTTTCGCGTGGCAAGGACCACGAGCCGATGCCAGGGGTGATGTAGAAGGAGGTTGCTGGTGGTGGTAGGAGTAGGAAGCGACGGTGGTGGTAGTGGCCACCCTCGCTGGTCTGCAGAATGTTGTCGCTGGAGGCAGCGGTCGTGGGGTGGCCCAAGGGTGGTCCGAGGGTGGACTCTAAAGTCCACCGAAGGGGAGCCCTACAGCCACCGAGAGCAAGGGAGAATTTACGCCTGGCAGCGAATTCCTACCGGGCCTCATATCACGAACACGCACACACTCAACCTACGAAAATTCTCATACACCAGACTCGGAGCTACAGATCGTTCCACAGAGACTCGGTGAAACTACCTTTATCAAACTGAATTCAATTTATACTCAGCTTTTCAATTCCACAGAATATCACTAACGTCTATAATCACGTCACCGATGGTACTCCGTCTCCTATCGTCGTAGGTATGCCCTAAAGCCGACTAAAAATCCCTGTTACGTCGAAAAAGAATAATCAACAGAGTAAATTGGTCCACCGCGGAATACAAGCTGTAGCCAATTCAGTCACGCACTGCCACAACAGTAAGGCTGGCTTTGTATTCACGAGCGTGTAAATGGTGACAAGAAATACTTTGGTGATGAATTTTTAAGGTGAAGATTATAAGATTTGGTAAATATTGAAGTGAACTTTCACCTCGATATAAACTAATGAATGAATAATTGAATGAGTGAATGAAGATGATGATGATAGATTATTGTTGGATATCGCAGAATTAATCTGGAGGTTAGAGTTTCGGTGGAACTTCCTGTAGGTAGATGTTGAAGGGAATATCCACGCGTGGCTCCTCTTGCGTGAGGCTTGACACACACTTAGGTACATACATACGTAAGACTTGGAGTCGTACGTGACGGTGGGTTGGCCATAGCACGTCATAGGAGCGGCAACACCAGCCGGGCAATCACGCGCAAAGACAAACAGAGGCTGCGGACCGCTGATTGCTGAAGAAGAAGTCCTCTGCGGCAGTCGTCGTTGTCGTCACCACCGCGGATGCCGCCGCTCTCCGCACCCTCCTTGGGAAAGCGCGGGAGGTAGATTCAACGGCGAAGGAAAACCGTCAGGCAAGTCGAGATGCTGACGAACGCGGAATACCAAATCGAAGACGTGCCCCCCCTCACCCCTACCATCCCTCGAAAACGGCCAGCTTATTCGATAAGGTCAGCGAAACGAGTCCCTCTCCTTTCTCACCCAGCGCGAAACTCGTATACCTGCTCGAATTTATCTACGGAGTAAACGGCTGATTGCGATTATTGGGTCGGCGAGTGACCCTCGTTGCTGTTTCTTGTCAATCAAGTCACCCACAGCGTAAGAAGGAGGAAAAGTAGAAGAAGAAGAAGAAGAAGAAGAAGTAGAAGAAGAGAAAGAAGAAAAATGAGAAAAAAAGAAAACATGATGGTTTACGCGAAGGAGATGCACACGTGTGTCTTCGTCACAGATTTTTCGCGAAAACCTTAACGTTAGATGTCAAAAGAGCGGAAATCGAGGTACAAGGCGGGGGGATCTGTTTCGCTTGTCCAGGGCCTCGCCTCCTGAATATTCTAAGCTCTAAAAGCTTCCCTCCCGCCTCCCTGCCCGCCGCTACCGTTCGCCCTCGCGTTAGGTACGGAGGGTCCATCAGGTCCATAACAAGCTCTCTCTATCCTAGGCCTCGCTCTTCGCTTCGCCACAGCCGCCAGCGCAAGGAGGGAGACCGAGAGCGAGAGTGAGAGTAAGAGTGAGAGTGAGAGTGAGAGTAAGAGCGAGAGTGAGAGTGAGCGTGAGAGTAAGAGTAAGAGTGAGAGTGAAAGTGAGAGTGGGAACGAGAGAGAGAGAGAGAGAGGATAGACACAACCCCCGCAAAGCCACCTCTCACCACCCCCAGCCAGCCACCCAGCCATCTCCTGGTAGCTCGCTCGCTCGCTCGCTTGCTCACTCGCTCTACGCCTACGTTAGGTAAATTCGGTGTAACGTTGAGGGTGTTGGGGGCCGATGGGGACCAAAGGGGAGAAGAGATGGTTGGGGGGGAAAACCACCCCGGGGGTGGACCTCCTGGTGATCGATAGCCACACACACGCGTCCATCTCCCCTTCCTTCGTAAACCACCACCGCCTGCCTCTTCTCTGCCCCTTCTCGACCCCCGGCCACCTCGGCGTCTCAACCTCGAGAAATCGAACTGGTCTACGGTTTTGGACTAACCGTCAAACTCTGACAAGGACTCGGCGTTCAATTACAAATCATCTTCAACGATACAACAAGCTGATGCTTGAAATTTATACATAAACTGGTCCACAAGTTTCGTTCGGGGAACGTTTCCCTCCGAACCTTTTCAAAACGTTTCAAATATTTGTGGCCAAGTGGAAAACAACGAGAATGAATGATGTGTGTCTTCGAAGTACTCAAAGTCAAATCTTCCGCCCGGATTTCGTTTCAGAGAAAACCATTTCCACTAAGGATCATCAATTACTCGGGGATACATACTTTGTGAATATTCGTGTATGTAGGGTAAAGCTCCCAGGTAGCTGGCAGGCTGGTGCTCTGGTAATAGTTGTTCAGGTGCCCGACCGGATTAGCGACTAATCCGTTGCGTAGATTTGCACTAGTTCAAGATTTCCCTAAATTCAGGACGTTCAGATTTTCCGAAATCGCCGGACCCCAACGCACACGGACCGGCGAGTGTCCCTCTTATTCTGGTATCTGCTACGAGTCTCGGTCTCCTTGAGCCGTGGTAATTGGGCCTTCCCACAAGCTGTTAGCGTCTCTCCACGGGCACATTGGATATACGTGTGTTGTGTGCTTCGAAGCACACGATCATGCGTATACCCTCCACTCTCTCAAGTTACACAACAAAATCCTGCGCTTTCATGCCTCACGTTTTGTCTTCGGTGCTGCAGTGATGGGGATGGAAGAATGTGAAACCTGCTATGGTTCACATGTCTTGACTCTTGCCTGATTATATTTGAATAGACTTGGTGGACTGCTCTGATAAAGCTGCGGGGGGTTCTCGAAAGATTATTTGGACGCATCCAGTCAAGATGTTCCATTGAAAGGAATAGGCCCTTAAATTCCTCCAGCGTCAAAGGTCACTGTGACTGCAGGGTTGTGTCGGTGACCCTGGCACACAGTAGGCACCATGGCGTCGTTGGAGTCCGAGCAGTCCCCGACCGCGGGTAGGATTATCGGTGGCAACTGGGAACCACCTTCAGCTATAGTGCTGCGATTCTCTTCGGTGTGGTACACCGCCTGGCCACGCGTAACTAATTACGACATCGCGAACATATTTCAAAGTAAAGAGGGGCGAAATATCCACCACGCCACACCACACCACGCCAGGCCACGCCACACCACACCAACCTTCGAAACGACGTGCCGTGTAAGCCTCGTAAAAAAATATATATATTGTACCAGGCTACTGTTTGAGTGGCATTTCGAGACACGTGTTGGCGGCATGTTTTACCGCTGACAACCTCCGAAGACTAAGCGAATGTACTTTTTGTTTTCCATTCCTTTTGCTCGCAGATTTTAAACAGATGTGGAGAAACGCTTATCGCTACGTTTTACAAATAAATCCTTTATTTTTCACACGGAAGTACCTACTCGTTTCGTAGAAAGATCACTTCTCGCTCTATAATATCCGGAAAACAGATCCAAATAAAGATGCAAGGTCTGTCCGGATTCTGCATAGAAATCATGGGCACGAGAAACTGCAATTTAAACTTTCGCTCATATACTTGACACTATGTATTTTCGATGATGACATGCTTTTCTGAGGTCGTGAAAATCCATCGAATTTCCAGTCCTCGAATCTTCTCATAATTTTGTCGATAAATATCCCTAATTGGTTCAAACCTCATGAGAAAATTCTTGAGGTCTGCACTGGAGGAAATGAATTTCTGGGAATGTGGTTGGCCAGGAGCGTGTTGCCCGAGAGGCTGAAGGTGTAAATTTGGAATCTCGTTTAAAATCAGAAAATAGTTGTAAGGTAGAGTGATGGGAGGATGGTGTTTGCGTAAGGTAACACAGACTGAGAGCGAAGGAAAGCGGCGTCGGGTTCCTCCTAGTCGTACGCCTATTTGGACCAGGCGCGCAAACAAATCCTGTTTCGGTTCTTCGTCCCGAGGGATGGGACGGGCCTCGCTTCAGCGCCATCTTTTGCAGGAGATCTCCTCGCTCCTCGTATCTAGAGAACATGAATAATTTGGTCTACTTTGCCCGGAAGGAGATCATGGCCGCGAGACACCGTCCGCCAAAACCCGAAGAGAACAAGCGAAGAGAGATTTTCACTCTGAATCATCGCAACAATATAGTGCATTGTTGCCTTATGAACCGCCACTTCTTCCGTGGAAGTTATTTATCCCGACTGAACCCAAATGCCTCTTTTCGTTTATCTTAACTTCCGATTTTCCCTCGTGACAAACTGCACAACGCTTTTATTCATTTTTTTTTGTTCCTCACATTTTTTACGCCGCAAAATGGTCGAGGATGTCGTGATGTACGTTCGACCCTAAATTGTCGGGCATATAGATTTTTTGAAATTATTTTACCCCCTGTTCAGCGGGCGAATCTATAATTTGATAGTTTCATCGGGTTTCAAAAATGTCCAACTTTTAAATCGCCCTGTACACGTTCACGTCAAATTGACAATCTCCCGGTGTACCAGACAGCGGAGCGAGTCTCAGGCTTGTGCGCCCTAATCGCAAAGGGCATTAGCTAACTTGGCTCGACGAAGCCGAATGAGAGAGACGCGCAGCACGGACTTGGGGTCCGAGCCAGACCGGGCCTGTGTTTAACTCTCGAAAATGACCGAGGAGGCTCAGCTGCAGTAATTGAGAAAATAAAATTAAAGAATAAAAATGAACGTCCGCGTAATCAACGAGTAAAAAGATCACGAAGAACCATCAGCCTGAAGCTCGTGCAATTTTCGTCGGTTTCTTTAACAACTATTTTAGGAAAAAAGTACCCCTCGTACAGGAGGAGCATCGACACACGGCTTCGGACTTCCACCTTGTCATCCCCGGTCCTAGGTACCTCGAAGTGCTTAGGTTTTCTTTCCTCCCCGAGAATCGTAGCCCTGGCAAAGTCGACGCTTCGAATACACCCCCTAGGTTCAAGCCTAACCACCCGCTGTGTGCACCGTTGTCGAAGGGACAATGGTGTCCAACGGCTCAACGACAATCGCTCTGAAATCCTGACGGTTTTACTGTCGCTAGAAATCCATGCAAAATATACGGCTGCTGTGAATGGGCTTTTTGGACAGTGCGCTGCAGCGAGGTAAATGTATGTTTCCGAGAAAATATTTTATTTCTACAAGGCGGTGTTACCGCTTATTTCACGAATTAATCTTGGCTTGACTTCGCCCTTCCACGACACGCTGTAATACAGTTAGTTACTCGGAACCAATCGTGTTGGGAATTGGCTAATTGCAAGTCCTGTTTCGCTCCCCATTTTAATAGAGCTTCACACCTGACCTGGATTTTATATTAACCGTATATATGTTTATATATTCCAGGACAAATTGTACGCTATATGGTTTCGTCAGAGTGATTCTTTCATACGAAGGGTTTCCTCGATCGTGAAAGTATCGAAAGCGATACCTTATTGTTAGGTACGAGTAACACGAGATTTGCGAACCCCATTTTTAACCTCATCCTGACAAGGAAAAAAAAAAAAACAAAAAAGTTACGCAACGCGAAACGATCGCCACTTATATTATTCCCACTCGTTCTCTCTTTCAAATTTTCTTACAGGGAGACAAAAGAAAAATACGTGGTAAAAATTGCAACAAAAAAAGAATAAGAATAAGAAAAAGAAAAAGAAGACACCATTTTACTAAAACAATTTTCGAGGTAACCTGCAGTTTGGAAGAGAAGCTTTTGAAGGGCTGAAAAATCAATCACCGGTATCTCAAGATCTTCAAGACTTAGCGAGGATTCATTAGGACGATGTTCATTAGCGTTTGAAACTAAGTGTTCCATCAGAAAGCTGGCATTTTACTACCTTCACCACGAACGAACAACCCTCGCCGTTTTCACTGCACTGCAGTGCATTATGCCTAACCCTCTTCGTCTAAGCTCTGATTATCTAGCCTATGCCACTGACCAGAGTTTTTCAGCTTTGACCATAAATAGGCCTAAGAAAGTCCGCTGGACAGTTCCTTTCATTGTCTTCGCTCATCGGGTGGCCGCCACTAGATCGTCACGGTTTTCAAACGCAAGGCCAGTCGGGGACTCGGGGTTGGCGGTAAGAATTTTGCACTTGAATGGAGATTTACCGATACGTAAACCGCCCCTATGTATCCTCATGTAGGATATACATAAAGTATATATCAGGGTGATCCTTAATTTGATCATTTTCGAATTTCAATGCTCCTATCGGTCAGGACGTCTCCAAATATTACGTACAAAAGAATGTAGCAAAAACCCCAGGCTCCTATTTCAATCCTAAGTACTTACCTCCCCAAAGTCTTCGGATTTTTCCATTCGAGCTGATCGTGAGGTATCGAAATAATTGATAGCTGTACATATCTATAGACATGCAAATCACAATACACCGGTTGATTTTCGGATTTGATTATTAGTGACGTGGAATATTAACCATAGCTAGAGCTACGTGCTCCGAGTGAACACCGTACACGGTTCTTGGTAATAACTTAATAACCAATCGACGAAATTAGTATTTATTTTACTTTTTACTGCTAATCGCATTACCGTATTCCTAGAAGCATAAGCAACAATCAACGAGCTTGCTATGGAGAGGTAAGCCGTCCATTGTGCCTCGGGTTCTTGCAATTTTTATTGCTTTAAGCCGCAATATTATTTTAGGCTTTGTGAGGATCCAAAGGCAAGACCAGTACTCGCTTTTACAATTTGGAGGAAGAGCCTAACTTTTTGTTCTTCGAATACCGTTATATTTATCGAGAAATAGGATTACATTATTTTAGGCGCTATTTGTTATCACGAAGGAAACGAGAAGCTAACACACATGATATCGAGGTAGTGAACCGCATGAGAATCACTGCAGGCTAGATGTCCGTCGTTAAAAGTTTTACCGCAGCCTTGAACGTCCTTAACACATGGCCTGTACTGATGGAAGATGATCTTCGTTCGACTCTTCGTATCTCGGTCTGAAAATCAGAATGAAAAAAAATAAATAAAGAAAAAAAGAATGAAAGAATGAAAGTAAAACGGTACGAAAGAGTTCGCGAAGAAATTGAAAGCGACAGATAGATTCTTGCAACCCTTTGAAGGGGGAATTTGAAACGAGATATAAAGAACGCCGCACGCAAGGCAACGGGCAAAGGACTTCTACGTAGGGGTATATTCTGTATTATAAAGGAATAACTGAGGACCAGCCCACCTCGCCATACCCCCGCGTATCTTGAGAAAAATGTATTATGGGAATCGAGGAGGAAGATCGAAGGAAGAAACGCGAAGGAAGGACTTGAGGACTCGAGGACCTCTTCGGCACACTCGCTCTCGCTTGCCGCGTGCCCCATAATCCTCTGCGAGGATTCGCGATCAGACAAAACACACAGCCAGGCCTTCAGGCACGCTCTCTGAATAGAGCTCCTGTGATGTTTCTAATGCGAAGCTTAGATTCACTTCGGGATCGCATATAAACGAATGTCAGCGTCATCAAAGACGGGTACGGCCTGCCAAAGGACGACAAGGTTGAGGTATTTTTTCCAAATTTATAAGCGACGAAGAGAGAGGAATAGAAATGGTCGGAAAATATATTTCAACAATTATTTGACTGATATTGATACCAAGTAGACGACTTTTGCTGATAGTTCAATGAAAATAAGTCTTTCATCTTCTTTCGAAGAGATCTTCCCAAGGTGCGTTTGCACCCCAACCAAAAGGACCCAGTAGATTCTAGCCGAACCGTATGCCGAATGGAGCGTGGCGTGATTTTGATAAATGCTTCGGCGGACCCTTCCGCGTTGCAAGCCCTTCTTCTTACCCTCTTTCTCTCGTTTTCCGTCTGTCTCTGGGTTCCTCTCCCTTCTATCACCCAACGTTACGTTAAGTTACGAGTTAGGTGATGCAGGATGCAGTGGAATTCATCTAATCCGACATGCGTACCTACGTTTCCCGCATGAATATGCATCTGGTGGTTAATGCGATTTGATTCATGTTCGAGAATCCCACAGGGGCAATGAAGTACATTTCTTCGCACGATTAGGGCGGGAACTGTAACGACCTTATTTTTAGATCATATTCATGTACAGCGATTGATTTATCGCAATTAAATCAAACTTTTGATCATCACGGAGTGTCAATGAGTATGAAAAACACGCGAGGACGGAATCAGGAAGGAGAAGTCTTCAAAGACGGAGGGCTAATTCGAGAATGAAATTCCTATGGTTAAAGACGTTTTTTCATATCACCATTATGTCCAAAGTAAATTGCACGAATCGATTAGAATAAAGTATGTACCTTGTAAATATGTATATCCTGTACGTATATAAACATAAAGTTTACAAGGAGCACGTAAAGCGATATTTTATGGTTCGAGCTTAAATTTCAGTTCTTAGAATCGTGATGGGAGCGTATGGTCGTAAAGCAATTAAAATTTTGCTTAGGCAAACACCACCACCGTGGGCTGCTAGCCGCCTCTGTCGCGTCGTGCCGTTCCGTCGTTGAGGGTAATTCAGAATTTGAAAGGGGGACAATTTCGAAAAATCATAAACTTCAAGAAGGATATTTTAACGGTACGTTAAACCATTATATATCTGTCCATGCCGATGTCGATGTCGATGTCGATGCTTATATTAATTATTCCAGACTGTCCATAATTTTCAAAATTAAATGCCATTATACACGAGCCCTTTGAAGCCACCGCTTTCTAGATACGCCTAGTTCCTCTATAATCATAGTCTTTTCTCGGCTTGGCTATATCCCCTTTCTCCTCAAGCTCCCTCAACCGCCAATAGTCTCACTGTCTTATACACGCATATTAGAATTTTCAAAATACATCGCCGGACTAGGAGGGATGGAATTATTATTATCAAAGCATCTTTTCCGATCGAGAAACTACCGCCTTTATAGATTCCCGAAAAAAGGATACACTCCATGCATCAAATCTCAACAAAATCTGGTGTACTTTGAATAATGCGTAGATCCGTGATTGAGTTTAGTAAAGGGATGGAAAAACGCCTGTTCAAAGACGCGATAATATCTCGTCAACCCTCCACAACATTGAGATGAAATTTCGTCGTTTGTTAAGGGTAACAGTTCGAAATTTCTTTGCTATGGAAAATTTTAGCCCACTTTCATAGGACAGGTTGGTTTATTTTTTTTTCGGGAAGAAAATGAAAAATGAAATCAACCAGAGAAAAAAATAGGGAGATGGTGGTAAGTAGGTAGACACCCTTAGCACTGGCATTGCTCCATTCAGGGAAACCGGAAGGCACCTGTGCCCACCGCGCCACTCCGGTGGGCACTTCCTGTATCGAGGGTAACCAGGTTAATCCCGACTGACCCCCACGTGCAGGTTGGTCCGCATGCAACCTGCCCACAAAAAAATATTCCGGTCCGGCACGCGACCACACCGGCGCCATGCCACCGAGTGACAAAAAGGTCCTCTCCTTGGGTCGGTCCCATACTTTGGGACTTACGACCATACATGCATACTGCATACACCTATGACGGTGAAACCTGGGAGCGTTTTAAACTCCGGGTTCATTCTCTCGACTTCGGACGATCTTTTACCAATTTTCCGCCTCACATCGATGCCTATCGAACAGCAGAGGTTGTATCAAAAGGGTTGTTTCGAATAGAGAGAACTCGCCCCTCGAAACGTCCAGTTGATCAAAATTCGGGTCAGTTCTCGTGTTTTCTTTAATTTGAATAATTTTTTTTTTTTTTCTTCATTCTGAATTCTAATGCAGGTATATTTCCATCGCTGCAGTAGGTGTGCACGCGTGAACCTATGGAGGTATGAGAGTTCTGAAAATTTTGGATGTAGGTCGTCTTATTCACAATTACAAGGATATCCTGTCTATAGATTTTGAAAACACACATGCGTGAAACTCTCGCATGAATGAGAGCCGAAGACCTGCCCAAGGTACGCAACGCACTTGCTTCTGCCGCCCCAGGCCTCTGGAGACACCCACTTCCGGTCTACACTGAGATTTCGGGTCTACACCCTAACCCACCTACCCTGGGCCACAACTGTCATTTTTAGGAAACCTGCCGCTGGCTCTGAGCGACAAGTTCAAAAAGTGCTTTCGACTCGTTATCAAAATTTTAACCATCATTTTCCCACCCTTTTTCGGATCCGATGTGGCGATGATTTTCGGAATGATCCTGTGAATCTCAGACTTTAACGTCTTATGCCTTTTTTGAAATAATTCGTCGAGTTTGCCTGACAATCCTTCCATCTTTCTGTTCAGTTGAAATTAGCAAAAGTCACTTTTAGACGAAATTCAATAATTTTCTTATCGCCAAAGGGGACGAACCCTTTCTCATTCGTAGGTGTGAATTTCGCCCTTGCGAAAGTGCAGGTGATTTTCTGAGGGTGAAAAAAATGTCTATTTCATATCCAATAGGATATCGAAGTCTAGATTCGTGTTGTAACCAACCCTTTCCATTCGCGGTGGTTGACAGGCTCGTGTGAGCTCGTAATTTATACTTTATACACGAGCGGTTGCGCAACGTGCGGGGATATACCCGGGGAACGTTTGGAAAATCAAAGGATCGGAGAATCAGAATGGAGTATCTTAGGTTGCAGGAAAGCGTAAGCGAGACCCTGGCAAAGTGACAGGCGTTTCCCTCCTCGCTTTCTTTACTTTTTTTTCAAAATTTCTGAAATCCAACTCTTGCCAGTCGGTCCCCTACTCGTTCCCACGAATCCTTTGCTTTACCGCATGAAAAACTACGTGTTTGCACCGCGTCAGGGAACAACGCTCAACTACCCCTTCCAAAGATTCGTTTCACAAAACCGGGAAAACTCAGTGAAAACTTATCACCAGGACAAAAGGGGGACCCGTACCGAAAGGAGAACTCAAAATGGGGGAAAAGGATTTTCGGTCAAATCTTGATGGACGTATATGAAATGTGAACGAGCTACGGAGAAACGATGAGGATTCTATATACTGGAAACAGATGTTCGCTGCTTCACCATTTCAAGATCTTATACAACATATAACGTTGACAAAACGAATTCTCTCAAAAACTGCGAAAGGATTTCAAGTTGACGTGAAAAAATGGTGAAGACATTTTTACTCAATCAATTTTAACCAATTCTTCAAACAAAACAGATTATTTTCACCCTGTGAAAAAGGTACGCGAATATATTCAAATTACATCCGCAAATGATCTAGAAAAGTTCAAGCTAGAGTAGAGAACTCAAAATTTGGAAGCTCAATATTTTAAATGGAATTAGAAATGTTCCTTGCGTCATAGATATTCAGTTTTTGAATTCGAACTGTTCTAGTCGTAATCCGAAGACATTCACGAAGCTTCTTTTGAATGCAATGAAAATTATTTTCCAACTTTTGTCAAACGTCAAACGATTTGTATCCGCGAGGCTATATCTCAGGGATTCCAATATTTGCACTTCCGTTTCAAACATCGAGAGATAGACGGCCCAGATATGAATGTGTACATCGGTATTGTACGAAAAGTTATATCAGATTTTAGTATCCGTTTCGAAAGTCCCATCAAGACACGGTGGCGAAATTTAGGTAGGTCTTTAGCCTTTTATCTTTCGCTGTCTTTTATTGCCCAAGCACATTCGCCAAATGAAGTAGAGATTTACCGCGTTTCAAACTTTGCCAATTGAAAGTGAAACCAGAATCACTCTAGATTCTGCCTTGCTCTAGTTCTGGGTTCTACATTCTGCCAAAGACACGGTGAAATCTAGAGCCATATGATCCTAATTCCAAAAAAGAAAGCTAACTCTATAGAGACGGAAAAATTCCAACGTATGTGCTCATGATTGACTTTGGCCAGCTACTCCCCACGTGGAACAATGTAGCACACAATACTTCCATCGAGGGTTGCGCTTGACCGGAAAATTGGCCAGCAGCTGATTGGGGTTTGGCACCACATGGATTACACTTCGAGGATCCCCTCGGAAATTTCAGGCATATGGAATCGCGGTGAATTCGTAAATTCGACAATTATTTCGTTGATTTCACGTTGCAGAGTTCAATGCTGGCTGTTATCAGATTTTCAGTAAATCTTCTTTGTCAAAAAAATAATAATTATTGTTTTCTGGTAAAAACTCGGCCTGAATTAATGGATCTTTTTATTTTCCTTTGCTCATGTTTCGTTCTATTATTATAAGTAGGTATAAAAATGATAATTTCCTTACGAACGATTGGAGAAAAAAGAAAAAACAATTTATAGCTCGTAGCAAAAGTATTTCATGTTCAATTTAACGCACGCAAGGGAAACGGGCGTCGACGGGCGTTGACTTCGCCCCATTAAACCATCCGCCGCGTGTATAAAAATGCAAATATCTTCCCGAGTTAAATCTGTACAGCTGTATATATATACATATATATACATATATATATATATATATATATATTTAGCATATAATATATAAATACCTATACATATGAAACACCGCGTGGCACGCTCGAAGAAAAATCGATTAGGTACTCGATGAGTTACACCGCTTACCCCGAACCACCCCAATCCACCTCCTCGTTGAACACAGGGAGAGAAATCACCCCATCATCAGGTTTATTTAATACAACGCCGGCTCATGAAGACCGGGGTGGGTTGTGGGTGGGTGGATGGATGGCAGGGGGTAGGTAGGTGTGGGGTGAAGCCAGCAACCTGTTGAGTCCGACAATATCGCGTTTTTACTAATGCTCCTCTCACCACAGCCGCGGCTGCGGCTATGAGGGTGAAGAAGCCAGGGGCTGGGGGCTGGGGGCCTGAGGGTTGGGGGTTGGGGTGTGGGGTAGGGCTTGGTAGGGCAACATTTTTAGCGGATGGGTTAGCTCTCTTTTCCTCATCCTACCTCGTGTTGCCTTTGAACGGCTGACGAGCAGTTTACCGCTTGGGCGACAGGGTGCGAGAGACAGCCGGTGAGAGGAAGAGGGCGAGAGAGAAAGAGAGAGAGAGAGAGAGAGAGGGGAGTGAGAAAAAAAATATGGGGAGATGATGAGGTGGTGTAGGTTAATATTATCAGGCGAGGGTGTATTTTTTTTTCCTGCATATTTTTTTATTTTTTTATTTCTCATACTTTACTTTTTATTAATTGCATTCAATTATGCATTTATATTTTCTCTTTACATGTATTATATATATAATGGTCATTTAGACCGAGAGGTTTATTTTTTAAACTCCCATTTATACAATAAACGAAATTCTTCACAGTTTTGAGGGTTGAAAATTAACAAAAAAATCTGTGAGGTTATTCGCATTTACTTTTTTCACACGTCGTCTATAGATAGTACGATTCATTCATTATTTCTGTAATTAGCAGGAATACGTCATAAATTCTTACACTCCAGCATCGATTTATTGGATTATGCGATTTCTCACCCTCTCCCTCTCCCGTCCCTTCCCTCATACCTAATTGCTAAATAAAAATGAAATAAAGTCTGAAATAAAGTTAAGGTTCTAATATTTTCTCTCAAATTACGTTTTTTATTCTTCTTTTTTTCTTTTTTCTTCTCTCTACTTTCACTCTCTAAATGTTCCCCCAGCGTCGAAAAATGGGAATGGGAATGGGGTTACGGGGGTAAAATTTAGCGGACGGGTTTGCACCCCCGCTAACAGTTTAACCCTGCTTTTGGAGGGGGAGGGGGAGAACGTAGAGGAACTTTAGTGGGACGGGGGCAGGGGGTGAGGGTGAGGGTGAAAAAAGAGAGAGAAAGAGTGGCTTGGATTATTTAATTTCGACGGGCGCTTGCAGGTTGTTACGCTTGAAATCTCGGCTTATTCGTGTTCCCTCGGCCCTTACCTCAGCCGCCCTTCTCTCAACCCTTATACAGGCGAAACGGACACGACAGCTTAACTCTTTATCTTCAGAATAATAAAAAAAAAAAAAAAAATACAAGGAAAATAAATAAAGAAGAAATTCCCGCACTTTCAACGAGTGACTACAGCAATCTACACGCCACAAGTTTAACACGCCTCTCGACAGTTAGGTACGTTTCATCCCCTCGACCGTACATAAAACTTAAAGCAAATCTGCAATTTCATAACCATTTCGTAAAAATAATTTAAAACGTTACTTTTTTTTCTACTCAATTTTTATTTTCATTTTTTTCTTTACAATTTTACCGTAAAGCGATGACAAAAATTGTCGTTTTGTTTTTTGTTTTTTTTTTCTTTTTTTTTGTATTTTGCTTATTTTGGAAATTTGTCACTCCAATGCTCGCAATGAAGAACCAATTTCTATTTTGTTTTTTTTTTTTCTCTTTTTTTATCTAATGGTTGTGCATTCGCTCTTCCGTGAAGCCGGATCGAAACCAAGATTGTCGGAGATCGGTGGAGATTCACCGCTCAGTTTCCGTAGACAAACAAGCCTCGCATCTCGAATACTCGCTGCATCTGCCGCCACCGCCACCGACGCTGCTGTTGCTGCTGCTGCTGCTGCTGCTGCTGCTGCTGCTGCCGTCATAGTCGACATAGAGTTTGAGCTTCCCAGGCTCAAGATGCACCTGGTCCTCGAGGATGACGACTACTACGAGAATAGAGAAGGAGGGAAAGATGAGAGAAAAGAGAGAGAGAGAGATGGACCAAGTGGCTGCGCCTCCTTCCTGCAACGAAAGCACGGCATCGTGCACCTCAATAGCTCTTTTCAATAGTGAATAGTACCCTGCTGGGTACGGGAGATTTATCTGGCCCGTCCGTGTCAACGCTTCTATGCAGAATCCTAGAATCCTAGAATCGTAGAATCTCCGAATCCCCGTTTCCCGGTTCCCCTTATAGGATCCTGGAATCGATGATTCAACAAGAATCTTTCGATCTTTTGCATCAATCAATAAGGGGCCGATCGTCCGTGAGGGACTTCTGACTTTAACGAATACCTAATGAAAGTGAAAGCACGTTAGTGCCGAAAAAATTGACCAGTCTTAACCCACAGGTCATCAGACACAGGAGACTTGGCGAGAAAGAAAATCCATATTTTTATACGATGAGACAGTAATATAAGAAGAAAAAAAAAACCGTTTAGTTACCGCAACAAATATCCTGCAATAACGGCGGGCGAGCGTTGACAAAAAATTGGCCATTGACCTAGCCGGAGATCATGTAGGAAAATAAGACCGAAAAAAAAAAAAAATTAAATAATACTGAAATTATTGAAGGTAATACTTCGAGACGCGTCGGTTTTTTTTCTCCAAACGAAATCTTTTAATTATTTTTTGCAGCTAATTAAAACCGTTCGTATGGTCGTAAAAAAAAAAAAAAAAAAAAAAAAAAAAAAATAAATAAATACTGTATACTTTATTTATAATCGACGTGTACGAAATTTACAGGTGATTTATTATCGTTGATAGATATTTTAGTTTTATAAGTAAGACTTACGACGTCCGACAGGACCGGGCGCAAACCATCTGTTGCGATTAAAATCCGAAAATTATTACCACGTGCATATTACAGGCGTATAGGTGTGGTAAAGGTGTAACGGTAATAAAAATTTGAATGAAGAAAAAAAAAATTTGGAGAATTATTATTATTTTAAGTATTTAGAAGCAATGGAGTAAAGAAACGATTATGTGGTGCGGTTGAGAAAAGTTTATTTTAACGATCATCCTTATACGATGGTATCGAATTTTTGGTTATTATTAAGTGATTGGTGAATTAATTAGTTAATAAATCATAAATGAGATAACGATCCACTTGACACCTCGCTATCTCATCCGTTCCCAGCGCTACATTCTCGATCAATCAAAGACCAATTAACCAAAACGTTCGGACGATCATAGATCGAAGATATACTGCAGGGAGAAATTCAACTCTAATTATGGTAGGTAACCGAGATGTAATTATAAAAATATTACCACAAAGTTACTGGATCAAAAGAATCAATCTTGATTTACTACTCCGGTTTAAAAACGAGATGGTAATAATTCAGCAGTGAACTATTAAACTGATATCTTATCCCAGCTGGGTGCAGAGGCGCACGGATATCATTCGAGAAACAGAGAACAGGGATTTTTTTTATTCCACATCACTCTTACGATCTGAAGAAATATTTTATCAACTCGGCTTTTTCACAACTAATTACCACTATTTTGAGACAGAATTCAAACCTATTTCAGATTTCATAGAACCTCAACACGCTGTGCGTAAAGTTCGACTTTGCGCACAAGGTTCAACTCAACACGCGTTGAGGTAAAAAAAAAAAAAAAAGAAAACAAATTCCGATACACGTGCGAAAGATGGTTCTCGACCCGTGCGATTGTCACCCTAGTTTCACTAGGGCGAAAAACTTCACACTCGTCCGAGGATCAACACTTTTCGCACTAGTATCGAAAAGTAGGGTACAGATCGCATCGTTTATCAAAACTTCGTCGGATTTGCAGTGAATATTCTGCATTGATGTAATTCTCAGACAAACCGATGATATTCTATGAATTTCATTTTTGGATACGAAATTTTTGGATTTTAAACGACTTTTTTTGTAAACTTTGAGAAAAAAGGTGTTCTACCTGTTTTCAACGATAAAAGACTGATCTTATCCCTATATATTATCAGTTTTCCCGCTTGGAGGACATATTTCAAAATATTTCTTCAAAATTTTGAAAGGTTAAAATCCATGTGATGCGAAATCCGAAAAATGTGAAATCGTTTCGAACCTGCGCGAGCAGTTGAAACTGATACTGAAAGTGACTAAAAATCGATATAGTATGACAATATCCGATCCGTGAGAAAATGGAGATGTAGCTGCTTGAGAACTGAAGCCGTGTAGAAGATTATCCATAAGGTATATATGAAGCATGAAGAAAGAAGAAGAAGAAGAAGAAGAAGAAGATGCGACTCGACGACTCTTCCTCTCCCGGGATAATAAACTCGGAGTAACTTTCTGAGGAGAAAATAACTCAAGAAATAACAGCACCAAACTCAATCTTTTCGGTGTACTGCTACTGCTAGCTGTTGATGCTCCGTGGACTTCTCTCAGTCTCGAGGACTCGTAACTTTCTATTACGCGACCTGCCTCACTTCTGTCAACGCCATGTGAGTTATGAAGTATATCTTACTCGAAGAACTTGCCTCTAGCTAAAGACAATCATTACACCATAATATTGTCTCATTCAATATATATATTATATATAAACTATACAAGTAAGATGAAGTGAAAAAGAAAAAAAAAAAAACACTCCGTCACAATTTAATTTTTATCAAAATTATAGATAATGACGATACGATTTTTTCCCCCCCATTTATCACTATCTCAATGTTAATTCATTCCGGGATTGATTTATTAATTAGCAAATTCAGGCCTCTTTTTTATACCAAAAATGGTCGTTGCACCGTCTGTCACGCTCTGGAGCTGTCTTCACACTTTAAGAGGAGGAGATAAAAGGGAAGAGAATAGGAGAACTTGCATTGTCACGCACTCCCCTCAACGTGAGGATGCAACTCATTACAACAGCTGTGTCTAGTGTGAGAAAACCCTGGCTACACGCATCAATGGCCAGAATCAACGCCTGTTTTTGAAACCCTGGGGGTTCATAGCTTCCCATTCAATATACATCCGATATGGCGACGAATCTGATCTCTAAATTTATGAACGAAAACAATATGTGGAAAAAAAATGGGACTTTTCAATGTACCTTGCGAATTCAAGTATAGGTTGCCTGTAAGAAATTAGAAATCCAATTTAATAGAAAACGTTTGAATTGATAGAGATGTGACAATTCTTCATGCCCGTCATCTAAATGTGGGATCCTGCGAATTTTTTAGATAATTCGTTGAGTTTGTCGGACAGACCTTTGGTCGTTTTATCGATCTGTTTTTCGGGGACCGGGTTGAGGTTCCAGATTTTTTGGAGACGATTTGGAATTTTCAGAAACGTTGAAGTTTATAACATAAAAAAAACTCCGTAAGTCCAGATTCCCGAAAACCCCCCAAAAAAAGGAAAATTTCGGTCTACTTCGCAGAATGTGAAGACAAAAAATATTTCATTCTGATCGAGATCCTATTCAATCGATAACTTCGGGATGTCATAAACATTCGATCTCAAGACGATCAATTTGATCACCCATTGGCTTCGATGCGATCAATACACCCCGAGTTAATTAATCACTGAATGAATACATGCGTGAATTTCAAGTTTCGGAGATTCGGCCTTTCGGATCTTTATCTTTCGGATTTTTAAATTTTTGAACTCGGGTATGTAGACTTCCGGGTAAATACCCTGTCTGAAAACTGTGACTCGGTAATATAAAAATTGGAAATTTCAACCCTGTCCCGTTTTCCTGATACTGGAATCTCAGAGGCGTCTTAGATTCATTAAAATCATCAAAAGTCGAACCAATGCTTTTGCGGACCACCTACTGAGCGATGAAAAGTGAAAAAAAATGTAAGCCCTCATTCTTCGACGAAAGATTCGAAGAACCTGATGTTCTTGACGACTTCAGATTTCGAAGAGACTTCCGGATTCCCGAGGGCAACTTATCCATCGTCTGCGTTAAGCGTTTTGCCTCAAGAGTTACACATATCTATGTGTATGTAACGTAGAACAAGATGTAGTTTCGGCTTGTTTAATGACACGGCTAACTTACTCAGGCTTCTCTTACGCCGCTATACTAACATATCCATAAAGTCGTGGTAACTCACAGTGACTAGTCGAGCTGTTGGTAGTCTCCACAGCCTTGGAACAGTCGCTCACGATCACCGGATAAATAGAAAGAGATAATGATCAGAGAAAGCGAAAGTGCGAGAGGGATGGAAGGGTGGGAGTCGAGGAAGGCAAAGATGAAGGAAGGGTCCGACATATGGTCCATGCCAAAGACTGGGACGAGAAAACATCTCGCACTCGCACTCGCACTCGCTCTATACGCTCAGCCAGTCTTCCATTGCAGACACGTAGACAGTATAGAGTATGTAGGTACTTAATCTCGTAATTTATCACAGGAAATGGTTCTAGGACCGGGAAGAATACCATCGGAGTTATATGTATGAGCAAGGTCGCATCCAGCCCGCAATCACCTATAAATAAATAAATAAAACCCTTAATTATAAAAATTATTATAACTTTTCCTTATCAATTATGAGGAGGCAGCTGTTCTTCGCAGGATCAGATCGAATATAACAACGGTTTGGTATTACTGATGAGGAGTTCTAGATCGTTGAATTCCTTTTTCCATATATTATTAATTGGATATGGGTCAGGCGTAGGTATAGAACGAGACAATTTCAATATGGATATTCATTATTTATTAATTAGCTATTATTCTGAAAACGTATGAACATTTGTACATGGATTTTGTATCATGAGGTACTTGTGTATGGCATCGTCAAGATATAATTCATAAATTTCACAATACCAATAATAATGTGTTTTCTTTATCTCTGCTTCTTTTCTCTATCCATTTAGGGCGATCATTTTTTCTTTCATTTTCCTTTTTTATTATATTTAGCATACTCGTTTTTCTGTGATCATATATAGTATATATATATATATGACGAACCAAACGTCCATTATACACACGCTATAACACGACACGTGCTAAACCTTGTCATTTATTTTATACAGTCGAATAAACTTGATGGAATAACCAATTTCAAATAACCGATACAAGGTTGTATCTAATCATTCGTCATAAATAATATATATAATACGTATTCCGGAAATCCGGATGAATTTTTGATCGCTTATGTATCATGATGTTTTTTATGCATTTAGAATATTACTTGAATAATTTATTTGGTTTGTTTGTTTTTTTTTTTTTTTTCTTCTTCTTCATTTGTTCGTTTGTTTTTATAAGTACGCGCTCAGTTTATTAAGATAATTTTACTGAATATTGTGTAGGAAAAATATCTCTGTTATATACTTATCATTATGTATAGTTTATTTACCACCGTGCCGTACCGTACGATTGGAAATTAATAATTTTTATTTTCAATTTTTTTTTTTTCCTTTTTTTTCTTGACTTGTTTCGAATTCAATTTCATATATTTCTTTTCGTTTGACGTGGTACACAGAGAAAAGAAATAAATATTTCATGACATTGATAGTTATCATTATTATTATTATTATTATTATTGGCGAACATATGATATTGTGTGAAAGTTATGAAAAATTTTGACAATGCTTCATTAATAACAATTAATTCATTGTTCTCGACTGTATCATTTTTCTTTCTTATATATTTTCTTACGATATCATTTATAAGCTGTTGCAACGAGGCTCAGCTTCTCATTGATGATTTCTTTACTTTTTTATTATAATAATTATCTTCATCATTATTATTATTATTATTATTATTATTATTATTATTATTATTATTATTATTTTTTTGTTATTATTATAATCTTATATATTTATATTATATACCCAAAACATTCGTTCATAACGAATTAAAAAACATAAAAATTTAGCTAGAAGACGTACAGTATAGAGTAGACTACACCTAACATCATTTTATTTTCGTTTATTCATTATTTACTTTTAGTTTTATCGTAAACAGATCGTTCAATATTGCTTCGTCATCAGGTAAATTTTCACTTAAACCTAATTCATTGAAATGTAATTATATAGTGAGACATTTGCTTTAGTTTTTTAGTTTTTCCCCCATATTATTGTAAAGCTATAATCGCATAGATTCTTTTATGTTTATTTTTTATTTTTCATTTTATTTTTATTTTTTGTTTTTTGTTTTTTTTTTTTTTTTTTATTACTCTCGCATAAAACAACGTATAGCTAATTAGTATTTTTAGTTTTACTCAAAGTTTTCGAAAAACACGGTTCTCGCACTATATTCACCGATCTCATTGACGCACATCATATTTTATACAGCTTTAAATAACGTAACAAATGGTTGTTGTTTTTTTTTTTTTTTTTTCGTTTCTTTACTATTATTTTTTTTTCATTTTTTTGTTCTTTGTTTTTTTTTTTTTTTTTTTTCGCTTCTTCTTTTACTACTGACTGCTGCAGATCTGCACTATAATATATTCATTATATTTATTTTTTATTTATTTATTTATTTTTTTATTCATCTTAGAAAATGCCCGACAATCGATAATTTATTATGCTCTATACGCATAACGAACAGCTATTTATAAACTCTTGGAGAATTATCAATGATTGATATTAAATATACTTGAAACTTAATTCAAGATATGATATTTTCGTACCGGTTGTATATATGTATATATATATATGTATGTGAAGAAAAAAAAAAAAAAAAAAAAGGAAAATAAATAATAATAATAACTATTATATTTGATAAATAAAATAAAGATAAGGAAATAAAATGAATAAATCTTTTATGTTGTATAAGGTTGTAAGAAATAAAATATATTTATAAAAACATAATTAAACACGTATAAAATAATACAGGTCGTAATATTATAATATTCTATCTCAATAGTTTTACTAACGGTCGTATACAGGAACAGAAACCACATTATAATTATAATTATTATTATTATTATTATAATTATTATTATCAATATTATTATTATTATTATTATTATTACAATTATAAAAAAAATTTCTCAATTTCTGCTGCTATATGTACCAGAATGTATTTCGAAGTCGGATGTATGAATAATTATCTTTTTCTTTATATTTTAATCTTATGGCACCACTACGTAAACGAGAATATATAAAGGAAAGGAAAAAAACAGTTATAACGTGACACGTATATAAGTATGTATAATAATATGTATGTGTATATAATCTAATAGGGCGGCTAAAATACGTTCTTCAAAAATCCCGCGCAACGGTCACTTTTTCTTATTTGTTTATTTTTTTATTTTATTTTTATTTTCATTCTCTTTCTTTGTTCTTTTAAATTTGTTCTTTTAAATTTGTTGACTGAACATATATTGATATAATGTGTGTACATGTATAAATTTCGGTGAGAATTTGGAAAATGAAAAGGCAAGATTCCAATGAAAGAAAGATGAGGAAAAATAAAAAACAAAAACAATAATCATTTCTACATGCTAAATAACGCCCGTACGAAAAAAAAATGAGAGGAATAAAAGACGAGAGAGAGAGAGAGAGAGAGAGAGAGATGAAAACGAAAGATAAAGAAAATAAAGAGAAAAAGAAAACGAAATATAAGAATATAAAAATAAAAAGAAAACAAATTGTTTGGCACAACCAATCATTGTTTGGTACTGTATTCTTTCGAATTAGGTATATTTATTTATATAATATATATATAATAATATGTATATCGTCGTACAAGTAAATATTGTAAATACGTATATTTCTTAAACGAATGCCCAAGATTTCTTGCTATATATATATTGTATAATGTATAATGTATAATGTATAATGTATAACGTATAATGTATAGTCAAAGATTGCTTTGCAAAAATGCCCAGATTTCGTAATGATAACGCTAATGATATGAGTACAATATATGTATCTATTTTCTTCTTATCTTTTAAACTGAGTACAGTAATACTGCTTGATATGTCTAACGTACGCTGGCTATTTGTAGTTATTATTTTAATTTATGTCTATTACGCTTAGGGTTACTGGCGGACGTTCGAAGGAACTAATTGTAGGAATAAATTCTCGTATTGACAATATATATATATATATATATACATATATACACATACATACACGTAATATACACACATATATATATATATATACATATATATTTATTTCATATTCTTTCATCTCAACTCGGCAGTCGAGTCGTATTATACTATGGGAAGTTGATTTTGGTACGATTTATAGTATAATAATTGTGTAGAATAATACGAGATTGAAAAAAAAAAAGAAGAAATTCTCCTTCTCTCTTTTGTAATATATGTTGAATGTTACATATGTATGTATAGTTGTGTATACATATACATATAGGTATACACTCGTGAAGGAGAAAAATGTATGTAACGTATTGTATATAAAAATTATCATGTCCGCCTAGTAAAATATTTTGTCTTTTTTTTTTTTTTTCTTTTTTATAATATTATTGCATTGGTTTTCTTTTCTTCTCTTTTATTCATTTATTTATTCATTTAGTTAGTTATTTTATTTATTTAATTATTCTTTCTTTATTCTATTAATATTCTTATTATTCTTCTTCTTTCTCTTTTTCTTTTTTTTTTCCTTTTTTTCTATTTTTATTATTATTATTTTTTCTCTCTTTTGTCGTAGTTTAATATTCCTGAACTCTGAGGTAGTCTGTTCTGAGATTTTACGTTATAAATGGCAAGTGCTAATTCGTTATTATTCAATATAACTAAAAGATATTTACAACAACATGGTAGACCTCGGCCTAATGAAATTAATAGCGATTGAAAAACAAAAAACAAAAAACAAAGAACAAAAAAAACGAACAAACAATTTTTCCTATGAATCACAATTAGAGTCACGCAAATTTGAACAAACGCGAAGTGCAAACACAACAACGAAGCAATGAGACACAAACTGGCTCGTATAACCACAACACTTTTTAACACTTGGTTTTTTTTTTTTTTTTTCTCTACTTTTTCTTTTTCTTCAATTAACTTATTAATATTCATTAAAATGAGTAACTAATATTCAACAAAATAACTATATTTCGTTTTGGCGAGGTCAGCATTACCTACATTGCGTGTCAATATTCCTACACCATTTCTTTCGAGATATTTGCGCTCGCCATGTTACTTATCCAAACTTGATTAACAACAAGAAGAAAATAAATAAATAAAAATTGAAGAAAAAAAAAAAAAAAACTAGCACAGTTTCTTAATTCGTCGTGAAACGTTGGAGAAAGAAAAACAGAGAGATATAAAGAGAGACGGAAACAGATAGCGTGAAAATAGTATTCCTACATATTGTGTGGTAGCGAGCGCAAAAATCATTGGCGAAAGAACGTGAGATTCGTAATAACTTAGGCTATCTTAGGTTTAGAAAAGGAGCCAGTGTGAAAACGACCTGCTTTTTGTACGTAATTTATTATTTAATTGGTTGGGAACTATCAGGATTTTGACGGGGTTTGTTTAGTGAGGGGAGAGGGGGGTAAGGGATTTATATTCTAGAAAATAGAAGAGAAGATAAACAAAATTTGAATAGGTTGAGGCTCCTGTTTTGTTTCGTTTTTCTTTTTCTATGATTTTTATTATTATATTTTCATTATATTTATATTCGTATGCAACAAAAGTTGTCATTGTCAAAATGATGTTCGTTTTATTAATTATATATATATATATCCGATTAATTTCGGTGGCAAGAATAAATTGTTTACTGAATTCATGGACTAAAGCATTCGTTTTCACATTGGAAGAAATATATTTATTACTTCTTATAGAGTAGGTATTTACTATAAAATACGAGTATTACGAGTTAAGGTTTTAATCAATTTCTAATTATTTAATATTAAATCAATAATTACAATAATATGCCTATACATTTAACGTATTTTGTACAATTGATAAGCTTCAAGGTTTGATATCGTTTTTTTCAATATTAATTATTACTGCGCTTTCATTTATAATTCTTGCGATTTACAATTGTTTTAAGTCAATCAGAACTCGAGTTATTTTTTCATTATATCTCGAGTCCTCGTAGTCACCCGTAATTCGCGGTCTTAAAAACCAAGCAAAAATAATTGGTCAGTTTCGCCTACCGCGACTAGCCAGTCAAACATGTTAACATATTTGAAAAATTCAATTCGAATGATATTAACAAAGAGTCGGGAAGACCTTTTTTCGTAGAAACAGAGAAAAAAAAAAAAAAAAAAAACAAAAACAAAAACAAGAACAAAAAACGAATTAGTCTAAGAAGATTCACCCTCGCGAATTATCTGGAATAAAAAAGAATGACTCCCGCATGATTAAACGATTACTAATTAAAAGTAATAATCACATATCAAATCCGCCAAGGTGAGATATACCTATAACAACCGTTAAACTAACGTCATTCGATTTGAAACTGTAAAAGAAAAATAACAAAGCCGCAAGAAAAAAATGTCCTTTTCTTTTTTTTTTTTTTTTTTTTTTTTTATGAAATAATATAAATATCGTTGAGCAAAATCAATATATAGTATGGAGAGCCGTTGTCACCGCGTATCGTAGAAGAAAAAAGAAAAAAAAAAAAAACATTTCATTCTCAAAGTACTTTCACAATTCATTTCTCACATCATTTGATTAAAACTTTCCTTTGGTACTTTTGCGAAAGTGATAATATAAGAACGATTCGTGGCGACAACGGTTTCCTCTGGCTTGCGCTTTGCCAGAATCGTCAAGTTTTATTTCGGGGTCTTATGGAGGATTAATAAATACAGGGGGTCGAGGGGGAGGGAGAGTTCTTGCCCGTGGAGTCCTTGGGTTACGCGTTCAAGTGCTGCATACTGTGATGATTCTGATGATTGTGCTGGCTGTGATGATTGTTCTTCTTCTTATGGGTCTCCAAGTGTTTCATCATGTGATCTTTCCTTATAAAACCCTTACCGCAGGTGTCGCAGGCGTAGGGTTTCTCGCCTGTGTGAAGGCACATGTGCCGCCTGAGATCGGTCTTGTGATTGAACTGTTTCGGGCATATCTCGCACTTGTAAGGTTTGTCGCCAGCATGCTTCTGTAGGTGTTCGGCGTGCAGGTACTCGAGGGGGAATCGTTTCCCGCACTGATTGCATTTGAACGGTTTGTCACCGGAATGAAAGCTTTTGTTGTGCTGGGTCAAGTAGCAGGCCTTGTTGAAGACCTTGTCGCATTCTATGCACTTGTGAAACCCGTCCTGCGAGATATAGTGCGAACCGGTATTGGTGCTGGTCACCTGATGCTCCTTCGTAATCAGCGGGGACTTTTTTTCCTCCTTTATTTCGTCCTTGACAATTATCGGACTCGGTTCCCTCTTCACCTGCGGCGGCAGGTTGTTGTTAGCTTCGAGGGTCTTCTGCTGGCGGTGCTGCTGTTGTTGTTGTGGCTGCTGCTGCTGTTGAATATCGAACGGCGTGATGATGAGAGGGTCCGCTTCTTGGACGACTTCCATGGCGGTCAGTGACTCATACCTTGGTGGTGAGTTTCTGTAAGGGTCGTAGTTTGATCCTGGGGAATCAAAGGATCTGTCTTGAGGAAGGCTTTCCCCCGGACTTAGCCCCCCCACGTTAACGGCCTGTGGCTGGTTCTGGCCTATAAAAAACCCGGTAATACCGAACTGGGTGAAGCTCGGTAGGGGCCTCTGGTGATTACTAAAGGTCCCGAAACCGGGCAGCATCTCATGGCTGTGCTGCTGATGTTGATGTTGTTGTTGCTGCTGCGCTCTAGGGTCGTTACCAATAGTAGTTAGTTGGCTGGTGATAGACTCCAGTAGACCCGGGATGCTGGTAGTAGTTGTAACGTGGGGGGGCAAGGCGTTTGGGTACGGCTGATGAGGCATCGAAGTACCCCCCATCGGCGGCGAACTCATTGGCGCTCCCATTATTGGCGATGGTGAAGTCATGTGGTGCGGATGCGATGCCATTGGGGAAGGTGAATTCAGGTGCGGATGCACCCCCATGGGAGACATGGGCGAACTCATGGGGTGATGGGCCCCCATTTGCGAGGGTGAACCCATTTGGTGTTGGTGGTGGTGCTGATGCTGGTGGTGCGGATGATGGTGGCCCGCCATTGGGGATGGGATTGGCGAATTGAGCGGTACCATTGTGGATGGGATGTGGATTGTTGAAGGCGGTTGTTGTTGAATGGTTGCCGAAGACTCGCTGCTGTTGGAATTGCTGCTGGTGTAAAGGGTGGGCGTGTGGAGCAGGCCCCTCGCCGCCTCGCCCGAGGGACCTGCCATCAAGTTTGGGGGACTCCCCGAAGAAGATAGTTCCGGTGATCGTGCCGGTCCTCTGCCCGGTCCCATCACCGGGTCTCTGCCCGGATGGTGATGTGCGCTAATCGGCATATTCGCCGGATCCGGTTGCCCGCTCTGTTTCACAGCGTTTTTGTGAAGCGTCGTGTTGTAGTGTCGCTTCAAGTGGCCCGAGCTGGTGAACCACTTGTTGCACGCCGTGCAATTGTAAGTCTTTGGTCTACGCGCCTCGTTGCTCTTCCACGATTGATTTGTAACCGGTGGCGGTTTCGGGGGTTGTGGCAAAATCCCGGACATTTGATGAGGCGGCATCTGTTGCGTGCTAGTTATTATAGGCGATCCAGGATGCCTGGGTGGTTCAACGGCCATGTGCTGCGCCCTGAGAAATTGGCTTTGGTCTGGGATCGGCGAGACGTTGTCCATCGGTCCCATAGGCGGCATCGGCGATACACCAGGATGATAGTCGTGGGGCTGTGCAGAAGGCCATCCTAACATAGAACTCACCGAGTGTGGTCCGCCTCTTCCGGGATGCTGCATCGCTTGTTGTTGCTGCTGTTGTTGTTGTTGCTGTTGTTGCTGTTGCTGCTGCTGCTGGTGCATCTGCATCTGCATTTCTTGCTGCTGCTGCTGATGCAACCTCATTAGCTCCTCCTCGTACCTGTGAGTCTGTACCTTGTGGGAATCAAGATCAAGTATCTCGGCTTGTTCCTCAGGCTCCTGTTTCACCTCCTGCTTTATGACCCGCGAATTGTTATAGTCATAACCAGCTGGTTGTTGTTGCTGTTGTTGTTGCTGCTGTTGCTGTTGCTGTTGCTGCTGCTGCGAGTTTGTGTGCGGCGGTGAGGCGTGCATTTGTTGTTGTTGACTCTGTTGCGACGGACTACTACCGATCTGTTGATACTGAGGTTGACCCGGATACCCACCGGGCGATGCTGGATGATTGGTACGTACATGCTCGCCCAATTGACTCGCATTTTCGTAAACAGCTCCGCACTTGTCGCACTGTAACGGGCTTCTAGGGCTCGTTGAGCTCACAGAATTCGCCCTCTCAGGGGGATAGTGTTGCGGATGTTGGTAGGGATGATACCTGTAGCTGCCCTGGGTGTCAGGTTCATGACTGGGCGAATATTCGTTCGGTATAATATAGGCGGGTTCATTTTGCAAGAAGTAAGTCGTCTCGTTGAACATCGGCGTCGGATAGTGTCCGAATGATTGGGGCGTAGGAGGCTGCTGTTGTTGCGGCGGGATCGGTGTCGGTTGAGCATTTTGTTGTGCCGGCGACGGTCCCTCGGACGGTGGCCTGGACGAAGGCTCGCTTGAATCAGCCGGCGCGCTAATGCTCTCCGAACGTTTCGAACTCACGTGGCTGTTGTGATTACCAGCCTTGCTGTTGTTGTTGTTGCTCTCCTCCTGCTGAGCCTGACTTGCCCATTGGCTGAGTAAATTTTCTTGATGATAACGCAGATGTACCTCCAAACTTTTATCACTCTCAAAATAGAGGCCACAGTCTTTGCAGTGGTGCTCAGCGCTCGCGCTGCTACCAACGTACTGTTGCTGCTGCTGTTGCTGATCAACACTTGCCATTTCACTCATTATTGTCTTTATATATCTCTCTCTATTTTACGCTTGCTCCAGTGACTTACGCGATATCAACACGTGTCCGTATACATATATCGCGTCTTTGTTTATTCAGCCATACGTAGAGCTTCGTTACGGGTCACACTTGTTGAAATTAATTGAACCGTGTGCGTCTGTCACGAGAATTACAATTTTTCAACGTTTAACGTTCGGCATATCGCGATTTAAACACACGCGATTTCAAATGGTTAACGTTTTCTTTCTGATTCACGATTAGCTTTTCTCCTTTCGAAATTCGATTTTTTTTGTTTGTTTTTATAATCACGCGAACGATAATCACTCGTTACTTATTATAACAATATATATTTTAATATTAAACGCGTAACTAAAAAATGGAAAACTAAAAATATACAACGTGTTCTACATTTATCATATGATCCACGACATAACAAACATATCGGCCATTGTCCAAAGTACGGTTAGCGCGAATGTTCTTTTACTCGACATTTTATCTCTCGTTTATTTATTTCTTCTTCTTTTATTTGTTTTTGTTGTTGTTATTATTATTATAATTGTTATTATCAGACGATGAACGGAAGGAAGTTACCACCGTATATATGTTTTTCAAGCGAAGTTAAGAAGAAGAAGAAGAAGAAGAAGAAGAAGAACAATAAGAAAAAAGGAAAGAACCAATAAATAATTTAAACGATAAACTAAATGTTAATCATTAAAAAATAAAAAAATAAAAACAAACTTTTATCTCGTTTGGTTTACATGTTAGACGATTTCTGTGGCCCGATACCACCGAACGATCTTCCAACAAAACTGTCTTCAGGTCACAATCTATCACTCGACACTTTGCCGCGCACTGATCGCCGCCGCATCTCCGATGCGGAAACTTCCTTATTTACTTATACTCATCAATGTTCTTTACACGTATTATCGTATTATCACCATTAATGAAGATAACAACCAACAACCTTTCAGCATGGGGTAGCGCGCGCATATGGTCTTTATATATATATATATATATATATTTCAATATCTATATGCACACATATTATATACATGCATATCTCTGCGTGTAGTTGTAAAAAAGCAGAAAAAGACCCAAGAAAGAAAAACAGCACACGTCGTTCAGACTCGAGTATAATGTACAAGCCGAACGATAAACGCGGTCGGAAACAATACGGTGTTGATTAAGATTTATTCTTTTTTCTTTTCGTTGAGGTGGTTGGGGTGGGGGTTCGGGGTTGATTGGGGTTGATTATATGATGCCGAGAAAACGATTTAAACGAATGGAAACAAAAAATGAACTGAACAAAGTAAAACAACAACGAATTTTTCTCAACTTGTTGATAAATAAAAATACAGAAATATAGAGCGTTGTGCGACGCACTGTTGAGACCCGCGTCGGGCGAACGCCGGTACAATTCTGTCGGTTGGAATTCAGGAGATTCGAGTCCTCGGCTCGCGCCAAGGCGCCGCTCCCCTACTCCGCGTCCCAAGCAACCGGCTGCTCGAGGTAGCCAACCAAATTTGAGATGTTGAGCGCTCCTTGCCCCCACCTCTTACTCCTTGACGGTTTATCTCTCTCTCTCTTACTAGGGGCGGACGTATACCCAAGTCCTGCAGGACGTTACCTCTCTCCTTCTATCCCCTTCGGAACGTCTATCCCCCCACTCGAGACTCGAACCAACGAAACGAACGTACAGTACAGCCCGTTGCCCGTCGACAACGCGCGTTGCTGTGTTTCGTTCGAACATAGACCTACTGATGCTGATTTTGCTGCTGCTGCTGTTGCTGTTGACGTTGTTGTTGTTGGCGGTGTTGCTGCTGCTTCTGCTGCTGCGCATGCCGTGAGATAAAGAGAGGCGAACGTTAGATATAGGAGGAACTTTGTGAATATCCTCGCGTTGTCCGTCCTAGTGGAATTCGCGATAGGTATAAGTCGGCGGTCCTTCCAATCTCACGATTTTTATCATCAGCCACCTATAACCTCCCTAAAATCCGACTTGTAGGTACGGCGAGGAGAGTCAAGATCAAACGAGTAATCGCGCACCGCACTCGAGAAGCGTTTACTCCATTGGCCACGATTTCCTCGTTACGGTTCTCGCGCGGCAATTACCTTGTTGAGGTATTTAAATTACCCGCAATTTTCCTTTTCGCTGGGACAAACCTCCCCCTTACCTCTTTGCCCCAGCTCGTTTGGATTTACTCGGTTAATCTCAGATTAGCCATAAGACTTTGATGTCGTTTTCAGTAAACTTTTAAGAAATTACCAAAGAGTGGAGAAAAAGAAACTGATTACATTCTAATTCACCATAAATTCAACGTGCTATTTCATATCATTCAATTGTTTGTCATACGGTACCTATGCCAAAAAACGTCACCCGCGAATGGAGAGAGACCGGTGATCGTTATGCGTCACCTGCGGGATAAGCCTAAGAAAATAAATGAGGTCGTGGATTTTTTTTTCCAAATCCTAAGCTGATCCGAAATTACCTGATTCCGTTGGCAATAGGCGTAAGTTTCCTCGCAGCTCGGAGCCCGGTCCACTAACTTTTTATTAGCAACGGGGGTGTAGGGCACGAGGTCGAAGAGCGCGTTGGAAAAGGTTCGACACAGATAGCGGCGTTCAAGTGTCCGCATATACATACGTATACATACGTATCTATGTACATACACACGTGTGTAATATATATGTATAGATAAAAATTGTGAAAACCTGTGAGAATCTTTTCAGGAGAAGAAAAACTGAATGTATTATCATAAGCAAAGTCCTTATAAACGCCCCCACCCCAATCCCAGTCCTATACAACCCCCTTTTAACCCTCGCGCATACCATTCGGGAATAAAAAATATGTGCGGGGTAACCTTGCATTTTCTTTCTTATATACCTTTTTAAAACTCCGTGATACAAGTTCGAGCCGATGTCATGCTCTGCTCCTATGCTGCTGCTGACTTCGTGCACTTTGCATACAGAGTGTCTCACCCCCTATGAATATGTTTATTATATTGCACTGTAGTCGCCTAATAAAATCTCTGCTCTCGCGCCTCTGCCCGTGCCGCGGTGCTGTGGGACGCTCAAGAATCACCAAATATCGCTTACACCCACGCATCATACCTATATAATATACTTCCACCTAATGGTATCACCTAACTCCTTTACCCGAGTAAATAGATTTATACAATCGTATATACGTCTGCATTATTGTGTATTTCTACAAGGTGGCCCCGCTGTTAAACCTGAAAATCATTTTTTTTTAGTACCATGGTCATGTATGTGACCCGAAATAATTCTTCTATTATCCTGTAGCAGCCGCATAGATTTCTTTGATCTCTAACTGTTCGGTGAATGAGATCTCTTTCGGATTACTAAAAATCTGTGAGAATAAGCAAGCAACAAATTTAAGAGATTTGAAAAAAAATTGATTATTCAACTTGCTCTTGCAATAAACGAAACGTTGTCTGTTTCGTTTTCTGCACAATTAGCGATTGGAATATCTGAATTTTTTTCAAGTGACTGAATTTGAATTTGGAAAGGAACTTGTTCCGGAAATATTGACACAAAAACTCATATGAGATACACGCAGGGTCCTTGAAGAAAGTTCTTAGCAGGTAATCCCAACCCAATTACAACTCTAAGTTGTTGTAGTTGATGGATGGTAAATTATCGTGTCGTTGCGCGTATGGAGTTGCGGTTATAAAGGAACGTCGAGTAGGTAGGTATCGCGGTGTGATCGAATAATAAATAAACTGGCAGTAAAGCTTGTAATGCGGCGATTCGTACGCAAAAAGTGCCCATAACCTTCTAGCGCGGCACTGCGGGTGAGGTTGCCTGAGTTTGGTCGAGTTTCGCCGAGTTTACCGTCATGTTTATGGCATTGCGCTTTCCTTTTAGATTCAATAAAAGCATCGATTGAATATTTGATTCAATTTCCCGAGACCTGGCCACGCATAACGTACGCCAAACCGCAGTCGTAGGTTTCGACCAAAAAACGTGCCCCACAACGAAATATCTAGCTCCCATACATGTGTATACCTATATATAAGCCCTTCTCTGCTTTAAAAACTTAAAATCGTTTATTGCAGCCGTTGCAGTTTCGTTTTCTCCAAGATTTTCAACACTTTTCTCAGAGAAAGAAGAAAAAGACAGATAAGAAAAAAACAACAACAAATGAAGAAATAAAGAAACAGTTCAAACTTTTCGTCAAACTCTTTTACTAACTCGTCGCTTTGCAAAAGTTCGAAGGGTTTTTAAAGGTGCGTAGCGGGCCGTAGGTTTGAAAAACTTGAAATGAATAAAATGACGGTTTTCTATAATCATTTCTAGTATTAGAATTTGGTAAACGTCGTGGACACGACCACGTTGCGTTTACAGCCGGGTATTATGAAGAGTATAAACCCCGATGAAAGGGGGTGCAGGCGCGCTATTTGAATAATATTTTGTCACCGAGTAAAGCCCGCTCCCCTCCCCCGGAAATCAGAGGGATGGATAACACAGGATTAAAGATCGTGGCAGGGTCGCGACGCCAAGTGATGGAGGAGAATTGCGAAGTATATAAAATATGAAGTGAAAAAAAATTCCGATATTTCACAACGACTAAATATATCCTTTCGGTATTCACGTGTATGTATACATCGATTTGAATATTCGCAAATTATATAGAGAAGTTGAATGTTGAACGGAATCTGGAAACGGATCTATACACCTATTCCCAAAAATTTGACACCAAAACCTAATCAAAGGAATTCATTTACCGTGACGTACCTTCATAACACTACGGCTAATCTTGACTAATCTGTATTTACTATTCAAATAGTAAACGATACGGTTACCGAAGCCTTCTTCGGACGCGTATACTGCAGATGTAAAGCGGGCCATTTAATCGAAAAGGTTCAATTCAATAATTGGTTGAATTTATTCCAAAACAATGACAATACACATGTATGCAACGATATAAACTCAGAAATTGTTATAGGATTATGCGTTTGTACCTGACCCATAGGTATACACGCATATACATGTACCTATACCTAAAGGGAATATAATTCTCGGAGACTCGTCGAATAACTGGAATTTTTACGGCCTCAAAGTACCTTCTGATCATTCTTCCGGTTCTGATTGCAGTAAAGGATCAACGGGCACCTGGGCCTTGTGCATAATTGAGAATTACTGAATATTGGAAATACATATATAAAGCATCGCGGCAGACTTTACGACATGTGTTCAAATTTCGCCTTCAATCAATGACTGACAATGAATAAACTCTATTTGGTGTAGCTAGTGTGTATATTCGTAAATCTTGTATGAATGTATACTACGTGTTTGTGTAATACTCAGAAGAAACCAGGTAAACAGAAAGCTTGATGAGTAGCTGCCTGTGATTCACTCATATATATATATTTGTGTCTCTCATCGCATCCGCGTATTTACGTTTCCGCGATTTTGTTCGATAAGAGAAGTGATAACTAATCGTATATGCCGCTGTTGCATCCAACTCCTAATTGACTTGGAATGGTCAATCGACGCGCTAAAATATCATAACATAATTGAAATTGATTTAAAAATAGTGCGCAGCCCATCTTGCGATATAATTTCTATGGATAATAATTTCCATATTAATGTTATCGCGCAGCCCTTCCTCCAACTCCACGTGCCGGACTTGGAATAACGCTAACTTGGCAAAGGGGGAATCCCCTCCTTCCTTCACCCGCACCCCGTCTCGCCGTCGAATCTAAAGCAACTCGGCCCTTGCGGTGCCAAAACTGGCCAAAATTTCCGTTAGATCTGAGAATCACGTACCTATATAATATATACAACGCGTGGAAAATTTATTTTACGCTCTTTGTTCTACGCGTGAGTAAAAATCTCTACATAGATCCCAACTTAACGCGTCTACGTTTTTATTTTTATATGTTACATTCTAATGACTGCCGCGTGAACAGGTATAACATCATTTCGTATAAGTTATCGGTAATTATTTTTCATTTTTATCTATAGGTATGTATGTATGTACATAAAAATCGGACAAAGTTTAAAGAATCAAATAACCATAAACGTCATGGTGGAGACCACGGTTACGCCACAAAGAAATATTCGTAATTAACTAATTTTTATGACATATTATAAACGCAAGAAGTCCGTGGGTCAATGGTAAAACTATTTTTTTGGTATATAGAAACAGAAGACACGCGAAATAAAAATTAGTCTAAAAACGTGTGTTGCGGTTAAGGTGATTTTAACGCGTAGGTAAATGTCGAAAGAGGAGAAGTTAATGTCCCTTGAACGAATTTACAACTTACAATTCCTGAAAAACAAATTTCTTGGAGCTGTAAAACGTGTAGAATAACCGGGGATGGTTGGTTCCAACGGAAACACGTCTTACCATAGTATCCGGTGGCTGCGAGGGGCCTTCTGTCAGATTGAATCAGCCTAAGCAACCCACCCCCTACGTGGAAACTTCCCTAGCAACCCCTCCAGCGTTGGTACCGGACTGTGGAACGAGATCGAGGCCAAAACTGGACACGCCGAGCTGACCAAACTACTATCGGTCAGATATTTGCTGGCCTTGCTTTCACGCCCCATTTTATTAAGGATATATTCTAACGTTGGTATATACAGAGGAAAAAATAAATTAAAAAAAAAGAATTCGCAAATGCAGAGCCAGGGAAATAGCCTATATACGTACAATAAATTATCGCACGCGTCATTTTCGTCAATGAACGAAACGATTTCGATGCAATAACTTTGGCAGGTTGAAACATCATTCCAATAATCTGAAGGATCATTTCATCATTCACCAGAATCCGTATTGGACACCAAATGTTGTATTTTTATGGAATTTTTCGCAACTAGGTCGTACAGCTGATATTTCAAGAACATATTTCGATCAATCGGTAATATTTGGTATCCGAAAAAGAGGCGAGCAATATATCGAGAAATGTTGCGGATTCGAAAATTTGTTTAACCGTGGGTTGAGGATCGGTGATTTTGAGCTCCGAGCTAGAGCGAGTAAAGATGTTTCTTCCATAGTGAAGCAATAAGAGCATTCTGCAGTCGACATTTGTGGTTCTCGGAGACATTGAGGTAGAGACGTATCATTAGAGAGAAAATTATAACAAAGTGTAGTGCTCCGTGCCTCCACGAAATGCGGAATGCTCACTGCCAGCCGAGCGAAATGAGGTTGGTTTGTACCGGTACGGCGGTAGGCCGACGATTCGAGTCGAGGTACGGAGAACCAACCCCGAGAGCCGAGTCAGTCCACGCGGAAAATGAATTGAAATTTTAATCATCTTCCAGCTTCCCTCTTCCCCATCCTATCCCTCTTTACCCCTACCTTATTCTTTTTTTCCTCCCTTATTCCCCGCCACTGTACCCTTCCTCTTCTTCCTCCTCGTCCTCGTCCTTCTCTTCCTCGTTCTCGCGTCCTCGTATCTTCACTCTGGAGACCGGGACTCGCCGTCAGCTTATATCTGGACACGTATTCCCACCATGAGAGAAACGCGTCGTTTTGATGGAAGAGAAAATACTATTCTGCACTGTTTCAACCGCATAGCTATATTCAACATTTAGACAATTTTAAGCAAATGATTTATACCCACATCTCGGTTTTGTCTGCACTGCGGTATAGACCATTCAATATATGCCCGGGAAATACCTAACCGATTTCTATACACACGTTGACAAAAAAAAAAAAGTTCACTGTCTGTGAAGGGCAATCATTTAGCAAGAGGAAAATCCTTGTATAGTTATAATTACGGTTATATATGATATGTGGCACGTGGCCGTCTGTGTTTTCACCGATTGTAAATTATTGCCGATCTGTGAGAGATTTGACAAGTTTTTCGACAACACCGTTTCGGGATTGAGTCAAAGTGAATTGTTTCAATTTTTAGAACAAAGAGCAGCCTTGGGTTCCTTTTTCGTTGTACTCAAATTTGAATGAAATCTGAAAATCGATATTTTAAATAATCGGGTTTTAAAATGAGGCAAAAAAGAACGACTCGATGATTGGTACAAAACAAATTAAAATCGATGCGTTTTCGTCTTACCTGTTATTATCGAATTATTTCTGGCTTCAGCATCGTATAGATTTCCGCCGATCGGGAGTCGATGAATGAATAATTAGCTTGCGACGACTGAGCCTAGTCTTTCGTTTTTTCTTATTTTTTATTCACCGCGTTTAAACATGGAGTATGGACATACATATGCGTATATACGATACATACCTATATACCATACGAATACGTGTATAAACGAGAGACAGCGGCCATTTCGATTGCGTCTCTCCCACCTCCGAAATACCTGGCCGATTGCAGCGAGATAGTTTATTGAGAAATCGCGAAAGGCGAGGAGATCTCGCCGCTTGGTTGAGCTAACTTATGCGATTAGAACGCTTTTCGTATCAGAGCGGGGGCCACGTGCGGTTTCTATAGACAAACCTACCTAAAATATACAGTGCGCAGTATACATCATGTGCAGGTATTATAGGTGGAGGAACAAGCAACGCCGGTGCCTTCCGAATACTCCAAAAGCGGTGCTGGGGCTATTGTGTGAAATTAGAGCCCTTCTTATGGTAATTGGACCGTCGTAAGATTGCCAACCAACCAGGCCAACCCGCCATCCAGCCTCAGCTATATTATATCTTCCATGTGTAATAAAAGCACGCCTCTTACCTTTTACTTTTCGCTTTTTATCGCGCCCCTTGAGTCTTTGATAATTGTTCCTATTTTTCGTGGACAGGAAATTTCCACTTTTTCTTTTTTCTTTTCCTTTTTTTTTATATACAAAATTACCGCATTTGTAACCCTGGGGAACCGGAGAACGACGCTTACGCTAGTTCCGATCATTTATAAACCGATTCGCTGCCTCATGTTCCGAGATATCGACATTTTAATCATTTCAATAAAATCAAAATCATTTTCAATCGTATCCAAAAATTCTGATAATCAGCCGCGTGCAAATAATTCGAAAAAAAAATAAAAAAATAAAAATGGGATTTCCACGGCGTGTATCCTCCACAATCTGAAATTTTATTTTTAAACAGAAAGCGGAGTAGAAAAAAAGAAAAAAAAAATGTTCGCAGTTGATTATTCAACGCGAAGGTTTATTTCGCAATTTTTCTTTGTCCCTAGGCCTCGGCTCGGTTATAAACGGTCTAAAACTTAAAACTAGTCTGTATGTGCTGCAGCATGGCGTCATTTCGCGGTATATAGTATCCTTGAACGATTTTTTTCCTCGCTCAAGGTCTACGGCAATTAAAATTTAGGCTCTGAACTTTGCCGGCTCTTCTCCCCCGCAATGAGAATTTCTATTTCATTGAGCATATTCTTAAGTAAAGAAATTTGCAAAATAACATTTATTCAATATCTGATCCTCTATCGGATCCTTACACATTTAATACCTACTTGTGACTTTACATACCTAATTGTGACGAAATGTGATAAAGTATTGAATCGGTATCAGAATGCATATGAGGGCTTGTCTTTTCGACTACTTCTCGATTACCGGTGTGTCTAATTATTTCTTAATCATGAGAAGTTTCGAGTCTTCATTTTAGGACCCACACTCTTTTCATCCCTCCTCTCCTCTTCGTTTCGTTGTCTCTTGGAATGGACCGACGGACAAATCCCGAGGCCAGAACCACCGAGGGAGAGACATAAAGGTATACCGATATTGGGGCGAGGGAGAGAGAAGAGAATATAACTCAAACCGCAAAAACCTATAATTTTCAGCTCGGCCGGGGGAGATCTTATCTCGAAAAACGAAGAAATATCATTGAAACTATTGGTAAATACAGAAATACCGTTCCCTCCGTTTGGTCCGGACGAGAGACCAGTTTACCGGTATTCACATTAATTTTCGATACAGCATCGATGCCAACGTAAATCAGTCTATAGACAAGTATTTTTCGTATACGGGATCGTTAGGTGGAAATAAATAACGTCATCGTCTCAGCTTCTTCTTCTTCTTCTTCTTCTTCTTCTTTTTCTTTTTCTTTTTCTTATTATCATTATTATTACATTAATCGTTTCTTTTTTATTTTTTTCACCCGGTTATTCGCCTGTCGATTTTTTGCCCCCGCTTAATTACATTATTAGCTCTTAAGTAGCCAGTTTCTGCAAACACGTCAATTTCCTTATTTATTACCTCACAGAATTTTTGGCAAACTTTTGAAAACTCTCGTTCTATGTAATAGGTAGCAAAAACTGCGAGCCATATGCCTTTCCGAAAATGCCCCTCGTTCACGAAGGCACCATATTTCCACATTCGCGTTTAACATTGACAGAAAATCTCCCTGTATTAGGCCGACTTCAAACAATAGTAACGGCTTTGTACGGGTCATAGAATGACGGTAAATGAATGGAACGCTTCATTGTGCCAAAATTCAGGTGGGTCCTTGTTTACATAGCTTTACCGTCACCGTCCACTTGTTCCGAGGGATTATTGCAGCGATTTACCGATAGATCGCACATCGGTATTAATTATCGTATTCCTGGAACAAAAATTCGTTCGAGGAATCGGTAATATTTTTTCAAGCGACTCGGCGCCTTTTCAATTTCCGGTATTCAGTCGCCGGTATATAATTCTTAATTATTCACCTACCTGACCGTTTCGCGTTTAATTTAACTTTGATTTACGACAACGCCAATTAGACCGCTGATATTTCATGCTGTTTTCAATACCTGATTTTATTTTTTGAGAAAAAAAAAAAAAAAAAAAAAAAATTCCCGAGAATCGATCACGGCAATAATTTGAATGAGAAAAATCCGACGAACAATCGATGGCTCTTGCGATAATCAATCATTCACGCTGGGGATGGAAATCTGGCTTTTCTATTGGTCGCCAGGAAGGGATCGCTCGAAGATATCAGCTGCCTATTGGCTGGGGCGAGTGTGAGAACGTTTTTGAACACGGTGGTATATCCGTAAGCCACGATACTTTGACGATACATCGATAACTGTCTTCCTCGAATGATTTATTGCAACTAGGGCATTTTCGATTTCTTTTTTTTTTCTCTCTTTCTTTCATTCTTTCTTATCCCATTTCTGGACCCGTGACTCTCTCGATCTCATCACCCCTCGGAAACGAGTCAACTACCAGAGCTTAGAATTTTTTTTTTTTTTTTAAAGATTGACACTCGCCCATAGGATCGATTTTAAACGCCCAATATCTCCCCGAAATTTCTTCTTACCTTTTATCCACAGTCTTAACCAGTTTTTTAAAAAGTAAAATATTTTCTGACGACTCGCCAAAATTTATACGATAATTAAACTCGGAAGTAATTCTTTCGTCATACCCGTGTCTAATGAGGAAATTTGAATAATTTCCGAGTACGTAGGTAGTACATGCGTTAGGGTGGTAAATTTTCACAACCAAATTCCGCCCAAATGATGATCCGGTATTTTTAACAGGGATGTTACCAGATTACGCGATGAAGCCAAGGGATGAAGTACAAAACTCTTTATAAAACATATGTCAATGACCTGGTTTCGTCGGAACAGTGGGGTGGGTTTTCGTAGTCGGGGTAAACCTGGGGTGGGAGATGTTTGGGAGTGTTTCGGCATTTTTCTGACTCTGGGGTGAGTTTGCCCCGGCGAGGATGTTGGGGTAGGACAGGAACGCGATCTTCGTATTCTGCCAGACGGCGGGGGGAAAAAAAAAAACAATATTCTTCTTTCACCTCGTCCTGCTTCCTCAGAATAAATCTAACAGTCACCCAGCTACATATTTATTTCAATTATTAGCATCACTTTTATCATTATTGAATAATTTTCAACATTCCTTACCACTATTGACTTTTATTTGAATATCAAAAAGGTTCACTTATATTCTGCAAAGATTAATTAGTCTTCTCTGCAGAGCAGGTCTCATTGAATTCAAGGATATAGAACAGGCTTCTTCTGATTTCTATAGAAGATAGAAGTGAGGCGTTCAACGCTCATTCTTTTTCGAGGATAATGAAAAATCACAGGGTAAAAGTTTTCGGCGAATTTTCAGATTGGAGAAGAGAGCAAAAACAAATCGATGGGAAATCGCGTCGATCGATCGGTTTTGGGTGTAATCCTCAGTACCTACATATTCGAATCATGAAGATCGATAAAGTTGAGAATTAGCCTGGAGCCATCGGTGTGTCCGATCATCCATTCCGGAGAGAACTTGAACTAAGCCCAGGATCGCCAGATTAGTATCGCATCAACCTTGGTTCCGCGAAAATGAAATACGACGCGTCAGGCTGCGGTGCGAAATCCAGCCAGCTCCCGCTCGCTTATCAGTCGGTTGGCCAGGTGGAAAGAGGGGCGCGGTGGTGCGAGGGCGGAAAAGCCTCGGCGGGAAAAGTGGGGTGAAGGGTAAAGGGGCCAAGATAGCCGACGTCCATTTGCAATATCTAATCTTACGTCCGGCGCCTAGAAACCCACCAAACACAGCCGGTACTAGAGCTAGTCTCACCAAGGACACAATGTGTCGTAGAAACGACCAGATACAAATTATAGTGCGTTATAGAAATGCGTTGATATCGTATCAGAAGTGCCCGATTTCAATTTTCTTTTTCTCAGGCTACTTTTCATCACCTCAGAAGTGAGGGTAGGTACGGTGAAGGATACAGGTTGGCGGTCAAAAATTGAAGCTTCAACTTTATTTTCCTATAGAAAGAAACGCCCCAATTGATGGTCCATCGTCTGCGGATGTAGAAAAAGAGATCATAGCATGTCTATTCTTAGCGAATCTGAATACCATAGGGATATCAGTTATCAGCTGTGAACTAGAAGCTCATTTGACTAAGATATGAGATAAAAATTGTTACAATGTTACTAATTAGCGATAGAGCTTGCGGTTAACCGCAAGGTTGCGCGTTTGATACTGGTGCTGAAATGCTACGGAGATTCATGCCGGCCACAATGAAACTAGCGAGTTTTTAGTGCCAATAAAATGGTCGACTATGCATGGTACATGAGGGAATATCGGGGGAAAAAATATTTCAAGATATCCAATGCGATAACAGCGGTACATGCACAGTTAGGCATATGTCTGGTATATAGAAAGATCATTAATATCAATCATTGTTTTCTCGGACGAACAGTTTTTCCCACGCTTTCGGTTACTTTTCTGAGCCATTTTTCAGACAGGTAAAGATAACGCGGAAACTAGTTTTAACGAGCACTTAACTCGAGCTCGGTCGATAGCCTAAGGAAACCTCTTACCAAGAGGAAAGACCTTTATAGTTGACCGCCTTGGCATCAGTTGAGAAAATACAATTTCACACTTTTCCTCTTCGACGAACCCACCTGACTCTCAACTCTTGAAATTCGTATCGATATTCACGAACGACTAGATCCTATGGATATTCATGGCTTCTGCCTCCTTTGAAGGCACTTTTATTCAGGCATGTTGCGCCACGATATCAACTGGACCTTGTGTTCACTGCAAAGCAAATATCACTGATTTGGCAAAATGAATTCTTCAAATATCAGCTGTATGCCCTCGTCGCGAGAAGTTGCATAGAAATGCAACATTTCGCGTCTAATATGTTGGAAAATCATAGAACTGCAATATCTTTGAATCCCACGAGTCAGATTTGGAGAGGTCCTATAGTAATGGAGATGAGAAATTAGGCGCAGAATAAATATCGTGTTATCCTTTGATTGGGCATCACATGTGTTTTCAATAACCAATCCATGCAACTACATACTGGTTATTGGGTATTTGTCTAACGAGTACGGATTCGAGTAGGTGTATGGCATTCGTGTGAATCATGTTTCAGAATCTTGCAATACAGACATATCTGCTAAATATGCGCCGTTATCACATCCAGTTTCTGAATGGTAATGATTTTTCTGGACGATGAAGTATCTTTCATTCGAATCTTCATTCGGGGCCAGTGGGAGGAGAGCATAAAGCCTCGGTTGGTGGTATATCTAACCTCGAAAATGGCGTGTTTTACCAGAGCTACGTTGGTTTTGTTTGCGCGGGAACGGCGCGGACGGCTGCCTACACCACCCTAAAGTAAAAACACACTTGGGCTACCGTTGGATAGCCGTTGGCGTGTTCTCCAAAGGTATATATACCAGAGTACGTCCAACGATTACTCGAGAACCGTATACGTAAGTGTACTCACTCACGTAATACGCCCACGTACGAGTACCCACGTTGGTAGCCGGTTCCTGAGCTCTACACGGACGTAGATGCCACCCATACGCGTACACATGTATACATTTCGAGATAGTGAGAGTGAGACCGAAAGCGAAAGCACTGAGCAGTGCTTCGTGGCCATACAATGTTATTAATCACGCGGGGTTGCGCGGCAGCAAATGGTAAGGGGGTTTTTGGGGGCGGGAAATGAGTGGGAGAAGAGAAGAGAAGAGAAGAGAAGAGGTGAGGAGAGAAGAGAAGAGAAGAGAGAGGAGGGCGGCAGTCTCGCGAACTTAATTAATTAAATAATATAATGGCCAGAGAAACCAGGGAGGCAGCTTTCCTATCGGAAGCGTCCATCAGCGGCAGCCGCCCGGAGGCATTGTTTCGCCAAGGTCTTCGCCGTCCGAACATCACCGGGAACACAGTAAGATTTCGTCGCCCTTTAGGGGTAAAGGTCGCCTTGTGTCTGACGATCTACCTGCTGCAATTTTTCCAATATATTTATCGAACTTTTTTGATGACGCGTTCAGCATTTCAATTCCTCGCCTTGGAAGGGAGACTGTATGGTGAAATGATTATCATCGTATCATGATTCTTGAGGGTTTCATTTGGCCATCAATTTTCGCATCTGTGAGCAACGGACAAAGCTCGAACCTGAACTGACCGTTTTGGGTGTGAAATACGGGCGCCGTTCATGACATTTATGCCAAATTATATGATTAGTCTTTGAGATATTCTGTATCAGTTAGATCGTCTTGCCTCCGGGTTTACGCGGCGATTTGAACCGCTTCTGAAAGACGTACTACATCGTGCGTCAACTTGATCGAGGCCTGTACACACGTCATCGTTATAAACGAGAGTGAATGGCTGGGATCGCGTCGTGCGTCTGTTCTTGACCGAAGCCGTTCAGGGGAGGCGTTAACTTTAGACAATGCCCTCGAGAACTTTCTAGACACCCCGAAAGCCGGTGAAATTGAAAACTGTCCGTGACTAAAAGTACCAACCGGCGGCAGCTCCGGATCGGGTAAAAATTTGTTCCCCTCTATTCACAATCCGCATGTATGTAACGGCTCCTGTTGTCTTTGTCATTCGTGTTACAGTTCGAGGCCGAGTGCGAGGCACCCCGAATCCGGAGACTCACGTCAAGGTCCTTTATCTACGGATCGAGACTTAGGATCGGCCGAGTCGCCGGTGGATACCGGCGCGCGAAGATAAGGGGTAATTTCTAGGCAAGGGGTGGGTCCAGAACTGCCCGTAGCTCATCTCTCCAGTCGTACGGGACTGGGAAGCCTTCACCCTGGTGGGCACCCCCAGCGAGTAGCCCATCTCCGTAGTTCCCGCAGGCGTACGAGGAAGAGGATGGGAAGGGGGATGGGTTGCCGGTCGTTCTGGCGATCTTAGCTTAGCTGGCTTAGCCGGGATGCAAATTAGATGCGGGATCTTATAGTTCGAGATATGAGGGCCAGGAGGTTCCCATAATTAACGTTGTACGTCACGTCTGTACAGTGGGTAGGTACTACCTACACGAACTACACAGCGTTGGATCGTGAAATTAAACTGGCTGAACTGTACGGCCGCTTTCGTAATGGGAGTCTGCAGTGAACGAAGTTCCATCGTGTGAGTGGGCCATCTTCGGAAGGACGTCGTCGTCCGAGAGGGAGAGTTAAAAGGGCGCTGAAGCGATTCCCCCATATCATGCAGCCGCGAATCAATTGAGACCTCGTGCAGTATTCCACCTATACGGGAATTCTCCGAGACGGTGAACGTGTCGTCCTTAAGGCTCAATGATATTTCCCGGTACAGAGATTAAACCGTAGGGAGCGGGGGCTCACCTCCTCTCCGTGGTTCCCGTCGTAGAGGGCACACACGCTCACGTACGCACGTAGAATGTAATTAAGATAAATTAGCGTAAAGGGGGAATCGGGCTAAAGCCTTAACGGGTGAGGATAGAGTGGGTGGCGGTTCGCTGAGGGTTTGCAAGAGAGTTGGAGAGGGGTAGGGATGCAAGCAAACTCGGAGCCTAATGATGCATGCCGGACTGGCCGTTTCTCGCTCGTTTCTAACTAACCAAATAATGACCGGTGGGGGTGCGTTGGGGGTTGGCGAGCGGGAGAGAAAGAGAGAGAGAGAGAGAGAGTAAGAGTGAGGGTGAAAGGGGTCAGGGGAGAATGGGGTAGTCTGAGGGAGAGAGGGCGTGAATTTTAGACGTGGAGGACGCGGTCTTGCCGGTCGTCGAAAGGATCAATACCGAGTCGCGAGTGAATACTGATCTTAACGTTCCGAGCTTGCGGCAGGGGTCAAAGGGTTTTCATGTCTCATGGTCAGCTAACGTCTCCTAGAATTTCTCACGATCTACCTATGCTCGATTGATCGACCGAACCGATTGAGAGACCAGAATCTGACACTTGAACGGAGAAACTGAGCACCAGACGGAGGATGGGCTTCCTATGGACTCGGTGCCTACACTATTGCAAGGTTGAATTATGTACCGGAAACCGACACTTCATAGAACAGTCTTCGGTTTGAATGTGCGCCCTAATTTCATGAAACTATCATTCAACCCGAACTTTTGTACTTACTGAGGCGAAAGGACAAATTTTGAACACATACTGCCCACGACGATTTCATCGACTTTGAATTTCATATAGGAATCCAAGCCATTCTTCCGATCAATTCCACCAATTTCAATTCCTCCGATCATGCGAGAACGATGCGAAACGATTCTTTATTACATTTCGAAATATACGAGACTTGATGTCAGTTCTTCTATCGTTATGAATTTTCAAAGGATCCGCGTTTGTCCCCGACGAAAATGAATTCGATCAAGACGTCGATGAATTTTTGGAAGAAACCAGAAGCGGTTAAGAGGCAAGTTTAACAATAAGCTCGCGAAGTAGGTTGGGGGTAAGTTATCTTGGCTTGATCGGACTGTCAGTGGGTCGGATCGATTCTCCAGATCGAGCGGAAGCGATCTTTGTCGGTGGGGCTCGTCCACTGTGAAGAAAAGTGGGCTGTCAATCACCACGGGCTAGGAGAACCGATGCATTTACAGATATCTGACAACAACCGTTTCGTCCACGGTGGTTTCCCGATCGGCGTTTGTCTCTAAGGGTATAGGGTGCCACTAGTCCCCGGAAGATTTCGTTGAATTTTCCCGAGGAACTAGGAACTGAACTCAGCTCCAAGCAAAGAGCTTCAACCCCTTTGGTTCGCAGCGTCCGGCCGACGCGGTCGACACCCCAGCGGCCATCTCTGACGTCCAGTGGCGCAGGAACCAAGACTCTGCAATCGAGTCCTTAGATTTACTTGCTCCTTCGAGTATCGGTCATGAATAGAATTTCACTTCACCACCCCGACTCGAATAGATTTTTGTGAATTGCCTCTCTCTCATCCCTCCGTGTTCATATGCAAGACTTTTCTTCCTTAACCAGCAAATCCTGCTTTGAAATCACGTGATTTTCGATTTTAATCAAATTTATGAAGAACTTGTATGCAGGCCGATCTGATGGTGATTCTTCGAGATGGTTAGACACGGAACGAATTCGGAATCAGCTACTGCGTGTGTTTCGTTATTGAGCGGAAAATTTTGTCCGAGGTAGATCGAACTCGGACCTTCTTTAAAGTGTCCACTACGCCAATGTCAAGTCCACCACCCTTAGCTGGAAGGGGATTGGCGTGGGCGTATAAGCAAGGGAGAGGTGATAGCGGGAGAGAGACGGAGATCCTGAGAGAGAGATAGAGAGAGAGAGAAAGTAGCCTTGTCCAGGCTCTCCCTCGGGAGAGGTGGTCGGGCGAGGGTAGAGACGGAGGGTGGAGGCCTTCTACGTCGTCCCCCGCGCCTTGCTCCTCCACATTCACGGCCGTAGCTCGCTTCTATCTCCTGCACTCCTAACTAACATGTATTTTGCATAAAGCTTACATTACTTGAATTACAATGCCCTTCCTCCCCCTAACCCAGCTCCCACTTCTCTCTTGCCTCCCTCTCTTCATACCGTCTCTCCACATCCCCATGAGACGTAACGGCGAGATGCTGCCCTGTAAATTGCTTCGGAGTCGTACGAGCACCATCCCCCACCCGCACCATCGTCGCCAAGCCAAATTCATCCCTTCTTATGTCCTTCCAGTTTTCGACCCGTTTTTTTCGCTTTTTTTTCGCTTTCTTTTTTCGATCGTGGACGAAATTGATTGTGACGTCACTTGTCACTCGACTACCCAACGACCCGATCAATTCGACCGTGAATTCGGATTGACGAATCAAACTTTTGACCGTTGATCGTTTTCGACGAACCCCGTAAGATTGTTCTCAGTTTCGTGCTGTGTTCTTTCTTCTTCTCTTCTTCTTCTTATTTTTTGTCTGACATTATACAGGGAATCGTTTTTTACCAGAGCGATGGAGCGTGGAATTAGAATCTCTTCTGTACCCTCTAAAGGGGTTATAAGAGTCTTCCACAAGGATTCGCGATGAGGAGAGAGACTGGGAGTATATATATGTTACATACTACTATACCAGCGACAAGTAAAACGTGCGAAACGAGCCGGAGGATACTTTGCCTGAGGAAAATACGTCGCCTAGTATTTGACCTTCTTCCGGAGCTTATCGAAGCGGTCAATCTCTTCGTTATTATCAATTCCAAGCGTAATAATGTCCCGAGATATTCGCCAACTGCTGCCCGAGTTCTCGGGGATGGCATAACCCTACACGGCACCCTATACATCCCCAGGGCTATCTCGATCACAATAAAAGAATACCGAGAGCTCGGCAACTCACGCACGGTGCTTTGCTGACCTCAAACATTGTCAAGTCATAGCTTTATACTCCCAACGATTCACACCATCTTCCATCATCCCGACGAATATGTATATCTTCTCGAATTTTACACTCCATCAAGAGTCCAGCCAAAGTATAAGGTTTCCTTCGCCACTATTCAATCACCGGAGTATCGAATACCGCTCAGGTACTTGGCTAGTTTATCTTCTCACAAAGGCGATAATGATGCACCGATCAACCGAAGTGCAAGAGTAGGTACCATGAGAGTTGGAAAGCCATGTGGAGGTTCAGTAGTTTCATAGTTGAATGTAGTTTTAGTAAAATATTGTCATGGTATGAGCGTACTTGATTGTTTCGCACGAGTTGGTGAACATTCTCAGCAGGATATTAGGTCCACGTACGGTCAGCCGTGGCGGACGATAGCCGGTACAGAGGTGGCGTCGTTGCCGTTGGTTGTAGGCAGAGGCTACTTTGTATGTACGTACGCTGACATCTTATCCACCCGGTCCTCCATCCACCCCGGGGGTGGGCCGCGAGATCAATACTGGCGCCCCCTGGACCAGAGCCACTCCGTTAACCCCCGTCGCCCGCGCCACGCACCAAGCAGCGTGTGTGAGCGCCGGACCTCTTAGAATCACCAGCCCCTCGTCCTCGTCCTCCTCAACCTCCGGCCACCCGCCTATCCGCTCTCACCCTCGCCGGTTTTAAAGCGATGTGCCCATATTAGGGAAGCCCGGGAAACGCCGTTCGCAGAATTTCTCGAAAACAGTTCATCGTCGTTCCACGTTCCACGTTCGCGATATTCCGATCTTCTGTCCAGAGAGCTTCTAGGCTTTGTGTCCGACAGGAGAGATACGCTGGATCCTTCGTCATACTTCTTCTGCAAGACCAGATACACTCTATAGGCTTCGCGGGAAACATCTCGGCTTTGCATACACCAGACTCGTGAGAAGTTCAATTCCGATTCCAGATCCACCTATGCCACTCGTAAAACGTTCCAGCGACAAATAGACGTTCTGGGTATGTAACGATGAAGCGTGGGATTTCTTAGCGGATATCTTTTCGGGAAGCTTTGAGGAAATACTTTGAACGGTTGAAGAGGAGCAGCACTTGACCGTTGAGTAGACTTTGAACAGGAACCCTGTTTCGTAAATTGACCCGTTGCCTAATCCCTCCTCGTTTTTCCTCTTCACCGGGAACTGATCTCTTTAACACTTTCACACACCAAGTCCAACGATACCAGATAAGGTATGATTTTCTGCATTGTGCACACCATGTGTGTAGCAGATGCAAGTGGGTTTATTATACAACGTGGGATTACCGTGCCCTCGCGAGATGCGGGGATTTAAGATGCAGGTCATCTCGCGTCCTGGGATTTTCTCTACCGCCAATGAAACTGAGGCGACCAATGGATCGCGCTCATTGTCCTTCGGGACGTCGGGACCAGGTGGCCACCAGGACCACGGCCATTAAGTACGAGGATTAATTGTCATGCAAAAACACCGATGGCTTTAACGGAATGATGGGACTAACCTGGCGATGCAGAGTCCGTCTCTAACGGTCTGTCTAGGAACCTTGGCCGTTGGTCTTGGTCCTGGCGTTTGGTCCTTCGCGTCCCTACGGATCAGCGAGATTTTCTTTCAGCTTTTGTTTCTCCCCAACATCAGCCGATGTGGATGAATTTGCGAGATCGTGATGGCTCGCTGTAGATGTGTGAACCGATCATGTTGCGAATTGTAACCAAACAACGAAATCCGTTCGGAATCGTCATCAGCGAACCGATTATCTCGTTAAGTTTAATTGAAGCCTAATTCGAGAAAAGTCATCACTATAAAGGGGGGAAATCAGTCAGGTTCGTATCCCCTCAGCGGCAACCTCTGACCGGTACAATTACACGCTCGTCAAAGTTAACGACGATATAATGATTGTTGGATTACCATAGTTTCACGTACCCACCGCATTCAAACTACCGAACCCCGGGGGACGTAGACGCTTACTCGTTGCAGAGTTTATTTCCTATATGACCGATCGACGTCGCATGACCACTTGACGCTCGATGCGGACAACTTGACGGACGCCAGGGGTCAGATTTTTAGCTAATCCTGATTAATCATCGGCCGCAGGTCAGTCACATCATTTTTTTAAGTAGCTAGAACAAGGGTTGCCAAGACCCAGGTCAAAGGTTGGTTGAAAGGCACTTGAGGTTACAAGCGTTTCTGTGGTTTCTCTCTCGAGTGACCCTTTGTCGAGTCAAGCATTTCTCCTACATTCATATATCTACCAATCTTTCTAAAACATGAATCTTGCCACTGGAAGAACACGGATTTCCATTTTTCACCATCCAACGGGGGGACGCTGTTACGTATCGTCAACAGAGTTGAGAGACTTATCGAAATGAAATACCGATCCCCGGCTTTCGTCGCAAAACTGAAAATTTATCCATTTGGAGTTGACGGTGTCTTGAAAGCCATCAACTTGCGATAAATTTTGAAAAGTCTGGATACAGCATGACGTCACGGGGCACCATTCTTACGTATGAATATTATCTGTCATCGTTTGCAGCAGGTTGTTGAAAGGGAATCGTCCTTTAAGTATGACACACCTGATCACGGTCGAGAAAATTGTAAAAAAATAGCCTGCCTAAGATTTACGGGTCCGTTATATAACGGCCAACGACTTCGGCCGGCAACCTTATCCCTATAAACCTTTTCGGTCATTGATACAGCCCGTTGACTATGTATGTAGTACATGTATCTCCGCTATATTTTCAAACCATGGTCTAACGTATTTTCTAGCAACGTCTTGTTCTAGACCACACTTGGTCTGTCACAGGCCAGAGAAGTTAGATCAAAGTGAGAAGGACGAAGGACGATGGACGACTGTGGCTACACACACAAGTTCGAAATAAAAGCAAAAAAAAAAAAAAAAAGGAAAACACATTATAACAAACAGAAAGAGAGAGGGAGAGAGAGAGACCAGCTATTGTTATCAATGCGCGTTATTTCTTTGTGTTGGTATGAACGCGATCACACCGATTCACGGCAACACATCAAATTCTTCGACCAGTAGCCGGTGGTAGCCACAAGTAGCCTGCGCGACCTGCGAATGTAACTGGATAGCCTAAAGTTGGCAACGCCCAAATGTGACCCGGGCTACTCTCTCGCTTTCATTTTATGTTTCTCACTCTCACTTTCTCTCTCTTCCTGTATGTACGGTTCTCCTATATACAAACGCCTTGTGAACGAACCACCCTGCATGGGAAGGGGTAGAGTCCGCCAAGAATTTCATTTCCATTTCTACCTCGTCGTCGGGAAAATCCTACCCACGTTTTATCGTGCCAAGTGATTTTCCTAGAGCAATTAAATCGCATGGCTTATGGCTTTTTCCAGGGGGTATCTTGTGTATTCTTATGCAATTATTCCTCACGGAGGGAGGAACGAAGGGGAAGGAGGTAGAAGAATATGGGTGATAGTACAGAGAATTATTCAAATGAACGGTGAAATAAAAATGTCAAGTTAAAAGGTCGAATTTCCTTCCGTAATCAAAAGCAAAAGCACTTTGATCTGATTTTTATTCCCTCGCTCTCAAGGCCCCATCGTGGATTAGAATTAATTCATTTTCTCTGACACTCGGCTCACTCTTGTGCCAATTACCAATCGATCGATCACTCGCCACTCTCGGCGATAAGATCAGGGATTAATTTGCTAAAATTTATCGCACGACACGGCTTGTTGGACTTCGTTTAACAAGCTCTTCGAATCATCTGTATAGAAAACAATGCCACACTGCATTTCAATGATGAAAATTGATTTTCCAATCATTGATGAATCTTCGAGCACAATTAGCGTCAAATGGTCGCGTGCCGGTGTCTTTTTATCGAGTTTATTATTTGTTCCTTCGCGTTTTTTGTTCCATCTTTTTTTCCCCGCTTCCGTCCTCCCTCAGAAGTGGTCAGTGAAGAAGGCGAGTCGCGCTTCTTCGTTTGACTTCTTTAAGAGGTATAAGATCTAACGGGTGTTTGCTGCTCGGTCTTCGCCGCGCCTCGTCTTAATCCGAAGACACGCGGGCTGGACACGTGTCCGGACCTTGGACGATGCCTTTTTGTTTGTCCGTTGAGTGTGGTCAGTGGTCGGTGGGTCGGGATGGACCCAGAGGTCCATATAGACGGATGCGGCTACGGCGAGAGCCTGCGAACCCCGAACACGGGGTTACAGATGAGATACAGTCCATTACGATTTAAGACTTTTTGTTTCATTCCCAAAGATCGGAGCGTCATATAAAAGAAGACGTGGGTGAAAAAGTTGGCGAGAAAATAGTGATTTTCAAAACTTACTCGCAGCTTAGGAACTTTTCTCTGCAAAGATGAGACTCGATATCTCAGACGAGAAAAAAACTTTTCCCCACGATGAAAATATCATAAAACGATTCCTTTATTCAGTTTCAAATGTTTGATGTTATCTGACCGTTAAAGCTGAGCTGTATTACCCACATTGTACATCGGCCTGCGGGATGTTGTTGGAATTCGCAGACTCGTCGTTGATCCGATTCCCAGCGCTAAAAGTGACGGTTAATTTATTCCCAATCGTGTAACTTTCGTATGGCCGAAGTCTGCATTGATAGGGGCGTGAAAATGAAAGAGTTCAGCTCTTCGGTGGCAGCACGGTAATCCCGTAATACCGACACTTCGAATTTCCCTGCGTGCACTTTGCCAACGGTTTTGCATTGATTCCCCATCGAAGCATAACATTTCCTTAGAATTCACCACCTATAGCCTATAAATCGGTGCGCAAAGGGGGGTCGCGGAAGAATTATAATGTTAAAGGGATGCGACCGCGCTTCAGCAGGCCCCAGACTTTTCAAAAGCCGAGCGTCGCGACGCCTCTAAAAGGGGAAAAAAGGGGATAAAATTAAAATGTAAAAGGGATGAGATGTGCGTGGAAAACGGGACGAAACTCTCGCTACTTCTCTCTTTCTCTCACCTCTCTCTCTTGCTTTACAAAAGGGGGATTTTGGTAGGAAATTAAAATTAAAAGGGGAAGACGCTCAGGGGTTCTTCCGTCTCTCAGTGTGTCCGTTCGCTTCGGTTATATACTGCAAACAATAATTTCTATACTTCTCATCTATCCAAGAAATCACCCGTTTACCCTGAGAAAGATGCGGCTCACAATACTCCCAATTATTCTACTCGTTCACATGGATAAACTACTTTCCACTTTCACAAATAACTGAAAATTTGCCACGTTCATACTTCAACAAAACCGTTACCTTTCCAATCAACAAATCTGCATGGTCGATTCACGAAGCGACAAATTTTTGCGATGTTTCTTTGATTTAAATTGTAAAAAATATCAAAACATGGCAGTCTGTTCATTTTATCAAACTTTGATGCAAAAATGAACAAACCAGTCAGCATTATCAAGTAAAAGTTACGAATTGTCTGTGATCGGGTTTCAGAGTCAGATCCAGTCAAAGTAAAAACACCTGAGATGCTAGAATTTTGATCCACCAGTGCTTCGATCTCAGATATTCGGATCTCTAATTGTTCAGAAAACGAAGTTCTGTCCGATAAACGGATAACTCTTCGATAATGCAAATGTCATTCGAGTGATCAATTTTTTATTTCTATTTATTGTTTCATTTTTTTTTTTTACCGTTTTTCAATTTTCTTGAACAAAAATCAACGCATCAAAAAGTTCTGTGTTCATCCTATGGGTGGTTTTTTTTTTTTTTTTTAGATAGAGAGATTTAAATAAAAACCCAAATATCTAGAATAGCAGCAGGGGTTGATCCTAGTCGTTGCATTGAGTACTTTTACTTCGACTGCATCTAACTCTGCATCACTTACAACTCCTAACTTTAATTTAAAGAAAAATTCTCGCACACATCCTAGTCCTTCGAGAATATCTCTATTTGAGGTATATAGCTCAAGGTACGCTCTAATTGCATCGCCAAAAATTGTCGATAATTGGTGCTCCTGCAGGGGGTTAACGAAACACGCAGTGCAGCCTGTAAGGAGGAATAGATCTTCACGTATGGGTACATGGGGTAAAATCTGGAATAGGGACGGGGTTAGGGATGCTTTAGTGGATACAGGTGATCTTTGGATTCTGTGAGAAGGTTCCCACAGGGTCTGGCCGTCCCCCAAAAACTATTTCCACATGCACCCATTCGCTCATCTCGCGGGCTCCTGCATCTGAGCGTAGAGTTACGTGCTGAGCACAAGAGCATCCGGGCTTGCACAAGGTGGTACATACATGCGATCGCACTGCCAGAAGTGATGTCTGCAGTCTTTAGTTTGTCTGTGAAGAGGGGACGGGGTTTTCTCTCCGCTCTTCACGGAGAGCGAAGAACGATTCACCCTTTGCGATACCCCTTGATACCCCTTGATACCGTATAAGGGATCGTAGAAGATTATAATGGAAAACGGTTGAGGCATATTTCTTCCGGGGAGAATATCCTGGTCTAGGAAATAGAAAGAGAAAGAGTAAGAGAGAATGAGAATGAGAGTCCCGTCAGGGAATCCGCTGCGAGGAGTTCAACGGGGGGGCTTTTGTCCTAGATATACGAAGCTTCACAACAAACCGACCATCCGATTCTCGTCACGGACTCTTCTTTACCTGGAAAAAAAAAGGAGGAACTATCGACGCATATACCTGGACCGAAGATATTGCCTTGGTGCAGGTGCCGATGGGCCAAAAGTCGAGCGACGAAAATATCGAAATCCTTTATGGGGTAAAAAGTCGATCGGAACTCCGAAGAGACGTTGAACCTTGCTTCGTGTATGGTTTGTTTTCGGAACGCAGAGAAGCTCGATGGCCCACTGGGCTTTATTCAGCTGTTTCACCAACAGCCCCGCCGCTAAAGAGCCATGAATTTTCAACAGCACTTGCTTTTCGACTAAATGTTTTCGCAGACATTAAACGTTAACTGCGGAAATGTTTTTCCAACGAAATGAAAATCCTTTCGTATAAGCCGCACGGTGTAAAGATTTTTCACTCCAACCCAGGTGATGTTACTCGCCTGCACTGTAATCGCGGCTTTTGCTGTTATTCGAGGATGTCAGACCACCGAGAACACACGGTTTAATTATCAAACCGTAATTCAAGGCTCGTTTTTTTAATCCGTTAAATAATAACAGCCGTTTATCTTTTCGGTCTATAATCGCGGATCTAACGAAAAATTGAGAAGTTGCAGTTGCGATGCAGTAAGGGCATGTAGTGAATCATCACTTCTTCAGATAATTGAGACAATTTTTTGTCAGGTATGCTTTGTCACGACACCAACTAGACCTGATGTTCACCGCTAAAGCCAATATCACAGATCGATCAGAATAAATTCTCGAAATACCAGCTGTATGCCGTTGTTGCAAGAGAATGCATAGGAACGTTAGAAAAATCATATAACTTCAGATCAATGCGACGAAGGCTCAATGATCCCTTATTTCACCCAATTTCTCAATTAGTTTCACTTCACCCCATAGAAGGGAAGAAAAATGTTACCACGCCGTGGAGCTTATCGCGTATATATTAGATGTAGTTAAATTCGTCGAAAATTTATCTGTAGATTAAGTTTTGACCGATGAAGAGAAGAGGCGAAGCAGAGTGAAAAGATTCGCGGTGCCGAGGACTAGGTGGAAGGTGGAGTGGAACGAGGTAGAGGTAGACTTGGAAGGGTCAGCCGGCCCGCGGCCCCGGGTTCAGGCGGTTCAGGCGGTTCAAGGGAGTTCGCTCGTGTCCGGGACCCCCGGGAAATAATACACGCGTTACCAGTTCTAGTTTCTAAGTTCCAGTTTCTTGAATCGCCACTTTTTAAATTGAATCCTTTTAGCGGGTAGGTAGTAGGTAGAGAAATAAGGACGCAAGGAGAAGCGAGGAGAGACTCGGTTCGCTCGCTGGCCCCAGCTTTCATTTGCTTTTTACATCGCGGACCTATGCAAATAGTCCTGCTAAAAGCGCGTGTAATGTATATCTCTGAGAAAAATTTACGATCTTTTCAACATATACTCAGTCTACATCGTTCAGGCCTTCCCCGCATCTCCCCACGTATACGTACGTTCATATTTATATTAAATATGTATAAACTCGAAGTCTGCATATTAGGTCGTTATACACTTCCTTCGTGAACGTTTCCTTCACCGTGAAAATAAACATGCTCACCGAATCATACTCACCAAAAATTTGAAACAAAAAGTTATACACGGGAAATTATACATTCGAAACTTTCTTCTTAGAAAAAAAAAAAAAAAAAATTGCGATTACAAAATAAGGACGATATTCATCAAGTAATGGGCTTTATCTTGATCTTGGCCTTGAATTCTGTCCCCTCGCCTCAGCCTTCTACCTCTCTTTGTGTCAATAGGCAGTTGGGTAATTGAGATGAAGATTAGAGCGGTGTTGTAGCCGGTCTAATAATAAATTCGCGCAACTAGATATAGCAGATAGAATTGGCGATAGAGTCGTTAGCAGTGGTTAAAATCTCGTTGGTAAAGGACGAGGTCGTCCCGTGGGAGCAACGGGTCAGCGGAGTCACGCCTACGGGAGGTCGGGATGTGTGTGGGTATAGGTATAGGTATGTGTATAAAAACGGTCTGGACATCGGTCAAACTGGATACATAAACTCTTTGAGAAGTGTTCGGTGTCCAGGTCTGTTGGAATCCAGTTTGTCGCAAGAAAAACAACTCGAGAAAACTCGGCTGACCCGTACCGTAGAATCGCGGCAGCACGCGCTAAGGGTCAAGCGTGTACCTTTGTCCAAATTATTTATAACAACTCCAACTCTCCCCATATCATTGAGGGAATCTAGTTTTTCGACGATGACCAGTGTCCAGTCACCGGCCGCCTCTCGGGAATGTAACGGTCAGTTAAATCGAAGGACAGGTTGAACGGGTCAGGGCAAGGGTCACGATCAGTGATCGCCATCGCGTGGACAGGGTCGAACGAACCAAACGAAGAAGTCATAGGACAACTAGGAGTGCACGAGCTGGTCAGTGCCCATCAAGTGGACAAGTAGTATGCTCTTGATCATCTCGTCGAGGAACTGGTATGAACTCGGAGATATCTGGTTCCTGAAGGTACGTATGGTCACTATGGGTCATATGTCACAGGATTATAAGGTGAAGACCGGAGCTAATAGTTTTGTAATGATCCTGACCCGTGAGATATGACCCCGTCGTTATACCGGCGAACGCGTATTACGGTATACAGAAACAGAAGCGGTCAAACACCCAGGACGAAATCTTGTCTTATAAAATGGTAATAAAACAGATTTGTGACTCAAAATAAGACATCAAAGACTTTACGACTTAGTTAGCTTGTCAACTATCAAATAAAAGCCTCTAATTTTCTTCGTTGAGCAATATTCCCTTTTTTTTTCTTTCAATTGCTGCAGGATGATGAAAAAAGTATTTCGGTCTCATTCCACACAGAAAAAAAGGTAACTCGAGCCAAGAAAATTATTTCGCAGACCGAAAATCTCCGAGGTTTTCTTGACTTGAGAAAATTTTTGACTTGGTCTCACAGAATTTCGGTCTTTCTTCCTGAAGCGCAAAATTATTCTTGGCTCAAGTTGACCTTTTTTATTGTGCAAAGATGACTTTTCCTCATTTTGACGAATCCTCACATTTCCGGGATTCTAGTATTGCAAAAACAGATGGAGGGTCTTGTCCGCAAAACTCGGTGAATGATATCGCGGAAAATTGCCATATGTCTACGAATGTAAAAGTTTCTTTAATTTTTTACCGCAAATAGATTTTTCTGAATTTTGTTGCGTAGAGTTTCGCCCGTTGGTCCTGAGCAGTGAGATTTTGTCGAACGGGTTATTTTGCATCGATGTGCATAAATGAAAAAATGAATATGAGAATAGGTATAAGGCATTATACATCGCCGATCCTTCCGCGCTCATTAGACCACATTGAGTCAAGCCCCTTCTACGCAGCTACTTAGACTAATCTCGCGATCAATCTTTAACCCCGTCATAGAAGCCAGCTGCTTATAAATCTGATGACGTCACGAGACGAAATCATTCCTCCACACAGCATCCCGTTCCATAGTCGCAGTTGCAGTCGCTTTTCCCACCCCTTCTTCCTACCTCCTCGTTGCACCCAAAGGAGAGGGAATATCCTCTCGCCCTGCAACCCCCGCCAAATTTTACCTCATACTCGTGCAGCCGAAGCCCATCTGCTTTATCCTCTTCTATCCTCTCATCTTTTCTTCTCGTTCCTTTTCTTTTCTCTTCTCTGATCCTCGACAACTCATCCCTGCAGCGTCAAAGACGCGACAATGTTTACTCGGTTTCACCAACGGTGCCTCTCGCTGCGAGACCCAAAAGGATCAAAGCTTTTTTCGGTTGCGTATCAGCTCACAGATATTTGGTAATAAGATAAGTCAATGAGGTTACCTAAATTGTGCTTTTTCTCACGTTAAAACATCTGCGGCTTATGTTTTTACGAGTATACATACATATACACATTATACATATATATGTCACGGTTACCGTTCCGTCAACGACATATGGCGTCACCTCCTTATTTTTAGAACTGTTTCATTGATTCGTGTGAAATTTCGACCCCAGGGTCTCCTGGTCTCGCCGTATTATAATTTGAGTTAACGAATCGTCAATTCGTCAAAATTCCGCTGCGTTATCAATCCTGATCCGCCATCTGGGATCTGCTATTTTATATTTCGCAATTTTTAGGGAATCATTAGACTGGAGGGAAAGAAATTCAAAAAGATCGCACGAGACATCGTCCGGAATTAATAAATGGTGCGGTTGAGACTGAATTGAATTCTGCGGGGACCCGCGTACGTATATGCGAAAGTTAGCTACGCAGGATTTTTCAGGTGTCCGTTTGAGATATTGCTGCGCTTAGAAGCAATGCATTTCTTGAAGATTTTCGCAGTCGGGTGCGTCCGCGAGAAATGAACCTGTTGCGGAGGTTTATGAGCGACATTAACATAGTTTCTTGGTGCCTTCTCCTCTCTCCTCTCCTCTCCTCTCCACTTCACCTCTCCCATCTCTTACCGCCCTCGCCCCTCGTTTACCCATTCTTCGCTGATCCTACCCTCTGCAGACGGAAACGAGCCTTGAACCTTCAAGACGTCGCGGTGCCCTACGCCGCATCGATATACCGCAGCGTAACAAAAATCACTTGTTGCACGTTCATCGGAGCTGTGACGGTGTATATGACGAACGGACGTTTTCTTCCTTTTTCTTCCAACGGAATTAATGATTCTTTCCATCTTACCGGGGGAAACGTGTTATCGTATTTCATAGTTCGCAAAACTAACAATGATCCATTGGTCTCATTGTATTCCTGTGCAAGAAGACCCAAGCTGTGAAAATAATTACAGATCGAAAGACAGAGAAGAAAAAAAAAAAAACTAAAAAATGAATGAACGGTTCCGTTCCCAGGACTAGAATAGCTATTCGTATGTGTCTCTTATAAAGGGAAGATCGTGCTGCGGCGTGCCAAGGGGATGTTTTAGATATGGGGGACGTTCGAGAGACGCCACGCCAGAGCTAGTAGCTCACTGGGGCTTCGGGAAAGCTACGGGGTTGTCTAAAGGAACGGGGGGATGCTGCTGCATCTGCCTCATCGAGGAGGTAATTACAGCAGGGGAAGAGAAGAAATTCAAAAATAAAAAAAATTTATCGAAGGAATAGGTCCTTCACGCTTTTCATTTTCAGGTGTAGAATCACTTCGTCGATATCTCTCTCGCAGTTTTATAGAATCGACTATTTTCCAGGATATGATCTTCCCCGTTTCCCGATGCGAACTGTTCTTTCACAATTCAACCATTCTACAGGATATTTTCAACGTTTGAAATTCCTCGGGCAGTTACGAGAAACCTGGGGGCTAACAACGTGATAAATCTTCATCAGGATAGATTTTTGGATCCTAAACCACGGGAGTAAAGTGTCTGCGATCTTTCCGCCGTAACGATTGGTCAATATCCAATGAGAGTTCGGGTAGTTTAACCACTGGCCAATGGGAGACCTGCTCTTAGAGACGCGGAGGCGAACGGCGGGGCAAAATTTCTACGCGCATTCGGTAAGGGGCAAAAGCGCATTTCGAAGAAAACGAATTTTCAGGCTCTGAACTAAGCGAGGACGAAATAAGGGAGAAGTGGGGGAGGGGGCAGAGGTGAAAAGAGATTCCTACCAGGGGCTCTCATTTATGGCATCCTTCATTAACCTCATCTTCCTTTTAGCCAAAGAATTCATCGAATTATCGAAATCGGGAAAAACCAAAAAAACAACCATAACAAAAAATCGTACGATTTTGACTGGTCATATTTTCACTCCGCAAAAAATCAATCGCTCTTTTCCTGGGGCCGATTTCGTCCCGATTTTACAGGAGCACAATTGTTCATTAAAATTTCGTTTTCTGTCGATATTGAGTTCCTTCAATAGCTGCATCTCCCAGAGGCTGCGACGCTTGTTGAAATGGTGATCGTGGAAGGAAAGTTATCGAGTATCTCATAGCTCGGATGAAATTTTTCGAATTCCTTAGCACCGTAAATCTATATTGTTGGGTAATGGTAAGAAATTCCGCAGCTGTAACGTACGTATTTTATTTACGAAGTCAAACATCCAAAAAATACACGTAGCTGCAGGTACTATAACCTACAGAATTGTTTCGTCAGATTTTCAGTCGGCTCGTCTATGTGCAGGACCATAAGGTTGGAATTGTTTGCTGTTTAAATAATCGAAAGGATAAACTAATAAACAGACGCCGAGAACCTCTGCTAGTTAGGGGTGGATCCTGGCCAGTTTTCTAACAGCACCCTGCAATTATGTAGTACCACACAAACTCGGGGTCTGAAGAAACCCATTTCTACACCCGCACGTGTAGTAGAATCAGTATTCGACGAAACTGCAGGGACGCGAAGCAAGCGCTTCGATAATCGGCGAAATAGGCATAGTTGAATAAAAATATGCGCCATGTTTAATTGCGGGGTTTGTGTCATGAAAGAAGAGGAGATTTGGCTCCGAACAAAAGCCACGATTCATCTTGAACATGAGCGATGAATAAGACTAAAAATATGATCTTTTCGAAGGGTTAATCAAGGATGTGACGTGATGACGGAACAAAACTAGACTCTTCGTTGAATCGTCCTTCTTTCATAGTTCATACTCGTTGATGATGAAACGAACTGGGCATGTCACAGTCCACAGATGAGCATATGTCGAGGTGAATCCTTTACAATTTTAGCCGCACGGGTGCCATTCAAGAGTACCTAACGTCTCTATTCGTCTCGAGGCATTTCGTTGCTCGTTAAATTTTTACAAAAGAATCGACAGTTGAAGGGTAAAGGCGAATTTCAGTTACATCTCCGAGTCTCCTAGGTGATAAGATTCCGATGAAAAAAAAACTAGAAAAAATCAACTGAAAACGGTGGCTTATGCACACTAAAATGTGCGAAATGTGATGAAGAGCATAGAAATATGTTTTCCTTTGCAATTTTTTTTCATTTTTGCTTATGAAATTTTGCGCCGATCTTTGGAAAAACTTGAGTCAGGATTTTCGCATATGTATATTTGTGCGTGTGTTTGTGATAGGTGTGCCTCGCAACCCTCGGCCATGCCTGTTGGATCTTAGAGCATTAAGAGATGATCATTTTTCATGTAACACGACCACAATGCAAAAACTGGAAAAGCTGAATGGTCATTTCACGGAGTGTCTTTGTCAGGTTGGCCCGTAGGACTTTGATACCCTACATTTGTGTCTCGTTTTACTAAAAGGTGATCGTATTTCACAATTTCCTTCTCCGCAGCGATCGACAATGGTCAATTTTTTCGAATCTTTTTTTTTTTTTTTTTTTTCACATTCTACCCCTCGTTGCTGAAAAGTATTTTTTTTTCTATCTTCTTTTATGAAACTTTTTCCAAAATCATTTTATCGAAATAGTAACCTGACTTCTTCTCTCCGCTTGGGTCTGCTCCATTGAGCGAGCTGGTCATTTGTCCGCAATTTCACCATAAATATAGCCCGATATTTACTTAATGGGGTAGTTTTTTTCCTTTCCCCATTCCTTCGATCTACTGTAGTATAGGTACCGGTGCAGTTTAAACCGAACTAAAATATCACTTCTAGGATCAAATGACGTGATCCTTACCAAGGAGCGTGGAAATTTTTAATTCTTTAACATTCGTAACGGTCTTCTATATTTAGGTAAAATCATACGTAGGAATACAGATACGTGAGACGAATTGTATACTTGACGAAAATACAAAAATAATTCCATCAATATCAACAACGGAATACACGCGGTCTTACGAATTTATTTAAATTTGGGTTTTAATTTCAACACTCCATTCCAACGATGCGACCTGTACCCTTGCAATAAAATAACCAATCTTTCTTCTGAGCGATAAATCTATGCAAGGTGAGGCTCGATGAAATCTGAAATCAGTTTTGAATTGTGTCTCAAAAGCGAAAAATAAGATTTTTCTTCAAAGCATATACCAGTGATTTGAAAAAAAAAAAATCAATTCCAAAGTGCAGATACTATGGCCATTCGGGGTAATTTTATAATTCCAGATCGTTGAACATTGAATAAAATTGTCCGGTGCGGGAAAAGGTGTCTCGGAATCGTTATAAAAAGGGTAATCGGATCTGCAGTTGCGATGTGAACGTTGGTCACGTCGTAATACGCCTTATACCGTCCGCAGTCTAATCGTAAGAAGTAGTATGGACATAGAAGGGCATGTCGTTGGCAGTAAAGGTGCAAAAAACAATTGTTCACGCACAATAACGCATTGCGTTTATAGTACAGCTAAGGGAGAGAGAGAGAGAGAGAGAGAGAGGCCGATATGGCCGATGGGGAAATTAGAAAAAACTAGAAAAAACAGGGGAGAAACATAGCGAAAGAATCTTCACGAAGGACTTAGGAGTGGCTGGCTATCCAGAGGAAAAGGATGTCCATTGGTCGTCGGCTACAAAGGTACTTGGCCGTTGGAGATGGTCGCCGTACGGGTGCGCGCGTGGTTCCTGCGGATTTGAATATTAATCTGGGGTTGCCCCTAGGGTCACCAGGTCCAAGTAGAGGAAGCGAAGAAGACGTTTAATTGCGTTAACCACTGTCTGGTCTCTCCGCGGCCATCCGGCCGTTATGCAAACTCAAGATCACCCAGCAGGCAACCAAGATTCTTATTTCCTTTTTCCAATCAAAAAACTAGCCAAAGAATTTTGTCTTTCTTCAGATAATTGAAACAAGAGCATAATGGGCCCAATTTGATTTTATTGCGTGTGACCAACGATTTTAGTGCAAAGCGGTTTAGGATGTGAAAAAGGTTTCGACAAACATTTGTAAAAAGCAATATTTCGGTTTGGGTATAGGCCAGGGTATTCTTGGTTCAAACAAAAGCGTCGATCCCTGCTTTAGTTCGTTGGCTAAAATTCGGCAATAATTCAATTAGGAGGAAAGATTTAGTACGCTGGACTCTATAACTCACTTGTGATGCATGAAACGCGCATGAGAGAACCGTGAGGTATTGCCCGCGACATTAGGCAAAGAGAGTAAGAGAGCCAGGGATAAATATAGAGAAAGAGAGACAAGGACCTGGGCATAAATTAGAAGAACAAAGCCCGGCCTCTCTCTACCCACCCCGTCGAGACTGCAGGACGCCACGTTAAATATAATGATAATCATAATAAGGACAATAATAATAGTATATAGCATATATAACGCAGTAGGTATATAGTACGGATTTCACGTGTGTATACATATATATTCATGTACGGTGTACACCTTGAACTATATGCAGAGAGCCAAGGCGAAGGGTGGACGATGGACGGTCTCGACGGTCACAAATAAATTTATATAGTATATATCGGCCTCCCAAACAATTAGAAAGACCCACGGAGCATATCGGCCGAGGGTTGGTTGCGTTTTAATTTCATTTTAACCGTTATATTGCAACGTCTTAGGAAATTAGAACGCTCGAACTGTTTTTAACGCGCGTTTGACCGACCTACCCTCGGACTACCCCTACTCGCCAAACGCTGCAGCTAGGTATCTCACCGATTTCCCTTGCATATTTATTTTGCACGCTTTGTAGACAAGAATTTCCAATCATTCTCTATCCTACTTTATTCATCATCTCTGACCATCTATGGATCCACATCTCTCCGTTTGTGAAGATGGTCAATTTATTTCGGCCGACTATACCTTGAGAGCAGTCGACGCGGTTTCATGTTCCTTAGAACTGATTAGATTTTTAATTTTATTTTAAGTTATTGAAAGAATGAAATTTCGTCATTTCTGTTTTCAATCAATGATATCCCGAGAAGTAATCGTAGGATTTTGATGAATTTTTTTTTCAATCGATAGGATTTTCTCCATCCTAAATTTCCGTCGGTTTTGGAATCATTTGATCCGGTAGTTTGCGAATGAAACAAAGCTGATGACTAAAATGAGGCCAACTTTCAAAATTCAAGGATAGTAACATTTTTTCGCGACCGAAGATCGCTGACTATATTTTCTAGTCATTTCGAGCTTTTCATTGTGAATTTGCGAATAGGGAAGGAGAAGAGAGAGACGGGTATAAAAACGACCCGAAGGGGGTTAAGACCGGTGAACATAGACCCGTGCCTTGGGCCAGGTCGAATCTTTGGCAATTGCAGGTAGGGTTACCGAAGGACAGGGTGCAGGTAGATTCGTAGGGTCAATCCATGGGTCACTCTACGGGTCACTCTAAGGGTCAGTGATGTCCGACCGATGACCTGCCCCGCCCCCCGTATACAATTATAAATGCATTACCCCCACCCTTAACATGATAATATTTAAATCAAAGAGGAATTTAAACGATCCTTCTCGGCCTGCCCCTTACATATAGAGTCCAGGTAGACGCATGTCCTTGCGACATATTTTATTGCTTGTATTTTCTGTTATAAATTTTTGCTACCCCTTCGTCCAACCGTGCATTGGGTGAGGGCAAGGAAAGAAAAGGAAAGGAACGGAAAGGCAAAGCAAGGCAAAGCAAGACGACGGTCAGACTGACCCCTTGGGGCCCCGGGACGCGCGGTGGAGAGTAGCGCCATGTGAAATCTTCCTGTTAGAAATTAGATACGATTCGTAAGGGCACTTTAGTACGTGTAAACCCCTCGTTTGATCCTCGTATCTCACGGAGAGATACATAGTATTTCTCAGTAAATGTATACACTGTAAATATATGTCTGTAACGTATGGTTACGCACCGTACTATATGGAGACAGCCATAGGTATACGGATTTAAACAACGGAAATTTCACCCTGTGATATTCTTGTTATTTATTTTACGTTCCTTTTCTTCTTCTTCACTCAAATGAATTCTGCACTCGCATCTATCACGCGATGCATAGTCAATGAGGGAATGAACTGACTTCACGAAATTTTATGAAACAGATTTTAGTGTTTTCAAAGAATAAGACTTGGGATTCATCACATCAATGATTGAGGCCGTTTCCGAAAAAAAGGATCATATTTCGTCGTGCATATCAAACTTTCTATCTTGCGGATGATTTTTTACGTTAGTTGGAGAACTGTGGACAGTTCAGCCAACTAGCGAATGAACGAATCGAAACGTTTTACCTAAAAAACCAGAATTTGGAGGTTTTTACCTCCGCGATAATTGCCATTTTGTATTACATGCGTGTTGAGAATATTTTCATACGAAAGCGAGATTTTAAATAAACACATATCGCTGTGAGGGGAATACGATTGAAAAATTTCAGTCGTGTCGAATTTCCCGTTCCTGTCAATAGAGCTGAATGGCGGGTACCGGGTCACAGGGTCAGCACGCACGCGGGCACTGAGGATGCAGGTACACCGCGATCCGGCGCCCTGAATAAAGGGTTGTTCGACCGAGGACCCGTAGGATCGAGGACCTCGGACCGTCGGTCAACGCACGCTTTTCCGGGTGCTGAAAAAGGAATAAAAAAAAAAAGAAATAAAAGGGAAGAAGAAATGGTGTCTTTTAATTCGACAAAGAATTCCTCGGGCCTTACCGCTTGCCTTCCGATTCAAATTCAAATTCAAATTTTTATTTCAATTGAAAACCAACGGAGAAAATACAAGGCAGCGGCGATGGACGGAGACAGGGACTCCGTGAAATTCGTTATATAGTAATTCAAGTTGATTCGAACCAATTCAAGACGCAGGATACTTCCACGCGGCTCCATGACCACGAGCTACCGATGGAAATAAAAATTGTAAACCGTCGAAGGCCCTGTTTCATCCCAAGTTTGAAAAGGGTCACTCCTTTCCCGTATACGTGTTATATGTTACACTACGTTACGTGTGTACACGTGGTACGTATAGTATATAGAAACGAAACGGGGCGAGAGAGGCTAGCCGCCGCTGGTCTTGGCCTTTGTCCGTAAATTCGTTCGCGCGTACTTGCGTAAAATTATTTAGGCTTCATTCTGGACCTTCGAAGAGAATCGCTATTCGGTCCGTGATATACAGCCTTTAAAATATTGACTCACGAATTTTCGTTGCCACAATTGGCCCCACCGCGAATCCCATTAGGTATATCGACGATACATCGGTCGGCTAGCTGCTAGTACACCGGACACTGGCCTCACTCCCAAAGGACTTCAGACTCGCCTCGTTTCTTAGTATATTGAACAACTTTCACTAAAATTGGTCCAGAACCATCGAAATACCATATTTCGTTGCGTGCCTAGTAGACAAACGATCATTTCTCTTCTCGGATTAATGTACAGGGTGTCTCGTGCGTACCGAATCAAATATATGAATCTGAGATACAAACGTCGACGTCCAACACGTTGGAAAATCATAGAACTGTTACTATCCGCGAAGAATAGCGTATCGCGATTCGAAACGATTTCGAAACGAGATCGTATAGAAATATATAGCGATAACTTAAAAATGTGTTTCGGACTTTGAGTAGGTGTGTATTCCAGATTATTAGAATAAGGGTATGTCTAATCCACGTGCCTTCGACGCATTTATTTCAACATTTTTCGGATCGGTAAAATCAGTTTTTGTCATAAGAGATTCGAAGCCACCGAAGATTCGAAGGATCACGTAGCAAGATACCGGCGAAATATCCTTGGTGGATCCACAATTCGTCGAAGATCACGTCGTACCGAGTCGTCGGAACAGTTATTGGTCTGGTGTAATTTCCAACTAGGAACCCGCCCGCCTTCTAGAAGGTAATCTAGTATAATAGCGATCTCGAGCTACCCCTCTACGTCGACGATCCTAGAACGGTTCTCAATCCGTAAATCTAATTTCTGTAACATTCACGGTCAAGAATAATGATAAAAAAAAAAAAAACGTACTAATCATCCCTCACCCCCGGGTTTCTGCTGCGATCATTAATTCCTAAAAACTTTCCAGACACCCTCCGCCTCGCTGTAACCCTATACCGTCCAAACTTCGGTATAATTATGAGTAATTTTATCAACAGTTTGTACCATAACGGTATTGAATTATAGTTTTTTCTTCTTGTTTCATTTATCCTTTTTTTTTTTCTGACCGAATTGGATACATCTGCGTATCGTAAATGTTGTTACATGATCCAGAATCATATTGGGATTAACAAATTTCTTTATTATTTTTGTCATGGAAAACGATCTTTCGAAGCGATATTTTCATACTACGGGATTCTGGATACAAAAAAAAAAAAAAGTAGAAAAAAAAAATATATACGTCTTTACCGCAGTGATGAATTCTAGATGAGAACGATTTGACGTCGACGATTCCGTACATAGCTATCTATACGTCTATTATATCGGGGAGCAAATAGTGCGTGCATTAAACATTACACGGGAGCGTCTTATACCTCGGAAACTGGGCGTACCTGTATAGTGTTGCAGCGGTACGTGTTGCGTTTATACCTTAGTTACCTAGGTTTATGTACGTGTAAATATAGTGTATGTACCCGTGGAGTTATAGGTGTAGGTTATCGTCTAAGGGCGTATAAGACGTTTCTGTTTACACGTACCACTAGGTGGTTGTTAGAAGCTCCCATCTATATCCATACCTACATATAGGTAGGTTCGAATGTACAGGGTGCCGTGATCAGTCCGATTGATTTTTCATCGCTAAATCCACGTCGTATCTAATTAAACTTTCGCTGTTTGTGAAATGAGCCAGACGATCCGAAATATTTATCAATTTTGTTTGCCGGTCAAGAAAGTCATCCCTTTTCTAAGGTACATTATATGAGTAAATAATTCAAGAAATAAGAACATCGTAGACGTTGAGATTTCGCAAATGGATAAAGAAATCGAAGCACTCCTCGAGTCGTCCTCGCGATGCAATACTTTGCGCGTTATTTTTTCACCATCACCCTGTATGAAGGTAAAGCATAGACCGCGGTGGTCGGACCTATAACTATGTTGAATTTTACAGAACGTGGAGGTACGAGCCGCTCGATCGAAGTGAAACGATCCGATCGTGTGTTATTATATGCTATGGTCTGGGAAAATTTTCATTAACAAGCACCTCATGCGTAATTCATGAGGTGATGGATGTATACTTCGGTATCAATAGGTATATAGTATACCTATATTACATACCCGGATAGGCGTGCTATATATATGATACTGTCATCGCGTGAGAGGGAATTAGTTCTTACACTGCAGCAGACAGCTGTAATCTCATCTACAGATTCGCACGCGAATAATGCGGAGATAACGATTATAGATCGTTTGCGAAAGTCGAACAATTAGCCTATGTTGTTTTACGTCTGTTTTTTGGATATTTTGCATCTATTCAGAGCGGGCTAATCGAATTGTGAACTAATCAGTAGGAAGAATTTGCGAACAGAGAATTTTTTTTCTAATTTTTAATAAATATAAATGTTCGTCACATGGTACTGTGATAGTCTGAACGCTCGCTGAATCAATTTCTTGATTTGTATCCTTATGTATTATTAACGAGATATCATAGGATTCGGTTATTCCTCTTCTCGACTCTGGTAAAACAGTGCGAAACTGTCGGTAGTAAATATCATCGATCGGAAATAAGTATTACAACTGTCGGTAATTCCGTGCAATAACAATCGGTCAGTGTTCAGTGGTAGCGATGTCTTGCTGTTGATACTGAGGTTTCCTACCTTCACCGAGCTGCGGATGCGACCCAGTGTGTTAAAACAGTTTCAAAAGTGATTCGACGATGGTAGATGGCTTGGGAAAATTCATGAAAAGAGAATTCCAATTGATTTTTGATGAGAATAATTATTCTTCGCGACGCACCTAGATACGTAAGGTTCTGTTATTCGTGTGTTTTGATAAAACGAAGACTGTCGGTATTAAATTATCGATTGTGAATAACTATTACAACTATCGGTGAGACTCTGGCTTGAAAATCGGTTGGTGTTCGATGGTAACTGTGGATACTCAGGTTTCCTTACCATCATATAGAGTTGTGGTGTTTCCTAGTAAATATCATCCGAGGTGTGAAATTTTTTCACCCCACACACAACACGGATAGTGATTATTTTTCACTAGTTACGAAATATTGCGGTATAGGTATGTGTCACTGCGATAAAATAATCAATTCTTTCCCATCTGAATAAATCTCAATCCCGCTTTTTGCGTTTTTTACACGTAGATTTTAATATTAACCAAAATAAGTGATACGGCCACACTTGACGAACATAAAAAATTCATTTTTCTCGATTCCGACGAATCTAGCGTGCTGTATTGAACCTATTCGTCCCTAATCATCAAATAAATCCATTATATATCATTTTTGATCATCGTTCCCGAGTTTCTGCGAATTTTTTTTTTTTTTTTTTCTCGGTCGGTAAAGGTACGACTAGGACATGCCCTTAACCCGCTGAGGTCCAACTGGGTGTGCTGCCATCCAGTACCACCTTGTGCATACGGGTAATTTTCGCTCAAATTTCTGACTTTCTTCTTGCATCATTTGTCACCGTGATAATATATAAAATCAAAGTATTGCCACCAAACCTGCAAAGTCGTATTTCTGAGACTCTGGCGATTTCATTTCACGACCGTAGAGTTAAAAAATCAGAATTGAAACGTGTTTTATGAATGAACGAATTGGTGGGTCACTAGAGACCAGACTGGCCAGAAAATGATGGCCCTCAGCGGATTAAGTTCTACCAGATTGAGCACAATTCTTTCAAGGTCAAGGCAAGTAATATTCTATACGCCTTTCAATTGTTCTATCATTTTCTGAGTACGAAGGTTGAAATTGAATCATCTCTTCATGCCTAATTTGAAGCATCCTGCACCCTCTTCGCAGCTGATTTCGAAACTTCGGCAAATACAATAGCGTTCTCTTTATACAAGCCAACCTGTAGCCAAGTATACAATGAAGACTTCAAGAAGAGGTAATCTCATCTGTAGCAGAAGGTCGAGGTGGAATTATGGCTCATTCGATTTAAGAATTATAATTCATCGGGTTTTCCGCTCCGGACTACTGCTACTTATCAAATGTCATCAACTTTTTACAACCACGAAGAAATGCTGTCGAAGGATGACTATGCCAAATCTCGTATGAAATAAACCTCATTGATCACTTTGTACTCAATACAATGATAGGCGATTTTCGAAAATAATATTTATGTAAGAATCCTGTACTCCTCTAATCTTCGCAGTTTTCATAACTGACTTATCACCCCACAAAATGTCTCGAAAGCGCCGTATAAACGCAGGGATATCACCGATTGCAAAGTCAGAAGTATGACGCTCGATTTGACCGATCTTCGTCTTATTCCATCGCTCAGCCTGATTTCGGCACCTTGAGTATCAAGTCGAATATAATCTGGAAGACTTTCTGATCTTCACATCTACGGACTGTATTTTACCGTGTAGTCACCCTATTTCGCAAGTTCTTTGGGGCCTATTGTCTTCCCCAGGATCAGCAAGGTCCAGATATTAAGGTAAGCGTTTTCTATAATCGCGGTAGAGTTTGTACGAGCTTCAAGTTAATGCTGTTAATTGCCGCATTGAACCGTATCTTTCAACCTAGTCTACGGAACCTTTCAAGACAATCTGCGGAACATCATTACTGCGAGAATACAAGAAATAATCGAATCAACCCAACAAACACCAGTTCGTATAAAAAACGTATAAAAAGGTCATATACTCTACGTTTATTCAGAGGAAAAATGTTCCTCAGTTAAACGCATAAGTAGCATTTATTGGAAACGTTACGTCGAAATTATTGTTGCGCGAAAAAAGAAATGAAGATATTTAAAATAAATTAATTACAATACATGAGGCGTTGATCAACAACTACTAATCGCAAACAATCGCACTTTCTTCCAAAGTAAGAATTTTAAGATTAGAAAAACTTCGCATTATTGTTGTGCCCGGAATTTGATCCGGGACGCTCGCATTCGCTTGTATTACTATTCGCACGCTCTATCAACTACGCCAAACTACCTATTGACGAAGTCAGTCACTTTCTCGTAATTGTCTTGGACTTTGCATCTGTCTCAATGATATCAGCGTTTTAATGCAACTGAGATATGTTAACTAAACATCCGAGTTGCAAATATGTTATCAATACAATTTTTTGCCTAGAGTTCCACACGTTCTCGCTCGATTCAATTATATTGCACATTCATTATTATATCAGGAAAGCGTATAAATGACGTTAAATCGAGTGCATATTATACGTTAATACTATCTAAAATCGAATCGTTTAATAGACATTCACAAAATAGACGTTGCCATTACATTTGTTAGGAACGTTCAATACGCGGATATGAAGTGATCGGAACAACGTAGAAATTGCGTGTCATATGTACGTATCATCATCTGTTTAATAAACGTGCATGATTAGGATATTGTTAACGGTATGTACATCGTTGTTTAAATACCGTCAATATACGTGTACATTTGCGATTGATTAAACCTATAAATCGAGTGCATATTTTACGTTACAATTATCCTTTATAAGAACGTGTAATATACATGAACAGAAGAATTTACTCGTAAAAAAATCGTGTATCATAAACGTAGTTGTATGGTTTCCTAATAAACGTATTTCCGAAACGTGCAATATTAGTATTGTCATATACTGATACCAAAAATCAACTGAATATTCATTTAATATTCGTGAAATATACGAATGGGTGCTTATTGGGAATCCAAGTTCAACGGATCGATCACGTATCAAATTGAGAACGAAATTTGTCATACCTCCAATCACAGAAGGCATTCTCAGAGGCTATACAGTCAATATATCGCGTGTCTCAATGATACAAGGTCGTATAATTGCTAAAAATTAGATTGTGGCTGTAAAAAGAGTGTATATACTAGATTCCGCAACTCTCCTTCCATGTTGCGCATACTTTCTGAAAATGCAATTAAAATTAGCGAAATAATAATTGAAACTATCTGAAAAAAGGTGAAAGATCGTATGTTGGCACTTACACCATTAGATACGGAATATCACTCGTATCGCATAATACTGACTTCTTCTCAGCTACAACATGTATTTGTTGACGATGAGCTGGGCCATCTATGGGGTCGGCGTGGTTCTGTCCGTCTTCATCGGATTGTACCTCTTCATGACACGTAACTTCGGCTACTGGAAGAAACGAGGTGTGCTCGAAATACCGCCAATACCTTTTGTTGGAAATTATTTTTACTGCTTCCGATTCCGGACATCAGTTCCCCAGTTCCTTCAGTCCGTATACGAACTAGGCAAGGGCGTGCCATACGTCGGCATCTACCTCTTCGACAAGCCGGTTCTCGTGCTGCGAGACCCCGAGATATTCAAAAGCGTATTGGTGAAGGATTTCCAATACTTTTCGAACAGATATGCCGCTGCGAGTGAATCGGACGTCGTGGGAACCGCGAATGTGTTCCACTCAAAGACCCCGAAATGGAGAAGTCTTCGCAATAAATTGACCAGCGTATTCTCATCCGGGAAGATGAAGGCAATGTTTCCGTTAGTGTCTGCTGTCGGTGATGATCTTATACACCATTTCGAGAGTCTAGACCTACAAGGTGAGTGCAAATGAAATAACACAGCGATTAACAACCGTAAGTCACTTGTGATCACGAATAATTTCGTTTCTGGTTACCAGGTGGAGGCCGAGTTCTCGAGCTGAAAGAAATATGCGCCAGGTATACCACCGACGTGATAGGCAGCTGCGTTTTTGGACTGCAGGTTAATTCGTTGAACAATCCAGACGCAGAGTTTAGGAAATGCGGAAAGAAGATATTCGAAGTCACTTTGAGGAGAGGCCTTGAGATGATGTCGGTCTTTTTTATACCGAGTATAGTCAAGCCGTTGGGATTCAAGGTTTTCGAAGCTGGCCCCACGCAATTTCTGCGGAAGGCGTTTTGGGATACTTTAAACGAACGTGTCAGGTCCGGCCTGCGAAGAAATGATCTTATCGATCTTCTGATAGAATTGAGAGAACGCCAGACGGACGATGACGATCCTCAAGCATTCAGTAAGGTTACAAATTCATAGATTGACGAGAATTTCATTCTGGTTAAGAATTTTTGGAAACCTTATTTCGCTGAAATATTTACGTATATCTCTCGTTTTTACACAGAATTTGACAGCGATAATCTGGTCGCCCAAGCAGCCGTCTTTTTTGCTGCAGGATTTGAGACTTCGGCAACATTGATGTCTTTCACCTTGCACGAGTTGTCGCTGCATCCGGATATCCAGACGAAACTTCGTCATGAGATAAACACGGCTATAGAAGTGAATGACGGAAAACTTTCCTACGATTTGGTAAGTCATTTGCTTAATCACTTATTCTATTATCGTTAGCGTCCTGAAGTTGATCCGTGCATTCTCACTACGTTAGAGAAATAGTCGAATCACATAGAGCGCATTATGACACGTATATCCTTAAACCGTTCGTAGGTAATGTCAATAAATAACGATGGAAATGAGAAAAGTTGGAATCACCTCATGAACTTTTCGGTAGATCATGTCATCAGGTACAGCAGCTTCCGCACTTGGACAAGATTGCCTCTGAAACTCTCCGTAAGTATCCTTCAGCGCCGTTTTTGGACAGACTGACCGATCGTGATTATACAATCCCGAAGACCGGATTAGTGATAGAGAAGGGAACGCCGGTCTACATTCCCTTGCTCGGGCTCCAGCGTGACCCCGAATATTTCCCCGATCCCGAAAAGTATGACCCGGAACGATTCAGTGAAGAGAACAACCAGAAGCGTCCACCTTTTGTCTACTTACCCTTCGGAGACGGTCCTCGCAATTGTATTGGTGAGAATCGGAATCAATCAATCTCTTCGTATAAATAAGTCAAGAGTTCCGCGACGCGTTGACGTGATTTTATTCTACTTACTGTGCTTATTTTCAGGTCTCAGATTTGGACTGATGCAAGCAAAAGTTGGCATCATCAAAGTGATTTCAAACTACGGGATCACTCCGTGCGAGAAAACGCTTATTCCTATGAAATTAGATCCAAGAACAGTTATCTTGACAGCTAAGGGTGGTCTGTATCATGGAGTTCGCCGGATCGAGACAACGGTTGGTTAGACGACGAGTCAAGGCTATGAAATCCAATTCAACACAAATAAGGATTTATTCCCTGGAAATAGAATGAAATTCCAAATTTATTTGAAACCAATAAGAATTCATTCACTTTTTAATGTACCTACTTGGCGCGAGACTCTACCGAGTCTCTTGATATGCAGATTTCATGATTCAGCGAATACTTAATTCTTTTGAATGTTATCATGACAAGAAAGTTAAAAATGAATATCACACGATCAGGAAATGCTGTGAGGAGGCATATGTATACGATGAGTAGATTTAACGATAGAATGTCTCGCGAAGACGAATGTTGCGTCATATTGTGGAGCAGCTTATGTATTAACATTATTTGTATATCATTTTATTTAACAATTTGTAGGTCAACCGATAATCTACATTCCATTCTCTAATTCACATGCCTTTCAGAACCACGAGCGTCACGTAATGTGCCTAAACGTTACAAAAGTCAAAATGTATAATTAAAAGAAAGTCGTTACGTTTTTTTTTTTAAACCATTGGCCGTGCATAAAATTTATACGTGAAGTTAGGTCTGTTAAAAAACTATTGAGAAAAAATTGGCGAAGAAGTAAAAAAGAAGAAAATAGAATAAAAATAGGCGATTGCTGAAAGTCCAGCTTGAATCTCGGTTTTTTTTTTTTTGTTTTTCAGATAATACTCAATAACTCGGGTAATTTTATATTTCGAAGCTCCATAAAATGTGGAATAATTCTAAATCATTTCACAAAATGCTGATAGAAATTTTTTTGAAAATTGAGTCAAAGCCTATTTCTTCGAAAAGTGGTAGCAGTGATTCGACAAACATTATTACCAAAGTGTACTTCTACCCTTATAAAGTGACGTACGTGACAATCATTGATCTCCACGATTGTTTAACAATACTCAAAAATGCTTGAGCAACTGCAGTTGCTTGATCAACTCATTTAGTAGCGTGTACACAAAAGATTGAAATCAACGAATTGAAATTGGATTTCGTAACCACCTACGCACGTTCCATAAAACCTTGAATTAAGAGATCTAACGTGATCCCCATATCGTCCGAACCGTTTACTGAAAAATTATCTTAGGAACGAGTCATCTACGAGTTTTGTATCTCAAATTTTGATACTCATTTGAAAAGTCATGGCGAGTGGACATCCGGTAAAGTAGAACACAGAGTTATGCGGTATTGTCTTTTCTAGGATTGAATAGCCTGAATGGTTGCGTTCAATTGTTCCTAAAGAATCGAGCTTTCATGTATACTTCCAGTGTAGTACCAACATGAGATTTTCTTGTCGTAATCTGCAATGACTCTCTGCGCTCTGATAAGAACGCAGCAAACTTAATGTAAGCTGCAGCGACTATGACATCGAGAAAATTGTTAACGCTTCATCACCCAACTTAATTGACCGGACGCCAACGATAAAAATGACAACTTAATGAGCGTCGGTAATGCTGTATCATCCATCTGTTGACCTCGACTAACATAATACGGCTTCATTTGTTTGGTTCAGGTTATCATTTACAGATTTGCGAATGTCATGATTCGAGTAATACGCAATACGCTAGGCAAGTACCACTACACTCGTATAAACAAGCTCGTGTTTTCGCATGCATGCATGCGATTTCCACACAAGAGTTGCCTGCCGCACAAGTTAGGCGGCGCTGGCGGTCGTCTGGTCGTATACATGCATAAATTCTACACACACTAGTAGCGTACTGGAATTGTACTTGCCTAGCGTATTGTCAGGATAAGTTCTTATAGCAAATTCATCAGCGATTATAGAAATTATATAAATCCATGTATCGATTAGCGGAAGCATAAGATGACTTCGTGATGAGCATCGTGTCAGTTTCCAATGATCCCCATCGAGTTCAGGCGTTTCGGTATTGCGAGATTTAGACCCGGGTAGAAGAATCCAGAAACCGTAATAAAACGTGTAAAACCGAAGGAAATTCTTCTCCACGTTTCCGCGTTTCACTGTGCTATTTGAATTCGTTTGATGAACAAAAGTATGGATTACGACATCTCAGAACTGTTATGACGAGTCTAATCACGGATTAGATACTCGTGGCCTCCTACTCCACCAATTATTTTTGTTTTCGTTGTACTTGCGGTCACGTCTCTAGATTATTGTGAAGCTAGTTGCTTTTCATACAACGCGTTGAAATTCTTGAAATAAACTTCTCATCAACGATTGATCCCACCACGTCGACTTCTAGAATTCTCTAAGGTGAGTTAGACTCATACCTATACATCGGAAGGCTCTAACTTTGTTCTAGGTATATTTAGGGTCTTAGTAATTATAACTTAGGGTTTATAACAGTTTGTATGTATTGTCAAAGGAACGGTAGCAAACAATGTACGTAGCACAAACCAGGACGACAATCAAGGTGGGCAATCTATCGAAGTATCAATGAATTATTTCAAATTATACAAAACATAAATGATAAAGTAATGTTGATAAGGTAATGGCGTCACTTAGCATTTTAATTACGATTTTTGACTTTAAATCAAGCGCGGATCCGTGCAAATTCGAGAGCTTACCTACAACACAAAATGAAGCTACACAGAACTCAAAGAAAGCCGAGGAACTCAGATTATCTAATACACAACGCAGTGGCTTGAGACAAATTGACAAAAGACACAATGCGGCTATCTACTCAGAAAGCTGTGTCGTGGTTATCGGCACGGATATCGCGGACTATTTTTGCGTTGAGGAAATGTGTCACTTCAGGAATGGGGCCTGATAGGATCTCTCAGTTCTTACAAGTTCATCGACGAGGCAAAAATAACTATTTATCAAACCTAATATTTATCGCTACCCAATTCTACCAGACCTGAAAACATTGGGATAAATGCGTGCAGAGAAGGTGCTATTAAACGGAATATCTCTGCTTGGGCACCGAAATAAAAGAAAAAAAAATACATCGTGCAATTCTATGTGCGATTCCGCGAAAACATGTTTGATTTACGCTGAAATAGAGAAGATATCCATGTAAAACGGTTTTGAAAACGTTGGATATGTTGCGTTGTCTATAGGTACTTGAGCGTGTGATCAAGAGACTCGGTAGAGTCTCGCGCCGAGTACAATTAGTAATACAAGCGGATGCAAGCGACCTGGATCGAGTCCCGGCCAAAATAATGCGGCGTTTTTCTGAACCAAAAATTCTCACTTGGTATCAATGTGCGATTGTTTGCAATGAGTAGGTGTTGCTCAACTGTTCGAAATTTTCATCCTAGTAGCTCTTCACTATAATCCTGGCAGGAGAACTGAACTGAGTTCGTCAATGTTTCAGAAGATACAGTATGGCTATCCTGACGCTACACTGGGCCCTCGATGTCGCCCTTCTGCTGCTGCCTGCCTTTTTGGCAGCGTATCTCTACATGACCCGAAACTTTGGCTATTGGCCGAAGAAAGGTGTAAATGAGTTACCGCCACTACCATTCGTTGGGAACTTTCTCCAATGTTGTCTTCTCCGCATATCACCTTCCACATACATTGAATCAGCTTATGTGGAAGGCAAGGGTCTGCCGTACTTGGGCTTTTACATATTCGACAAGCCTGTACTCCTGATACGAGACCCGGAAATTGTCAAGAGCGTTTTGGCGAAGGATTTCAATTACTTTCCTAACAGATACGTAAGTACGCAGGAATCCGACACTCTTGGATCCGCGAATATGTTTCTCATGAAGAATTCCGAATGGAGACGCATTCGCCATAAGATATCTCCAATCTTCACGTCTGGAAAGATGAAGCAGATGTTCCAGCTGATGACGGTTATCGGCGACAACCTGATCACTTACTTGCACTCTCTGAAATTACAAGGTAAGGCCGATTCAGACATTTTCAGCGAACCTCCAACACTCATCTCTGACCTGATCGGTTCGGTTCTGTTAAAGGCGACGGCGGTGTGATCGAGGTGAAAAATATCAGCGCAAATTACACGACGGACGTGATAACCACATGTGCCTTCGGACTCCAGGTCGACTCATTGAACGATCCTGATACAGCGTTCAGAAAATGCGGCATAAATATATTCGGCTTTACCACCTGGAGGCGTGGTGCTGAATTCGCAGCCTTCTTCTTCGCACCGGTTATAGTTAAACTATTGAAGTTGAAGTTCTTCTCAGAGGAAGCCTCCGACTTCATGCGAGAAATATTCACCAAGACTATGGCCATGCGGATTGAGAGTAACACCTACCGGAATGATCTGATTGACATGCTAATCCAGCTGAAAAAATCTGAGGACAACTCAGACGATCCGGATGCTTTTAGTAAGTAGACTGCAGTTCGTTGAAACTACATTATGAGTGCCCCCAGATTTTTTCCTTCATTGACGTATAATTGTCCTCGCGGCTGATTCTGAGTACGAAAAAAATCGAACCGAATTGTTTTTTGCACGCAGAACTTGATGGTGACAATTTGGTCGCACAAGCAGCCACCTTTTTTGCTGCTGGATTCGAATCCTCGTCAACTACGATGGGATTCACTCTGTATGAGCTGGCTTTGCAGCCAGATATACAATCGAGGCTTCGGGAAGAGGTGGTCTCGGCTATTGAGGAAAATGAAGGAAAAATTACATACGAAATGGTGTGTTTCGTCGATTACTGCAAGTACTTTTGTAAATCGTAGTTTTTCGCTGACAAATTATTGAGGGGTTATCTTAACAGGTAATGAACCTTCCATACTTGGACATGGTCATATCGGAGACGCTTCGGAAGTATCCTTCTTTGCCGTTTCTGGACAGAGTAGCCATACGCGACTACAAGGTACCCGGGACTGACCTCGTCATCGAAGAAGGTACCCCGGTGTACGTTTCTCTCTACGGCCTCCATTATGACCCTGAATATTTCCCTGACCCCTCAAAGTATGACCCAGAGCGATTCAGCCCCGAAAATAAGAAGAATCGTCAATCCTGCGTTTACATGCCTTTCGGTGAAGGTCCTCATAATTGCATTGGTAAGTTACTTGTTCATATTCATAGAACACGCATCTTTTTCCAATCGATCCAATAATACAATCGCTACTTGTTCAGGTCTTCGGTTTGGACTGCTGCAGTCCAAGTTAGGGATCGTCAAAATCATCTCGAACTACGAAGTAACTAGATGTGCAAAGACTCCGATTCCCATCCGCTTCGATCCGAAAGCTATGCTTACGACATCAAAAGATGGCCTGTATGTTCAAGCTCGCCGAATTACACCAGTCTAAGATAATTAGAGGTGGTGAAATGTTGACGGAAAAATTTCATCAACAGCTTCAACTATCTGCATACGTCTACGCCCAACATACACACATCAAAAATCCAATTTATTAGGAAAATACCCGAACATGAACAGAATTGAGATTATAACGAGACAAAACAAATACATACATATCACTTGAAAAATGATGAAATTATAATTACATTTCTTGCTGTAAGCATATACTGCATAATAATCGGATTGATGCAGGGTGCCAATGACTTGACATCGTTGAATTCATTCCAGGCTGGGTTGGAGTTCTAAATTTCAAAAGCCGGAATTGGTAAAAATTCTGAATTTGTAGCTAAGAAAGTCGCAGTTTTTTAGAAAGGTTATTTTCCCGGAACTGTTATATATGGGGCATTCCATGGTAAATCACACAGTATATAACCTGACCGATTCCGATTTGCTGAATATTTTTTCGTATTGCTGGCATCACTAAAAAAGACCTATGGGCGACTTTATCTTTCTCCTTATGCTTTTTATTTTTTTATTTTATCCTTTATTTTTGAAATAGCAGGACACTGAATACGATAAGGGAGAATCGGTTAATTTCAATCAACCTAAACCTCATCGAAACGTAAATGATTCCCTAGATTCAGCCTCTTTCGTAGGACCACGGAAATGAAATGTCGAAAAAACGAAAATTGCGTTCGGCCATTGTGAAAATGAAAATCAATTTGAGAGATTTGATTCGTAATCCTTTTCAGGGATTTCAAGTTCTACCAGATCAATTCCAATTTCAATTTCTATTTTCACATCATTTTCTCAGTATGAAGAGTAAAATCGACCCATCTCTTCACGCCGAATTTGAAGCAACCACCCTCTTCGCTGCTGAATTTGAAACTTCAGCAATTACGAGAGCGTTCTCTCTATACGAGCCGACCTGTAGGCAAATATACAGGGTGATTCTTTTTGCGCGCACCATCTCATAAGGGTAGATTCCTTGTGAAATTCTAAGACTAATTTTCCCTCATCAAAAAGTCGTGGGACTAATAGTTTTCGAGTTGCAGAAGGTCTTAGGTAACCAATCACAGAGCCTATAGCTGATCGAGTTAGGGCCGGCCGGTCAAAAGTATACGACTAGCAGTGCCCGTGGCGGGTCGATTTCCAGTGAAATAAAAATAAATGATCAGAACCAGCAATATATTTTTTCCCCACATGGCATTGATGAGTGTCAACGGCGTCGTCTCCGGGAGATGTCTTCGTACAACTTACGCTTTCGTTATCCGTGACCAGGTCGACCGCACCGTAGGTTTCTTCCTCCAGGTCGACCACTGCGTAGTTTTCGTCCGCCAGGTCCACTCGCCGAAGAATGACGGGCTAAATCTATAGGTCTTACATGAGATGTACTTTGGAACACCGGCCCTGATCATTCGATCCATCCAGCGCTATCATTATCGTTATCGGTAATCGGTCAGATTCTATCGTCAGCCTAATCGGTTTTCGCTCCGGACTACTGCTACGTATCGAATGTTGTCAATTTCTTGTAAATATTATGAAATGCTGCTGAACAATGGCTAGACCTGATCTGAAGGTCTCTGCATATAAGATACAACACACCTTGAAGCACGGAGGTCGGAGATATTATTATCGTTATCGATTAAATTGGTAAAGATAGCCTAATCAGTTGATCTTTCTGCACTAAGAATAGTAATGTAAGAGTTTTGCGAACAATATTGATGCAAGTTGCTGTACTGCTGTAAACGTATGCAGGCTCGAAAATTGACTTATCGTCCCCCACCAGATGCCTCAAGAGCGCCGTTAGAATAGTACTATCAGCGACATACTAATTGATCGCTCTTCGTCTTATTTTATCGCTAGCATATCGCTCAGTCTGATTTCGGCGCCTCGGGCATCAAGCAAAACATAATCATAACGACTTTTTGATCTGCATATTTACGGGCTCTATTCCAGCGTGTAGTCAACCTATTTCCAAAGTTTTTTGCGGCCATCTGTCTTCCCCAGGATCAGGAAGGTCCAGATTCTGAGGTACGCGTTTTCTAGTATAATCGCAGCAGAGTTTGTACGAGCTTTGAAGTTTTCTAGGCGAGATTTATCTATCCCACCGTTTTTTTATCGGCAGAAAGAATAACACACAATTTGGAAAGTATAAACCCCATAGATTATAACGCCAGACACATTAGTGTTCAGAAGTACGTGCTGCGATCTGGTCAACGAAAAGTATCGCGGCATTTTTAGACGGCTACATCATTGCAGTATGTAGGATCTTGCGAGGGTATAAATTAATAATGTTTGGCGTCAAGTATATTGAAGAGATAAAAATGGCTATTCATTTGACTATTCGTTGATACAAGCCTATAGTAAAGAGATTCTAGTCTTCAAGAGTCTACCTCTTTTAGTGTGCATCTGGAGCCTCTTCATAGTTATAATATTGTCGTTCGTCTTTTCAGTTCAAGCAAATATAAGATCTGAATTCAAAAACTTCGGGAAGTCCTTGCATTTTTGGCTTTAAGGGGTTATCGACCCTGAAGAACTCAAATCTGAAGTCATTTTTGAGCTTTGAGGCCTAGGTTAACAGAAAACAGAAAAATTTTACGTTTTTCGCGACTTTCTCAAAAAACGCTATCGATAAGGGTAAAGTGAGTTTAATTTCTACTCAATCATCGTGTAGAGCGAAAGATTCATCATCGAATTATGTCCTCATATGTCGCTGAGGAAATTGACATTTGAATTACGTAAAAACCATCTGCAGACTCTATTTTCGTATGAAACGAACATGTTTTTGGACGTATGTGTTCGGGATTGAATTTGAATATGTACGTAAAAAAGTCTGACTTTTACGAAAAAGAAGTCCGTTCCAGGCTACATAAAAAATTTCCAGGTCTTCAGGTAAACAACTACGGTCTTTCAGATGAACAAGTCGAATTTGAAATGAAAGTAACAGAATGTCAAGAAAACGGGGTTTTAATATAAAAACATTATTTTTTTTTTCTATTCCCGAGTATCTATCTTGGAATGGATTTGATATTTGGAAGGGTCAAACTTTTTCACGCAAAAATCATGTGGGATTTTTTTTTTTTTCATAATACGAATGAAATCCTGTGGTAAGAAAAATATACAAAAAATGACCTGTCTTTTTTTTAAAGAAGCATGTTACAAATTCAAGCTATGCACCTGAATTAATTATTTCTTTAGTTTCGTCCCAAACGACTACGCTCCACATTTATCGCCGAAGTTGGGATATTCACTAATCACTTGACTGGTTGAAAAATCGCAAATTTTTCAGAACCAATTATAGATTACATGTCTTGGTTTCCTTCGCTATCATCTGAAATTGAAGTGACCAAGACCTTGATCTGATATTTGATCACGAGTTCGATCATTTGCAATCTTGACATGCACAAGTCGGTGAGTTGCATTTTTTTGCTCTTATCTCATCGTCGCCGAAAATATGTAATTTTTATTCCTTTATGAAGAAGAAATAGTAAAAATTGCTGATATATTTCGAGCCATTGACTTTTGAAGGCAGTTTATAATCCAGACATCATCACTACGAGAATAAAGGTAATGATCGAATCAATCCAAGTTGATCGAATCGATGACATATCAAAGTGAGAATAAAATTTGTATCACATCCTATGATAGAAGACATTCGCGAAAGCTGCAGTCAATATGTCGCGTGTCTACAATGATACAAGGTCGTATAATTACGGAAAATGGGATTGGGGTCGTAAAAAGGCGTATAATTTTTTTTCTGCGACATTCGCTTTAAAAATACTTAAATGTAATTGAAATTAAAAAGAAAATACCTAACCAACTTAAAAACGGTATCAGGTCATATGTTGGCACTTATACCATCAGATACGGAATATGAGGCTCATTGCATAACTGACTTGTTCTCAGCTACAACATGTCTTCGCTAACGGTAAGCTGGGCCATCTATGGGGTCGGCGTATTTCTGTCCATCTTTATCGCATCGTACCTCTACATGACACGTAACTTTGGTTACTGGAAGAAGCGTGGTATACTCGAACTACCGCCAACACCTTTTGTTGGAAATTTTCTTGACTGTTTTCTGTTCCGGACGTCGGTTCCCAACTTCCTTCGGTCCCTGTACAAACTAGGGAATGGCCTGCCATACCTGGGCTTCTACCTGTTTGACAAGCCGGTTCTTGTACTGCGTGACCCCGAGATAATAAAAAGGGTATTGGTGAAGGATTTCGAATGCTTTCCGAACAGATACTCCGCTTCGACTGATTCGGACGTCGTGGGGACCTCGAATTTGTTCCTCCTGAAAACCCCAACGTGGAAAAGTCTCCGCAATAAATTAACCCCCGTATTTTCATCCGGGAAGATGAAGGCAATGTTTCCGTTAATGACAGCTGTCGGTGATGATCTCACACACCATTTTGAGAGTCTTGGTCTACAAGGTGAGTGCGAGTGAAATCACAACCGTGAGTTACACCATCGCGGTCCAGAAACGATGATTTAACGATAATTTGGTTCCTGGTTGAGGTGGAGGCCGAGTTATCGAGCTGAAGGAAATATGCGCCAAGTATACCACCGACGTGATAGCCAGCTGCGTTTTCGGACTGCGGGTTAATTCGTTGCACAACCCGGACGCGGAGTTCAGAAAATACGGAAAGAAGATATTCGATCTCACTTATAGGAGAGGCTTCGAGCTTATGTCTGTATTTTTTATACCGGGTATCGTCAAGCCGTTGGGATTCAAGGCTTTTGAAGCTAGCTGCACCGAATTCCTGCGAAAGGCGTTCTGGGATACTTTGAACGAACGTCTCAGATCCGGCCTGCGGAGGGATGATCTGATCGATCTTCTGATAGACGTGAAAAAAGCCCAGACGGACCATGACGATCCTAACACATTCAGTGAGATTATAAATTCATTTATTGACGAGGATTTCATTCTGGTTAAGAATTTTTGAAAACCTCATTGCATTACAATATTCACGTATGTATTTCATTTTTACACAGGCTTCGACGGCGATCGTCTAGTCGCCCAAGCTGCTGTATTTTTTGCAGCAGGATTCGAGACTTCGTCAGCATTGATGTCCTTCACCTTGCACGAGTTGTCGCTGCAGCCAGACATCCAGACGAAGCTCCGCGATGAGATAAATACAGCTATCGAAGAAAATGGTGGAAAACTCACCTATGACTTGGTAAGGGGTTTCGTAAATCACTTATTCTAATAATAATATAATTGTCAGTTTATTCTCAAAGCGTAGATAATGTTAATAAATAACAATGCGAATGAAAAAAGTTCGAATCACCCAATGAACTTTCTGATTAATCATGTCAACAGGTACACCAGCTTCCGTACTTGGACAAGGTTGCCTGTGAAACTCTCCGGAAGTATCCTTCAGTGCCGTTTTTGGACAGACATACCGCTCGTGATTATACAATCCCGAAGACCGGATTAGTGATAGAAAAGGGAACGCCGGTCTACATTCCCTTACTCGGGATCCACTATGACCCCGAATATTTCCCCAACCCCGAAAAGTACGATCCGGAACGATTCACCGAAGAAAACAAGCAGAAGCGTCTCCCCTTCGTCTACTTACCTTTTGGAGATGGTCCTCGCAATTGTATTGGTGAGAATCGGATGTGATCAATCTCTCTGTTATGTATCATAAATATCTTCCGATACGTTGACGTAATCTTACTCAACTTACTGCACTTATTTTCAGGCCTCAGATTCGGACTGATGCAAGCAAAAGTCGGCATCATCAAAGTAATTTCAAACTTCGAGATCACTCCGTGCGACAAAACGCTCATTCCTATGAGATTTGATCCAAAATCACTCCTCTTGGCATCTGACGGTGGTTTGTATCATCAAGTTCGCCAGATCAAGACAACGGTCGGTTAGACGAGTCAAGACTAATATGAAATTCCTTTCGATACGTAAATACGAAAATCTGGAATCAGGTGAAACGGCAATCGGAAGACCCGAGAATGAGACACGCGACAGACAATGTATCATCACGTAAAACTAGGCTGTTGCTATAGAATTGTATAAACTTATATGAATTATATATCGATATCAATGATCTGTCTCATCGTACAGCCTCTGAATTTTATGTCTACAAATTTTATTGCAGAACAAGATCGGCATCATCGATCCTTTCACGTCTACTACCGATTCGGACGAAACGTTTCTATTCAAAATGACGTTGAAATGTTTTATAGCTGAAAAATGTCAGAAAATAAATGAAGAGATACCCTACTCCGCATATTACGTCATTCGATTAATTGGCAAAAACCTTTTCTAAGTATTGCAATACAGAATACAATTAGAGCAGCATCTTAGCTGTCTTGGAGCTGTTTGGCTTGCCTAATATATATTCACATGAGTTTCAATCGAATTGATCACATTTAAATACAGTGTGTGATTATCTTACATTTTTAGCTTGGAGCTTTCATTTTTAGGTGGGAGCTTTCTAATTCCTTCAATTCTCTGGCACAATGCGGCACAAAGCTGTGTTATTGGTCACTTCTTTTGGATCGCACTGTGCCTGAGAATTGAAGGTAATTGGAAAGCTCCCAATTTCTACAGACGTGTTGCGTTATATCGCGTATTCCCAGGTTTCGAAAGCAGTCATTCAGACCGAAGACCTTTCTGTTTGTTTATTGAAATATTACGTCCCCATCATTCCGACTCGTTTTAGATTCTCATTTACATTACACAAAGTCACAAGTGACAGCAATTTTTTTTTGTCCCATATAAATCCATAAAATTTTCGAAAGCAGCAATTATTTTGAGTATGTAGGTATACCCCAATATTGGGAAAAGATTGACTTATTCATCTTCGCATAATTGTCAGTGGTAAGTTAGTTCTGTTTTGTGTATTTGATTCTCATTTTTCGTCTCGACCCTGAAATCTTTGTCCAAGTCCTTTTTGATGAATCTTTATTTTATTAGGTATTTTTTATGTTGGATTCATGATTACAGATTGAGATCCACCCCCCGTCAACTGAAAGTCATCGATTCCATCAATATCCGTATTCACAAAGTATTCTTGGACTCGGATTACTATCAATAAACACAAGTGCAGCTGCATACTGATGATCGGAATTTGTAACGATGGAAATAGTATGAAGTCATTATTACCTGATGATCATCCCCCTCGTAGCTGGTCACAATAAAAGAAAAAAAAGAAAGAACTACGAATTAAATGCGCAAGTATAAGATACTACCTATCACGAAATAATATGAAACTAACAACAGTATCTTCGACGAGTGCTAATTATCATATTATACGTATATTTCGCAGCTGAATGTCGTTATGTGAGTAAAATAGGTCACGATTAACTATATTCTTGGTCTGCATAGAGATAATGTTAATATGTCAGTGATACGAACGGGTATTTATTTACGGCTTGTGAGTTCAATCAAGGATCAGAAGTGCATTGCAGTAGATATTCAGTTTCTGAACTAGACACATTGATTTTTGCACATCATTCCGAAATTCATATTCATATTTGATTGCTCCATATTTGAGCTAGCACGATATGGGTGTCTTAACGCAGAATTGGGTCCTTTATGGTGTGGTCGTTATTCTGTCCGCGTTCTTCGCAGCGTTTCTTTACATGACGCGAAAATTTAACTACTGGGCTAAAAGAGGCGTGATTGAGACGAAGCCAATACCGTTTTTCGGTAACTTTCTTGCCTGCACCTTGTTCCAAAAGTCTGTGAGTGGTGTCGTGGAGGATTTATACTTCGAGCACAAAGGCCATGGTCAAGTTGGTTTCTACATTTACGACAAGCCCTGTCTTCTCGTGCGAGACTTAAAGCTCGTGAATCGCATTCTTGTGAAGGATTTCAACTCGTTTGCGAACAGATATGTTTCCGCGGGTGATCACGATCCTCTGGGATCAGCAAATTTGTTTACAATTAAGAATCCGCATTGGAAGACTTTGCGCATAAAACTGTCGCCGACCATGACTTCGGGGAAGTTGAAGACCATGTTCCAGCTGATGATAAATGTTGGCAGGGATCTGGATACTTATCTCAAGTCTCTTAATTTGGAAGGTGAGCCAGGATTCAGACTTCCCGTTCAATCTGAAACGCTTTCTAATTGATCGGTTCATTGTTCTTCAAGGTGAGGGCCGAGTGGTTCAGTTTCATGAGGTCTGGGCAAGATACACCACCGATGTAATCGCCACCACTGCTTATGGCCTGCAAGCTAACTGCTTGAACAATCCGGAAGCAGAATTTCGAAAGTACGGCAAGAAGATCTTCCAGTTCACATACAAACGCGCTTTTGAGTTGGGGGCAATATTTTTTGTCCCGAATCTTATCAAGCCGTTTCGCCTGAAGTTTTTTGAAAAATCTACTACTGAATTCTTGCGGAACGCATTATGGGACACATTGACCCAGCGAATGAAAAGTGGCATTCGCAGAAACGACCTGATCGATACCCTCATCGAGCTGAAGAAGCGTCAGTCTCAGGCCGACCTCGATGATCCCAATTCGTTCAGTAAGTCAGCAGAGGCTCGTTCTGGCGTAATGTTGAACAGAGTAATGAAGCTAATATTTACGCAAATTCTGGGTCGCAATAAAGACTGTTTTATTTACATCGTAGAATTTGATGGGGACAATCTGACTGCACAAGCCGCCATATACTTTACTGGAGGATTTGAGACAACGTCTTCAACATTGTCATTTTGCTTATACGAGCTGAGTTTGCAACCACATATCCAATCAAGGCTTCGAGAAGAGATAACCTCAGCTCTCGATGAAAATGAAGGAGAACTGCTTTATGAATGGGTGCGCATATTTGTACATACAGTACTCGTCAATTGAAGTGGGGCAAAGTGTTTTTCGCGGATTCTTGCGAAATCGAACCGATTTCGAAAAATAAAAAAATCACATTCTAGGAAATTTAATAATCTTTCGAATGTTTTTCAACAACGTCCCCCATGTTGATGGGGGTCATTCCCGATATTGAATGACCAGGCATTTTAATCGTTGAAACTTTCCCTTCGACAATCACCAACTTTTTGCCCTTAATTCGAAGTCTTTCAATGCGAAAAATCTCGATAAACGAAACCTCGCGCTCAGGAAGTTCCTGGATCTCGTCCGCCAGGAAAATTATAGCGATAACACTAAGGGGAGATCTGAGGGCGTATTGAAATACGACTCCACAACAAACTTCAGTGGAATCGAGCGAAGCGTTCCAGAGTTATCGCCGATAAACGATTATAACTTCGTGGACGCATAACTCCTCAACGAGTTATCCGACTGCGGCACATAGGGGATGTTTTTTGCACGTCAAGAGATGCCCTTTCAATTGGTACGAGGTACCAAGGGGGACGATAACATCCACTATCATTTTACAGGTCGTTCGCGAAACCCCGTTTGTCACCAATTTACGAAGTCCTCTGGCAATCGGCCAATTCTCAATCGATCGGGATAAAACTAGTCTCATTCGAAATATTATCAAATTTCCTAGAATCTGATTTTTTGATTTTTCGAAATCGGTTCAATTTTCGCAAAAATCCGCAAAAAGTACCTTGCCCCACTTCAATTGACGAGTACTGTATATATGATGATGTAATCACAACTTGCGTCACGCATACAGCAGCTCTTCGATGTCTATTCACTTATGTCGATTGCATATTCACAGGTCACGCAGCTTCCATATCTGGACATGGTCGTATCGGAAACATTGCGGAAGTATCCTATCCTGGGAATTTTAGACAGAGTGGCTATTAACGACTACAAGGTACCGGACAGTGACCTCGTGATCGAGAAAGGTACGCCGGTCTTTATCTCCGCGGCCGGATTCCACCATGATCCAGAATATTTTCCTGAACCTAAAAGATTCGACCCGGAGCGATTCAACGGCGAGACAAAACAAAAGGTACCATCCCATGTCTACATGCCTTTCGGAGATGGCCCTCGAAACTGCATAGGTGAAAGAAAAAGTTGATCTAATTTCGTCTAGCCAGGTTGTCCACAAGCCTTAAGGAAATTTATCGTTTCCACACACCTTCTTTCCAGGTCTTCGGTTTGGACTCATCTCGGTTAAAATAGGCCTCGTCAAGACAATCTCACACTACAGATTCACTCCATGCAAGGATACCACGATCCCCTTACGTATAAATCCGAAAGCCGTTTTCACAGCTCTGCAGGATGGTTTATTTCTCAACGTCCAAGAAATCACCCAGGCACCTCGCTAAAAGCTATGTTTTTCTCTATGAGGCCGACAACGGAAATTTTTTGAAATTGTATCAACATTTCCGCGTATGAACTATCTTCGGAGACGACAACGACACGTGCAATTTGATTATGAGTACCCGGATGAAGGGCCTAATGATCCCTAAGATGTATTTCGCGTCAATTGCTTCTACAAATTTCTAGACCAAACAATAGCGTCTATATAATTCATCATGGAGGTATCACTCGAAATAGGTAATTATTTGAGAAGGGGCTCAATCAACCGAGTCTGTAGCCTCTGCTTTGAAGAAGGCTGCTCCAGAGAAAGTCGACTGCTACTTCGACAACGTATGTATAAACTTCGATACAGTCAATAATAATCCATGATTCAATTATTTGACTTGACTGCTGATTATTCAAGCCTTGTCTACCGCATAAAATGTTATTTACTTTTTTGAGCGACGACCCTACTTTATGGATGGAAAATCCATCAGTAAATCCGGACGTCGCTCTCGAGAAAATAAAAATCGATCGATACCCAGTGCACAAGTATCAGCATTTTTGGGCTGAGGCTTTCGAGCAGAATCTCAAGTGGCTGAGGAAAGGCAAGCTGAAGTATCGTGAAACGTTGGTGCGTTGAAAGGAGATAATGTCGGCAAGGCTGTTGTGGCAGTTTAACTTTATTCAAAATCAACGAAGCGGTGTAAATCTAAGTTCACATTACAATTCATGTTCATTGCATACATGTCTAAGGATGGACAACTATGTTGAGTATGTATCTCAACTATGTTTCAATTGGAATAAATACGAGAACTGTTTTCAACATTTATCCGCATATTCTTTATCGGCCCGATAGACACAAATGTTCTCTACCTCTGATAGTTATTGTGCCGATTACAAGTTGCTGACATTAAAATCGAACATCCGCTTTCCACGAATCCACGGAAACCCTACAGCCCTTCATGCAATAAAAATGCTCAAAGATGTCCATGTAACATCGATTCGTAGCGTATATTCTGGTAAATTGATAGAATTAAGGCCCATCCTAGAGAGTTATTATATAGCAGGTGCTCCATATATTGGTACAAGTAAACATCCCTACAAGTTCGGGCAAGATCCATGACACAGAGTTCTGATCGACTTTTACAGTTTCGTAAACGGATATGCAAGCACGATCCTCATCAGTCGATTGTTAATCAGCACTACCTGATTCATCGACAAGTGTATGTGTGGGAAACTTCGAATTAACTCAGACTCAGACTTTCACTGATTGACAATCCGACGATTAACGAATATTGAGAAAATGTGTTTTCGATTTTAGTTATTTTTTTGTTTTTTCCGCTTACGACGGTATGGCGTTAGTCCATCGATTTATCAAATAGTTCATCACATGAATTGCCATTTAGGTCCAACTTCTTCACATGTCAGATCATTATAATAATCATATTGAAATATAAACCGAAATAAATAAAGTTTTTATGCTGCCATTGCGCGATAAGCAAAAATATTATATCGCATGGTATTTAATGATAGTAATTTGGGGCATCCATCAGGTTGAGAAGGGGAAATGATAGAGCCACGTTCACAAATCGTACAAGCCGACAGATTCTGACTACAGTTGATCGTGGACATCGTGCAACATCTTTTAATCTTCACACTGACTTTAGACTGAAATTTCTTTTTCGAATTGAATTCTGATAGTTTGTAGATTATCGATACAACGAGAATAACGCGGGATTGATGTAAGCCGAATAAATCACGCGAATACCAGAGTAAGAACGCAATCTATTGTGCTGAATTTTCGGAGAAAAAATGTGAAACTGGATTCAACATATTTCACCGATAATATTCAATTTCTTCGTAGATACGACATGGCTGGTTTAACGTTCAGCTGGGTGATATATGGCATCATCGTCATATTAACTGCCTTCGTCGCTACGTACTTTTATATGACACGGAACTTCAACTACTGGAAGAAGAAACGTGTAGTGGAAAAAAAGCCAGTGCCATTTTTCGGCAACTTTTTCCCTTGCATTAGCTTTCAAATGTCTGCAAACGACTTACTTAAGGATCTGTACGCAAAGCACACCGGCGAGAATGTAGTAGGGTTCTATCTCTTCGATAAACCTTGTCTTTTGGTACGGGATGTCGATCTTATCAACCGTATCATGGTCAAGGATTTCAACGTGTTCATGAACAAATACGCCTCTTCGGATGACCACGATTCCTTAGGATCAGCGAATTTGTTTATGATAAAGACTCCGCATTGGAAAACTCTACGGTCAAAGCTGTCTCCGGTCTTCACATCAGGAAAGTTGAAGAATATGTTTCAACTGATGGTCGACGTTGGCAAGGATTTGGACAGCCACTTGGAGTCATTAAACTTGGAGGGTGAGTCAAAGCTCAGTCGTATTTCGTTCAACCCTGAACGGGTAAACCTAACGCGAATGTTCTGATCGATCAATCTTGGATTCTGAAAGGTGAGGGGCGAGTAATCGAATTGGAGGATGTCTGCGCGAAGTACACAACCGATGTAATTGCCACCAGTGCTTACGGTCTGCGAGCCAACAGCTTGAACAATCCGGAAGCAGAGTTCCGAAAGTACGGGAAGAAGATCTTCGATTTTACTTACAAGCGCGCTTTAGAGTTCGGGGCCATCTTCTTCGCCCCGGGTATCGTCAAGTTCTTTGGTCTGATGTTTTTCGAGAAATCTTGCAGCGATTTCCTGCGCAAGGCACTCTGGGATACTCTGACTCATCGGATGGAGAGTGGCACCCGTAGGAACGATCTAATCGATACTCTTATCGAGTTGAAGAACGGTCAGTCTCAGGCCGAAATCGATGATCCCAACTCGTTCAGTAAGTCAGGAAATGTTCGGTCTGATCGAAAATTGAAAAGAAATATTCAGCCAAGATCTGAAAAAATTGCGAGTCATAATGTAAGAAGCCCATCGTTTTCTTTCCCATCGTAGAATTCGATGGAGACAACTTGACTGCACAAGCTGCCATCTATTTCACCGGAGGATATAAAACGACTTCTGTAACGTTATCCTTTACGTTGCACGAATTGGCTCACAATTTCCATATCCAGTCGAGACTTCGAGATGAGATAACCTCAGCTCTGGAAGAAAATAAAGGAGTACTCAGCTACGAATGGGTACGTAGAAATATTTTGCACTCGCTGATATGTGCACCAATATATGAATCATTCTAGCAAAGTTTAGAAAATTTCTTGGAGGGTCACGAAAAAATGTGGCTTGTTTGGTGGAGGATGTTTCATATTCATCTGTCGTCACGACAGCAGCTATCTAGAAACTGCTGCAGTACCTATATCTCTTCTCAATTGCCACTACAGATCATGAAACTTCCGTACCTGGACATGGTCATCTCGGAGACGCTCCGAAAGTATTATGTTGTCGGATTTATAGATCGTCTGTCTGCCACTGATTACAAAGTGCCTGACAGTGACCTCGTCATCGAGAAAGGTACACCTGTGTTCATCTCGGTCGCCGGAATTCACCACGATCCCAAATATTTTCCTGACCCTGAAAGATACGACCCTGAGCGGTTCACCGTTGAAAATAAGCAGACACGATCATCTCGCGCCTACATGCCCTTCGGAGAAGGTCCACGCAACTGCATAGGTGAAAAGCCACGCCGATACTTTTCCATTCAGCTGTCTATCATCCGTAGAATACGGGATGTCACGATGCAAATTTTATACTGCTATGTTTTCAGGTCTCCGTTTTGCACTAGCCTCAGCGAAGCTTGGTATCGTGAAAATAATTGGTAACTACAAAGTCGCTCCCTGCGAGAAAACTGTGATCCCTTTACGTGCAAACCCGAGATCTTTCTTCAGTGAAATGGATCATGGCTTGTTTCTCAATGTACAGAAAATAAAGAATGCAGACCTATAGTTGACCCATTCAAATAAGAACCGATATGGATTTTAAGGAGACGTGGAGGACTCAGATTTATATCATAATTCGAACATCACTGTCTTCAACGTGAAAAGTTGATGGAAAAACTGAGAAATATTACGCCCCCTACATTCTGTATGTCTTTTTAGCTCACAATATTTTTTCGGAGTTTAATTCTTCTGCTTTTTTGTCTGTATAGTGAAGTTGTTCTACTGGTTATGTGTATTTATGAAATTATAAAATGTATATACTATGACTTTCAAAATGTATCCCGACGATGACACTGTATGTATACCTACTAGAGTGGTCCTTGGAAGAGTCACCTCCCAATCGGTTTCAAATACAGAAGAACAAAAAATTCCCCTAACATTTGAGCTCTTAATTTTAATGGGAACACGTGACGCAGATTTTTCTTCTTTCACCCTTTGAAGGACCACTCTAATACCTATATATCATTTTTATCATATCTCGAGCCAAAATAGTGTTTTGAGAATGAAAATATAAAATTGCGGCACTTGCCGTATACTCAAAATAAGTCTTCATCCATATAGTATAGTATAACACGCCTATGAATTTCCCCAAACCCTTTGAGACAAGGAAGCAACTCTTGACTATAAAAATTGTTCATTACGAAATTCGGAATCGGCGCTGAACTCATTCGTTGATATTATAACTAAGGCAAGTGAAAAAAAGGGATCATTCGGTCAGCCATTAACAGTGATAGTCATGTCACGTGCAGCAATGAAAAAAAAAGAAATTATCAGATGATGGAATACTCCAATTAATATGGCTCGTGACTCTTATCGTCAAATATTTAAAGCGAAGCGATTAAGATGATCACGAAATAATTATCAGTATAAATGTGCAAATAAAAAAAGGCGCAAGAAAATGTATAACACTTAAAGTGAAAGTGAAACTATTCTGCTCAAGAATATGGAAAATTCATTTTTTGATAAATAATTTTGAGGAATTTCTGCATAATTTTTAATTCCCGTGCAAACCATACTTTAATTTTTTCCACTTTAAATTATTACATCGTCGTTATACAACAGGGTTCGGAATATTTTTGGAGAGTTTTTTCGGAAAGTACATTCATGACGAAGAATTTGACGCAATTTTATGCTGGCGATCGCAAGTTCTGAAATCTGGAGGAGCTAGGGGAATTTTGGATGTGTCAAAGACTGGGATACTGATCTCTCATTGGTACATACATGATTGGCATTGTTTTCTAATCTGCTTGAATGTTTGGTCGCCAAATGTCGGTGACGATTGACGGTCGCCTACTTTCTTGGATTTCTCCGAAACGGGGCTTTCGATCGAATTGTCCTTCTGGCAGTCAATGTTTTACGAGTAATGAGTTCGAACTGGTACGTTTGATTGAATAAAATCCTTAAAAATGCAAAATCGGCTTCCTGAGCCCGATTTCGTATGGAACTCCGAACACAACCATCCAAAACATGTTTATTTTCGACGATGACGAAGAAAAGGCATCTATTCTACGATTTTGTGGTAATTTTTGCGATTATCAACGGCTGGGACGGGTAATTGGCCGCTAATGTAATGATATTAGTTCCCAGAACGCCCGTGAGATATCGCCGCACGCACGCATTTTTACCCGCGCGCAGAGATGATTGGACTGCAGTCGAGTCACGTGGTACCAGATGTACCAACGTAACAGCGGTGGTGTAAGGAGAAGCTGAAAATGCGTGCGTGCGGTGACATCTCACGGGCGTTTTACGAACTAATATCATTACATTAACGGCCAATTACCGCTCCCAGCCGTTGGCATTCGCAAAAATTACCACAAAATCGTAGATTAGATGCCTTTTCTTCGTCGATGTCGAAGATAAAACATGTTTTTGGATGTTTGTGTTCTGAATTCTACACAAAATCGGGCTCAGTAAGTCGATTTTGCATTCTTGATGCGTAGGCTTTGATATAAGTCGAAATAAATGGCACGCCGACACTTAGCGGTCGAAAAAAAAAAACCGGATTTCATTCAATCAAACGTGTACCAGTTCGAACTCATCACTCGTCAAGCATCGGCTGCCAAAAGGACAATTCGATCGATAGCCCCGTTTCGGAGATATTCGAGAAAACAAACGGGGTCGGTAAAAATCTGGCAGACCCCCCGCCCCCTCCTCTTAATTTTCTAATTGTAGATGGGACTTACGTGTGTTAACGTAGCGATCACAGATTGATCAACAACTGTGAATTTTTATACGCAGTTTATTGTCGAATTGACTCTGAACGCCGGTTATATAAGTTTACACGATACTAATTTCGTGTACGTCATAAAAATGAAGATATCATTTTATGTCTCGTGTAAATCCTATCAGCGCGCCCTTGATTTTTATGGACTATCATATCACGTTCCTGATGTCAGGAGGTCATATGATTTTTTCAAAGCTGTGATTCGGTATATATACCTAAACATGATAAAACCACATGAATGATTCGAAACTAAGAATTGAAGGATACAAATTATGGGAAGGTCGTGCAATTTTTTTCTCCTCAAGTTTGGAATGCTATCATTCGTTGAATTGGTCATTTTGAGTTTTTTCCTTTTTAACTTTTATGTTCTTACTTTTACAAATGACAAAGGTCGTATAACATCGTCTATACGACCTTCTAAAATTAGTATGCGTAATTATTTCACTTCCAATTGGGTCCAAAAGTTCGTATGCGCTAGGAATTACGACAATATACTTTCCATTTACCTATTTTCAATTTCAAAACATTCTTGAAAATATTTTTATGGTTTCCCTGTGAATACGGACACACAGAGGAAAGTTAAAGAACTTTTCGATTAAAAAAATGCACGCTGCCTATCGTCAAGAAGTTTATTAAATCATTCAAGCAGGATCAGTTCCTCCACAATCCATTTGGAAAGTTCACCAAAAATCCCGCATACTCGTCTTCGGTATATTTCCGTACTAATGCGTTCCTCTAATACAATCATTTAATTATTTTCGTATGTTTTCCTTTTTCATCATAATCGTGAAGGTCCCCTGAACTTCAGTATGTCTAATCACGGAATTTTTTTTTTCAACTTTGTAATTTTCATTTTTTTTTTCAATTTTTTTTTCTCACCTCAAAGTCGTGGTAAGTAAACGAATAATAATTGAGGAATGTATTGTTGATCTACAGGACACCGGGGATAATTTCGACAAACTTCTACTATTTCTCCATCGTGATTATTCTCCAGCGTGAAGCAAATTTTCCCATCTTATAATCATTACTCCACGACCTTCGCCCCACCAAGTACATCAACAGCAGTGACATCATACATCAACACCACGCCGAAAGCCATAAAATTTGGTTCCTTTTCGTCCGATCATTTTGCTAGCCTGAGATCGATATGAATTCCGAAATTTCGGGTATCGAGTCTATTATAGTTCGAAAGTTGTTCCGCTTCACCAACAATTCATAGTTTTCAGTAGATTCGTTTAAGTTATTTCGATGTTTTCCACAGAATCAGGGATATTCTGCTTTCTAGGTAAGCATTTTTCATTTCTGTAGTAAATTTTGTGCATCCATACATCAGCGTTGATGAAGCAAAGTTTTTATCACTGTTTCATAATATTAGATACATCAGTGCGATTGCTATTCATACACGTTTAAGCAATTTCGCATCTTCCAAAGTCAAGGCTATCCGCATTACTTCCGCACTGATTTACGACAGTGGTTTAAACTTTAGGTTGCTATTAACATATTTGTAAAACAAGAAATTATTTATCAATGCGGAACAGTTTTTAATTTTTTTTTTTTTTTCTTTGTTTTTCACAATGTTGCACCAAAATCGATAAAATTGAAAAAAAAAATGAGAGTAAAGGTACATAAAAGACCAGTATTTTGTTAAGGTTTTATTATTGTACTTCGAAAGAAGCACATTGAAATGGCTATTTTCAATTTTATTTTCATTGTTAAAAATTAAGTTTATTACTTCGAAATATCTGAAAAGCTATTGGATTGATGTTCTTTGTCGATAAGTGGTTGCAAAAAAATCAGCAAGAGTTCATCGTAGATATCTAAGTTAGAAAAAAAAAAATAAATGAACTCGAAATCACATTTTTTTTTTCGATTACTCGTGAAGTAATTGGATCAGAGCTGAAATTTTTAGGATCTTTTTTTGTAAAGATACAATAGGGCAAGTGGCATTCAAAAACTCGCTGCGGGCAGTTTCAGTATTCTTATTTGGCTATGCCTTTCCAGATATTCCTTAATCGCGCCGTTTCTGAGAGCTGACTGAGAGATGGAATAATAACGGCGTTGTCGTCATTCTGTCAGTATATTTTTCGCAGTGCTTCTTCACATGACGCGAAACTTCAGCTACTGGATTAAGAAAGGGGTGACTAAGCAGAAGGCAATACCGTTTTACGGTAGCTTTTTTCCCTGCACCTTCTTCCAAAAGTCTGGTAGTGGTGTCACGGAGGATCTATACTTCGAACACAAGGGCCCTGGTCCAGCTGGCTTCTACATTTACGACAAGCCCTATCCTCGACTGCGCACGATCTGAATCTCCCAAATGGGATTCATGTGAAGTATTTCAACTTCTTCTCGAACAGATGTATGTATATCCGCGGGGGATTTCGATACCCTGGGGTTAGCGAACTTGTTTATAATCAAAAATCCACATTGGAAGACTCTGCGCTAAAAACTGTCGCCGACCATGACTTCAGGGAAGTTGAAGAACGCGTTTCAGCTGATGGTCGCTGCCGGCAGGATCTCGACACTAACTCCAAGTCTCTGGAGTCAGAAGGTGAGTTGGAGCTGGCTCCAATTCGCAACAAACTTTCCGTTTAATCTCAAACTCTTTCTGAATTGATCAATTGGATAATCTTCAGGACGAGTGGCAAGCGCGAGAGGGGTGCGAATAGGACAGCTGCTGGTGGATTGAGTATGATCAAAATCACGTTACTTTGAGCAGTGATCGAAAAAACAAAACTGCGTCGTGGCATTTTGAAACTTGGGTGATCGATATTCAAGCTGAATAAAATATGGTATATAGCCACATATGAAACCGCTGTACTAATGCAAAACTAACTTAAGATATACTCATGAGATGCGATACCAGAGGTGGTAAATACAAATTCAATACGATGGCTAATAATTTATTTTGCGACTTTAGTAGTGAATTGCAGCTTCCAAAAGATATCATACCTATTCGGAAATATTAGGGAGGTGCCAAGGTTAGAGAAGAAAAAAATGTTCATCGTATTCAATGTTTTATTACGGCGAGAATGACGGACGGAAAATGATTGTGAGGATAGCATTTGAAAGCTATGAACTTCCGTTTTAGACTGAAAAAAAAATAATTAAATATCACAGAAATGAAGTCCGCTGACTTCGGTGACCACGCTTATAGGCAAACGGAATATCTGGAACGCAAAAACCAATACTTTTTGGAATCTTCAATGTACCCTCTAAGCTTCTATGGAATGGATTTTTGATCAACTCAAGCGTGGTCAAGTTGCGAATCTTTTTTGTATTTGATCGGTTTTTTTGGAATTTTCGCGAACGTTTCTATCAATTTTTCAAAAACGAAAGATCGGATGAGAAATTCGTTCCATAGAAGCCTAGAAGATACATCGACAATTCCAAGAAGTATTGGTTTTTGTATTTTAGATATTCCGTTTGTCTATAAACGTGGTCACCGTTTCGGAAATCGTTTTTTGCAGAGCTCTACTTAAATGGACGCAGCGGACTCGATTTTTGTGCTATTCAATTTTTTTTCAATTTGAAGAGGAAATTCGTAGCTTTCAAACACTATGCTCATAATTATTTTTCGTCATTTATTTTCGCCGTAATAAAACATTGAAAGCGATGAACATTTTATTCTTTTCTTATCTTGGCAACCCCCCTTAAGTCAGCAAAGATTTCATCATTCCCAAAGCATGCTGGTATTGTTGACTGAATTTGTTCAACCGTAAGTGCAAGAGGTTTATCTGTCACACAAAACGTCGTGATCAAAGTCGAGAAATAATGGAAACGGATATAACATAACGATGCATACTCGAATGAATAACAATGAATAACTCACACACTTGAGTTTTCGACGTATGAAAATGAGAGAAAATTCAATCTCACACGCAGACATTGAAGAAGGGGAATCATGCGCATTTTAAATACCCGAAGCAATACTACGCTGCTTCAGTTGGAATCCAGTTCGGGTAGCTGAAACCTGGCTATTTCGCTTAACTTTGGTCACATGGAATATACTTTGAAGGTAAGTGTGCCTATTAATACTTAAAGACTGGTAGGAGGAGAACTTTCAAGCCTGCTGACTTTCAGCTACTTGCAATAAGACGTGCATATTAAGCGACGGTACTTTTAACGGACCAGTTTGTATCATTACCAAACGTTCTTCGTGATTCGTGGCACATGGGGGTAAAAACATTTGACCCGTCAAAAAAAAGAGTTTCCTGGTTAGGTTTCGAGGATCTATCCCACAATGGATACCATTGAATTTGGAGAGATGAGACCATTTCCCATGAATAGCACCTCTTTAGTCATTTTTTTTTTTTTTTTCTCGGTTATGAAAATAAAACGAAAACGGTGATGAATTACTGAATCTGCGACCCGAATAGGTAAGACTTAGGAAAAAATCATGAGGTACACTGTATTGCCCATATCCACTGCGACGTGGATTTTTATTGATCCTCGAGATCAGATCGGATAGCTGACCTCGGGATCATCCACTCTACAATTAGCCAAAAAAAAAAACTGAGAATAAAGCGAAAGTTGGGCGCCAGGCGGATAACCGCCGCTTACAAAAATCTAAACAAAGTATTAATTACACGTACTGAAGCGTCGGCTAGCTACAGTACCGCGGAGAGGGGTCAGGATTGAGTGAAGGATTAGCAAGGCGTACAGTAACGACTCGAAATTTAGTAAGTAGTGAAGAAAAATAGAATTTATGGAATTAAAAATAGAATTGCAAATAGAATTGACAAATCGTGTACCCGGGGGTACTTCCCCGCGGGTATAAAACGGCTGCAGGCCGTGTGAAGGCGATCTGGCCGCGTTTAACGAATTTTACAAAAATAATTTGACACCAGCTTCCGGGTAGGAGAGTAATAACAGAACAAAAATAATGTCAGAAATAAATAACACGACAAATCAGTATCCCGCGCAACAAAAATTACGGATAAAAGACAGCAATGTGCCCGCAAAGCGTAACAAGAATAATCACCAAAATTATTGCTTAAAAATTAACTTAAACTAACTCTGCTTTCGTAGGCGAAACAAAATTCAAAATATAACAACGTTCTGAAGACCTTCGTAAGAGGAAGAGAGCGCGACAGTGACGTAATCAGACTATCCTTATCGCACTTGAGTGCTAAGCCTACGGCTCTACAAAAAGCACTCGAATGCCACAAAACTCGAAAATCTGACTCATAAAAACAAACTCAAAACTCTATTATGGAGTGAGACACTGGTGGTGGCCTACCGACTCGGAGGTCCTCTTAATTCGATCCTCAAGAATCCCTAAAAGCCTCGTGGCTCGAAAGAAGGCAAGTTGACCGATGGCCGGTTGCCGGATTCAAATTACTACGGGCCCAATTAGCTAACGCTCAAGGTGGAAGCACACAGAAGTCCATAAGCCATAAGCAGAAAGCAGAAGACATAGCGCATGCGCATCACTTCGCTTTTACTGCAGATCCTATATCTATATCTATGGCTATGCATTCTGCTTATGGCTTATGGACTTCTGTGTGCTTCCACCTTTACCGTTACCCAGCCAGAGGTAGTACCTCGTGGCGTTCAGATCACTTGCACTTAGATGTGCGTTGCCACGGGCTCATTCCACTCGAACTCAAAGTACCAAAATATTCCTCGCAGGAAATTCACAAAACAGCCTCGCGGCTACGACAAAATTATATTACAACTACAATTAGAGCGAGCACAGAGCTCGGCGTTCTACCTGCGAGGCAGGCCTATGGCAGAGTGGCCTTTGACTCCAGGGCGTCGATAGTTCGCACCCCGGTCATATGATCGCCTAATAATTTGCGCGTTGACCACTGGAATCGCCTCACATATGAAAAGTTCACCAGGATGTTAGAAGCTCTTTTAGTCGGAGGAACACGGGTTGCAGGCTGTTCTTGGTGGCGGGAATCCCTTCCACCACCGAAATCCCTCGCAGTAGAATGCCCTCGGCACTCCCCCGCGACCCCCTCTTGATGCTGGGGGTAGTCTGGCTAGAACTATTCTCCAGAGCTCATATGGTGTTCGTCGAACAAAGGTTCAGACCCCGGTATGCCGTGTGTCGTGGTCATGGTGTTAGCCGTCGTACGGGCCTCGTCTCCCACATAATAGAGAAAAGTTAAAAGAAAAGAATGAGAACTAAATTCGATAGTCTTAGATCTAGACCGGGAGCCCATAACACTTTTCTTATGTATCATAACCTACCGCTCATATATATCTCAATTTCCATAAATCTGCGTCCCACATCACGAAAATATCATCGCCGAACAAATTCCGTGGTTACAAGATGTTGCACACGCGCGATCAAATTGTTAAAAAAAACTCAGGTTTTGTCATCATTAGTTACTGTTCGGCATATGTCGCAAATTACTGTTTTTGGAAAAAAAGTTCGGCCGGACGGCATTGCCGAACGTGTAGGATGGCTATGGAGGGCACTATTACCCTATGCTTTTGTAAAAAAATTTGTTCAAAAAATTATTATAACCTACTGTTCGGCATTTCGTGAATATCTCTAATTATTCACTAAAATTCAAAACAATACAGTCGCCGAACATTTTGGTTTTCTAGGGGCCCAGCTACACCCGCGCACTTCCGTTTTACGGTGTCGTTACGTGTGACATCATAGCCCACTCCTTCAAATTTCGATACTAACCTAATACAATGCCAAATATTCCGAATTAATCATTGCCGAACAAATAAAATGGCTACGCTAGATGTAAAAACATCTGCAAATTGCGGATCTTGTGTTTAAGAAATATCATTACAACCTACCGTTCGGCGTCTATTTCATTGTACATTTGTACAATGATATAATGATGAAATATTCATTAACAATACGCAATTTATTGGTTTATATGATAAAATAATAGCTACAAATGGAATCATTGAAAAATATCATCGAAGTTACAGCGCCACTATGCGCCACTGATATACCCACGCCAAAAAGCGAGGACGAAAATTAAGGTGCTTGCCTACCCAACTCCACCAGACCTGAAAACATTGGCAAAAAGGTGCTGTTAAATGGAATATCTCTGCCTGGGCACCGAAATCAATGAAACAAAATACGTCGCGCAATTCTATGTGTGACTCCGAACACGTAGGGCCCAAAAAATGTTTTTTCTACGCAAAAATAGAGAAGATATCCATGTAAAACGGTTTTGAAACGGTTTTGAAACGTTTTATATGGATATCTTCTCTATTTTTGCGTAAAAAAAAACATTTTTTGGACCCTACGTGTTCCGAGTCGCACACAGAATTGCGCGACGTATTTTGTTTCATTGATTTCGGTGCCCAGGCAGAGATATTCCATTTAATAGCACCTTTTTTCCCAATGTTTTTAGGTCTGGTGGAATTGGGTAGGCAAGCACCTTGGCCCATCCCTAGTCGCCCACCTCCTTTTGATACAATGTGACACATTTCGATTATTATCCGAGCCCAGGCGTCGAAAATGCAAAAAAGGCCAACGTCGCGCGAATTCTATTTCAATTTCGAACACACACGTCCAAAAAAATGTTCGTTTTATGCGAAAATAGAGCCTACGGATGGTTTTTACATTATTCGAATGTTTTCGAATTCGATTTCGTTCGCTTTCGGTCAAAAAGTGTGACATTTCGAATATTTTCTGAGCCCAGGCGTCAAGAACGCAAAAAAGGCCAACGCTGCGCGAATTCAAATTCGATTCCGAACACATATGGCCAAAAAAATGTTCGTTTCGTGTGAAAATAGAGTCTACAGATTGTTTTTACGTGATTCGCCGAGAAAATCCAATTCGAAGACATTCGAAAAATGTAAAAACCATCTGTACGCTCAATTTTTGTATAAAACGAACATTTTTTTGGACGTATGTGTTCAGAACTGAAATAGAATTCGCGCGACGTTGGCCTTTTTTGCGTTTTTGACGCCTGGGCCCGGATAATGATCGAAACGTGATATATTTCGACAAAAAGGAGGTGCGCGACTAGGGATGGGCCATAAATAAACTAATTTTGTAACGCAAATGGTAGTTTTGTAAGTTTTATCATTTGGGTATTTCACCCTGTTGTTTAATTTTTTTTCATTAATAAAACGTATTTTAAAATTTTGTAATGCCTAATTCACAGTCATCTAGTTGTTGTCAATGCCTTACCCATCCTATTGATTCGACACTTAATTTTTACTATAACATTTTATAATATTCGTCGTTTGTATATATTGCCGAACGGAAGGGTATAGTTATTTTCCAATCTTGACTTCTCTCGGGTTATCAAAAAACATAAAAAATGAATAAAAAAAAAAATTCTCTAATGCACTGACCTCATTACGTTTTTTTTTTTTTTAACATGTCGCCATTTGAATTTTGATATATTGACTTTTGCTACATTTTGTAGAATGTTCGAAGTATTTTTCAGTATTTTTTTGGTGCCGATCGGACTGATAGTTTTCACGCGGCAACCATTTAGAAATGGTTCGGGTCAATTTGGCCCGGGCGTGACCAGCTTGATTGAAATCTGCGGTGTGACCACGACGGAATAATATAAATGTTCGGCAGTTGAATTTTTTTGTTCGGCACACCTTAATTTATTAGTGAATATGTGCAAAGTAATTTTATTAAGCTGTTAAACATGAAGTAATTAGCTGCTTATTCAATTCAATAAATGAAAATTGATGCAATTTACATTGTAAAATGGAATACGATGAAATTAGTCATAAAAGACTATCGCCGAACGGTAAGGTATAATTTCTTTATAACTATTGTATTTTATTGTTTCTAACAAATGTATGGCCGGTTAATTCGCTCGGCATATATATTTTGTACTTCCATTCCATTTCATACACGTAATAAAATCAACGCCGAACAGTAGGCTATGATGTCACACGTAACGACACCGGAAAACGGAAGTGCGCGGGTGTAGCTGGGCCCCTAGCGAACCAAAATGTTCGGCGACCGTATTGTTTTGAATATTAGTGAATAATTAGAGATATTCACGAAATGCCGAACAGTAGGTTGTAATAATTTTTTGAACAAATTTTTTTACAAAAGCATAGGGTAATAGTGCCCTCCATAGCCATCCTACACGTTCGGCAATGCCGTCCGGCCGAACTTTTTTTCCAAAAACAGTAATTTGCGACATATGCCGAACAGTAACTAATGATGACAAAACCTGAGTTTTTTTAACAATTTGATCGCGCGTGTGCAACATCTTGTAACCACGGAATTTGTTCGGCGATGATATTCTCGTGATGTGGGACGCAGATTTATGGAACTTAAGATATATATGAGCGGTAGGTTATGATACATAAGAAAAGTGTAATGGGCTCCCGGTCTAATCGGTCATGGTCGCCTCTCGGAGAGTTTTTAGCCTCAGGGCTAACCTAAACGCATTCGTGCTTCGTTCATGCATCCGCCCTACGTAACTATGGTCGTCTAAGGGTTCGGGAGTCAATTTGTAACACGCGTTGTAAAATGCAATGTTACACCACAGCACCACAGAGATACTGTACTAGCATCTCGATAGAGTCCTTATATAACTATTCTTGAGTTGGTTTTTGCGGATGTATCCGAGAACGGATATGGATTTCAATTTTTGAGGATAAGATCTTCTGACGTTAAAATCACTTATTATTGCAATACAGAAACGTTATTTTTTCCGAAAAGTTATAGAATGGCTCTACTAACGTCATACTGGGGGCTGGATGGAGTCCTGATCATGCTATCCTTGATTGCCGCGGCCTACTTTTACATGACGCGAAACTTCAAGTACTGGATTAAGAAAGGAGTTATGGAGATACAGCCAACGCCGTTCATCGGAAATTTCGCAGACTGCATGCTGTTTCGCACATCAGCTGGCGAGTTCATCAAGGATCTGTATGACAAGGGAAAGGGCTTGCAATACATGGGCTTCTATGTATTCGACAAGCCTTTCCTGCTGCTGCGGGATCCTGCGATTATTAAAAATGTCCTGATCAAAGATTTCAATTACTTCATCGACCGTTATGTCGCTGCGAGTGAAGACGATGCTCTGGGAACCGCTAATTTGTTCATACTCAAGAGCCCTCACTGGAGAAACCTGCGGAACAAACTAACACCGGTGTTCAGCTCGGGAAAGATGAAGAAAATGTTCTATTTGATGGTAGCTGTTACTGAGGATTTGGACACTCACCTCGAGGCCCTTGAATTGCATGGTAGGTGCAAGTTTTTCAGTTTTCTACGGATATCTTTGTAGACGAATCCCTCAAACGATCAATTTATTCCTCCTCAGGTAACGGTCGAGTGATCGAGCTGAAAGAGACCTGCGCAAAATACACAACCGACGTGGTTGCTTCCTGCGCATACGGCCTGAACGTCAATTCTTTGAACAATCCGAATGCAGAGTTCAGAAGTTGCGGCCGGAAGATCTTCACCTTCAATTACAGACGCAGCATGGAGATCTCAGCATTCTTCTTTGCTCCGGGTCTCGTGAAACCGATGGGCTTCAAGTTTTTCGAAAAAAGTTGCTCGGAATTTCTACGGAACGCTCTATGGAGTACCATAAACGCTCGCATGCAGAGCGGTGACCATAGAAATGACCTTATCGATACTCTCATCGAATTGAAAAAAGCTCAAGCTCAAACTGATATTGACGATCCCGAAGGATTCAGTGAGTTTATTGTCTCACCTTGCAATGGTGCATATAGCTATAGGTCCGCCGAATCCAGTATAGCTGGATGGTAATCTGCTCTGATAGAAGCGAAATGTTGGATTCGAAATTTCGGTTACCTTGGCGAATCTCCTTCCGCATCCACGGGGGTTTCGATTATTCATCGGTGCTAAAACTTCCGTCTATGATTTCCAGAATTCGATGGAGATAACCTGGTCGCTCAGGCAGCAGTCTTCTTCACAGCGGGATTCGAGACCTCGTCGACGACGATGTCTTTCTCGATGTACGAACTGGCATTGCAGCCAGATTTGCAATCGCGACTTCGAACCGAAATCATTTCAGCTCTGGAGGCGAGTGAGGGAAAGCTTACCTACGAGATGGTGCGTATACATTCCATCAGTCAATCATGGCTTGATTGAAATGCAGCCTCCCCGTAAGGCGGGAGAACTCATTCAATAATTTCGAAAACACAGGTGATGAATCTTCCGTACCTCGATATGGTCGTCTCGGAGACACTCCGGAAGTATCCACCCCTACCGTTCTTGGACAGAGTCGCATCCCGCGACTACCAAATACCCGGAAGTGATTTCGCTATCGAAAAAGGTACGCCTGTCTACATCCCCATGTTCGGGCTGCACTACGATCCCGAATATTTCCCCGAGCCTCAGAAGTATGACCCGGAAAGATTCAGCGAAGAGAACAAGCAGAAAAGGCCGTCCTGTACTTACATGCCGTTTGGAGAAGGGCTGCACAACTGTATCGGTAGGGGAATATTCCTTTGCCTTCCATTTTTTGTGGAAGATGCGATTCATTGTGAAAATTTAATTCTACATTACTCTTCTCTTTTTTAAGGCCTTCGTTTCGGATTGCTGCAAGCAAAATTGGGCCTTATAAAGATTTTCTCCCAGTACGAGATAACCCCGTGTGATCGAACTCTGATTCCGATGCGCCTTGACCCGAAAGCTCTGATCCTAGCGCCAGAAGGTGGTTTGTATTTGAAGATGCGGAAGATTCCTACATGAGCCGGTTTGGCAACGTTAACATCAAACAACAAACAACAACCCACAAGCTGCGTAATTTGATCCTGCAGAAGTACCTACTGCAACATGGGTCTGAAACCTGATCGGGACTCTCTCTACAGTCATGAAATACTCATAGTCAGAGAATACGAAAATGATTACTCTGCTATACTTACGATTTACATCTGCAATCTTCTATTCGTAGATTAAAATAAAGTCAAATGTATATGGCTAATGCTATGACTATTGGTACTTGTTTTCTCTGTAAGTCTTACGCAACACTGGGGTCTTACCATTGCTGCGACCCACCGGACATCAGCCATAGCAACTGGCATTTGGAAATTATATTCCCACGTAAGATTGAGTGTCCAAGTTTCGTTTATAATTCTCAAGGCTCATTAAAACATCAATACTACTCTCGTCCTCTAACCCGTGAGCCCAACTTTCTCACCACAGATAAGACTGCGACATTTGTGTCTTCAAAAAGATAGCAGACAGCCGATGGTACGATTTTGATCGTTCATCGTTTAATTTTTTATTTTCGTGGAGTTTCGGGGTTCTTTTTGCAGTACAAAGCTTAGCGATAATCTTGGAGTTTCTCCACGATGAACGACTTGGTACACGCAACACTTCGAAGAGTTTCAGAGTGATTCTCGCGGCCTCTCTATACAGGGTGATTCAGGTTGGACGCACCATATCAGGTGAGTGTATTCCTCCCGAAAATCTAAGACTAAAGTTCATTTACCAAAACTTCCAAGGTCTAATGGTTTAGGAGCAACAGAAGATCTTAGTCGACCAATCAGAGGGCTTATGAGTGACCGGGTCAGGGCCGGTTCAAGAGTGTGAGTCGAGCAGTGCCCGCGTCGGATCGATTCTTATCGTTCGACCTTTCAGCCCGATTTCTGGATGAGTATAATGGCGTCGTCTCCCGGAGATGCCTTCGTACGCCATACGCATCCGTTCTCGTAGTCCAGGTCGTCGACTTCGTAGTTCTCGTAGTCCAGGTCCTGGGCCTCGTATTTCTCGGAGAAAAACGATGAAAAACGAGATAAACGATGCGATGCATATGAGGCGTTGATTAACAACTACTAGTTGCAAACAATCGCACTTTGATACTAAGTAAGAATTTTAAGATTAGAAAATCAGGGCTACGATATCTTCATGACGTACGATATCAGAGAGGTTCTCAGGTCATGAATATGAATTCAATGTGGTGGACAATAATTTTTCTGCGGCTTTCCTTATCAGTCGCAGTCTTCAAAGGCTTTCATGTCTGATAAAAAACAGCAAGTCAGCAACAATTTTATCATTCGCAACGCATGCTGGTATTTTTGAATGAATTTATTTCACCGTAAACGTAAGGTATATTTTTCGCACAAACAGGGGTGAACAAGCCCGAGAATGAATGGAGTTTCGGCGTCGCCTACAGGAGGAACGCACCGGAACGCGGCTTTTTTACGCCCGTAGTCCGTGGTCTGATTTTTTTGGACTAGCTATAATTTTGCGGTAATATTTTGACAACCACGTATTACTGTACCAATAACCGATGATAATGAACCTCCAGGTTTTCTAATGAATGTAAAAACGATGTATAGAAACATCATCATAGTCGAACGAAGATACACGACATTCGAATGAATAATCAGTAAGTAACTTACTCTGCGATTAAGTTTCCGACGGACGAAAAAAAATGAGAATTTAATCTCAGGAGAAGACATGGAAGAAGGGGAATCGTGCGCATTTTAAATAGCAGAAGCGAGACTACCGTGCTTCAGTTCGAAACCCGTTCGGGTAGCTGGAACCTGGCTATTTTACTCGATTTAGGACGTATGGAATATACTTTGAAGGTAAGTGTGGCTGATACCTTAACGACTGGTATGAGGCGAACTTTTGAGCCTGCCGACTTTGAACTACTTGCAATAAGATGTGCATCTTGACGGACGGTACTCTCAACGCACCAGTTTTTATCAGTACCAAGCATTTTTGGAAATTCGTGACACGTGAGAAAAAAAACGCAGTATTGCCCATATCAAAACAGATAGCATCTCGAGAAAGTCCTTATACAACTATTCTTGAGTGGCTTTCGAGGATGTATCCGAAAACGGATATTTATTTTAATTTTCAAGGATAAGATCTTTTGACGTCGGAATCACTTATGATTGCAATACAGTGACGTGATTTTTTTTGAAAAGTTGTAGAATGGCTCTACTAACGCCATACTGGGGGCTGGATGGAGTCCTGATCATACTATCCTTGATTGCCGCGGCCTACTTTTACATGACGCGAAACTTCAAGTACTGGATTAAGAAAGGAGTTGTGGAGATACAGCCAACGCCGTTCTTCGGAAATTTCGCAGACTGCATGCTGTTTCGCACATCAGCTGGCGAGTTCATCAAGGATCTGTATGACAAGGGAAAGGGCTTGCAATACATGGGCTTCTATGTATTCGACAAGCCTTTCCTGCTGCTGCGGGATCCTGCGATTATTAAAAATGTCCTGATCAAAGATTTCAATTACTTTATCGACCGTTATGTCGCTGCGAGTGAAGACGATGCTCTGGGAACCGCTAATTTGTTCATACTCAAGAGCCCTCACTGGAGAAACCTGCGGAACAAACTAACACCGGTGTTCAGCTCGGGAAAGGTGAAGAAAATGTTCTATTTGATGGTAGCTGTTACTGAGGATTTGGACACTCACCTCGAGGCCCTTGAATTGCATGGTAGGTGCAAGTTTTTCAGTTTTCTACGGATATCTTTGTAGACGAATCCCTCAAGCGATCAATTTATTCCTCCTCAGGTAACGGTCGAGTGATCGAGCTGAAAGAGACCTGCGCAAAATACACAACCGACGTGGTTGCTTCCTGCGCATACGGCCTGAACGTCAATTCTTTGAACAATCCTAATGCCGATTTCAGAAGTTGCGGCCGGAAGATCTTCACCTTCAATTACAGACGCAGCATGGAGATCTTAGCATTCTTCTTTGCGCCGGGTCTCGTGAAACCGATGGGTTTCAAGTTTTTCGAAAAAAGTTGCTCGGAATTTCTACGGAACGCTCTATGGAGTACCATAAACGCTCGCAGGCAGAGCGGTGACCATAGGAATGACCTTATCGATACTCTCATCGAATTGAAAAAAGCTCAAGCTCAAACTGATATTGACGATCCCGAAGGATTCAGTGAGTTTATTGTCTCGCCTTGCAATGGTGCATATAGCCATAGGTCCGCCGAATCCAGTATAGCTGGATGGTAATCTGCTCTGATAGAAGCGGAATGTTGGATTCGGAATTTCAGTTACCTTGGCGAATCTCCTTCCGCATCCACGGGGGTTTCGATTATTTATCGGTGCTAAAACTTCCGTCTATGATTTCTAGAATTCGATGGAGATAACCTGGTCGCTCAGGCAGCAATCTTCTTCACAGCGGGATTCGAGACCTCGTCGACGACGATGTCTTTCTCGATGTACGAACTGGCATTGCAGCCAGATTTGCAATCGCGACTTCGAACCGAAATTATTTCAGCTCTGGAGGCGAGTGAGGGAAAGCTTACCTACGAGGTGGTGCGTATACATTCCATCAGTCAATCATGGCTTGATTGAAATGCAGCTTCCCCGTAAGGCGGGAGAACTCATTCAATAATTTCGAAAACACAGGTGATGAATCTTCCGTACCTCGATATGGTCGTCTCGGAGACACTCCGGAAGTATCCACCCCTACCGTTCTTGGACAGAGTCGCATCCCGCGACTACCAAATACCCGGAAGTGATTTCGCTATCGAAAAAGGTACGCCTGTCTACATCCCCATGTTCGGGCTGCACTACGATCCCGAATATTTCCCCGAGCCTCAGAAGTATGACCCGGAAAGATTCAGCGAAGAGAACAAGCAGAAAAGGCCGTCCTGTACTTACATGCCATTTGGAGAAGGGCCGCACAACTGTATCGGTAGGGGAATATTCCTTTTCCTTCCATTTTTTGTGAAAGATGCGATTCATTGTGAAAATTTAATTGTACATTACTCTATGCTCTCTCTCAAGGCCTGCGCTTCGGACTGCTGCAAGCAAAGTTGGGCCTGATCAAGATTTTCTCCAAGTACGAGATTACCCCGTGTGATCGAACTCTGATTCCGATGCGCCTTGACCCGAAAGCTCTGATCCTAGCGCCAGAAGGCGGTTTGTATTTGAACATGCGAAAGATTTCTACATGAGCTGGTTAGGCAACATTAATGACAAGCCGCAACCACGACCCATAGTCTGATCCTGCAGGAGTACTGCAATAAGGGTCCGAAACCTGATCGGGACCCGCTCTACAGCCATTAAATACTCATATTCAGAGAATAAGAGAATAATTGCCCGTCTACATCCACGATTCACATCCGGAATCTTCTCATGTATCCGTAAATCAAAATAAAGTAAAATGTATATCGCTTTTTACTATTACTTTCCGTATTACTATTGGTACTTTTTTTCTGCGTTGAGGTGGAAGCACACAGAAGTCCAAAAGTCATAAGCAGAAAGCAAAAGACATAGCGGATGCGCATCACTTCGCTATTACTGCAGATCTTATACCTTTATCTATGGCTATTCATTCTGCTTGTGGCTTATGCATTTCCGTGTACTTCGGGCCTAAGTCTCATGCAACACTGGGGTCACATTGCTGTGACTCGCCGGAGATTAGCTCAGAAATAAGACTGCGACTTTTGTGTCTTCAAAAATATAACAGTCAGCTGATGATACGATTTTGATAATTCATCATTTAATTTTTGATTTTTATGGAGTTTCGGAGTTCTTTCTGCAGCGCAAAGTTTCGCAATAATGTGTCACTTATTCAATAACTAGACAGATAATGGGGAAACATTTGTAAATTCACTTCTCGGGCGAGAGACTTCGTCTTCAATTCAGAAGCTCACATCGATTCCGATGATAACGAACGGCTCGCTTCTGTAACTATCATAACAACGATGCATAAAAACGTCATCAAAGGCGAACTAAGTCACGCGATGTTCGGATAACTCATGAGTGAAGAACTCACTTGATTTTTGCCATCCCCGCGAAAGGACGGAAACTTCAATCCCACGTATAACTTGGAAGACGGAATCACGCGAATTTGGATAGTAGAGATAATAATTCTTTCCCACTTTAAAACCAGTTCAAGCTGCTGAAATCTGGCTATTTTACCCACTCCAGCTTCGTTGAAATACACTTTGGAGGTGAGAGTGACTCATACCTTGTTATCCCTTCTACGACCGGTATCAGACTTCGGATTTTCAAGCCTGGTGCGTTCCAATTGCTTGTGAGAGGATGTATACCTCGAAGAATGGTTCCTTGAAAGGATTGGTACATTATCGGACATTTTATTACGTCAGAAGATTTTTTAGATTTTTTAAACGTAGAACCGAGCATTTGATTTCATCGAAACACTTGTTTTTTTGAGCAGCTTTTGTGGATCCATCTCAAAACGGACATGGTATTTGGAAGAAGCAGAACTTTCTACTTACAAATTTGACACATATTAACGGTCAAATTTTTCGTACTGACAAGATTACCATGATGATCAGGATCAAACGGCCATTTACCTCCAGTATTGATGCGAGGTTCGGATCTTACTAGCCTTGATTGCCGCGGCGTGCTTTCACCCCCGAATATTTCCTCAAGCCTCAAAAGTATGACCCGAAGCGATTTGGCGAAGACAACAAGCAGGAAAGGCCATCCTGTATCTACATACCCTTTGGAGAGGGTCCACGCACCTGTATCGGTAAGGGAACATTCCTTTGCTTACCATTTTCTTCTGAAAGATGCGATTCATTGTGATAATTCGATTGTACATCACTCTCCTCTGTTTCAAGGCCTTCCTTTCGGACTACTGCAAGAAAATTTGGGCCCTATAAAGATTTCGTCCAAGTACGAGATTACCCCGTGTGATCGAACTCTGATTCCAATGCGCCTTGAACCGAAAGCTCTGATCCTACCGCCATAGGGTAGTTTGTACTTGAACATGTTAAAGATTAATGCATCAGTCGGTTAGGCAACTTTCACGACAAACCGCAACCAACAAGCCATAATCTGATCCTCCACGAGTATACTACGTTTAACGAGAGAACGACACAAGTCCGAAATTGAATTCGTCCGGTACGGTACGGGTGGGGGTGGTGGGGCTTGCTGCTTAGTACCGTAGTTAAATTATCGTATTGTTTGGGCCATATTCCAAAAATCTATGCTACAATATTGGGCGGGGCCTAACCATACCGGACGAATTCAGTTTCGGATTTGTGTCGTTTATTCGTTGAACGCAGTATGGTGCAACATGGGTCTGGCAAATGATCTGGACCTGTCATACAAACGTACGTGATGCTCATAGTGAGAAAAACAAGAAATGCTCTGCTATGTATAATATTCACATCTACTATCTTATCTCATGCATTTGTTAATTAAAGTAAATAAAAAATGCACGGAAAATATACGATAATAGTATATCTATCGATAAATATGACTGACGGCAATGAAGAACTAGAGTCAAGCTGTAGAATAACAGCAATGTCTGACTCACTACTTCAGGGATGATTTAAAATTCTGTTTACTCTGCAGAAATAAGAACGTACTTTTCAATTTCGCTACAACGTAAACAAACCCGAGCACTGTTTTTTGGGACCGAACTGTCTGGGTCCAATTTCACTGTTGTGCCAATTTACCAGTTATAATTTCCCAGTTATTATTTGACAACCGGTCATTACTAGCAGTCCTGATAATTTAATAATTAACGTCTTCCGTCTAGAATAATAATAACAAGGATGCAAAACGTCACGAACTGATAACAAAGACACGCGATATTAGAACAAGTCGCTGGCAAAAATCACGTGATTCTTGATGTAGAATGGTAGAGAATTCAACTTTACAAATTTTATGAAGAAGGGGAAGAGTAGGCAAAAAAGGGAAATGTAGTTATTATTTAAGGGAATCTCGATGTAGCAGAAAACACTTCTAGCGCGCTTGGGAACCAGTTGGCGTTGCCAAGAACTACGTGTTCCGCTCTTTCTGCGGGTTACTTAGAATACGCTGTTGGGGTGAGTTCATACAAATTCATTTGATCACGCCAGTTGAAGCTATGTGGCATTTTCGATCATCCACTCGTAGGTTCTATTGCTCATTTCTTTATAGATCAGTCTTCGTCAGTGATGTCTTTGAAGAATTTTGTGAAACCCAGTCTCATGGGTGTCATGGTCAGATTGGAATTAACTAGAGTTGTAATTGTGTTTTTCTAGGTACAGAATGGCTCTACTAACGTCGTATTGGGGTCTCGATGGTATCTTAATTTTCCTGTCGCTAATCTTTGTGGCCTACCTTTACATGACGCGAAACTTCAAGTACTGGATGAAGAAAGGAGTTATGGAGATACAGCCAACGCCGTTCATCGGAAATTTCGCAGACTGCATGCTGTTTCGCACGTCAGCTGGCGAGTTCATCAAGGATCTGTATGACAAGGGCAAGGGCTTGCAATACATGGGCTTCTATGTATTCGACAAGCCTTTCCTGATGCTGCGGGATCCGGCGATTATTAAGAATGTCCTGATCAAGGATTTCAATTACTTTATCGACCGTTATGTCGCTGCGAGTGAAGACGATGCTCTAGGAACCGCTAATTTGTTCATACTCAAGAGCCCTCACTGGAGAAGCCTGCGAAACAAACTAACACCGGTGTTCAGCTCGGGAAAGATGAAGAAGATGTTTTATTTGATGGCAGCTGTTACTGAGGATTTGGACACTCATCTCGAGGCCCTTGAATTGCATGGTAGATGCGAGTTTAGCAGTTTTCTACGGATACCTTTGTGGACGAACTCCTGAAACGATCAATTTATTCCTCCTCAGGTAACGGTCGAGTAGTTGAACTGAAAGAGACCTGTGCAAAGTACACAACCGACGTAGTCGCTTCCTGCGCATATGGCTTGAACGTCAATTCTTTAAACAATCCGAATGCAGAGTTCAGAAGTTGCGGCCGGAAGATCTTCACCTTCACTTACAGACGCAGTATCGAGCTCTCAGCGTTTTTCTTTGCACCGGGTCTCGTGAAACCGATGGGCTTCAAGTTATTTGAAAACAGTTGCTCGAAATTTCTACGGAACGCTCTATGGAGTACCATAAACGATCGCATGCAGAGCGGCGACCATAGGAATGACCTTATCGATACTCTCATCGAATTAAAAAAAGCGCAAACTCAAACTGATATTGACGATCCCGAAGGATTCAGTGAGTTCATTGTCTCGCCTTGCAATGGTGCATATAGCTATAGGTCCGCCGAATCCAGTATAGCTGGATGGTAATCTGCTCTGATAGAAGCGGAATGTTGGATTCGGAATTTCAGTTACCTTGGCGAATTTCCCTCCGCATCCACGGGGGTTTCGATTATTTATCGGTGCTAAAACTTCCGTCTATGATTTATAGAATTCGATGGAGATAACCTGGTCGCTCAGGCAGCAGTCTTCTTCACAGCGGGATTCGAGACCTCGTCGACGACGATGTCTTTCTCGATGTACGAACTGGCACTGCAGCCAGATTTGCAATCGCGACTTCGAACCGAAATCATTTCAGCTCTGGAGGCGAGTGAGGGAAAGCTCACCTACGAGATGGTGCGTATACATTGCATCAGTCAATTATGACTTGATTGAAATGCAGCTTCCTCGTAAGGCGGGAGAACTCATTCAATACTTTCGAAAACATAGGTGATGAATCTTCCGTACCTCGATATGGTCATCTCGGAGACACTCCGGAAGTATCCACCACTACCGTTCTTGGACAGAGTGGCATCCCGCGACTACCAAATACCCGGAAGTGATCTCGTTATCGAAAAAGGTACGCCTGTCTACATCCCCATGTTCGGGCTGCACTACGATCCCGAATATTTCCCCGAGCCTCAAAAGTATGACCCGGAGAGATTCAACGAAGAGAACAAGCAGAAAAGGCCGTCCTGTATTTACATGCCGTTTGGAGAAGGGCCGCATAATTGTATCGGTATGGAAACATTCCCTATTTCACCATTTTTTGTGAAGGATGCGGTTTATCGTGATAATTTAATGTACATCACTCTTCTCTTTTTTGAGGCCTTCGTTTCGGATTGCTGCAAGCGAAATTGGGCCTTATAAAGATCTTCTCCAAGTACGAGATTACCCCGTGTGATCGAACTCTGATTCCAATGCGTCTTGACCCGAAAGCTCTGATCCTAGCGCCAGAAGGCGGTTTGTATTTGAACATGCGAAAGGTTCCTACATGAGCTGGTTAGACAACGTCAATGAAAAGCCGCAACCACGACCCATAGTCTGATCCTGCAGGAGTACTGCAACAAGGGTCTGAAACCTGATCGGGACCTGTTCTACAGCCATGAAATACCCATAGTCAGAGAATAAGAACCTGATTGCCTAGCTTTATCCACGATTCACATCCGCAATCTTTTCATGTATGCGTAACTCAAAATAAAGTAAAATATATATAATGCTATTACTATTCCCGATGTGTCTTGACCCAAGAGCTCTTATTTCATCTCCGCACGATAGTCTCATCTGAACATGCGAAAGATTACGACAACAGCTCGATAAGAAACGTTGAATGCAAACCGTATCGAAATATATGTCACAGTCTGATCTTACGGAAGTATACGTTGCTTGAACCCCACCAGGGTTTGCCACATAGTCATTAAATGCCAAATGGATAACGATAAGATAATAACAGAAGATCATTCATTAAATATGTTATCAGAAAAGTATACTACAAGAAATAACGTATAAAATATATCATTCATCTCCAACTTCTGGGTATATTATTTATAACTGAACATAATAAAAATAACGAAGCAAATAGTTCTTCATTACAGTAGACACAAAAGAGACTCGTATATAGTTTCAATACTCGAATATCCGCATGATTACTTGAAATTTGCACCTGAAATAGAGTCTCTAAATTTCCAGCAATTTTCTGCAATTAAAGATAATTCCACAGCATTGCTGGTAAACAGGATGTCAAAAAGAAACAAACGTCATATTATAGTTACAATAGGTTTTCTAGATTCAAGTTGTGGACTGAAAATAAATAATAATGTAATCACGGACGTGTTTCGCGCATGCAATACGTCTTTCGCGTTAATCACTGTTCCAATTACTGTAATTTCGTTCTCTGGGCGTTTCTCAAGAGTCGTATAGCATGATCATAGTATATTATATTATTATGTGGCATGTCCGTAAACCAGTGTTTTTCGGCGAGGATAATGATTTCAGTACGAGATAAAGGCGAGCCGGAAGCGAGTTCTGAAATCATTATTCGAGTCAAAAATGGTTTACGGGTCCGCCCCATACCATATTTTTTCGGAATAGGCATGGAAAGTCACTTTGACGCTAGTTGAGATTTGCAGACGGAGAGTGAGGTTATGGCGCGATCTGTCGCGCACTTCGAACGGCGCATCAAAACTGCCGTATAAAGACTTTATAGGGTAGTTCTGAAATTAGCCGTATAAAGTGCTACTTTACGGATCGAAAACAGGCGTCATAAAGTGACTTTTCAATGCCTATGCCGAAAAAAACAATTTTCATATCATCAAACAGTTACGCAAATAATTAGCAACGAAGATAACCTTATGACCCCTGATTTCATTATACCGAGTCAAATCAACATAATTATCACCTAAGCCCAAGTCTTTATAAATTGAGCACAAAATTGGGGACAGAAAAAAAAGAACCTAATTACGGATAACTGATTAGTACAGTTCATTCTCTCCTTAATATGAACTATATGACACGATAAATAGAAAAAATAAAAACGTAAATCAAAAATTATATCACTGATATACATTTTCAACATATTTATTCAAATATTCGTAGCACTATCTATACAATTGATACAATGACTTTTTTTTTTTTTTTATTCATTTATTTATTCACTTATGTTGGTTTTTTGGTTTTTTTTTTTTTTTTTCATTTTTTATTTTTATCAATTAATGCTCCAAAGATGCTAGAGGACGAAAAATATTTCACGCGGAAACTACGTTATATAGGTATAATTTTGGGATGTACACGGGAATAATATACTTGAATATCTTCGCGTAGTACAGGTATAGCTTGTACCTTTATAAATATATTATATACATATATATTCATATATGTTGATACGTACATCATTTTTTACTTTATTCACTTATTTTCATTTATAAAAACTGATAATAATGTAATATTGTAATTTTACATTCATGTAATATATACTACTATATAGAATTTAGACGACTGCTACCACGAGGAACTTGTTCAGTTATCTCTGCGTCGACGTGGCAAACTGTTTGCTATACATATATATATACCGTGAGTTTTTCTAACGGCGGACCGATCCCTGCGCCTATGGGCAGGCAATTAGAATGACATAATTTTCGACTGACCACCGTATGCCTTTACGGACACCCCCAGCCTCAACGATTATGTGTAAAAATACTCTCAATATTAGGTTACTTTTACAAACAATCGTTGAGGTTGGGTGTGGCTGTGGAGAGATACGGTAGTCACTTGAAAATTATGTAATGCCAATTGCCTGCCCATAGGCGCATGGATCTTTTCACCGTTAGGAAAACTCACGGTATCTGAATCAATCATACTTCAAAATCCCTACACATATATATACCGGGAAAATTCGTAGAAACGCTTCATAGGGAAGTGAAAACGCCTGCATACAGGCAAGTTAGAAGTCGAGCGATTATGTTTTGTTTCGCATATTGCATGCCCATTGGCTACGTAGGAACAAAACCTAATCGCTTGACTGTTAAGTTGCCCGTATTCAGGCGTTTTCACGTATACTACCGGTATATATATCATTAATGACATCTGAAAACGGAACGGAACGAAACGAAACGGAATGATATAAACATAAAATCCATCGAATCCACGCTACCTATAATTATTAATTCCATACCTCGTTTTGAATGTATGATCAAGCGCGGATTACTGACTGTCGAGAGACAGCGTAAATATTTGGCTTTTTTGTATACGGAGTACGTAGTCCACAGCATATAGAGCTGATGTATCATTAACGAGAATCTATCAGTCACATAAGCCGTGATTTTTCGTGGAAACGCACCATGCCTGTTACCGAAGATACCCGAACGTACGTCTTATTGTATGCAACTGAGGGTACATGTGATATATATGTGATACACTGTATGAGTATTTTCGGCAAGCTGTCGAATTGAAGAATAACCTATAAACATCTGCATCGCGACCAACAGAATCTCTCTATATATCACGTGTACCCCCAATTGCATATAACAAGGCGTACGTTCGGGTATCTTCGGTTCTAGGCATGGTCCCTTCCACGAAAATTCATAGTATATGAGTAAATTCGAATCCACAATATGATAATGACTGATATATATAGCTATTTAGATTCTTGTCTATTATATAATATAGTATACGTCGCCTTTCCATCCACTGCGGAAAATTTCTGCTCTCATGTTTTTTTAACTCGTTAAATGAATATATATTCCGAGGAGACGCTCAGTGCTGGCCAAAAGACTAATAATAAACGTTACTTTAATTACCAACCAGGATTCGGATTTTCGTGGGAGAATTGAATAAAAATGAATGAATAAGCATAAATGAAAATCGGTATCGACAAGTACACAAAAATGGCGTGACTTGAAAGTGAGAACACTTCGTTTTCATTTCATGTGGTTTAGATACTCTTCAAAATGTGAAATGTAGACGTTTTTCAATAATTCAGGCGCCAGAATATTGATGATGGCTTTAATTCTCGATAATTTTGCACGTAAATAACAGAAAACTTAAGCTAAAGTGGCGAGGTGGATAGTAAATCGGGTTATGGCGGCCATAATAGGCGGTTTGACGTATTAATTACTAGTATAGGACTATTATAATTTGATATTCGATGATCTTCACTGTAATTTGGTTTTCTCCCTTTCATGGCCATACCTTAAAAATTGAAAAGCGTTTGAATCCAACGTTGTGAACGTGTACAATGTACATGTATTGAAATCGACTGCTAGCCGAGTATAGAAGGTCAAATAAAAAGGTTGTATGATTACAATGGCGGTGAATCAAAATCTTCGTATACTATATACCATCAATAATCGTATTGATATAGTCACTATATTCCATTGATTTTAAGTGTATAAAATCCGACCCTTTTCAAACCTTTGGTTTCTCTTTTCTTAAAATAAAAATTTTTCGTTAAACAGTCGAATGGATATGATTTGTAGTCGGGTGTTTATACATTATAGGGCATTTGGGCAACAATGAGCGTTTGATAAATCTGTCATATATTCCTTACGTATCTAATGTCCATATATATTTCTACATTTATTATATAATTAATGTCGATAATTGCTCGCCTGCGAGCATAGCAATTTTTTAATTTATTTTATTCATTTTTAATTATTTATTTATTTATTATTATTATTATTATGTATATATATGTATATATATATATTTTTTTGTCTTGCATCAGTTAATCGTTTTTTAATAATTACGTATCAATATCGTTATGATTATGCCGTATTCTTAGATACCTGTTACATGATATTATAATTCTAACGTTAAACGTAGATATGGAAGTTTAATGTAATATGAATAAATCGCAGCATATATACGTATATATATAGAGAGAGAGAGAGTATTTGATTGAATTTCTTTCACCAATATATAGGTATAGGTATAGTATCATATCTGGGAAAGTATAATTACGCGAGTTTTTCATATAATAAGTAATTGACTGACATGAAATATCCAATGTTTGCGTGAATGAATAATCAGTTTACTGTACACATAGTTCAATAATATATTATTGTTACGTTACATATACATATATAATTTAGCCCACGATGCGGGAACACATTTAGGCCAATAATTTGAAAAATAAGAAAACCAAGAATAGAAAAATATAAATAAAAAAATAAAAATAAACAAATAACATCGTATCTACGAGGATAGTTTATGAGGAAAAGATAAATAAATAATGACAAAGATCAGGCACAGATAGTGTTTAATAATAATATATGTAGTTGGTTATAACTTGTATTTTGTAGTTTTATCTTTAATTGTAAATCCTAATTTGGCCGATTTTAGATTCGATTTTTTGACTCTATAGAGATAAAATCGATGGAACATTTTTTTTTTCTTCTCCTTTTTCTTGTGGAAAAAACTTTTCAGTTATTTATTCATTCATTTATTTATTTTATTTTCTTTCTTTCGCATTTATTCAATGGATATATATATCTATTACAGTACCTTATTCACGTAAAATAATATCGAATTACTCAAGATCTTAAACATATATAGTTATATGTATACATATATACAGGGTATTTAAAAACTAAGTACATAAAGTGATAGGGGTAATAGAGGGTGTCCAGCTGAATAAATTCACCTATAGAACATGTGGTCTCCGAATCCGCGTTCGCGAGGTGTAACCGGTTAAAAAATCGTGTCGGGCGCCGGCATGTAGGCAACCGGGTACACAACAGGCAGCGATTAGAAGTCTTGTCGATAAGCGCGCTCGACTTTTGATGTAAGTCATAACGCTTCAGAAGTCAAGAATTTCAAATAAAAACACTTTCGAGATTGGAATTTTTGCCAAACACAACAACATCACTTGTTTCCATCATAAAATTTGATATGAAAAGTATTTTTGTTCAAAATTTTCGAATCCAAAAATGTTACGACTCGTATCAACAGTCGAGCGCGCTTATTAATTATAGACAGCTGACGGATATCTGGTGTGTAGTCGGTTGCCTACCAACCGGAGCCAAACGCGATTTCATAAACGGTCGTACCTCGCGACCGGTACTTCGGAGATCACATGTTCTTTAGGTCAATTTACTCAGTTCGACACCCTCTATTACCCTTATCATTTTATGTACTTAGTTCTGGAACACCCTGTACAATATATTATATGTTTAAGTAATGTGTAATGAAAATCGCGTATATTATTATACGATCTAAGTCAAAATTCGTCCACAACGAAAGAGAACTTCAGCAACAACGATCATTCCAATTGTGATGATAAATCGATTGGAAAAACAAAAAGAAAATATCAATAGTTGTAATAATAATGATAATAATAATAATCATATTAATAATAATAATGATAATAATAATAATAATAATAATAATAATAATAATAATAATAATAATAATAATAATAATAATGATGATAGTAATAATAATGATAAAAATGCCCAAATAAAATTGGGTAGAAATAACGTAAGACTAGAGTTCAACAATACATGCGTTTTGATCGCCGTAAAGACACATCGATATATATAGAGTATAAAAATATAAACATCAAAAGAGACAAAAGCACGCAGTATTAGACCTATTACAGATATTGTTATAAATATTTCGGAAAAATGATGTCCTTGGAGAAGGAAAAAAAAAAAAAAAAATTCAAATAAAAAATATACATACAATGAATTTCTCTAACGGCGGCATCATCCTTGCGCCTAGGGGGAGGCAATTGAAGATACACACCCATTGTTGTAACATGGGCTGTATCTGCAATTGCCTGCCCATAGGCGCACGGATCGTGCCTCCGTTAGAGAAATACATGGTATATTATATATTAGGGTGTCCATTATTTCTTAAATTGACTTCATTCACTTGGGTATGGTCCAAATCATTAGCTTACAGCCTAAAAACAATCATGGATTTTTTAATTGTTTTTTCAAAGTGCCAGTAACCCCTGCCTGTCGGTCGATACTTTTCCCATTTGATTAACATGGGGTTTTTCGCTTTTCAGACTTTAATTTTTTTTTTCTTTTTTCTACTCGCTATATTCATTACCTCATCATATATTGTTGATTCTACTACTGTTCTGACCTATTTAGATGGTCAAGTATTTGACATTGGAGAAAAAAAAATTTTCGAGTTTTGTAGCGGTAAAAATTTTTTTTTACCGTATTTTCCAATAAGTTTTAAATATTTTTTTATTCGAATAAAAAGCATTGAAGAGTCAATGAATTCAAAATTATTCGAAAATTATTGAAAAATACTGTAAAAATAAATTTTTAAAAAAACTTCAGAACTTCTGAAAAATTTTTTTTTCACCAATCCGAAAATATGTCCATCCAAATAGGTCAGAATAGTCGTAGAATCAACAACATTTAATGAGGTAATAAACATATAGTAAATCCAATAAAAATTGAACTCTGAAAAGTGCAAAAATCCCATGTTAATTAAATGGGAAAAGTACCGTCCCACAGGCAGGGGTTAGCGGCACTTTAAAAAAAAAATAAAAAATTCCTTTATTGTTTTTAGGCTGTAAGCTAATGATTCGGACCATACCCAAGTGACAAAAGTCAATTTGGGAAATAACGGACACCCCAATTTATATGTATATATATAGGGTATTCCGTGCCAATTCGACCAACCCATGACCCTGACCCCCTACGATTTTGTAATAAATTTTTTATATGATTCGCCGGTCTTCAAAATGCAACGTAAATTTTTTTCAGATTCTTCTTATTGGCGGTTATTTTTTTAGAAATTTCAAAAGCTAACAAAGAAATGCCATGTTTTAAAAATCTGAAAAAATTCAACAAATTTCTGAAAAAGAAGACAATTGTTTTTTCCTCTTCTTTTTTAGGATTTTGTTGAATTTTTTCAGATTTTTTAAACATGGCGTTTCTTTGTTAGCTTTTGAAATTTCTAAAAAAATAACAGCCAATAGGAAGAATCTGAAAAAAATTTACGTTGCATTTTGAAGACCGGCGAATCATATAAAAAATTATTACAAAATCGTAGGGGGTCAGGGTCATGGGTTGGTCTAATTGGCATGGAATACCCCATATACATATTGTGTATGTTTAATGACCAACTTTTACTCTCCAACATTTATAAAAAGAATTACGGATAGGAGTTTCTATTTTTTTTTTATTTTTTTTATTTATTCATTTAATTTTTTTCTTCTTTTCATTCCGTTATTATTATTATTCATTTACTTTTTTTGTTTGTTATGTTTGATATACGATCATTCTATGGCAGCTCTGCTATGATTATGGTTACGTATATATTACGATCGGAATTACATATGTACGAAAAAGGCCCATTTTTCGCCTAAGAAGTAGTTAATTAAAACATTCTTTTTTTTTTTCTTCTTTTTCTTCATTTATTTCACCCTGATGGAAAATATAGATCCGATAACTTTTTGTCAATTTTTCCGAATAAGTCGGAAAAACTCTATGAATAATTCCATGAACTCTGATTATTTCCAAAATCTATTATGACGTATTACATCCCTAATATGTATTTCTAAAAGATTCTCAAGATTGATCGTATAGTTATAGTACATTTAATTAATATTTCACTCATCGTCAGAGATTTAAAAAAAACAAAAAAAAAAAAATACCGACGTATGCAGAGTTTTATTAAGATTTGGATAAAAATAAATAACGAAAAAACAAAAAAGAAATAGGTATTAATTCTGTGAATTTTTTTAACAATTTATCCGAAAATGTTCAGAATTCTAGCTTGAAAATTAGTTAAAAATTATTTTCACCTGCAGGGATTTAGGTCTGCATTAAAACTATCATGATCTCAATTTGTATGAAATAATTTAAAAAAAAATTCAGAATCTTTTTTTTTTTTTTTCATTTTCTTCTGTTGTAAAATATTAGTGAAAATCTCTGAAAATGTATAAAAATAGTCGTGAGGTGTTAAAATTGCCAGTAAAAACTTTTCGGAATTATAGTTTCAAAAATATTTCAGAGGTTTTCAATGCTTGGAGTTTTTCTTTTTTTTTTTTCACTGATTTTTAAGTAAAAGAATATTTTTTCGCCGGGGTTGATATATTTTTTTTTCTTTTTTTACACGAATCATGAAACCAAAGATAGAGACGGCATGCATGGAATTGTTCCGTAAAGTTATTGATTATTGCACGGTTTTGCATTTACTTGGATAATTAGATTCGTAGGTATTGCGAAGCTCGAAAATTTTAAAAATTTTGGGCAAACGATTTGTTTTCGAAATCCCGATCCGCCAACGGGTGAGAATATACATATAATATATTGTACTATGTATATATATAGAGATATACATTATACAGGTACATACCTATTATACGATGTGTACATTGCATATATAATATAATATAATATAATATAATATATATAATATATATATATATATATATATATATATAACGAACAACATTAATATGATTATGATTTATACTACGCTTTATTAATTGGACAATAAATAAAATAATCTATTTCATATCGATAATTTATCTCTTTTTTCCTTATTCCGTCACGCCGGAATTACTCGAGAAAAATATAACTCGACGACGTCCAAATTCGGACAAAGACTAATTTTGGTATATCGAGAGGCCGGAGTCTATATAATCGAAATTTTAAGCCAACATGTTCTCCAAGTATCCCAAAACATCTGCCAGAGTAATTTTTCAAATAATCGTAAAGAAAAAAAAATATAAAAAATATATATCAGCCCGATTCGCTGTCAACGAAATAAAAAATTCTCGGAATTTTTCAATCTCAAAAACCCAAAAATCGGTAATCAATTCATTCGGACTACATATGAATCCACAAATTATTTTGACTATCGTTATTTCAACATTTTTCATCAAAAACTGCTCTTACTTGGACTCAAAAAATTCTGATATTCCCTGGATTCGCTCAAAAGTAAGAGGTGAAAACAAAAAAAAAAACAAAAACAGAAATCAACTAACTGATGTCATGATTTATATAATTGCAGGAAAATTTTGGAGAAATTCTTCATAGACGAACACTCTGAGTTTTGAAAAGAAAAAAAAATGCCAGCTTAAATAACTGATTCAAACTCGACCACCCTCAGCTCCTTCCTCCCTTCTCTCACCATTGACTTTCGATAAAAATGACCCGCCTCCATTGACCCATAATGGCTAATTAAATATTCTTTCTAACAATTAAGATATCCGTCTATCACTTGAATCCGTCGTGATTCGGGTAGTGCGATCGCTGGGGTGAAAATTGTGCATCACTCGTCTGCCTCTTAGGCCTGAAACTCGCTGCTAACGAGGAAATCCAACCACCTTGCAGTTGCTGTTGTTGTTGTTGCTGCTGTTGTTGCTGTTGTTGTTGCTGCTGCTGTTGCTGTTGCTGTTCGTTCAGAGGCCCGCTGTTACTTCTGACACTATCGATACTCATCCCGGATTTGAACCGCGAGAATATACCAGCACTGTACTTCTTCGATGTACCCGGAGACGAGAAAGCGAGGGTTTTCTTGCAGACCTTTTCCGCCTCTTTATGCAGCATGGAATCAAGGCTTCCGGTGTGCTGGAGTTCCTCAGGGTCTTTGTCCTTCTGTGATCCGAGGAAGATCGTCTCGTTCTGCTTCGTGATCTTCGTGATGTCTTCCATACTAGCTGAGCTTCTCCGGATTTCCACCTTCCCTATATCCTGGTCTAGAACGTTTGTGCTTGTGCTTGGATTCAGCACGATTTCTGGCTTAGTTCTTGCGTTGGTAACGCCCTTGAATTCGACGCTGAAGTTCAAGCCACGCTGTTCATCCCTCGGGCTTGTACCAAGCTGCGCTTTAACTGTCGCCAACTTTCCCTCAGGGTTGGAAAAGTTCCTCTTGTGTTTAGCCAACGTGACATCAGCGTCGGTAGCTGGTATGGCTTCGAGAGATACCGAGGGGCGTTTTTCCTTAGCGAATACCGTCTTCCATCCCTTGTTTTTACTATCCTGAGATTTTCTGGTCTTAGGTAACGTCGTGGCGCGTTTATCACCGCCAGAAATACCCTCGACGTTTAATACTTCGGCGGTTTCCTTCACCCCCGTAACCATCCGCGTCTCCTTAGCCTCCTCCAGGACCTTATCTACCTTCGCAAGGTTGCACCGTTTGCAAACCACTGCGTTATGCCTCGCAGAACTACTCCCAGTCACGGAATTGCTCTTGTTCAAGGTCTTCCCTGTGCTCTTTGTCGTCTGCTTGACACTCGGCGATTCCCTCGAGTCGAAGCTTATGCTTAATCTGTCGGTAAATGTTCGAAGCCTCGACAGCAACGACTTGTGATTATTAGGGGTGGATTTGTCCCGCTCATCACCGCACGAACAATTACCAACCCCGTCGTTATTCCGTGTCGACGTCATGTCGGGATGTATATTCCCGTTGCCGTTACCCTCAACGACGACTTCGTCTCTCTCGAGTTCCTCTAGGATCCTGAAGTCGTCACCTGACCTTGCGCTAGCTGGCGAACTCATATCACTGCTGAGATTATCGCCTCTGCTACGACGCATCTCTCTATCAAATTCTCGGTCATGTTCACGCATGGCTTTGGTAAGTTCGTAATGGTGATAATCTAGGGTGCTTTTTTCTCTGCTTCCCTTCCTGCTACCAGGGTAGCTTTTTCTACCCGCCATACTTCCCTCGGTTGATATCTTGAACTTTAATGTCTTCTCGCTTACCTCGACTTCCGTGGCTGTTTCAGGGTCTGAACTCTCGGCAGTCTCCACTTCCTCTATGGTCAGATTCTCAGCCGAATCTTCGATCGATCTTGACCTCGACCTTATCGTACTTGCCGATCTTTTTGAACGAACACTCTGCGCCGATGACGATTTCACCACGTAGGTTGACAACGACGTTGTATTCGATTCTCCCAAATCGACGATACTCTTGCGGTGAAGACGCTCGTCTTTCGCCGCCTCGTTCAATCGCCGGTAATATTCCAGAGCGTCGCGTACCGGTCGAATGATGAATTCCTTAAAAAAAAAAAAACGTAGGCATGAGTCGTTTCAAAAAGTTTATACGGTACTCGGCTCACAGTGAGCGAAAAGAGACGTTCTTCTCACCTGTAGTTCGGGAAGAAGTTCTCCCAAGGCTTCGAAGAGCGGCAGTAACACAAGTCCGATGAAACTGCACTGGGACGAAGGCTTGGTGACCTTGTCTCTGTCCATGAACGGCGTGACTGGAAGTCCTTCGAGTTTTTCAGCGTCACTTTGCTTGAAGAATTCTTGGAGCAATCTGTCCAACCAGGGCTCAGCTACGTCCATTGGTCTTGCCTCGTTGCTGATGTCGGCTACCTTGATGAGAACCATAGTCAACTGTGGAAGACGAAGTACAACATGGCGTTAACGATCGTGGATTACACAAATGGGATAGAGAGGAATTTAAGGAGGCAGATGGTGCCGGTTGACATCCTCTTTGGGGCTTCTTGCACGTTGAGGGTACTTTCACTGATACAAATGATTCGGATCGAGCCTTTATTCCGATATCTTACCAAGTTGGTGTGCGTTTTGTTCGAATAGTCGAATTCCGGTGTGGTTTCGGTGAACTGTCCAAGTATCTCGTTGTGCCTTGCCATATCCGTGGCAAGTATGCACCGTATGATGCCCTCGCGAACTGTCCTGAATGTACCAGCGTCTAGGGAAGCTAGAATGTTGCATTCCGGTGATTCGAGAACGCGAAAGGCGACCGAACAGTGATGATTCTCGAGAGGAGATATGTCGTTGTAACGGAGGGCCAATTCCGTGCGGGCATTTATCTGGTAAATATTGTTGTACCCGGGGTGATCGAGATCGTGACAAATGCACGATACTAAAAGTACAAATACTTCCAGGTCGCCGATCTTTGAGGGAAGATTTGCCGCCCACGCTATCGCGTACATCTGTAATAAGACAAGTTCTTCGTAAAGATAAAAGGGATTATAAAGATCGTATCAGACGAACGTGAAGCTCCTACCATTTGTGCAACGCAAAAGCAATGTCTGAAGTTGTGGAAAGGAACTTCGTTATAGTTGTTGTATACTTCGTACAGAAAGTTCCTCAGCGTAGAAAGAGGTATGGCGAATTTTTCCAGGAGATCAAGCTCGACAAACATCGCCTGAAGCATGAGAAGAAGTTCCTCGTCTTCCCACTGCCGAGCATCAAAACCGGGAGAACGAAGCCACTGGCGAACACTCGAGGACACTGATACGTCGCTGTAATGTGAAATGGAATAATAATTAAAACCAGCTATCTCAAAGGTGTGGAGTAGTTTATTTTGCCTCATTCAGTCAAAGAGAGGAAGAGAGAGAGGGGGGGGGGGGGGGGGGTAATGGTATTCGCAAGATCGATCAGGGTCCAGTTTTAGACATTGAGAACCTTGACGGTCTCAGGAAGTGGGGAATATACTTCCGTGTGGCAATTGACGAAATTCAGAAACAGAATTTGCGTCATATGCCAAAACTCTCGATGAGACTATAAACAGAGGCGGTAGAGATAGCCAGGAGGTGCAGGAATCTGAATTTTCTGCAGCTTTGGATCGATCTGCGGCTGCCAGCCTCCAGGTTATATATAGCCAGCGGGATGCTGGGAAACACGCTTTAGTTTAACACGGGGGAATCATATTTGATTAATGTTCTTATTAGAACAGAACGTTATACTATGCAGATATCTCGATGCTCCTGTAAGTCCGAGTGAGTAGGGGTTCTGCTTGGTCAACAAAATTTTCGATTATTGAACAAGAAGAGGATAAAATGAAGAAAATTGGGCCTTCGACCTTCCAAACTGTTTTATCTCGTCGTCTACAAGCCTGAAGAGCGCTGTTTGATCAACTTTCAATCAACACCCAAGATAATATACAGTCGGATATCGGAATCCTTTGGGATTGAATCAGCGAGCCACGTGATTGATAATTCCTCCTTGAATGTGCGCATTGAATTACGGGAACACCGGCCGATAATGCCTCTTTGCGGCTGCAATGGCATTGCCACATACGTGGCTGAAGGCGTTGAGATAATGGAATTCAGTTCGGCATCGATCATCAAAAGGTTGAATTCTATCACTCCAGATAATACAGGCTTTGAAAATACGGTTGAAGAATATGTGACCGAGAAAAAAGTGATATGATGAAGAAATAAAATTTGAAAAATAGACTGATTCAAAAGAACGACGCAATCAACGCCCGACAGCCACCCTGCAAAAATTGCATGGAACAAAAAGCGCTCGGAATCGTATCCATTCACATTCGTGTCCTGGCAATAACCATTTGCAACGATAAACCAGGCTTTATGAGTAAACTAACGCGGTAGAACGGGCTGCTTAACGCACCGTGGAAAGTCCGCGCAAACTCGAACGAGCGAAACGTACCGAGAGAATCGCGTTCTGCTATGAGCAGAACGAACGTTGTTCTGCAGGATTTACATTAATGCTATCTAGGTGCGGACACGCCTGCAGCACGGGGGTTTCTATTAATGCCGTTGTCACAGACGAGTGGGATTTGTTGATATTGCTAATATTTAACGATATTCGTTTCTTCTTTCTTTTTTTTCTAACTAGAATTTAGTTCTAACGGCTAGCCATAGCGTCCAGATTTCGCTACCATCCCAGTCTGTCTGTTTTTTGACAGAAATTAAAATTCGTCCCCGTCAGCTCGGAAGGGGTTAATTTTAATGCTACCCTTAGTCCTGATAAGGAAGGGTCGAGTGAGGTTTTAGGTACGTGAGAAAGTCCATGGTAGTGTGTGTATTCCGTACTCCTCGCCCTTGGGTGGTACAAATTACTCAAATGTCTCACGATTGGAAGTCCAATCTCTCTAAAGAGACATTAAAATTGATTGCTGTCCCGAGTCGGGATAGAGGGTTTAGTTTGACCCTCTGAAACCTCAATCCCTACATTTTTCAGTTTCGAGGAGAAAAGTATAATTCTGTATCATGAGAGCCGAGTCTAGTTTTTGCCCAAATTTGTTCAAAACGTAAAAAACCCTTTTTCTTTTCAGGCGTAAATCAGAATTTCATTCCATGCACAACCCTACCCTCAGATGTAAATTCACACCTCGAAGTCTTCAGCAAAAGAATTTTTATAATAAAACCAGCATTCCAAGGCATTCCTAAAAACGAATATGTCTTGAACTATCGATTAACGATTCTCAGACGTGCCACTGTGTTTATTAACTCATTCCTGCAGCAGAGAAAAAATTTATGAATTCAGATTTATTTAATACGTGGGAAATAAAGCCCAATCGTCGATGTTTGAGCTGCTCAATGCTGGCGTTTCCCGTTTTCCTACCTTTTAGGCGCGTTACTTTCGACAGAATCGCTCTGTACATGATTGATTATATTAAATTCGGAAAACGAAGTGGATTTGAATTTCCCAATAAAAATGTAATTGTTGTTTACGCCAATATAACAGTTGATCGATTAGGACGAAGAATCCACTTCGGTCTTTGTAGGTATTCTATAAACGAGTATTGTCATTGTTTTCTTTCTTTATTAAAAGAAATTATTGCAGATATGAAACTTCTATAATGGAAATATAATCTCGACTTTTCTTTCTATCTGCGAAAATAAAATCAAGTCTTTTCGAAGCTGCTATAGTCAGTTTATATCATTTTTGACAAATATCCGTAAAGCCTCGATGATATCTCGGAAAATTCAATAATCGTGTTCTTCCTTGAAGACTAGGAAAGCTATGAACGATTCCATAAATTTATCGACTGCAATATATTGCTGTAACGAGGAGTGTTTTCTACATTTCAGCTTCTAGGTTCAGAAATGTTGATATTTGACACAGGATTGATCATAATATTCCCAGATTTTAGAATTATATCCAACGATGTGTTAGTTTTAAAAAAATCACAAGTAAAATAGACAATTTTCGAAAAGTTTGAAAAAGTCATGAGTCACTTTTCGAGTTGGGACGATAACACAAAAATTTCATGAATCGGATCGGAAAGGTCGAGGGTCGGTTAGGTGCGGAATGCCCCATATACACCGGTATATCGTTACACTACAATACTGCAAAACGTAACTAGCGTTATGACAGTTAGGAAATAACTCCACCGTACCTTTGAAATTGCTTCTACTATGCAGAATACTTTGTTCAAGACTTTGTTACTATCTCTAGCAGTAGGAACTCGGTATGTACTACTAGTTACGTCTCTCTGTGCGAATTGTTTCCAGGAAACGAAACACGCTGCCATATATACAGGTATGTAATATTTCTCGCATTCCTGTTTCCCTGTTTAGTCATTTATTCAATAATTTTATTACTCTATACGTTGCTTCGTCACACATACCAATAAACTCGCATACTTAGAAGTAATTCGAGCTTTTTCGCAAAATGCAGAAAAAATTCGGCAATCAAATGTGGCAGGGAAAGCAATTGGAAATATTACAGCTTGATAACTGTTATGGAACAATTTCACCGTAATTTATTATAGAATTGCACTTTACCATGGGCAGTGTATTCCACTATACAATTTTCGCGTACATGGTGATCAACTAGGTCTACCCAGCCCTTTGGATACCCATTTGATTTCATTATTATAGCCAAAATAATTTGGATTAAAAGTTAGGGAATATTTGAAAGCCTGATTTTCGACTCAGACCTGTGATGTGAATCCATTCAGAATTCGTATGTTCGGTTCTATTCAATTTGCACAGGCATATCACATCTGGGATCACCTCGCAGGTTGGGTTAATTAAATAAGACTGTATATGTACCCTCAATGTGCGAACGGATTATTCAGGATGACATATCAGCCGTTGGGCGTTAAAAGGCTCGGGTAATCCTCACTTAGGTCAAATCCTAAAGGGTGAAGACCACACTCATAGCTATGGCAAGTATCCATAACAATGCCATGGGATAATCTCTAATCTCGTTGGATAAGGCCTGGGTCCTTTTCTCCTCGATTTATACTCTCAATATATTTCCAAGTCACGTTTTTATAATAAATTTCACCCCATACACTCAGCGATTCCCACATTTTACCACCGTCCATGTATATCTGTGTACTTAAGTATAACCGCACACCTATACCGCTGCACCTCTCTCACTTAACTTGACTTTAATTTACTTTATCGTCGATCCCCAGCGGACTTGCGGCCGCATTTTACACCGCAGGATGTAGGCATGGGTTTCAACGCGTTACGCCCGCACGGTCTTATTTTGAAGTTTACAACCCCCTTACGGAAAACTTGCATGCAGGCTTTCAGTTTCGTATGAAAGTCGTATCGTTTTTATCAGTTAGTTAGTTTCTTCCCACGCTGCGGTGCACTCTTCTTATTAAGTTATTATAACTACCCTCGTTTTTTCGTCGGACTACACCCATTCGAAAATGGCGCCGGGTTGAAGTTCGGAATAGAAAAAATTCCGTATTTGTTTAAGACGATTTAGAATTTTCAAAAAAAATTCAAGTTTGGATCATAAAAGCTCCGAAAAGTCCACACTCCGGAAAACCCAAGGATCCGAAAATTTCGGACCATTTTTCAGGATGTGAAGACAAAAAATAGTTTATTCCGATCGGGATCCTCTTTACGGAAACCCATTTTATCTGCTTTAATCGATAACTTCATGATGTAAATAATTGATAGGATTTTGAAACTTTTTTTACAAAAAGTACATCTTAAGACGAATAATTTGGCCACTTGTTGGGTTTGCTACGATCAATACAGCCCAAGTTATTAAACACTGAATAAATACGTGCGGGAATTTCAAGTTTCGGAGTTCTGGCCTTTCGGATTTTCAGCTTTCGAAATTTTGAAACTTCGGTATTCTTCGTTCCAAAGTTTTCTCAATTGGCTACATAGACTTTCAGGAAAATATCCTTTTTAAAAGCTGTGAGTCGATAATATTCAAATTCGGAATTTTTACCGTTTGGAACTTTTGAAATTCGGAACTTCTACCCAGCCCGGAAAAATCACAATTCCTATGAAAATAAACGAAAATGTGATGACGCTGGATTTGTATTTTTGTTCAAAGTGACTAAAATTTTGAATTACACTAGGGTGCGTCGCTCTTTATTTGGTAGCTCAATGAATTATGAGTCTTGTCACTCAAACAGCAGACAGAAAAGACTGGATTTTTTTTTTCTCTTTCAAACTGCTATGAATCAGCAGGGTTTCATGATACAAGATTCTGCAGGGAGCTGGTTTACAGGGAACTTAATTTCCTAAAAAAAATGTGCTTAGAAATATTTTTATAGAGTCAATAGTTTAGCCATGACAATTAGAGCTTGAAGGTAACTTTTTCAACCCTTAAAACGGATTTAAATCGTTGAACTTACAGATTTGGTTCTAAGGACATTTTTTTTAGGGAATTTGAGTTTCTATAAAATCGCAATCTGAAAAATTATTTACGATAAGCCCCGATTGAGTAATACCCGTTGAAAAAAAAAAAATTATTACAATTTTGCTGTGTTATTCAGACAGGTTACCTTATAAAATTTGTTTTCAGCTGTATGCTTTTGTTTTCTTTGGGAGGGAGTATAAACTGAATACTACAAAGTCTGTCCAATCCGACTGTCAGAAAAATGATCATACTGCCTGGCTATATTTTAAATGAAAAATGAAACGAGAAAGCATATCTATCAAATAAGGGTTGAGCAAATTTAGTTAATGGAAAGATATGTACGTTCTAGTATCATATACCGTGAGGTTACGTGGAAAGAGCTGGTTCCAAGCGCGCAGGCGCTGATTCATTCGAATATCATTGGCTGGCAGAATCGCGCTAGCAGCTCTACCAACTTTTCAGTAATATCCCTAGTTCTGTCGTCTGCTAGATTCGCAACGAACATAACCTATTCCTACCACGGTCTGCCGCCATTTGTACTTGACAACAAACGGAAACAAATAGCAGGCGGACTCTAGGGATATTTGTGGCAAGTCTGAAATTGGCGACCCTCGTGATATTCGAATAAATCAGCGTCTGCGCGTTTGGAGCCAGATCTTTCCAGGCAGTCTCACGGTATATAATGCATTGGTTTATCCTTGGCGAGGCAAACCACTAAATTGAGAGACAGATAAGGTGACGTAGACAAATAAATTAGGGGCAGGTAAGCTCGCTGGTATTTGCACAGAAATTGGCAATGGCAATTTTTTTCATATCTCTCTCGAACTTTTCGTGAAATGGTTTATTTTACTTCTTGGTATGGAAGGATCCCTGAGAACAGAAGCCAGGTAATATTCTGAAATGTCTCCGGTCTCCCGAACTGGAATATATTTCTATTAAAAGTTGGCGATTTATGAATGCGAAATGATACAATGGTGCAAAAACCATTTTCCAAGTATATACTGAACGATTCTAAAACTGTGATATTGTCAGGGAATTATTAAGGCATGAAAAATTCACAACCATCGCTGTATAGTTCGTTGCTTGTGCCAAAAAGCTCTGAATAAAATAGTCCAGAAAATTTTCCTGTTAGTCTGTGTAATATTTACAGTCACTTTTTCATCAGCATGAATTTCTAAGTAATCTCTCTCTCTCCCTGACGGAGGTAAAAATAAAAAAAGTGGAAAAATGAACAGAAAAAAAAAAAGAAAGGAAACCGAATAAATAAAATCTTCTGCATGAATACATAAGCGAGGGAATATATACCGTGAGGTTTCGTGGAAAGAGCCGGGTCCAAGCGCGCGGGCGCTGATTTGTCCGAATATCCAGCTTGGTTATTTTTATATGACAACGGTCGAAATCAAATAGCAGACGGACTCTGCTGTCGCGGTAGCAAATCTGAAATTGGCGGCCCTTGTGATATACGAATAGATCAGCACCCGCGCGCTTGGGCCGGGATCTTTCCACGGAACCTCACGGTATGTATTTATATAACTCCACAGTTTGACTCCGAACACTTTTTCCACTGAATTTACTTTGATTTCTCTCTTAATTTTCTGCGCAATATAATGTAAAGAATAATTCGTACTCTGTTATGGAAGAAGAAAAAAACGGAAAGAAAACTTCAACGATCGTATGGGGTATTCCACGTCAAACCAGCAAGCCCAAAACTCTCACTATTTTAGATCGACCTAATTATGATATATGATACTTGTTAGGGTTCAAAATGATCAAATTAATTTTTTCAATTTTCTATTATTTATCATAAAATTAATTTTTGTTTAGAACACAATGCGGATTGTGTGGAAAAATGAAAATCGATTTGCTATAGAGATATCGACCGATCGTTTGACCAAATTTCATCAATCGGTCCATTGATTCCTTTCTCAATCCTCAAGACTTGAGGCCCAATAATTTTAGTATTTCGTTTTTTTTTCTTTTTTTTTTTTTTTGATCTCTTGCAATTAGACCGAGCCTCTCATTCTCTGCATCGATATTCCAATCATTCTGAAATTTCTCGTTATAAGTTTTAATTTTAATTTGCCTAACCCGGTGTTCCTAATGAGAGGCAGACTCCGGGAGGACCGTAAAGAAATGAAAATAAGTCAAGTGAATTGAAGTGAAGAGAGAGAGAGAGAGAGGAGAATCCGATTTTACTTTGAGATTGAAATTTCATTCTGACCGTGAATTTTCCATGGAACCATTTAGGCTTCAAAATTATGAAGTGTCGAAGGATCGAGGTAGAGGTATACCCGCGGCCGCGGTGCGAAACGCCTTCAGTCAATTAATGAATAATATTTAAGGTCTCCGCCCTTCCTTCGCGGGAATAGTTTATTAAATTTTCTATCGCCTGGCAGACTTCATTCAATAATCCATAACGCAATTTTTATATAATAATAAAAAAATGAAAATTCTGTGGCCGCAGATTGATTGGAAATACGCGAAACTCACGTTCTTCGTTCCTTTTATGAATCAGCTGCTAATCATCGATACAATAAGATATCACCATCTGACAGGAATATCTATCGCTGAATCCTTTTTTCAAATTTTCGGAATAGAGCGTAAAAAAATATTTCGAAAGTCGCATAAGCTTCGATTATTTCCAATCGCCTTGTAATTTTATGTTATTTTCGACTTGAAATATCTCGAAATCTGTGAAATTTTTTGAAAAAATGTTCAAACATTTTTCGTAGGAATTCAACGGAACTTCAAATCGGCATAATTAGATTTTCGAATATACAAGTTTTTGTTATAAAAAAACGTGCTTGAAGTCGAAACTCATTTTACAGAAAGACGAAAAAAAAAAAAACAGATATAATCGAAGTTTATTGGACTTTCTAGAGTGCAATTCCGGGTTTTCCAGTTTTTAGCGAGATCTTACAAATTTACCAAGAAAATATTCAGAAATATATTTTCACCAGGCAAACGAATTCGAAATATGCTTGAAGAGAATCTAATCGATAAAAAAAGGTGATAAACTATTTTCTTTCAATTTTTGAATAAGTCATTGTGTATAGTACGTATGACGTCAAAACTGATAATACAATGTGGCCTTAAATATCCATATATACCTCATTTACTAAAGAATCTGCGGGAATTTCGGGGCACAAAAAATCTTTTCACACCCCCTGATTAATTTCAAAGATTCATAACCGCCTCGTTTTCATCGTGTCGCGTTAGGGGATGAAATTTTTTTTGGCTGGTTGTAGTTTTTCAATATTTATATCGCGTGTTCAATATAGCATGAGGTCTTATGTGCTAAAAAGAGGATATAACTTTTTGTTTCGTTTTTTTTTTTTGGCTCCAAAAATACTTAAAACGCGATTGAAATTGACAAAAAAAAAAAAGAAAAGGAACTAGCGGTAAAAGGTTGTAAATCGGCACGTTATATGACAAAAACCTTTGAATGTGTATAATTTTTTGCATCTATACAGGGTGAGTTTCCTCTGGTATCGAATGAGGGAGGGGCTTATCATCGCAAACGCTCCGCCTCTTTCTATTCATACTTGTTGTCGTCATATCGAGAAACCCCACTTTTATGCCCTCCTTGTCCGAAGTCTAGAACAGGTATGATCTTATTTTGGGATAGTAATGACAGAGTGGGGTTTCTGATGGTTTTGACGGTACGTGAAAATAAAAGTAGGGTCTCTCGGTACGACGATAACAAGTGTGAATACAAAGAGGCGGAGCGTGTGCGCTGATAAGCCCTCCCTCATCCGATACCGGAGAAAACTCACTCTGTATATTCATGGTCAAAGTTTATCGACCATAGGAGATTCGAGGCAAATATCTTGCGTCAATGATGTAAGTGGGGCAGAATATTATAGCCGTAGATAACAAGTAAGTGTAAAACTTAAACGCAAATGAAACGAGGTGTTTGAGAGGAAAAAGAGAGAGAGAGAGGAGAAAAAAGTAAAAATTAAGTAAAACCACTCGTCGCTCTTAAAACTTTCTCTCTTTAATCCAGGTAGCAAGCTGATGGTTAGGGCTGATGAATATTTAATACTCAGATTAAATAGCAGCTAGAGCGTCGTGTCGGGATGTTCACGGCGGGTTTCTCGGTATGCCTGTAGGTTTGTACTTAAGTGTGTAGTACTGCAGGAAAATTGGAAAACGTCTTAACGGTAACGACGCGAAACCCGGATTATATGGGGTGTTGAATCGTAATATTTCATGTCTACATCCTTGAGGTAATATCAGAAATAAGAGACAACGTTGCAGACCGAAGTATGGGGGAATGAATTCGGGTCGAGAGGGGGTTTCATCTAATGGACTAGAAAACTGAGATCTTGCTGGTATATCAGGGCGGTCTTCAATCTCATCATTTCCAAATTTCAATGCTCCCATGGGCCAGGACGTCTTCGAATATGTACTAAAAAAAATGTAGCCAAACCCCCAGGTTCCTATCTCAATTCTAAGTACCGTCCCAAAGCCTTTAAATTTTCCAATTTGAATGAAACAAATTTTTTCTTCCCAGTGGGTGTTTCATGAAAATTCGAAAGATTTTCTTGGTCATGAAAATGTCACCTAGAAATCTCGATGTTGAAAACCCTTGCATCTTACTCTATTTGGCTAACAGCATTGATCGCATTAAACTCGGTAAAAACGTCGTAGGTTGATTGTTGACTCGATTTCGAAGCCAATTTTAATTCAAACTAAACCCAGCTCCGTGAGCGCACTTTATACTGATATGATTCCAGCGTGGACTAAGATTATCGGAAAATATTCAACTCATCGAACATTTTCTGATTTTCAAATCTTCTGTACTGAAGAATACAAAAATTTGAATTTTACTTGAATTTTTTGCGGCTGAACGAACAATTATTTTCAAATATCTCTAGTTCACGCTCAAACTACGTTTGAGAACTGCGTGTGTGAAGAATCGAAGATTGATCGAACTAATAGTAAGCTAGTTATTCAGTCGACAGATAACCCATATTTTTTTTTACAGAGCTTACTCAAATCTATGCTGGTGGCCACGTGATGTAAGATGCGAGAGTTTTCAACATCGAAATTTGTAGATGACATTCCGTAGAATAAAGGCCTGAGGCAGGATATCTGTGTATTATTTACCTTAGCCACCACAATTTCCGAAAATGTGTCTGATTTTTAGATCCCGAACCTATATGTACCCCTTGAAAGCCTTTACTCGCTACGTGTCTGACGCCACGAATGAGATTGCATGCTGTAAAGAGCATCATGTTACTGCAGTCAGTATGTTATTTCGATTTATGAAAAATCTCATTCCACATTTCTGTAGATATTTTACTGTTTATTTTTCTACTTGTTACACGAGATTCTAGCCTCGGCTTACTTTCCATTTGGTTTTATTTCGTTGAGCTATATCTTCTGCGAACGACGAGAAATGGAAAAGTAGGAGCCCTGAAAGTCTGGTGTAATCAGAATCCTGAATATATATATATATATATACATATATACATGTGTTATGTATACATAAAATTTTAGCTCTAACCATTTTTCAGATAATTAAAAAACTGTTTTTCACTCGAAATAACTTGAAATAAAACATTTTCGTATCTGGGGAAATAAATAAATAAATTAGAATCCCATGAAAAAAAATATCAAACTGAGTCAACAGAATATTTCCCCACGTCGTAGCATGGATTCGCATCAAAAATGATTTTCAAGGTGTACCTAGATGCCTGCCCCTTCGATTGGAGGGACTTTCCTTATTTTGCGAATGAAACGTCGTTTCATATCTGGAATTTCGTTTCCTGCCAGCTGCAATTACGGTGCGATTGAATGTTTCATAGGGAACAGGGAACTATTTGACGGTATTAAACGAGGAAGAATTTAATATAGGTTTTTTCAAATCACAGTCAAAGTACTCACCAAATGCTGAGGAATTTTTCCCTGACCGTTCGCTTGACCGAATCACTTTTTCGCCGATACTGTAGCCTCCGACATGCTTCGGTCGAAATTGGTTCCGGAAGCTGCTTATAGAACCCTGCGTACAAAAAAAAAGAAAAAAGAAAAAAAAAAAATGAATGGGAATTAGAAACAGAAATGCAAGAAATTCGATGAAATTGCAAAAGTGGCGCAAGCCATAGATCGCTATTCGATATTCAAACGTCTGGAACAAAATACGGCGAGAGTACCTTTGAAATGTAAATTCACACCTCGGGAAAACTTCTAATGAAATTCTAGACACGAACCTAGTTATTTTTACAACGACGATTTCATACAATTTTCCCGATGTAATCTGAATACTGACTCAATTACCTATGATACGTACAACCTTGGTGTAAAAATGTGAAGAACCAAAAAAATTATCCGCGGTTATCAAAAAACGAATTATTCGATGAATTATTTATACGAAGATGAAAACTCGTTTTCTAAAACAGATTTTCTAGAGTCAATTCGCATGCATTGAATAAATTTCCCCCACAGCTTGAAACTTAAAAAAATAGATATTCGAGGAAAACGATGGTGAGAATTGTTAAAAAATACAGAAAAAAAAAGGGAAACAGCTTTGTGTAAAAACGACAGGAAAAAAAAATCCTTGTATTTTATCGAAATTGAAGTAATCTCTCAAGGGAAGTGAGGTGAAAAAAAAAAAAAACAGATTCGACGGTGTTTTTCCATCCGTTCCAAATTTTGGCGGCACCGCGATGTAGAAAGGAGATAAAAAAAAAAAAAAAAAAAATACCCGAAGAAAGAAGAGATTGCGGGGCAAATTTCTTTATTTTTTTTTTTTTTTTCTTCGCGAAAGTAAATATTTATTCACCGGTAACACCGTATCCACGCCGTAACTGTTTACTCTCTCGTATATCTGTCAGCTGTATACCATCAGATCTCTACGGAGTCGGTAAACATCAAGGAAAATCATTTGCTTCGCGAAGTGTTTATTTGAACACCCGCTCGCGCGATTTTCAAGACTTTTAATAAAGGAAATCTTCCTTTTTCTTTGGTTTTTTTTTTTTTTCCCCCATTTTTTCCAAATGGACAGAAAATTGAAAACTCCTTTCCATTCCGTTCATAACGTCTAAATATCATTCGTCGTCAATAAAAATACAAGAATTCGAAAATTCAAAAACGTTTTCCACGCTTATGGGATAAAAAAAAGAAAAATTACAATTTTCGCCATTTAAATAACACGACGTGTAGGATATGAATTTTTTTTCTACACTGGTATTACTCAGCCGGATCTTATGGCGCACAATTTTTCAAAGTGCAATCATACAGGAACTTAAATTCTTTATGAAAAATGTCCTCGGAACCAAGTTTGTAAATTCAACGGTTTCCAAGTTACACGAGTATTTCTTAAACTTAGGAAATTTTTTTCTCAACACTTTTAACAAAGAATTTGATTATCGATGCGAAATTTCGAAGAAAAAAAAATCTTGTAAAATGCGTTTTTAGCTCTACGCGTTCGCGAGAATTTTTTTCTGGCCTAATATCCTGAAGGATTCTCGGATGGAAAACTGGGAAAAAAAAAGAACAAAAAAATGATATTGCCCTAAAACGACACGCCCTAATATATATATGAAGATTTGTGTTCAGAGGGAACCATTTTCTTATCAGGACCTTTTTCCCTCGACTAAGAAACACAATACCAAAAGCTCTTTGTTTCCGCTCATGACCCGCGAGAAATGTATTATTATTACGAAGAGCAGCGACTCCTACGGGAATTTACCTACGGATCGTAAATTTCTATGCTTGAATATCCCCGATTTTATCTTTTCTCGTACAAAAGTTTAGAAATATTTTTCAAAAATTCAAAAACGTATGGAATTAATTATTTGAATTTATCACACGTACGTTTCCACTATTACTTTGAAATTTATTATTCGATAAAATTATAGCCGTGCTATTAATTATTGACAACAAAACGTGCGATCAAAGGTCCGTTTTCTTTTATCTTCAAAATGCTTCACCTACTTCGCAAATAATATTATTATTATTATTATTTTTCAAATATCGCGAGCGGATTTACGTAACAAACCACTCGGCATTTCCGTAACTCGATTATGATTACCTGCTATATTCGATAAATGAGTGTTTGTTCAGCGAACTGGCAACGAAATATACTATATAAAGACGAAATTGATGGTGGAAGAAAACGTCTTCGAATGGTTATTGTGAATCTGGAATAGGACACTGAGTGATACATCTGCCTCAGTCAGCTTCGAGTTGAAACAAATTCGTTTTCCTTCCTGGATTACATATATCTACTTTCGGCTGAAGATAACACACGATTTATTACCAGTTTCCGGATAGAACATATTCTATTCATTTTTCTCTCTCTATATCTCAGTCGCGGTCGGTAAGATATCGATAGATTCAAAGAAATATTACGAGCGGAGAGATACATTCGCGTTTACTTGTTCGAGACAATTTTTACAAATGAAAAATAAAGTCGTTCAAGTCCCTATGTAATGCACTTTGAAGAAATATTTCACTGACTAAATTTTTCTAGAAATTATTTCAGATTTTATGGGGCTTTGCCCTACACATTAATTATAATAGTGTAAGACATGGAAAATTAGTTGTGAGAAAACTGAATCGGGGCCGGTTCGAAGTTCCGAATTTTCAAAACTCCGAACGGTCAAATTTCTGAATTTTAATGCAACGAACTCACAGTTTCCAGAAAGGGCATTTCACCGAAAGTCTATGTAACCGATTCAAAAAATTCCGAATCGCAACACACCAAAGATTCAAAATTCCGAAAGCTCAAGATCCGAAAGGCCAAATTTCCGAAACTCGAACATCAAGCCGTTGCGCGTTGTTTAGTCGACTCGTTAAGAACACGTTCGATCTTTCGGAATTTTAGACTTTCGGAATTTTGGACTTTCGGAAAATCGGACTTTTGGAGCCTTGAGCTATCTACATTCTGACCTTTCGGAATTTTAATTTTCTGAGCTTGAGTGTTCCTGAAAATTCGAAATCGTCGCAAATAATTTCGGAAATTTTACTGTTCGGAGCTTTCAGAATTCGGAACTTCGAACCGGCCCCCTGTCGGTGCAAAAAGGTTTGGCCCCTCTGTTTGAGTGATCATAACTTCCACAGAAAAATTGATAGAGCATCGAGTCAGGAAACATCGTAAAGCGCCAAGTCTTGTTGACGTCGATAGCTGAAAGTTCACTATTGCGAACCAAAAACTGATTACGGAATCAAAAAGTGTATATTTTGACGAAAATTTGGAGCTAGCTCAGGTTCGCCTGACCCAATCCGTTTCCGAAATCGCATCATTGGACCTTTTTGCACCTGGCGTCCAGGTTTTTGAATATTTTTGAAATTAACAAGCACTATCATGTTCGTTAATGTTCAGGGAATATTTCTGAATTTTTACAGATTTTTTACACTCATTTTAGACAAACGGTGACGAGTTGAAGTTGACTTTCAGCAATGGACTCCGAAAAAACTACGTTTTTTTACTCTTCGGAGATCATAATGGTTTTCACGATTTTTACACAGAAATTTGTGAATGATCGTCAGACGCAGAAAACTTGGCGCTTTACGATCGTTCGTGTCTCCATGCTGTATCAGTTTTTTTGTGGAAGTTATGATCACTTAAACAGAGGGGCCAAACCTTTTTGCACCGACGGTTTAGGTACGGCGTTTACAGCTGTTGCTATTTTCCAATTTATGGTTTACCTGCCACATTCTGTACAGAAAAGCGTGAATGTACATAGATACGATATTAAATATACCCAACGTCTATATCAGTGAAATATAACCAGGCGAAATATGTACTCAAAGGAATTTCGCGTATATTTCAGTTGATTTATGACTAAAAGTTGGAGGGAATAGATCTCTCGAAAGTTATCTCGTTTACTAACGGAAGACTACAATCCTCTGTATCTATTTATATCTACTATACATATGTGTAAATTATACAACGATTACCCGATTTTGCTTATAATGTTCAAAATAATAAATCACAATTCCTTATCAAATAATTCACGACTTCCTCAAACCGTACGTTTGTACTATATTATATACTCAATGTGTATATACCGTGAGTATTCGTGGCAACGCTTCACAGGGAAGTGAAAACGCCTGCATACAGGCAGCTCGAAAATCAAGCAAAGCAAGAATAGGTTTTATTTCGCATACTGCGTGCATATTGGCTACGTAGGAACAAAACCTAACGCTTGATGTTTGAGTTGCCTGTATGCAGGCGTCCTATGAAGCGTTTCCACGAATACTCCCGGTATATACATACTTCTAAGTTAAAATTATATCACCCTATGTATGAGGCATTCCGCGTCACTTTAGCCAGTAGAAAAAAAAAACCAATCCTCAAAAATTCCAACAAATCGGACTGTATCAAATTTTTTGAAATTTCTTTTGGACCGAATACTTGAGTCGTTTCATTTTTCATTTAAACAGTGATGTTTTGAGAACGGTTGACCGGAGCAACAATAGTAAAAAACCGAAAATCTGCGGTTTTTCAAGACCTACAAGGATGAAATTTATTTGGTTTTTTTTTTCGTCGTTGAAGTGACTCCGAACGCCCTAGATGCAGAAGATTTGATGAATTAGGATTACATTCTCACGATGGAATTAACTTTCTTATCTTCAAGTCTCACTCTTTGTTATCAAATATCTGAAACTATTTCTACATTTGATAGTACCGCCATTACCGAATAATTGTCCTCTGCATTGGATTAAGGATTTCTCTTGCATCCACTTTGCATATAATATTGAAACTAACGGACTGGTTATCTTCCGTGACCAATTTTCTGTAAAGAACGTTTCGAGGAAACTTTTTTGTTCACAAAATTTCAGAATCCTGTAGAATTTATGTCGTCATCAAAAAACAAGCAACAACTTTCCACAGATTTTTGTCAAGCTCGAAAACCAGGATTCGTCAATTGTGTGTTCCACCTCCGATTTTTGGCTGGAGGTCATCGAAAAAAGGCAAGCTTAAAATTTCATCACTTTTTTGTGCCTCTTCGAAGTAATTGCGGTAAAAATTTCAAGAAAATTCGTGCGACCCTTCAAGTGGAGAAACAAAAATGGGATGACGTATTTCCAAAGTTTTACATGCTTCAAACTTCCAAAAATAATTCAAGTGTCACGTATTTGAAAAGAGCTAATTTACACGCGTGGAATGCACCATGGGAAGTTATGATTCCGTTCGTGCATAGCTGAGATACTTGGAGTTGAAAATTTGTCAAATTAAATTTTCTCCGCGATATGGGTACATCCTACTAATGATTTTCATGTGCTGTAACTGTTGATGGCATCTCATGTAGTAACAAGGAATCTGAATCTGCAATGGCCTTAAATTCGATGACCTCCGGCCAAAAACCGATTCGTTTCACGTGGAACAACGCATATAGATCTATGCCCTTTTGGCATATTAGAGACGCGATATCGTAGGGCAAAGAAACGGTCGGAGGTAGGATTCTCTGGACCTCAAAACATGGAGATCTTGTGAAAACTCAAATTTGAGTTTTTATTTTTTTTTTTGTGATTGCAACAACCAATTTGGCAAAGTGGGATATAGACTTTTGAACATGTTTCCAAGATGAAACAAGCTCATAATAAATTATTTTAATCTCCTTGTGGAATAACGTATGAAGCTCACCCAGCCAGCTGAGGTGTTCGGTTGTCTCAAGCTTCTTTTTGAATACATCAACCTGTCTTTTGAGTTCTCGAAGTGGTAAAAGCGGTGTGGCAGCCGCCACCTCCTGTTGTTCCCTGAGTTCGCGTTCAAGTGCCGAGACTCGGCGCTCCAGGGCGCGGAGTAAGTCCGCTTCCAGCATTCCAGTACTGCCAGGATGAGCCCCGACCACCTTGTTCACGAACGAAACATAAGGGATAATTAAGTCTAGCTTGGTTAGCACTCTACGAGATTGAGGATTGAGATCGATAATCCTCGCTGTTTAATTACCTGCAACGAGTAAGGAGTCTCGGAAGTATTTGACGGCAAGTGGGGCGATATGTTTAAGAGCTTTTCTCCCTGGCGAAGCTTCACGATGTCCTGAGGTCCAGCCTCCGCTGCGTTTCTAAATAGCTCTGAAAACGTGAGAGGACATTTTTAAATCAATTAAAGAGATTCCACCGGAGCGCGGGGTATAAAAGCGATATTCTTTGTTCGCGGGATGTCAATTTATTATTGGCAAAAATTTCAAAGCAAAACGGAAACCGCGGACCAGTTTTTCACCGAGTTATAAAAGCCGTTTTCAATTTCATATCAATTATCTCACCGGCCTCGATATACCGCGAGCTGTCTCGTTTTTCGTACCTTTTTTTCCAATACTAAAAAGCTCGAATCATGATGAGGAAAAGTTTTCATGGTTTATGTACAGAGAGACCGCGAGTAGAGTGTTTTAATTTCAGGGGATGATCCGGGTTGTCCAGCTTGATACAATGCCGTTGGAAATGGTGGTCTCCGTTCTGGCGTCTGCGAGATACAGGTCATTTGAAAAGTCGCTCTGGCGCCTGCGTTTAGGCAGCCAACTACGCACAGGCGAGGTCTGGGCCGTATGGTTTCAGGCGCGCCCGACCACTGAAGGAGTCATAACGTTTTTCCAGCTCGAGAATCACAAAAATCATCAAAGAACATGAGTGAAATAACTTCCGGTACGCTGTTTTCGTCCGTCAGTGATTCTTGACCTGGAAACGTGGCGTTACTCGCTTCAGCGGTCGTGTGCACCTCAAACTGGACAGCCCACTGATCGCTTCTGTATACTTGGCTGCCTGAACGCAGGCGCTAGCGGTTTCGAATTGCAGGTTAACAAGCTGGACCTCTTCAATTACGCTCCAAATTGGAGCACTTAGTTCGCGACCTGCACTTTGTATATAAATTTTATGAAACGAAATTACTATTGGCGGTGAATCGGGCCTCGGGTCATTAATATGTACGATACAGCGACGCATGGCAGTGTATTGCCATACTGCTGTGACTGAGAGCTGGAAAGCTCTTCAGCGTTTGTACCCATAAGATTTCTTGCAAAGCAGATTTGTGGCTTTCGTTCAATTTATCGATTTCACAAAACCGAAGGAAAAATTCATCAGTCATTCCAGAATTTCACAGGCTGCCACCCGCCCTAAGGCAACCACGCGGAAGCTTGAATATGAATTATGAAATATGAAAAACGGTGAATTTCGCGCCTATAAATCTCTGCATCAAGTTCGAGATCTAACAGTGACTTTTCGAAAATATGAGGTAAAAATACTCAATTTCAATCGAACGATTAAACACTTCGAAAATGAAGTTTATCCGATATCATTGTTTTGCCTCGAAGCTACATCAATGTAAAATATTACCCCCAAATTTGAAGAAGTTTCTTTCTTATCTATGCGAGACGAAACTCCGGAAAAAAAAATCATGATTTGAAAATAATTATTTCTAAGTTTCTCTTTCCAATTAATTTTGCCTGTCGATGAAAAGTTGTACGAACAATCCGAGACCATATTTAAATTATAATTTTTCCTACTTCCGGTCTATGGGTATTAATCGTTTCCGAATACATACTATCTGTACTGATATGGGTATATTTATGCACATAGCTAAGTGCTAGAATCTTCTTAAGGCGAGGAGTAAGTAGTGGCATTGTGCTGTGAAAATTAGGTATTCCTCAAGAGTAGGATATCCTTGACGCATATCCATGCATACTATAGTCATGTATAATATACATATACAATATAGTACATAGGTATATATTAGGGTGGTCCTCAATGTGATCATTTTTTAATTCCAATGATCCGATAGCTTAAATCTCTGGTTCCTATCTCAATTCTAAGTACGGTGACAGTGTTCAAATTTTCCCATTTTTATAAAACCACGATTTCGGAAATTTCGCGGTTAATTTTTTTTCCTTCCATTGCAGTATAGCTCGAAAAAGTCTGAAACTTGGTACACTCTTCACCCGTAGTAGTAGGTATTCCATGAAAATTCGACAGATTTTCATCGATATAATTTTCGCAGCTACAGCGCACCAAAAAAAATTTCTTATCTCCACATTTGACGGATAAAATTTGACCGAAAAAAAAAGTGTATAACGAGTTTCAGATTCAGAGAAGCGATGATGCGATGGGAAGGAAAAAATAACCCCGAAGTACTAAAAACCGTTTTTTATATAAATCGGAAAGTTCGAAGGCTTTGGGGCAGTACTTAGAATTGTGATAGGAACCTGGGGTTTTGAATAAATTTTTTTTTTGCATTATCTTGAGGCGTTCTAACCCATGGGAGCACTGAAATTCTAATATGTCAATAATTTATCCAACGTAATGACGCACGGCCACAATCAACCGCATAAAGCTATATATACAGGGATAAAGCCGCAACCACCGCTAATTAAACACGTATATAATAGACGCGTTACATGTATGTAAATCGTATTATACCTCTACGTAAAAAATAACGCGCGCGAGTAATAAAAATTTGAAATTAATATGAAAGAAGTGGAGGAAGGCAAAGACTGCGATCTGTTTCATCTTATAGCTATGCGATAAATACCATTAGCCAAATAGATCGTGATTAATAGGCCGATTTAATTATCCCAACGTCAGGCTACCCCCGCGCGTATAATTAAATTCTAGTATACATTCCTCATATCTCTATACATACCTCAGTCTTTGACCAAGAAATAACCGAGTACTTGATACACCCATAGAGATTTATTGATCATACATAGGTATCGCGTTTCTAATGCCATGAAGGCATGTCGTCGTTATATATGCCTTTATGGCATACCGAGACCAAAAAGGCATATAATTTCCTCAAAATTTACCTATCAATCTGAAAATATGAAAATAGCATAGCTAGGGCAAAAGGAGAATCAGTTTTCCAAAAACCAAAAGGGCCGTTCATGAATCGTTCGGAAAAAATTCGTTTCTCAATTTTTTCTCACCGAAAATCTAGATCCTCACTCCTCTCAATCACAGAATATTTTTTACAGATTTTTTTAAATTTGGGAATTTAAGTTCACCGGATGATTTCGATGACGGCGCATCTTTATCAATTTGAAAGTTTGTGTCTAGGAAAAGTAATTGGACTTTCATTTTTCGACCGCCAAGTTGTACTCGCATGTATATTTTGCAAAAATCCTAATTTCACGTCTTTTTTTTTCTCCATTTTGAAATGTCAACTTTGTTTTTTACAAGAAAATTTGACTCAAGCGTCTTTATTTTTGATTTTGTGAATGTCTATAAGCAGGAAAATCCGCGGGGAATAAAGGACGGAGTGCTAGTGGGAATAAGGGCGAGACGGGTTCACGGACCGTTAAATTGTAGGGCAATCGTAAAGCATCTGTGAAACCATATCATCCCCACAGGCGACGCGACGACGCCTCACGACGCCGCGGTGTCGCGTCAAGTGTCTCTCACCTCGTGCAAATCGATCGCTGTCACGAACTTGACATGTTGCAGCTACCTGTTAAACCACCGTTTACTTCTTATCCGATGATCTGCACCAGACGATCGGGATAACGCAGATTGATGACTTTTTTTCTCTCGTTGAATATCATTTTCATTTCCCTCTTTCTCTGCTTGTTTTTTTTTTTTTTTTTTCTTTTCTTTTTTAATCAAATCAAAACGCTGAAGATAATCATCAAAAAAAGAATAATGACGGTGATAAGATTCAACCGCGTAGAGGATAGAACACGGAACTTCATCCTTGTAGGCTTCGGAAAACCACAGAATTTCGTTTTTTAACATCATCGTTACGATCAACCGTTCCCGAGATATGACTTTTCAAATGACAAATAAAATGGCTCGAGTATTCCGCCCAAAAAATTTTCAAATATTATAAAACTCATGAATTTGTTCGCATCACCCGATTCGTTGTAGTTTTGTGAGTTTTTCTTTTTTTTTTTTTTTTTTTTTCTTTTTAGTGGCCGAAGTGACGTGGAATGCCCCATATGCACGTAAAAAAAGAGCCAAAAAAACGTAAAAAAAAAAACATGAGTGAATTCTGCTCAGTGTCTGAACCCGCTTTTACACGGAAAAATGTGTGGCATTAGCTTCAGCCTGTAAAGCTGCACGTAATCCCAGAAAATGGGGATTCGCATCCCCCTTCATGAAGCAGAACCAGCAGCAGACTCAGTATTTTCGCTCTTCAATTATCGGAGTATAGGTATGTGTGTATAAATGAATCGATTCCCTGCGCTGTTTACCCGTGGGATTAAATTCTGTCAATCTACGGTGTTCTGGCTTCAGACAATTCGAATTTAAGTTAGAAACAAGTTTAACTGAATTCTAATAGTTGGATAACCGATTCCCACTCCAGCACTGATTTAATCTTGTTCCAAGCTGATCGAGGGGGTATATGGTACGGATTGAAAAGTCACTGGGATAGCTGAGTTAGGAAATATCCCATGAAATCGGTTTTTTCATGCATCCATTTTCAAATTGTTTCAGATTTTATGGACTCCGTCGCCCATGGATTGAATCCAACGCCGAAAAAGTGTTTGTCGTAGGGCACAGCTTAGCTCGCCCTAATTTTTGGATAGAATATTTTTTTAGATGGAATGTTTTTTTATTTGAAATCATTTTTTGAGAAACCAAAGGTGTGTTACCTGCCCACGAAAATAGAAGACTGATCTTAACTCTCTCGTGTCATTGATTCCCCCCGAAATGACATCGCCTTAAAAACAATCTCTCGAAATTTGAGAAACTTTGGATGTGCCTACCCCTCCGTTTGCTGCCACTTTTTGCTAGAGTCTTTAATCTGCATGATGCAGTGGTAACAATTAAAGCGTTTCAGGTACTCAGTAATGGGAAACTGCTGTAGTTCTTCGTGTACACTTACTCATAACGACTCTGCAGGGAGTGGGACCTTATGTTCAATGAATTTTGTCATGCACCTAATCACTGTAATGGTACGTATCCGAGGTAACCAGCCATTAATCTTAATACACTACAACCGTAAATATTTTACGAGACGAGAAAGAATGAATGAATGAATGAATGACTGATTGACTGGGCGAAATAAAAGCAACGTTCGTTGGAATGAAAAAAACCCAAAGTGCGTTCGCGCGTAGGAAGCGCTGAACCATTCGGAAGCAATTTGTTGCTAGAATTCTGGATGTTACTAAATCATATGGCTGTCAGGTACACCAAATGAAAAAGCAGCAGCATCGACCATTTTTTATTTGGTTTTTCATTCTTTTATGACGTGGATTCATTTTTTTATGAAGAGGAGATCTACTGCAATCGGACAAAAAGCTTCCATATATATTTCGAAAAACACTTTAACTTGACATTTTGGATTTACATTTCATTTTTTTTCCTTTTTTTCTTTTTACTAGATCTCGGAGTTTCGAGGTCCAGATAATCACCTTCGAATATTTTCGGATGAACGTTTGTCTGTTCGTTGATATGGTCATTTTTTTTGTCCGGCGATATCTCGAGAACGAATGAACGGATTGCCACGTTTGTTAGATCATTCGATGCGTTTTCATGTACCTTAGAACTGATTAAATTTAGAATTCGATCAGTGCACTAGTTTTCAAATTATTAGAAAAATTAGATTTCAAAATTTCTTTCTCTATTCGAAATTTCGAAGATATGTCGAGAACGGATCATCGGATTTTGATAAAAAAAAGGGGTCAATCAATAGGATTTGATGCAGCTTGAATCCGATGAAATTTTGTAATCGATCTATTCGGTAATTTTTGTGCTGAAAGAGAATTCACTTTTTCCTTGCACTCTATAATAGTGTTCGAATTTCCCGATCCCTTTTTATTTTTGGGCAATTTATTTTTCATAGAATTTCCATCACCCGTGTCCTAGCAAGTAAAAGGAGCGACGAGAGCATCCAGGCTTTAGAATTCCGCCAATTCCATCTCGCGTATTTTTTTCCTAAATTGCGATGATCAAGGGTCACTCCTTCTCTTCAGACTCTAACTAATTGCATCAAGAGGTCGCTGAGTAAGCTCGACGTGACTGTGGGACCGCGATGGGGATCGATATCGAATCGAATTCGGGTAATTAATAGAACGAGATGGACCAGTATGAGACGCGCAGAGAGAAGCAGACGAACTTCTATTTCAGCTTACATCTCTGTGCTTTGAGTGGTGAATATTCACTGACAAGAGAAGCTCCAATGAATTGGGTGGGTACAAGAAAATTGATTAAAAGCGTTCAATTTCGTTATAATATCATCGGAGTGGCCGATGTTGAAAAGGAATGAAATTGCGTTACTTTACGTATCGTGAAAATGATGCCGGTTTGAAGTTCCGAATTTCAGAACTCCGAACGGTAAAAATTCCGAATTTGTTTGAGACGATTTGGAATTTTACGGAACGTCGGAGTCTTGGACATTGAAATTCCTAAAGGTAGGAATACAGACAGTTCAAAACTCCGAAAGTCCAGACCCCCGGAAGCCCAAAGTTCCGAATTTCGGTCCATCTCTCAGGATGTGGAGACAAAAAATATTTCATTCTGATCGAGACCCTCTTTACCAAAACCCCTTGTATCTACTTCAATCGATAACTTCGAGGCCATAAGTAATCGATAAGATGTTGAAACTTTTCTTTTCCAAAAAGTGCATCTCAAGACGATTAGTTTGACCACTTCTTGGTTTCGATACGATCAATACAGCCCGAGTCATTGACCACTGAATGAATACATGCGTGCATTTCAAATGTCAGAGTTTTGGCTTTTCGGATCATCGGCTTTCGGAATTTTTAACCTTTGGTGTTCTTCGTTTGAAAGTTTTGTGAAATCTGCTATGTAGACTATCGAGGAAAACATCAGTTTCAAAAACTGTTAGTGGGTAGTATATGAGAATTAGAATTAGAATTAGAGAGAAAGAGAAAGAGAGATAGAAGTTGTGAGCGCGAATCAACCCGATGGGAAAAACAAAAGGACTCGACCGATCATTGGCTTCAATTGGATAATGAGTCTTGAATCACGACGTTTGCTGTCTCGATTTGTTCTAGCTAACCTTCTTCTTCTATGCATGTGTGTGTGTATGCTTGTTATACTTATCGAGCGTCCAAAATTAATTAATGAGACGATACATGATACAGAAATTCAGGAGTTCGATTTAATAAGGGCAGATAGTGAATCATCAAATTTCAAGATAATTAAGAAGAAAGCGCACCATCTATTCAGTCACCGATATTTCGAAGCAATCTTTTCTTCGGGCATGCTCCGTCACGATACCAAATATACCTCATGTTCACCGGTAATTACGGAGTGTTCCACGTGAAACGGACCGATTTTTCGCCGGAGGTCATCAAAAAAAGGCAAGCTGGAAATTTTATCACTTTTTTTGTGCCTCTTCGAAGTAATTTCGGTAAAAATTTCAAGACAATTCGTGCGACCCTTCAAGTGGAGAAACAAAAATGGGATCACGTATTTCCAAAGTTTTACATGCTTCAAACTTCCAAAAATAATTCAAGTGTCACGTATTTGGAAAGAGCTAATTTACACCCGTGAAATGCACCATGGGAAGTTATGATTCCGTTCGTGCATAGCTGAGATACTTGGAGTTGAAAATTAGTCAAATTAAATTTTCTCCGCGATATGGGTACATCCTACCAATGATTTTCATGCGCTGTAACTGTTGATGGCATCTCATGTAGTAACAAGGAATCTGAATCTGCAATGGCCTTGAATTCGATGACCTGCGGCCAAAGACCGATTCGTTCCACGTGGACACCCCTTATATACCCATGTTTGCTAAGATCTCAGTGAAGACTCACTTTAGAGTATTTTACGGACTCGAATATAGGTGTCTCGCGACCTGGTGAATCATTCTTCACATTAATGCAATGAGGGTAATTTAAATCATAATTTCTTACTTCATCGGAATTTTGGCCTTTTTCTTTTTTTTTCCTTCTTCTACGTTTCTACGTCTAATTTGAAAACTTTGTGATTTCGTTAAGTTAAAGCCGGGTGATTCTAACTTCTGCAATTATATGTAAGCAGGGTTTATAGGTACCCATTGTCGCACGTCAGAGTCTTGATGTCTAGCTGGAGGCGTCTAATTAATAAAATAATTGTCACTCGAGTGGGAAAGTACGAAGCAAACGAAATATGAAAAATGAATTATTTTTCGTTTGAAGTTTGAATTATTGCGGAATTTCAACGCTTCGTGGATAATAATATATTCGAAGGAGAAAATCCACCGAAGATCTCTTTTGCAGCCACTGTACGGGTGAGTATTATAAATTTTCAATTTCTCCATAATTTTATTGTAGTATTATTATCGGTTTACTCGGAAATCGAAAATTTCGATGAAATATAACGGAGAAAGACCCGGTTTTCAACATTTCAGTGAAAAACGTCAACGTTTCTGGGCACGTAGCTAGTAATTAAAGGTGTGGCACGTCCATTAAGAAACGAGGAATGAGAGACGAGGAACAATTAACTAGCCTCGAGACGTCGCTATATGACTGATCGATTATCCACCCCTATTTGATAGATGATCCAGCGCGGCGTAATCACCTCGAAATTCCGCGAGTTTCTATAACGTTTCCAATTTCGGCTACGAAGCACCAGTTCGAAAAATACATAATTAAGTGGTGGAAGTTCAGTAAAACAGATGAAGAAATAAATAAAAAAATATCGATTCGTTTTTGTTTTGCACGAATAAAGAGTATATACGACTTGAATGACATGTTCGGTAAGTCTCATTTTCGAATTCATGAAATTGACGAAGTTACAGCCTCTTCAGTCAGACGCTGGCAAAAAGATCGGACGGTCAGGCGCGTGCGGAAGCCGATCCCGCGAGAATTCTTTTAAGAAGAGGAAGGTCTTCGGCGTGGGCCTGGAATGGCGAACCGAGCGTTTATCAACCGTGAGTATCGTGGAAATATAAAAAAACTTCAGCCTTCGAACTCTAAGCATCGCGAAGACATCGAGAATTTCAAACGCGTTCTTCTCGAAGCTACATTTTCCAAATTGGCGCGCGAGGTAACTCGAAAAGCAAGCAACCGAATGACGTTTTTCAAAGCATGCTCGAATCCTCATAGTTTTCTCCAGGGATGATACCCAGCGTTATAATTTACTCATTTATTTATGAGATTTTTATTAACAATGGAAAATCGTTTTGGTGGTCGAAAAAATTACCTTTTCTCACAAATGGTGTAACTTTTACAACTTTGCGTATATTTATTTGCGAAAAGGTATAATCCCCAAGTAATTTTGGAAATTTGAATGAGAAAAATGAAAAAATTATAAAAAATTGACATATCTTTTTCTTCCGTAGGGATATTGCTTCTTTACATTAAAAAAAAAAAAATCAATACATGTCATTCATAGTTGTCTCAGAAAAAAAGGTCGATAAATCACTTTTGTTCGCCCAGTTATCCTAAAAATGACTTTTGCCAATTTCACCGAATCTTCACATTCTCGGGCTTCGAGTATCCGAAAAACAGATTAAAAGTAGGATGCAGAGTCTGTCCGACGCACTCGACGAATGATGTCAAAAACGCCACTATGAAAAAATGTGAAATTTGGCGGGTTTCTGGTTCACATATTCCTTCTTATACCGGCAAGAAAAAAGCCAAAAAAAAAAAAAAAAATCGAAAAACATGTACCTTTAATTTTTGCTGCTATCGTTACGTCTCGTTTTTTTATTTAATCAAAATTATACCGCGGATGATAAATTTCAGTAGACGTAAGAATGATAAAAACGTTATACGCCCAACCTGCGGGCGACTCGAGGCTCGGTAGTAAATTTTTTGACAAAAACTACTCGTTAAAAAGCTTTCTATTTAAGTGGAAGCGAAGAGGCGAGAATGCAAAGCTGTTGGTTTACCGTTTTGCCGCAACAAGTACGTGTATAAGCGCAGTGTATAAGCGAAGTACTTGAACGGTGCTGCCGAGTTGGTAAGCGGCAGTGCACTTTGATGTTTTACTTCCGCAGTCGCGATTTGTGCGGAGGTTTTAATTCCACAATTTTTTTCTTTTTTTTTTCCATTTATCTTTTTTCCTTTTTTTTCTTCAACTCTTTCTCTACGATTTGCGGTTTAAAAAAAGGAAGAAACTCACGTACATCGGTATCACATATCACATATACTTCGCGCGTCAAACAGTATAACGTCGTATTCTGGTTTATTTGATTTTTTTTTTTTGCCAATCTCTATCAATTGCGTTTCGAGCATTTTCCCTCGCAGATGAAGTACAAGTTGAAATTACACGCTTTTTTACCATAAAAATTGCCTCCTCGGTACATATACGACGTCGTACCGTTTGACACGCGATTTATCTTTATACAGTATATCGATCGGAGTGAAATTACCCAGTTCACATCCGGCGCTGTATTAATTGACTTGAATCGCGAGTATCGAGGCTTGAAATACTGCGGAGAGAACCTCTATAATTTAAACACCCCGTTTTCAAACCCTCGACTCAACAAACAGAGGAGTTTTATTGACCCTTTCGTTACTCACGTGGGCGATAATCCCGTCGATTTTTGAAGAAAACTTCACGCATGACACAATAATCCGATTCAATTCTCAGGGTGAAATTTGCAATAGTGTTATTCCCATATTTTTTGATTCTGTGGTTAACGGTCAAGATTATTAATGAGCCGAATTTCTGTACGATTTTTATACCGATGAATAGATCGAGCGAAACTTAATGAGAGGCAGGGCGCAATAATCACGAACAGTTATCGATAATTACTAATCAATCACCGTGCCAAACAGAGACAAGCTCATTAAATTCGTGATAGAATGTGAAACAGATATTGCATTATTTTGGGAAACTAATTTTCATGTTCATTAGTGGATATATTAATGCGATGAAGTATTTTAATAATAGAGTGCGAATAAGCTGACAGAATTTTGAACAATACGTCGAATGAAAAGTCACATAAAATCAAACCAGTCGATACACAATCGACGAAATTATTAATAGAAAGCACCGACTTGGTTTAGAATAACAAAAAGTTCAGCAGATATACAGAGCGATTCTGTGAAAAGTAACGCGCCTAGAAGGTAGGCAAACGGGAAACGCATACATTGAGCAGATCGAAGATTGACAATTGGGTTTCATTTATTACGTGGGAAATAAAAACATGGGGTACAGTTGGTACCGCGACGGAGTATGCCTGAGAAAAAGATCGCTTTGAAATATCCGTAGCCGAATGAATGGTGTATTTTTCACACTATCCACTATACCGTGAGGTTACGTGGAGAGAGCCGGTTCCAAGCGCGCAGGCGTTGATTTACTCGAATATCGTTGGCCGGCAGAATCGCGCTAGCAACTCCACCAACTTTTCAGTAATATCCCTAGTTCTGTCGTCTGCTAGATTCGCAACGAACATAACCTATTCCGGCCGCGGTCTGCCGCCATTTGTATTTGACAACAATCGGAAACAAATAGCAGACGGACTCTAGGGATATTCGTGGCACGTCTGAAATTGGCGGCCCTCGTAATAGTCGAATGAATCAGCGCCTGCGCGCTTGGAACCAGCTCTTTCCACGCAACCTCACGGTATATCTACATGCCTATATTCCCTTATCGCATCCGATGGGATTTCTATGAATATTCATTCAGAGAGAATTTATCATGCGTATGGGTGGATAGAAAAACCGTTTATATATCCCTTCGAGTATGATGATGAAGAGATGTTTGCCGATGTGCGTCATATACGGTAATTCCCTGTCTATACCCACGAGTAAGCCAAATTGATGATCATTTCTGACAGTGAAAGTACGCAATCAAACGATGGCCTGGCCCGGAGCCCATCGTTAAACCAGTACACCATCAAGAGCGGTGATAAAATAATGATGTCATTCTATAAAGTATCGTTTATATTCTTATTTTATTAGTGTTTTATAAGTTTTTATTTTCAATAAAATCTAAGCTCACGGTTGTACCGCCTTCTACGTAGATACATGTATACCAGATTCTACAGAGAGAGGGATATCACGACTGAGCAGTATACCAAAGTTCAACCGTTTCCTACGTCGTTAATTTCCGGTGTATAATATCTAGGTGTATAGAATTTGGTATTCAATTTTATGTGCTATTTCGAGAATTTAGAAACGATGAATCTTCCATATAAAATATGAAAAATGACTAAAGTAATTCAAGAAATCATTTAAAGCGCGTCTCTAGAACCAAGCTGAAGTTCCGAATTCCTTTGGGAAGATTTCGAATTTTCAGAAACGTCGAAACGTTTTAGAAGATTAAAATCCCGAAGAGTCCGGATGCAGACAACTCAAAACTCCAAAAGTCCAAAGATACAAAAGTTTCAGGATGTGAAGACAAAAATAAGTTCATTCTAATCGAGACCAGCTCTTCACGGAAACCCGCCTCATCTACATCAATCGATAACTCTGATGACGCAAATAATTGACAGGATTTTGAAACTTTTTTTCCAAAAAGTGAATCGTAAGTAGATTAATTTTACCGTTTATTGACTTTGATACGATCAATAGTTATCGAATACTGATTCGGAGGTTCGGCCCTCCGGATCTTTGGCTTTCCTCTTCGATGAAAAATTTTTGAAATCGGTTGTGTAGACTTTCGGGGAAATACCTTTTCCGAAAATTATTGAAATTCGGGATTTTTATCGTTCGCGATTTTCTAAATTTGGAACCAATACTTCTTGACGAAAAGTTAAAAATTGCGATCGCGATCGCGATCGCTTTTCCCCGATTTCTGAATGACCGTATCCGATAGATGCAGGCTCACCCTTGATCTCCTTGTGCGTGACTTGATCGGGACGAAAAGTAGCGATTTCCATTCTATCGCCGACGTAAAAGTAAACGGTAGTGATATTTTCCTCGTCCTCGGTGTCTCCGGTGGTCCCGTTACGCGCCTCGCGTTCCATGGCCCGCGCCAACATGTGCCCGGTGGTTTCCTTCTTTTAACAAGACGGTGTAGGTCTAGTTGGACGTCGAGGTGCTCTGCGACTCGGGGGTGTCGGGTGACGGCCTGCCCGCCGGTCGTCGGGCTCATCGCATCGCCACCCAGGCACCCCGGGTGCCTCTTACGTCGGCGAACCTCTCGAGTCTCCCTTTACGATCCAGATCTGCACCGGGTGACTTGGCCGAAGGGGATGACGTTGATGAGCAAAGAACTACCCGTTCAGAGAGTTCCCAACGACGCGAAGACCTCATGCCTTCATTACGAGATCTGAAACATTTTTTTAAAGAAAAAAGAAAGGGTAACTTTTTTATGCGATAATTTTTTTACAGTCGTCGACGCTGACGCTGAAACGAGCCCACAGGGCATATCAAGCTTCTGAGAAACACGGATTTGAGAGTTTTTTTTCGCTCGTTAAAATGAGACGAAGCTCCGAATTTCCAGAAACGTTGAAATTTAGAACTTTAAAATTCCAGAAGGTCGGAATACAGACAACTCGAAACTGATGGTGAGATTTAAATTCTGAACTTCAACCTCGCCCTCTTTTTCAAACGATATCAACCTTTTGGGGCTCGGGAGACTACAAACGAATCGAAACATCTATTGGTATTTTTTTTTTTTTTTTTTTTTTATCATAAAACGGTATTTTCGACACACGACGTTATGAAAATGATGTAAATTTATATTCATTGAAAAAAATAAAAAATAAATAAATAAATAAATCGTGAGATATAACGTATATAGATTTTTTATCATAAAGCGATCTCAAGAATATCAGTCCTCCCCCATAATCTCCTCCGAACACAACCATCGCTCAAAGAATCTTCATTCATAATTTATTGAAATTTATTATTCAAGCCGCAAGAAAGTCTTTGAAAATCGACAAATTGTTTCTCCTTACAATTTTCCACCTTGCTTTACCAGAATTTACAATATTTTTAATAAATGAGAGAGGAAGAATGGGACCAGACGTTGTGCCAAAAAATACGACCAATTTTCGGGAAATAATCTGAATAGCGTGTGATCGTTGCTATTGATTAAACAAGGCGCAATTTTGTCTGAAAACTTTTATTTTTCAATGTTTCGAAGTAAAAAATTGTCTCCCGACAATAGAACGACGGCGATCAGGTTAGAGAGAAAAGTTTATAATGAGGAGGGTTGCTAATAAGGCACGATGTTGTATGACAATGACGATAATTATGGCGACAATATAGGAGCTGTGTTAATCATTTTTCAATAACATCACCGATACGATAATAATGATAATAATAACCGTAAAAAACCAGTCCATTTTATATGATAATTATTTTAATATCCACAAGAGGAAACTTAGTGATTGACGACTCCACTTTCTCGCTATTCGAAGCGGGGCGAGAACGGGGGATAATATTTTTCAGAGATTCCCGCACCCTAGTTTGACAGGCTCGTTACTGTTCACCGATCAATTTTCTCATCGGCTGAATAGACAACCGAGAAAGAGTAAAATAAATTCCGCAAAATTTCCATATTAAAAAAAAACAAAACACACATATGTGTATATATTTAATATCACATCCCTTATACGTATAAGATATTTGGATAGAGGGCGGTTCTGCTCGGCTAATAAACTCTCATATAGTTGCCTATATTTGGGCCGGAACTATGACGTGAAAAATCGACCTGAACCTCGCCGCATGCGTCAATTGAAATTTTTTTATTGTATCGCCAATTTTTTTCTATACTCATTCAAGCATCATCAGTGTTCAGTATTTTTCGAAAATTTTTATCTCTCGTCAATTTTCATGCACGAATTTTTCAATTTTTAACAATTACCTAGATTCCAATGCTGACATTTTTTATATCAAAAACGTCGAGCTATATTCGCCTCGAAACGTAGGCCAGCTCAATTTTTATCAGTCGGTATTAAATTTTTCCAAATCCTGACGAGCAAGAAGAAATTCAAATTTCGAACCCCGCCCTCAAAATTTCTTTTTTTTTTTTTTTTCCAAGAATCCGGAAAAAACTGAATAACTTATTGAGTTTGGCTCTTTTCATGTAGAATCATCGTCTTTGTTTTTGAACACAATATTCGCTATTGCGAACAATTCGAAAAATTTGTGTATTTTTTTCTTCTCAAATTACGTTCCGAGACGTCAATGATTCAGTCGACAGAGTTGGAGATATGAACAATCGCGATTGTTGGGATCCAGGAAGCTGGCAAGTTATTCAAAAATTCGTATAGCTGGAGATCAATGCTGGATATAATTTTGAAAAAAATACTGAATACTCGCCATGACTTAATGACTATGGAAAAAAAATTGCGAGAGGATTGGGATACGCCAAGTGCCGAGTTTGACATGGGATACCTCGTACACCTAAAAAATACTGGTTTAAGAAATCTATTTTCTATGATCGCGACTATGTGTAAAAATGATTGTCATAAGGGCGGCGAGCACTGCTGCAGACTATACCGTTAGCGATCGATTGGCGAAGAGCTATAGGACCTAGTAGGTATAATCCACCTCCCCTGAGAATCGTAGGTACAAATGAGTAGTAGGTTCCGGGGGTTGTTGGTGGTGGTGGTGGTGGTGGTGGTTGGGAGTAACGTCGTAACGGCAAATCCCCAGGCACAATCGATAAGACAAGGGCGACGAGCAGGGAAATGGAAATGACGTCACGTCGGCAACGGTCTGCAGGAACAGGGTGAGGGTTCATTACCACGGGGTTATGGAATGGGTGATTTTTAGAGTCTGATTGTCAGCCAAAAAGGGAGGCGAGTGAACTGGGCGTGTGCTGTCACGTCCATCACTCCTTTGTCTTCAATTACCGGAAAATTACCTCTTATGCGAGTAGGTGTAGTAGGTGAAAGCGGATAATTCCATAAAATCAAGAGCCGGTTGAGGGAGGGATGTTTCCCCCGCGGAATCGCATCATGATGATTTTACGTCATACGTTAAAAGAGAGAATCGGATCGGCGCACATGCGACTCTTCACGTGGCTGGGATTTGGCGATTAGATTTCACCCGCCATGGGTTTTAATTAAATCTGACGAATATCTGGGGATTCTAATCTGACATTCGAACCGAGAGATTTTCAGATTAAAACGAGACCAATTATTCTACGCGACAGGTAACAGCAGCAGAAAACTCGATGGAATGTCCTGCAGAGAGTGTATCGACAGCTCTGCAGATTCGTTTACACGATTTTCACACTATTCAATTATACAGCATAGGACGTATGGGGGGCTTGTCCCACTCCCGGGCTGTGAAGTCAGACTGGCAAGTCACCGATTATCAGATTATCGACGTCAGTTAAAAATATAATTAGTTCAAATGTCGGGAATGAATCCATCAATCCTCAGGTGTGGCCGGTTTGAAGTTCCAAATTTTATAACTACCGAACGGTCAAAATTCCGAATTCGTTTAAGACGATTTGGAATTTTACGGAACGTCGGAGTCTTGGACATTGAAATTCCTAAAGGTAGGAATACAGACAGTTCAAAACTCCGAGAGTCCAGACCCCCGGAAGCCCAAAGTTCCGAATTTCGGTCCATCTCTCAGGATGTGGAGACAAAAAATATTTCATTCTGATCGAGACCCTCTTTACCAAAACCCCTTGTATCCACTTCAATCGATAACTTCGAGGCCATAAGTAATCGATAAGATGTTGAAACTTTTCTTTTCCAAAAAGTGCATCTCAAGACGATTAGTTTGACCACTTCCTGGTTTCGATACGATCAATACAGCCCGAGTCATTGACCACTGAATGAATACATGCGTGCATTTCAAATGTCAGAGTTTTGGCTTTTCGGATCATCAACTTTCGGAATCTCGAACCTTTGGTGTTCTTTGTTTGAAAGTTTCTTGAAATCTGCTATATAGACCTTTATAAAAATTCGGAATTTGGACCATCCGGGTCTGTCGAAATTCGGAACTTCTACCTCGCACCTCCCAGGGAATTATAAAACGGCTCCGAAATTCGCTGTACTGTTAAAGTATGCATAATGTGCAGCAGATTGATCCTATTTGATGTTGGGACTCGGGCAAGGGCCGTAAATTTCATGAAGTACATTTATACGGTCATATATTTGCACGATGTGACGTGTCAAAGGTCGACGGTTTGGATACACTGAAAATTATTTGGTAGACGGTGTCAAAGCGTGAGGGAGTTTTACGAGGTAGTCAAACTGTTGATTGCTACACAAACCAACAGCATTGGTCAACCTGTTTGACTTGATTCGAAATCTGAATCGTTTGATATCCAAAACCGAATCACCGGCGAAACTTTCCGTCTCGACTGCAGCTGATTGTGGAGTTGGATGCAGTAATAGGACATATCGAAATATCACGCTTTGAGATAATCGAGAAAAACGCACCACTCATCCGCTCACGGATATTTCGAAGCGATCTTTTTTACAGGCATGCTCCGTCACGGTGCCGATACACCTCATGTTCACTGCAAAACCAAATACCACCGATTCAGCCAAATGAATTCATCGAATATCGGCTGTATTCCCTTATTGCAAAAAAAAACTGCATAGAAACACAACATTTCGCGAATAATAACGCATCGCAAATCCAAACAGGTCGGATTTTGGGAGATAGTATAGTAATGGAGGTCAAAAATTGGGTGCAGAATGAATATCGCGTTATCGTTGAATCGGGCATTGCATATGTTTTCAATAACTAATCCATCCAACTAATGGCATGTGCTTTCATCAGGTTGAAATTGTGTTGATTTTCGTCAGGAATCTACCTCCCAATTTCCTGCCATAATATTTGTTCAATTTTCTCTTCTAATTGAATGTATGTGTATCGTTTAATCGGATTTCCTCAATCCTCATTCAACAATTATCTCGATAAACGATCGTCACGCGCTGTCAGTCCTTAGTCGATTCTCTAAAGCTTCGATTACACACGTACACTTGGCTTTTGCAAATAGCTATATCACCCATACGTGATGGCGGAAGCCACCCTTTGGTATCCGAGAATATAACACCCTTGTGAAATCACTACATGCTCACCGGCTACCCGTATGTAATTACGTATGCCTACCACGCATCTCTGCGGTGGTACCGAAGTCTCTTATTGCCCTTTCACACTACCCCATTCCGTATAAGATACATGCATCAATAGACACACGAGCCTTTTCTTTCTCATCTTCTTGTCTCTTCGCTCCTCTCTTCTCTTTTCTCCTATTCTATTCTACTTCATTTATCTTCATCGTCCGAGGGCGTTTTCTACGTCAGATAGAATTCAGCCAGAAATTTATTGCAGACATGGGGTAGACGCAATTTTCGCCAGAGGATAAGAGAAGAGCCGCTGCACTGAGTGAAAAAAAAGACCAAGTATTCCGACCTCTACATCGCGAGTCTGAGGGCATTTTTTAACTAAAAAAAAATCGTATAGTTTTTTGTGTAGGTATTTAAAAATATGTCGAAAAATGTTGAAATTAAAACTTGACTAGTTAAAGCAGAACCTCGTTTCATGCGGTTTCATCAATTTCACACCGAATTATGACATAAAAATAAATTTGCACGATATTATGTCACGAAAATCGCATTTTTGGTGCTTACGACGTAGCATGCTGATTCTCTTTTCGTTTTCCTTTTTCTCTGTCTCTTCTTTCTTCTTATCCTTCTAATTTATGTCTGAATAAAGTGGAGGATGATTAATGTCGGTATTAAGCGGGAAAATCAAAGGTGTCGGTGAAGTAGTTTAAACCAACTGTATATATGAGCCAAGGAGGGAGGAGGAAGCTGCGCGACTAACTGGGCTCGAGTCAACGCTAATTGCAACATCCTCTTACGGCGTTGAGCACTGGGAACTTCCGTCGCGTCAGTGAACCTCCCCGTCACGACGTTACCGGAGGATGCTGCCAAGACGTTCTCTCGCCCACGCTCTCATCTCCGGAGACGCACAAGACCGAGGGGTTTATCTCTAAGACTTTATCGAATATCTTACTTTCCGGAGTACGAATACGTCCGCAGTACATCTGCTCTTGACCTGCTTTCACTGGATCTCAAAATTCTGCGTTCCTTTTTTCCCTTTTTTTTTTCTTCTCGTTGTCATTTTCCATTCACATCCGCTTGTTTATCATTCGGTTAACATTTCCTCATGCAGTAATCAATTCATTCCAGTTTTTTTACTCCACACGGTGGACATATTTGCCTACAATCATCAGTGACAGAGCAATTTTGTAGAAATCAATTGATTACGGGTTTGAATATGAGAGCTGTGAAAGCTCCGTAGTTCAGTCATTCCAATACGTCGAAATGGCATTTAATTGGTATGAAAATAGCGAATGAAGAACGTGATTGAGAGCCAAACTTATTCCGATCTTCGTCACTTCGTAATCCCTTTCCGAAAGTATGTTTTAAATTTCCGAACACCTAGTCTGAAAATGTGTGGATTCCGGAGAAGAATCTGTTCCATATGTGAAAAATGGAATCGACAGAGATTTATCGCGTATTTTTTTCTGCGAAGATTCTTTTCTTTGAACGTAAAATAAAGCGAAGAGAAATAAAGAGAATTTGAGATAAGGCTCGTTTATTTATAAACATGAGTTTTGGTGGTCGATTTCCGGATTCTCCGTGGTCTACCACCAGTTGGGGTCGCGGCCGTGTCGCTCGCCAATGTCACAGAATTAGCGCTTCGTAATTAGCAATTACGAGAGTGCGAGGTGCAGCGAGCAAGCGCGTGTTATATGGTTCGGTGAAATTTATTTAGAGCGTAGCTGTAGGCACGCAGCAACAGCAACAGCAAAAGCGATGTTGCACCGTTGCTCAAAGTGGAACTGCACGAACCTGTATTTTCATAATTAATTGGTCATTGTGTGGAACCTCATGTTCAATAATCTATTATTCAAACCGCGTACAGATGCAGGTATCATCGGGTCGGCTTACGTCAATTCGCGGAAAACGCATGCGGGCAAAACATGCGGTGAAGAAAAGAGTCGAGGAGTGAATATTTCTACTTTTTTATTCCACTCTTTTAATTTTCTCTTTTCATCGATCAATCGTCGAAAGGCCTTTCAACCAGATTACAATATACGTCAGAAAGGCTTTCAGTCTTGTCAAATCAAATGACAGTTCCATTTATTACTGATCAATTTACTCATCATGTTGAAGAAGGACTGTGCAGATGACTATCACTTATGGAGGGAGTCTGGTGTAACAGGTAAACGGAAATCGATTTCTTTTTTTTTTTTTTCATGTGAGAATAAAAAGTATATACGACTTGAATGACATGTTCGGTAAGTCTCATTTTCGAATTCATAAAATTGACGAAGTTACAGCCCCTTCAGTTAGACGCTGGCAAAAAGATCGGACGGTCAGGCGCGTGCGGAAGCCGATCCCACGAGAATTCTTTCGAGAAGAGGAAGGTCTTCGGCGTGGGCCTGGAATGACGAACCGAGCGTTTATCAACCGTGAGTATCGTGGAAATATAAAAAAACTTCAGCCTTCGAACTCTAAGCATCGCGAAGACATCGAGAATTTCAAACGCGTTCTTCTCGAAGCTACATTTTCCAAATTGGCGCGCGGGGTAACTCGAAAAGCAAGCAACCGAATGACGTTTTTCAAAGCATGCTCGAATCCTCATAGTTTCCTCCAGGGATGATACCCAGCGTTATAATTTACTCATTTATTTATGACATTTTTATTAACAATGGAAAATCGTTTTGGTGGTCGAAAAAATTACCTTTCCTCACGAATGCTGTAACTTTTACAACTTTCCGTATATTTATTTGCAAAAAGGTATAATCCCAGAGTAATCGACTTTAATTAGGGTTCCCCCTCGAGCAATACCGAAAAATAATTTGTACTATGAGCGAATATAAAACGATTTGAAAAAACCTGCGCGAAATTCTCCGAATTATATCCACAAATATAGGATAAAGAAGTTCGCACTAAAGAACTCTGAATTTATGACGCAAGCAGCTCTTTGAAACCTCCAAAGAGTTCTAACATAATCAAAATTCTCCTTGCATCACAGATATTGAGTCTTTCAATTCAAACTTTTCCGACTTAATCGAAGATATGGTTTTTCTAGAGATTCACGTGCCTTTTTGAAGTTCGGAAGCTTTATTTCCAAATATAGGCCATCCTTAACCAACACCTTCACCTACAAGGAAGGACTTTATGGGCGTGCAAGTTTCAGAGGTAAAACAATGTCCTAGAATGAGCGGCGTCAGATCATAGATGTAAAATACACCCGTATGCAATTTGATAAACTTCAAGATATTTCGAACCAAATTTAAAGGATTTTAAAATCGTTTCACGATATTGCTGACTGCATTTAAAAAGAACCATTTGAAAGGGTGGATGAACGAAGGATCAGGTATAATATCTGTGTTCGAATTTATTTCCCAAAGTTCTGGAACACGATCATTCCCATCTACTTCTAGATTATGAAGTTCGTATATCCCACCGGATATATCGGACTCCTCAATTTCATTCGGGTCTCCCCTCAAGGCTTAAGCTTATTAGGATTACTCAGCAAGGATACATTATGTACACCTAGTTTCCACAAGGAGCTATCAGTCTGAATCACGTACAACGTTATACGATCAATTTATCGACCCATATCCTAACCACCCACGCATTGACGTACCTGCCTGTACAAGGTGCTCCTCAATTTGATCATTTCCAAATTTCCGTGCCCCCATGTGCCAGGAGGTCTCCAAATATATGCAAAAAAAAATGTAGCCAATACCCCAGGTTCCTATCTCAATTCTAAGTACCGCCACAAACCCTTCGATTTTTCCCATTTCAATAAAACACGGTTTGCTTCCTTCCGCGGTCAATTTTTTTTTTTTTTTATCAGTAAATTTTATCTGAGACACCTACTGCTATAGGCAAGAAGCGATAATGCGATAGGAAGTACGAAATGACCCCGAAATACTAAAAACCGTTTGTTGCTCAAATTTTTTTGTCCTTATTTTGAGTCGAGTGATTGCAATAATCTCACGAAATGGCACGAGATAGACGAGGAGGAAGGCTCTTTTCTTAAATCTGAAAAAAGGAAAGGAGGGAATTTGGTGAAGGTAGATTTTCCAAGTTTCAAAGGAATTGCGCGTGGGACTATAAAGCTTCAAAATTGAAGGCTTTAAATTTAATTTTGGCAGTCAGTTAACTGCGTTATATGTTACATCCATGCCTTCTTACTTATTCGGTGCCTTAAATCGAGGAAGGAAGATTGTGGTGTTATTGAATAAGGAATATGCCCCGAGATCTTTGCCAAATTATCCACAGCTTTTTGGTTCCGACGATATTTCGGAGAGATGGAAAATTAGGGAAAACGAAATCCCACTATGTGGCTCGGAGAAAGAGCCGAAAAGAGAAAAGGAAAGGAAAATTCGGGGAGAAGAGGAAGAAGAAGAGGTTCCCTCGTCCCATCATCCTCGGAGACCCCGAACAGGGTATTACGTTGAATGAAAAAAGGAATTTTACGCAATTATTACCGAGGCAGGGAAACTGTCTGTTCTTATCTTTATGAAAACCCGACGTAAGTATCGAGGTACGATATTCAATTTTCTTTCTTCATAAGGTATCGAATTCCCCCGAGAGTTTTGATCCTGTAGTAGGTATATGCATCGTAATTATATATATATATATATAATCGACAAGATACATGCCACACGTTTACCAATTTATAAATAAAAACCACCCTCGCGTAGGTTGGTAGAAAAATTGGTGAAGAATTGATGAATAAATAAATAAATAAATGAATAAAAAAATAAATAAAAGTCGCAGCATCCGGTGCGCGAAAACTGATGAAACCTGACATATCCGTCTTTTCATTGCTCCTCGGGTTTGAGATTTCGAAAAGACGCGTCGATCATTTTTCCGCCTCTCCAAACGTCGTGTCAGGCTGAAAAACTCCGGATGAATAGAAGATTCGGGGTTCGCCTGGAGGCGCGCGATGTAATCCTCGCATGTTCCTGCAAACCCAATATTAGCCCTGGCTCAAAAAATTTCTGAAATATTTAGGGGTTCAAACTTTTCCCTATATACAGATAAGGCGGGGTTGCTAAGCCGAGGTGCGATTTTACCTGGAAATTCACTTCGCGTACAAACTTTCAAGGATCCAGAGCAGCAGCCTCTGCTCCTAGGCTTCCTATCTCTCTATCATCGTTTCGTATGATGTTTTATTCACCGCGTTTAGCAGTCTACCTTCTTACGAGATGGATGCGGAATAAGAACCTGCGTATGGGACTGAGGGATGCGAGACTGCAGGAGAGGGTAGGTAAATATTCGTACACCCAGATACCCTTTTCACTTTTCCATACGTTTTTCCCATCAACAACTTTCCCCAGATAATATAACTAGGTCGCACTGTTTATTCAAACACGCCTCCACGAAGGGGTTGTGGATCTCTACCCCTTTTTTCAAACCATTGCTACACTTCGAAGAAATATTCTATCGACTCGATTCTTCGACAGAATATTACTCCGAGTTTGACACGTAATATGAAATCATTTCAAACTTTATAAACCTCGCCTTACGCCAAAGAAAAAGTGCCTGAGTCGCGCATGGAGCATTCCGCGTCCCTTCAGCCACTAAAATCTTTTTTCCCTTTTCTTGGCGGCTGAAATCGTTAAGAAGTCAAATATCTGTCGAACAAGTACAGACGCGTCGATATTTTCATACCAAATTTTCACTTCTCCATTTCCTAGACCAAATATTCCCAAGGCTCTAGCCCAAGGATCGTCGAAACCCCTTATATGACTCAGAGCATATCCTTTATCAAATGGAAACTATCGTGTTTGTAAAAAGCTTGGCGGCCATCAGATTCCGGGTTATAGCACCACGAAGTAGCAAGCGAAGGGAATCGGAAATTCGTCCGATATATGCGGAGAAAAGAATAGCTATAAGCTTATACTGATGCAACGATATCAAATCCGATAGCGTTGAAAATTTTTCCTCGAAGATAGTTGCGTATAGTAATATAGCCTGCTGGCAAACTTTCATCGTGGGAGCCATTTGCTGAGAATTCTTTCACATATCGAAAAACGTACGAGATCGACTAGAAGCCGCATAGAGAGATAGCGGACCGGTACAGCATCTTTACTTTACCCGAATGGACGCTCTTTAAAACCATAAAAATAGAACAGCATCTGATCGGAAGTGGCGAAAGAAATTCTTTTCAGAACTTCCAATGGCGTTTGGGTCCATTGTTCACTGAAAATCACTTTTTCGGTTTTTCTACAAGTGCTTGCAGAGGTGATGCATTCTGCACTTGTAAAGAACAAGTACGGATGCAATTCTTGCGTCTTTTGTTGAAAGAATATGAAGAATTTAGATAGTTGGATCTCAGTAGTTACAGCGCGAAGAAAAGGGAGAATAATTTAGTTAAAAAGTCTTCATTTTCTGAAAAAAAACATCTCTCAGATTTCTCTTATATTTCAATTCTTTAGAGTGCAAACCTATCTCAGAGTAGTTTTTCTATTCTTTTTTTTTTCATGTATTTTTTTTTTTTTTGTACGTAAGTGTTGGATAAAAATGTGGAATAGTCGCGACAAAGCTCGAAGCTCTGCAGGCACGCGCGGATTTGACGAACCAGAGATTACCTTCTGGATTCGCGCCAATTTTCGCAGCGTTTCTAGGTGGAGGAATTTGCGTGTAATGTACGTCGACGTACCCGCACATATGCACACTTCATACATAATATTACCTCATGAAGTGTAATATTCAGCATGGCTCGGGGTCGGATATACGTCAAGGTAGGAGGCAGCCATGGTATACGTGAGACAGCAACCCTCCGTCAGAAGCCAAATGCGAACCCTTTCAGCCCTTTAATAAAGGTTGACTGAATCCTTAATCTCGAAAACTCTGCTGTTGTGTGCCGAACAAGTTTTGATATTAGACCATCATGTGAATAGCGGAAAAGTAAGAAATTTTTAAAACCAGTACCAAAGAGGTCGTCCCAGCTGCCATCATCACTCGGCTGAATTTGTGGCGAAACGAAATTCTGCAGTGAATTTCAGTGGAATCGTTAAAACAGTTATCGAGCCATGCAGAAATGAAATTTGAAACAAATTGGTTTCCAAATTGTTCATCATATCGCAAAAAATCTAAGAAAATGTTACGAACGGTCATCGAGATATTGACACTTCGTGAGAAACACTGGGACGATTTTCTTCAAGTTTGATGGAGTAAGCCTGATTCTGATAAATCTGCATGACGATAAACACCAATCAGATTGATGCGAAAAGAGGATACAGGGATTGGCGAATTTATATGAGAAATAATGGAGGAAACAAGGTGAGGAAATTAGCAAATGTCGAAGCGGAAATCGAGCCGGTTGAATCGAGTCAAATCAGCAGAATTGTAGCCGGTGCTTTTATCACTTTGGAGAAGTTCGGTCCGTGAATTAACTCTTGGATAAAAGAAATCTCGGGAGAGACGACGACGACGAGGTGGTACGTACGAGTGGAGGAGATGGCTGGGAATTCTGAAGGTAAATTAAATGGTTCTACTAATTAACACATACCCCCGATCTCCGAGCACAGACCCGCAGTGTTTGACACGCGGAATTCACCTCGCGAAATTCTAAATGGTGTTGAGGTGAACAGGGATGAGATGGAGCCACGGAGATTAATCGGGGGAAGAGATAAAGGGTTTGAAAAAAAGAGAATGAGATTAAGGAGATGGAGAATTCCACTCGATTTTGTCAGCAGTAATTGAACTCAGAAATTACGGTGAATGATGTAACCATACAGCCTTCGCAACATCCGAATGAAAATTGTCCATTTATCAGGTTTTTAGGAAAGGTATTTCCGAAAGTCTATAGGCCAAAATTTTTGAGTTTCTAGGCCTTCGGGGGGGTCTAGAATTTTCGGAATTTTAATACTGCGAATTTTAACGTCTGTGAAAATTCTTAATTTTCACCGTTTAGAAACGTTAGAAGTCGCATCTTCGATCCAGCCCTTTTAGGCAGAACCATTTAAGCGTTAATAAATTTCTCTGGCTCACGGGCCAACGAATACAATCACACAAAAATCCCACACAATCTTAATTACAGAATGAGAAAATAACCCGAGCTTCGAAACAACCAGTAACGAAGTTCCGAACGTCTAAAGACGGCGTTTAATGAGAATACACAATAAGAACAGGAGGAATTGGGAGTGAGTACCCATCGACTTTCACTCTGTATTTAATATTAAAAGTGAACAGGGATGAATAATTACATGAAACAATCAGAGGGTGAATAGAAAACAAGAGCTTACATCCATAAAACTTTCTGTCTTAGAAGGCCATTCCTCCTTCCGATTCCTTACATCCCACGGCACAGTACAATTGAAAGTCCGAAAGCTGCTTCAGTGCTTTCCAAACTTCTTGATCACTTCCCAGGTTCTTGTTATTCCTCCGCTTGTTCGCTACGTCGATCATTCCTGTTCTGTTTTTCTTCATTATATTGGGCTCCATCAATCATTACATTCCCTCGATCTCACATATTGCTCTTACGAATGGGCTTACACCTTCGAAACGGAATCCGCGATACAATCGAAATGTGAAATGGAGCAATCGACGGACGAAAAAATAACCGTACGAATACTACACACACGATTAGGCTCTCCTCTGCGGGTTAAACTCCGTTCTTGTTCTCTCCGAAATTATTTCCCCTTGATCCTCACTCTGTAGTCAATCCTTTGAGAATGATTAGTGGCCGTTTCTGTGTCCGGAGGAGAACCTCTTTCCGCAAAATTAAATCCAACTAGTAGAACCGCTCCGCGAAAAGGTTAACGAGCGCTTTAAGGATGGCTCAACTATCCGTGAGAGGATCCGCGTCCTGTGGGACGAAAAACGCATCCGGTATTCGGCAGACATTCGAAGGACGTTAGGAAGACGTTCAAACAGAGATCGATCGCTGTAACGACAGTTAAATACCTTTGTCCGTTTCTTCCAGCAGTAGGCTCGCGTTTGTGGTACCTACGTTTAGTCCTTTTTCTTCCTTCAGGACACGGATGACAAGAACAAATCGATTCTACGTGCTCAACATCGCAAATCACCAAATCGCATTTCACCATAGCCATATTATATCAGCAGGAAAAGACGCCGCGCCGGAAGGATAGCCGGACGGAGAGGACGACCAGGAAGAATGGTTGTGTTCGTGCATGGTTCCAAAAAATGTACAATCCAACGTTTCGAGCAACCAGTTGCCGAGTTAAATTATGCCACTTCAATTCTGAGAGTACTAATTAATCTGGCATTTTGTACCACTATAGTTCCTACTATTCTGAAGATCATGTTTAATCTGTTAGCGATTGAGATAATAATTTTTACGACGCTTGTGAGAGTTCAGATGAAATTAGTTAAACTTTACGATCACAAGTTCTTATACACAGTTTTACGACGACTTTCATTGCCTCTATAAGAAGCTGTATAGAGATAGTCAAACCGTTTAATTTCACTACGAGATTAACGCTGGCGTGTCAAACTCTCGACGATGATCCTTGGCAGGAATAATGTAGCGCAATTTATTGACGGGGCCAGAGGTTACAAAATTCCGAATTCGTTTGAGACGATTCCGAGTTTTGAAAAACCTTGAAGTTCGGAAGATCAAAATTCCGATATTCTGAAAATCCGGTTCCAAAGTCTCGGAAATCGGTCGGGTAAAAAAAAACCCTTTCTGAAAACTGCGATTCGTTAATATTGAAATTCGGAATTTTCCTCCAGGCCTAATTAAATCTTTACCAATAATCCCTCCAATCATTTTCGGGCTTATCTATCTCTGTCACAAACACAAAGAAGCGTAAAATAAGTTGGAGATATAAATTCGGGGCTTTTATCCCAGCTCCGTTAATTTCAGTTTTCCTGTCCTACTTTACGCCGCAAGAAAATCTCGGGGGGATGGGATGATCCCCATTGTTAAATCCAAGGAAAATTTCAGATTTCTGATTCAAGAGAGCCGAAGAATAGGTACATAAGCTCCGAATATCTTATATATTATACAAGACTGAAGTGGCGAAACGAAGGAAGCAAATCGGATGAAATATAAGGCTTTCGAATACTCTTCCAAATATTTGGATACGCCTTCAATATGTATACGTATCTCCATGCGTACGTATACATACCTATAGCTGTATATGATGAAACGAAGGAAAGGAAGAAGATTGAGAATGGAAGAAGAAAAGGAGGGAAGAAGGAAGTGAAAAAAAATGAAATAAAAAAAAGGATAACTAATTTTGTCCCAAGGCAACGTCTTCAGCTCCTGCAGGGTTGGTACAGAAGCGCCAATACTCTTCGCGAGTCAATATTATCACAGTATAATATGTCCTGATGACGATATTGCTCGACTCTTAGCGAAGTAATAAGCTTCGGCAAGGATGAGGGTAAAGGATCACAAGATATATGTGACGTATACCTATACCTGGGTGTATATAGATGTATAAGATAGCTATTTCATAGCTGGTTGAAAATCTGCCGAGGAAATAGAAAGAGTGCGAGATGAAGTGAAGTGAGGCTGCGTGGGAGAGGCTGCCTAACGTAAGCCGACCCAGGCTAACCCAGTATTCGTATAGCTATAGATGTTATATTGGATCAGAAAGAAGACAATAGGATTACTGACAAGGCGCTTCCTACTCAGAGGGACCCAATCATAGACTTAAGGTCCACGCGGTTGGAAGCTGGAGGTTCGAGGCTGAAGGTATTATAATCTCAGAGCTTGGCGCTACGCGCTGCCCGCGGCTTTAAAGACTCTTTTTGAATTAAAAATCAAAGGATTTTGGTGAAATTTTTCATGAAAAGGGACGCGAAAACCGTATTTTTTACGGTACTCTAAATCGCCTTGGAAACCCATACGTAATTACCGGGTATACTATTGAGCATGTAGACAGGCAGTTAAAAATTAACCCTCAAAGTTTTCTCGATCTGTTTTCTGGATACTAGAGAACCGAGAGTCGTTTGAATTAGCTAAAGTCATTTTTCTACCGGAACCAATGCATTTCTCAACACCTGGGTGATGAAAAGTTAAAAAGATTAGCAAGTTTGGACTGAATTTTGTCGGAAGAAGTTCCATGGCTGAGGAGCGAAGAACCACGTACCGCGAATGGTTAAAATCACCGAATGATTCATTTTGAAATATATTCATTACGTTATTCGCACCACGAAGTGAAATATCCTTAATCCTCCGAGTGTGAACCTCGGTAGCGAATCCTAAAGTGCACATGGGGTGAAATTAACCCCGGTCGATTTTCGGCTCGAAATATATCGAGGACTATCCACCTTTTTGGAAAAAAATGTTCAGACGTTTTTTGCAGCAAGTTTATTCAGCTTTGAGGCCGCGTAGTTGAATTTTCGAAAATACAAGTTCAAGTTATCGAAAAGAGTGCTTGAAGTTGAAACAGCGCGAAGCCTAATGACAAAATGATTGCGGAGTCAGAATTTTTTACCTGTTTCGCGGATCCCGGACGTTAAAAAACGCGAAGATTCGGAAGTTTGAAAAAATGATAATCTTCCACGTATTCTTCAGAGGCTCGTTATCGAGCTTTTGGAGAGCAGAATGGCTCGATATCTTTGATGGACTCGAAATACCGGAATCAATTGTAGAGGCAATCCTCCAGGTATCAGCTATTAGGCGTTTCGCTCATTTCTCTCTGATTTGGGCACCGTATTCATACCGTGAAAAAATATGAGCCGACCAAAGGTTTCGACTCTGGTACAGCCATTAAATCGACCACTTATATTCCTCACAAAGGCCGACAGTTCATCCAGCTATAATACCGAATAACGAGCTGTACCTGGATACGAAAGATCCGTACAAACAAACCTCGAGGTTGACAAAATGAAAGAAAAAAAAAAAAAGAAAAAATTATTTCGAAAGAAGAGCTATTTTCAGAGTCGAAGAAAATGAGCTTTTTTTCGAAAATGAAAATGTGGTCGTTCCTCGCGATTGCGAATACACTAATTGCAGATATTATTTCACACCCGCAATCATCCCCTAAATTTTTCAATTGGATATGGCCATTCGACCGAAGCCCTCGAAAATTTGGATGTGTATTTTTCATCCCATTCTGATCAGTATACGAAACTTGCGCAAGTGTTAGCTTTTCGTTAACGCCGCGTCTGAACGGGGCTTTAATAATTGGCTCCCATGATCCAGAAAGGACGATCTCTTTTGACAGGATTTTGAAATCTCATCGCAAGTCAGAGGCGATATTTTAACCGAACGATCAGGCATTCAAACGCAATTATGCTTGCCCCTGATAAAATTAGCGTTACTTTCAGCTGGGGTAATTTCACCCCTCGGTAAATATGTAGAAGCTTTTCAAACTCGGAGAATTCTTCCGTCGTCGGTCTCCTCTCTTCTCCGGTATTCAACGAGATGTCACTGAACCGAGAGTCGGCTGATGGTCTTTAATTCCACTGACCATAATCGAGGAAATTTATGGGAATAGTACCATCAGCTTTTGCATAAAATATTTCCGGATCGGTTTGAGAAATCGAGCGAAATGTTTGGCACCGACAAAATTGCCGTTCTGGTCTCGACTTTTCCTTTTTCCAAATTGCTGCGGAGAAGTGATTACCGCGAATGAAATTTGCCCTCGAAAGTCTCAGCCGAGCAGAATGTTTGTAAGTTATATAGTTTAACTCGAACCTCGGGGCGTTTAAAGGCACGGGTGTCGTCTTCCCATCCAATTAGCGCTGTCTCCAGTAACAGAACCTTGTCACTTGGCAACTTGCGAAAGCTTTCAAAACTTGGAGCTTAATACATGTGCGTGCGTTCGTAGCCACGGTGGGGTAGGTATGTACATGTATCTGACTACGTAGCGGCATGTTTCTCATGGTCGAACGAATGTACTACATATATACACCATGCACCCAACCCTCTAATCTCGTAAGAATCAATTAGATGAAATTTGCCCAAAGTTTAATCCCAGGCAATGAGCCCCGAGGCTTGTCATATCCACCATGGGATTCTCCGGCTTGTTTATTCTACATGAACTCACGTACTACGACATCTATATATCCTCGTAACTTGATGTACTACCTATGTACACACAAGTGTGATTCCAGCAGTTTCATTAGGCGTGCTTATCGCGGGTATAGCCCACGCGTAACAAAATTATATAACTCTGAAGAAAATCGCGTTGGTGGTTGGATTCCTTGGTGTAAATACCAGATTGACCAACTCGGAGATATATTTTCTGTGTAGAAAAGAAAAAAAAAGAAAAAGGAAAGCAGAAGTTCAACCCTTTCGCAGGGGATTCGAGGGAGGGTTCTGGGGTAGCGAATTCAATGAAAAATCAATTTTCTGTTTTCATTTTGCCCAAATCGAAAGTATGAGGGTTGATGAATGTGTTCGGAAAGTTTAATTTCCGAATTCATAAAATTTTCGAGATTACAGCCCTCAAGTTCCTCGATGACAACCCCTTCATATCCCGAAAAAATCAATACCCTATCATCCATAGTTTTCTCGGGGGTAAAAAAGGGCCAGAAAAAAAATCGCATTTTTCGCCCGGTTATAGGCACTAGACTATCTGCCCTTAAGCTGTGAGAAGCGAAAGACAAGGGGTGTCAATTTCACGGATACTCGCTAACACCTCCGTCTCCTGAGATTTTCACGAGTATGTTATGGAGGTGGTAGAATCGTATAAGATAAACCGTAAGCCCCCGCATTTCTTCTTTCATAAAGTAATATAGAGGGCAATTAGGACCGCAAAGCTTGGACAATTGTTACACGAACTTAAAACGACGAGGGTACGTAGAGATGGGAAGAGATAGGAAGAGAGAAAGAGAGAGAGAGAGAGAGAGATGAAGAGAGGGGGTTAATAAATTGAAGAGATTTCCTGCGCGCACTTACACATGTGTGTATAAGCATAACGTGGTGGTATCCACTAATACTTTGGCTCCGGTTACTAGACGTACTGTTTCTCTTCATACCGGTACTGTGTCCACCAGCTTCCTCGCCCTCTCTCTATCTCTCGGCTACGATACTGTGGCCAGGGCCAGAGGTTAATTCCGTTGAATTAACCGTCGCACAATTGTGTTATCAGTAGCTCGACGCTCGAATTGACTTTAAAGTGAACTCGGTTAGGACTTGGGTAGGTACTTCATCGTGATCGGGTTGCGGCCAACGCATACTCGCCACCTTGGTCTTACATGTGTCAAGGTAACCCCCGCCTTCAAAGTACTGTATGAATTTCTACTTTATCACAAAATTAAGAAACGTGTCCCAAAAAAGTTTCACCTAGTTTACTGAAGTGACACGGAATGCCCCATCTGCGCACGATATACCGATATTTCATCCAATCGTATACCTTTTCTATTTCTGCATGTCAGCTGCCTTTCATACGTCGATCCTTTGTACGGAAAAGTCTTCTTCCCCATTGGCAAGACATTGTGCTTGCTAAGCCGTCGATATCCTCTGTATACCGTAAAGTAATTCCCAAAGGGATTCTACGGATGGTTGTCCACTCGTATGGCTAGTCGATTCATACCTTGTATAGTATATCTTGCCTCGTCACGACGTCAAAAAAATCGATCCCCAGGTTGCGCACACGCAGATATTGTATACGCAGACAAAATTTCGTTCAAGACATAAAAGGTGTGGAAAAATTATCCCGAAAATATAAAACCACGTAATTTTGACCATTCGCGGTAAATGTTTAACTTTTATCAAATCCCAGACTGAATTGTATACTCTGTACTACATTTCTTTGTATATATTTGGACACGTTATGGCCCATGTAGGAGCATCAAAATTCGAATATGACCGAATTAAGGACTGCCCTAATATAGGGGACGGTAGGGCAAAACGGACCACAGGAAAATTTTCTTTTGAACCTTCACAATGAATCATTCAATTTTTTCATAATAATTCAAAGAGAATTTTCCATGTGGTCCGTTTTGCCCTACACCTTTCCCCATTATGCTATATCACGAACATAAAGTCCCTTCAAGTCGAGTCACGTCGTGTGGCCACGTTACGCAGTGGTACTGATATAATTGTATATCTTAGTCTGAGTGGAAGCTAGGGTTGTGTACCCAGGCTGTGTGGTTTCTCGGTTAAATCAGCCCCCGCGGCAATTATGTTTAGGTTTGTAAAGGCAGCTTTGGGTCCGACGGGGTTCGGCGACGCATTTAATACACGACTTGTCTATACACTAGTCCGCACCTTGGGTATGAAGGGATTTGATTGAAGCCCCTTTCAAAGCTTACAATTAGCGATTAGCAAGCCTTGGAAGAGCTTATAACTATGGTTACCAGATTTTTCTCTATTTCTGCCAGATTTTTTCCGATCATGGGGTTTTCGTTCATCGCACGCTGGCTGCTCGTTCTTCTCTTCATTTTATGAGAATCACAGGTAAATCACCTCGGGCTGAAAGCAGGGATTTTCGATCGTTTAATGATAGGCTAAGCACCGCGAAACGCTGCGGGAGAGATTTAGGCACGGAAAACGGCGTCGCGTGTCGTCGTGCAGAAGGGACGCGGTACTTCCGCGGCCATTAATCGTCCTTTTGCCACAGGACGGAAACAAGCCATGTAGCTGCATGCGATAGTAATAATTATTCGTAATAAAAGGAGGAAATTCTTCTGAAGGAAAACGGTATGAATAAGAATATTCATCCCCTCGTTATTTATCTACCTTTATCTTCTTCTTCTTCTTCTTTTTCCTATATCGGAATCCTTCCTTCCTTCCTTCTTTCTTCGATCCGACAATTTTCTCCCAACTCGACTGTCGACGCTCTAGTATATTATTGATTTTTTACCCTGGAAAAATACGACTCGGCAGCTATAGGTGTGTTCAAATAATAAAGCCACGCTTTGAGAGGCCTCGAAAACCCCGAAGTAAGGGTTCCGTCTCCTCGTGAGGCTCAACGCGCTCTTGCGCCTCCAGCCTTTCCCTTAACGAGCTTTTCACCACCTTTTCCCGATTCTAACACCTCGTTCTATCAACCGGACGGGAGACTCTCTTCCGCATATCATTACGCGGCGATTCTTAAAAAAACGATTGACCTCAACCGGAGAGAGGGTTGCTTTCCTATACCTTCGAAGGAGTGGTGTCCTGCTAATCCTGAGAGTTCTAAGATTACGTCTGCCCACCCAACCCTGCAAGTCGCCATCTTGGCACATAAGCACGACGAGAAACTTTTAGAACTTCGTTAGCTGTACAGAAATTGGATTTAGAGTGTATAGGTGTGTAACTTTACGCTGGTGACACCGTGACTCTGTCGTACGGCTATAACGGTGTCATAAATTCAACATTTGCAGGACAAAATGGGTCATATAAACACCCATAAATGTAAACTACGCGCAACCGCGTATTTCGGTTATCCTGGAAATACCGGCAACGAAATTTCATCAATTAGAACAATCCCCTAGTGTCTAGCTCAGCTTATGTTCAATTTATGACGTCGTCATTTCATGCATATATATGAGGCCATCGAATTTCAGATTAACGAATTGACCAGCTTTTAGGAAATTCCGTAAACGGATACCTTGAATAAATGGAAAAATTTGTGCTTATCAAGGGAAATAATACACATTTGATGGCACACGCCCGAATTTATCTTTGATTAACCAGTTTTGTTACAATAGTTCGCTGATCCCTTCAAGCATGATCAAATGAAAGCTAGATCCTTGCAAGTGCTTTTACTCTGACCGATTGTTAAGGAAACCTGCCAGGTCGGACTCGTGTGGTAAAAATTCAGAATCCTAATATCACCGATTTGAAAAACTTTGAAACGAAGAATACCGGAGGTTTGGAATTCCGAAAGCTGAAGATCCGAAAGGTGAGACTTCCGAAGCTTGAAATTCACGATTCGATGTTTGATAACTCGGACTGTATATTGATCGTGTCGAAACCAACAAGTGGTCAAATTAATCGTCTTGAAATGCACTTTTCGGAAAAAAAAAAGTTTCAAAACCCTATCAATTATCTATGACGTCATGACGTTATCGATTGAAGTAGATGAAAAGGGGGTCTCGATCGGAATGAACTATTTTTTGTCTCCACATCCTGAGAAATAAACCGAAATTTTTAGACCTTTGGGCTCTCGGGGGTCTGGAATTTCGGAGTTTCTATATTTCAAACTCCAACGTTTTAGAAAAATTCGATATTTGCTAAAAACTTCGAAAAGAAACCGAAGTTCTTGCAGTTTAAAAGTCGGATAGTGAATTTGCCACACTGACATCCTACGACCTTCATATTAGGCATTAAAGTAAACGACCTGGGGAAAATAGCTGGTGACGGAGAGTGGCAAGAAGCCGCGGATACGAACCGAAAAGAAATGGGATTACAGATCAACTTACGTGGAATCCACTTACGACTATTTTTGTCATGCTTCGTGGCAGCCACACACACGACACCCTCATAGAAAAAGATTTTCCCAGAGGACGTTGGAAACCGTACCACCGGCCAGAGAAAAAACATTCTATTTCTCTGATTAGACAACTATTTTGCTCCGCAATATCCCAGAGACGTGTATCTCTACTCTATTTCATTCTCTGTTTCAGTTTGTCTCCAAGTTTCGATTCCGTTTAGGATTTTTTTTATTTTTACCAATATAACGCGAGCTTTGACCCTCGCGTAGAAAAATTGTTCTAAAAATTTCGCACACCAAGCATTCTGTACCAAATCAGCCCCTCTTTTTCGTGACCCTACCCGAAATTTTCGAAACTTTGTAGCCAGTCTGTAGAACCGTGAAAGAGACTTTCGGTTAATTATTTCTGATTTTTGGATCCAACTGTTTTGGAAATACTATATTTTTCAAATAATACATGATTGTCAAGAAATTCGCATTTTTCAGAGTCGGAAAATGCTTCATATATAATTGTATACGGATAGTCTTGTATGCAGAAGTTCATACCTATACCAGCTTCTCAAGGTTTTACAATTTTACGAAAGAAATTGAGAAAAAAAAAAAAACTAAAAAATAAAAGGAGATTGTTTTACACCCATGCTTCCATATTTCACAATATACGTTGTATAGCCGCCTACCTAATATACTTACCTTCAAGAAAATTTCTCCACCCTGAAGTTAACTGCAGGCTAGACTGCCGCATTGCACGTCGCTATAACTTGATTTATACTTATTTCTATATTTTATCGGGAAAACTCTAGTTCAGGCAATATAAGTGCAGTATAGGAAGATAATAATTCACTTAGAGTTTATTGGCTGGTTGTTAACTTCCCTCAATATATTATATTCGACAGTTTAATAATTCATCCGCAGTTTTACCCCTTTCGCCAAAATTCGGACGAATTTTCGCTCAATTTCTTTCTTTCTTTTATATTTCTTGTTTTTCTTTTTTTCTTTTCTTCTATTTTTTTTTCTTTGTTAACATCATCTTCCGGCTTGAAATAATAATGAAATTTCCTCCTTCTTCTTCGAGCTGGTTACGCCTATCAAGAATTTATCTCGAAGCTTAGTGAGAGAAAGAAAGAGAAAAAAATAAAAATAAAAATTGGACTCAGACAACAAGAAAAAAGAAAAAAAAATACCTCGTGACTGAAAACATTCCGACAGATTTTTCCGCCCTTTTTATCACCGTAATCTCTCTCTGTGTATGTAAGGCTTGAAGATTTCACGGCAACGGGCAAATATTTACTACAATATATGGAGAGGTACTATCATGGCCATTTAGCCAGCCACCTATAATCAGAAACCGTAAATCAACGTACGTACACGCGACGAAAGCCATCGCCATTTAGTTTCGAAATCGGTAAAATTCTTCTTACGTACGCTATTCCGCAAAATAGATCTCGAGAAAGAATTTACGCAATGATGTCAGACGCGTTTTTTTTTTTCACTTTTTTAAATCAGAAATTTCGACCCTATTCTGACATTTCTTTCGAGGACACATCCGGAATTCTAATATTCATCTGATACAGAATTTTACCAAAATTTGAGAGCTGTTTTTTAAAAGTCGACCCGATTCGTCGTCATTTATTTTTTCTCTCTCTTTCTTTCTTTCAGACTTTACGTTGAAACGCAGTTGAAATAGATTTTCGGTAAAAATGATATGAAAATGAAATGAAAGCTGTTAAACGAAACGAAAGAGAATAGAAACCCCCATTACAACGTGATGTTATTCAGCGAGGCGTGAAACGGACGAAGAATTACCTCTTCGCGATTTAATTCTGAATTCATTTCACCGAATTTTACATCAATGTGGAAATATTCTTTGTAGTTATATACGCCTGTATGTGTCCACCTACCTTTTATCGTTAAATTTTACCATTTATAAGGTAAGAGAGACGTATCTGTTCAACGGTGTGACAGAATTTAATTGAAATTGTACCTTTCAGAGCTGCGGCGCGGGCGGTACTTGATATAGTTTACATATTATATTGGCCCTAATTGCAAAAGGCGTGTGCAAAGATCCTCGCAGAATAAGTAGACCTATTTTTAAATCTGATAACTTTTCGTGTGACAAGGATTGACATTTCGTTTTCACTAAATCGCCGGGGTTTGAAGTCCAGAAAATTACCTCCGATCATTCGTAGATTGTGTTTCTTCGTCTCTGGGATGTAGTCGATTTTTTGACCGACGATATCTCGAGATCGAATAAGCGGATTTTGACTTCCGTTAAGTCAATCGACGGGGTTTTTTTCTATCTTCGAACTGAATAAATTTTGAACTTGATCGATGCAGCAGTCTTCGAATTATTAAATAAACAAAATTTCGACATCTCTTTTTTTAATCGGTGATATCTCGAGAACGGATCATCGGATTTTGATGATTTTTTCGTCGATCGATGCGACTTGGATCCCACTCGAATCTGATCAAATTTTGGAATTAATCGGCCCGGTAGTTTCCGAGTTAAAATGAAGGTCCTTTTTTCCTCGAAACTCAATATCAAGGGGTTCCTTCGGGTCTCTGATTGCTGAAGTGAGCACCTTAACGTTAACGTCAGTCTAATTAATCGTTTGTTCTTGTCCCGAATGAAACCACGTCTGTTTAAACGTGGAAAAAAAAGTGAGTTGAATCTGACTCAGGGCGGTTTGACCCTGTTTATCCTGCAATGGCATTTGCCGGTTGACTGACTGCAAGTCTGGGTGGGTATATAGCTAGAAGCTATGTATATTTATAGCGATAGAGCCACTAACAGGGAGAATAATTAACAGGACCTTCATTGTTCCACGAAATACAGAATTCTATGGCTGTACGTTAGCTGACACTCGTAAACAGAGTTATACGAGCTGTTTTATACTCCTTTTTGTTTTTCCTTTGCCAAAATTGAAGGAGCACACAAATTAGGGCAGAGTTTGAACCACTTTTCCATTGTCTTCGCTGCTAGTTGAAATTCAAAGTTAAAAATAAGAGAAAGCCGCAGTTTCCGAGTTCCGAATTTGTGGGGAGGAAAATTAGAAACGGAGAAAAATATCGCATTTCTAATTTTCAAATTTCTTCTGTGGCAAAAAAAAAAAATGCATGATACACGTATGCACGTCGGGTACGTTACCATTTGAAATCCGTCGACATGACACAGCTGGATTTTCGATTCTGAAAAAATAAAGAAAAAAGGTTCCGCGTTACATCCAACAACAACTTTCTGACTTTCGTTCCATATTGTATCTCACAAAAGCGATACACGGACTCAGAAAAACTCGGGTCCAGATAATGTCGTCGAAAAACTTCTTTGTGAATGGTCAGCAAAGCGGCACAAAAGCGTTCAATGTGAAAAGCCAGGTTCCACCGGGCTGTAGGTGTTATTGGCGTCGAAATTTGCGACACAATCGGCATAGGTGGGTGAGAATGTACGTATGGAGTACCTACGCAGGTCGTTAAAGGGTTCAAAGATCCGTCCCATTCTTTGAATTTGAAACAAGCTAGCCCTTGGGAGATTTTACATCTCCTCGTGTTGGATTACACGAATGACGGTGAAAAAATTGAAAACGAGAAAGAAAAAGAAAAAAAAAAAAAGAATTTAATACAACGAGGGAAAACAATAGGGTGAAAAAAATAAAGTGAAGAGAACAAGCGATTCATCGTTCGACAGTAGCGAGATACAGGGTCTCTTAGGGCACAATGCCGTGGCTCTTGAGGGTTAGAGCGAGGCTATACCCCAAATGGTACTGCAAGCTTAACAAGTAGCTTTCAATTATCGCGCACAAGAAAAGTTGGGCTGAACAATTACGGCTATAATCTCGGATAAAGAACTTTTCACTTTTCCCATTCTGGGGTAGAAACTTAAAAAAAAAAACTCAACTCTTGTAGAAGGTGAGAATTTTTTAGGAGTGCAGCACTCTGTGAATCACTGCAGACACTCTGAGTGAGGGGATTTTGTCTAATAGAGAAGAACTACTCTTTCATGGTAAAAATTTATCGGCAATTCATTTCGAAACCCATTTTCAGAATAGTACGAATTTATAATAACTTAAATTCCGAAAAATCTGGGTGCAGACAGGTCAAAACTTCGAAAGTCCAGAAACCCGAAAGCCCAAGGATCTGAAAATTTCGGTATATTATTCAGAATGGGAAGACAGGAAATAGTTCATTCCGATCGAGACCCTCTTTACGGAAACCCGACTTATCTACTTCGATCGATATCTTCATGACGTCATAAGTAATTGATAATATTTTGAAAATATTGAAATTCGGGACTCTGATTGTGAGCCCATGAAACGTTTCAACATTTTTAGCCAATTCCATAACGATTCACGTCCATGTACGTGCAGCTCGTAACTTCATCCATATAGTATTTATTTTCCTTCTACAACGTAATTTGAAAGCGTATGAGTTCAGGATTCATTCGTGTGTAGGAGTACGTACACAGGTTTGAAACGTGACGTAGATGAATGTGGAGTAGAGCCGGAGAGGAGAAGGTACTACAATCGAGTGCTTGCCCAGCTAGACAATTTGTTACTTCCTTATCACTCGTCAGAGCTTCGTTCACTCAAGCTGTAGTAGAGTAGCACCACTACTCATACCTCGTTGAGCTATAGAGTCTCGTGAATAAAAAATAAGATTTCGGACATGTAGCCATAAGTATTTACGCCCATGACTCTCTTTCCTTGTATTACCTTTAGGCTGAGAATCTTACCCTCGAGTATTTCAACTGCAATGGCTTTCCTCTTGGCGAATTTGATCGCCCTTTATCTTTGGCGAAAAGAAAGCAAATCAATAATCGTAACCAATTATTAATTTTTTTTTTTTTTTTTATTTTAAACATTGACAGGATTTTCAATGGATTTGGAGAGGACAGCATGGCGAACCGGGTTCAAGTTCCAAATTTTAAAATTTTCGAAAGATAGGAATGCGGACGGCTCGAAATTCCTGAAGTCCATACCACCGAAATTTCCCCCTTTGCGAAAGCCTATTTCATCTACTTCGATCGAAAACTTTGATGTCATAAATAATTGATCGGATATTGAGTTTTTTTTTTTTTTTTTTTTTTTGAAAAAGTACATTTCAAGACGATTATTTTAACCACTTATTGGTTTCTATACGATCAATACGGCCCAAGTTTTCAAACACTGAATGAATACGTGTGTGAATTTTAAGTTCCGGAGGTTTGGCCTCTCGGATCTTTAGCTTTAAGAATTTAGAACCTCCGGTGCACATCTTTGTTTAAAAGTTTTTGAGATCGACAACCTAGACTTCGGAGAAAATACTCTTCCTAAAAACTGTGAGCCGGTAATATTCAAATTGGGAACTTCGATCCAGCCCCCAGAATGGATTCCGTTCGAGGATTTATTTCAGAAAAAATTTGTAGAATTTGGATTATAAGGAAATTAACGATCTGCATGAGGATTGATACTCTACTTATATTATGCGAGTAGAGACAAATCGTTAATCAGTATAGTTTCAGTCAAACATTGATAATGATTCTGGTCGTCGTTGAAGAGCCGAGAGGTGGTAACCATATGTAGTAGGTATGCATATTATGTGTACTAACACTAGATCTCGACGTCCTCTTTGAGATCTCATCCTCCTCCTTCTCGTCATCATTTTATCAAGCCATGTCAGTTGAAGAGCGATGAACAGCTGTCCTCATCGTCCTCTTCACCGACCACGTCCTCTCCTTGTATTCGTTCTTTTTTGTAATCGATCGACCGATGTGTATGTCTACCTCGACGTCAAGCGTAGGTATAGAGTATGGGCAGACAGCTTGAGGGATGTGGGGGCATAGAGGCGGTTGAAATCGTTTACGATGACGCGACGTGGTAGTGATATACATGTAGTGAACATCTCCTATACCATGTACTCCGGTGCAAGTCTAGCATATATTATGTAGATTTACGGTATGTATAGACCGGCGGGGTTATCGCAGGCTTTCACTTCTTCGTCGTAGTCCAGCGTGCATAATTACACAGTATTCCAATACCCCCATGCCATAAATTAAGCGAATGTCTATGATCTACCTGTCCCGTGATCTGATCCGAAAGAATCTTAAATCATAGTCGGGTGTGGCGCCAGAGCCTCACCCCAGACAGGAGAAATGTAATGGGCTTGATAGGAAACACCATAAAAATGATATACCGCTTCAGGCCTAAACACTTCATGCTAAAACTCCACTCCTACAATTAACCAGAGACTGAAGAGCCAACGACCTGCGCGGTGCACGGCTCGCCAAAGACTGAACCGATCTCTACCCCTACTCCTATCCCATAAGAGTGCGGTACTTGTTAATGACGGAAAATTAATTTCCTGGGTCCTTCGAGACAGTCTTTACACCTTTCGAGGGTGGAGAGGGTGAGTTTTTTGTTCTTTGCTGCTATTGCCTGATGAATATAATCATCGAACGTAAAATTTCCGATATAATTTCGACTTTTCAAACAAGGACTGTAAGTGGTGGTAAAACTTTTGCACAGTGTTGTACACACTGACAAATGACAGTCACAACATATGCTCAGAGGCATGTCACTCAGAACTGCCCTTCGTGAAGGTTATGTGACCTACATTCATCCACGAAGAAAAAGAAAGAGGAAAAAAAAAAAAAAAATTTCGTGTGGGACTTTGTTACGAGTTACCGCATGGACGAGCTGTGAATATGAGGGAATATGGGACGATGACATTTCGTGGAGAAATGTGAAATTATTACTCTCTGCAGGCGCGTTGATACGGTAAGCTGTTCGGGTTTATCTTATTTGAGATCTCGGAACAGCTGCGAACCGATGAGTGTTATCTCAGGGTTTGGATTTACGACGTACGCTCATCCTTGTGTTCTTGCTCTCCACTGTGGTAAGAGGACCTACCAGCCATCGGTACGACCCTGGATGACCCAGGTTGACCCAGGATCACACAGGACACGACCCGACCGGATATCATAAATTAGGCGCAATGGTTCGCCGCCTTGGACACATACAGTAACATAGTAGACCGACCTAGCCGAAGCCCAGGGTATATCCTCGTCTACACGTGGTCAGCTGACAGACAAATCCACATGCACCTTCAAGTTCAAGAGTTGAACAATTCTAACTCCATTCCAATTTGCAATACGAACTTATCCACCTTCGGGCGAATTTGGAAGCGAAAAATTTCATGTCTACACCATCGCCTATTGAAATGGCGCGATATTTCACGGTGGTATTGATCCGGGCGCGAATCCCCCGTGACAGTGCCTGTCCTTTCCTGCAGATAGAGGTTCCTTCCTTCCGTTCTATCTTTCTTTCCGTAGCGGTGAGAAAAGAGATCCAATTTTTTGTTCCACGCCAGCGTAAGGAATAGGCTGGTGTCTCTGGACCAGCCCTAACAAATTGCTCGATAAGAGTTTGCTAATGGAGGCGTTTGTCGGTAGCGTTGGAGTTGTGAAGGTACCAACGATGAATGACGATACTGACGGATCTGAAATGGGATTCATTTCGCACGGAGACGGGTGTCTGATCACATCAATTCGCACGGGGAGCAATGAGACCTGAATAACGTGACAGATCTGTTATAAGGTGTACAGGCGAGACCTGCAATTTGTAATATAGAGCCACAGCAAGCGATCTTCTCACACAAATATCGTTAACACTAAAGTATCAAACACGCCTTCAAGAGTTAAGAAACTAAAGTCTTACTGGTAGGTACTAAATTTCAAACAAACCCGTTCAGCTCCGTATCGTTAGCCAAGAAAAGTAAGAGTACCTTGTCATTAAGTTCCTGCGTCCTGCGTCAACTCTACGATGATAAAATTACGTGGTTAACTACAATGTCCGTTGATTATTGGTTATCGGTTTTAAATTTTCCCCGGTATCAAAGTATCAGTGATGATTTAACGAGCCTTTAACCGTTCAAGAAGACCGGTGCTACTGTTGGCGGTCAGTCAGCTCGATTGAAAATAAAATACCAAGTGTAAAGATCGAGAATCTCTTGTTTTCGCACACAAAAACAGTATTGGTGTTCACGGGCGCGGGATGAATCTCGGAACCTTTTGTGTCGACGATTTTTTAGCGAGTACGTAAAAAAGTATGGAAGTATACAGCAGCTCCGATTGGACGGATCCAATTCCGGCGATATTATTCTTTGGACAAAGGGGCTGCAGGGTTCTCTCGTCGTCTTGTCTGATGAAAGGATGGGCCTGAGTCGAGTTGAGAGACGAGCGAGAGACAATTTATTGAACTCTGCTTTGAAGTAAGCCGATTTCAACTTTGGCAAATGGGTGTTCTAGCGTCAGGTACAAGTATGGTTCTACCAAATTATTAACATCGTCCGCAAAGTTTGAAGGTTTGTAATACAATAGATATAACGTAGTACCTGGAGGCTGCAGACTAGGCGGACAGTTGCAAGCCCTGGCCAACCATCTATCTATTATACTATCCATTCATAAACCGAAGTGCCGCAGTGTGGACTGGCCAGCACTGGGTTCGCGGTTGTGGGATGGCCGAGCCCACAACCCGCAGGAGCACCTTGGACGACTGAATACAAACGATGCTTTTAGCATCGTATTAACGACGGACCAATTGCGGAGACCGTCTTTTTCACTTTTTGACTATCCAATATGCCATCCTTCTTCGGCTACTGCATACCGTGTGAAAACCAAGTGGTATGATCCTTCGATAATAACTCCGTTTATCATTTTTCCTCATCGTCATCAACAAATTGAAAATTCGCAAGTATCGCAGAACTGAAATGGGCCATCATCTGCATCGAATGACGACCTTCTGTCTCACCGGTAAAAATAAGGCAGAAAAAATGGTTGAAAAAACCGGCATGCTATCGCTTACGGACATCTGGACCAGATCCTTTTTCGGCTGACTTTTTACAATTCTATATGGAAGACGGAGTCAGGCACGTCAGCATACCCTGTGTGTGGTAACTGGTAGCACACAATTTACAATCCAGGACCAACCGTCTCGTCTGTATGTTAGAAGTCGCGTTCAAAAATTGAAAAGGGATCTCTATCGACTGGATCATTGGCATGTGGGTCAACGAATACTCAGTTTTTAACTTTGAAATTATAATAGTGAAGGAACGTTGTGATTTTCGCGATGAAGTATAAGACGTGATACTGCCGGACGATAAGGAAACTGTGTCAACTCTGAAGTGAATAAAATTAGCACAACTTAATGTCAGCAGAAATCACGTCTTTCCGGGTTTTTCATTCTTCTGTCTTCGTCCAGTGAGAACACGAGCTTTACAACTGAAATCCAATTATTAATGAAGCGGAACAAGGTTCGAGGTAAAGAAAACAACTCGTATATACTCGTCGTTGAGATACTTATGTGAAGAGTTTCCAGTTATTTTTATTTCAACTGATTTATTGATTCGGAGTTAATAATTCTCCGTCTAAAGACCCGGGAGAGAATCGATTCAATCCTCTTACAAGAAAGATAAAAACAAAAAAAATATATAAAAACTAAACCCTCTTCAGTGAAACAAGGTCCGATAAAATAATGCAACAAATTGTCTACCAGATGCGGGGAACACATTTGGCTCCAATGTCCGGTCGAATATTCCATATCCTTATTTTTTATTTTTTTTATTTTCATCGACGTTTCGGCTGGAATCCGTGCAGCTGGTGTTGAAAAGAGGAAGAGAAAAAAAGAGAGAAAAAAAAAAATTATCTGGTCGCGAATGGAGAGCGGAAATGATGGAGCACCACGCGATGTCGCCTAATAGACTTTTCTTTCGACATCTCTATCGCCGTTCCACTGTCGCGTCCCCCTAGGCGAGGATAAAGCTATGGAACGTGCGCGGGCGGCGGGTTCTCGATTGCCTTCGTTATTGGTGAAATCCTGGGATTTGAGAGGGAAAAATCGGGATCATCCGAGATCGGGAAATAGTGCTTTTTCAGTTTCAGTCAAGAAATTAGCCCGGGGCAGAGAACCGCAAAAATGTTTTTCCGATGGTAAAAACAAAAGCGGGGAAAAATGTCCCCCGGCGAGATTACCGGAACGATCGTTCCGAATGGTATGAAAAAGCTTATCTGATATTTCTAGGATAAAGTGTTCTTTTTTTTTTCCACAACTTTTTTAATATTCACGATCCGGAACATAGCTGCGTATTTTTTTTCTGCCAATTTATATTCACGAAAATATACATGAGAATTGATGAAGACTCGAACGACGTATGGCAAATCTATACGAACCATCTGTTGCTCGAATAATCCCACCGCTGGCACGGCCTTTGCACATCAGCGCTTATATTCGACTGGGAGTCGGTGAATTTACATTCGGATTTAGTCAAATTGTAGCAAACTTCTGTGGGTATTTTATTACCGCTTGAATAAATTTGTTATTCCCACCAGAGAGAACAAACTTTATTTCTTATTCCACGGCCCTGTTCGCTCAGCTCAGCTCTTATCCACGGAGTTCATCATTTCTAGCCCAACTGACGCAATTCCTCATAATATACCATCAGGTTATAATTATGGACCATCAAACCGTCAATTTAATGGTTCGGTGAACGCCGCAACTTTCTGATTATGAAAAGGTTCCTACCTTCAATAACTGTTCGGAGATTTTCTCCGCGGTCTCAAACTGGCGAAATACAAGTAAAAAGAAAAAAGAAAATAAGAAAAAACCTCAAAGGAAAAAATTGAGGCGGAGGTAAAGGCTCCCGCAAAAACAAGATGCTCCAGTATTCGCTAGAACAGATATCCTTTGACTTCAAGGGATCACAGAGAGTGGAGAGGTAGAAACAGAAACCTGAACATCAAATAGAGTAGAAATCTTTTTCTGATGTATATGAGGCTGCAATGGAAGTACGAAAAGCTTGTTGCCGTTAAAGACAGGGATACGTATCGTGGCTGAAGAGAAATGATGAAAGAAGTTGCGGTAATGAATCTTCAGTAAATTATGAGTAAATTATTGGGAAGAGGAGAAGTTGACACGCCAGCCAGCAGCTACACCCGTTCCAGAACGGCCCACAGTAGGAGGGGAATGCGGCCCTGCTATACCGTCACAATTAACCAGATTTAATTAAAACCGGAACCGAGAGAAATGGGAGGGTGTAGATGAAGACATCCACCGGCACCTGTGTGCCTCGGCAAAGCACGAAACACGCGGTTAATGCATGTACATACGATAGCAGACCCGGTAGCAAAATCGTGCTACGTTGTACGTACAATGTGTATACCATATGCAAGCAGGAGTACGGAACTACGCAGGCGCTTGGAATCTTCGAATCAATAAAAATACGGAGCACTTGATATTTCCGGTTTCGACTAGGCCCTAGGCTAGAGCTCTTCTGTTGTCACAATCCGAGGATTAAATTGGGCTGTTTTATTTCCTGAGGATGTAATCCCTGAGGAACGAAGAGCGCATCCATCAGCCCACGCAGTAAATGGCGATGGCCGATGATGTCTAGAGTCTAGACTCCCGCACCCTTGCCTCCACCACCTCACAGGGATGCCGTTGCTGACGTCAAGAACCATACTATCACGTGAAACCCATCTGCTCAGAGTTTTCCACTCTCCTAGTTCAACCCTACGATTCACACATTAGAACCCTCCGGGTGTACTCTTGACAGAAAACCAACAACCCGACGCCACTTTACTATCGGAGATTCGTCCCTGTCTGATCATACGTCAGACTTATGATTGTGCTTTAGTTATTTTATTTCCAATTAGTTTCTGTGTGTGGGTGAATGTGGGTGAATGTGGGTATCGAGAAGAGCCGACGTATGGGTAAAGCGGAACTTTCAGCGCTCCTTTTTTCACGAGGAATTTCTTTATTTTCTTTCATTCCCTATCCTATTCAAGGAGTTTCTTACGGAAGTAAGATCAAGAGTCTTTGGAGAGTCGGGACCAGCTCGGAATTAACTCTGGTGACGAGGTTCTGGTAGGTAGTAGGTAGTACCTGAGGAAAAGAAGGACTTACGCCGCGGGTGGTCTTCTTTGAGGGAATCAGAATCCTCGGTGAATTTTACGAACTAGAAGCAAAAAAGAGACCGGGAAGGATAAGAAGACGAATACGAGAGTGAGCAGAAGTAGACGAGGAACTTCCCAGAATACCGCCACCCCAAAAGTCCCGAGGGACGATCAAAGACTTGGAAAGTAGCGGTTAGGGAACGTGGCGTCGCGACGCCTCCGCTCTGACGTATATGCATACTACATCATCGAGAAATAAGGAGAACCCTTGAAACTGTAAAGCAAAGAGCAGCTGAATGGATCATTTGCAACTTTCCAACATCAAATGAATCCAGGAAACTTGCCATTCCTTCTTACCTTATACTTCTCAAGAGTCTGGACTCCGATCGATATCCAGCGCCCAATTTTAACCACAATTTTCTCCCCTCGTTGAGGATAACTGCTAACTATCATGTCCTCAAAGGCATAACATGAGACGTTTCGAACACTCTTCGTAGCTCCAGCCATCATGTCGACAATTTGCACGAATGACGCGAATGTATGAAGCGTACTGTTATTACATATCCAACATCGTCGAGGCACGAAGGTAAACACAGATAGTAATTCGAGCGGTAATTTCACGGTCTCAATTATCCTTATCGAACCTTATGCCAGTATAAATTCTTTATGGAAACTATAACGGCGGTCAATTACCATTCGAAGGTGCGTGTGGACTTGAAATTAATTTCTTTAATCGCGAAGTGCTCAAGATAGTCACAATTTTCCTCGATTTTTTTGCTTCTGGTTTAAAGAAGGAGTTCAGATCGTATTTGCGAAGGGTGGAGACAGACTTTTTCCGTACCCTAACCCGCTGCACTGTTATAAAGAGACTTTGCAAAGCCGGGGCTAGGCGGTACGCAAAAACTGCGCAATTTTTTTACGCTTCACAATTCGGGTCATTCATTGGCTGCGAAAGTGGGAGGTTTTCGCCAAGTGTTTATCATACGTTTTGAAAAAACAGTCGAATAATTTCCACCCTCGTTGAGGTTCTCAAATATTTTTAGAGATCGAAATTTTCCCCTGTTTTCCCCACGCGGTGAAGTTTATCTTTCGGTTTTCGGATTATATACACCAATCCTTGGAATCTGTAATACCTTTGGTCCCTGGCTCGTTTCCATGATGGAAAAATAACATCGAAAATATTTTCGATGCGAATGATAACAGATCACTTGCCGTGAAAGGAAACTCCAAGGACATTTCTTCGTGCTTAGAATTGTAGAAAAGTTACTTCTGAAGCATTTCAAACACATCGTATCTTAGTCTTCGAGATCTTCGCGTTCGAACTCTAAACGCAAACTTCTACTCCGTTTGAGAAAGACTTTATAGCCCCTTTTATACAACGACTCGACGTTTCATATTTTCCCACTAACTTCACATATTTTTTATTTCATTTTTTTCTTTCTGTTTTTGCCCGCAAGGGATCCTGCCACGGCATATAGCATGCAATAACCTAATTTCTCTCTATCTACCCACGTCCTATACGTATACGAAAAACAGGACATGGATTGGGATTCGAATAGATCGAGCTGTTTTCCCAGGACGAGGGCCAGTCTGCAGTGTCCGCTCAGGCGTTCCCTACCGTTCCAATAACCAGGTTTAATTGGGGGTATTTTTCGAGGACCGAAAACATTTCGCCATAAACCCACCGCAGAATACAACCGCAACAGCTGAGCTCAACGATATTTCAATTTATCATCATGCGAAAGTCGTCAACGTGGTACGGAATCAATTTTTACTTCTAAAACCATTGGTCTTAGTCGAAAAACGACTTTTCATCATTTCAACGAATCATCACGTCTCTAATGTCCGAAAACAGGTAAAAATAAATGTAGGAAAGACCTGACGTGTGCGACAAACTCGTGAAATTACAAATTTTCGACTGTGATTATAAATTTTTCAAACTACGATTTCGACTCGTCGTTTTCTTCACTTTTCACCAAATTTCGAAATCGAAAGTAAGAATCCGGTCCTTCCTGATTTTTGAAATTTTTCTAGAAATCGAATACCAATTTAGAAATCTAAAGAAGGGGTGGGGGGGGTTCTTGTGTTCCCTAATTGCTCGTTAATAACGGTATGAGAGACGAATTGTGTTCACCTGCGTCAACCCGGGTGGACAATCGTCAAATGAATCAGGCCAACTGTGTCAGGGCTAGCCGACGTTGCTCTGAAGAGGTAGGGAATCAATATTCAGGCGAGAAGCGGTAACGCCGGGTGTCCGCACCGCACCGTACCGTACCATACCACGCGCGCTGCGTACTATGCCGAGATCCCTGATCGTCGTCGATGTATACGTGGTACCTCGTCGACTACAAATCACAGCATTATCCGTTGATAGCTTATTGTTTACTGGCACCCGCAGCCTAATACGATCGATTTGTCACCAAGGAATAGCGCCACTCGAGCACGCGTGACGTAAAGCTCATGTCGCGGCTTGAGCTACGGAAGTGAGCCGTTTATTGAAGCTTCCTGCGCACCAATCGACCGTCAAAATTTATTCAAGACCTCGATGATGATGTTTTCGGAGCTCCGGAGGGCTACACCTTCGAAATAGTCGTTTTTACGTACTTGGGCGGAAATTACGATCCTGACAAATTCTATAGCATCTTTTGAGATAATTAGAAAAAATCAAAACGTGAAAATAATCCGAAATCAAGATACACGAGGCCTGCCTTAACTTCGCCAATTTTCAATTTCAACATTTTCCAACACATTTTCACGTCTTTCGCGTAAATACGGAGACAAAAGACTACACGATCGTTTTATTCCAAAAATGCTAATGGCGCTTACGACTTCGCGCCATTAGACACGCGATATATTGCCAATTTTTATTCCCCTTTTATTATCATTTCTGCAATTTTCTGTATCTGCATAAAGTATCGTTCGTACCTATAGCGCGGTGTCGTTAATCATAACAGATTGAACTCGACAATTAATCGTAGACATGTTACTCTTATGGCAAAGTGCAAATGCCACGTGTAAAGTTAATCGCGATGTCAAATAGCGGTTAATTAATTTGAACCACCTAAACTGCGTGCTCCTAAATGATCGAGACGTCACAGTCTCGTCTATGTCTGAAGAAGAAGCTGCCTTGATTCATCTCAAGACCTTCAGCTATATAATTAAATTGATGATGCTGAGGGAGCGAGAAGAACTAGAAATATGACAATGAATGAATAAAAATAATGGGAAAGTCATTTCAATTTTTTTATATTCAAATGTTTTGCCTGTTTTTCCCTTCCTGTATCGAAATTAGATCAATTTTTCTCATTCACTGCTGCACTTCGACTCGTCTACCCCTGATTCTGATATTTTTATTTTGCTCCGGCGGAATAACCACCTCTCATCACTTTTAGAAGACCAAGAAGAGTCGGAGGGTTTTTACAAAATCTCCTGTACCACCTCTGTGTACCAATCTCGTGAAAAGACGAGTGCAGACAACCGTCAACAGCGATTCAATAGGAACGAATAGATCCCCTGCGAAGAAGGTCTCTTACATCGAACAACCATTTCCCCAGAGCGTTTTATATACTCTAGATTCAATGCCCTACGAACCAATTTAAATTTTTTTATTTTCTTTTTCCTTTTCCTTCATTTTAACTCAGGTTTTCAATCCTTCATGCATCGTTTCACGCCTTATTTCCATTTTATACAAGTAATTTTCTCCGCCTGAAGTACCACGCATCCGTTGACGGGTCATTTTCAACCGATAAACCTGTCAGGCAGAATGAAAAATTGATATTTTGCATTATAACCGCACCAGATTTTTCATTATTCTTCTCAATCTGTAAAAACTTTCAAAAATATACTCGAATTTTTTGAAACATGTCATTCGGTTCACATTTGATAAAGAAAAAAAAAAAGAAAAATGATCTTTTAGTTTTTTTAAGTAGTCAAAAATATCCAATCAAAAAAAGTGTAACCAAATTTTTAGATCGTTGTAGTATTTGTATTTTAGAAGAAAAAAGTTCAATCTTCTCCGATGAAAAAAGCGAACGCAGAAAATTATCAAAATCGAACAAAAAAAATAATAATTTCTCATAATTACAAATTTTTTTTTTTTTTTTTTTGCGAATAAGTCGTCCCGCGCGCTGAAATATTTACTGAAAATATAGCGTAAATGGTACGCATTCCAAATGGGAAAATTTATCCCTTGTGGTCAAGGGTGAAATATTGAAATAAAAATCTGGATTAATTACACGTTTTTTTACTTTTTTTTTATTTGGAACCGATTTGGGGGATGGCCCGATGAAAATTCGTACATAAACCTGGATTTTCGGATGTTATCATACTGACAACTAGTATATTCTCGATTTTATTAACATATTTGAATAAATTTTCCGAATTCAACTATAGATGAAGTGAACTAATGTGAGTTCTTAGGACGTGATTACAAACGATTTCTATCGAGCTTATCAATTATAACCGCAAGTCCATAATCAGCTATGTATAACATCGTCGCGACAAGGCGACAGATCATATTTAATATAGAATATGGTCAATGCGGTTATAATTGTGTAATTTACCATGAAGCACGAGGATACGAAGAATGATTGTGTAAAATATTCATAGAAATAATCTATACAGCTCAATAAACGTGGTCTAGAAAATAATTACGAAGCGCGGATTACCAGAAACCGCGTAATGAGAAAAAAAATAAAATAAAATTCCAAAAACAGTTTAATCAAAGAATATACTATATATATTAGGGTGGTCCTTGGTTGGGGTATGAACGAATTTTTGAAATAATTAAAAATAAATCCCTTCAAAATTTCAACCTTTTATACCGACGCTAAGCTCTGCCGCAAAGGGGGTGAATTTTTTTTTTTTTTTTTTTGTAATTTAAAATACAATTCATCTGCCTAAAAATCTGCAACTGGGAGAAATTAGTGAGCATTGATGCTACTATCTGAAAAAAAAACTTTGGCATTTTACTTCAGTCGTCCGCCTTTTGAATCTGACTTTTATTCGATCGAGAACTACTGACAACGAAATTTGAAAATATTGATTTCCCCCGAATAGTAGCATCGATGCTGCTCACTAGGTTCTGGTGATTGGACATTTTTTTGTAAGGAACTATCCCCGCGATGAAAAATTTACTGAAACTATATCAAAAACGTGCGTGTTTTGAATGGCAGAAATCAACCCCGTTGCGGAAAGGCTTAGAATTGGAATAGAAAGCTGAAATTGTAGAAGGCTTTTTCTTTAATTAGCTATAAATCATCCATCATGGCGTCTAGATCGAGCTAGGTTTCAAAACGATTAGTAAATTGCGGAAGAATCGTATATGGTTAATCAGAATTGACTAATTCGCGAACATCGTTGAAGTTATACGCGATTGAATCCATACGTGTCTTGATCACGTCAATTAAACTATGACTGTGACAAAACTGTGCAAAATTTCTTTCCTGCCTTATCTAAAGTTACGTGGGTGGTCCTCGACGACTAATTCTTATTAGATACTCGTCCAGATCGAATGGTTTCGGATATAAGTTATTAAAAAGGCATAACTATACGGGAAATAATTATATGCTATTAGTCGAGGAGAGACGAACCACTGCAGATCCAAATCTCGACATTTGTACATCAGATTGTCACGAGTATAGCATGACAACTCTCTCTTTATCATGACACGTGACATGTAATAGTGCGATTAATTACATCTCTGCATGCAATACGCGTTTCTTTTTTGCGGGGAAAACATCGTGCCAAATTCTCCTAGACGTAAAGGCTACCCTGCATAGTTAAAATGGGTCATTATGCTTCGCGCAGCTTCAACTTCAACCACGTTTTTCGATAACTTGAACTTCTATTTTCGAAAATCCAACTACGCGGCCTCAAAGCTGAATAAACTTGCTGCAAAAAACGTCTGAACATTTTTTTTCAAGAAGGTGGATAGTCCTCGATATATTTCGAGCCGAAAATCGACCGGGGTTAATTTCACCCCATGTGCACTTTAGGATTCGCTACCGAGGTTCACACTCGGAGGATTAAGGATATTTCACTTCGTGGTGCGAATAACTTAATGAATATATTTCAAGATGAATCATTCGGTGATTTTAACCATTCGCGGTACGTGGTTCGTCGCTCCTTAGCCATGGAACTTCTTCCGGCAAAATTCAGTCCAAACTTGCTAATCTTTTTAACTTTTCATCACCCAGGTGTTGAGAAATGCATTGGTTCCGGTAGAAAAATGACTTTAGCTAATTCAAACGACTCTCGGTTCTCTAGTATCCAAAAAACAGATCGAGAAAACTTTGAGGGTTAATTTTTAACTGCCTGTCTACATACTTAATAGTATTTCCGGTGATTACATATGGGTTTCCAAGGCGATTCAGCCAATTCAAACGACTTTCGGTTCTCTAGTATCCAAAAAATAGATCGAAAGAAAGTTGGCAGGTCTCTCCGACAAACTAGTCTTCCTTTCGTCGATAAAATATGATCGAATGAACTCAGCCAACTTTTATAAAGACGAAGTTAATCTCTCTGGGACTCTCCCTGACTCGTTTGACATGGAAACACCAAAATTATACGGATAATCTTGGATAATCTGATCGATCAGTATAAGTATACCGACTTAGGCTAAAGCAGTCGATGGGGAGTTGGGTGCCCACTTCAATGAATGAGCGAAATGAATGAGGGATTTAGATTCTGGTGTAGGTATAATGTGGCACTTGTTGCACTCGTGGACTGCACATCAGTCCATTGCAAAAAAAAAAGGGGGAAAAATAGAAGATTGGACACGATCCAGCAGCTGGATTCTGATTAATACCTACACCCAGAGTAAAAACCGATGATCCGAATTACAAGCTTGCTGATTCAACGTATCATAATGCTCTTGCTAGATGGTGCTGAATTAAGGGATATGTTGTACTCGGATAGACACATGGGAATAACAACTCGGTGCCTTGCTCATCCCCAAATCCGGAGCAGAAGATGTACGTATAAAAAATCGATTGCAAAATCTAGACTGCAGCGGTTAATAGAAAGCCTGGGAAAGCTGGAGTAATGGCATAGTCCTGAGGGTATCAGATGAGCAGCTTGTAGCCGATACTGCGCTCTGTTGAATATCGGTTACAGTCTGATGACCGGGTTGAATAAAATGTCTCGAATTTTATCGAGAGTGAAATAACGGAGCGAACTTTTTAATATTCACATTTTTTCATCTATTTTTATAATCTGGAAATAATTGTGCGTGCACACAGCTGTGTGTGCAGAGAAGTAAAACGATGAAGGGAGAGCGAGCGAGGGAGGAGTATCAATTAGGAGAAATTACTCGTTGGTAATAAATTATTCTTGATAAAGTTCTACGGCTGAATAACTTTCCGAAAATTTTCTCTCTCTACGGCAGTAGACGTGACGAAATATAATTATGAATTAGGCTAATTAGTACTTTCTCGAAGAAATTTCATTCGGTTTTTTTCCTTTTTTTTTTTTTACCCTCTTTCTATATTTCTCATTTCTTTTGTTTTTCTTTTTTTCTTTTTTCTTTTTTCTTTTTTCTCTCACTATTCCCACTCGCTACGTTTCGTGAGATATTTTTTACGAGCCACACGTAAAGGTGTAATAAAAATTCGCTTTCCTTCCCAAGAGTGGATGTGCGAAGTGGGTGGGTGTACTACACATTCGAAAATTACTAGAAAATTACAATTTAATAGTCAAGAGACACGCGTGTCAGCTGAACGTTAGAGAAGCAGTTAACCTGAGATCGAGATGTTTAAAAATACTGTAATTATTGTTAAAAACTCACGATTCTTATTCCCAAGAAGATATCCATCCATTAATGAGTCACTTCAACACTCGATGTTCGGAACTCCGTTTATCTGGTATGAATTATATTTTCTCATAGACCAAAAAGTTTTTCTTCTGCACTTTCTCTTATTTATACGATAGTGAAAAAATCGATTGAGAAAAAAATTGGGCTGTAAAAAATTTCCGCTTTACACTTTTTCAATGTCGGCTATTCGAATCACCGAAAACCAGAGGTGGACGGTGTCCTGTAAAAAAATAAAAATTAGATATATAAGCTGACGATCCGCACGGTTCACTCGAAATCATGCAACTCGCATGAGCGACTAGCACCGATCGATCTTATATCGTTATAATGCTTCTCGCGCGTACTAATGAACGTACGAGCTAGAGCTGTGCGAACACGTTCTTCATAATTACGTCGTAACGTTGACACGTGGTTAAGGTTGTATCAAGATATCGACGCAGGTAGGTACTTAGTTTTTTTAACGAGTGGTCATTTATATCGCGCAATTAACTACAACGACAAAGAAAAATTTGACGTTTGAGCCGTGAACAGTTACGAATAAAATATCAGGGAGCGATCATTATCATCGGCGAGTGACAAACGCATGCGTCCATACGTGTGTTAGATATAGATACACCCGAACATAATTAAGTGATTAATTATCCTGTCCGTAAGAGAGAGAAAATAAAAATAAATATAAAAATGAAAATAAAAATCGCCATAGCTGTGTAGCGCAAATTTAGAAACGTTTCAAATTTCGGAACAATCGATCAATAATTCAGACCACACGCGATTCTCCACTATATTTATTACCATTTTATTTTACATTATATCATACAGTATGAATAATAATAATAAAATTTTTAACATTTCATTTCGAATATCATAGAGGCTATGGCGTTATAGGTAATCAATTATTAATGTTGAATACGATCGTATAGCTTTCCGGATGTCATTAACAAATAGTTAATGATATTCCACATTTCCTCAATTTAAAAACCATAAACCCGAGGAAATATTAACGAATCAATCGTCACTATCATCGATAATCGAATAATTGATCAAACGATTTATTTTATTACTCAAATACCCGAATGTTCTATGGGAAAATTTTATGAATTTTTTTATATATGTACCTATAAAGAGTTGGACAAAGTATATATACGATTCGGTAAAATTTCGATGATCATCGATCATGTAATCATTCATTTTCGGCTAATTAATTTTAACGAACAAAATAACAGACGAAGTAATCTTGGATCGATCATGTAATTGCGCGATACGTCTTATAAATCCTGCGACGATAAATGGCTAGAAATGAACTCAATGTGAGATTTGACCAGAGTATGAATAGGCGTGGACAGAATAGACCAGCTCACAATCGGCCGTATGGATAATATAGAGCAAATGGTCTGAGCGAGATAACAAACGAAACTGAAACGTGACGAGAATATACAGACATTTTTTATCCCACGTTTACCGGGAGATCCGATTTTTTCCCACCCTTCGATTCCGTTTTTATGCTCAAATTATTCGCGAAATTAATCGAACGTCAATCTCATGATTGACTCCTATTAATAATCGAATTTTAAATACTCGCAAAGGCTGCTGGTTATACCTAAGAGGCTTCTCGAAGGACCTCAGCTTCTCTGTGAGGACAACTCCACTGGGATATCAGAAGAAATTCCATGGATATCAGCGAGTGGAATAAAACGGAGATAAAAAAAAAAAAATCGGAGAAAAAGGAGTAGGGGAGCAGCTCAGCAATATAAAGGAGAATACATAGAATACATCCACCGTTCGTTCGCTTCATCCTTATACATCGATGTGATCAATTTTCATTAGGATAGATGTAACGAGGTATGTATAGATATAGGAGATATAGGAGAAAAAAGATGAAAAAATGAAAAAAGAAAAAAAATAAATAAAGGAAGAAACTCGGTACGTTTATATTTTATTGACCAATTCCTTCCCCCACTCGCTCCCTCCCTACCATCCATTTCCCTTTTTCCAATAAAAATAGAAAAGGAAATGAAGCTCTCCGCCGCGTTAGGGTGTTCCATTTTTGCGCCATTTCACCTACGACCTCCGTTTCCCCCTTTCTTACTTTTCCTATCGGTCTTTGTCTGACGTCACTAGACTTACTCCTTACTTCGCCTGGTCTGGTCACCTGGGACCGAACCAGCCACCCTTATACTCTCGAGCTTCTACTCAACTGGGTCTGAGCGTCACGGTACTCTGCCGCGAGATCTATATCTACGATGCAACTCCTATTCTCGAGAGATTTATCAGAGTGCTGAGACCCATGAATCCGTGGAAGTACACGTTTTAATTTATCGAATTTATTTTCAATGAGGGATATCCACCTTATCCCTTTGAGACCTTAGAAATCATTTTTTCGAATCACCGAAACGATCTGGAGGATATTCAATCCACTCGAGACAGAATCCAAAATTATTTTAAATTTCATCGAATTTGCTTCGCATGGATTGAGGTACTGAACAAAAAAAGTACTTTCGCAGGATACAGGTCGCATCCTTTGATCAAACGATGTCAACGTCTCCTCGAAATTTCGAAGGATTTTTTCGTCGATGCGATGAATGCGAGGCGAAGCTCCGCGAGGTCTAAAATAATTTGTGATTATGTGCAGAAATCCTGTGAAAAAAAAAGCTCAACATGGATAGAATAATTTTTTCAGAACGTGCCCGCGGCGATTAGAAAAAAAAAACGTTTTTTTTTTCCAAGGTGTACAGTGTGCGCGCAACGTTAATTAATTAAAAATCCATTGAAGTTGATTTTTTGCTTTGCGTTCCGTCTTCAATATGACTTTTTATTTAATCCCTGAAAAGCAGAGAGAAGAGGGAACCGACGTTGATACGTTAAGTCACTTTAATCTTGAAAAATGGTACCCGCCCACATATTGTGATTAATTATACCCACTTGTGTGTAGGTGGGTTTAGGGTGAAGAAAAGCGAGGAAAAAGGATGATCAAAGTAGCGATTTTGAGGAAGCGAGAGACTCATTATCACCCTACCACGCACTGTCTATATCATCCTAAGCTACAGCGTACTATACGCGTTCATTCGCGAAGGTCGTTCAGCGTTTTTCCCCACTCTCTCGAGCTCGGGCTTAGTGGAAAGCGTGTAAGCCAACTAGAGTGATGAATGGAAGCCAATAGATGTCACCGAGAAGGGAAGGGAAGGGAAGGACGAGGGTGCGAGGATTGACCCAACGCCCACGAGGCGCGCAAGACATGCAAGGGCGAACGTCCCTATATAAAGTGAATTACCCGTAGCAGTTACGTTGCATATTGGGCTAGACTGTAAAAGGCGAACTCTCGCATCGTATAAGAGAAGAATTGTAGAAAGAAAAAAAAAAAAAAAAAAATTTCCCCGAAAGAAGCGAATGACTCGTTGACGTCGTTCTTTTTGAATACGAGTATCGTCAGTCAAAATTGAATAACTCGGCGATGAAATATCGGAGATGAATTTTTGACGTGGCATTTTGAAGGGAAAACTTCGAGCTTTCGAATCGTGTCAAACTAATATTTCGCCAATTTTTTTCCCACACGCAACAGAAAATTTTGAAAAATTATCGTATCTTGTTTTCGCACGTTTCGCAGCTGACTTCACTGTGAAATGATCACAGGCCAAATTTGGAAAAACCACGTCCGAGATCGAGCTGAAAACTTCAAATGCCCTTTTTATTTCATATTTTCCGATAACTTTTCACCGAGTTATACAGTTTCGAAAATATACAGTCATTCCTCGGATTTGAGTGGAGCGTTGATTTTTCTACTCACAATATTAGCGCAGTTCCAATTTCCGACCGAACTGAACCACACCGCCGAATTGAACTGCAGTAGAATTTCGCGATGGCGAAATTTTTTATTTCCGGACGGGGAAATTGTCGGTTAGGATATTCTAGCTACTGTTTCGGGACTGGCTCTCTATCGTTCCGTTCGATTATTAGACAGACTAATAAATTATGGAGCTCGACAAAAATTGCTCGTCCTTATCCAAACGAAGATGTTTATCTAGATTTGATAAAAACTGATTAACTCGGGCTAAACGATCTCAACTTTTTTCTTTGGAAATGATTTTTAACTTTCCGTCTCTCTGTTCTCAGAGAAAAAAAGGAAGGCACTGTACTCACGCCGAAAATGAGAGTTGATCTTTCACTAGATATCCGTGTTTTGAGATCTAGAGAATCACCTCCAATCATTTTCGGATAGACGTCTGTACGTATGTGATCAATTTTTTTGTCCGACGATATCTCGCGAACGAGTTACGGGATTTTAACGAATTTGGTCTCAATCGACGCGGCTTTTTCAAACTTACAACTGATCAGATTTTCGTTCCGATCGGTGAAGTGCTTTTCGAATTATTTAAAAAAAAAAATTCTAAAAAATAAAATCACAGCTGATTAGTGGGATTTTGAAACTTGGTTGTAAATTATTAGAGATTTTGTGAAATTGGTTTTACAATACTATCTGAGAATGTTGGAAAAGGTTAATCCTCGGCGAGAAACGCCTCATCTTCGATGGAATCAATCTTTGTAAAGCGGAGTCGATAAAATCTGAAATAATTTGAATTCCAAAATCCGTATCAACCTACGAGGAATCAGTTGCGAAAAAAAAACTGAACATTTTTTCTAACCGTGAAACGCTCATTTCCTCAATTCGGCTAATTTTTAAAAGACTATTTCATCGCTGAATGCAAAATGCGCGTTCATGTTACGCCCCCTTTTTATCCGCTAGTAAATTTCGGCCTTCCACTTATATGGAGATAATCGGGGATTCGAGCGAGTTAAGAAGGTTGACTAAATTACACCCGTACCCACCTTCTTTCGTCTTAAGGTATAATATACTAATGAGACTGGACTTTTTCGCGAGATAACAACCAGATACTTAATTAAACTAATTGTGTAATCGACGAGGGGTAGATGGTGGGGTTTAGAAAGAACCTTTTACAGATATTACGACGAAAATATTCCCTTCTTCGAACCGTCTTTCATCGCGGTAAGTATAATTGACTCAATTCTTAAATAAAATTCCTCTCCTCCCTTGGGCAAGGGATAAATCAGCGAAGATTTTTATCCCCGAATTATTCGAATCGTTGAAAATTATTGAGCAATTATATTTACTCTCCTCCTCCCCTGTATCACATCCGTGTAATATATTTTAGGATTTTGTTATCTTCTCGTTATCCAGTCCCGAATTCAATCCGAAAGATTTATCCCCCAGATTCGAATGGCCAGTAATTTGGCTCTATTTCATCTCGAGGTTCTTTGAAGTCTACGAAGGCTGAAAGGATCAGGAAGCGCGGACGATTTACCCGCCCGAAAGGCTCGAGCTAAAGTGGCAAGTAATCGCTTGGATTCCATCGCATTTGCATCCGGCTACTTTTCGGGAATCCATAAGCCCCGCGATCGATTCGCTGATACGCATTGCCTCGCGTTTGTACGGAAGAGCGGAATTCGGCATAAGGAAATTGAAACGCTATATAACGTATAGAAAAAATCTCAAGAAGATGAACTGCGGAGCAACGCGAGTATACAGAAAATCCGATATTCTCGATAAAGCGCGAAACTTTTTCGGGAATAAATATACACGTCGTTCCATTGGAAAATGAAAGTTTTCCATAATTTTTCCCCAAAATGTTGATCAAAAATATTGAAATCTTCTAATTTTTCGATTTTTGTTTTACTGTGGCTAAATAGTGACGCAGATTATACGCGGTTGAATATTTTTATCGAAAGATGAAGAAGCAAGCTTATCTCCACGTGGTTCGCGTAATTCACTAACTCTCGTATAGAAACGCGGAGTATTAAGTTGTCTAACTCTAACGATATAATACAATAATTTACTCCGGGATTAGATTAGATAAATCTGTCAAAAGCTGTTCTTTGCGTAGGGAATATTGATAATATTAGAAAGGAAATTGGACGGAAAATCCTCGCGGATGAATTGATATAAGAGCTGAGACATTGCGGTAATTACAAATTTATTGGTGACACAAATCTGCGTTTGATTAATTTTTTTTTTTTTTTTCTCTTTTCCATCTTCCAAAATGAGGATCAAACGATGTTTGAATGTAATCACTTTTTACAGGTGTAATTCTATTTTCATTTCATCGTCAAACAAGAAGCTCGACTATTTCATCGGGTGTAACTATATGGGAGATGTAGGTAAATCGAGCTTGACACACTCGAGTATAAATAGGAGGCACCTACTCGTGGTAAATTGTGTTAAATTTATCATTTTTATCAACGTTGATTGTTTAGCGAATATAATCAAACACGAGGTTTGATATATCTGCGCGACTATACGCCGTATGGAAAGAAACCCCAACGGAATATCTATTTGCATTCAGACACCATCTTGATATTAATAGTACACTAGATGTAATTTTATAATCTTCTATAATCCAGAGTAAACTTAAACAGGCGTCGCTCTCTCTCTCTCTCTCTCTCTCTATAAATATATTCCCCTGTCATTTAGTCTGCCTCTTCGAAATTGCACAATTTATACCAATAACAACATTACGACGAAGTTTCAGACATTGAAATCTGTTTTCATTCTCGAAATTTAATTACACTAAATTGTGTTACGGATCTCGTTAGAATCTATGAAGAAATGTTGCCTTTTCAAAAGAATCTGCAGCTCGATACGATGCTTCACAATCTTTTCGAATCCCGATAATAATCGTCGTGTATATAGCTGAAACGGTCAGCTCACAGCTGATGTATAGATTCAATTTTCTCAGTGTGTTCGTACCGAGATAAGCCGAGCCTAAGTCACAGCCACCAAGTACTTCAGCTACTAGTAATGCCTATCGATATCGTAATTCAGTATATCGTATATCTACGAACGCGGGTCGCGTTATATTATGTCCACAAAAACTTTGGCAAATCTATAGAAAATTAACACTAAATAACGGTGTTTGGAAGATTTATGAACCCGTTCAATGCGTGGTAATAATTTCGGTTTATTATTATGGCATTCACTGAGAAATATGTGAAAAAAGAAGAACGAGAAACGACAAGGCTACGAATTATTTACGGAAATTCTGACCCACCCGAAACCGTTCCACGTGCTAGGAGATTATCAAGGTTCGTGAATTACGACAGTGCAGTGATATAGAGCTCGAATTTATTTTCCGTACATTACGCGTATTCACCATTTTTTTAATCCATTATACACCGGAGGGTGAAGCTCTCGATAATTTCATTCGAATTATAGACGTAATTCCAGGGAGGAATTTTTCGAAATTTTGAATAAATATTTTAACGGTAATGGCGCGATGCGAATACTTCCATATATAAATCGCGTTTTGATACCTTAATTATGAGAAATGTGTAAAAAGCAGTAGTTTCACTTCTTTGGTTTTTCCCTGGGGGGAATTGGCGATTCGTTGGATAAGGGAGGCTCGTGTAAGTAGCATCTCACGTACCTAGGTGTATGCCGTATGGTATGGGTGCGTGTGTCGAGATGACGAATCGTACCAAATATAGGAAGGCGAGGGATTCTTTGCGCCGGCGATTCTTACTCGTGTCAAAGAAGCTGAATGGTGGTATGGAGAGGATCGTAAATTTGTGATGGAAAAAAAAAATGAAGAAAATAAAAGAAATAAAATTAAAGAGTAAGAAGAAACGCGGGCGACTCATGCACGCTCCAATTTCTTTTTGCGACAGCAAACAGCTCCGATACCGAAGTAGCTGTGTAATTATAGCCTTAACGAGAAATCCTCTTGTTCAGTTCCCCGGTTCACGGCGAGTTATTCGAACCACCGCGGACGGTTGGTTGGTTGGTTCGACAAAAGGCATCATGTCGCGGGGGAAAGAGGACCGAGGAAAAAGGGAAAAGGAGGATGATGATCATCACGGTAATGACGAAGAAGAGCGGGATGAAAAAGGGGAGAAAACAGAGTCTCCGAGTTGGTAATAAAGCTAGAATTTTGTGAGAAAAGTGAAGAAGTGGAATTGGAAGGCCTACGCCCTACCCCTTACTCTTCTTCGTATTCTATAAGAGTTTCCAAATTATTTCCAAGGAAGATATATAAGCTAGTCGAAACGAATTCACCCTCGAATTTCAGGCCTGTCCTCGTAGCCGTGGGACACAGGTAACACTCGATTTTCAAGATAATTCAAGAGTCCTTCAGGAACTCGATTTTCTCGGAGCCGAGGAAAGGCGACGGGTTGAATGAAACGAAAAATAAGGCGGAAAAAGAGTCGGAGTTTTACGGAGTTTCGTTCTTCCATTCATCTTTGCCCAAAAACACAGTCGCGCTTCCGAGGCAAACAGGAATCAGAAGAATTAGACGTATAGAGACGCTATTTTCTACGGCTATTGGTCAGAAATATTGTCAACCATTGCTCGCGGTTAATAATTAAGAATGAAATATTTTCATTTTGAAATTGACGAGATGTGAAAATTTTTCGTCGCCATCAGTAATATAAAATTAAAATTATATCGAAAAAAAAAGTTATAGGCGAATCTGTTGGAAAGATCTTCCCCGTCTTTCTTTCGAGCTGTTTTTGACTCGTTGAAATTAGCGAAAGTCATTTCGAGACCGAACTACGCTGAAGATATGATTTTACAAATTAATAATCTCTCACTGAATTGACCAAATCCCAGAGAGCCACAATTCGAGTCGCGTGTCGCACGGTAATCAGTTCTGAAAGATTGAGAACTTCGGGCTGTCCATTAGCCCGCAGCGCAGTATTAAGACGCGATTTCGCGATCTCTCGTTTCGTTCAAGATCGCGCGCAAATTTCTAAGAATGATTGAACCACGTTGTTTGATTCGCGAAAGTTATATTCGCCAATGAATATACCAGAGAAAATAAATGCAGAGTAAAAGAAGCGAGTCATTGAGTAGCCGAGCTATCAGAGTCTCGAGAAAAAAAAAAACTTCGTCTTGAAGTTTTCGCGAAAATTCTCAGGGTGAAAAAAGATACGATAAATAAGTGAAGAAAATACTTTTCTCGAAACGCCCCCCAAAAGCCCGTCTTCAGTCTTCAAGACATTCGAAATCCTCGCGGAAAAAGAGGAAAAAAAATTCCAACCCTTACGGGGTATTGGGACAGAGAGAGAAAATAAGGGAAGAAAAATTCGGTGAATACTTTTGCGAAATAAATTTCTAGGGCTATTAATTGCTGGGCTTAAGGTACCTCGATTCTTCAAACTGGTGTACACATTTTTTTTCCATTCGGTAAATTTCACCCCGCTTCTACAAGGGCTCAACAATTTTTGTTACTCATGGATTAGAGGGAGAAGACGAATAAAAATATAAAACGTAAAAGACAATTACGATGCTGATAAATTCACCCTGATTGGCAGTCTTTTTATTTGACTTTCAAATCAGTCCCTAATAGGGTCTGTTTTTCCCCGTTTGACCCACGCTCTGCTATACCTACTCCTGGACGACGTACGACCACGTCCTGCAGGTCTCTCGAACTCCCGAGGGAACTGGACGCTCGTTGCTTATAGAAGACCGAGTTTTACTCCGAGTACACAAAACGTCAATTTCGAACATTTCACCTCCTCTTGAAGATCACTCGCTGTGAAATACGTCATCGTCGAATAAAATCCGCGGAGGTTATTTCTCAAAGGAATCATTCAATTTCACGAAGTGCTCATCGGTCTTTCGACTTTCATTCAGCGTTTGATAAATCGGATTAATAGTCTTGCGATGTACTTTTTGGAAAATAAAGTTTCAAAATCCCATCAATCATTTATGACATCATGAAATTATCGATTGAATTAGATAAAATGGGTTTCCGTAAAGAGCGTCTCGATCAGAATGAAATATTTTTTTTTTTCCAACCCCTGCTCCGAAAGTTCGATTTTCTGGAGCTGTGTAGCGTGCGTAAAGTACCCTATTCCCAAAGAGTGGGGGAAAAGAAGAGTTAGCGCATGCGGAGAACGCTAATACTCTACTTTGCGCGCACTAGTGCTGATTTCGCGCACGGTGTCATGGCGGCGCGTTGATTATCTAATCTGTCTCTGAAACCAAACTTTCTTCGCAAGGATCCGAGTTACAAAAAATATCGTGTGATATACGTGCGGATAGATAATATCTGTCTCGTGTCATCACAGCCCCCTTCCATACTCCCTACTTTCCGCACTTGTGTTACAATATCCTATTGTCTTCACATCCTGAGAAAGATACCGAATTTTAAACTTCAACGTTTTTTGAAAATTCTGAATCGTCTCAAATGATTTCGGAATTTTAACCCTTCGGAGCTTTTAAAATATTTCTCATCGATTTTTGGGGTTTATAAATTCAAATTTTCTAAATGATGTTAAAATCGGGGTGATAGAAAAGATCTGAAATTCAGAGGATTCTACATCCGGATGATGGGCATGAAAAATTGTCACATATATCTCGATCGATTTGAACGATCAATTGTTTCTTTGAGAAAAAAAATTGAACTTCTGACTGACTAAAGACTGTCAACCCATATTCTTCAGATAATCGAGAGTATTTTCGGTGATTGGATGGGTTTTTAACGTGATGAAGATGGCAGTGAGAAATACTGTTCTATCGTAAAGCTCGTTTAATTCACATCGCGGTTCGTTAAAATAATTCCACATTATTAGACGCTACAGTGGACTTCCTATGTTGCTTCCACAAACAACTATACCAGGGTCCTGCAGCAGGGGTGATCGTGGACCATTGTATGCACTACGTACATAAATGATAATTCATAGTTATACGTGGGTAAATGGTTAAATATACACATATACAGTATAGGAATCTACGTGGTTTGGCAACAATTCAAACAACTCTGTAACATTAATTAGATAATGAACAAACTCCGGAATCCCTGGCGCAGTCAGTCCAGGGCTTTGAAGGCCTAGTAGTTTCGTATAGTTCGAGGATACTATAGAGGGTGGTATCGATTCTCCTGTGATTTTCATGCGCATATCTATGACCAGAAAAACCACCGCGTTTATGATATCGAGCGCGATTTTATGATCCCGTAAAATATCTGTGGCGAATTCACGGACGTTACACTCGATGAAATTGCGCGTAAAATACAGCTACGACTGTCGTAAATAAATTCATACGGCGTATTGACTCCGCGAATTTTGAATAACAAATCGCGACTCTATCCACAAGATGAGTTATGCCGTTCGCAATTATTCAAACCACGAACAGCTATACCTAATCATTTCTATAAAACTGTAACCTCTCTCTAAGAGAGATCTGATTCTCTTCATGCTCGTTTATGCACCTTAGATTTTCATAATGTCATTTATTTTCACAAATTCGAGGGTGTTAATAATATCAAAAATGACTAGTCGCCAATTTGGATTAAAATAATTCTGACTTTACAGACTCTCTTAATTTATCATGTATCCTAGTCTCTTTATGAATACTAGATCGCGGACGTATTAACGCGTAGGTACTGGGCTGAATGAGAAACTTCGATGCTTTTAAAATAGGAATTGCCTCGATGGTATCCTATAACTGATTAATCATTAACTCAAATAGGTGATCGATGTATAAAAAAATATTACGGTGTAGGTTGAAATTTTGCACGACTAAGGCGAAATCCTACCTTCTTATCGGCAACAGGTATACCGACCGTTACCTGATACAATATACTGTACGAGTCGTATGAAAATTCTTCGAAGTTTAATCAGAAATTGAATGAAAAAAAAAAAAAAAAAGAGAAAGGAAAAAATTCATATTTTCGTACTCTTCGTTCCCCCAATGTATCTTCATTATTTTATTTATATTTTTTTCGTCATAATTCACATAGAAAAATATCGTTTATTTGATTTCATTCGACCACGCACGATTCGGCTCTCTTTATCTGCCAGAGGCGATGATGCATTTATATATAAATAATCATCGGCATGACGTTGGGCAGACTCCGGGCCAGGGAGGCGCCAAGAGTTTATAGAACCTTGGATAAAACATTTGAAAAATGAATTTTTTCGTGCTGTGGCAAGGGTGGGGGCTACGATAAGTGGCTAAATCTCCTATGGATATATCAATGAGAAATCGCTATCGATATATTTTCTTTTAAATTAATTGAATGACGAAGAGATCGCGATAGTGAATGAATATGTTTCGCTGATGATTATTTTTCACTTTGAAAATTGAAACTTGTCATTTTCGATTATATTTATACGCCTAGCAGTTCTCCGAGGAAAATAAATGCCATGACGGAGTGGAAAGGGGGAAAAGCAATCGGAAAAAAATCGTAACAAATAGAAGTCGAATCCTCGTTTTTTCCCCAGGGAGGTAAGAAACGGTAGAAAGGAAAAAAAAAAAAAAAAAAAAATGGCGAAATAAGATAAAGAGAGAAGAGCCGATGGCGTTCTTTTGTCAGTTTGATGCGAGTCTTATTCTTGCGTTTATTTTTCTTGCCATTCTTATAATTAAAATCACTTCAGTATGAAACTTTTCTTCTTTCACTTATCAAAGCTAAGCGAAGAACTTTTTTAAACGAAATTTTCTTTACTCTGTAAACACTTCGATAAATAAATTTTTACAAAACGACGTCTTATGCCTTCGACAGCTTTGAGATACGGGAACGGAAAAGAATGAGGAAAGAGGAAGGATCGCAATTTCGGAATTAATTTAAAACTTTCCGATAAATATTTCGACGATCTTCGACTCGCACAGCTTCGTCGTTATCTTAAGTCTTACAACGTAAAAATGAAAAATGAAAAACGGAAAATTATAAAACAAAAATTCACTGCAAAATCAAATTTCGGCGAAATTTTTATCGAAGAATTTCAGCAGAGAAGGCGAAAGGCTCCACTAATTTCGGTTCATTCGTCGGTTTTCAAAACCCAGACTCAATTTTGGCGAATTAATCGGGCTATATATTTACTCCTGGAGCTCCGAAAATATATACGCAGGTAAAACTTTCATAGCTAATTTTTCCTCATTGATAATATAATCGAACACGTACTCTCTGCACTTTTAGCTTAATGAACTGGCTACGTATTATCAGCTTTAGCAGAACTAATCGCGCTCGCGAGAAAAAATAAAGTAAAAAATTTTATATTCCGTGGTTATTTTTTTAATAACCGAAACGATTATTTTCGCTGATTCTCTGATTTTATTTTATTATCGGATACGATTCGCTTTGAATGAATCGTCAAATTTTATTTGAGGGAAGATTACCCGGTCGTAAATGTGAAAAAATCGATTTTTCTTTTTTACGCAAATTATCATGGGTAGATTTTTTGGGAATATTTTAAAGCAGAGGATTTTGGCACTTGGAGAATGACAATTTTCTCTTTGATGCTCCTATGATTCTGCGAATAAAAAATATGCGAGAGCGAACATATTTCGGCTCTCGTCACTTTTCCATAAATCAATTTGAGAAGAGGCCTTTCCTTCGCTCTGCGAGGGTGGGATAACCCCGTAAGCCAATTTCCCTATAAAAAAAAAAGTGTATGTAGATCGATTCGGTCCCTTTTTCTTTCCAGTCCATCAATTATGCACAATTTCTCGGTTAAAAAATTCAATTTAATTCAAAAATGTATATACAGTATATTATGTAGATACAGAATATATTTTGATTCAATTTTTTCTCACGCCCAATTTGATTACATCGGCATATACGATGTAATAATATGCACCGGGTTAATTTTCGTACTAATTTTCGTTCATTTCTGAATAAAATAAAAAAATAAAAAATACCTCCGCACTCTCGCGCACCGATGACTCGGAAGCAACTCGGCGCGTTTGATACCGTTTTAATTATCACGCGGCGGGTCGCACGGAATAACTGTAAATTTTACCGACGTATGTAGTATGCATATAATAGGTGTCATCAACGTACAACCCTGCAGTTAGTTTTGGTACAATGAAACGCAATGAATTTTTCACAGGCATGAATTCGATCCCTAAAAAAATAATGAAAAAAATGTAAAACCATAGGCGAGTATCCGTCTCCCTAATTTTCTCCTATCATTCCCTTTTTTTTTTTCCTTTTTTCTCCTCATCCCACCTGGAATATGAAATATTATGGCTAGTACCCCGTTCGATTCGACGGGGTTGAAAAAGTCAGCTGCTGCACATACGACGCGGTATTTTTTTTCACCCCTCGACTCTAACGATTCCGAAAACTTTTTCCCGCATTTCTCTGCGAGGTGGGTACGTGCTCCGAGCATAGGTCTGCGCCGGTATCACCGTGTCGACCCTCTTCAAATTTTCTACTTCCTGTTGAACTCTGAAAGGATGGAAAGGAGCTTCGAAGGTGCGTCCTGCAACTATCGATTTATACTATACATCGCGTCTGGGCGAACCCTCATTTTGAACCTTGGAACCTGGTGCAGCCTGCGAGACCGAAATAATTCAACCCGGTGAATAAATTGGGATGAAAAAAAACGGCCGGGGTTCAGTTTCTGATTTATTTTCTTCCCTCTTTCTCCGATATTGACGCGACTATCTTTGGAAAACTGTTCCGCAGAAAAGGAGGAAACAAGCTTTCCACCCGCAACTAATGTCCGAAGTTTAAAACCGGCTAATCACCTGACATTGACAATGTTACTCTCCTTTATCACAGTCACGGAGCGTGACAAGCTCGGAGAACGGTGATCGTAACTCACCATGATGCTACATCGTTTGACACGAAGAGTTTACAGCGAGCTGTACCTTGCCAGGGTAAATATATGTACACACGTACACGTCGACCGCTTCACAGCGTAAAAACGCAGCTCGCAAAGCGCGCTAGTGCCGAGCTATCTCGGACGTAGCGCTAGTAAAAGCATACTTCGTGATTCCGTCTAGTGTGGACGTGTCTCGCCGCCCCGCTCAGTAACGCGTGAACTCGTAAGTAGCGCTGGTACGAATATTATACCTCGCGAATTGCGCTAGTATAAACGTGATTCGCAAAAAAATTGGCAAAACCGTACCTGGCAATTTTCACTGGGTTCTTTCCGGAGGTATAATAGCTGTGGCTCACAGCTGATTACATTTCTCGCGAATCGCGCTTGAACCAGCGTGATTTGCGAAGTACGTTTGTATACTAGCGCTACTTTCGAATTATTAAGGTGCTACTAGACGGAGCGGTGCTATACGTTCCAGATACCAGCCAAATTCACGAAATACGGTCTTACTAGATACGCGCTCCGCGAGTTGCGTTTTCACGCTTTGTAGCGGTCGATATATACGCCGGTGTATGGCACAGCGAGAATGAAATGAAGTAGCGAGGGTACAGGAAACGAATTTCGAACTGGAAATGAAGATTTCGCCTAAAAATGTATATGCGAGTTAGTAGTTTTTATGACTTTTGCCAAGCGATAAGCTATTATAACATAAATTTACGAATATACCTGTACGGGTTATGTCTTCAGTATAATATATACGTGGGGGCCCCATCTCGCTCGGTCTATGCGAAATTATGCGAATTAGGTAGATAAGAAAGGCGGGAAAAAGCGGGCGCGAACGGCGCCTACGCGTATCTTCATCCATGCTGTGTATCCTCTATCCTTGCGAAAGACACCTGCGAGCCTGGTTTCGCATACTTTATGACCGAGATTAGGATGATTAGCTCGCGGCTAAGCCAAGAAGGAAATCGTCGTTATAATTGCAAAACGTTGTTTTGGCTTCTTTTTTACCTCTTTTTACGTTTCCTTTATTTTTTATCATTATTTTCGTTTTTTTTCTTGTCTTCTTTTTTTTTTTTGTTACAGTTAACAAGGAGATATTCAATTTTACACCTGTTAACATCTTCCTGTACAACTTACAATTAGTTCTGATATTTTTCTAGTTCTAGCTTCCCACTTTTTTCTATTTTACTCATTTTTCTTATCTACAACGGAAACCACCTTGCTGTCAGCCAGCTTTAGCCCTCTGAGACACGGCGAACAGGTTGCGTGTCAAACTCAACTTTTACCCTCGTGAACTCTGCACCCTTTGACTAGCTGACTTTATCTTTATCTTACATTAGGCTGGGGACGGGGGACTCGCTTTCGTTGTCTTCAAAGACCATATTGCGCCTTGCTAAACCAACGACACTGCACGCAAGAACTGGTGGACAAACTATTAGTATAATAATTTGAATTTCAGAAGAATCGATCCAGGGGTTTGAAAAAAAAATAAAAATGTCAATATCTCGGAAGCCGTTCGTAAGATTTCGACTCAATTCGGACGGTTTTACTTCGCGAGACACCGCCAAAGCTTTTCCACCAAATATATGAAAATTTGGAAATAAACTGTGGAAGGGGTGGCAGTTTGAATCTTTATCGCTGCATCGTTCGGTGATTGCAGCTGGATCGTTTTTACCGAAATTTATTGTCCAGTTGCGTTTTTTCCAATGATTTGGAAAAATAGTCGGAATTCTAGGTGCAAAAGAGTACGAATCCTGGACGTCCTTGCGAATTGAAAGCCAAACTCTGCACACTTATTCGATATATGCGAATGGAATATCCGCGCATACACGATGCACTAAACTCAATATGAGACGAGGTAATTAGCCCGCTGGTGTCCCAAGGATAATATAGAGTATAAAAATGGTCCGAGCGAGTGTATTCGTGTTGCGGATGGTCCGCGATCTTATGACCAAACATGGCGGAGCATACAGCTCCTGCCTCCGGCCAGGGATTCACCATGGTGACGTAGCCGCAGGAGGAATGCGCGCCAATAGTAGATTCAAATTAGTTATGATCGACCTTAAGGTCGACTGGGAATCTGCATTATTTCTTAGCGGTTTATTCCAACCGGCAAACGCAATGTTCCGGAAGTCAAGCCGTCAGGCGCCGCGGCGCCAGATATTCCCGCACCTATGGCATATATGGAACTCGATGGCGTAGTGGGAACTTGCAAGAACTCCAATAAAAGAACCGCATCACGCATTCTCTGCACTACTGTGTCCGTGGCTGCGGACGTTTTCCCAAAATTTGCATGATTCTAGACTTCCACCGACCGATCCACGGCATGTGGTCAATCGATATCAATCATGGCTGCACATGCGTGTATTTCTCAGAATAAATCGTTTACATTTCTTATTTTAGACGAGGAATTTGCATTCCAAAAGATGCATGTGTGTCCGGATACGTGTACGTCATTGAAGATTAGTGACCATGAGTGACCACGATACGTGTACGTGCAGCATACCAAAAAAAGGCTGGATCTTGATCTACTTTCTTTGTTTTTTTCCAAAAACAAAATATTTTAGATGCATGAAATCATCTGCTCCGGCTACGGATTGCATAGTGAAGGAAGGATTCTGACAATTGGAGGATCATGGAGTCGCGAAAGACAGTCGTATCCAGTGTTTCTCATGATTCAAGCAGAAAGTAAAACATATTCGCAAACGGAAGCAACATTCAATGTTCATGAAGCAGATTTATGTAATCCTTTCGCAGTCGTCCCTTGCAAGCCTGGATCTCGAACATATAAGGAAAAAATGGCGAAAGGTATAGTCTTCATAATCTTCCTTCAGTTTATTTATAAAATGTTGAAATATCACCAATATCGTTCATCGTGTTGACGAATAATATATTTATGACAGAATCAGTTGACGAATCAATCATAGGGCTTATAGTTCCGTGTAATCTTGAAAACTTATCAACGTATTTACCCTACTTTCAACGTTTTTCTTATCTTAGTCTACAAGTTGTGGGAGAGAGATGGTGTCGATAATAATCCTTGTCAGACAGTAGCAGCTCAGACATTATGATCCAACAAAGGCCATGCAAGCATTGGAATGATGTTAATCCCAAAGTTAATTTGATTATCAAAATGTGGAAACATCCGTCACGATACCAACTAGAACTTACGTTCGCTGCAGAAGCAGATATCGCCGATTGGGCAAAATGAATTGTTGAAATATCAGCTATATGCGCTTGTTGCAAAGAAATGCATAGCAATATGACATTTGGAGTCCAATACGTTTGATGATCACATAACTGCTACCATTCGCAAAGAATAGCGCATCGCAAATCCAGACACTGGCATATTTTCGAAATCTTACGAGTCAGTCTTTCGGAGATCGTATAGTAATGGAGGTCAGACGCAAGGCGCAGAATGAATACCGTGTTAACATTTAATCGGGCATTACATATATCTTTTTAATAGCCAATCCATCTAGCATGTACATTTGCTAATGGATATTAGTCTGAGTGTAAATTACATGCTCTTCTAGTGAAGATCACAGTAGAGAGGCTCATGCCAGAGTGTTTTTCGGGGTGAAGCAGATGGGTTGTGTTTTTGTGAATCATTCTTCAGGGTTTTGCAATAATGGTGCCCCTATTGCATCGAACTGAACAATCGTGAAGAGAAAAATATGTAGCGAAAGGATGATTCTACTTCTTTGATGTTTTGATCAGATGAAACACAAAACATGTTCTCAAACAGTCTTCGTGTACGTGTTATTGATATCTTTATCGAACCCTGATAACGGCAAACGACATTTTCGATTAATGAAAATTTGACATTATTCATGTATATTAATATCGAATATGTTGATGCAATGAAAAGGCTACGCCGTAAGGTGGAATTATATGTGAAATGGAGTTCCCCTCACATTCGCACACGCACTGGTTTAGAAAACTCGAAACAAGCAAAAACAAAAAGAATCGTATATACATATGTGGGGAGAAATTCACTGTTTGAAATTCAATATGCTAAATATACACGAGCTTTTGCACGTATGCTGTCAAGTATTAAGTTTCGATTGCACGATTTAATCCGATCATTTTCAACCCGCGAATCATTACAATTTCCGATCATGGATTTTAGTTGATTCCATCATCGACTAGGCACCAGAGCAAAAGCTTGAGCGAAATCCAGACTGATTAAACGTCCGACCATAAGCTTAACGAGTGTAACTCCCGTGAAATGGAAAAGGGGATGATAAAAGGATAGAAGAAGTAGACTAATCCCTTTTTTCGTTTCTGGTCTACGTTCACGATAAAAACGATGATCACAATGATCACGATCATCGTCGGAACGTGGATTACGAGGACTGATATCCTTTCGGTTTGATGCATTCGCGCGATACGCGAGGGTCCATCGCACGATGGCAGCAGGCAGTGAGCAATAAGGTCGAACCAGTCAAAAGTGGTTCTTTGATAAGTAGAAGCAATTTGAACGACCGCTAATCAAAAGATTTGTCTCAATGCCTAGTCACTGCCCGCCGTGGCCGCAGAGACACGCTGAGGTTTTATTATCTTATGGTCAAACGGTGCGGCACAGCACGGCGCGGCGGCTCGGCAGCAACTAGAACGACAATTTCATATTTACGACTCTAATGAACTATTTGTTATACTGTATAATATCGCATGATATATCAGATTTCATTATCTGATGAATCAGATTCATTCAATTATAATGACAATATACATACCTATACATGTGTAGCACGGAGTTTCTTACATCGTATTTGATTTCAAACCAAAGTTACACAGCAAAGTTTAGCCAATTCGAACGATGTTCAAAATATGAGCCTGAGTCATTGAAAAATTCGTAATGGAGTTGATTCTTGGTTTCAAAATATCCGCTTGATATTATAAAACCGAAAATCTTATAAGGAACAAAATGCCGCTGGACTATTATCACAACCTGCACCTGATGAGAATTTTCTTCTTCAAAGTTTGGGCTAAGTTCCGTAAATCCTTTCAAGACTGCTGCAGAAGAAGGGATTTCGCTTCGTACTCATAGTCCGGGTTCTTAAAGCTGTTTAATTTTGGTAATGGGCATAATAAGACTCTTTATATATACCCAGATAAATATAGCTATATGGTTGCAGGGTGGTTCTTGGTTGAAATTTTCTTCCTTTTAAATTCAAAGTACCTACCTTATGTGATAAACATATTACGATTTTCTCTCTCGTGGCTAAATTAAATTGGAATCTATATCGTCTCTGAAAATTTATCTCTTTTTTTTTTTTTTTCTTCTGTTTTTCCAGAGAAATTTAGTAGTCTCATCGACCATCGTCATATAGACTCGTGATACATGGGCTATGTGGTCCCTTAATGCGATATGAAAGAGGTGCAAAACCCGGGGCTAAAGTCTATTTGCAAATCTTCAAAGTACAAACAGCCTGGTGCCACTGTAACAGCTAGAGTTGCGATAATATCGCGATAGTGTATACTACAGGTATATCTATACTGTATCTGGGGGTCTAGGTATAGAAAATATATAGAACTGATTCTGGAGAACTTCACGTCAATTTTAGTTCCGCAATATATGTATAGTATGTAGCAGAGATCGTAGCTGGTATACGTCTCTTTAACTAGATTCTGTGAGGCTTATATAGAGTCAAAACGATATACATATACAATATATACAGACACCTCTAACATAAGAGCAAATAAAATCTAATGAACGAATGAATTATACCTGTATGCAGTATATCCAGAATATTATTTATAACATAAAACGACGTTTCAAAAGCGTCCAAACAACCACTGTGCGACGTATATACTGCCGATTCGCGGCTTGATATGTTACGTGTTTGCTTTACTCTGATATACACTTACTTTAATCCTTAGTAAGCTTTATCTACTATGTACGATAGTATCAGGATAAAATCTGTTTAAAACGCTGGTTATTTGTCAAGTATCGAATCGTCCGATGCAGTAGGTGTTATAGAACCTGTCTGTGTACCCATCACTCACTCGCAATCATTAGACAAATGTGAAAATTAATACATTACGTATAGTTCTGATTCCAAGCAAGAATTCTATCCACAGGTTATACATATATGCGATAATTGGTACATATATTATATAATTCGATTGAAACCTTTCGTATTTTTCGATTTCTTTTTTATTCTATGTACCTATACCTCCTCCTACCCATGTGATACATGATCGCGTCAATTATTACATGACGTTTAGTGTGTTTGTACCAATTATGAAGGAACGAAGTGAAAAAATAATAAATAAATGAAAAAAATCAGTCGCCAGAGGAGATATAAGCTTTGCAGATAACAAAACCAAAACATACACCAATGTCCGGCGATTTATATAAAACACATGTCTTAGATCGATATGTATACGTAGTAAATATATATAAATGATCGATTCCACGCGGAGCGGACCAAAAAAAGACCTCGATGTCACGGATTTTTCTCATTTTTGCATGACCCTGAGTACCCTCAGAATTAGCATTTTTTTTATGTATATACGACATATGTAGCTTTTGTCACCTATGGTGTACGAGCTGTTCAGGTTTTCGATTTCTTACGCTCCTTGATGTCTTTGGAGGCAAATATCTCAGAAACGGTATGTCGAATGGAAAAAGTAATAGGGTAGAGATTCGTAGTATTCTTTACCCTCTTTAACCTCGCTCCATGATCTTGCCCGTGGCTATCGAAAAACGTGTAGAAAAATCATTTTCCAATGCAAAACTCTATTTTTATCCATTTCTGTCATTTTTAGAATTTTTTTTCGTATTTTTTTCGAAAAGCTCGGGAAATTTTCCATCGAATCACGTTTGTTTCGGAATGGGACACGGCTGCGTTTTGGAGCTACAATTTTTGTCCGAAGGCGAAATGAACGACTCGTACGTCCGCTTGCATTGCCGCGTTATATTATTGTATGCGTTTTGTAATTGGCTCATATGAGAGTGTATGGCTGCTCAATTATTGTTTGTTACAATATTTGTTGTATTGAATTTAACTTTTCGCCTTCGGACAAAAATTGTAGCTCCCAAACGCAGCCGTCTCCCATTCTGAAACAAACGTGATTCGATGGGAATTTTCCCCGAGCTTTTCGAAAAAAAAAAAAAAAAATACGAGAAAAATGCTAAAAATGACAAAAGTGGATAAAAATAGTGTTTTGCATTGGAAAATGAATTTTCGACATGTTTTTCAATAGTCACGGGCAAGATCATGGAGTGAGGTGAAAGAGGTTGAAGAACACTACGAATCACTACCCTATTACTTTTTCCATTCGACATACCGTTTCTAAGATATTTGCCTCCAAAGACATCAAGGAGCGTAAGAAATCGAAAACTTGAACTGCTCGTACACCATAAGTATAACAAAAGCTACGTGTGTCGTATATACATAAAAAAATACTAATTCTGAGGGCACTAAAAGTCATGCAAAAATGAGAAAAATCCGTGACAACGAGGTCTTTTTTTGATCCCCTCCACGTGGAATCCATCATATAGTATATATATATATGACGTATTATGAGCTGTAAAACATTTGGTTAGAGCGTATATGAGTTAGTCTTATGTATTTGTATATACCTATATAAAGTATAGTCGACGTCATAAATAGGAAAGGATATTTAACGTTCTCGCAAAGGTCATAGAGTCGATGAAAATTAGAGTCTCGTTGTCAAAACTAAAATCTTCTAAATAATGATATTCGAGTATATGGAATACTGCGCTTTGTTCGATGATAAACTTTGGTCACGATATTATCGTGATTTGACGTGATATATGAATTAGACTGACGCATATTGTGTACAAAGGGTTTGATGTCTTCATTTTGAAGCTATTAAATCTCGGTCAGTAATCGTAAAAATTGAAATGATAGGTAGCTGCGGCTGACTGACTACTTTATACCGACGAGAGTACGCGCGCTACCGTACTATAACTCTGTATATTATAGTTATGATAGATGATGTATAGTGGCGGCCTTCGCGTCGTTGCGACTTGCAACTTGCGACTTGCGACTTGCGACTTGCGACTTGCGACTTGCGACTTCGGAGTTGCGTTTCCGTTTGCCTTTGCCTTTGCCTTTGCCTGTGGCTTTGAGTTGCGCGCGAGTTTAATTATTCCATCAAACAAAACTGTGATATAGTATTTATATAAGATACTAGAAGAAGATAAGGCGCGAAATACATGTTATCAAATGAAATGAAATGAAATAAAATCAAATCAAATTAAATGGAATGAAAAGAAAGTAAAGAAAAAATATATAAGAGAAGTTTGTATGTTATAATCTTGTATAAAAAATAAAAAAATTAAAATGAATAAAGAAAAATACTCACCAATCGACGTTTCAAGCACAGAACAAAGAGTAGAGAGGCGGAGATATCGGCTAGTATAGTAGATATATATGTGTATATATATATGTATTAAATACACTTTAGTCCACCAAAACCGTGTCGAGACACAAACTTTTATTTATTTATTTATTTATTTATTTATTTATTTATTTACATTCTATTTTATTTTCTATTTTTTTGTATTCTACTTTTCTCCTTTCGGAACGATTACACGTTCTTCGTTTCGTTACCCGGTGAATATGTACTATACCATATAGTGATGAGAAAAGAAAAGAGAAGTAAAGTAAAGTAAAGTAAAGAAAAGGAAAGAAAAAGGGATGTAGAACTGATAACACCACAGAGAGCGATCAACGCTTACTATTCAAGAGTTTCAAGATTTTACTCTATACATACATACATATTCTTACCGCGCAAAGATTTTTTGAAAAATCTCTCGTAGACCGTTTCTCTATTTTCTTTTTCCTTTTTATTATTCTCGACAATAATTGTCAATAATATTTACATACGTATATGTATAATTATTTTCTTCATTTACTTATTGTATTATATTATATTATGTTATTGTTAATATATCGCATTATACAAATATCATAATCCGCGAAGTTTACAATTCTTTATTGATCATTAATTTTCATTTAATTTTTATTTTTTGTTCGCATCGTATAATCAACTGTACACATCTTGATCGTTGACAGTAGACGCGCTTGTCAGTATACTGTTTTCAAATGGCTTATCAATCGTTTGTTAACGTATACTCATATATTCCTGTATATATGTATAATGATAATTTTTCTTTGTTTTATATAGTTTTTATTTTTTTTTTTATTCAATTTTTTTATTTTCCGTTCTAACTTTTTCGAAATTATTATTATTATTATTCTTTTTTTCAAATATATAGATAGGGATACTATGTTATAGTTGCGATTTTATTCAGCTTGTTATAACGTCGTCGAAATTTTAAACATCCACTGACTCCACCGACCGCAAGTATAGTATAAGTCAAAGTAGCCGAAACCGCCGCGGCCTATCAAATAATAATATTCAGAGGCATTCGAGCAAACACAAACGTGATAGCACGCCGCATGCTTGTTTAGAATATACTGAATATATTTTGACCCGAAGCGGCGCCGGTGCTTCACCTCGGCCAAGATCGGCTACCCTCGGGATCTGTCCCAGGGTCGGTGCGACGCGTTCGACTCGCGGGGGGCGAGGCGCGAGCTGTTTGAGGGGAGGCGGAGAGATACGATTCGACAGCGGAGAGGGACGAGTCTGCCGCCAAAATTCACCTTTTTTTTTTTAATCAATTCTATTTCTTACATTACTCAATCATCATCGCAATTGGTGGGATCTTGCACATATTCTACTTTTATTTGAACTCAGATAATACTTTGCGATCAACTAATCGCCTTTAGCTGCAGTCAGTCGTAACTTGCAATCTCAATGCTTGACACATCGTTTAACTTGATGATAAATTTTCATTCATATGCTGTTCGGTTTTTGGAAAACTAGGCGGGATCCGATTTCCCAGATATTCATCGTCGGTACATAAACCTTCACTGCAAAATTCTAAGACCTTGCGATTCGAGTCAAGTGTGCTGATCTACCTATAACTGCAGCTGCATAACCGACGATGAGTGGCTTAGGTTGAATTCTCGTTGATATTTCCCGCGGTTCGGATCGAGTCAGGATTAATTTCTCGATCCAAATGAGAGTTAGAGAAAGATAGAGAGGGATCGAGCGAGAGAACAATGAGGGATAAAAGTCGAGTCGGGGCTTCGGTCTCTCGCAAACCCTCGCCTTCGTTCAACGCCTATAATACAAGATACGTGTCCGCACACACATACCGCGATAGGCTATACAGTGATCGTTGCGGTTCCGGTGAAAACCCACTGGACAACTACTACGGTCTATACTCTATGGCACATACGTACTGGTGCAGCAGCATCACCTGATGCCAGCGATCAAGACTGCGTAGTGAATTAGTAAACACGTATAACCCGGAGTGCAGGCCCCACGTTTGAGGACCACGAGGTTTTAAACACTTGTCTGACCAACTGCAGACTTGGCCATGATGCTGGAGGCAGGGTCCTGCAGCCCGCTGCACTAATCCTGCACCATACAAGAAAACTCGAACCCTAAAACATCCAACAAGTGTAATATACGTATACAATCCTCTATATCTATGTGTCTAATGCATCGACACACGTGTGCTGCACGCACTTCTGTCAAATGGACCGCGTCTGACGGCTCCTTTCCGAGAGCTGAACATGACGTCGTCTACTGTCCGTTCAAAAAACATCCTGTAACGTTCTCATCGGTGATTCGATCTCAACGTGGCTTTGCGGTTCTCCATATCGACGGCCCTGCGAGTTTTGCATTTTTAGACGCTGTGTATGTTAAAGGGACCTAATACTACGTACATTTATGTAATGTATACGCGACACTGGATTCGATAGTGTTTCAGCGAATATTTCGCCTCTACCAAAGATCATTTCTGTATTCCATTCCCTGAATTATATCCACCGATATCATGTCCACGATGTAGGGATACAGGTATAGTAGGCGGCTACAGTATGTTAGAGGTGGGTATATAACCTGTGCAGAAAACAATCGAGTAACAGGTGCAGCGGCGCAGCGCCGCAGCGATGAAGAGAGACGAGGGGGGATTTCATCCAGCCACAACAGCTTATACGTGATAGCGAAGCTTCGGATAATGCGCTTGATACGCATTATGCAAATTGAGGTTATCGATTGGAGCGACTATTCCCGGGTAGACTTGTTGACCGTTTTTCTACTCCCACCTTTATCGCCTTTATGTCAATCGCGTCGAATTGGCCTCATGGCGAAACGGCGGAGACTGAAAAACCTCGGATCATGTAGATAACTTTCAAAACTTTGCTAAGTACGAGACCCTATCGAGGCACGGTCCAGTGGGAAGGATTAGTCTCCGAATTTAAATCTGTGAATATCACTGATTGCAGAGGATCCCACTGATTGAATTAATAGTATACTTGTAACTGCGGACCGGCGAATATTCAGTGATTCGAATTCAGAGAGCAAAATGACTCCGTGTCAGTTTCTATAACGACATTTGCTTACAATTTTAGCAAAATTTGTGTGGGACCGCTGATAAGCCAAGGAACTTTGAACTGGTGAACTATTCACCAATATAACTTCCGGTGATTAGTAGTTAGCTGGACGTGAACCAGTTTTCTCGGTTTTAGACACCATTAATCATCTTCATATACTTTCAAGAAACTGAGAATTTCCCAAAGGGCACATTAATTGGCAACGTCCATTAGAGCTTCCACAAATCAGGGGCTGGCTGATTTAGTCGTTGACGTGACTATCTGCAGGCAAAAAGTATCATTGTCCGGCGAACGACTGCCCCGACACTGACCAGGATCTCACAATCAGACGATGAATCTTATGCGCTGCTGCAGCGATGTGTTTTAGAAATATTGCCAAGTAATTTCTGTCGCAAAGCCAAAACAGTTAATTTCTAATACAAGTTAGACGCCTGGTAGCGGCAGTTACTCGAGTAGCTGACAAAAGTCGTAAATCAGATGTTTTTTACAGCCCGATAAAATGATGAAGTGATAATGCACTCAAGGACTTCATCGAAAGTGGATAATTACTACATCTTCTCACAGAGAATCTCCAATACTCTGCAATTTCGTTCGTTCACATACACGTCCGCGTGGGATAAACTGTTCCAAACAGATCAACAGGAGAGGATAAAGGCGAACCTGACTAAAAATCAAGCAAATCGGGATCAAGAAAATTGCTGCAAAGTTCTATCTTATCGAACAAGTAGACGACGTAGTAGTCCGACGCAACGATGCTGCAACAGAAGTTCCATCGGTCAAAAAGAAATCTTTCTTATGCGCTTTCATACGAGCAATTAATGAAGACTACCTAATTATCAAATGTTCTTACAGATTTTAATAAAAGCTAGTGAACCACGAAGTCTGTACAGTAGCCAAAAGTATTGCAGATCTTGTCACAGTGATACACGTGTAATTAGATTCATCGACTTAAGACTTGAGCGATCAAAGCGCGGTTGGCTTGACCAGGGCATTGATCCCTATCGTGTGTCGTAGAAAAAGAAGTGCATTGTTCAATTTTGCAGGTAGCGCAAGACGGTGATGAATAAACGATAATTATATACACACATGTGTCTATATTGTATGCATCCATAGATGCATATACCTATTATACCTATATGTAATGTGTATATAGAGATGTTTACATACACCTTTGTGGGTATAATAACGGGCACCCATTGGACCACGTCGTAAAACATCTTCGTCGCCTTCGAACGGCTCCTAGGCTCTTGTCATTGATCTTAATCGCAAGTTATTTTGCAGAACCACGCGCGGAATGCAGACTGCCTTGCCGGCTGCTCGTTGAAAACCGGTGTCAGGCCGGTAGGTAATCAGGCCGGAGGTGAAGTACCTCAGTGGCCACTCAGAGTAATTATTAACTGGTGCCTTAATGTCGGGTCGGCGAGCTGCCGCTTACCTTGCCTCACCTCACCTCACCTCACCTTTCCTTTCCTTACCTTACCTTGCCTTGCCTTGCCTTACCTTACCTTACCTTACCTTACAGAGATCAGCAATTTCATATATTAACAACATTAAATTTTCTAAGAGGGTACAAAACTTTCCCAACACGCAATTAACACACTGTGAAATTTGTATCAAGGCCCTAAAGATTTCACAACAACGGGAATCTCTGAAATCAGCAGTTAAGACATGAGGAATGTGTTTTCGAACCATTCCATGCGATCGGTCCTCAATGACCACTATGATACGTTTGCCAGTGAGAGGTCGGGGTAAAAAATTTGATGTTTGCTTGAGTATGGATATCCAGGAAAGACTTATACGAATGTTAAGTTTTTGAATCAGTTGGAAACGATTTATTCATTGGCATATTAGTTTAAAAAATAGGTAATCATTCGCCGTATTGATGTGGGAGATGGATAGGCAACATAAGCCGCGTGTGGAAGCTAAAATGACCACAGTTAGTACTGCAGTGATCTTTTGGTCTGCATATCTTCAAGAATCGTCCTCATTTCCTCATCTTCCAAACGTCCTTCGAGGCTTGGGATCAATGCTTTGGCCTCCTCGGGTGTTTCTGGGCATAAGTTTGCTAACGAAGCCAACTCAAATTTGTGCAGCTTCTTCTGCATCAGCAAACTAACAAACACAATATATCCTCGTCTCAGAATTGAATAGTGCTAAAAGCATGGGAAGATCGGCTTTGCATAGAAATTCAATACATACTTTCTAACTGCAGCGATAGTCTCTTTATTTTTGAACTTGCGAAACCGATTCGTATACGTTAAACTCTTCATAAAAACCTCCGAGAACTCTTGCTCCTCTTCAGCAGATTCGTTCTGTGCTTTTCTGTGTTCCAGTAGCATGTAAACCTCGGATATCAGCAGCGTCTCGGCACTCTCAAATTCTGCCAAACAATATCATAATATTGTAGTAATTGCGATGAATAAAAGACGTTCTTAGATTCTTCCCGTTACTCAAGCTATGGTATATACAGAGGCAATAAGAAGTTGGATAGTTATTGGGTATACAAGAATGGCTGTTTCTTTCCCAAGTTTGATCTATTGAATGATTATATTCGATTAGGGCCTCTGATAGAGAATATCATTTGGAATTTTCATTAGATTAATGAAATGACTCTTGATCATAATAAAGAATCAGTTTATTAGGTCAAGCTCCAATTGCAGGAAGGCTTATTGTACCCGCCTTTGGTCTAATTCCCCAAGACTGTATGGCTTGTACGATATGTGCCTTTTATCTTCACTCCGTGGAAAATTTGGCGACACGAAGATCGCCACACAAAGTAAACTGAATGAATATAGATTGTCTATCGTATATCGGACTTGATGGAAGCATTCGAAATTTCGTGAGTGATTGGTATTTGATGCAACGTAGGTACTGTAGAAAAAAAAAATTCAATCGCTCTGATATTTTTAACTGAAATTACAGCATTTCGACAATTCAAACGATATGTTCGAAATTCGAGCATGGATTTGAAATAATTCGCTACAGTGAATTGTTAATTTTCAAAATTTCCATTCGGTAACAGAAGATCGAAAATTTTAAAAGGAACAAAATACCGCTGAACTCAAGTCGATTCGTCAAAACGTTCAGAAATTACGGCCGAATCGAATAACGTGTTTACAACGTCATATTGAATATTAATTTTTTGATGGAAAAATACGCTAGTCAATTAATGCATCAAAATAATAACATTTTTTGTGGAAAATAATAGCAAAAAAAAACTTCCTGTATGATAGAAAGGAAATGATGTTGTATTCATTTTTCATCAATAGCGTGTTCAATTTGTGATATAAAGTACTAATTTTATTGGAAAGATCGTAGTTTTTTCCTTAAATTTCGTCAATCGCCTCATCAGTTTATACTTCACCAACGAATCGAGATTCTGCGTATAGCACAGGGGCATGATTTACGTTCGCGACACGGAGTTCAGAGTCATGAATAAAATCGAACAGTATGATGATAACAAAGATCAATTTCAAGGAAGAAGCCACGATCTTACGAATAATTGAATTGGCATAGGAATTTTTGGAAGTGGGAGATGGTTCAAAGTGATAACATTTTTGCAAAAACGGTAGAAATGTATTTTTTCACAAGACAAATGACATAAACTTGAGAAGAAATCAGTTGTCACATATAGTATAATAAATAAAAACGTTATCATATTTCAGCAGGTGGGAATAATCGCGCAGTCAGTCAATCGCCAAATAGATTACCACGATGTCTAATATCACAATGACGTTGTAAGCTTGATTGTATTATTTACATATCTGGCTTTACACTTGACCTAGAGTGTACACTGATAACTCACTGAGCTGGTTTGTTGATGTATCCCTCCTCGGCTAAAAAATCGTATATTTTCCTAGTCTTGTTGACATCAATCTTCAATAGAACTCTGGCTTGTGCTAGTCTCAAGCTTCCACACTTTTTATTCTCTGTTATCAACAAGTTCTTAAAGTCAAAGTAACTCTCTGGTATGACTCTGGCATTAGAACAAAGATCTCGTTCAGCAGGAGTGAGTCTATCATATCCAGGAAGTCCTTGAATGACCAGAGGAGGCGGTGCCTTTCTCTGAGACACATTTGGGACTACGTGAGATGGAGCTTTCAAAATACACCCAGGCAATATGCTCTGCCAACAGTACTCTGTGTTACTCATATATTGTTTTCTCTCCTTATCATTTTCCATCCGCAATTTAGCCAGCGTTTTAAACGTTGGTACAGAGTGAAATTTCCTGAGACCATTCTGACGGAATTGAAACAATCTCTCCATGTAATTTCTGAGTTCCCCGGCATGGTGTAGACCCTCAATAATATAATCAAACTCCATGCCACCAACTAGCTGCACAAAAGTCAACAATCTCTCTATCAAAGGTCTGGTTAGGGTCGACTCGTGCCTTTGGAGCCACAACATGGTTCTCCTGAATGAAATGAGGCCATGATTTCTTATGATCCTTCTCCTTCTCTGCCTCTCTTTAAGTCTATGATTATACGCATGAACTATAGCGACTTGGAGGTCTCTTCCGAGGTCGTGATGCTCGTCGTCAGGAGAGAACTCGTCAAATTTTAAATCCGACACTAGTAATTCTGCGTGGTTATCAAAGTTAACTTCAAAATCAGACCTCGCCGCGTTGTACCCTGCCAATAACTTATAGTTTAAAGTATTGCTAGCGAATCTCGGAGGGTCCTCCAAGTCCTGCAACTTATAAAGGTAAGGAACTACTTCAGATCCGAACAAACTAGCCTCCGTTTCTTTGATCTTAATTAAACCGGGGAGGTTTTGATTATCTATATAGTTATGGAGGTAATGTTTCTTGCATTCCTCAGCCGACTTGCTTTGCAATCTCCTGGATATGTCCACCCAGTTACCAAACCCACATTCTTGGAGGACATCCAAGAGTTCGAGTTCTTGTCTAGCGGACCAATCGGATCCGCATATCACTGGGAATTCGTTTTTTATTATTATGTAGTTGTGGTTGTTTTTATGATCGCCGATTTCGGCGCCGTTAGAAAAACAATTCGGACAAATTTCCATGTCCGAACATTCCGCGCACCTTATATAAGGCTCCGACAAGGTAGACTTACACACCCGACAGGCAGGGTCTGAAGTAACGATTTCTTCCTTCACGACTGATACCTCGAGCTCGACGTCGGCTTCCGACTCTTTTGAGAGACTCGACGGACAGTCTGAAAGCAAGAAAATCGTTACTTCGTATGTGTTTTGTCGGTTCGGTTGACGCTGTTTTAAACCGGAGATTTATACCGGAAATTTTGTAGGTTATGTAGCCTCGCTATCGAGACCGAGAACATTGTAACAAGTATTAGGATAAAGTCGATTCGATCACCTTTTGGAAACTGAAGGTCTGCCGCGTCCTCCTCCGTCATGTCGGTTATGTTTGGATTATTTGCCATTTCTTTCTTCAATTAACAATCAATGATTAGTAAGATTAATGACAGCGCTGCTCTTGTTATGTTGTTATGGAAGAACACAAACTGACTGTACTAGCGACTGATTCACTGGTTGATACAGGAGGGGGTCGACAGAGAGCAGCACTCAGTTACCACAGAGATGTTTTTTCTTCGGTTGGAACGTGGCGCCATCTATTATGTTGCGGTATGACTCGCTAAAGGGGGGGGAGTCCGATGATTTACCGTCGGAATATAGCTTCGCAAGATAACTGAACTGGCTGATGGAAGGAATAGGAACCCTACAAACTGACAAATACCAGACAAGTCATACAGTTCGTCAAAACTCCTTCAAATCAAACATCGAGGAGATTGTTGTAATTATAGGGCACACCAATCATATTCGATGAATTTAGTTTATTCATACGAAATTTTTGTTTAAACATTGCGGAATACTGATCTTATCACTGTGTGTTATTGGTTTGCTCCAAAATCGCATGATTTGACAATATTGCCTCCTCATTCCAAGAAGTATTGATGAACGATGCGAGAGCCTTGTACCCTGCGGCAATTACCATTCTGTCCAGCATAATTCGATATTTTCTATTTCAGCGTTGATAAGAGATAAAGTTGAAATTTTTGTGAGCTTCGTCGAGTGACATCTGCAATATCATCAATTTAAACAAATAATTGTTCCAATTATCTGCATTAGGAGCGTCTCAAACGAGTTTTTTTAATCCAGTTCCAAAGATTTCGGATCAAGTAGTTGATTCTTGTCGTTATTGAATTCGCTCATTATAATTCTTTTAGATTTAGAAATCTTATAAGAGAGCTAATTGACTAATTCGTTTTCATCAATATTGATTTTTACTGGACATTGAAAAGAAAATATATCTACACGATTGCTGACAATGATCAGTTTAATTAATAGAGTAAAAAAAAGAACCGTATGATCGAACCTTGACCAAAATGCATCAGCTAAATCCAACATTCCGTGGGAGTCGATGTAGCTATAGATTTGACACGCATATTTACATACCGCTGAGATGTAGAAGGGTCTAAATAATGTATACATCATAAAACGGCATAAGGTCACGGATCTAATGGAATATTCAATATACAAAATGATTTGGTGCCAGTGAATAATTGATGTGCAGTCATATGTGACACGCATTAACATATATTCTGATTCGTTGACAAAAGTTATTGCTACATGAAAAAGTTGCAACGAAAATCGATTGTTCCTTTTAATTGCTGCAGGTATACAATACCTTCGGCATTATTTGTTTGATTTACAAAAAAAATAATGAAACCTGACATTTTTACAAATAATGTTCGGTATAAATTAGAATAAAGGATGAAGACCGTGTCTCGATCTTTACGAATGCGTCGTTCGTATGTTAATGTGTCTTAGACGTCCTACAACCACACTAAACTACGTGCCTCGGAATTTTAGACTATGATTGCGTTAAGGAAACATCGCGCAAGTCTTTGTGCTTGCCTCGAAGTATACGATGAACATAATAGCTGCGAGGATAAAATCAAGTGGCAGGACTGAATCCCAATGGTAATACATTTGAGTATTATTTGTAAACAAGAGGAAAAAATAATACTGTAATTATTCATTTATGCTTCTGCTCAAGTTCACATGAATATCTCGGACGTGTCTCGATTCACCCATTTATTCTTTTTACACGAGGTTACTGAGATTGATGACACTCCGTTTCTATTGTCTTACCTGTCGGCATCAGCTTGTTTTTATGTACGGCGAGATTTTCTGAATAAGATTGAATCGGAATCGACTAAGCATATGGACCGACGCCCTCGGAGATGAACAATTGGAAGTCGTTCACCAACCAGCCCAACCAGATTCAGCCTAGTAAACTCATTGTGAACCCCTGTATCCATAAATATCATTATTGATCAAAACTGCGGATACGAGAGAAATAAAATAAAGAGAGAGGTATAAGAAAAAATTCGTCTTCTTTCCACCTCTCAAAATCTAAACTCGATGTGAACAGTTAGTTGTTCACGTCGTGACTAGTAGACAAACCTATAGTCATTTTGCATATTGGTATATGTAAATGAGAAAAGAGGCGTCATATTCTAATACGACCGAATAATTTTTGCAATATCTAAGGCGAAGTGCATAAAATCTGAAATAATTTAGAATTATGTTTCAAAATACACATCTGTACCTGTGTAACAGTGTATTCCCCTATTTCGTATGCGACAACGCGACGTGTGGTAGTAATGCGGCGAAATAGCAAAATGGAGATAGAATATGGATCAAATCGAAACAGTTATTTTTGAATGGAGAATCCTGGGGGGGGAAATCAAATAAAAGTTGGTGAGAAAAGAATTCAGTAAGTGTAACGACCGAAGGCTAGACACCGGTTCTTCTCATTCGCGAGACGAGCGCGACAACGACTTGTTGAACTCTCCGGCACATGCGGTGTCCCCTCCATGCATTTCTTGCAGATGATTATGAGATATTGTTTAATTCGTATATAAATGAATTTGACGATGTCCTGATATTCATGCCGGTTTTTTAATCGATCGACAAAAAATCTCATGAGACTGCCGAATTGATTGAATCTTGCTAAAATTTTATTCTTTGTTTTGTCACAACCGGAAGACAAGTATATAGAAGAAGACTTCGCGTGGCTTTAGACGGTCGCACAGGTTTAGATATGGTCAGCAAACGATGGAAGATAAAATAGAAATGAAACGGCTTGATTTACGTATCGGCATTCCGTGGAATTTCAGACCGCCCCATCACGCTTTTGAATAGTCAATTATTTTGAATTTATTCCAACGATCGTTATTCTGCCATTCCGCATGGAATTATTATTTTATTTTTTTTTTTTTTTCAACGAAATGAATATCGTATGTTGATAAGTAGTTCCCAATTTTGATTCGAATCAAGTTCAACCCAGTAGACGAAATGGATTGATGAACCCTATTTCCTAAAATTCTAGATTGAAAAATAAATGAAAAAGAATTCAAGTTGACATGAATCCCTTTTTTTTTTTATCTTTTTCGATCCGGAATCTTCGAAACTGGCTTTCACGAAGACAATTTCGAATACTGAGAGCAAAAAAGATGAAAAACTATTTGATTTTGAAAATATTATTGGGGTTTCTTTCAACAATTTGATCTATTTTCGTTTACTTCGCTTACTTATACGCGACTACACATACATGTCGGTATATATTTACGTGATTTATCGCCGCCTGCAGGGATACGCTGTTCCCAATTTCCGGAACGAGAATTATGATCCGCGGATCGTGTGAGTTGATTCCAAAAAAATATAGAGGACATAAATCGAAACCGTATACGAAATGAATTCGGATCAGACTTTAAATCGAAGTTTAAGGGGTTGCATGCACCTTAGATAAGGAGATTTTTGGAGGATGTAGCTCCAATCAGTTTTATCATACGAGGTTCGCTAGTCTTTCGAAGCATAATCAAGTAAAAGTCACGAATCGTGAGTTATCGGGTCTCAGAATTAGATGCAATCAAAGAAAAGGCATTCGATGCAACGACTTGGATCAACCGCTGTATCGATTCTACATATCTAGGTCTCTGATGGTTCATGTGCAGAAAACAATCCTCCATCCGATGAACAGCCAACTTTTGGATGCGTTGATTTGTTTTCTAGAAAATTGATAATCGGTAAGAGAAAAGTTCGTAAACTTGAAAATTTGGCAGTAAAGAATTGATTATTTGAGTCACGTATGCAGTATCAAGAAGTATTCTGTTTACGTGACAAAGCTTCACTTTCTTACGGGGGGACTCCAGTAAAATTTTGATAAAACCGATTTCTTCGTTTCTAAAATCACCGAAAAAAATCTGATCGAAAATTCCCACCAACGAGATCTACGTCATGATCTGTGTATTGAACAAAAATTTCAATCCTCTGAGATGGAAGTGTCTGTGCAATTTTGCGGAATTTTCGGTATCAGTGCGCAGGAAATCTGCTGAGAAAGGCTCCTACTGCGTATACACTTTTTTTTTCAACACACATACTACACAACCTAAATCTTGTTAGAGGAAATTTTCGATTTGATGTTTTTTTTGTAATTTAAAAAACGAAAAAACGATAGCCCCAAATATCTGGAATCGAATTAAAGTCGTTGATCGAAATCCTTGCATTTTTCCGTCAAAATATCGTCTGCGTAATACAATTATTTCTGCTTTATTTTTTCGACGAAGAGCCGACTTCTCCCTTCAAATTGCGGAGGATTGGTACCGGGATATCTTTCGCCACTTCCAAAATGTAGAGCCAAAGGTAAAAATGCCTGTATCCGTTTTTCGGTGAACCTACGGGCGCAGGTAGGTAGGTAGGTATACAGACATAATACATGTTTGCATATTTGGGTGTGAAAATCATATATCGCAGGTGTGGCAGTCGAGAAATGATCACATTACACTGTCATACTATCATTCATCATACTGCTATCGCCTAATTCCTCTAATGCGCCTGCACCCTTTTCTTTTCATGAGGACGATACTTCATTCGATAAAAAAATGTTAGAAACTTTGGAGAAAATCTGGAACCGATTTCCAACCGCGATCTTGAGATAAGTTTCAGTCATTTTCAAATTCGTTGCGATTTCACCGATGCAAACTCCAATATCAAGTGGCAGATAATTGTTGAACCTGTCCTAAAATCTTATCTGCAGAGAAAAAATCTTATCAAAGTTCGAAATCGGCTACTGTAAATTGCTTTTTCGAATTAATTTTGTGTTTTTATTTGAAGATAAGTCTGACACTCAAAAACCGGGCTGCATATACTTCAGAATCAGACTTGTCTCTACGAATTATAGATCTAAGATCGTTTTTTCGAATATATTTTATTAAAAACTTGTTTTCCGGGACTTTTCGACGTGTTTTATGGTTGTGGTACCGTAAGCACGTGGTTGGAAGCTGTGATCCGTAATGTTCAGAACTGTCCTCAAAGTTAGAACCCTTTATGAAATTAGAAACAAAATGAAACATCCGTTCGGAGGTAAAATGAATTAAGAGCCTTTTTCTTTCCAGCAATTTCGAAAAATATCGTTCGACTATAATTCACTCTCTATATTATATGAGAATGGAGTCCATGGTAATGTCTCTCGACACATATGTGCATTTGCAAATATACCTAATCTGGGATATTGTGTCAAACGTGTTTTGGTTATAACTTTTGAGCTAAGGCTTTTCAGCGCTTGATGTACGGCGTCAACTTTCACCTAATGATTGACGAATTTTTCATAGGTGATAGCGTGGTCTCTAATTCGGTCATATTCGAATTTCGATGCTCCCATGGACCAGGACGTCTTGGAATATATAAAAAAAGAATCACCCTGATAGGTAAATATATACTTTCGCATTAATCGACGTGCTCATTGGGTCAACAAACTTATCTGCCATAGAATTATACGCGATGGTCTCTTTCTCGCCGTTCAATCTTGACACCGTAACCCAAAATAATACGTGACATTTATTTATTTATTTATTTATTTATTTATTTATTTTGCGAACCAGTTGAACCACTGGCGATTATCAAGGCGAATAAACGCGGCACCATTTCCTAATCCACAAATCTTCTCAACAAAAACTTCTCAAATTTTGAGGAAATATTGTTGAATGATGCTATCTCAATGGAAACTAATAATACACGAAGATAAGGTCACAAATTTTTTTCTTAACGTTGAGAGAAAAAAAGGTGACTTAAAATCGAAAAATTTTGGAATCTCAATTAAAAATTCATCGAATACCATTGTTTTGCCCCAAAATTACATCAGTGCATGATATTCCCTAAAAATTTGAAGAATTTTGGATAAACGATGCGATTCGTACCCTGCGAAGACCACTTCATCTTCGTTGGAGTTTATCTATGCAAGACAAAGTCCATAAAAATCTGAAATAATTCTGGATTATGTCTTAAGCCCCTAATAATTAACTGCGAAAAATTTGGATCTGAAGAATATTTATTTGCGGCGAACAAGCGGTTTAAAGAAAATTTCGCAATGTGTTTTTAGCCGACGAACGTAGCTAATTATTTTCAGATATGAATGAATAGACGTCGTCTTAATGCAACGTGGAAATAAAAAATGTCGTTTCATATATTTCACCGTGTACAGGTATCCCATTCCCGCCCTTGAGTTTATATTGGCCTAATATACCGTTTTCGTTAACTGTAAACGGCGCCGCTTCCTTATCGAGGCCTTTCACATTCAGGTTCTACATTCATTTTTATGTGCATCATAATTAGTCGTAAACTAAACTGCGAGACTCGTCCCGAAGTGCAGAACAGCTTTATTTTTTTATCATAAGTTTATCCATTTTTATCGCTAATCATTCCCAACGTTAATAATAATTTTACTTGACCGGACGTTAACTTGGACGTTATGTTGACCTTCAAACTTATTGTCATCAGTCGTTACCTAGCGATACCGACCATATTCGATGTAAAGATAACGTCGGGTATCGATAGAGTCGAAGCGTTGACAAAAGGCGCTAACTTGAAGTTGACCAATGCTATAAAAGATCGAGAATCGCTACCCAGAATGATTATAACCGAGAGGGAATGGTGTTTTTTCAAAATAAAAGACTTTTGGCTGTTTCAATTGATTCATGATTTGATCCCAATCATGCAAGGACCCAATGCCACGTGGGCAGTGGAAACAACTGGGTTTTCAGGTCAGAGAATTAGCGAGGAGCGCAAAAAGCAATAAGTATACTCGTTACCAATTTCTGCACTCGAAATTTAATACAGAGTAAGATTGCACAACGCAAATGGCAATCATAACGGTTGATATAAGACGATTACTGAATTGACCTGATAAATCGTTTATTTGTTATTTATTACTTTTCGAATGCGGAATCACCGAGTGATGTCTTATCATGAGACGTGAATTTTATGCACATGTAGAAGCAAGACTAAAATAGGACGGAGTAAAAACGAAAATAATGACCCCAACCGAATCACTGATCACCGATAACCTGCTCGGCCTGGATCCCCGGTGGCTAGAGACTAACGGGATAATCCGGATGATTTTTTTCAACTTATGTTTTAAACGCCGGCCACACCTATAAAACAAGCCTGCAGCAGAAGAACCTCGAGCCGGCGTCTTCACATAAAATTAACAATTTCATCAAATCCGTGATTACTTTGGCGACGAATTGACCAGACTATATGCAAATCGAAACATTCCTTCCCGATTTTCCATAATTCTGAACATTTTATCCCGATATTCGATCCTCGTCATTATTTTCGACGAAGATCAAAACAGTTTCAGCTAATCCTATGAAATGGAAGCTGATGGAACACGGACTTGAACATGAACTGTAATCAATTTACAGCAAAACGTAAAGGACCAATGTCAGCTCATGGTAGATTCGTGGTCGATTTTATGCTCTTCGATTTTACCGTTTCTTGCTCGAGGCTGCAGCCTGATGGACGCGGAAGAGATTCAGAAATGATCCTCACCAATTCCAAAACTATTTAACATGACAAATTTTCAATCGCATCAATCGTGATTTTCGGAAACTATTTATGCCCAGGAATGTGTCTACAGAAATTTTGGGGGGTACATTTTTATGCCGCATCCTGCCGGATTAACCGTTAAGTGTCTAGACGTATTAAATTCATTTTGTCATCTTATTGCGGCATGTGCTGGAATCATCTCAATACCATTTCAGTTAAATTATCTCTTCCATCCGGAGATAAAAACGCATTCAAAATTTCGCCCACGAAATTCTTTCCCAGTCGTTTTGTCTGAAGATGACTGAATAAATTGAATGTTGGATCCTGATGAGAAAAAAACTACATCTTGTGGGTCATTCTCGGCTTCTGATCTTTTGCTCAGACGCTATCTTTATTCCCAATGAAACCCCATCAGCCAGCATCAAGAAAAAACCTCTTTTTTTCGTAAATTAACGCGGCGATCCTTTTTCGGTAATTCATTCGGGTTTCTATATGAGGATGCAGATAACGTTTCACGGATTTCCAGCTGCAGTAGACAGTGCGAAATCTTTGGACGAAATCTTGTGGCCTGCACGCACGTTGAAAAAACTGCATGGTATTATGCTTCGGGACGTAAGACTTCGATGGCAATTTCAAGGAATTAATTTCCCCTTGCATTAGCGTGACCAATTTGGTGATAAATATTTTCTCAAACTCAATTACGTAATTTCCGTATATGCGCAGCCGTAATCCTGAACAATCTACACGGATAATTCACGAGGAAGCCTTGAGGCACGCGGGTGTGAAATTCCGTGGACGTGAGATAAGGAGATCCAAGGTCTGACTGTGAGTTATCAGTGCTATAAAATCGCTCGAAAACGCCATGTTCAACAAGGTGCAATTTATGCGACGAGATAATTCGGTCCACAAATATCATAACCGCGAATTGACGCATGCTGATTTGACAGAAAAGCCTCGACTTCTGTAACGCTGCAGGAACTGATTCACCAACGCTGATTCCGACTGGAGTAGAAATCGTTGTTAATTTCTAACCGAGAATTAGACCTCGTTGTAATTTCCGTGATATATCTAGCGAAAAATTTGCCGAATTGAATAAATAGCCAGAGTTTAAGACCGAGCAAGAAGCCAATTAATTTTTCACATACCTCCACGCGATCCTCACGATCTCGTTTCACGCCTCTCATTATTCGTATAGCTAAAATTATTTTTATAATCAATTTTTCTCGGATATTTAAGGAAGTGTTATTATATTCCTGTGGAATTAATCCTTGAGGGTAGTAAATTAAGGAAACGTACGATAAATTTTAGCCATCATTTGCCCGGTTTCTTACATATAGAAGTTTGGATTCTACGCACATACCTACCTATATTGTACATAAACTTGAAGTAAAGAGGTATAAGGCGGATAAACGAGTTCCGTTGATATAATGTATAATTGCTCAATTACATACATAGTCTCATAACTACTTAGGCCAGAGTTTTCGCGAATTAGGAGATAAGGACACCGCATACTCGGACTCTAAGATTGAAACGAATTACTTTATCACAAATAATACTGGGAATACACATTTATGGGGCGAAAATAACCCCGAGGAATCAAATTTCACGTTATTTAAGTTAAAAAGGACGCAAATGTTCGACTTGTGGATTTCATTGCGTAAAAATTCTTTTTATACCGTCAGGTTACGCGGAAAGAGCTGGTTCCAAGCGCGCAGGCGCTGATTTATTCGACTATTACAAGGGCCGCCAATTTCAGACTTGCCACGAATATCGCTAGAGTCTGTCTGCTATTTGTTTCCGTTTCTTGTAAAATACAAATGGTGGCAGACCGCGGCAGGAGTAGGTTATGTTCGTTGCGAATCTAGCAGACGACAGGACTAGGGATATTATTGAAGAGTTGGTGGACTTGCTAGCGCGATTCTGCCGGCCAATGATATTCGAGTAAATCAGCGCCTGCGCGCTTGGAACTAGCTCTTTCCACGTAATCTCACGGTAGATCGAAATTGGATCACGTCGCAATATATCCTATAGAAGATTGAGTCACTAAATTTTCTCGTCGTATTTATTAATCAGTTTCGAATTATTTGTATAATTCCTGGACATATGAATCAGCGATTGTTGTGGTTACTGCAATGACGTTATTGGGGCGGAAAACGGCGTCCCGTTACTCAAAAGAAAAAGAAAATCGGTCTAGTTTTTCACTCGGAGATTACTGAAGACTTCGAGACTGCGAAATATGTAAATTCCAAATTTCATGGCGAATCATTGTCAATACCTAACGAACGAATTAGATATTCTCAAACCGTTTTTATTCAAGGCGTTTATAAAATCGTTTGGTAAACAGCTCGCATCAACTACGAAGCGATTGAACAAACACGTTCGTTTTCTCATAGGGCTATATTTCCGGATATTGATAATTTCCGAAATATACCAATATGAAGTATACTAATCATGTCACAATTCTAAAGAATATAGAACTTGGAGGGTGATCTTTTCACGAGAGCATGAGAAGACTGAATTTTTGGGAAACCGTGTAAAACTGTTGAAAAATTTATCGAACAGCTTTAGAGTTTAGTGAGAATCAATGAATGAAACACTATTTCTGACATTTCGCGGTTAATTTGATTTCTTCCTATCGCAGCATACAGCTCCAAAAAATCTGAAACTTGGTACACTCCTTGCCTGTAGTAGTGGGTATTTCATAAAAATTCGACAGATTTTCAACGATATAATTTTCGAAGCTACAGCGCACCGAAAAAAATTTCTCATCTCCAAATTGTGATGAATAAAATATTTTCGTTAAAAATCTGTAAATTTTGTCACGGATACCTACTACTATAGGTAAGAAGTGTAAGGAGTTTCAGATTCAGAGAAGCGATAATGCGATAGGAAGTCAAAGATAACCCCGAAGTACTAAAAATCGTGTGTTATTTGAATGAAAAAGGTCAAAGGCCTTGGGTCAGTACTTAAAACTGAGATAGGAACCTGGGGCTTAGACGACATTTTTTGTACATATTCGGAGACGTTTTGGTCTATGAGAGCATTGAAATTTAAATATGACCACATTGAGAACCACCCTAGTGTATATTATATTGCGGCTGAGAGTAAAATCTTCATTTATTTCATTTTGCCTATATTCAGACGATTCGACCAAAATTGCAAAAACAATTTTCTCCGTAAGGACGAAGCTTCTGAATTTTAAAAAGCTACATAAATCTGTTCAGACAAGATCTGAAAATGATCCAAAAAATTTTTAATCAAAAATCTCAATATATCCGTTTTCATTATATTTTGAGTATTATTAAGATTTCAAAAAGTTCCTCGCGCCACAGATTTCAAGTTCTTAAGTTAAGACTTTCCCAGCTCATTTGCGGACATACGATTTGGATGAAACGCCACAGTTTTTTTTTTTCTCTCTTTTTCTAATCAGTTTATCGCTTTCTAAAATTAAAAATCATTCTACAGTATCGGTAAAGTCATTACAGGCCCTCTTCAAGTATTCATATAGTTTCGAGTTTCTCTATGCTGTCCGGGTATGTCGTAGGATGAAAAAAAAAAAAAAAAAAAAAACCAAAAACGAAAAAAAAAAAATCGACAATTCATGCATCGGCGATAAATTTGCAAATTTTTTCTTTTTTTTTTCTTTCTTCCCTCTTCTATCCCTCCTACATTTTCTAATGAAATAAATTCACCTCGCTTTTCAACGGAACACATATGACTCGGTTGGGTAAAATTCACTGCCGTGCAGCTACTCCGATTTCCACTTTTCGGGTTCGACATGGGCCACTGAACAATCCTAACATGAGCTTGAAAAAGCGAGGAGTGGGTGTGAAGGAGAGTAACTAACGTACGCGAGAGGGAGAGAAGGAGAGAGAGAGAGAGAGAGAGAGAGAGAGAGAGAAAGAGAGAGAACGCGGAGGGAAGTGAGAGGGAGAGAGTTTATATAGAAGTAGGAGTGCGCGCGTTGGGCCAGTCCCGTATCCGATCCTACAGTGGACAACCGCGTTAACCGAAAGAGCCGAAAACTTTTCAAGAAAGTCCCGGAGATCCGGGCGAAAGAGAGATAGAAAGAGAAAAAAAAAAAATTAACATTTGGAATTCAAAAAAAAAAAATAATTTTTTTTTCTTTTATTTTGGAAATTTAATATCGGCTCTTTACGCGGCTACGTAAATTCTCTATACAGGACCTCGTCGATCAGATTTTTCGATCATATCAATTCTACGGTCAAGTGTTTGTGTTATGTGCTAGTGAAGCTACAGAATGACCACCAGTATGAAGCAGACAGTTATAAAGTGAGTTTTGTATAAGTAAATTTTTAGGAATTAAACGTATTTCGTTACATATTGTAATTTCGAAATTTCAAAACACGTATTTCATCACCACTCTCGGAGGTTTTGCATTATTTAAAAACCACGTGATTACGCGCATGGTCGCGGAGACTTCGGGTACGGATACTAAATTCGATTTAAATGATTGGCTAATCGAGTTTCGTATTGAAATGAAATTCAAATTCGTTGTTCTATCGTTTCGTTTACGAATTTTCTTCTAATTTTATAATTTTGTCTCACCGTTTTGGGGACCTCGTCCTATGTTCTTATTTTCTTTTCTTTTCTTTTCTTCTTCTAGTTTCAACGAATTCTTCCGTCATTTCAGAATCGCGGTTATCGCATGTGATCATTTGTACTGTAGCTTATTCCGGGGGTTCAAGAAATTCAGCAAAAGGAAAATTAACAGACTCGAAGCTTACGCTGGTGGTGAAATAAACTTGAATTTATGATATGCACTATCTTTGCGCGACGTGTCCACGCGTTAATTAAACTCTTTCCTATTCTTCTTCTACATATCTCGCTGCATTTTTCATAACGATTATAAAACCGTGATAAAAATCACTTCGCGATTGTATAGGTACCTCGAAATTAACGGCGAGAGCTACTTTCTACTTGAAATTTATTTCTCCTTTATTTCCATCGCGTAAATAAAGCGGCAATAAAAAACAAAAACAAAAAGAGGAAAATCTGGTAATCCTGATTTGAGATGAATAGAACGAAACGTTGTTGAACTTTTCTCGCACCGACGATGTTAACCGTTTATTCATACAATTGTGTATCGCTATATACAGCTCAATATCGCGAGGGCTTTCACCTCGTCTGAAATCTGGAAAATTGTACTACCGTACCTTTAAATCGTAATTTATAACTATTTCTGTTTCTTTTTTTGTTCTTTCGATCTCCTTGGTTGCAAATTGTTCTCAAGGAGTCGCTTTGGTCTTTTTTTCATCGACGAAATGCGAATGATCGGAAGAGTTTGGGAAGAAGGAAAATTTAAAGAAAAGAGAAGTTTGAGGCAGGGTCGAAGCTCCCAATTTCCAAAATTTCGAGCGGTAAAAATTACGAATTCAAATATTACCTACTCCCAGTTTTTGGGATAAGTATTTCCCCGAAAGTCTACTTAGCCGATTTCAGAAACTTTGAAACTAACGTAGGAACGTATTCATTCAGTGTTTAACGACTCGGGCTGTATTAACCGTACCTAAACCAATAATTGGTCAGATTAATCGTCTTGAGATGAACTTTTTGGAAAAAAAAAGTTTCAAAATCCAATCAATTATTTATGACATCATGGAGGTATCGATTGGAATAGATAAAACGAGGGTCTCGCTCAGAATGAGTTATTTTTTATCTCCCCATCCTGAGAATCAAACCGAAATTTTCGGATCTTCGGGACTTCGGAGTTCTGGACTTTCGGAGTTTCGAGCTGTCTGCATTCCAAGCGTCACCATTTCTTCGAAATTTTGAATGGTCTAAAATGAATTCGGAATTTCGACCGTTCATAACTTTTAAAATTCGTGACTTCAACCCGTTTCCAAAATTTTGATTTTTCTCAATTTTTTTGGTATTCCACTCTCCCTTATTGATCCAAATCAAAGCGATTTCCCGAAGGAAATTCGTTCTTCAAAATATTGATCTCGTGTCATGTGGGTTTCCAATTTGATAAAAAAAATCGGTTTTTACCGGTCAAGAATCGATTGAATCTTGAAAGTTATAACTGTATGATTTCTTCACCACAAAGCTAAAGATCTCTCTCGATGATAATCACCTAAGGCATTTTAATGGGACGCACGCTGCGGTTCAATTCCTACTGCATGTTGTTATGTTCTCTCGTTAAATCTTCTCCGATGATAATTCATACTTGCATTATTGATACGTGGTTGAAGAAGTGTAATTGGATATGCTAAAGAACCGTTAAGTAGAAGAGGGAAAAAAAAAAAAAAAAAATAACCAGATATTGAAAATTTTTTGTAAGTCAATTCCACACTTCAGGAATAATTTTTCTCAAATCGTTGCTACGCTTCGAAGAAACATCTCATCCACTCAGTTTTTTCACAGATTTTTTATACGCAATTCGAAATTATTTGAGACCTCATACGGACTTTGTATTGCATAGAATGAAGAGTGGTTCTCGTTGGATACAGGTCGCGTCGTTCATCGAAACTTTTTGAAATTCGGAGGGAACATGGTTGAATGATGTAATCTCCGGGAAACCCAACAATACGTGGAGATGAGGTCAGCGTCCTGTTGTTGTTAGCTTTTGCCTCAAAGTATGCAAAAAATTGTTTGAAAATGAAAAATTTTCGTATCTGAAAATAAAGACCGTCGAATATCATTGGTTCACTCAAAAATTTTACGAATGTAGAACGTTGCCTCCAAATTTGAAGAATTTCGATAAATTATGCGGCCTGTGCCCTAGCTGCGACAACCACTTTTCCATGGAAGGAAAATCTCCGGGAAATGTAAAGTGATTTCGAATTGTGTGCGAAAACAATAGTAATCATTAATTGTGTCATCGATATCAATATTTTATCACATCGTAGCAGAGTGATTCGATGAGAATTATTCCGAGAGAAAAATTTCCCTCAGATTTCCGTGGCATATATATTTTCGTTTTCGTTTTTCTACTCAACGCGGGGAAATTGAAAGGCGTATCCATCCGACGTTAAAGAATGTCTGATTTCATTGTATGGGCTGTTGGAAAGCTCTTTCCGAACCCCAAGGAAGGCGCGTTCCCCTTATCCAAAGTTCAATTACATACTAGAATAAACGTCGAACTGCGCTGCCGAGAATGAATCGAATCGATAAGATAAGTCAATTTTTTTTTTTTTTTTTTTTTTTCAATTCACAGATTTAGGCTAGTGGAAGTCACTGCTCTTATTTGGGGAAATGAAATCACGGCTTTTAATTTCCTTTCGAATTTTCAACCAAATATTTATCTCTTAGAGCCACATATATGGCGTTCAGCGGCATCGAGCGCCGTTCTCTGGAAACAAAAATAGTTTTTCGATGATTTTGCCCTAAAATGTGGGTCAGGTAAATCTAATCGAATTTCACCCTTGTAGGCCTTGAAGAACCGCAGATTTTCGTTCTTTCAACATTTTCGTTGCGATCGATCGTTCCCGAGATATCAACGTTCAAATAAAAATTGGAAAGACTTGAATACGAACGTTGAAAAAAATGTAAAAAAATGTCGAAATTTTGTCAACTATTAGCCCGATTTATTGTCATTTTGTGAGGATAGTGTATTTCTTTTTTTAGTAGCAGAAGTGACGCGGAGTGCCTCATATCTGCTTATAACACATGTATACACAATTTTTTTGCACCATTTAATATCCCAGTGATCAAAAAATCAAACGAACCAATACTTCGCGAATACCCACTCCGATACGGCAATCAGCTCATAACCAATTCGCAAGGCAGAAGGATCATTGCTTTCCTATTCCCGAGGCGAGACGTTAGTGATTCGACCCTGTGTGATAAAGGTGTTAAGCTGTTTAATGACGTAAATACATACATACACAATGTCTAAATAAGATTGGCACACCGTGGCGGCAACTCGTCATCCTTGTGTCGATTTTGTCATATTTTTACCGAACAGCAACTACCGATCGTATCTTTTCCACCACGGTCACGAATGCTCGTTGGATTCCTGAACACACCGGTAGAAATTTTGGCAAAAATTATTCTATCGGTTTTTTCCGAAATCTGCGATATTTTTCGGCCGTAAATTTCCTCCAGTTAATTCCTGTTTGTCGTCAATCGGTACAACATAATACGCGTCAATATGATAAGAATCTGAAGTACGATAATTCCTTCTTTCTTATTATACTTCGTGTGATGATCAGCTAGAGGCATGAATAGGTGCTTGAGTAATACCTGGTCGAAAATAAATCAATCAATTTTAACTGCCTCTGTATGAACCTACGAGTGAAATAATTTAAGTTGTGATAATTAAGGTGCTTCCCTACCCAATTCCACCAGACCTGAAAACATTGGGATAAACGCGTGCAGAAGGTACTATTAAACGGAATATCTCTGCTTGGGCACCGAAATATAAAAAACAAAATACGTCGCGCAATTCTATGTGCGATTGCGCATAAGTACGGCCCAAAACATGTTCGATTTACGTTAAAATAGAGAAGGTATCCATGTAAAACGGTTTTAAAATCGGTTTTAAAAATGTTTTCAGATCCGGTGAAATAGGTAGGGAAACACCGTAAGCTAACTTGTATATTTATACAAGTGATTGTAATTTTGTCGGACAATTTTCCACCGATATAATATCGCAGGTATTATATAGGTCGTCAATATTACGATTAAATTCGTATAATAATTGTTTCGAGGCGAAGAGACAAAAATGTACATATACCCAGTTTTCGTAACGTATATATAGGACGCGTTTATAATATCGTTTGTTTCGCAAACGATGCTAAATAATATTTACATTGCGATATAGACTCGCGAGACTCGAGTTATGACGCTGCTGCACATTCGGTATTATTTATAGTGTATGCATAATTTTTTTTCGCATTTCATTTGAATAATTTATTGTTTATTTTAAAGCTACCTATACATATAGATATATATTATTTCGTCAATGTTTACCGGACTAATATATCGAGTCTCTAATGCCATGAAGACATACGGTGGGGGGTATACTCCATTTTTATCGGCCTGTTTTTTTTTCGGGAATATCTCCGGAACGGAGCCATGAATCGAATTGTCCTTTCGGCAACCGATGTTTGACGAGTAATGAGTTTGAACTGGTACGTTTCATCGGATGAATTCGGATTTTTTTTTGATCGAAAAGTGTGGGCGTGCCATTTATTTCGACTTATATCGCAGCCTACGCATCGAAAATGCAAAATCGGCCTCTGTAGCCCGATTCTATACGGAATTCTGAACACAACTATCCAAAGACATCTTTGTTTTCGACAACGATAAAGGGGCAAAACGTATTTCACGATTTTGTGGTAATTTTCGTGCTTGTCCACAGCTAGGATCGGCAATGGCCGCTAATGTGATGATGTTAGTTCCCAGAACGGCCGTGAGATGTCGCCAGGCGCGTTAATTTAGCATCTTTTTACACCACCGCTGTTTACGTTAGTACACCTGGTGCCACGTGACTCGAGCTGCAGTCCAATCATCTATGACTGAGAATCTGAAAATACGCGCGTGGCGACGTCTCTCGGGCGTTCTGGAAACTAACGTCATCACATCAGCGGCCATTGCCACTTTCAGCAGTGGACAATCGCGAAAATTACCACAAAATCGTAGAATACAACTGGCCGCTTCATCGTTGTCGAAAACCAAGATGTTTTTGGATAGTTGTCTTCGGAATTCCATATAGAATCGGGCTACAGAGGCCGATTTTGCATTTTTGATGCGTAGACTTTGATACAAGTCGGAATAAATGGGACAACCACACTTTTCTATAAAAAAAAAAAAAAAAAAATTCCGATTTCATTCAATCAAACGTACCAGTTCAAATGCATTACTCGTCAAACATCGGCTGTCAAAAGGACGATTCGATTGATTGCCCCGTTTCGGAGAAATTCGAGAAAAAAGACAGGCCGGTAAAAATCTGGTAGACCCTCTCCTTAAGAGCCATAAAGACATATAAATTTATTTTTGTCGCCCAATCGGTTCAGAATAATTTGAAATGGATATTCTAGAAAAAAAAAAATAAAAGAAAAAAAAAAAACCAAGACTATAATTATACATATGCCTTCGTGGCATTATAGAGACAGGATATGCGTTTAAATTTGTTATCTTTTTTTTTCTTTCTTTTTAAAAAAAAAAAAGGTAAATTTCGGGAAATATTTCGAGGGGAAGTTATTGGAATGATCGGATCGGGCTTCTTGCTCGTAGAAAATATAAACTTTCAAGAATGTTTATCAACTTTCTTTAATCAGAAATGTTGCGAATTCACGGAGTACTGGAGTCGTGCGTATGTATAGTGCTGTGAACAAATTCGAATGTTTATTTCGAAAAAATGAACACAAACTAAGAATCGAAGGAAAGGGAAAAAATCCTGTCACACATACTGGATAATTAATTATCCAATAATTACATAATTCATTACGTATGTGTTACAATAACCACAAGAAATTTCGAGGCATTCGGTTCAGTGGTTTTCGAGATATTTTGAGTACCAGTTTGAAAAGCGTTGTTTAAAAAAAAAAAAAAAAAAAACGCGTTTGAAAATGTTTAGATGAATAAATCGTGAAATTTGTTTAACTTATCTATGCGACCGGAAGAGTGTCATTTTTCTGAAGATTTATAAAATTTCCAGACTTTAGGAAAATGTATAAGAATGTAAAAATTGATTTTTCAGATAAATATAATTTCCGTAGAAACTATATACCTAAGGATACCAAAATTTTCGAGACGTAGATTATACGCTGCTTGTTTTTCGGTTCATATAGATCCGCAGATATCGAATCATCAAGTTTTAATACTTTGATTAGTCGAAAACCAAGTCTGAGGATAATAACATAACGGATTTTGTTCTAGCAAACGAAATCGCTTGCGTGTATAGCTATTAATTAGAATAACTAGTACTTATGCAAATAGAAAGAGGGGCGGTAGATTATACCGTGAAATTTGTGTGATTCGAGAAAAAACATTATTAGCAGATCAAAAATTTGAACCTCAGCTATAATTTTAGTGTGAATAATGAATATATCTTCCGTCCTTTAAATTTGATGCATACATACCTATTATACCTGTTTACCTTAGTTCCGCGAGTGATGAACAAAATCAGTCAACAAACACGATGACATGTGTATTTCGTTTGTAGACACCGAAAGAAAAAGCGGTGATAATTCCCGACTCTAAATTCACGCGTTTTTGGTGCAACGTCACTCACCGGAAAATTGCCCGCAGAATGAATACGAAGCATTGGGTTAATTCGACGAATCGACTATTCGGACGAATTTCGCACTTTGTTTTTCACATCAAAGTAAACGCATATTAGGTCTTGTAATTCAGTCATCGCCTGATGCAGGTGGGTTCAATACCGCTTGTCATGAATTATTTAACCCATGAATCGCTTCGAGGACCTTCTACAGAAAAATAAAGCCCGTCCTTCGACCGCTGAACGTTGAATTAATTGATGAACGTGGTATGGGTGTGATTCTAACTATAACTCTATCAAGCTCTGTTGAAATAACGATTAAAAATGTGATTACGTCCTTCTGGGACTCGAATTTCATTTCGGAAATACTTTTCTTTGAATCACTGCTACACTAATATCTCTAGACGCAATTAGGAATTATTTTACATTGGACTATCGTTCTGCATGGATTTGAAACTCATTCAAATTCGGAGAGAATATTCTACGTTGAGCAATGATATTTGGTTAATTCCATTTTTAAATACCAAATTTTTCAATTTAAAATTCTAATTTTTTGGGACCTGCATCCTCGATTATGAATACTTTTTCATTCGTAGACTAAATCTATACGTGCGATGCGAAGCCTATGAAATTTTAAATAATTTCTAATCGTTTTTGAAGATGAAAGTAAAAGGAGTCATCGAAAGATTTTTCGAAAGCGAATCAGAGATTGGAAAAAAGAAAAAAAAAAAAAATTACTTCGAAATTGTATGAATAATTGCAGCAGCAGCAGCTCGTGTCACGTTATAGTGATGAATTATAATTTTATTGGCAATATTTATCGAGTAAATATTAAATAATCCGTCAACTTTCAGCCTCGTCACGACGTTAATGAGTATTTCAACTTATACTTAGAGTATAACATTCTACGTCATTTACACGCAAAAAAAAAAGAAGAAAAAAAGAAGAAATTAACTACTCAGTTTCCGGTTACCCGACGACCCGTTCGGTTAAAATAGCGATATAGTTATACAAGAACCGCACTTACTTACCGATTCCAAAAAAAAAGAGAAAAAAAAAAAACAAAAAACAAAAATCTAGAAAAGAGAAGAAAAATTATGTAACTAAAATTCATTAGTGAAATCTTTACTTCCCTGTTGAACCTCATTTCATATTCATTTTCCCCCTACGTGATAGAATTTCGTTAAGTGTTTTTTTCTTTCTTTTTTCTTTTTTCTTTTTAAATATATTTCTGTAAATCAAGGAAACTGTGAGGTAGAGTTTACGTATTCCACACACGTAGACGGAAGGAATTAATCTTTCAGATGAAACCTCACATATACCTTAATTCAAACCATTTCTTCAATCATAATTAGCTTCTGACTAATATAAAATGCGGTATTGCAGTTAAGGATTTAAACTACATCAGGAGACATTTCCCCGACCGCAATAATAGCAAACGGAAACGCGTTTATTACGAGACTCTACTATAGACTCGATCATACGCAGAAGTAAGACAGTTTTCTACATCTGATTGAGAGAAAAAAAAAAAAAGAAACTGAACTATTTTGCAAACAGCTTACCTTCACTCGGCTCAACTTTCACCAACGCATTTGCCAATCGCGCTGAAATTATATAGATACATAGGGTTTTATTTTTTATTTTTTTCTCACCAGAGAAAGAGGCGATGAAATTTTGAATTTTGAAAGCTTACCTGATCGACTCACCTTACCCCAAAATCTCATCTCCTTATCGGTTAAAACTACTAGTTATTACTAGTAAATTGCACGCATGCAACGACGGGTATAAGTCGGAAAGAATACCTAAGACGGAAACGATTTTATTCTACCCACTCGAGGCGAGTAGTCTAGTAACGTGATTACGCGGTTGAAGATGATGCATGATTTACGAGCCAGAGAACACGGCTGTATATGGTAATTAAATGAATTATTTGTACCTTCCGGCAGTTAGATCTAGAAGAAAATATTATTCGTATAGTTGAACAGCCGGGCAACTATGATTAATTTACAACAGATTAACCCCCGGTGCAGGATGCACATGGTTTTTCACACGCTTGACGAGGTTTGTTTCAAAAATCTTCACTCTGATTGCGTATTTCGTTTTTTTTTTCCATGTAGCTCGAAGATTCCTCTGTAATATGCATCATCATGTAATTATTATGAAAAGGAGTTGATATCATTGAGAAGTAACGGCATACCAATCCGCGAGTCTGGATTTGCCGATTTTTCTAGCAACGATAACGATTTTCCGTTTTGCCCCGAAAATTAGATCAGAAATTGCATTTCGTTTGGATTATATGAGTTTGGAAACTACGAGGGGCGGCTGGCGTAGTAAATTTTCAACCCTCCGTCGCCATCCACCCTGGTGTATAAATTTCGTGGATAGGTAGGTATAACGTGGCCTTCTTGACACGGACGTAATAAGACTGATTCCTCCGTTTAATTTACGGCCGCGTAATAACGGCACAGAGTCGACCGGATAAAAGCAGAAATATATGCGATAAGAAATGTGATTCTGGTTTTAAAACTACGAAACATGTTCGACGAGTGAGAAACACCCAATTTCCCACTGCCTCAGATCGTCTCGAATCGTTTCCTACTTTTTCCTGCGATATTTTGCGCTCCGGAAATTTCTGATTGACTCGATTAGGGAGAGCGACGAACCGTGTAAACGGCTGAGTTGATAATTTCTCGTGTAACTAGAATCGCGATCATCGTTGGTCGCGTCAAGTTACGTAAATTTTACCACCTTAATCTCCGCTAATTTATATTATCACATGTGTACGTAGGCTGTGTATAAATCTGATATTATATCCATAATATGCAACGAGGACACGGCGGTGCTCGATGGAATTGGATCGTTTGGGTATTAGAGCGAGAAATTTGTTCGATCGCTACCCAATTTCGATATCCTACGTCCACCCGACTCCTCCACGAGGGTAAATACCGCAAAATTGAGAGCCCATCCCGGGTTCCCTGCCTTCAATTTTTGGCGCTCCCTCGTTCGTTCGTTCGTTCGTTCGTTGTAATCTTGGCGTGAAAATATGATAAATTTCAGATAGCTATCTTAGATGCAAATTACACGTGATCAGGTCCTATATTTTTCGCGTTAAAATTCATAGGATATCAATATCCATATCGAGGATCATCCCTTACTCGGGATATACATGGTATATCCGCCACGATAACTTCACGTTCGAATTTACTTCTCATTTTTCTTTCTTCTGACTAATCAGCGAAAATCTGTTGTGTAGCAATCGATTTGACTTTTAAAATGTAACCACAGTCGTTGATTGTTACGCAGATTGTCGAATGGGATTAGCAAATCACTGGTAGACTGTTACAGCTACATGGAAAGCGAAACGTTGCTCGATGAACTGGAAAGAAGTTCGTTTTTGTCTGCAGTTTTCTATTTCGTTAGAGTTACTACGGTACAACCTGTAGGCTACGATCTTTCGAATCACTTTTACGAACGACTTTCAATGTCCATGTGCAATTCCACACTTTTGTTCAGCTATGAAAATAGATAATCGACCTTTTCGAAAGCTGGAATAATTATTGCCTAGTCTCATTGTCAGCCTCTGTTATTACATATTGCTTCCATAGCAGCCACGTATTCAACGTCGATTATTCAGAGCATGGAAAGTCCGACTTTCATAAAACAATCTTCTTATGTGTGACCGCTATAAGCGATCGCTTTGCCCTCAACAGGTTTCATGGTATTGCAATAATTTCGATTTTGTTTCATAGTTTTTCTCTCCAATCTTCAAAGACGCGAATGAGTGTCATCCTCGACCGCAGTCAAACTGTTGGTTTGATCAGCGAAATGAACTCTGCGCAGATGTCTGATCGGCAAGCAAAGCTATTCCTTGGATATCATTTGGGTTGTTCTTGGAAAATTCATCCGTTCGCATTCAATCAGCGGAACAGATTTATTCCGTTTCGAAATGAATTTTTCTTCCAAGTTCTAATGGAGATCAAGGCAAGTTCATTGGGTTGTGACGATTATGTCCAGTTCTATGAGTCCAATAAAAAACCGGTATCGCCATTGATCGTACAAATCGGCAATTAGATATAATTCTCTGAGGATATAGCTTCGCGTTTAAACAAATCAACGATGATTGGCCTCCGGTCATTTATCAGTTGGCAAAAAGCACCGGACATGGATCGTGGATCAAGTACAGCAGATAGTGGGAAGGAGAAGCTAATTCACCCTCGACTTAAGTTAAATTAGTGAAACGGTATTAATTTTGTACCAACAATTCTCGGACTGAATAGACCGTTCAGAAAATCGCACAGAGAGCTGATTCAAATGAGGTTTAAGAACCGTCTGAAGGTTCGGATGATGGAGAAATCCAAGTCCAATGCAAAAACCGATCAAGAATCATAAATCAAGTTGCAGGGTTGAGGCTCGCAGGCTGTAATGCATTACTTGGAGTGACAATGAGTACATTGTGTCTACTTAGTACCCACCATGGATATCCATGGTTGTAAAGAGCGAGTCTATTGACCTCCAGCCAGCGCTTGGATCTCGTATTAGAAAGTTTACCGGCGTTCGCGGCCTTTAAATTGTTACAAACCAGTGTCGTAGAATTGCGACGTTACAGAATCGTTGCAGGAATATCCTCGTACTAACTGACAGATTATGAGTCGCAGTGCTATGACGGTATAATGGATTACAGAATTATTGCCATTTTTCAAATTTGGGAAAGATCTCATTGATTCAAGTGAAATCGCTTGCACAGCAAAACGCATCATCATCGGCATGAAACTGTGAAAAATCTCCTTACGCAAAGACACTGGATTGAAAGAATTATCCCACTGTCAGGTATATCTTACAATTCACTCTTTACTTCCAGGCAATCGACAAACCTCAAGCAAAAATGGTCACGTGAAAGTCGGGTCTAACTTTCTGCTGATTGCTATAAGCAGTGGTAGCTAATTTCCTGGTCTCATAATGACCGGGAGTGACCGAGTAGTTACCGTTGTTTGACAGAATTAACCGATTTGACGAGTCCGTTATAGGGTCTGGGTCGAAGTTTCGAATTTTTAAAGTACTGAACGGTGTAGATTCCGAATTTGATTATGCGTTATAGTTTCGCGGTCTTCCAAGAGGCTATTGCGCCGAAGGTCTACATACATAGCCGAATTCAAAAACTTTGAAACAAAAAAGCAGGTTCCAAACTCCGAAAGGCCAAACCTCCGAAACTTGGAATTCACGCATGTACTCATTCAGAGTTTAATAACTCGGGCTGTATCGATCGTATCGAGGCCAATAAGTGGTCAAATTAATCGTCTTGAGATTTACTTTTTGGAAAACAAGTCTCAAAATCTTATCAATTATTTATAACATAGAAGTTATCGATTGAAGTAGATTCAATGGGTTTCCATAAAGAGGTTCTCGATTAGAATTAACTATTTTTTGTCTTTACATCCGGAGAAAAAGACCGACATTCGGGGGTCTGGACTTTCGAAGTCCAAAGCTTGTCAGCATTCCGATCTATCAGAATTCTGATGTTGTCTTGAAAACTCGGAACCGTCTCAAACGGTTTCGGAATTTCTACTATTCGGAACTTTTGAAATTTGGAACTTCAACCCGGCTCCCCGTTATAACGGAATCTATTTAAAACGGTGCTAGACGATTTTGAGCACTCGTCAAAGCCCGACGAAGAATCGTTAAGGGAACCGGTAAACTGGAAAGTGATGAAAAATGCGCGAACTTCATCAAAGGCATGTATAATAGATTTGGCACAGGAAGATCATGTAATTATTGTGCATAGAGGACAGGAAAATCACAATAGATATAATGACGGAGTCGTTATGTACATGGCACGATATAATTGCAGCTACAATCCGAGTTGTGCATAATTCGCCGTGTACACATATATATATGTGTGCATACCTACATAGTATATGCATTGTGCAATTGAATTAACCTGTACTGTTGTAGAAAATTGTTGTCACACGTGACTTTTATAGCATTGCATAATCAGAGTAGGTACTACGTATACATGATAAATACAATCCATATAAGTTTCGTAAGCAACATCGCGTGCCCCCGGCCCCCCGCCCAGTTTTCACCATTCGACATTTGGCCTCTAAAACAGGTTTGCTGATCCTCTGCAATTATATGGAAAGATTATACATAGATTATACACAAGATTATACACTCATGAATGTTATGTGCATGAACCTATTCATACGTATGGACGATATACACGATAGACTTTCCAATCGTGTAAAAACACCGAAAACTCATAAGAATGTCAAATTGTTACTTCATAAGCAATAAAACTGACCCATTGAGCCACCAGACTCACGATATGAGGTAACTTTACACGTTATTCGTTGATCTCTGATGAACATAAAGAATTCTGATGTCGATATCTCATCTTTCGAAGAGTTATAGTTACATAAATACGGAGTAAGTTTGTCTTCCTGGTCTCAAGTCTTCCGGCTTATCAGATACACACATAGGTAGGTATGTCTAAGTATGCGACCAGTCCAGACTGAAGTATGGAAAATTTGAGTGGAGTTTCTTTGTGAAAAAAAGCGTCGTTTTTTATGGAGGGTTTACTCGTCGTCAGTCCCGCAGGGATCTGCGATAATGAATCTTTAAACTGACGGTCATTACCGTCAGCATATTTCGCCAGGTTTTAGATCTTCAGCCACCGCGTAGTTCGCATCATATTATATCTTACTACTTCCAAGGCGCCCCTCGAATGAACAAAGTGCGAAGGTTTAGTGGTATTTTTATTATCTTATCGCTGCTGCGTTAACAATAGGGTCACCTTAAGCCCCGTGTGTACCGTGATGCAGGGATATGGACCATATTGCACGACATAGACTTATATGACAACCCATTATCCTTTTACGGATCCATTTGCATCCCGTGGCGTTGCATCGCCCCGAGCTCACACCATCAACTCCGTTACTTTATGGCTGTAGTATAATGTGGAAATTGATTTATTTTTTTCCTCTTTCTCTGTTTTCAGAAACCCCACATGGTGGAAAAGGCGATCGGCGATGGAACGAGGCTTGACCATAGTTGCCGTCACCGGTGTTCTCCTGTGCGTAGGTCTTGCGATCGGTCTCGCTGTGGTAGCAACAGCCACGGGACCCTGTGACGTTTCGGAATCGAATTCCGGTTAGTTTGATTGATTTTTTCTCACCAATTATTGCTAGCAGTTTATGAACTAAGATTTTTTTGTCACTCGGAACGAAAATTGGAGGCCTTGTCACGAACGGGAATCGATCATTGAATGTCAAATGGTTTTGAATAGAGTCGATCGATTATATGCCCTTTTTAATCGCGGTCAAAATTTGTGATTAGAATTTTCCGATCGTCCACACCCGAGTCTAACTGCTTCCGGACTCGTTGAGCTGTCGTTAGTACAAGAAACGAGACAACTACAAAGTGACGTTAATTGAGCCACTGCTAATGCAAACAGGATCTATTATCGAATCGGATTGTCTTTTTTGCAGTCAGGTCTCGTAGACAAAAGAACGAACTCCGCCTCTCTATTCGAATTACTCGGATAATTATCGGGTACAATTTTAGTAATTGGTTAGCTAAGGATTACCGCAGTGTGATAATTATCCCTATTTTTGCCGCGTAGGTATAATTTATCCGCTCGCTAAACTGAGAGAGAAGGTATTCACTTCCTCGGCTCCTTGCGTAACGTACGCGTTCTGTAAAAGCAAATTAGCTTCTAGAATCTTTTTGCGCATGACTTTGCTGAGTATTTTGTATAAGTTATTCGATTTTAATTCAACTAGTTTTTCGGATCCAAAACCTAATCCACTATGTCTTCTGACGTGTCCTTGAATCAGCCATTCGAATTTATCGCGAATACCTCTTAGCGTCTATAGTCCAACGCGGTAATTGTAGTAATTACGCAATCGAGCCGATAATCGAATTGATTAGATCGAAACGGTAAAATGGATTGAATAAACCGTAGTAACTGTCGGCCACACCTGAGTTCGGGCCGGTGGTCATTTTTCGATGTAGGTAATGACCGAGTCGCTTTTCAGCGTTTGCCAAACGGGAGCAAAACCAACAAACTTTCGATCTATTATTAAACCGTATTATCGTCATTCTCTACCTCGGGCTAAATGGAGGATATGAATTTCTTCCGTCAGAGTACGACACGCGGAGATGCGGTCAAGGTGAACATTATCGTATAATCGATCTACACAGCAAACATCAACAAGTAAACTATAGGAGCACTCCTATGTCATGTGAGGAGTTCAATCGTGACGCACGTAACTCTGCATGGACGGTCCGATCTTTTGAGGCAATAATAAATCGCGAACGAATTATCTTCAATCTGAAGGTGGAATGAAAATACCTCATCAAGATTCGGCAAGGAATAAAGCAACTCAAAGACTGCTCCTCGGCGTATTCGATCTTTCATTTCCATTCATTTCTTTATTTCATTTATTTTTGCTGTCTTTCAAGCGTACAGCGTCCTTAAAATCTGACTTTTTTTTTCTATCAGCTGTATTTCACATGCCACTCAAAACATTTTACAGCCTGATGACGGCCTGTTATTGAAACTACGTGCCCGAGGGAGGAGTTCAGGTCTAGTTTCTAACCGGTTATCTCATGTGGCCAAGGATCGGTGCCGCATGGTACTGAAAACGATTTATCGTTTATCCCGATTTCTAAATGCACGGCTCTATAGGATTAGAATGAACGATGACTATAATCAGAAGCTAGGTATAGGATTAAGAGGGGATAGCCGCAACCTGTTTTCCAAAAATTTCACTCGAACTATGATCGATTCCAACGATTTAATGACAAAGTCTCGATTCACATGAAGTTGAAGTTCGTGACGTTAACGTAACAGAATTTTTGGAAAAATTCACCATTTCATAACTCAAACGTTGGTAGAATCGCCAAATCGGCGAGGTAGGGGTGTTTTACTATCAAGAACTTTTTGCTGATTATTTTGTTGCGTTACCGTTACGAACTTCAACCTCACCGATTTACTGTAACGTAGATTCACTGCGAATCTGGGAACTGATCAAGAAATGTCATTCTTGGGTCATCACTTTCTACAGTCGAGAGACCGTAGCGTATATTTGCAAACACGTAGATTCATCTCTAACAAACACCTTGCACTTTTTATTTGCTTTTCACATCGGCACCTGCAACCTAACAGTGGCAACTAACAGAGAGATGCTACCGTCCACAGCAGCAGCAGCCCTAGGGTCTGACCGGCCTTCGAATTCGATCTATACCGTGAATAGAGGAGACGAGGGAAAGGGAGATGAGATATGTTTCACACCCGGATGCGTACACACAGGTAAGTTTATTTTTATAACCATTATGCCGCGGTACTTCAATCGGAAATTTACTGAACGTATTTTTCAGCTTCTAAGATATTGGAGAACATGAACTCAGAAGTTGAGCCCTGTGATGATTTCTACGAATTTGCCTGCGGGGGATTTGAAAAATCAACCACCATCCCTGACGATAAAACTAGCGTCAATACCTTCTCTGAGATCAGCGACAAACTTCAGGAACAACTGAGGGCAAGCATCGAAGAACCGAGCAGACCTGATGAGCGAAAGCACTTCACTCTAGCTAAAAATTTGTACAAGGCTTGTATGAACAAAAGTAAGCGATGATGTTTCAGTGCATTACTTCATCCTCAGATAATTCAGCTAATGACTTGTTTGGAAGTGCCGTCGAGCGTTCCTAATGCCGAAGTTGCTCTTTTCAGGTGCTATTGAAAGCGCTGGACTGCAACCGCTTCATGATATTCTAAAGCGACTAGGATCATGGCCCGTCCTCGAAGGAGACAACTGGAAGGAAGAAGATTTCCACTGGGTAGAAAGTGTCTATAAGTTTCGAAAGCTCGGCTACTCCGTGGACTACTTTATCGATTTCAGCATCGGCGTTGACTTGAAGAACAGCACAAAGCGTATCATTGATGTGAGTACAATAACTTGAGGATAATTCGAACCTCGTTTAATACAGATAAAAATAACGGAAACCCTCTTCATCCACAGTTGGATCAAGCTTCGCTCGGTCTCTCTCGCGAATACTTATCCAAGGGTATAGACGACAAGATTGTCAATGCTTACTACAAGTACATGGTTGATATTGCGGTGATTCTTGGAGCGGACAGAGAAAAAGCCAGCCAGGAGCTCATGGAATCGCTAGAGTTCGAGATCAAACTTGCCAACGTAAGTGAGCGGCGATAAAAGCGAACCAGTCGTCTTCCGAAGTGGTGAAAAGCATCGATAACCTAATTTTTTACTTTCAGATTTCGTTACCAAATGAGAAACGACGAAACGCTACTCTCCTTTACAACCCCATGACTATCGGAGAGCTGAAGAAGCGGTATCCTAGTGTAGACTGGAAGGAGTACATAAACACACTGTTGCCCCCAAGCATACGTGTTGATGACGACGAAATCGTGATCTTGAACGTGCCCTCGTTCATGAGCGACGTGGCAGAACTCCTGAGAACTACCCCGAAGAGAGTTCAGGCGAATTATGTAATGTGGAGAGTTGCCGGAGCCACTGTTAGCTATTTGACTGAAGATATAAGAAAGAGACAGTTGGACTACGCCACGGCGCTGAGTGGTAAAACTGAAAGAGAAGCCAGATGGAAAGAGTGCGTGGACATCGTTTCCGGAAGTCTATCAATCAGCACTGGCGCTCTTTACGTCCGGAAGTACTTTAAAGAAGACGCGAAGAAGACCGCGGTTGAAATGGTGGCTGATATCAGGAAGGAGTTCGGGAAGATCCTGGAGAAGGTTGACTGGATGGATGACGAGACCAGAACCAGCGCTTTGGAAAAGGCGGCATCTATGTCCAGTCACATCGCTTATCCCGATGAACTCCTCGACGATGATAAGCTCGAGGAGTTTTATGCCAAATTGGAACTCAGCCCTGATAACTACCTCGAGAGTATTTTGAACTTGACTCTGTTCGGGACAGAGTATTCATTCGAAAAGCTCAGGAAACCGGTGAACAAAAGCGACTGGATCAGTCATGGCCGTCCAGCGATAGTCAACGCTTTCTACTCCTCAATTGAGAACAGCATTCGTAAGCATGATCCACTGACTCTATCGCTTCGTGTTCATTTGTTTGTTGCTTTGTTTGTTGACGGTCCTTACATTTTTACGTGATTTTTTTGCGCAGAATTCCCGGCTGGTATATTGCAAGGAACCTTCTTCAACAACGAGCGTCCACGATACATGAACTACGGTGCCATCGGTTTCGTTATCGGCCACGAGATAACTCACGGCTTCGATGATCAGGGCAGACAATTTGACAAAGAGGGAAATTTGGTGGACTGGTGGGCGCCAGAAACTAAAGAAAAGTACTTGGAGAAAGCCGAGTGCATTATCTATCAATACGGCAATTACACAGTGGAGTCAGTTGGTCTGAGCGTAAGTTCTTCACTTGATTTTTAAACTCTGCTTCGGGTTGAGGTCCCTCCCCGCACTGTCACAGACCGTTGATCATCGCATTATCCACAGTTGAACGGGATCAACACTCAAGGAGAGAACATCGCCGACAACGGTGGCATCAAGGAAGCTTATTTGGCGTACAAGGAATGGGTGAAGAGAAATGGTCCCGAGCCAAGACTTCCGGGTCTTAATTACACGCCGGAACAAATGTTCTGGATCAGTGCCGCGAATACATGGTGCAGTAAATACCGACCGGAAGCTATAAAGCTTCGCATCACGACAGGCTTTCATAGTCCAGGACAATTCAGGGTCCTCGGACCGTTGTCGAATATGCCTGAATTTTCTGCGGACTACAACTGCCCATTGGGCTCGGCTATGAATCCGGAACAAAAGTGTTCCGTATGGTAAACTGCGAGGAGTTCTTAGGATGAATCCTGAAGCCATATATAACCGAAAATTCCAGTTGTCTTGTCGTCAATTTTCTGCCCAACAAACTCGATTTCACTTTGTCGAAGATGTATTTTTTCGCTCTATATTATAGAGATTCGGAATTCAATTTTTTCCACTTTTTCTAATCGCAGACGCAGAAGATTGAGTTTGATGGTCGCTGCGATCAGTCTGTAACATGATGGATCTTGACGATTCAATTGCCAAACGAATTTAATTCCTCGCCGGATCAAAACGCTACATCAAAGCCAAAATATTTTGTAAAAAAAGAAAATTCATCTAATATCAGGCCATCAAAAAAGTTCTAGTTTTTTGGAAAAGAAAAAAAAACTGTATCGCTGTGCAGACGGCTTCAAAAAAAATAAAGAGACATTCCTGAACTCTCTACGTGATCCGTCCGTGAAAATCGTCAGTATACTTACATTGCACATTTATTTTGTCACCATCTGAAAGAAGAGGAGAAAAAAAAAAAAAATGGAATTAACAACTTGAAAAGTTGGTCATTTTTCTCCCGGAATTAAAGCGGTTTGATTTTCTCAATTGTGACTTTTATTCGTTTTATTTATTGACATCAACCAGAAAACGGCCCGGAATTACGTTTTTCCGAAATTACGCAGGCTCCACTCGTAGCTAGTTCGAAAAATTTGAAAAAAAAAGAGGGATAATGATTCTGTACTAACCTGAAGAAAAAAACAGACGGAACTTTCGAGCGACGAGTTTTGTACATATAAATATATATTAAAGTGTGTTAATTATTAAAATATAAAAAAGCACTCACCCACTATACATGTCACGTAATGTTAGTTGAACGTAGCAAAGAAAAGGTAAAAAGTATCGGTTCGATTTCGCACAATTTATGGTAAATGAATTTCAACCGGTTTTTATTATCGTTTATCAGCTTCTTCGATGACTATCATCACACTAACACGTACAGCCCCTCGTATCTAAAATTGTACCCTACAATTTTCCGAGTCTATTTATACAGGAAACACTGCAGTTATTAGAATAAGCTGTGAATCAGAACGATTTTCTTTTACGTATCTATTCGATCGCTGATGTTTTAGCGATGTATCCTTTTTTCTATTACCCGTGGATTACTTAGATTGCATTAATTGAACATGCTATTCAGAGTTGGCGTTTTTACGAAGTACTTAGGTAACGTAGTATTAATTGTAATTATAATTGTAACTCAATACAACATGAAACGACGATGTATCGCTTTGGCTTCGCGATATATTTCGAATCTTGAGGTATACTAAGAAATGTACAAGAATTTTTCAGAGCGGTGATACGTTGTTAGGAAACTTCTTTATCCACTCATAGTAACAGCATATCATACTTCTTATTTATTGGTAATATATCTGTTATATACCTATTTAGGGTAAGGTAACGAAATCCTCTATGTATTTAATAATGTATTTGTTAAATGTCAAATTTTAATAATAAAATTCAAAAATCATATATTTTTCATTCATTCAACCGTGAAAATTCATGAAAATTCTCATGGTATGCGTATATCGGGCGCCGATGAAATTTCGAAATCACTTTTGTATTTTTGTATTTTTTTTTTAACTCTTGGCTCGTGAAAATACGTCGTTTAGGAAGATTATTTCCTTGACATCAAGCAGCAAGATGCACTTGAAAGAGTCTTCCCACTATGATCTCACTCTCAAAATTTCGTATCAATCAATAGGCGCACTTGATGCTGGCCTCTGTCTGCTGCTTGAGATTTCGGCTCACTTGAATTCGCTGTTAGAGCTGGCACAACTATTTAGACAAATGGATGAGCAGTACATTTATCAGAATAGCCATTCGCCTCAGTTTGTAGAACCCTGAAACGTTGTGCGTTACCGTTGATTCGTGTGGACTGAAATAAAAGCGAAATTAATCAGCTCAGTCGAACAAGCCGTCAGTTTGGAACAGAAGATTGTCAAACTTTGACAATTAACATTAATTACGAGACCACAGTAGGAGATAGAATGTCCGAGGACGAATCTCTAAATGACAGCGCTCAGAATAGGTTCGAAGAGTGGAGAAGGGGCAGAGTCACAGTCGATATGGACCATTTTTAAAATAAAGGGAATATTAGAGTCCCCATTCTGATCCCACGGTACATAACCCAGCAATCAACACTAAGGAGTCAAAAATCGAGGAGCTATTCGACGCGCAATTTTAAGATCGCAATTTTTGAACGTGGGAACAATTGTTCAGCTTTCAAAGTCGTAGGTTCGCAGCCTCCAGTTCAAAATTTAGATTTCTTGACTGCGAAGGAAATTCAACTCTCCTGTAGTCAAACGAAAATTTCCGAACCGTCATAATTACCGTAAGATTCAAAGTTCCATTTTATTCCCAAATATTCCAACTCTAATGATTAAAATGTGATTCCTATATATTTTGTGGTGACTGTGACACCAGTGAGACTCTAGTGCGCCCGAATGATCCATTCGATCTTGTATCGTCATGCGCATTTTCTAAATTCGAACCTGGAGAATGTTTTGTAAGTTGGGGCAGGGGACACGGTCATTTCAATTCAGTGAATAAAACTTATCAACAGTCACAAGATCGGCAATTGTGATAATTGACTTTCCGCCTATGTGTGACTATTATCTAATCGTCCCTTATCTGTAAGACTTCCAGTTATTACAAATGGAAATATATGTACTATACATAGATTAGGGCTGGCCATTTATCTCTCCATTGCAAGAATCGGGTTCTTTCATGTTGAGTTTGGATAACTCGTTTGTCAAAAGTCGCAGGAATTTGGTTTCAGAACACCTTGAATAAGAAATATTTCTGTACTCAATGCAGATCCCGGATAATACGTAGGTATTAACCTTCCGGAATTTTCTGAAATAAGCATTTTGGCGGAACCCTTCGGCCAGCGTAGTTTTTAGAGAAGTGAAAAAATGAGCGGCAGGCCAGGAACTAGCGAATCCGTAGCCTGCCACTGATATATCTACGGTCCAGATTATTTTTTCAGTATATATTTATATATTCAATAGTATTTCTTCAAAAGTCAAAGCATATCACCCTGCGAGGGGTCCCTACCAGATATATCCGTGCGTTTTCATAAGCAAAAACGGTTTATCGACGAGGTTAACGAACAGCGCGGATTTATGATGCTGCGGGCCATTTCGAGATCGATGACCGCTTAGATTTTATCTCATTCTTATGAAAGCTACGCAATGGCCTTTAGCCTTGACACTATTTGTCGAGGAGTTGACGCTGGTTCACATAATCGTACGAAATTAGCTTAACCCCCATGTGGCTGTAAGCCGAAATATTCACGACGACGATGGTGACTATATTATATATGGAACAACCCAACGGCCTTTCGCAACAAAAAAAAAAAAAACGAGAAGACCCGGGCGAGGGCAAATCGCGGATCAACGCGAGCTGGAAGACTCGTCATTATTCCGAGCGTCAATATAGTACATTGTGAAGAAAAATGAAGAACTTGCCTCGCGACGACAGATAGCATCAAGTCTCAGAATACATGAATTGTTAATTGCAAAATAGTGATCCTAATGCGTATCGTAATAGTCATTGTTTCACCGAAGATGTGAGCAAATGTTCAACCTTGTACCCCGTCGGGCGAGCGAGGCTACACGCTTTTTTCAACACGCAGAGAAGAACAACTGCTCAGCTGATTCGGCCAAGATTTTGGACCACAATTGAGTATTAGTGCACGCGGAAGTATATTAACTTTTATTCTGACTGCCGAAGCAATTTGTTACACAATTGCCATAGCTGCTCTACCGAAATATCGAGACCTTGTTGGGTGTATCAACGCACATATCGTGGATACCAGAGTAGTGAAGCTGAAATTGGCATTCAACGATGTGTTGCAGTCACAAGTGCGAAGTTCTAATGATTTTACTAGCGGTCTTCTCAATTGAAAATTCTTTGTGTATGGGTCCAGTAATAAAGCCTGAGAGGAACGGCACTTGGCAATCAATCGTGGCCTGATACTTTTCGCCGTGATGGGCGTCCTCCTCATCGTCGGTCTTGCAGTCGGTCTTGCGGTAGTCTCCACCACTAACGGCAGCGAAACCGAAGAAGACGTGTGTCTCACATCTGGATGCGTTGACACAGGTAAGTTTTCGCACGAATTCTATTCACTGAGATTTTCACTCACAATCAGATCAGAGGATTGGAATTGATAACAGATTGGATAATTCAAATGGTTCATTTCAGCGGCTAGAATATTGAACGACATCAACCCAGAAGTTCAGCCTGTGATAATTTCCATGAATTCGCATGTGGAGGATACCTAGCTTCAACCCCGATACCCGATTTTCTTGTTCCAAATATAAGGTTCACAATTCTTTTCCGGTCTCTTAATATCAAATGCGTTTCAAGATACTAATGAAATTATTCACACAGAAATCCCGGCGGGTATCCTGCAGGGCACGTTCTTCGGCAATGATCGTCCGCGTTACATGAACTACGGTGCCATAGGCTTCTTGATTGGCCACGAATGCACGCACAGCTTTGACGACCAGGGTAAACAATTTGACAGAAACGGAAATGTGGTGGACTGGTGGACGCCGAATACGGATGAACCGTACTTGCGGAAAGCCCAGTGCATTATCAACCAGTACAATAATCATAAGTCTGAACGTAAGTCTTTCTAATGCTCTAACGAATTTAGATCCGATACATTTTTCCTCCGCATTTATTCGTCGATACCGATCATCGATTTCGATCGCATCCGCAGGTGGATGGGGAAAACACCCTAGCAGATAATATCGCTGACGCCGGCATCAAAAAGGCTTATCTTGCGTACAAGAAATATGTGCAGAGAAACGGTCCCGAGCCCAGACTCCCTCGTCGCAAATACACGCCGGAGCAGATGTTTCGGATAAGCGCTTCAAACATTTGGTGTTCCAGATATCAACCGGAATCGGCGGCCTATGAGCTCACGACAGACGAGCACAGTCCCGAAAGATTCCGGGTGATCGGCTCTTTCTCAAACGCATACGAGAATTCACTGGTGATTTCAACTGCCCAATGGGCTTGACATGAATCCATTACACAAATGTTCCATGTTGTAAACGACGAAGATTAGTCCTTGTAACGATGTTATGTTCTTTCATATGCTACTGCTTACATCTGAAATTACTACTGATGAATATTATTAACAATGCCTGAAACTGTATAACTACTTTTTTGAATTTTAATAAAGATTACGCCTTTCCAAGGGCTGGTTGCTATAACCGAAGTACCGAACAAGAAACTGCATTACATATCATGCAAGGCATTTTTATGCTCAGCCCGGTTCGGGTCTTGAAATCAAAATAAATCACATTTACATTTACGTTTTACTCCGAAATAAGCCCTTGCAGTGATATACCCCAGGAGGGTATATGATCAATACTACGCTGGTCTGATACCCAATGAGAATATGCATTCCGATGGATTTGTTTGAGAACATATCTTACGTCAAACTGAGCGATAAGACAATATTTATCATGCAATGCATTTCTGACCTCCATTACTATCCGATACCCCAAGATCTTGGTCGTAAAATTCGAAGATATGTCATAGCGTTTGGATTTGCGATGCACTATACGTGGTGAATAGTGGTAGTTCCATGAATCTCGAACGTGCTGTACGCCAAATGTTGTATGTCTATGCCTTTTGTTGCAGCCAGGACACATAGCTAATATTTGAACAATTCATTGAGTAAATTGAAATATTTTTAGCTTGGAAACTCGATTTAAAAAGAAAAAAACTAGGAGAAATAGTGAGCCACGGGGATACCATCGATGAACATTACTGTACTTCTCCAAGTAAATTCTTCGGAAATATAAAACGAATGCTCAAGCGAAGATTCGAAAATATCTGTCGTGGCAGAGCCGTCTTCGATATGTACCAGTTCAAGAATGTAGTAAATATTCGCGTCCCCACTCCGGTTCAAGGGTATATAACATAGTGAACGCAGCACTAAATAGTCAAGACCTCGATTGGCTCAGTCATCGAGCTCTCAAAATCGGAGCATCTAAGTGTAAAATAAATTGTTTCGATTTGAAAGTCGTAGGTTCACAGTCTAAAGTTCAAAATTTCTTGCATCGTGATCTTTGAAGGAGTCGAAGTCTTCCCTGTTCTGAAACGAAAATCTCTGACCTTCTAGTAACCGTAAGATTCAAAGTTTCATTTTATTCCAAAATATCTGGGTACAGAATTGAGCATATTCGTGCACGGTTTGCGCGCACGAATGTTCAAGTGTGTACTACTGTGTTCGTCGTTTTCGTGCGTGCGAGTACGGTCTGAGCACGCACGCACGTGCTCCGACGCTTGTCGGTCCATCAAAGGGTGTGCATGCAAGCTGTACGTGCGTGCAAATATGCTCAAGTGTGTATCCAGCTCAAAATATGAAATGTATTTTGTGGTGGCTGTGACACAGATAGACTCTAGTGGGCTCATGTAAACGATTCGACTTTCCAGCAACATGCGCATTGTTCAAATTCGAATTTGGAAAATGTTTCGTGAGTTGACGCCGTAGCCATATGGCCATTCCAATTCAGCGAATTGCTACAACGAAGTTACACGATCGGCAGGGACACTAATTCATTTTCTGCCCATCTTTTTACCACAACTGAAGAACCTCCGTTGATCACTGATTCAAATATTTGGACGCCGTACACGAATTAAGGTTGCCGATTCATTTCTCTATTAGGAAAGTCGTGTTTTTTCACGTTGAGTCCGGATAATCCGAATGGCAAAAGTTGCATAAAACTCTCGTCCAAAAACTACATTGAATAGGAAACATTTCTGTGAACAATAGAGACCCAGAATAATCCGCAAAGGTTTGAACCTACCGCAAGTTTCGAAAAATAATTACTCTAATAGAGCCTTTCAGAGAGTATAGTTTTTTAAAAGATAAGAATAAGCAGCTGATAATGGACCAGCGAATCGGTAGCCTTGCAGTGATATATCCATGTATCATATCATATCTGTAGTAGATATTTATAGTTTTATTATTTTTTTATTTTCGGAATCAGGCGATATAGCTTGGGAATGATCTGCGCTACATTTAGTTGCGCAGTCACATGAGCAAAACTAGTTTATCGCTCGGGTTAAGGAACCGCGATTCACGACGCCGCGGGCCGTTTTAATTTAGATAGATACTCGGGATTTATCTTACTTTTATAACGATTACACGGCGACCGTTAGTCTTGGCCTTATTCCCCAACGAGATGACGCCAGTTCACATAATCGAATGAAATTACCAGGAAACACGTAGCTGTGAACCCAAATGTACAAAAAGACGACGTTGGCCATGTGGAACAACCGAAGGGCAGCTATCGTAATGAAAAAAAAAAAAAACAAGAAGAACACATAGGAGGATGAAAATCGTGGCTCGGCGCGAGTTAGAAGAATTGTCATTATTCCGAGCGTTATTATAGAATGGAAAATGCATGTCTCAACAATCTATGTTGATCATACCTACATTGCGAAGAAAGAGGAACTTACCACGCGGTCGCAAATAGCATCGAGTCGCAGATAAACGAACTGTTGATTACCGAAAATAAATCATGACGTGAATATAGATATAGTTACTGTTTCGCCGACGATGTAAGCGAATGTTAAACTTTGACCTCGACGGGCAAGCGAGACCAGAAGTCGAGACAATTATTTATTAGATGATTTACCAAAAATGCAGGCGAACTGAAAGTCTCGCAACGAAACTAGCTGAACCAAGTTCACAGCTGTCGTACACAAATGTTGGAACATTGTTGAGCATTTGAACTCTCATGGTGTAGATTTCAGAGCACTAAGGCTGAAGTTGGCATTTGACGAGTGCTGCGCAGTCTCTAATGCAAAGTCATTTCAATTTGAATAGCAGCCTTATTATTCCAAAATTCCTTATCTATGTCATCAGAAACATACGCTGATCGAAATTGCTCGTAGCGATGAATCACGGTCGGATTATTATGGCCGTGACCGGCGTCCTCCTCTTCGTCGATCTTGCAGTCGGTTTTGCGGTACCTACCACCACTGAAGGCAGCGGAAACGAGGATGCCGTGTGTCGTACATCCGAATGCATGGACACAGGTAATTTATCGCATAAATGTACTTGATTTAGTAAAAGGCCTAAATCAGATAACTTGAATTGAAAATTAATCCAATGCTCCGAATGATCCCTTTCAGCGGCTAGAATATTGAGAGACATCAACTCAGAAGTGGATCCATGCGTTAATTTCTACAATTTCGCCTGTGGAGGGTACCTAACTTCAGCCCCGATATCAGATGGCGAAATTAGCGCCAGCCACTTTTCTACTCTAGCCAAAGATATTGATAAACAGCGGAAACTGATCATAGAAGAAGCAGGCAGTCCTGATGAGGCAAGACCCTTCAAGCTCGCAAGAACCTTGTACAATGCTTGCCTGAATACGTGTGAGTCTGGCAATGCGATGATATGTTAAGGCTTTGTATTTCAGTCTTCAAGCTTTATTGACAATCAAAGCAGTTGAGGGAATTGAAAATGGAAGGGAATTTGAATCAGGTGACTGTTTTCAGCTGGTCTCGACGAGGCGGGCTTGGAACCACTCCGCGCAATCCTCCGACAGTTCGGCGGCTGGCCGGTTATCGAAGGAGACACCTGGAAGGAAGAAGACTTCACCTGGGTGCAAAGTGTTTATAAGTCTCGAAAGCTCGGCTACTCACCAAATTCCTTTATCACCTTGGGCATCGGCGTCGACTGGACAAATTTCACGAGGCATATGCTTGCGGTGAGTATAATTTCATGAGACTCTCAATCTCATGAAATAAATATGCAGAGAACTCGTATCGACCAACCAGTAAACTTTTTCATTCATAGTTGGACCAGCCCACGTTTGGTCTATCCCGAGAATTCTTGATCGAGGGTATAGGATATTTCGTCGTCGATGCTTACTTCGACTACATGGTCAACGTTGCGGTACTTCTTGGAGCCAACAAAGAACAAGCAACGAGGGAGCTCAGAGAGTCGCTAGACTTTGAATTTAACCTTGCCAATGTAAGAAGCCAATGGTCGCGTGAGAAAACTTGCTTTTCGAAGAAAATAACGCTCGAATAATAGAGATAACGATTCTTCTCGGGATTTTAGATTACATTGCCTCCAGAGGAGCGAAGAAACTACACTCTCCTTCACAACCCCATGACTATTACTCAGCTGAGAACGCGGTATCCATTCGTGAACTGGGAGGAGTATATCAACAAAGTGTTACCACCAAGCATACGTGTTGATGGCAACGAAGTTGTCACGGTGAAAGAGCCCAGCTTCATCATTGAGCTCGAGAGACTTCTGAATAATACCCCGAAAAGAGTTCAGGCAAATTACGCCTTGTGGAGAGTCGTGGCGGAGTCCGTGAAATATTTGAACAACGATATCAGAAAGTTAGAAATGAAATTCACGTCTGCCCAGATGGGCAATAGTGAAACGACTGTTGATCCTCGATGGAAACAATGCCTGGCTATTATTTCCGAAAGCACATTATCATTAAGCACCAACGCTCTCTACGTCAGAAAGCACTTCAGAGGAAACGAGAGGCAAAATGCAATTGAAATGGTTAACGATATCAGGAACGAATTAGTCAAAAGTTTGGAGAAGGTTGGTTCACATTTTTTTGGTGGGTATATTTCACGGAATTTTCTAGATTCCAAACTTTGTCGTTTTCTAGGCGGACTGGATGGATGGTGAAACCAAACGCAAGGCCATAGAAAAAACCCTATCTATGATCAGTCTAGTCGGTTATCCAGTCGAGCTACTTGACGACAACGAGCTCGAGAAACTTTACAGTGGTATTACACTCAGGCCTAACGACTTTCTTGGAAATTATTTAGAGTTGAAGCAGTTGGACTACAAATATACACTCGAATTGCTGAGGAAACCCGTCAACAAAACCGATTGGGTAACCACTGACTTTTCAACAGAAGTTAACGCCTTTTACGACGCCACTGCGAACAGTATCCGTGAGTACCAACCATTTGCTGTCTCTTCGCGTTGATCATTATTGGACAATTCTGTTGCTGTCGAAGCATTTAAACCTCGCTTTTGTTATTCTGAATATACGGTTCGCTGGATTTCGATTGCTTCTAAACATCGTGCGCGTTTCAAAATACCCCACGAAATTATTTGCACAGATATTCCGGCGAGTGTCCTACAAGGGACGTTCTTCAGCAGCGATCGCCCGCGTTACATGAACTACGGTGCCTTAGGCTTCTTAATCGGCCATGAAAGCACACACGCCTTTGACGTCGAGGGCAGACAATTCAACAAAGACGGAAGTTTAGTGGACTGGTGGACGCCAGAGACGGAACAACGGTACTTGCAGAAAACCGAGTGCATCGTCAATCAGTACAATAATTACACCGTCGAGTCTGTTGGTCTGAATGTAAGTCTTCCTAACGTATAATCTCCGATTAATACTCGATAAATTTTTATTTTTCATTAATTATTTTCTGTATATCGAAGTCAATCTCTGCATCCTATCCGCAGGTTAACGGGGCCAACACGGTGGGAGAGAATATAGCTGATAACGGTGGTGTCAAGAATGCTTATATGGCGTACAAGGAGTATGTGAAGAGAAGCGGTCCTGAACCCAGACTCCCAGGTCTCCAATATACGCCAGAGCAAATGTTCTGGATAAGCACTGCAAACGTTTGGTGCACAAGATACCAAGCGGAATCAGCGCAGTACGAGCTCACGACGGACGTTCACAGTCCCGAAAGATTCCGGGTGATCGGATCTTTGGCAAACATGCCGGAATTCTCTGCTGATTTCAACTGTCCAACGGGCTCGTTTATGAATCCTCTACATAAATGTTCCATCTTGTAAACTGCGAAGATTAGTCCTACATTGAATTTTTATCTCGTATCTGTGTGCTATATCCCGAATGTGACAATCGTAATGATTATTGATTAATTAAACATATACCTATATCAAGTGTGTGAGTATAGTATATTACCTCATGAAATTAGATTAACGCTCATATAGCTTTCATTACTCCGAAGCCGCAATCAACGAAATCTTCCATCCTCAAAAAAATCATTAATATTCATATTGAAATCTGAATATCATTCTTTACGCTAACGGATTATCGCTCTGAGGCAGCAATAATTAAAATAATATCTTAATAAAATCTGGTAGTATCAATCTGACGATGATATTCCGCAGTTGTGTATTGAATCTTTTACACATATTGGAGGAAAGAAGAAAATTAGTAAAATCAAATCATCGAATAATAAAAATATCCGTTTGCTTGCAGAGTAGCGACGAGATATAAAAATAAAATATTTTATTGTAAACGAAATAATTGAATATTAGATTCATTACTCACAGGGAGTAATAAATAACTTTTCAGTGGGTATCTCTGTAAGAACGACATATATTTTCAATCGATTCCACATAACTATTGTGTTTTATAGAAAAGATGTGTTAATGTTCGCGTTGATGGGTTGAATTTGAATTCGACTTACTAGATATGCGTGAAATATTGTGTGAATATGTAAGCCTTTGAAGTTTAATATAAAAAAATCGTTTATCACGCATCATCCTTGTAACAAGTATTCAACTTTATCACTCACTGTCAACCACAGTACTTGTTTATTCAGTTGATAGAGACAAGCAACATCGTGAGTTCAACTCAATTCAACTGAACAAAGAATAAGATTCGACTGAAATTATTTCAAATATCTTGGTTTTGGTAATTTCAACTAACTGTGTTCCGGAAGTGGGAATGATAAAACGCTTCAAAGTTGCACCCAATGATTGGCTTACACTTTTGGATCTACTGCTCACGCAAAGATCTACGAATATCTGCACTCAAAATAACTTTTCAGAGAGGGGAAGGAACAGAGTTGACGTTGATGTGGACCAAGTCGAAAATTTCGACAATACTCGCATCCCCACTCCGATTCATGAGTATATAACCCAGCGCGCAGCACTAAGTGGTCAGAAATCGAGCAGCTCTTCGAAACGTTCTACAATATAACTTTCGAAGAACTCATCGAGCTCTCAAAATTTGAAATTATAAATGTAAAAGCAATCGTTTAGCTTCCAAAGTCGAGGTTCGTAGCCTCAAGTTCAAACTCTCTGCTTTTTTGATCGTTGAAGAAATTGAAGGCCTCTAACACCGAATATCAAACCTGTGTCTCATCTGTTATAGTTACCGTAAGATTCGGAGTTCCTTTTTATTTTTAAATTATCAAACTCTAATGAGTGAGGTGCAATTTCTGGTGTAAAACGAATCTGTGGTTTGTGTGGCGCCAGCAGACTACTGGGCCAAGATGAAGCACTCCTCACCTAAATCTGCACAATGTCAGGAATGTGTAACCCCGTTAAAGCATGAAGAATAATATCTTCCTTTGGCTCATAGACGACGCTTGAATGGCACAACTTATGTAATGAACATGTGGCATAGTCGTCGTTCCACAAAATTAACTAGATTGAAAATTATCCAATAGTTTATCTATTCCGAAGAAAACCGAAAATTTGTCACACTGGGGATGTGAACTTGCTTGAAATTCGCTCGACCCCTGAAGCCACCAAATGCATTGCTGCACGATTAGCACAAGAATGAATGAACGTCTTCATTTTGCAGCGAACTATACACAGACTTGTGAGACATTGTTCATTCCGGAGAGCCCAGTCTAAAAAAATTTGTCACTACTGGCAGTAACAAAATCTGCTTCTTACAGAATTATGTATTTCAGTAATGAGTTCAGGCATGCCTTGAACCCTTGTATAATGGGAAGATGCAATAACAAATAACCTATCGCAATGCATATTTTACAAATTCAAATTCATAAAATGTTCTGTGAGAATTGACGGCGGCCATGGGCATCCCAATTTAGTGAATTGACCCTTATTTCCTGCCTGTATTGCGTAATTCAGTATCTGCTAAGCCTACGTTAATTACTAATTTAAATGCATGTGTCACACATGAATTAAATTTGCCAATTTAACAATTCGTTGGAAAGGTCGAATTCTCTCACGTGAGTTTCGATATTTTGAATAACAAAAGTCGCGTACCCGATCTTCGAAGGGAAACATATATTAGCATACGATATAGACGCGGGATAATCCGGAAGTTTTAACCCTCGGATAATTTCGGAGAGTAATTATTTTGGCACAGACGTCCAGACGGCTCAGTTTTCGAAGACGTTAAAATAAGCAACGTTTTCCAGACTAGCGAAACAGCAGCAAGCCACTGATACATCCAGATTGTTTCTTCAGTAGATATCTATAATTTCATCAGTGTTATTATACATGTCAGGGAATTCGGCTAGCAGCTCATCCTCGACAGATATAATCGGGCAGTCGTATTTCACGTAACGGCTATAAATGTGTGGAATTAGTTGATCAGCCGGGTTAAAGAACCGCGATTTGTAGCACCGCGGGACGTTCAGACATGGGATTCGTTCATTTCACGTTTTCAGAACTGTATTAGATCTTTATTGATTCGTAACTACTAGTCGTAGCATCGACTTGATTGGTTCAAGGTCATCTCGAAAAGCACGATTGGCTACTAACCCGAACAAGCAAAAAGACGATAGTAGCCTTATGAGATAATCCGACCCAAATACCCGAGCTTCAATAAACAAAAATGTAAATTAAGACCGAGGATGACGTAAGTCAAAGAATAGCGCGAGTCGAAAGACTCATCTTTGTTTCGAACTTTATTCGAGAACATGTTTGTTAAAGGCATAACTAACCTGGACTGAGAAAACATTGCGGAAACTCAGAGGAAGTCGAAACCTGATTCTGCGTACGACTTATAGCGTCGAATCGTCGAATAAATTAATTTTTCATTACGGAATGGTAATCTTAAAACGTATCTGAATTATTGTTATTTAGTCGATGATGTGAGCGAACGTATGGCCTTGTACCGCAACGGGCAAGCGAAGTCACGCGCTTTTCGTAAGCTGCGTACAAAACCGCTACACTGATTCACGTAATCCGAGATCTTCAAGGACCATATAGAATATTTGGTGCCGATGATCTCGCCAAACTTTGGTCACAACCAATTCATCGCTACGAGGTATGCGTGGTGAAAAAAAGCGAACCTTTCTGCCTAAACAACTTGTTACGGTTGCTTTAAGCTGGAGGTGAACTGAAACTCTTGCATTAACATTAGGACGCTAGAATTCACAACTGAAATCAGCCTTTTACAAGAACAGCAGTCCTAAGTTATAAGTTGGTACTTCCCATTCTTCTTGTAGTTTTTATAATAGAAAATTTATCATCTTTGTTCTCGAAAGTTCACGTTGGTGAGAAGAACCCCTGGCGATGAATCGCGGTCTGATCATCATGGCCGTGACCGGCGTCCTACTCATAATCGGTCTTGCGATCGGTCTTGCGGTGGTTGCCATCTCCAACGGCAAGAGAATGGAAGAAGCCGTTTGTCTTACTTCTGGATGCGTGGACACAGGTAAGTTCGCCCACAGATGTAATGTGATTTATTTATTCGACCAGTTGGAATAAAGAATTTCAATTAACAATTCAAAGGATAATTCAAATGGTCCTTTTCAGCATCAAAAATATTAAAAGACCTCAACACAGAAGTAAAGCCATGTGATAATTTTTACGAGTTTGCCTGTGGAGGATACCTAGCTGCTACCCCAATACCCGATGGTGCAATTTACATCGACCGACTCTCTAGCATTGCCCTAGATATCGAAAATCAGCTAAAACAGCTCATAGAAGTACCGATCGATCCAAACGAGGCTAGGCCCTTCAAGCTTGCGAAAACCTTGTACCGGACTTGTATGAATACGTGTGAGTATTGCTATGTGACAATATGCTAAGGCTTAATCTCCATTCAGTCTCCGAACTCTTCATGTATTCAATAAAAGCCGAAATTAGATGGAGTTCCAAGCGAATTACTGTTTCCAGCTGCTCTCGAAAAGGCCGGCGTAGAACCACTGCGTAAAATCCTTCGAGAGTTCGGAAATTGGCCCGTGATTGAAGGAGTTAATTGGAGAGAGGACAACTTCAGCTGGGTGAAAAGTGTGTATAAGTCTCGAGAACTCGGCTACTCGTATGATAACTTTGTCTCATTGAGCGTCGACGTTGACTGGACAAATTCCACAAATCATATGATTTCTGTGAGTATTGGTTTGATGAGACTCTCTATCTCATGAAATGTAGATGCGGAGAACTCGACTCGACAAACCAGAACACCTTCTTATTCACAGTTGGACCAACCCACGTTCGGCCTGCTCCATACATTTCTGATCGAGGGTCTAGAATATCCCGTGGTCAAGGCTTACTACGACTACATGGTTGACATTGCGGTGATGCTAGGAGCCAACAGAGAACGAGCAACGACGGAACTCATGGAGTCGCTAAAATTCGAGATCAATTTAGCATATGTAAGTAAACGATTACAGCTTGAAAGAAATTATCTTCCGAGGAATATAGCTATTGGAAATGAGGGATAAGGACATTTACCATCATTCCAGAGTGCGCTACCTGAAGAGAATCGGAAAAACTACACTCTTCTCAACAATCTCATGACTATAGAACAGCTGAACAAGAAGTATCCTATCGTGAAATGGGAGGAGTACATCAACAAACTGTTACCATCAAGTATACATGTTGATGCCAATGAGATTGTTAGAGTCAAAGAGCCCGTCTTCATGCGTGACCTCGGAGAACTCCTCAACGATACCCCAAAAAGAATCCAGGCGAATTACGTAGCATGGAGAGTCACTGCAGAGTCTGTTAAATATTTAACTGAAAATATGAGAAAACGAGAATCGAAATACACCGCCGAAATAAGTGGTAATGTCAAAACAACTAGCGATCCCCGATGGAAAGAGTGCCTGACTATCATTACGGAAAGTTCTTTATCATCCAGCATCAACGCTCTTTACGTCAGGAATTACTTCAAAGAAAACGCCAGACAAAATGCAGTCGAAATGGTTGCTGACATTAAAACCGAATTGATCAAGACTATACAAAAGGTTGGCTCGATGTTCCACGTATCGCTTTGGTATATTTTCAAATCTCTTCGAGAATTATCGAAACTCTGAAAGTTGTTGTTTTTCAGGCTGACTGGATGGATGAAGAAACCAGGAAGAAAGCCATAGAGAAGGCCGAATCGACGATTAGTTTTGTCGCTTATCCCGTCGAACTTCTCGACGACAACGAACTCGAGAAATTTTACGCTAATTTTACACTAAAGCCCAATGACTTGTTTCAAAGTATATTAGACATAAACCAATTCGAGGCCAAATATACACTTGAGTCGTTGAGGAAACCCGTCAATAAAACGGACTGGGTTACCCACGACTCTTCAACAGATGCCAACGCCTTTTACGATCCCTCTGGAAACAGTATTGGTAAGTATCATCCATTTTATGACTATTCGTAATGATTGAAATCGAACATTTCCACAGATGTCGCAACATTCGTACTATGACATGTTAAAGATGTAAAAATTTACCACATATACGGGAATCGCGACGACTATTGTAAATCATACACAGATATTCTGTTTTCGGGACTTCATACGACGTATAATGTCACCTACAAATCTTGATATTGAGAATCGTCGAATTTCAAATCATACGGCCAACAGCTTTGACAGAAGCGAGCTCTGTAAAATTTACATGACTTCCCTGTCGACTTGATTTCGGAGTCAATTTGGGTCCAAGCTGGTTCCAGCTTCGCGATAATCGTGAGCCAACTAAATACTAATGTAACTCAGGTATTGGATAAAATTATAAGAACACATCCAACTTTTCATACGTTTTCAAATCTATAGATTGTGTATACTGAATGTTACGAAGAAGATTTCGTCGAATTATTGCAACCAAAATGAACAAATATTGTGAAGAATCTCTAGTCCAGACTAGAATTACGTATGAGTGCAGTATGTGAAAAAAATCGTAGATCAACCGGACTAATGGTCAGTCAATTAATAGGTCGACAGTTGATGAATGCAATTCTTGAAAAGCTCACTTCAATCTATGCTGGTGGGTACACGATGCGAGATGCAAGGGTTTCAATCGGTTTTAACACAAGATTTGTAGGCGACATTACGTAGAATTAAAGACGTTGAACAGGGTATCTGTGTCTTATTTACCTTAGCCGCGACAAGCCCCGAAATTTTTTTTATTCTTTACACCCTGAACTCTAATATACTAATCAGAAGATATTTATTATGTATCTATGCTTCACGGATTTATTTCCACAGAACTCCCAGCTGGTATCCTACAGGGAGTTTTCTTCAACAACGATCGCCCGCGTTATATGAACTACGGTGGCATGGGCTTTATGATTGGCCACGAAAGCACGCACGGCTTTGACAACGAGGGCCGACAATTTGATAAAGACGGAAATGTGGTGGATTGGTGGTCGGAGAAGACGGCAACAAAGTACTTGGAGAAAGCCCAGTGCATCATCAATCAATACAACAACTATATCGTTCCATCTGTTGGTCTAAACGTAAGTGTTCTCCTTGCTCGGTCAAATTTACCCCCGAGTAATACTTCCCCATTGATTTTTTGCTACATATCGCCGAACGGCACCTTATCCACAGGTTGATGGGAAAAACACTCAAGGAGAGAACATCGCTGACAACGGTGGCTTGAAGGTGGCTTATCAAGCGTACAAAGAATACGTGAAGAGAAATGGTCCGGAGCCCAAACTGCCGGGACTTAAATATACACCAGAGCAATTGTTTTGGATCAGTGCTGCGAGCATTTGGTGCACAAGATATCGGCCGGAATCAGCGCAGTATGAACTTACGACGGACGTTCACAGTCCCGAAAGATTCCGGGTGATCGGCTCGCTTGCAAACATACCAGAATTCGCTGATGACTTCAACTGCCCAGTGGGCTCCTATATGAATCCGCCAAATAAATGTTCCGTGTTGTAAACCACAATGACTATATCTGATAAGAGTTTTAGTGTCCTGTATGTCTAAATACTACCTCACAACAGAAATCTGTACAAATTAATATACAAGTAACAATGCCTGAAACTTTTCACTACTCCTCTTTATTTCAAAAAAGTTTTCATAACATCTGCTCTGAAACTGCAATTTTCGCTACCTGTTCTGTCAGTTGAAAGAGGCGGATTTCAAGCCAATGCCGTGAAAAGTTGTCACATATATGCGCAAATCGCAAGTTCCAGAGCAAATGTTGTGAAAAACATCGTTTGTCACACGGGATGAAACATGAATGCAGACACGGTTGACAACTTCACCCCTGCATTCGCCTTGTTACACAATATACTAATATGCAGCGGGATCGAACAAGAAACTATTTTTATATTCGAGTCAGTCTTCAGTCAACATTTGTGAACAAATTATAACAATTGACCCACCGTAGTAAAATCATCCTACCAACTGCAGATGGCCCTTCGACAATAATTGTCACGAATATTAAATGTGGAAGCTCCTATGATACGCGGAATGTATATCAGAACAGCAATCTGTTTGCTGATGTTAAATTATTTTGGAAAAGGTTTCGAACCGAGTAGATTCTTCAAAGGAATAGGAAACATGCAAAAAAACGATCTCCGATTGGACGCTCCTCAGCCAATCAACGGTCGCCGCTGAGCTAACTGATTTTTTTACGAACTCCTGACTGCCGCGACGTAGCTTTCGGGCATCACGAGTTTATTTTCTGCAGTTTTGAAGAACTTGAATTAGCTGCTGCATGAAAAAGGTTTCCCCGCGAATCATACATGCGTATGATAATTTTCGAGTCTGTTTCGAAGAGTAATCATTTTGGCACAGCCCTTGAGACGGCACCGTGTTTGAAGCGGTGAGAATGAGCAACGGTTCACGGACTTGCGAATCTTTAGCGTGCCACTCGTATACCCGTCCACATTTCCAGATTACTCTTTCGAGCGTTTGATGTGGTATTTCTGAATTCCTGCGCCACGTCAAAGGTGCTTCAAGAAATGGCAAATTTTGGGATAGATAATAGTTTGAACCAGTGTCTAGTTTTATTTATTATTTCGGTAACATCGAGCTTAGAAGGATGTTGAGATTTCTGCCGTTGTATAGGGCTATCACGCGAGGAGGAATGCCAACGACCGGTTCATCCGGATTTAATAAGATTATCGTCTGGTTAACTGCCGCACTGCAACGTCGTGCAATCCTTGGTACGCTAAAAAATACCCCAAGGTGAACGCCAACTCTGCGCCATGGAATATCCTTGACTTCATGACAAAAATTGATGGCGCATACAGTACAGAGAAATCTACCCGTCGTTCGCCAAAGCTATACTGCCTGGCAATTTCCATAACTTAGGGTGGCGTGGAGGGTCCCGCAAGAGCATCTTTACAGCATTTTATGCTAGCTGGACTTATTAGTCCGAACCTGGAGCGGATTCCGTGGCAACTTTTGTCGCTGATAACGTTATCGCAACGGAGGTTCAATCCGAAAACTCCAGGCTCGACATTCCTACTTGAGAAAATTCTATCATGAGCGAAACCCCTTCTGAGCTCTTCATGACGATATCGATGAGGCTCCCACTGGATGACCAGATCATTTACAACAGGTTTGAAGGAAGACAGCCGGACGAGAAGTAAGAAGTAGCGATCGAGTCAAAGCAGATCCCTCCTGAGATGCACCGCACCAATACCAAACGTGTGACATAGCTTCAGTGTCGGACAGGCGTTAGCCAATTATCATTATGGAAATCGGTCACGTGACCTATTTCGCCAAACAGGATAAACAAGATTCAGCAGGCGTCACGGCTATCCTTTTCCCTTCTTCTTATTTTTCATTGAAGGATGAATCCTCGCTGTATATATATTGAGGGTGGCATCGGCACTCTGCCTATTCTTCGACCGATTATCGACGCTGACGTATCAATCTCGCCACTGGTATCGCAAGCGTATGGGAAAACTTCCGTGTCTTGTATCGAGTATTATCAAAATTGCGTGGAGTGTGTTTCATCAGAAGCCGCAACTCTAAGGTAAGGCGTAATAAATCTTCATTGCGGAGACAAAAAGTAGTTCATATAAAATTCTGGTAATCACTTCAATTTTGAGCTAAGCAGCTCGTTCATTGATAATTTATCGAACAACCTCGTCGCTGTCCGAGTTGCATGGGCTTCCTATTGCATCCTTGGTTTTTGTCTATCATTTATCGCATACAGTCGCCTCTGACAATATGGCCGGTCATTGGGATCAGGGGAAAGAGAATCCTAAACATTCGTATAACTCCACCAATGTTCGATCTACGTAATGCACTTTTGAGTCTAGTGCAGATATGTCAGTAAGTATTAATGAAAGCTGCCAGACACTACAACCGCGACGGTAATTTGATATTTAGCATTCTCATATGGTATGCCGAGTATTCCAGTTATCTCGAATGACCAAATATCGTTGATATTGCTCACCTACTAGTAGAAATTACTTTGGGTATTGGATTATAATTTTTTAATCGCCCGAATATCGTAATTCTCCCGTATTTCGAATAACTAAAGTATTTCCTGTCGCTTTTATGGCTTTCAAAATATCGTTTATCGTGAAGTTCAGCATATCGTTCACCGTCATTCTACTGTACAAATTCTTGCTGAATCTTGCAGATCTTCTGTTCAGCTGAAAGTCACATGCCAGCTGTAGGCTCCGCTTGCGAATGTTAACTTTAATCGACGACGTATCGCTCTGCGATACCTAAACTGAAGTCTAGCATAGATCGCATTATATCGAGCCAGCTCTTACTCATATTTACACGTTACCGTTGATAACTACATTTTCATTCGTATTGTGTTACATGTCAGGCGATTCGACTCACGATTTATCCCCAGCAAATATAGTTGGACAATCGAGTTCTAGACATCATTTATGAACGTGTAAGAATAGTGTATCGCCTAGGTTGAAGAACCGAGATTGACAAGACCGCCTACTTCATGAGTCGCGGTCTAGCCATCATCGCCGTGATCGGCGTCTTCTTGATCGTCGATCTCGCGGTCGGTCTTACAGCGGTCGCGAGCTCCAACGACAAGGGGAAAAATGGGGCCGTGTGTCTCACATCTGTATGCACTGACACAGGTAAGTTATCGCACAAATGGGATGCTATTGATTCACTTCTGACTTGGAATAGAGAATCCCAATGAATAATTGGATGAATAACTGAAAGATTCCGTTTCAGCGACAAGAATATTAGAAGACCTTGACCCAGAAGTGGACCCATGCGATAATTTCTACGATTTTGCCTGTGGAGGATACGTGGCTTCCGAACCAATACCCGATCACCAATTTAGCGTTGACCGACTCTCTAGTCTCCGAAGAGATATCGAAAGTCAGCTGAGACTGTTCATTGAAGAACCGAGCAGTCCAGACGAGGCAAGGCCCTTCAAGCTTGCGAAAACGTTGTACAGGACCTGTATGGATACGGGTGAGTCTGGCGATGTAACGAATGTTGAAACTTTTCCTCCATTTTGCGAAATTATTGACAATTGGGCTAGTCAAGGAAAGTGGAGAATGGATGAAGTTTGAAGCACGTGACTGTTTTCAGCTGCTCTTGAAAAGGCGGGCTTGGATCCACTTCGTAAAATCCTCCGAGAATTCGGAAATTGGCCCGTGATCGAAGGATCCGACTGGAAAGAGGACGACTTTAGCTGGGTGGAAAGTGTTTATACGTCTCGGAAGCTTGGCTACTCGATAAATAACTTTGTCACATTGATCGGCACCGATGACTGGACGAATACCACAAATTTTATGCTCGCAGTGAGTATAACTTGACGAGACTCTCAATCTCATAGAAAGTCGATACAAAGTATACCAGTATCGACCAACCAGAATTATTTGTTATTCACAGTTGGACCAACCCGAATTCCGTGTGTCCCGAGACGATCTGATTGACGATGAGGAAAATCACGCCGTCAACGCTTACTTCGACTACATGACTGACATTGCTGTGCTTCTTGGAGTCAGTAAACGACAAGCAGCCCGGGAACTCCAGGAATCGCTGCGGTTCGAGATTGAGCTGGCCAAGGTGAGTAGCCGATGATAGCGTGAAAGAGATTGAATTCCAAAGAAGATAACTCTCGAAAATGAGGGATAACGACATTTTCCATCACTCTAGATTACATTGTCCAACACGGAACGAAAGAACTTGACTCTTCTTCACACTACCATGACTATATCGGAGCTGAACAAGAAGTATCCATTCGTCAATTGGGAAGAGTATATAAACAAACTGTTGCCATCAGGCATACATGTTGACGGTAGCGAAGTTGTCGCATTGAGAGAGCCCAACTTCATGCGTGGTCTCGGGGAACTCTTGAGGGATACTCCAAAACGAATTCAGGCTAATTACGCATTATGGCGGGTCATTGCACAGTCTGTCGAATATTTGAACAAAGATATGAGGGAACGACAAATGAGATACCATGTCGATATTAATGATACACCGATTAACGATCCCCGATGGAGACAGTGCCTGGATATTGTTACCTCTAGTGCATTGTCAATCAGCACCAGCACTCTCTACCTCAAAAACTACTTTAAACGAAACGAAGAGCAAAGTGTAGCCGAAATTATTACTGACGTTAAAAACGAATTGATCAAAAGTTTAGAAACGGTTGGTTCAATGATGCACGCATTACTGTGGTTAATTTCCAGTTCCGTTGAGAATTTCCGAAATTTGAAAATTGGTCATTTTTCAGGCTGACTGGATGGACGAAAAAAGCAGAAGCAGAGCCACAGAAAAGACTCTAGCCATGACTAGTCGTATCGCTTATTCCGTTGAACTTCTGGACAACGACGAACTCGAAAAATATTACGCCAATTTAACACTCAGGCCCAATGACTTCCTTGGAAGTATTTTGGATGTGAAACGATTGGAGACCGATAATTCACTCCAGCAGCTGAGAAAGCCCGCCAATGGAAACAGCTGGATTGCCCAGGACTATTCGACAAATCCTCAGCCCTACTACGATTATACCGACAACAGCATTCGTGAGTACCATCCATTTATGACTCCTCGTGATAATCGTCATTCACAATTCTTCTAGCTGTCACGAAATTTGAATAGAACTTATGTTGTGTTTTAAATATACTTCTTACAAGGTTTATTCTATTTCTGTGCTTCTCGCGCATTTCAAGATACCTCACGGTATTATCTGTACAGAAATCCCAGCTGGTCTCCTACAAGGAACGGTCTTCAGAAACGATCGTCCGCGTTATTTGAACTACGGTGCCCTTGGCATCTTGATTGCTCATATAGCCACGCACAACTTGGACAACGACGGCCGACAACTTGACGAAAAAGGGAATTTGGAAGACTGGTGGACACCTGAAACTGCAGAAAAGTACTTGCAGAAAGCCCAGTGCTTTATCAATCAATACAGCAACTATACCGTCGAACCTGTTGGTATGAACGTAAGTATTCTTCTTGCTCGGGTAAATTTACCTCCGACTCATACTTCCCCATTAATTCTTCACCACATATCGCCTAACGACACCTTATCGGCAGCTGGATGGGGTCAAAACGCTAGAAGAGAATATCGCTGACAATGTTGGCGCCAAGACGGCTTATCGGGCGTACAAGGAATATGTGAAAAGAAATGGTCCCGAACCCAAACTGCCAGGACTTAAATTCACGCCGGAGCAATTATTTTGGATTAGTGCCGCAAGCAATTGGTGCACTAGGTATCGGCAGGAAGCAAGGCACTCGAAAGATAGAAAAGACGGTTTCAGTACCGAAAGATTCCGGGTCATCGGCTCTTTCATAAACGTGCCAGAATTCGCCAATGACTTCAATTGCCCAGTGGGCTCGTATATGAACCCGCCAAATAAATGTTCACTTCTGTAAACTACAAAGATTAGACCCAACGAGAGTTTTCGGTATCCTGCTTATCTATATGTACCTCCTTAACTGACAAATTCGTACTTATCAATGAATGTATCAAGAACAATTCGTGAAACTTCTTACAGCTTGTTTTGATTTTAATAAAGTTTACTCAGCTATTCGCAATGTTTATAAAAATCACAGCTCGACTAAATAAGAAATCACATGAAATTAGTAGATCACCTACCAAACTTTTGTAGCCCCACACCTATTTGATGCACTTATCCCACTCCATATTGTAAACTTCTGGTTGGTATCTTGCCAACACAGCCATTTATTATGGAATCGAATGTAACGATACCTGAAAAATCGGCAAGCTTACATTTTTGCTTTTTATATTGATGAAAATGGAAGAACTCTGATCACATTATACTGCATGCCTGCGGCTGGAGTGCAGGGTCACGCGAAACCGTCTTCGCAACCCCCCACCCAGAGAGTCATTGGCCTGGAGCTGAAGCGGTTTGAGGTGAAATAAAAAGTCCAGTTCCATCGTCTGAAACTTCAATTCTCATGCTCTTTAGTTTTTCCGGAAGAAATATAATTCTGTTCGGGTAGAATTATTTCCCACACGGGGATACAGAGGCGTGAAGCATTTTAAATTATGATTAGCGTCTATACATCCTATCGAAATTTCCAGAAACTCCTCACAACCTCAAAAGTCTACCGAAATCTAATCAATGGCAAATTTCATTTTGGACTTAGAATTTATTCGTCAATGAGTACATAAAATATTTCATTAAATATTGAGGTCTACAGGTGTCAAGTAGAATGACAAAGCCTATTTGAAGTCCAAAATCTAGAAGTCCAAACCAAAATTTCAATAGACTGGAGGTTCGCCCCTAAATTTGCTCAAATCACACATAACTCTTCTTTTCAGGTGCAAATCGGAAGTTGCTTGTATGCACAATTCTGTTCTGCAATTCTAGTTTGCTCCTCCAAGTCTTAAGTTCGAACTTGTAGAATAAGACTGGAATTTATATATTCCGATTTGGGAGGTCTCGTATCAAGTATACTGGTTCCGAGACCGTTATCGCATCCAAGGTTGGTAAATTCCTAGCTCAATCTTCCCACCTGAGAAAATTTCATCGTGAGCGAGGCCTCTTGCAAGCTCAGCAAGCTACTATTCTTGAGACTTCTACCGAATGGAGGAACTATATGACGCGATTTTTCATACACCGACTCAGAAGACTTTGGAAGTGAGGTGGCAGGAAGAGGGATAATTAGAAGCAGCAATCAAGGCAAGGCAGATTTCTTCTGAGCACTGTATCACCGCCGAACGTGCAGCGGTTTCATCGTCGACTAGGCAGTAGCCAATTGCCATTACAGCAATCAGTCACATGACTTATTTCGTGAAGCGGGGTACTGTGTAGACAGGACTCAGCACGAGTCACGGCTATATTCTTCTCCTACTTTTTATTTTCCATGGAAGGAGCTGGGCTCGGCACTCTGCCCATTCTTCGACTGATTATCTACCTTGACGTATCAATCTCGCTACTGGTTTCGCAATCGTTCAAGAAAACTTCCATGTCTCGTACCAAGTATTATTAAAATTGTGTAGAGTGTGTTTCATCAGAAGTTAGAACTCCAAGGTAAGGCCCTGATCTTGGCACGAGGTATTTGTACAAAGTTATGTTCATCGCTTGAATTCTGAGCTAAGAATCTCGTTCATCGTCAATTCATCAAACAACCTCGTACCTGCCCGATTTCCGTAGGTTTTCGATTGCATTCTTGGTTCTTGGCTATCATTTATCACGCACAATCGTCTCTGGCGATTATAAAGGTGTAGGGACGAGAATTCTACGAATTCATATACCTTCACCGATATCTGATCTACCTAAGAGATGTTTGAATCTGGGATTCTCGCAATAATGCTCAACACAACGCTGCACTGATACGTAAAGAAGTGGTGGGGAAAACTGCCGGGTGTGTTGCCGGAGGCGACTGCACAGATCTCATTTATCATTCATGGAGAGGTCCGAGTGAACATAGTCACGGAGCATGCTGGAAGCTGCGTTATACAGCTAACTAGAATAACTTAACATCATTAATATCAATGTTGGCTGTGTTTAAGTGCGCCAACTTCGATTTCGGTGATTCCAAATCTGGAGCCGATTTGTTGATATTTCATACCGATTGTATTGTGTTTTTTAATATAATATATAGCCGAAAGGCACACTGAAGGATTATCATTGTGTCAAATGGTGTACCCTGCCCCTCTACCTTAAAGTATTGTGAATTGAGCTTGTCGATCCTCTCTGATGAGAATACGACGTTATATTAGACATCTGTACTTTCATTAGTACTTCGTTACATGTCAGGTTATTCAACTATAGCCAGTTATTCCCATCAGATATACAGCTGCGCAGTCGTATTCTTTGAAACTGCAATAAACTAGTTGATCGCCTGGATTGAAGAATCGCGATTTACGATACCATAGCTGATTGACGTTGTGACATGGGGTTCATCCGATTCAGACTTTCAAAACTGCACTGTACAAAGAAGAATTCGGAACGGGGTCTGCAGCATAAAGACACGGAATGAATGAATTGTTGTATACAAAATGCCAATCCTGACGCGTATCCGGATTATTGTAGTTTCACCGATGATGTAAGCAAACGTATGGTCTTGCATCATCGATGGACAAGCGAGACCACATGCTTTTCCTGAATTACGTAAGAAACCGGTAGGCTTATTAAGTTGAGATTTTCAAGGACAGTCGAGCATCCATAAAAAGTACCTCCGGTGCAGAAACGTTTCGCCAAATACATTAATGTGATATATAAAAATGATCCGAAATCAGACGCTACTGCCAAGCAGCCTATACCACCTATACCACATTTACATTGTCTGAAAATGATAGTTAGGCCAGAAACACACAGACAAAATAAAAATAAAAAGGTTCGTAAGGAAATAAAAAATTGGAGATAGTGGTACCTGGCAGGCATTTTGTAGACAAATCAAAATGTAATCATTCAACCATGTTTTACCAAGATATATTTAATCGTTATAACATTACGACCATAAATCGACATCATAAATCATATCCTGAATTGTCATATATGATACGCTACAGTATAGCGGCTATATTGTAGTTATTAAGGGGGAGGGGGATACTCGATTTGTTACCGGCCTGTATATATTTTCTCGAATATCTCCGAAACGGGGCTATCAATCGACTTGTCCTTTCGGCAGCCGATGTTTGACGAGTAATGAGTTCGAACCGGTACGCTTGATCGAATGAAGTCGGGATTTTTTTTTTTGATCGAAAAGTGTTGGCGTGCCATTTATGCCGACTTATATCAAAGCGTACGCATCAAAAATGCAAAATCGGCCGCGGGAGCCCGATTCTATATGGAATTCTGAACACACCCATCCCAAAACATCTTTGTTTTCGACAACGATGAAGGGGCCAGTTGTATTCTACGTTTTTGTGGTAATTTTCGTATTTTTTTTTTTCTTCTCCTTTTCGTATAGTCTGCATAATGAAAAGTTAGTTTTCTTTGTTCTCGGAAGTACACTCTGTCGAAAACGGCAACTGGTCATGAAACGCGCTGTGATCATCAACGTCGTGACCGGCGTCCTCCTCATCATCGGTCTCGTAGTAGGTCTAGCGTTGCTTGCCACCTCAAACGAAGCTGTGTGTCTTACATCTGAATGCGTGCACACAGGTGAGCTCTCGCACTGATAAGATGTGATTCATCGACTTGACTACTTGGAATAGAGAATTTCAATTTACTATTGAATGGATAATTCGAACAGTCTTTTTCAGCGTCCAGAATATTGAAGGACCTCAACCAAGAAGTCGAGCCCTGCGATAATTTCTACGATTTTGCCTGTGGAGGATATCTAGCTTCCGCACCGATACCTGAGGGCGAAATAAGCGTCAACCGAATCTCTAATCTTGCCACAGATATTAGAAATCAGCTGAGACTGCTCATAGAAGAACCGAGCAGTCCAAACGAGGCGAGACCCTTCAAGCTTGCAAGAACCATGTACAGGACATGTATGAATACGTGTAAGTCTGGCGATGCGATGATATGTCAATGCGTTATCCTTCAGTCTTAAAACTCATTGACAATTAGGGCAGTTGAGGAAAGTGAAAATCAGTCGAACTTTCAAGCAGATGACTATTTTCAGCTGCTATCGAAAAGGCGGGCTTGGAGCCTCTTCGTAAAATCTTACGACAATTCGGAAACTGGCCCGTGATCGAAGGAGATAACTGGAAAGAGGACGACTTCGAATGGATAGAAAGTGTTTATAAGTCACGAAAGCTCGGCTACTCGGCGTATAACTTTGTCACCTTGAGCGTTGACGTTGACTGGACAAATACCACAAAGCATATACTTTTTGTAAGTATAAGCTGATGACACTATTGAACTCGTAGAGTGTAGTACCTGTATCGATGACCAGAATACTTTTGCTATTCACAGTTGGATGTACCGACATTGGAGTTGTCCAGAGAAATCTTGGTCCAGGGCGTGGAAAATGCTGGCGTCAAGGCTTACTTCGACTACATGGTCGACATTGCGATGCTTCTTGGAGCCAATAAACAACAAGCAATCGAGGAACTAGAAGCTTCTCTAGATTTCGAGATACAACTGGCCAATGTGGGTGGCCGATGATGGCGTGCGATGAATCGCCTGTCGATGAAGACAGTTACCAAAAAATTAAGATAGTAACTTTTTCATGGTTCCAGATTACATTGCCTGAGGAAGAACAAAGAAACTACACTCTTCTTTACAACCCCATGACTGTAGCAGAGCTGAAAAAGAAGTATCCATTCGTCAACTGGGAGGAGTATATCAACAAACTGTTACCACCAACTATACATGTGAACGCTAACGAAGTTGTCACGGTGAGACAGCCCAACTTCATGCTTGACCTCGAGGAACTCCTGAAGAATACTCCAAAAAGAGTTCAGGCTAATTACGCATTATGGAGAGTTACGGCAGAGTCCGTCAAATATTTAAACGAAGATGTGAGAAAACGAGAGACGGAATACGGATCCGCCATTATCGGCAATATATCAACGACTAGCGAGCCCCGATGGAAAGAGTGTCTGGACCTTATTTCTGACACTTCATTGACAATCAGCACCACCGCTCTCTACGTCAGAAATCACTCCAAAGAATACGAAAAGCCGGACGTAATCGAGATGGTTACTGACATCAGAAACGCGCTGATGAAAACATTGAAACAGGTCGGTTCACCGGTGCAGATATCGTTTTGTTATATTTTTCAGTGCCGTTAAGAATTTTCGAAACTTCGAAAGTTTTCGTTTTTCAGGCTGATTGGATGGATGAAAGAAGCAGAAGTAGAGCCATAGAAAAGGCCGTATCCATGACTGGTTTCGTCGGCTATCCCATCGAACTTCTTGACGACAATGAACTCGAGAAATTTTACGCTAATTTCACACTCAGGCCAAATGACTTCCTTGGAAATATGTTAGGTTTGAACCAATTAGTGGTCGAATATTTACTCGTGTCGCTAAGAAAACCCGTCGATAAACCAGATTGGGTTAAACAATTACTGTATTCAATGGTAAATGACGCCTTTTACAGCCCCCCTGAGAACACTATCCGTGAGTATTATCAAATTTATGGCTCTCCGTTGTAATTATGATCGAATAGTTTTATATAGCTTTCGAAGCATTGACACCGCACTTTGGTTCTGTATTGAATATGCCGGTTATGAGATTTATTCCGCTTCCGTGTATCTCGTGCATTTCAAGATACTTGACGGAATTATTTTCATAGAAATCTCAACTGACGTCGTAGAGGGAACGTTCTTCAGCAACGATCGCCCGCGTTACGTGAACTACGGTACCTTGGGCTTTATCATTGGCCACGAGGGTATGCACGGCTTTGGCGACTTGGGTCGACAATTTGACATCGACGGAAGTTTGGGGGAATGGTGGACGCCGAAGACGGTGGAAAAGTTTTTGCAGAAAACTCAGTGCATCATCAATCAATACGACAACTACACCGTCGAATCTGTTGGTCTGAACGTAAGTCATTTTAGTTACCTTCGACTCATGTATGCCCGGTATCGATTCTCTGCTACCTATCTTGGAACACCGCTTTATCCACAGGTGGACGGGGTCAACACGCTAGAAGAAAATATTGCTGACAACGGCGGCATCAAGAATGCTTATCAAGCGTATAAGGAATATGTGAAGAGAAATGGTCCCGAGCCCAAACTTCCGGGACTCAAATACACGCCAGAGCAAATGTTTTGGATCAGTGCAGCAAGCGTTTGGTGCACGAGATATCGCCCAGAAACAGCGCGGTATGAACTTACGACAGACACCCACAGTCCCGATAGATTCAGGGTGATCGGCTCTTTCGCAAACACACCGGAATTCGCCAATGACTTCAACTGCCCAGTGGGCTCGTATATGAACCCGCGAAACAAGTGTTCCGTGTTTTAAAATACTAAGATTAGAACTGATAAGAATTTCGCTGTACTATTTATCTACGTGCTACCCCAAAGACACAAATTTGTACAAATTAGTGTGTTAGTAACAATGCGTGGAAGTTTTCACCACTCATCTCAATTTCAATAAAGCTCATGCAATTATTCGGTATGGTTGCCAAAATTATGGTTCTAGGGCGGAATAAGTAACTTCATTAAATTTTAGGCCAGACTTAAGTCAAAATTTGTATATAATAAATAACAAATTACCATAGGTAATACTATGCACACTGAACTTCTGAGAATCAACTCAACATGAGGTATCTATTCGTGGTCTCATGCGTTGGATGTACCCACCTTAATCCGCATTAGGACATTCTCGTGGTTATCACACCAACATAGTCCTTCGACAATCACCTGACAAATAAAAATAGTCCTCGCCCCAATCAGCAACAGTCCTACTGATACCGCAGTGACCTTTGCGAATAGTTCATCTGCCTATGGACCAAGAATTAGGAAACTCATAGTCACTTTTACTTAAAATACTGCCAAAGAGCCGTGAGGTTTCTAGTACCATCCCATTATCTTATCCTCGTAACTGACTGGTCTACAGAATTACCCACGATAATTCAGCCTTAAAAAATGTGAATCGTAAAGATTTTGAAATCTCCACGCCTCATGCGCCTAACCCGAAATAACCCTGCAGAACTGCGCCATGTTCCAGGATGAAGAACTAGTATCGTATTCAGCCGAGTAAGTCGATGTTATAAATTCTAACGTGAATTGCTATGCGTATTTTTTTTTTTTGCTAAGAAAGGAAGTCAGGAATTTTTGGGTTTCTGTGTTGGTGAGTTAATCCTGTAACTCATGATTATCCAATGTTGCTCAATAGTGGTTGAATAAGCAGTAGATGATTGAAGATTGCATAATCTGAACAATCATGAAGGATGGACTGCATGTTAAGATAGTTGAGGCCACAATGTAGAAAAAATTGACCAACTTACATTTTTACTTTGGAATTATAAAGAACTGTGTTGTCAAGTGCCGAAAACTGGATCATATTATAATAAATTTATCGATTGATATTCAACATACAAATGATTCAGAAAATGGAAAACTTCGAAATAGAAACACCAAAGTGCCGATGGCTGACGTCGTCTCCAACATTTGCCTATGGAGTTGCTAATTCTAGCAGATATCAGTGAATATTATCGACTTGATGACTTGAAGTTGTTGTAATATGATTGAACATGTGGAGCCACTAGATACATCCACTAAATGTACGCAAGTGTAATCAATGCATATATCGGCACGGGAGCGTTGCGAAAATTTGATGCGGAGCAGATCGGCAGAAGTGCAGGAATAAGACCAATTCGACGGCTGCGTGCAAAAACCCGGCTATCTCGAGTTATGCTTGAGTAACCGGCTATCACGAGCTTTGTTTGGACAACCAGCTATTTCCGGTTCGAATTCTCGCGTGCCGCAAATGAAGTTGGTTACACTCTGCAAAAGTGGAAATTATAAATAGCAAGTCTAATGTACAGAACTCGTTTTCCATTCGTGATCGACCGCTCTTGATAGTATTAACTGGTACTAATCACCTGTTATTCTTAAAAAAAATTGTGAATGATACTCCAGCGAAGTCTATTTTTGAATGTGAAGGGAACCTTCTATCAAGTCGAGTAATGTACGGCACCTGGTATGGCATAAGACAAAAATCAAGTTGTGAGGTTCTCGGGCTAGATCGATCAATATAACACTTTGATTATATAATATTACAAAACCTAGGCTTATTAAATTTAACATGCTTACCTCATGTTATTTCAGGCATGTTAAATCAATTTAACTATCGCTTGGGTGATTTTGCTGCCCAAGTTTATAAAATTAAAAGATTGATTGTGGAATTGGAATAAATGCACAGCAAGTTCGTTTGAAAAGACGTCATGAAGTCCTCACATGTACGTGGTGCATTTTGCGAACCGTTCAGCCCCAATTATAATGAAGTATAGTAAATTTGCAAATGAAATGAGTCTACTATATGCACGTTTGGTAAACTTGAGAAATAGTTTGATACGAACATCATTGATGTAGTATGATCCATGGTGTGATTAAGGATAGATAGCAGATACGTCGTTTATAATTATATGAAATAAATATCAGCTATTTTGGAAGATGTCATTTTATTACCATTAAACGATCTACAACTTTGATGAAGCGACGTCTCGCTGAGAAACCCATATTTGTAGATATAATCGACAAAAACGCATTTTAATTTCCGAAAAAAACGTTTCAAAAATCGTAAAAACTGAGTTTAAAATTTGAAACTTCTTATCCTAGTTTAAAATGATATTTTAAAGAAATAAGAGCATGGGTTTGGCGACACCTTCATTATTGCGAAATTCGAAAATCGAAAACCATGCGAAAATAATTTTTTTTTTCACCTCGCGGTTTTTCGCGTTGCATTTGATCTGAAAAAACACACAAGAAAAAAAAAATCAACAGTCCTGTGTGACTTTTCCTTCACCTACCTGAATCTACGGGTGGTACCCTCCCCTTACATCTTGTTAGATGAATTTGCTGATTATTATAATTAGTATATCGTACGATTCAAGTCGTACAATTAATCTCCAATAATGATAAGTTATATCGTAGTAATATCGACTTCAGAGAGAGCGTCTGTGCCACTATGAATGAGCTGAAACATAAATGCTATAAATTTCGGTTACTTTTCACAGACATCACTTCATCGACGTGTATGTTGCGCGGTCTAATCTATGGAGTTTGTGTTCCAGCTGTCCATATACATATTATATGCACTATGCACATGCATTTCACATCATACCTCTCTCAATTTTTGGAAGTGAAAAATGCACTCTTTTTCTCGGAGTGGTGGAATTTTCATTCCAAAAAATTAAATATATATATACATCATTTGTATATAGAGAGTTCTATTGTGGATACGCCACAGCATCAATGTTACATAACAACGTTGTGTTGCAGGGACCTTCGATAGGTATATGATGTAAAATCTCAGGTATGTCTATGACGTGATTATTGCATAAATTTTACATTTCCGATGAAATACGGTAGTATCACGTGAATGGCAACGGATCAAGTTGTTTCCTGGTTCGAGATAGCTGGGTTTTCCACGCGGCCGCCGAATTCATAACTGCCACTTATTACGTACTTTTCACAAAAATAAATGTGAAATTAAGAGATAAGGATAAGATTATAGTGATGTTTACTTTAACTTATTATTTATGTAACATTGAGCTTGGAAGGTCACCGAGATTTCTTACGTCACGCGGAGAGATTTCAATGGCCGGTAGGTTCATTGTTTGGTCAACCGCTACGCTGCAACAGCGCACAATCCTTGATTCGCCAAAAATTCCAGGAGCATATCCCCGACTCCACGACATGAATCAACGGCTCAGACTGCACGGATATATGCGCAAAGTGAGAAGAAATCCTCTTGCCACCACGTCACGCCTAGAAATCTGTATATACCTTAGGCTGGCGTACAGGGGCACGCAAGAGCGTCTCCACACCCTCGAATGAAAGGATTTATCAGCCTGAAGCTGGAACAAATCCAGTACCAGCTACAGCTAGATGAATAAATCACACATGGTCCTCCAAATATCCTCGCATAGTTCTGAATAGCAAGAATAATCACAAAGGCAGTGTCATATGAGTTCCAGAGGATGGCGGCAGAAAAAAGGTTAAAAGCTGCGACCCAGTCAAGGTGGCTTCCTCCGACGAAGCACCTCACCACGACCAAACATGCGACAATTTTATCATCGACAAGGCGTTAGCCAATTACCATAACAACAATCCGCCACGTGAGATAATTCGACATACAGGATAAACAAGATTCAATACGCGTCACGGCTGTTCTTCCTCCTAGTTCTTATTTTTCAGTGAAGGAAGGAAGTCCTCGCTTTATATTGGAGGTAGCATCGGCGCTCTGCCTATTCTTCGACCGATTATCGACGCTAATTATGTATCAATCTCGCAACGGGTTTCGCAATCGTGTGAGAAAACTTCCATTCGCGTACCAAGTATTATTAGAATTTCATAGCGTGTGCTTTATCAGAAGCCACAACTCTAAGGTAAGGCCTTGATCTTCATTGCGAAGACACAAAGTAGTTCGGACGAAATTCTGTTCGTCACCTCAATTTTGAGCTAAAAGAACCTCGTTCATCGTTAATTTATCAAACAACCTCGTAGCTGCCCAAGCTGTATAGGCTTTCTATTCCAATCTTGGTTTCCGAACATCATTCATAGCATACAGTCGCCTCTGACAATATAGGGTCGATTCTAGGGGTGTGGGGGAAAAGAATCTTGAAACTTCGTATAACTCCACCAATGTTCGATCTACGAAATACTCTTTAGAATCTGGCATACGGATACGTCAGTGAGTAGTGAGAAGAGCTGCCAAGCCTGTTACGTGACACGAGGATCGTAGTTTATTTGGCATTCTTATAGTATTCCGAGTATTCCAGTTATCTCAAATAATCAAATATCGTTGATATTGCTCACCTACTAGTAGAAATGACTTTGGGTATTGGACTATAATTTTGTAATCGCCCAAATAACGTAACTCTTCTGTATTTCGAATAACTAGTATTCCCTGTCGCCGTTATGGCTTTCGAAATATCGTTTATCGTGAAGTTCAGCATATCGTTCACTGTCATTCTACTGTACAAATTCTCGCTGAATCTTGCAGATCTTCTGTTCAGGTGAAAATCATATGCCAGCCGTAGGCTCCGCTTGCGAATGTTGACTTTAATCGCCGACGTATCGCTCTGCGATACCTAAACTGAGGTCTAGTATAGATCGCATTATATGGAGCCAGCTCTAACGCATATTTACACGTTACGGTTGATAACAACACTTTCATTCGTATTGTGTTACATGTCAGGCGATTCGACTCACGATTTATCCCCAGCAAATATAGCTGGACAATCGAGTTCTAGACATCATTTGTGAATGTGTATGAATAGTGTATCGCCCAGGTTGACGAACCGAGATTGACGACACCGCCTTCCTATGAGTCGTGGTCTAAGCTTCATCGCCGTGATCGGCGTCTTCTCTATCGTCGATCTTGCGGTCGTTCTTACGGTGGTCGCCAGCTCCAGCGATAAGGAAAAGGATGAGGCCGTGTGTCTCACATCTGTATGCAAGGACACAGATGAGTTATCGCACAAATAGGATGCTATTGATTCACTTGTGACTCGGAATAGAAGATTACAATATATTATTGAATGAATAATTGAGATGTCCGTTTCAGCGACAAGAATATCAGAAGATCTTGACCCAGAAGTGGACCCATGCGATAATTTTTATGATTTTGCCTGTGGAGGATACACGGCTTCAGAACCAATACCCGATTTCCAAATTAGCGTTGACCGACTCTCCAGTCTCCAAAGACATGTTGAGAGTCAGCTGAGACTGTTCATTGAAGAACCGAGCAGTCCAGACGAGGCAAGGCCCTTCAAGCTTGCGAAAACGTTGTACAGGACCTGTATGGATACGGGTGAGTCTGGCAATGTAACGATATGTTGAGGCTTCTTCTCAATTTTCTGTCAATCATTAATAATGGAGTAGTCGAGGAAAGTGGAAAGTAAAAAATGGATGAAGTTCAAAGCACGTGACTGTTTTCAGCTGCCCTTGAGAAGGCGGGCTTGGATCCACTTCGTAAAATCCTCCGAGAATTCGGAAATTGGCCCGTGATCGAAGGATCCGACTGGAAAGAGGACGAATTTAGCTGGGTGGAAAGAGTTTATACGTCTCCGAAGCTTGGCTATTCGATAAATAACTTTGTCACATTAAACGTCGGCGTTGACTGGACGAATACCACAAACTATATACTCGCGGTCAGTATAACGTGACGAGACTCTCAACTTCATAGAAAGTTGATTTGAGAAACCTGTATAGACCAACCAGAACACTTTTTTATTCACAGTTGGACCAACCCGAATTTCGTGTGTCCCGAGACGATCTGATCGACGATGACGAAGATGACGGCGTCTACGAAAATGACGCCATTGACGCGTACTTTGACTACATGACTGACATTGCCGTTCTTCTTGGAGCCGGGAGACGACAAGGAGCCCAGGAACTCCGGAAGTCGCTGCAGTTCGAGATTCAACCGGCTAAGGTAAGTAACCAATGATAGCGTGACAGAAATTGAATTCCGAAGAAAATATAACTCTCGAAAATGAAGGGTAACAGCACTTTCCATCACTCTAGATCACATTGCCTAATACGGAACGAAAGAACTTGACTCTTCTCCACACTACCATGACTATATCGGAGCTGAACAAGAAGTATCCATTCGTCAATTGGGAAGAGTATATAAACAAACTGTTGCCATCAGGCATACATGTTAACGGTAACGAAGTTGTCGCATTGAGAGAGCTCAACTTCATGCGTGGTCTCGGGGAACTCTTTAGGGAAACTCCAAAACGAATTCAGGCTAATTACGCATTATGGAGTGTCATTGCAGAGTCTATCGAATATTTGAACAAAGAAATTAGGGAACGACAAATGGAATTCCATGTTAATGGTTATATTCCACCGATGAATGATCCCCGATGGAGAGAGTGCCTGGCCATTATTACCTCTAGTGCACTGTCAATCAGCACCAGCGCTCTCTACCTCAAAAACTACTTTCAACGAAACGAAGAGCAAAATGTAGATGAAATGATTACTGACATTAAAAACGCATTGATAAAAACTGTGGAAAAGGTCGGTTTAATGATGCGAACATTGCTTTGGTAAATCTTCGAGTCCCGCGTTGAGAATTTTCGAAATCCTAAAATTGGGGGCTTTTTCAGGCTGACTGGATGGATGAAAAAAGCAGAAGCAGAGCCACAGAAAAGACTCTAGCCATGACTAGTCGTATCGCTTATTTCGTTAAACTTCTGGACAACGACGAACTCGAGAAATTTCACGCCAATTTAACACCCAGGCCCAATGACTTACTTGGAAGTATTTTGGATGTGAATCGATTGGAAACCGACATTTTATTCCAGCACCTGCAGAAGCCTGTCAATGGTACCAGTTGGATTTTACAGGACTACTCAACAGATCCTACGACCTACACCCTACTACGATTACACTGACAACAGCATTCGTGAGTACCATCCATTTATCACGCTTCGTGATAACCTTAATCCATAATTCCTCTAGCTGCCACGACATTTGAAGGGAACTCTTGTTCTGTTCTAAATATACTGGTTACAAGGTTCATGCTATTTCTGTGCATCTCGTGCATTCCAATATACCTCACGGAATTATTTGCACAGTAATCCCAGCTGGTCTCCTACAGGGAACAGTCTTCAGAAACGATCGTCCGCATTATTTGAACTACGGTGCCCTTGGCATCTTGATTGCTCATATAGCCACGCACAACTTGGACAACGACGGACGACAACTTGACGAAAAAGGAAATTTGGAAGACTGGTGGACACCTCAAACTGCAGAAGAGTACTTGCAGAAAGCCCAGTGCTTTATCAATCAATACGGCAACTATACCGTCGAACCTGTTGGTATGAACGTAAGTATTCTTCTTGCTCGGGTAAATTTACCTCCGACTCATACTTCCCCATTAATTCTTCACCACATATCGCCAAACGATACCTTATTCACAGCTGGATGGGGTCAAAACGCTAGAAGAGAATATCGCTGACAATGTTGGCGCCAAGACGGCTTACCGGGCGTACAAGGAATATGTGAAGAGAAACGGTCCCGAACCCAAACTGCCAGGACTTAAATTTACGCCAGAGCAATTATTTCGGATTAGTGCTGCAAGTAATTGGTGCATTAGATATCTACCGGAAACAATTAACTTGGAAGATAGGAGAGGCGATTACAGTACCGAAAGATTCAGGGTCATCGGCTCTTTCGTAAACATGCCGGAATTCGGTAATGACTTCAACTGCCCAGTGGACTCGTAAATAAACCCGCCAAATAAATGATCCGTGTTCTAAACAACAAAGATTACACCTGAAAAGAATTTTCGATGTCCTGTTCATCTATGTACTACCATAAATCAAATTTGCGATGATAAATATTTTGATAACAATGTGTGGAAATGTTCTTTCCATTCATCCCAATTTTATTAGAGTCTATGCAACTATCCAAAACGGTTACCAAAATTATAGCTGTACGACTGAATAAGAAACTGCATAAAATTTTGCGGCCAAACTTCAGTAAAAATTTGTATCACAATAAATAACAAATTATCATGTGCATAGAAAGCCCGGCGCTATCATCTGTTCTGATAACAAGCCAGACAACCGTCAATAGATCGTGAGGTCTTCGAGATTCAATCAGCTTTCAAAAAATCATAAAGACTGAAGAAAAAAAATCGTAAAGACTTTAGAAAAATCGGATAGCCTTTAAAAATCGATAAAGTCTTCGACGCCTTCAAGAAATCGAAAACTTTTTGTGGAGTTGAAAAGTTTACAGGTTGTAACAGATGTATAAGTATTGTCTGATCTTTTAGAATAGAGAATAGTAACTTTTGGTTCGCAAGCTGAATTAGAAATGGTTGGAAATATCGGGGAAGGGAAGAATACCGGTTCTGCAGGAAAGGGTGCTAAATGTACAATAGGTCGGTACATTACAATACTGATGAGCACCGATATTGCTGATCATTCATCTGTAATGTCAATCACCGCGAGTATTAGAGTGCTGAAGAAAAGTAAACCTTAAGGTTGCATGGATATCGGAGCATACATGACTCGAACATCGAGCTGGAATGAGCATTTCATGAATTCCGCAGTCTCAAGTTCAAGGTGCTTTCATTTCAACACTTCTCAGGATCAGTTAAAGATTCATTTTCTTTTTCTTTAGAAAAATCACCTAGTAAGACCAGCGCTTCGCGATGGATTATCACATGTCCATCACCGCCATGACTGGTATCCTCCACTTCGTTGCACTAGCTATCAGCCTCAGCGTAGTCCCGAGCTCCATAAAACCTCATGAGAATCCCAACTCGGATTCTTGTTAGTTTCAACAATTTCGCAACCGTCATATTTATAATTACATAATTATAGCATTGTAGCTATTCAAGTACAAAAGAGGGAAGATATAATTGCAGAGAATCAGTGCAGTTGAAAGAATGTAAGAAATTAGTACTACCTTGAACCGCGATTGAAATGGTAGCCGATATCAAACAAGAGTTTACAAAGATTTTCGAGACGGTTCGTTGACTCCTGAACAACCTTCTTCTTCAAGTTTTTTGGTTACTTGTGAAAATTTCAAGCCTTCGATTGTTTCACTTTGGAGACTGAGTCGATGGATGATGAAACTAGGAGCAGAGCCATGGAAAAGGCGGCTTCTATGTGAAGTCACATCGCGTATGCCGACGAACTTCTCGCGAATGACAATCCCGCGGAATATCACGCTTCTCTGGAATTCAGGCCTGATGACTTTTTTTTTTTGAAATATTCAAAACTTGAGTCTATTCTACGCGAAGTATTCACTCAAGAAACTCAGAAGGCCCGTCAACAAGACCGAGGGGATCAGCCACAGTCTGTCAGCAATTACCAACGCCTTCTGTTCCCCAATAAAAAACAGTAATTATTCGTAAGTATACATCAAGATGACGACCAGATCGGAATCTCTTCTTGGCATCAAGTTATTACACACGAATCCCAGCTGGTATCCTACAAAGGATATGTTCTTCTATATCGAACGTCCGTGATACATGAATTATGGCGCTATTGGCTACATGATTGATCACGAAATCACTCATGGCTCCGATGACCAGGGCACCCAATATGACAGGGGTGAAAATTCGGTAAACTAATGGGCACCAGAAATGAGAGAAAAGTACTTGGAGAAAGCCAAGTTCATTATCCATATACTAATAGCAATTACACAGTGAAGTCCGTTGGTCTAAGTAAGTGTAAGTTCTCCTCATGATCTTAGAACTCTCATTTGGGTTGAGGTATCTCCCTGCACCGTTACAAATCGCTGATCATCGCATTGTCCACAGTTGAATGGGGTCGACACTAAGGAGAGAACATTGAAGACTTTCGGGTCTTAATTGCACGTCTGGAGAAATCCCGTGAAATCTTTTGAAGTCACTGAAGGGTGCAATTTCTGAAGTCCGGATTAAATTTTCAAAATTCTATCAGATCTTTGGAATGATGAAATCCGCTGTAGGGAATTTTCTAAAGTGAATAGCCCTTCGTTTCTGCCCTTTTATCGGAATGGTGGTTCGGTGGTTCGTCAGTATAAATAACAGAGAATTCGTTACATTATATGAACAAGGAAGTGCGTCTTTCAGCTCTTCGTACATTCAAAACAGACATTTTGCAGATAAGAGTACGATCTTCAACTGAATATTAAGTTTAGGTAAAAAACGGTCTTGCTATCTGTAATTCACTCGATAGTTTTGCCGGGATCACTTTGTTACTGTGCATGCTCAACATTATACAACGCTCAGCCTCCGACAAGTAATACAATCTTCGCTGAATCGAATTACAAAATTCTGAGAGTTCGAGTCTAAAATTTTCCAATAATTACGTCTGCCATAACAAGTATGAGTGGTGTATGTTGTGTCGTAGAAGTATGACCCACTTTGCTGCCAGTTCAGCAGTCAAATACCAGAAAATACAATGTCGACAAAGTGTTCTAGAGTCTAGACAAAAATTCAATTTCCAATTCCAAACGACAAGATATCCTACACACGTAAATTTTATCGAACAAGTACGTCGAACACAACCATATGAATGATAAGGCACGTACTCTAATGATCAATAGACCATTCGTACTCGCATGAACATTGGAACTTTCAGTGATAATGGAAATTTGTATTCTTGTAGGCAGAACTGTCTTCTAGTCGTTCGTGATAACTGGTGTCAACTCCGTGGAAGTAACGTGTGGGAAAAGCATATACTGTAATGTGTAGTAGGTATATGACTTTTTTGCCAATCTATATTATTTCGTAACAGTAAAGAAAATCCTTTTTTCAACCCTTGAAAATCGGCAGAGTTTTTCCCGGGCTGATCCTCTGCAACAAGTTTCCACGTGACGCGTAAATCCGCAAATCTGGTAGAAAGTGATCCTTTTTTTACCGGTGTGTACCGATTGAATTTGAACAGTACGGGTTATAACAGAGTGGCAGTAAATTTTCGTAATCGACAAGACTAAATATTTATCACTTTTGATATACCGACTAAACACATGATTCAAAATATTTATTTATTTAGTTGAATGTGGAAATATAAATCACCATCTGTTCTACTCCTACTCAATCCGAGCGAACTAATATTCGAATAAGATTATTTAACTCACTTAAATAACCTAATGTAGGTGATAAATATGTAGGATTGGTCATTTCCACCAACTGTTTTCTCAAATCAACTGAAACGTTTCAATTCAAATGACTAGCCCCTTTCGACAATAAATATCATAACGAATATGAGATTTATCTTTATATGCGAGACCAAAAATTGTCAAACGCTGTCAACTTAATTATTAGCTTACACTCCGAAATCCACTGCCCGCACGAGGATCCCCGAATACCCGCACTCAAAATAGGTTTATAGAACGGAGAAGGGATAGAGTCGTGGTCGATATGATCCAATTCGAAAATATATACAATATTCAAGTCCCCACTCTGATTCGGAGGTATATAACCCAGTGCGCAGTACCAAAAACTCAGAAATCGAGGAGCTCTCCGAAACATTGGATCTAACTATCAAAAAATTCATCGATGTCTCAAAATCTCAAATTTTAATCGTAAAAGCAATTGATCAGCTTTTGGAATTGTAAGTGCGCAATGTCGAGTTAAGAATTTCTGATTTCTCATTTAAGTCATCCATATCCAACCCCAAATCTCTAAACTATTCCTTTCTGTAACATAGAAAATTCGATTCCGTTCCTAAGTATGTATTCTAACTCTATAATGAGAAAAGTGGAATTTCCGGTGCGTAATCAATCTCGTGATTGGACTTGCTCGGAATCTATAGTGGGCCCAAATAATACAATGCCAGAGTTATTGCCGCGAACTAACCGATCCGAGTATAGTTAAAAAACGTTTCCTCCACGCCGCGTGAATCCGATTTGAATCGAGAAGATCTTTCGAAATCGCCAAAATAATGTTTCAAAGCTAAATTTTTCGTGTTACCATATACCGGATACGTATGGGACGTTATGGCACTCGAAACCAGTCGCACTTCAACCAATGGAGTCTGGAGTAGCGCATGTGTTGATCTAACAATGTGATTTATGTTCAATCCTGAGAGTTTACTGATGAGAAAATAAGCTCTCAAAGTTTAACAATTGATAGTCTGGGTGACGAGTAACATTTACTAAATACGAAAAATAGATATTCTATAGAAAGTATATACCTAAAAATAAATAATGTGCCACGAGTTCGTGAATCAGTAGCTTGCCGCTACTATCTCCACACTCCAGATCATTTCTATGGTATTTATATTTTCCTTAGTGTTTTTTTAGATGTCGGTAAATTCGGCTACCTCTAGCGAGTAGCCCCGATCATATAGCTGCACAGTTACACTATACACACACATAATATAGAGGACTCTGCGACATAGAAGAATCCAGATCGTTAAGCAGCGCGGATCAGCGCACATTGCACAGCATTTCTAAACGATACCGATAACTGATAAGAAAATCATGATCGCACTAAAAATTTACCATATAATGCACAATTCATCTCTATCATAGTCCTCAGTAATAACGAAGCAAATGATGGACCCGAAGTCCTTTCAATTTTGCCCACAGCTGTTACATCATCCTATCGTTATATCGTCCACGTTACCGTAACTCGGATAGTTGAATGCAATTACTCCCATTTCATGAAATGTAAACAGATAGTCTGCTTCCGATCATCAAATTCACATCCACTACCTTTTGCCCTGAAGTTATGCCATGCTGTTGTATACGCATTTCAGCAAAGTAGATACACGTGGCACCACAGCAGAAAAGCGTAGTCAGCCACACGTGGCTTTCCACCCACTGCATTCCTCCATGTTTTTAAAAGTTAGGTGATTCCAGAAGTGTATCTAAAAGCACACTTCTTCTTCAACCTACACTCCGATCCCAACTATCCACCCATACTACTTTTTTCATATTATCGCAGCGGTGTAACTCGGTGTTTTATAAGCGGGGTGAACTAAAATTAATAACATGTTTCTATCCTTACCCAGTCCTTGTGGTCCGAAATTGAATTTCCATATATTTTCAGAAATACCAGAAGGTGGAAACGGTGCTTGGCAATGAAGAACCGCGCGACTTTCATCGCCGTGGTCGGCATACTCCTCATCATTGCTCTAGTAATAAGCCTTGTGATTGTAGCGCGTCCGAAAAAAGAGAAGGAAGATGCGATATGTTATACAGTTGGGTGTGTTCACACAGGTGAGTTCTTGGACGGCTAGTAAAGGGCTGCATATCTTTGTCTTACCCTCAACTGTTCAGCTGGTGATTTGGATGACAGGTTTCCAATCGGCAATTCATTCAATAAGCTGAATGATGTTTCCAGCATCTAAGATATTGGAAAACATGAACCTAAAAGTGGACCCATGCGAGGATTTCTTCGAATTTGCCTGCGGAGGATTCACGGACTTGAACCCGATCCCTGACGATGAAATTAAAATCGACACCTTCGCCATGATCGAAAAAAAACTTTACGAACGAATGAGGACGAGAATAGAAGAACCAAGCAATCCTGACGAGCCAAAGCCGTTCACGCTTGTAAAGATCTTGTACAAGACATGCATGAATACGTGTGAGTCTTCCAATAAAATTACATCTTACGGGTTCCTCTTCCAGGCTTTGAGCATACACTGAGAATCAGGACAGCCCGAAAGAGTGAAGATTGAAAGGAGTTAAAAACCAGTGATTGCTTTTAGCTGGCATTGAAAAGGCGGGATTGGAACCACTTCATAGATTGCTGAACCAACTCGGAAAATGGCCTGTTATCGAAGGAGATAACTGGAAGGAGGATGACTTCAACTGGATGGAAAGTGTTCATAGGTTTCAAAAGTTTGGCAGGTCAATTGATTACTTCATGAGCTTCGGCATAGGGATTCAGTGGACAAATGGCATTAAGAATGTACTCATGGTGAGTGCAATCAAAAGGGACTCCAAATCTCGTAAAATGTAAATGCAAGAGACTCTCTTATCCACAGATAGACCAACCTGCGTTCGACCTGTCTCGAGAATACTTATCTAAGGGCGCGGAAGACAAGATTGTCAAATCTTACTTCGAATACATGGTTGATATCGCGGTGGTTCTTGGAGCCGACAGAACAAGAGCGACCCAGGAACTTAAGGAGTCGCTGGAGTTCGAGATTCAGTTGGCTAATGTGAGTGTCCGATGAAGGCGTAAAATATAGTGCCTATCGATGACGGTTTTTCATTATTCCAGATTTCATTGCCTGATGAAAAACGACGGAACTTCACTCTTCTCAATAACCCCATGACTATAGCAGAGCTGAATAAGCAGTATCCCAGCATACGCTGGGAAGATTACATCAACAAATTGCTGCCACCCACCATACGCGTCGATAGTAGCGAAGTTATCCTGGTTTTAGAGCCCAGCTTTATCAAAGGTCTCGAAAAACACTTGAAGGATACTCCGAAAAGAGTTCAGGCAAACTACGTCATGTGGAGAGTGACCGCGGCTTCCCTAAGGTATCTAACTCAAGATATAAGGAAAATACAATTGGATTACTCCAAAGCTTTGAACGGTAAAACAGAAAGCAAGCCCCGATGGCAAGAATGCGTGAACTTGGCTTTGGAAGAATTGCCAATTAGTACCGGCGCTCTTTACGTCAGGAAATACTTCAAACAAGACGCGAAGCAGAACGCGATCGAAATGGTGGCCGACATAAGGAAGGAATTCACCAAAATCCTTGAGAAGGTTGGTTGAATAATGCCGGGAAATGTATTTTTCACATTTTCCCAACACCGTATCTTGCAATTTTTCAGTCTGAGTGGATGGACGGCGAAACCAGACGCAAAGCCCTGGAGAAGGCCGCAGCTATGTCTAGTCACATCGCGTATCCCGACGAACTTCTCGACGACAGCAAGCTCGAGGAGTATTATGCTTCGCTTGAACTCAGGCCCAATGACTTCATTGGAAATATTCAAAATTTAAGTCTATTCGAAACGAGACACGCACTCGAGAAGCTAAGGGAACCCGTCAACAAAAGCGAATGGATTACCCACGGCCGTCCAGCTGTGGTCAACGCCTTCTATATGCTTACGGAGAACAGTATTCGTGAGTATCACTCTCTTAAGTCTTCTTTATTTTGTTCAAGAAATTCCCGTTGGGTTACTTGACTCGATTTTTTTTTTTTTTTTTTGCACATAGAACTTCCAGCTGGCATTCTACAGGGCACGTTCTTCAAGAACGACCATCCACGGTACATGAACTACGGTGCCATTGGCTTCGTTATTGCTCACGAAATCACCCATGGTTTCGACGACAAAGGCAGGCAATTCGACAGAGAAGGAAATTTGGTGGACTGGTGGGCGCGAGAGACGGAAGTAAAGTACTTGGAAAAAGCCAAGTGCATTATCTATCAGTACAGTAATTACACAGTGGAATCTGTTGGTTTAAAAGTAAGTTTTTCTCATGATCTGGTAACTTTCCTTTCGATTCAGGTTGCTCCCCGCTTTGTTGCATATCGCTGATCGTCGCATGCTCTACAGTTGAACGGGATCAACACTCAAGGAGAGAACATCGCCGACAACGGCGGCATTCAGGTGGCTTATCAGGCGTACAAGGAATGGTTGAAGAGAAATAGTCCCGAACCGAAACTCCCAGGGCTCAAATACACATCGGAGCAAATGTTTTGGATCGGTGCAGCAAATACTTGGTGTGTAAAATACCGTCCGGAAGCATTGAAGAATTACATTAAGACGGATGTCCACAGTCCAGGACAATTCAGGATTCTCGGACCGTTTTCAAACATGCCGGAATTCGCTGCGGACTTTAACTGCTCAAAGAACTCTACTATGAACCCGGAACAAAAGTGTTCCGTCTGGTGAACAAAAAAAATCTGCAGTTCCGAAGAATCCTTATGTCCTATGTAGATATTGGGGAGTAAATACAGAGCGATTCTGTGGATAGTGGTTAGTCTAATGGCGGCGCACTTATTTTTTTTCGTCAATGACAACGCTGTCGGACGACCCCGGATAAGCGATCTACTGATATCTTATATTCCTGCGACTGATATCGTCAGACGACGTAGCAGTAGCTGTCACGTCGTAGGTTATAATAAACTGTCATACTACAATATTATGTAATTAAATTGTAATATCGTTCATAATACAACGGTAAACAATACTATCTCATGAACAAGTAGTGATGAATTGTTAAATTGATTGCAGATGTCAATTTCTGTTTATTGCAAACATTGTCAGGTTCTAAATAACTGTCTTGGTGAAATTTAGGCATTTCGTAGTAATAAAGTCGATAAGTCAATGGCATACGATATTGATTCTTTATTATTTCATTTCAAGTGTGAATTTCTGTTCATTTGCTACATTATTTACAACCATTTCTTCGGTGATTGACTGACTGATCGTTTGCGAACATAGCGATGTGAATATCGTTCATCGAGCAATATATTGCATCGATTCGATTTTTTTTCATTATTTTATTTTATTTGTAGACTGACCATTAGACTGACCACTATCCACAGAATCGCTCTGCATATACCGTCATCCGGTAGTCTAACGATAAGTTCGAACTAGTACTAGTGAGTTGGAGTTTGTTTAAAGATTCCATGCGGTCGTTGTTGATCAACTGATCCACCATATCGACTATCACCAACATAGTAATTCCTATTCTGTTGCAATAATCACGTTGTGTGTAATAGGGCACAGCGTTTCCGCGCGATGACCTAGAGAAATATGCATCAAAATGAGAAAAAATTCACAATAACTATTCATTACACATACCACGTGATGTAAAAGTTATGTAAACAAAAAGTCCCCGTTCACTTTCTCATGAATTAGCTAAATTTTCATTCGATTGTTAATAAGTCGGTACTCTTGTCATTAATTTCACTGAGCGATCATAATCGCACATTTAGTATTCATGACATTCATTTTATACTCTTGTACTACGACAAGCTCTGTATAAATTCCCAAAAATAAAATATACAAATTATAACAAATGCTCACATATCGACGTTTTATTTCAAAGCACTTCAAAATGAAGAAAAACCTAACAGATTCGGTTTACTTTTTTCTACGTTAACTGGTTTTTTTTTTTTTTCTTAGTAAACTATTCCCTACAATTTCACTGTAACATGATGTTTTTTTTTTTTTTCATAGTCAGTTGAATATTGGTCATAATTTATATCGAGGCGATCTCATAGAATTAGATACTCAACATAAGAACATTATACCGTTAAGATTCGTGGATGCGGATCACTTGTTGAATGAATCTGTGATCAATTCATTGTGAATTCATTGTCAAGCATCAAGAAGTGATCCGTATCCACGAATCTTCACGGTATAAAAAATTTCTGACGGATGAACCGCTGTAGGTAACAGGCATCCAGTGTTGCGATTCATTGATTACATTTTAATAAAATTATGCATTTAATTACACATTACTTTGGTTATGAGTAATTAAACCTGATTTAATTACCAAAGTAATGGGTAATTGAATAAAACTTTAATTACAATTTTCACAACACTGCAGGATCATTTTGAGATTTTTTGTTCGTGTATTTCTCGGGAACTTATTATAAGTTACGAGTTATCCCAATGTCATCGTTACATAGGTATACTGATTCCAACAGTCCGAACTCCTTAAATTAATCCTCATTCAATTTTTACCGTTCATATATCTCCGTGATCATATTACAATATGAAGTTCATCCATAACCAGCACATAAATGTCTATGACGGTTATCATAGAGCATGCCGAGTAGTTGATGTAAGATGATAGACAATTAATAAAACTATATATGAAAATTAGAACGATTTCGTCTACCAAGCAACAGTCTCAAAGATCGTGCAATAATCATTACAGATTTATTGAGAGTAATGTTATTATCGATACCAGTTGTAACGAAGCAAAACGTTATGACCTCCTCCTTTCCAACCTTACACGCGTTATACCTGATCCCACCACCGTACCGAATACCGATTCCACGATTCAAATCCTTGCCGCCTCGTCCTGCGGAGCCATGACCACATGCTTCTGCTAGCAGCAGACCGACAGCGTCAAGCGCTTGCCGGACGAGCGGTGGAGAGGAGAATTACCCCTCGCGGAAAAGATCCCCTTTCCATTTTGTACCGTACTGCTATCAGCCACGTGCAAAATCGTAAATCGACAGAGAGAGATAAAGTTTAGGTGAAGTTTCCCGCTGTCTTTGTGAAAACTGTGACGCCCCCCCTGAACCTTGGAACCTTGGACATCGATTTCCTTGGACCGCTCTCGGGTAATACGACGATCTTTGCCTGCCTCAGGACACGTGTTTCTTACGAACGGGGACCGGTGAACCAAACTTACCCACGCCGTACCCAACCAGCCTAAGGTAGGATCGTTGATCGTTTCAATCTGTTATAAACCCGAGTCCCGCCTCATTCCACGTAATTTTCACCCGTAGAGTCCCGGAATGAACCCGAGTAACCCTGCACTCTTCACCAAAGTCCTGAAAAATTTGATAGTACCGTTACAAATTTGGCGCCGAACGTGAGGCTCGAATAAAGACGCCTCGGGCATAGGCCGCATCCACCCCTGTTATCACGATTAAACTTCGTTGCCCCTCCCCCCGCTCGTAAGTCTTCGCACTGCTTTTTTTCCCACGTCATCCCGCTGTTCCAGAGTTCACTGGACCGCGTGAATTCACTCCAACCATGGCGAACACCATCGGCCTCGCCTCCCAAGGACGAGAGGGATACCCCCGCATCGATATAGATCTGAACGATATCGACGCCGTCATCACCTGGTTGTGTTATCTATCGGACGACGCGTTGAGAACTCTTCTCATCCGCTTACATTTGCGTCCAGACGACACGGCTAACGGCGGTCGGTGGAGACTGCTACGGTACCATCTAATGTGCAAGAATCGTAACGTAACCTGGGTGCCGGAAGAAGACGAATGGCATGCTCTGGTCACACCCGAACCCCTCTACCAGGACCATCCCCGGGATATCCACGAGGCAGTCAGGAAGTGGGACGTGAAGTTCTCAGGTAAAGGGAACGCCAGCGCGGAAGAGTTCTTCCGAAGAGTCGAGGAATACCGTGTTGCAAGCCACTTGAGCGACCGAGACGTCCTTCTTGCCCTCCCCTTCCTCCTCACCGACATCGCTCTCCTATGGCACCGCCTCAACAGAACGGGTTGGCACGCCTGGACCGATTTCGTGGACGCGTTTCGAGACCGCTTCGGTGGTACAATCTACGAGATCCGTGCCCGAGACAAAGCTCGTCGTCGCACCCAGGGACGCAACGAGCCGATCGCGGACTACCTAATGTGTTTGAGGACGATTTTCAACAGCGTTACCCACCCCTGTCCAGAGATAGAACAACTCGATCTGGCCTACACCAACCTCCAACCCCAGTACCGCTCCGTAATTTTGCGCGCCGACATCGACTCCTTCGAGGCCCTTGAGTATGCCGGCAGACAAATAGAAACCGCGAAGGCGCTAGGTCGGAGTCTCACCTACCGCCGAGAGCGCCGTATAATACCGAAAATCACCCGAGGGAGTCCCACACCCTTCACTTAAGTCCCGAAAAATTCAAATGTACTTCCCGAGTCCCGTACCGTTACTGACACCTGTGAGAGCATCAGAGAGAGAATACGAGTACAACTAGTTTAGATCTTTTGAGAGTCAATAGCAAATAATCCAACCAGTATTATAAAAGTATATACGCCAGGTAGCGGGCGGAAATTCGTTACCTTTTTCTTTTTTGTTTTTTTTTTATAAATCTATCTTCTTAATAACAATTACCGGTGTCTTTATTCATCGCTCCCGCGAAATCCCTCCACCGATTTCAGCTAGTCATGCAGCCCCGAGCGCGAGAGAGAGAGAGGGTTCCAACCCTCGAAGTCTGGCGCCCAGCAAACCACGCCCTCCCCTACGACGTTGGAAACCAGGTTTGTATCCGGCTTCATATGTCTGAGTCACCCGAGCTCAGGGAAGTACCGTTAAATTGTTCATTCGCGACTCCATTTGGGTAATAATCGCACTTGTGTGATTTTAGTTCTTCTGATACAGTATATTATTGCAATATCGGTGTAGGCGTCATTTCGAGATTGTTGTTAGAACTGTCGAAGTATAATTAATAGAAATGGAACGCGGAGAACCGAAAGGGCGGAATCCCAATTATGTTATTCTGTCGATCGATAATCAGCAATTGCAGATTTCCATTTGTCATACTACTGTTGATTGTAAATTTCTATGGCATACTTGTCAATATAATTGTTATAAACTCATGATTTCTATTGATCATGTTTATCGACAATTCTGTCGACTGATAGTAAGTACAAGGTAGGCTCCTGTTTTGTTGAGTCCCGGAACCCGCATAGCTATACTACTTTCGAAATGAATTTACTTTCAGCAGTCCTATATACCGATTTTGGCTATAAATCGGCATAAAATTCAAAATAAACGATCTATCACGCGAGAAACCGAAGAGCCTGCGCTTTCTGACTAGTGAACACCCTTAAGGGTCTCTGATATACGCTCTGATCACCTCGAAAACGCGATTCGTAGTTTTTCTCATACCACACAACTGATCGGAATTCAATTTTCGGGATTACTGCTTCATTTCAGCAGAAAGTGGAGTATTTCGTTTTCCCAACCATTTGGAATTTTTTCTTGACAGATTCAGTTATCATCAGAGAAACCGTGGAATAATCCACAGTTGCACTCGATTTGATGCACTATTGAAATACTTCGCCACTCGGCGGTTAGCATACCACACATTTTGAGCACTATCCCATATCATTTGATGGGGAAACGCCCAATAAACTACAATTTTGCGTCTTATACAAAAAACTACCGATATCCTACGGAATCGACACTTTGTAGCAACATAATCACGCAGTAGGTAAGGGTCGCCCGCCTCGGAGTTCCCACGCGAATATCAAAGCCCCTTCATGCATGTATCTGTTATTCGAGCGCGTCGTAATTGAAAAATAAAATTACTTAGTTAATTTGAAATCGTTTGGATTTTTTATTGAGTGTAAAAAAAAAAAAATATCCCAGCTTATATCATTAATTAATATAATTGAATTTAGTCAACTTGCATAACTGCCTGCAAATAATATTCAATCAATTTACTTAGTAATATAATATAATCAGTATTTTTATTTATATACCTATGACTAATATGCTACGTCAACAAGTAGGTATTTGCAATAACGGCGTTTACAGTATACTATCGAAATTCCATTCTCGATTAATAATTCAAGATTAAAAACTTACTTAAAATGCTATGCTATAGCTTTCTTTCTACTAATTTCGCTCCATTTCCGTTTGATTGTTTTCTATTCTTCATCATTATCTAAATATCCCTTTGTTTTTTTTATTAAGCCAATCTAAGGCAGGAATTGGCGAAAAAGAACTTAATCAATTGCAAAGCGTTTCGCTGATATCTGCTCAACATCTTTATTTACAACAGTAATTGCTACCTGAACTGGGTATTGTACCAACTGCATTTATGTACTATCTATGTTTCGGAAAAATAATCCTCTGAAGTGAATGTAATTTAATATTATCGTATCGTACGTATAACTTTGACTAGAGCGAATTAAAATTTCCGCAAGGAGAATACTCTCTATATCATTATTCGTAACCAAATGTCAATTATGCTCCAACGTCGGCCTATTTTAGAAAAAATCGATTCTCTACTAGCGTTCCTTTTCCCTGAGGTTAAAATACCGCGAAATATGCAGACACATGTAGTACGAGATAATAAATCGATGGAGTCTAATAATATTGATATATATTGATGCCGTATGCTAGGATAACGGTAATAAGTTTAATCGTATTCAATTTATTTAGTCATTTTTTAGCCATGTTTCGGAATTATTTCAAGAATAGTAGACGAGCTGATTTGACCAAACTATTCTTGAAATAATCTCAAAACGTGCGACAAAATGACTAAATGAATTGAATATGTCTAGACTTCACCGTTTCCGCAGACTATGGCAATAAAATATATCAATATTTCTAAACCCCTTTATAAACGACCCTATTCCTTATTCATAGCATCTAAGTATTAGTTCCAACTATATCATCTCGATCGGTAATTTTCATAATTCAAAATACAGAATCGATAGTAACTGTTCACGGGGATAATGAACCACGACTTTTCGCTCTAGGTTTCTTCCGCCTTTTTCTATCAGGTACAGATTTATAATCCTTAGTGTACATTCTTGGTCACAGGATTGAATTAGAGCTGTGGTCCGTCTGTTGTTGCCTTGCGATTTATCCTCTAAATAAATCACAGGCGTATTTCAATCTGGTCAATTTTCCACCGAGCTTAAGCCTTAACCAATGTATCCCCTTCGGTTTCAGTCGTTTTTTCCTTCAGCTGAAGAGGACTCATGGAGATTTCCTTCTCCGACGAATAAATCGACTTGGACTCTTGTCTTTCTTGTTCGCTTTGCCATTGTACCTGAAAAATAGTTGAAAAAGTCAGTACAATTCGCATCAAACGCGGTCCGAACTCTCACCTTTTGCCTGTGCTGTCTCACAGCGTCCTCGCATCTGTCTATCACCATCTGTTCGGTCAAAACTCCATCCTCAGAGGCGTAGGCTGCGGCTTGCCAAGCCACGCCAAGTTTGGCCAACTCCCTGCCGGACATTCCCTCAGTGATCTTAGCCATCTTTGTGCAAAGAGCGCCGTAATCAAACTGCGCGACTTTGAGTCTTCTCTTTCCTTCGGTAGCCGGCTGTAGAACAAATTTATCAAAGTACAAACGGACGAGACGTTCTCGTTCCTGAAGACCGGGAAGATTGAACTCGACCATTTCATCTAAACGGTCGTTTACTGCCCAGTCGAATTGCTCCGGTGTATTTGAGGCAAGAACGAGCATAAACTTGTTACTCTGTTCTCCAGTTCTGTACAAGAATGCATTTAACGTAGCTCTGAGATCCTCAGAGATATGCTCGCTGGATCTTTTCCTGAGAAAGGCATCAGCCTCATCGATAAACAGCAGCAGACCTTTCCTCGAGCTTGAGGCCCAGTCAAAAACTTTGTGAATAGCTGTGACGCCGTCACGACCCAAAGGTGATACGTCTCCTCCTGTGAGAATGGCATAATCCATTCCTGAGTGCTTTGCCAGCTTTTTAGCGAACATAGTTTTCCCCGTACCCGGAGGTCCGTGCATCAGAATGTTTCTGTACATTCCCTGGTTATGCTTAGTATTTTTAGTCGCTATCGCAACGTCCCGTAACCTTTCTTCTAACTTTGGGGCCAAGATTACTCCGGACAAAGCGTCCGTCTGATTCTCTCTCAGCTTCTTGACAGTCTGAATAGGATGCTTTACCGATTCTAGTAATGAAAATCTTGAAGTTTCTCGAACCAACGATGGCTTCCCTAAACGCGCTCCGATATAACGAGCTGTTACCCCCGTCGCACCTTTAGCTGAATAAACACCGAGGGCTACTAGAGACAGGCCACCGGCTGCTGCCAAAATCTTGTCCCAATCTTGAAGCAGAGCGTTCGCCCCGGAACCAAGAACGGAACCAGCTGTTCTGAAAGAGATTAGAAGTTAATGAATAAATCTGGATTTCAAAATTAGAGACTTGCAGTCTTTTTAAGCACTTTTGAAAATTAGTTTATTAAGTTTTTGAATTGCTTCAACTTTCTCTGGGAAAATGGTGATTTTGTTATCGAAAAAATAATTATTGTTCACTATTTTAGGATTTATAAAACAGACAGGATCACAGCAGTCCTATAAATCTGTTTCATTGGTTCTCCGAGTATTATTTGACGAATGATACTTACTTAATGGACTCAAGAACAGTGACCCTGTTCTCAGAAGCTTTGAGTCTAATTTTTTCAAGATTTAAGTCCTGATTTTCCCTGTCTACTTTAGCCTTAGCTTTGAGTTCAGCTTCTAGTTTCTTCATTTCGTTTTTATGCCTCAATTCCATTTCGTGTTCTATAGTGGCTTTTCTCATAGCTTCTTGTTTGGCCACAGACTCTTCCTGTCTCCTAAGATTCTCATCGTTCATTCTTTGCTGTTGACCGAGCTGATCTTCGTATCTTTTTCTCGCTAATTGATCCTGGTACTGAGCTCGCATTTGATGCTGTTTTGTCTCCTCTTGCAATGTCTTTCTGCGCTCATCTCCTTCAACTCTTTTATGCTCTACTTTCATCTGCTCTATGTGTGCTTCGTACTCTTTCAATTTAACGGACATTTCTGTTTGTCTCGTTCCTTCTTGGAGCTTGGAAAGCTCCAACGCATCTTTAGCATGGCCTGGTAAGAGAAAACAAATTCTTAGAATGAAGCTAACATTCTTTATCCCAAATGAAGCGATACATGGCATATCCATAGCTAGGTTTCCTTAATTATCAGAGAACTACATATCCAAAATTAAAGCAGTGATTGATCCGAATCATCGCGTCAAGTGCTTCGACTGCATCTAACTCTGAGATCAAAGTCCTTCAAAGATACCCCTATTGATGGTGTAGGTATTCCCTTTAAATTCTGAAATTCCTAAAATAATTCTAGAATTTTTCTCTCGCAATGAGTTACGCGTAATATACTCATGTATTGAGTTGGGATAAAGGAGGAAAAAGACTGAAATTAGGAGCTAAAAATTTCATCTCGAAACCAGTAGAAGCTCTTTCATCATCTTATTGTTAGTATGAATGGGGGGAGAGCTAGATCAGGCCGGGTAGCATGTGTGTAGCCGTGGAGTAAGATTACGTAATCTTGAACAGCGTTTAGAATTATTGAATGAAGATAGGAGAGAAAATTACCGTACTTGATTTCTCTAATTCCTTAGCTGCCGCGGCTGCTCTTTCGAGCGCGCTAGAATCAAATCTGTACGCCTCCATTTGTGATTTTGTTAAATTCTTCGGTGGCTCATCGCCCCCGCCGCCGGCAGAACCTCCGCCTCCGCCTCCGCCGCTCCCGGAGATCTGGGGTTGTGCGTATTGGGAGAAATCTTGGGGTGGTTGTGCATTACGGTATCCGAATAGCCACGACATTGTTTATTATACACCTTTCAAAACACTCGGTCGTATTAAAATACTAAAGTATATTCATTTACGAGGAGATAAACTCCTAACTAAACTCACGTGCGCGCCGGGGTCGCGAGTGCGGAATGGTGTTGGTGCGGAATGCTGAACTGGAGGAACCAGTCGACTTTGAACCGGAACTTGTAAATAGCAGACGACCATTATACGGCGCACGCGCTGTAGCTTCTTTCCTCGTCACTTGATTCATTTGGTATGCTGCAGAGAGCGCTAGCATATCGAGTCGATGGGTAAAGATCAGTAATCAGTGGTAAGGATGGAACATGATTTTAACCACGAATGTTTTCATAAATATTCTGTACCTTGTTTCGGGAATTTTTTCTGTACTTGGATCTGATTAGAAAATAAAACTGTAAGGCACTTGGATCGACCATAGTGTGATACTTCGACTTATTTTCTTTGAAAAGTAATCATTTTCGAACTCTTTAGTGAAATTTGCATGAATTATCTAGTAGTTTGAATGAAAATGAACTATATACATGTACTACATATTGTTATATCATGTTTAGTATTTATTCATTTATGCATTGTTTTACTGGATATAATGGGTATGAAAGGAGATAGACGAGAGAAATTTTGTCGGAAATATTCTACGTGTGACGAAAGGTTGGTTTCCATGAAATTATCATTATACAAGTGATAAGATATCGTTTTTCGTTTTGCATTTCAGATTTGATGGTATAAAGGCCTGCACGCACTACACGGCGGCGAATGACGGCGAACCGAAGAAAACAGTGCCTATCATCAATTTTTTTCAAGAAGAAACATGAATACAACAATACTTTGTTGATACTCTGGGTGATAGCCACTGTTTTCTTCGGTTCGCCGCCGTTCATCGCCGTGTAGTGCACGCAGACCTTAAACTATAAAAGTATTAAAATCTTATATATACAGTGTCCGAATTTCCCGCGTACCACAATAAATATTTCGGAAATATTTTTCAAACATGTCTTATATGTCTCCCACAATATTTCCATCTTTGGATGTAAGATTCTGGCGGACATATGGCAATATTTCTAAAATACTTCGTGCTGTACGGGACTCGACCGCAAAGATCAGGATTTGTTCACTCCGATATTTATAAGGACGAATACATCTCCAAGATAACACTTCAAGGTTCTGCATCAGCTTTTGTTTTGACGGATTCGTAACTCCCGGTTCTAACACCGTGGGACAAATTGATGAAGTCTGCTGGCCCTAGCCTGTAACCACGATTGGCAGAGCACATGTTTACGGAAAAGGCACCTGGAATTGCAATTGTCAAACCGTAAATAGAACATAATCTTGCTAACTTGTGACGTTTGTCAACTGTAATTCTTACCTGCGAATGTTTTATCAAATACAACATCGAACATATAGTCGGCAATATTTCTTGATCTTTCAATTCCAACGATAGTGCCTCTATATGCGATAGGGACAGTGAAACTTTCTCTGACATTAACAATTCTGTCATAAATTTTGTACCGAGCCGTTACGTCTGGGGGAAAATTTCCAATCTGTAAACTAGACTTGTACAAGAAATGCGGCTTGACTTGCATCATTACGGTTTTCACGTTATCGCCATATTTTTGCTCCTCCATAAATGCATCCACCACTTGTTCTAATTCCTCTACTTCTCGCTGGTTCAGAGCCTCAGCGTTGCAACTGCGCCTTTGAACATTTTTAAATGGCTGTTGCTCCAGCCAAGCCAACACGTCATCCAGTGTTGTAGATCTGGATAGAAGGAGAGAAATTCCTTCACTGTGGATGCTTGCAATTTTTTAACGAAATGACTCATTAGTATTATTAAAATCGGATACTCACCCTGTCGCTGGGAATAAATCATCCTCGTGAAAAGTATTAATTTTCACGTTCTTTGCTAAGCGTTCGAATAACACAGGATACTTTAGCATGTAAGCGCGTAGCAAATCGACGGTTTTTATACCGTACAGCCATTGACCCTCGACTTTTTTAGTGTAATTTGGCACCTTAAGAATGTATTTATTAAAACAACGAAATTTCTAATGAGAGCGAAAAAATGTTGGCAGCATAGTAATATAGTACATTACAATACGAGTCCAGTAAAACTTTTTCTGACAAGTGTGAGGTTGCAGCACGAGCCGAAGGCGAGTTTTGCAATCACACGAGATCAGAAAAAGTTTTTCCGTCGAGTATTGTACAAAAGTTTACTTTAGGAGGTGTGAAGATAGGGGTTTCAGCCACGTGAAGCATGGGTAAAACGTCCAAAATCACACTGAGTGAAGTAAAAGAAGTTAGTTTTCTCACGACTTTGACATATACATATACCTATATATTATACCTCTTCATCTTTCTTGTTGGACTTCAAGTCCAGCCCCAAGTTATGTTTCAATGTATTAACTGATGGTCCTTTTGGTCCACGCACGACGAAAAGAGATCCAGTTATTCGGCTGAAAAGGTGGTTGGTCATTCCTGGCAGTTTTTTCATAGCTTGGCCACTGTCCATATACTGCAATTTCGGTTTTGATTCCGCCCGCTCTTTCAATGAATCCAACATCGGTTCCTGCGTAATCCATACAGCCAACTTTACTCGGCAAACTTTGAAGTGGATGTGAGCTTTGACGACCTTTTGAAAATCATAAACGTACGTTAGTTTATAGCTAATATTGAGAGCTTGTTGAGTCTAATGTCAGATCTTCTCAATATCCTACCTCTGCTGCAGCTCCGTAATGCGGATGTTCCAGCATGAAGCATATGCTCCTCGGTGTGAATATTTGACCGATTCTTTTGTACTCCACAAAGCTTGGTTCGTGAACAACTATATCTCTGACTGTTGCCTGAAGTGCAAATTGTGACGGTACATGGCTCCACTGTTTTTCGAGGGAAACTTTTCCTTGAGCATCGAAAATATGACATCTACCAGTCAGTAGATGAGCGTGAACCAAGATTTCCGTCTCTCCCACGTTTATACCCAATCGTTTAATGTAACTATAGGAAAGTCAATTGGAAAATGTACTATTCGTCTCATTCAAATATGATTATATCTGTTAATCAGGTGAGTGAATTAATGTCACGACCACCGAACCTACTCTTTAGCTATGGTCCCTTTTGATTCGTCCCATTGGTTGGCGAGCGGTTGGTTCGTTTTTTTTTCGAAATAGATTCATTAGGATCGTCCACGAATTTGAATATTGTCTCACGGTTGGATACGGCGACGACATGCGCCTCCACTAAATGTGGCCATGAAACAAGAATCTTTTTCCCTATTATTTGACTTGCCAATTCGGCTATATTTGGACATGTTTTGGATGGCAGTATGTTTATTTGAATCCTATTTCTGTTTCCAGAGCCTTCAGTCTTAAAAAAGAATGAAGTACTCATAGTACCAGTACACCATTAAACTATAGTACATAAGATTGGAGAATTTCAACTACCTGAATAGCTTTTCGTAATTCAGACGTGTGATCGATGTGCTTCATCGTCGGGAATCCGGGAAAATACACATCCAGACTTGTACCTGGACATAATCCCTTCACCAATTTTTCTCTCGGTACAATAATGTCTCCCGGGTTGATGGGTTCAGATTTTGCATGATTCGTAGGCAAGTTCGGAAAGTATTCAGGAGCCTCGTATGATCCTAAATCCTCTTTGGTGTAGGAGTAAACATTCATTGGCCTGTGAGAGTTTCTCTGTTTTTCCTCCAATGTTAACTTGGCATAACATGGCTCCATCGCTGTTTGAAGATGGAATGCATATAGCATCATGATATAGTACACTGTCTAGCGCGTAAACTATGATCTCCAGTTACAGGCCTGTATACCTATGTACCTTCGAGCAAATTTGTTTCCTGAATGAACGGGATAAGAACGACGGCCTCCCACGCTTGTCGTTTTCCATTCTTATCTGTATCAAAGTCAGCTGGATAGTAATCCCTGATCGGCGATAGTTCATCAATCATCAACGATCCGAACGGTTGCGGCAGCAACGATCTACTAGCCGCTGGCAGTACTGCCAGTAGTTGTTGAAAGGGTAAAAATGGTCTGCCCATTTCAAATTCGAATTTCATGTCCTTGAACCCTTTTATATCGGAAATGTATGGCGCGTAGTGATGCGGGTAGTACCACGACCAGCTACAGCACCCGTTGTAGTAGTAATTCAAATTCCACTGAATGGCTCTGACATAACATTCTGCCTGGGACCTCAACACGTATCTGAAATATGACATTTTAAAAATGTGCTCAAAGTGGATCGAATAATATTCAATCAGTATAGCTGAATTCTCAAACAACCAAGGATACCTACGCATCAACGTTTTCGTATCCCAATTTGTTCATATAGTAATCACGTTTGTGTTGGGAAAATTCGGCGTCAATTTCGAGAGTTTTCGAACTAGACGCGTGGTGATTCCTGAAGTGGTTAATCTCCACTTGGCTTAGATGGTTCATGAATTTCTCAAAGCGATTCAACATCAGAGTACCACCCTCGTTTAGATACCCTGTAACATACGGTTTTTAACATTCGATTCGTTGGTGGGATGTAAATGTTTCACCAACCATCAAGGGTAGGCAGGACCTTCATATAAACCGAGTATAAAGTCGGAAAAGCGCCGTCAGTTATATCCAAGTATGGTAAATTTGGAATGAAGTCATTTCCGATGAGGAAACCCATCAGCACCCAGTCGTCGATTAGTTTATCCATATCGTATTCGAAGCACAGTTTATCTTTTAGTGATGAGAATTCGTGTTCTATGTACTCTCGCATCATTGACAAATGAAGGAGGTAGAATTTCATCTTTTCTGGTGTTGACACTCGTTTTTGTTTCTTTCCAAACTGAGTCTCTTCCCTTAGCAAAGAGAAGTGTGGTTCGTGAGTGCATAAACCTAGCATTATAAGATCCGCATCCAAACCATACAGACAATGCCTTGTGTTACTGTCGTAATTTGGCTGGGATTTGATGTATCTAATGTAATCCATGATCTTGTGCTCTCCCTCTCCAGGCGTCTAAAATCAATTCTCAAAATAATTACCTAGATTTGCGAATACATCTACATATTTCGTGAAAAAAACATATTTAAGTATAAATTGAAGAAATGCGCCAACCTCGTGTCCGCTCAGTATCACTTCGCATTTCTGCCAAAGTTTGTCATTAGTTATTTTGCAAGCGATAAAATATTTGAGCTGTTCATGGAGTCGTGTCATGAATACAGTTCCTGGCGTAATGCAATTTGAATCGAATCTTGCTTCCTCAGGAATAACCTGACCCTTATTTCGAGCCGTCGTTTCCAATTCTGTGGCATTTTTAACCGATGTAAATCTACGCCCCCTTTGCTGATTCATTTTAGCACGTGGTGCAACACCGTCAACGGCCATAAAAAATATTTTTCGGGGTTTAATCATGTGAAACAATATTTCAATGTAATGAAATATATCTCGATATATCTGTTCCTCGGATATTCGGAAAACAGGATCGAAATCATTCGGATGAGAGCATGTGTGAATGATGCCGTTCATATCCAGATACAGATTGTCATATTCGGGGATCTATAAGAGGAACAACAAAAACCGCTTGTATATTCGTACAATCAAGGTAATTATTCATACCGTATATTGGCAATTATTTTTCAAGGTAGTGACTGTGAATAATCTATGATGAGTAATGAGAATTCAAAATTCGCAATCACCTGATATTCTCTGACTACTTCGCTGAGGCAGGGATATCTTTCGCTCATGAATCTGAAAAACTTTGGAACGCCCATTTTGGACTTTTATCTCGTAAAGTTTTCAAATGGACTGAGGCTAAATTTTCACTTGTCCGTCAATAGACATCAGTCTGTTAAATTCAGAAGTATACAAGCCAACTATGCCTGATGCAATCTATCTATTATTATCCGTCAACGTGGTTTGTAATTCCGTATCACTATAATACTCCAGTGTATACCGCCGCGTTAAGATTAGCGTAAAAATATCAACTTCATGATAACGTTCCAGTCAATGGATGAATAATCACTGAAGTGATATTTTCGGAAAAATAATAACGCTTGATAATCATAATAATCTAAAATTGATAATTGAGTTTGTGTTACAGATAATTTACGACGATTATGAGTACGTTAGGTCAGTCTTGCTATAGAGAGTTTTATTTCGTATTACAAATAAGATTCTGATTCATTTAGGATCCCCGAGTCACACCACTCAGACACTAGATGAACTTTGCAAAATTCGTAGAACAAAACCATGTTCAAACACTTTGACGTTTCGAAGCTACTGCAGTCCCGTTGTGCGTCCGAAGCGAGCACTATGCGGTCCAGGGAGTGGTAACTTATCGCGAATTACGATACGAACAGGAAACGTCGTATGCGACAGAGATGGCATGATCTCATTGCTATATATACCGCGAGTATTCGTGGAAACGCTTCATAAGGAAGTGAAAACTCCTGCATGCAGGCAACTTAACAGTCAAACGATTAGGCTTTGTTCCCACGTAGCCAATGGGCACGCAATATGCGGAACAAAACATAATCGCTTGACTCCTGAGTTGCCTATATGTAGGCATTTTCACTACCCTGATGAAGCGTTTCCACGAATATTCCCGGTATACAAGACCGTTGCAAAGAAATTCAACTGTACGAATAAAAATTAAGTATATTAGATTCAAAAGTCTAACAAATTCATCTTCATACAAGACTGATAGCCCAATCAAACGAGATCGAATGACAGGTATGATGAAAAACAATATCAATTGTAATATAGAAGCAATTATACTCTGTATCCTGGATAATCGACTATCGGTTGTCGTTCGCGTATGTAACTAGCTATTAGCGGTCGTGAAACGTTGCCGGTAACGAAGAACACTTACGAAGCAGTCATTGCTTATTTTGTAAAGCAATCGTTTCCAATTTCCAAAATAAATTGGAATTTCGTGTATAAAAGGCAACCGCTAATATATATACAAGTTGATAATGCTGGCGTGTAATATCGGTCACAGATTGGCAATGCATGCATGGGTAATTCCACTGAATAATCGCTTGACGAAATCTACCTGGCCATTGCAATGCCATTCCAATGAAATTATGACAACTTGCTCAGTAAATGGTCAGACTTGACAGGAATTTTTTTCATTAGATTGCCAATTGAACTGACACGCGTATGATATGGAAAAAGAATCTTTGAATATCCACGGAGCAGTGGATCCAATAGAATAAACTTATACGTACATATGAGTCGGAACGCAATACAGCTGGCGCAACAGATCCTAGAGACTCTATAGAGATTCCGGGATCGGAAAATTTCTTCAAGCTCTAATTGTCATAGCCTCAATTCTACTAATTGTAAAAGCCGTGAACAATATTCCTTCAACGAGAAAAGGGCGCAACTGAAAACTGAAAGGATTTTACTTAGAACTTACCCAAGATTATACTACCCGAAAATTTGTTGACGAACATGCTTCTCCTTTTTTTGAACTATTGCAATAGTGCAATGGCCGTGCAAGGTGCAGGTGTGGAATAAGGTGAAGGTCCTTCATTCACTTTTCTTATATATTCTGACGAGGTCAAGCGCCTGGGGCTGCAAGGAATTAAAATAAAGTACTATTCAACGTATACCGGTTTTTTTTTCACATAATTTATTATTTTTCTCTGATTAATATAAAAGATATATCAATTTTTTATAAAACAACATGTACATGACTATCGTGTATAGTTATATAAGCGTGATTATCAAGTCGCGGAAAAGATTTCACATGCGGATTCCTTATCGAAATCTAAGAATAAAGTTCCTTATCAAAAACTTCGAGGGACCGCTCGTTCTTGAGTTATAGAAGGTTTAGTCCACCCAATTAGACGGCGATAATGGGACGTGCTCAGTCTCGTAGCAATCCTGCAAAATTGATAGTGCCCGCGTCGCATGAACTTTGCCTGAAATTTCGGTTTTTTATTTCATAATTTTTAGTCTTTCGTCGTCCGGTTGGTCATTCTCGTGTCCTACGTCGTTCGTCCCGTAGTTGACGTTGTCCAGGTGGTCAAACTGGTGACTTACGTTCCCCAGGTCTTTCGCTTCGTAGTTTTCATGCTAGTTGTCGTCAGGATGACCCGGGGATCGAAATCAGTTCGAACACCTGGACAACGTCAAAAACGTAATGAGAATTCTGGTGGTCGAAAAGCACCTGCCTGACGACAACTAGAATGAAAACTACGAAGCAAAAGACCTGGGGAACGTAAGTCACCAGTTTAACCACCTGGACAACGTCAACTACGGGGCCAACGACGTAGGGCACGAGAATGACCGACCGGACGACGTGAAGACTAAAAATTATGAAATAAAAAACCGACATTTCAAGCAAAGTTCATGCGACGCGGGCACTATCAATTTTGCAGGATTGCTACGAGACTGAGCACGTCACATTATCGCCGTCTAATTGGGTGGACTAAACCTTCTATAACTCAAGAACGAGCGGTCCCTCGAAGTTTTTGATACGGAACTTTATTCTTAGATTTCGATAGGGAATCTGCATGTGAAATCTTTTCCGCGACTTGAGAATCACGCTTATTAACAAACTATAATAATAATAGAAATGACAATGCCTAAATCTATAGGATGAACAACAGTATGCGAGAGATATGTGCTCAAAGAAACACATAAATCGAACCTTTGATTTCGTGTAAGTTCATTAACGATATCTTTCTATTTATATATTTATTTTCTTATGCAACACATTATTGATGATGAATTTGTTTACCCAATCATGCTACACATGTAATTGCATAAAGGTACTAGCGCGATGGAATTGAAAGATCTATGGTCCCACCACAGCTGCAGGACAATGTCCAGAATCACAATGAATTCAAGTCTTGAAATGAGACGTTTTATCAAGATCTCAAAGTTTACTTTCCAAGTCATCGACGACAGGAGTTGGGTTCGAGGCTGCCCATTTTTCCTTGAATGGCAACCCTTTCCTTCTAGGTCGCTGGTTCAAGTCCTGTATACCCGCAAAGTGTTCTTCGATTTCACGCAGGGTTCTTCCTTCCGTTTCTGGTAGTGTAAAGTACATGACAAATGCCCCGACGAACCCTATCACCGAGTAAAACCAGAATGAACCAGCCAGCGTTATGCCGTTCACCATGTAAAGGAAAACCTTGTTTACGATGAAAACACAGATGTAACCGAAGGAGCTCGCTGCACCTGCTGCTCCACTACGGACCTGTAAATTCGATTCAATGAGCCATACTCATTTGCGAGGTTTGGGGTGAGAAATCTATGAAGAAAAGTCCACAAGGTGGGTGGATTCAGTAAGGAAAAAGATAAATGAACGACGTATGTGTGTATGTATACCTTGGCGGAGAAAACTTCTCCGATGAGTATCCAGGGTAGAAGTCTTATGCCCACGTGAGAGAGGTAGGCTGCAGCGATCAGGACGTAGGTTGGAATCCAGGAATACTTATTACCCACGATAGATTCTCGATCAAGCATGAATTTGTAGAGACCCGCGATGAAAAAGCACACGCCGGTGGTAATTGTGGAAAACAAAGCGATTTTCCGTTTTCCAGTAAAGTGTACAAGTATTACGCATGACAATGTGCCAAGGAGTTCGGCGCCACCCAGGAGGACAGTAGCCTTATATTTATCTATGGGTGCATTAAGCTCGGTGAAAATGAAAACGGCGAATGTCTGCAGAGCCGCCATACCCCCAAAAGAACCTGTGAAAAATGCCCAGCAAACTATGAAGAAGGGCACCAAGAATGTACGCTTGGTGTAATGCCTCCAATGTTTTTCATCCCCGGATACTGCTTCCTGCCCCACAGGCTTCTGAATCGATTCACAAACATCATTGTACTCGCCCTGAACGTGGGCTGGTTTTACCCAACCACGTAGCCAGCGCAGTGATTTCAACGCTTCTTCCATCCGGCCTTTTCCTGAAAAATATCCCACATAACTCAGAGTCTGCTTTTTTCTACCCTTCATTCAATCCCTGGCATACCGTAGATTGTTGACAGTTTTAATTAACCGAAATGAGTGATGGCGTTTACAATAGTTCTCCAATAAACAGCAATCATCATTAGATAATGTTTTTCTTCATTTAAATTCATAATTACCAATGAGCCAATGCGGACTCTCTGGTACCATGCAAAGAGCGATGAAGCAGATTGTTGGAAGAGCTATGTTGATTAGTGCGACTGTCCTCCAAGTAGTCAAGCTGCCGGCAAGCATCTGGAGGAATATGCCAGTGATGATGGCCATCGTTGAGGTAGCCGATAGCATACCCCTGAGATGTGGTTGTGTTATTTCTGCGACGTAGGTTAATACTGGTGCCTCTAGCATCCCTCCTGTCAGCCCTGTCATCGCCAGGGCGCATAATAGCATAGTAGAATTGTACGCATAGTGATAGACCAGCCAGGCAAGGACGAACGGTGCATTGGCCAACATCATTGTTTTCCTTCTCCCGAGATATCCGGATATGGCACCGCTACCGAGACATCCTACTGGCACTAGGATCAAGTTCATGCTGCCTACAAGGGAAAACCATGGTTCGAATTGAGATGTGAATCTTCCTTGAAGGTGCAATTGTGACTATGAGCATCTAAAGCGCTTCTTATCAGGAAAATTGAACCATTATTAGTTAGACTTACTTATCCAAGTAAGTTCTTCAAGAGTTACATCTATTTCCGGATTAGGCTTCTGTAGTTCGGGTATTAGGATCGTGGAGAAACCGAGAGTACAACCGAAGCTGATGAGGAGAAGGTTCTTCGCGGCTACTGCTAAGATTTGGGGAGCTGCTTGTCTCGATTTTGAGACCGGGATGGTTTCTGATTGTGGTATTCCATTCTGTTCCGCTTCGAGTCCCGGTTTCACATCGTTTCTGAAACGTGTAATGGTATGATTTAGTCACAGATATAACTTCTTCAAATACGTATTTTATAGCACAGGGAAGATCGTGGGATCATAGCGGTTGCAATTTTGACCCATTATCTTACAATTAGACTCGCCAGACTCGGTTTCAACCGATCTTTAAAAGGATCTTCAAATGTCCCTGGGAAATGCGACACTCTATAGTATGTGACAACAATTCTCCCTGCGAAACAAGGAAAATAAACAGGTATGGCATCTGAAAACTCTAAGCCAGAAATGGCATCTATAAGTGTCCAGCTGAGTTGCGTCTGCACTACGCAAGTGAGGACAAAAGTATACGCAGTATAATCCCGGAAAAGAGGTAATCGATTTATTGCCCGCTTGAAGACTTAAGAGCCGTGATCAGCTTCCGCGTCGCGTACGACCTTTACCTACTTGCTTGGCTAACCGATGCCAAAGAATTTTCTTTTCTTTAACTCCTAATGGAAAACGAGAAGTATTTATTTAGAAGAGCGAGAATTGCGGGGAATACGGTTTCTTCTGATAATCTGTAGTTTTGAAAAAAGAGCAAGTCACATATACTCGTTATAAAATAATAATTTATTTTCGACTTGATAATCACCTGCTCTAAACTTCGATAGTATCGTTTCTTTTAAATTACAGTTAATCCTTGTGACAAGAATAATAATTGAGAAAACATGGTGCAGCGTACTTAGACTCACGCAACATATTACACCGTACAGCAAAACACTTCGGACAAATTTCTGCAATATCACCTCTTGAAAATTGTTCATCAAAAAGAATCGCGTAACTGAGATTCCTAAATTAGCAATTTTTATCAGAATAGTATAAAGCTCGAATCTAACAATGAGTGATGATTTTTAGTCTCCTACAATTATTCAGATTCTTGTCAACATGTGATCGTTAACTGCAATTTATTTTGTCTGAAGACGATGAGTCAGGCTTGTTATACTGGCTAGATAAAAGTAGAATCAAAAGTGGGGTCATTAAGTGTCGAAAATCGAAAGTAATTGTTTTATAATGATGAGAAACAGGCTACGATGAATCACTGCCATTTTATTCTAAGCCCATTTTGTCTGGATTGCAAGCTGGCTTCTGAATAATTGAGTTAAAACCTGCTTTTCAGTTACTATAATATCAGCCTTCGTGACACAATCCCATCCCCATGGTCTACGCTAATTCCGGTATAATTCTAGTGCAATGACCCACAATTAAACACAGAATTTCATCATATCGCAGTTGCAGACAGTTGCATCGTAAATGAGAGAAGGTATAGACCATGGAGCTTAAAGTATTGCAATTATACAGCTTATTTGATATCTCAATCTTATCAGTCTCTGACATGTCTGCAGACCTATTATTGAAATTATTAAAAATTCACCATACTGCAGCCATTATAATTCCAGTCGTTCACTGGTTCACAATCAACTTGCTGTAAATCCGCAGCGCTAATCCATGCTACTTACTTATCAGCATGCACGAGAACGTGCAAGCACAATAAAATGTAGGTATAAGAAAACCATATTTCCACAAAAATAAGGAACAAAGATGTTATTCCAAGGAATCAGTCAGTCTCGACTAGTTACATTCAATACGTGAACATATTGAGTCAAGCCCGAGATATCTGTATGCGAAACGATTTTTAAAATCGTAAGTGAAACATTTTTGGAAATAAGGCAATAGGTCCTTGTGTACTTTATATCGACCTTAATTCACATTCCACTTCCGCACACTCTGCACAATTCTATGATGTTGGCCTCGGCATGTAGAGACCGAATGTAACGAAGCCTTTTTATAGCACATAGAATTACGAGTACAGCGTAGGACAAAAAACTTTGCAAGTGGTATTTTTCATTGTGCAAAGACACGAAAGTTAGTCATTTATACTGCAAATAGTGAAAATTATCGCTCAAAGAATGAAATCTGGTGTACATCTTTGGGGTATTCCTCTTTATCCAGTAGTGAGAATTGCGTCGAGGCCTTCAGTATGAAATACTGTGTTGCAATAGAATTTCACGAGACCGCAAAGAAAAACGTACTTGAAAGTACTGTTAAAAGTTGATTATGCTACTACTAGCAATTGCACTATCAACATACATCAAGATGGTCGCAGAATTCAGTGCATTGATGCAGCGTTATAATTTAAGTACTAAAAACCTTGACGTGTTCCGCCTTTGCTGTTCTAGCAAAATCAATTTCATAAAATATTCTAGTAAACATTATTTCCTTTCATCATCTCCATACGAATATCAATGCTTCAAGTTTTCACTGCAGTCTGAAACATTTTGATGGCAAATGTTTTGTGTCCACGTACTACATTTCGAGTTTATGTACTGCAGTGGAAACTTCCACTCAAACTCCGTAGTCGATGTGAGCAAAATATTTGGTTCGGCTCATTTTCTGATTAAAAATAAAAAAAAACATCTTGAATTTATTGCGCACAGCCTACGTTAATCCTCAATGCTGTTATCAGAAAACAGCAATAAACCGACACTTACAGGTATATACCATGTACCTGTAGTATCCAAGTGCATTGTTCGGATCGGGAGAGCCAAGGGACCTTGTCCCAATATTATACGCAATGAGCCTTTCGTCGACGTATTCACATAGATTTATAATTACGTTTTCCTAAAAGACAATGTGCACATTGGTTGTCTAGATATTGAAATTATTGATATACCTTTCTGCTCGTATGCATATATGCATTTTTTTTCTCTTCAACTATCAACTACATAATTATATGTGAAGAAAGTTATAGCTGTTGCTTTATAGTAAATGATTCATTGATGAACTACACTTGTTCGATACACGTTTCATTCACTTATCGCTCAGTGGCATATAGAGTGCAGTAACGCGTGAATTGTCATACTCGTGAGTCTCATGACACAGATAATATATTTCTGTGTTCAAAGCATTCAGGTATATATAATCAATATAGGAAATTGGTGACAGATCGAATACAAACATTAATCATTGAACCGTGTCTTTCCATTGCTAATTTCTAACCCTCGAGAGAGACGATATATGGGTTCGCAATCAAGACTGCAGGCATTTTGAGCAATTTCAATTACAGGTATACAGGTATTCGTATATAAAGGACAAAACTGTATATCATATGTGTTATAAAAACTTTGTAAATATCAAACACGTTCTGTATTTGTTTTTCATCGAAATACACGGATCTTCGCCGATATGAATAATTCGAGTGTTATGATAACAAGGCTGTGTTGCTGAGAAATTAGGAGAGACGTGGAGCCAGGGGTATAACATAGGTATATGGAATTTCATAGGAATATTATTGAATTTGAAAACTGAATTCTGTGACGTTAATCGCGATGAATATTTCAACCTTTTCGGTTAGTTCATGTAACGTCAAACCAATATTACCTATACCCATATTGAATCGAAATAATACCGCATTGTGTGGCTATGACAGATCGTCAAGTGCTTTCACTTGATGCTCGCGTGACGAAATTAAGATTTGGAACACCTTTGACGATAATTTTGTGAAAAAAATTTATTCACTCTGCGTCCGCGGTTTGAATAACGAAACGTAGAAGGTGATTTCTAAGTAAAAGTAACTCGCTTATGATCTCTCTTACGGGTTAATGACATGTCTCCTCTATCTAAAATAATGTCAAGTGAATATGAATTTCCCACAAATCATTAGGAGGAAGAGAAAATAAAGAATAAATCCACCAATACATTGACTGTATATACCGTGCGGTTTCGAGGAAGCGCGACATGCCTAGATCCGAAGATAGCCGAACGTACGCCCTATTATATGCAGCTGAGGATTCATGTCATGTATAATATTTCATTATTTTTTACGCTTTTTAGTTAGCAATCAGGATATGGGAATCGCTCATTTTTGTGTATCGTAATCCGTCCGGTTCTGCTTCATTCCACGATCAGACACGACTAAATATAGTATAATGTGAAAAATTCGTTCGTGAAATTATGAAAATAATTGAGTTTTTTTTCTCCCTCTCTTCATCGTCGAACACGAGTCGAATAGTCGAACATAATGACCATATAATGAAACGTTTTAGGCATGAGTAATGAATTCTAAACAAGTCGATAATTATGCGTTTTCGAAGTTAGCAAAAAATTTATACTTCGAGCTGCGTATATCTTCAGCCGATAACTTTCGAGAGGAAACAAAAATGTGAGAATGTCATAGTTCGAATTAATCTATTTTTGAAATGGTGGAACTTGATCATCACACGTGGATCAGATTTCAGAAAAAAAAAAACGAGCAGGTATATGTGTATTAAGTAATTCTATGACCATGACGCGTTATTGAATACATATTTCAGAATACATACGTATAAATTGCCTCTAAGGATCTAAGCTATCCGAAAAACATATTTTATTCAACAATCGTTGAACGATTTCTTCCGCAGCTTGTCAATGGCTTACAAACTTCTTCTCGGAATGGACTTATATTCAAAATCGGCTTGTGGGTCACGATTGAATATTATTATCACCTTATGCTCTGTTCCTGAATCTTCGAGGAGCCCATATTTGTCAACTATTCCAATACAAAATCGCACTGTTTTTTTTTTGCTTTTTATATGTAATATTTTATATAATAATTATTCCGCGATCAATTTCATCTCCTCTATATCGTATCAAACATTTTCGAATACTGAATCCATCTCAGTGCACACTAACTATATAGGTAATCTGTATAAAACCTGTATGGATACTGTGATACGAGGGATTATGTCACGGTTAAAAAAAATTTAATCAAAATAAATAAAATTCATTAAAACTTGTTTAAAAGCCAACTAGTATATAGTTTTGAAAAGAAAAATAAAAAAATAAAATAAAAGAAACGAATTTTGCTTCTTTCCGATCTAAATTCACGAACAAACTGACAGATCTCAACCGCACATTCGGTATAAACTCCACTACCTTGACGAGGTTCGCTCTTTCACTAACAACAATTATTCGATTGTACAGAAATTTTCGCTCTTCGCCCCCTCCTCTCGCAGCACTCTTCTACTTACTCAATATACTCCCCCGCCCCATACCTATGCGAGGTTGTTACGTTTCGAGACTTGTGAATCCCGGATCACCAGTTGAAGGTACATTATACGCTGTGATCTTGATGGACACAGGCACTAACGTGTAAATATGTACAATTGGCACTAAAGTTGACCGAGGAGTCGTGCGAGCAGAAAACATAAGCGCCATAATTGCAGGCGAACGTTATGATCAGATATATCGTCGCTGATATAGTGCAATACCGTGTAACTACATATTGCAATACCGCGTGAGTGCAAAAATAGCAAAAATGAGATTTGGTATTCATATTATGTATTTTTTATTTTTATATAAAATGCATACCAAATCTTATAATTTCTATTTTTGTACTTACGCGGTTTGCAAATGTTAGTTACGCGCGCAAAAAAAAAAAAAAAAAAAAATTGAAAAAATTTAATTTTTTTTTCTTCAGTTTCTTGTCAGATCTGCATATTTTGTGACACATTTCGAAAAAACTGCAGGTTCATCAAAACGAAAACCTTGATCGTCTCCCGGCGCGTGTTCTTTTCATTTTTTTTTTCACAAAAAACAAATTTCTCTCATGTTTTTATACAAAAAGGAAACTTTTTAGGGGGTGGATCAAAAATTTGCATTTTTATGGACCACCCTAACATATACCCATATGTACTAGATGCGATGTTCATTGATTGTAACAATTATTTCTACTACGCGATATGGTAATACTGATGGGTAAGCGGTTACACAGCTAGAGGAGTCTTTCTCTCGTGTTTTTAATTTTTTTTTTTTTTTTTCATTTTTCATTTCTAGATCTCTAGGCCACTGAAAACGAGAGGTTTCATTCATGCTCTAGGGCATGAAGGTCTTTTCTAAAAGTTCCCACCAACGATATTCGATAAGATTTAGAAACACCGACATAAATCGAAAATTCACAGTTATACTTGTGATTCTTTTAGTTTAGAATTTGCAACATTTCTATACTTACCTATTATAGGTGTATGTGGAGCAGATCTGCGATCGGAAATTGATGATCAATAAATAATTCATTATTACAGCTGGACGACACCCATAGTATACATATATGGGGCATTCCACGCCAAATTAGCTGCCCATTTCCCTCACCCCCTTCGATTTCGATCATTTTTTAATATGATGTTGTTACCGACTCAAAAAGGTCGTGGAACTTTTTTCATATTTTTTTAACCACCCTTGAAATTTGGAAAAAAAACGGAAAACCAATTCCGAAAACGCCATTTTTGAACACATGAAAAATTTACACTGATTCTATTATTCAAAACATGATTTTCAAGCACCACGCCATGATGGGATATCAATATTTTTCGTGTTTTACGCAAGTTCTTGGTTTCTTCATGTTGGAATTGGAGTGTTTTCATTTTTTTTGGATTCCGATTTTTTTTAAGTTTCACTGGTGGTTAAAAAAATCCACAAAAAATTCCAAGACCCTTTCAGGTCGGTAACAACATCATACTAAGAAATGATCGAAATCTAGGGCGGTGGGGGAAATGGGTTGCTAATTTGACGTGGAGAGCCCTATATATACAGACACGTAACAGGTGGCAGCTATATAATACATTATACATGTTCGGAATGCTTGTGAAAGCAAAAGAGTTGAATGCACACCGATTGGTGAACTTAATGGCAGGAGTCGCCGTGCAAACGTTGGTCAATGTATCTAGCAGGCTGTATATAGGGCGTTTCGCGCCAAACTATACGTTTTACCAATAATAAACTCAAATATTTGAAAAATTCGAGACTTCAAATCCGACCCTTTTTTTTGCATATCTAGGCCGCTTCGATAACCACCCGATATCTCAACTACTGTGAAAGATTTCCCAAAATTTAGGGCGGGTATGAAAAATCCGTTATATCGTCGTGAAAGAGAATGAAAATAGCTGAAAAATGACGACCTCAAAGTTTGTAAAATCTCTCATATAAGTTGAGATTTCGGGTAGTTATTGAAGGCCCAATATGCGAAAGGCTCGAATTTGTTCGTCCTGCAGCTAGTTGCCCGTACAATGTACGGACCTATGGTCGTGCACAGATGCAAAGGTACACGAACCCTCGAACATGTTCGAATTTGGTCAAAATCTGAGATGTGATGCAGAAGAGTGGCTCGTTTGGCATGGAATGCCCCATACGTGTTATGTCTCGCTGCATTAGAACTATTAGAGTTACTTGGAACAGTTGACTGTAGATGCTGCTGCAAGACTTTTATGTAACGTTATAAAATATTAGAATTGTAAACCGGGCTTTATGTAATGAAAGGGAAATATTCTGCTGAATGATATAAATGACCGATATGTTACAATGGCCAGGAAACTCAATCATATACCTATCTGTAAGTCGAATTTCTTCTTATGGATTAGTTATAGGATTCAAATTCTATATTCTTCCTCAATCACTGTAGCAATCATGTTCAATCTATCTTGAGGCGGTGCCCTACCCAATTCGACCTGTCCTAAAAACATTGGGCTGAGGCCATGCTGAACGGCGATATTAAAAGGAGTATCTCTATCCGGGCATCGAAAACGGCAATTCTATTGGTGAATTCGAACAAGTACGTCCCAAAACATGTTCGTTTCACGCTGAAATAGAGAAATGGCGTATGAAATAAACTTTGAACGTAGGAGTTAGATTAAGTTGAACGTTTCATTTCATTATAATTCAGAGTAAAATCGTATAAAATAGAGTAAAATCTATCCGAGTCTGTATTAGGGTTTTCTTAAGGGTTTTTCAACTTTTCCCAGAGGAGCTCCAAATATCATAACCCGTGACAAAGAACTCACGCGAACTAGTATAATTTCACCAGCCTTCCGCTGGTGAAACATATACAATAAGTAACAACACATACATGTTTTTGTTTTCTTAAAATTGTGAAAACGCAATCAAAAGCTGTCGCATAAAACTGTTTTTATATTTTTCAACCTTGAAATATACATTTGCTGTGAAAGAAATAACACAATCTTATTGTCTACCTTTCAAGCACTGGTAATTGACGTCAACGTCATATCGCAATTTTTTAGAATTTAGTGCTTGCGGAAGTTACTACGTACAATTAAATTATTAAATTATAGTGGTTGGAAATAACGAGTTAATTTAGATCTGAAAATACATATAACAGCTAGAATCACCTCTTATGAGAGCTATTAGGGAACAATGAACTCGATGCCTCGTTTTTGCTGACAATGATCAGATGTTGATGGCAGGGTAATTGCCAATTGGGTAGATTTTCAAGTTATTTCCACCCGAATCATAGGTCTTAGAAAGTTACGTTTTAACTTCTTAATTACTCTTCATTCGACCTCCTGAACCGGAGGCATGTTTAATTAAATCCGACAGATTATTAGAATTGTGTACTCTTCCGATAATTAATTATGCACTTACCTTGTATTTGCGTAAATAAAATGTGCGATAAAGAATCCATTTTTCAGTATATGATTGACCCGCGACCGTAGAATGATACTTTAATTTCAATCATTCACGATTGTAAATTAATTAATTAATTAATTGAATTTGATACGAGTTAATGCGAATTTATAGAGCTTTCAGAATTATTATGTATACATCGAGGTCGACTTGGATCGATACGTGGACGCACACGATAAATTAATTTATCCAATTGAATTATCGTTCTAACTGATAAAAATAACTTATGGTTCCAAAGTAGAGTGAAATTTTTTATTCATATGTATTAAATACACCATACACGTATGCATACATGTATATGCATATTTCTCATCTACTTGTTTACATAGTGTGATTACTTCTCAGTCTTCGATCCTTGAATCTTCAATTTTACTGCTGCAACATGATGTACGTATTTTCGAACGTTTCGCAAATATTTGCGATCATGTACTTGCTGACCTTCCTAATTACACATATTTATAACCGAACTAGACGAGTCTGGGAAAGCTGTAGATATAGTAAAAATCATCATCAACGTTGAATTAGTGGATGTATTTTAATGCAGGTGTATAGTTAAGCCTGAAAACACAACTATCTTTTAGTGTCCTGAGAAAGTGGGACGTTTATAGGTGCTTACTGTCAACTTTCGAACAAGTCAAACGATTCCGATCATAAATTTGATAAACACATACCTATAACGTGAATAATTGGTAGATCTGGTTTCCGATTTGAGCATGAAATTTTTTGATCGGTTTGAGAAAGGAAGTCGAAAATGAGTTTTCGGAGAAGCATTATTATCTCGGTGACGGTTCGTAAGATTTCAATGAAATTTTATTTGCTGTTACTTTTCGAGGCACCGAGCCCTTTCCTCAAATATTAAACAATTCGGTAATCTAGGGTGGCAGGGGTAGCAGTTTGAAATTTCATTGCGGCATAGCTGGATAATTATTATTGGAACGACTTTATCAAAATATTCATTTCAGAATTGGGTTTTACCATGTGCTGATTCAGAGGGCTCTCATACCCTTTCTTGAGATGCGATACGATTTGAAGCAAGAAAATATTTGAAAAGGTGAAATATTTTTTCGTTTTCAGACTTAGCGATTACTAAACGGACGATGTCACGGTGTTTTCATACCAGGACAAAATTAATTCAAAATTCTTAGGAGATATTATTTGTTTTCGGTGTTTTTTTTTTTTTTTTTTCAAACTATGTTTACGAGCACGCAAGATTGTTAGAAAATTATGGAATTTATTCAACCTTTTATTTTGGGGGGGAAGAGAAAAAATCGCTCCTCGGAATTTCGGTTTCGAAAGTATTCCAAACAATTTCAATCGTATGGGATTTTTGACATCTCAAACGGTTCGAAAATAAAAGAATCGAAATTTCCGAAGTCATTTTTTTTCTTCAAATCTCAACAATATGAGGTTTGTTCTTCTGAATAATGATACTATAAAAAAAGTCAGGAAATCTCTATAGTGTCAGTAGTACGGGATATTTAATTTTCTGTAGCTGACCCCCTTAAAACTTTCTTAAAAAAGAAAGTGTCAATCTTTGTCTGTTTAGTATTTTTATTCAAGTCACTCGTTGTTTTTTTTTTATTTCAATTACCTACTCTCGGATAGTTAAGGTTCAACTGTAATTAAAAAATGATGACATTGCCAACTCTGCATATGAAGCTAAATTTCACGAGTTCTTTAGTACTAAAACTGTATGCTGCAGGAATATATATATATATATATATAGATCGTCCAATCTTTTCGAAGATCAATAATCCTCCGTAAAATTCCGTATCAAGTTACGTATCTGTTTCAAAATTCTTCGTCAAATAAATAAAAAACTGTTATAAAGGCCTCGAATTATTTTTCAGAAATCTAGTGTTACTCGATATCGTTCGATTTTTGTTCCAACTTTGGGGATGAGATTAAATCCAAAATATTTCCAAGAAGAAGTTTCAAGATTTCTTTTTTACACTACATACTACCCTTGTGAAAGTATTTCTACAAATTTCTACAATTTATCAGAAAAATTGAACATTTTTTTTTTAATTTTAAAGAAAAATTTGAACGTTTCATAATTTTTCATCAGAAATTTTAGTTTTTCCTAGTTTGATCGACGAAAGCAACGAATTTTCCTAAAAAACTAAGAAAATCTACGATTTTTTAATGAAAAATTATGAGATGTTACAATTTCTCTGAAAATTCGTATAGAAATTGGTAGAAAAGGAAATTTCTGTCGGGCGTAGGAACGATGATTCAAAAGAAGATAGACGCTCAAGGTAAAAGATATTGATTTTTTTTTTTCACTCACCTTCACATACAAAGCGAGCATAATTTGATCAATTTTGAATTTCAATACTTCTATGGGTCAGGACGTCTCGATATTGTACATTGTATACAAAAAAATGTATCCAAAACCCCAGATTCCTATCTCAATTCCAAGTACCGCCACAAAGCCTTCGAATTTTCTCATTCGAATAAAACACGATCTCTGACATTTCGCGGTTGATTTTTTCTCTTCTCATTGCAGTATAGCTCCAAAAAATTTTAAAACCTGGTACATTCCTTACCTATAGTAGTATATATTTGATGAAAATACGACAGATCTTCAGCGATATAATTTTCGAAGCTACATGCACCAAAAAAAATTTCTTATCTCCGAATTGTGACGAATAAAATTTTGTCATTAAAAATCTGTAAATTTTGTCACGGATACCTACTACTATAGGTAAGAAGTGTGCGGAGTTTCAGATTCAGGGAAGCGATAATGCGATAGGAAGTAAAAAATCACACCGAAGTACTAAAAATCGTGTGATATTTAAACGGGAAAGTTCAAAGGCTTCGGGGCAGTACTTAAAATCGAGATAGGAACCTGGGATTTTGACTAAATTTTTTTGTATATATTCGAAGTCGTTCTGGCCCATGAGAGCATTGAATTTCGAATATGACTGAATTAAGGAGCACTCTCATATCTATGATATACACACAAGGATGATACGAATTGAGAAAAAAGAACCGATGTATTAATCAAGATAATTTATTAAGACCGACGAAGCTATTTAAAAACATGTTTACATAATTAATGCGTATTTAAATAACTAAATAAATTATAAAAATTACGTGGATTTGTCAACGATCATTAGCAGCACTCAATAGCGTTGCCATATTATAAAAGCGTTTTGTTTTTATCATTTTTTTTTTGTTTTTTTTTTCTTCATAATTTATTCTTCCTTTTCTCTTCTTTTCATTCCGGTTCCTTCGCATATTTTCGTTAACACATTACCTATACTACGTGAAATTATTCGTTTTATATAAATTTTATTATTACAAATTATACTTTGGTTCGCACATTCGATGAATTAATTAAACAATGATGTGATATATTTTTTATTGTATGTCTACCTGTGACCCGCCTTGTATTTTATAGCGTAGTAACGCTAGTGATTAATAATTATTACATTCTTCCATTACTTATAATTTGTTCAAAACAACTAGTTTGTCCATAAAGGACCAATAATCGAATCATCATGATAATTCATTATCGTTATCACTACTATATTATTATTCAGTCTAAAATTGCACACGCACGCCGAGGTCTGGCTTTCTCAGTTTCACTATATATAGTATTCAAATATTTATTCAACTTTTATGAAGCTAAAATTTCGCCATTCATTGAAGAGAATTTTCGCAACGATTTCACTTATTCTTTCAGTGAAGATCTATCAGAAAATCACAGCATATAAATTAATTCTGTTCATATAGTATAGATAGCAATTACAAATATAAATATTATAGCTATGTATTTTACAACTCGACTTGTTACATCAATTGGTCAAAATATACATATATGTATACTTTTTGTTGAGGATACTCCATCACTATCATCTTCCTTCATTAAATAGCCGTAACAAAGTTGATTGACAAAAAAAAAGTAGAAGAGGCAAAATAATCATTCGCTGAAAGAATCTGTCTATCATATTTCTATCGTCGAGGAACTGATCATTTTAACGAACGAAAATAAGCAGCGTAATTTACTACACTATTCATTTGACTTATTAGCATCTTTAGTGATAAATGTAGCAAAGCAAGCTGTTCTCAAGACGCAGCCAATTCTTAAGTATGATTACTTTAAAACTTGTTCATTATGTCTATGGTGAATTTTATGTTCAAATTGGTAGTGCAGGAGTCGGCTCTGATCTATCATACTGGGGGTGTGCACACCTTGGAAATTATATAAATCACTGTGATGCAATATAAACATTCTGTTGACTCTATCTTTCCAATCTGGTTTAATCAATCTATGAGAGCTGCAAAGCTCCATAAAATGTCTAATAATTTTTAATATTATTTCTAAGGTGTATGAACCCGTTTCTGATTACTTAGACCCACGATATTTACTTCGAATTAATAATATCGCCGTCATCCTACCCTGGTAGAAATTTTTACTTCTACGAAATTTAATGAATTTCGAATATTTCATAGTTTTCCATGAAAAATTGTAGACCTACGTAGTTTTTCAATGAAGTTCATTACTTTTGATAACGAAATTAGAAAAATACTACTACGAAGAGTTAAAGTTTCGTAATTTTTCACCAGGGTAATAGAAGACTGAAAAATATTCTTATATCTAACATTAGAGATCGAAGCTTGGGGTTGTAAGAGATATTACCGAGGAAAGAAAAGAATAAATCTCACATCATTCAGTTTTACGTAAATTTGTTAAATGAAATTGAAACACTAAACGCCAGACGAGACACGATAGGTACCAGGGAGGACAATAGTGGATAGCGTAGTCCAAGGCACTCGTATTTTAATATTGAAACAAGGAATTAACGAACTGAACAACATTTGTTCAAGCTCCTTTAACAATGATTGCTGACTTTTATACCAGAGTTTGTAAATTCGATTACATAAATTGATTACGATCAACTTGGAGGTGAAAAATATGTGTCTGTTTCATTATTTCCCTCCACTAGTTTCTTCCGTTTTTTATTTTCATTTATCCCCTTTACTTTTCTCTGTTATAGAACAGCACCGGTTTCGACAAATGCAATATGTGTATAAATTATATATTCAATAATTTGTTTTTCTTATCAATTTTTTTTTTTTTTTTTTTCTTCTTTCGTCTCTTTCAGTACATAAATATATATATCATTTCAATTTGTATAATTAACTGTTTTAGAACTTTTATAAATATATTTATATTACATAATAAATATATATAAATCGATGCAATAAACGGAGACACAAAATGTGGTCTCAAACCAGTTCCGAACTGTGCATACAACGAACAAAGAAAATGAAAAAGAGAAAGAAATAAAAAATAACCGGACTAATTTCCAGTCTTTCAAACACATTAAGATCCCAGAGATTAGAGAATGAGGAACAAAGATCGCCGAATGATAGGATTAAAATCTGAGTCAGTCTTCATTTTTAAGAAAAAAAAAAAAAAAAAAACTATACATACAAGTAATTTTTCTACGCAGTAAGAAAATCTTTGAATAACGAACTGAAATAAATCAGTTAATTTTATTACAATTTGGTATTTGCTACCAAGCGATTGATCGAACTACTAGCATCCAACGACGCTGAATCCGTCATTCTCGTGTCAAACGGTTTACAATATTATTATACTTATATAAAAGAATAATTCGCTATGTACAGACCATGTCATACATATATTCAACTCAATTAATCTACCTTATCGGATACCAGTGGGAATCTGACTATCCTCAATTGTCGACTGAAGTCGCAAACCACACTGTCTCTTAAAGCAAGCATTTGCTTAACAAAGACACAACTATCTTTGTGACCCAATCTCACCTCTCGGACGGCTTCTCCTGTCCTTACATCCCATACCACCAAACATCCCTGGAATAGACGATATCGAGTTTATAACATGGATTCACAGTGTTATAGTAGATAAGAGTTTACAAATTTCTACCTGGTTACTCGTAATGAGAAGATGGTGAGTCAACATTACTAATTGAGGACTATAAGCAGCCCTATGAGCCGGAAGAGCGTGTAATAAATGTCCCTGGAATCTTTCCCACACGCAAAGTCTCTCGTCGGTTCCTATACTAATTACGTAAGAAGCTGAACACGTTATCGCTGCAACAGCTCCGTCGTGAGCTTGTGTGCTGTACATACATGCTCCTGGAAATATTTTATTTGAGATAATTTTTTAGGGAAATAGTACGCGGCATGCAAGTATTTTTTTCCATAGTAGGTATTATTGGATTTTGAAAATTGATAAGATCTGAGCTCATTTCGGTAATCAGAAACCGGAAAGAAATCCTACATACATACTGATACAATCGATTCCAAAACTTAGTCATTCTCGAGGTATCATTGATTGAAAAAACACGGCGCACAATTTTTTTATAATTTCAATAACTCAAAGACGAGTCAGTTTGAAGATACATAAAACCGAGTCGATTCATTTAACGGAAGTTTAAATTCGTTTATTCGTTATCGAGATATAGACGGCTACAAAAATCCCCACATCCACACATAGGTGGTTCTCTGGATCTCAAAATGTGAAAATATTGCAAGAACTCGACCAGTAATTTTCGGGCTGATGTATAACTTCCTTTTTGAATCCGGGAGGTTGAAAAATGAATAAAATGAATTGTTGGTTTACTCTAGTAACTGGAAGTATTCGCATGAAAGCTTGAAAAATTTTCTCACCAGTCAGCAAGTCCCAGACGCACAACAATCCGTCCTGAGATCCACTTCCAGAAGTCATAGGGCTGACCCTATCAATAAATAGACACGATATTGGCCCGCAATGACCGTGCAACGTGTACAAGGGTAATTGATCTTCTAATCTAAAAGAATTAATAGTTGGTTTTAGTAACGCAATGAAATGTCTATGAGAAAGTTTACTAAATAAAACAAGCCCATTCGAAATTGAGGCGGCTTATATACCTCGTAAATACTTTTCTATATTTTGAGACATATATCAGAATTATTTAATTATTTAATATATTATAAACTTCATCTTGCATATATCGATCACACCGATGATTCATCTAAACTTCATCAAATTTCGCGGGAATATTCTACAGTAATGTAATTCCCGGATAAACCAATGATATTCGATGAAACTTGATTTTTCGATTCTCTGTATGTTATTGGTTTGCCCTGAAATAACATCATTTTACAATATTCTCTCATGATTGTCAAATAATTTCTGATTGAATCCAAAAATCGAAGTAATCCATGGCGTATTTCTTCAAATTATGCCATTGGTCTGAATGGAATAATTTCCATGCTGAATAAATCTCCGAAAACGCGCTAATCACGAACCTATATACTTTGAGCGTATGATCTTGGCTGCCAGTGAGAACTCTACCGCCTTCGCTATCAAGAACAGTAATAGGCTGCTGGTGGGCTCTATGAGAGCCAATTTTCATGCAACGTAAGTTATCCTCAGTTAGCATAAGGTTGTTCATATCCATCGGCGATCCTGCGCTTCTAGTTCTTATGTGAGCTTAAAAAGTAAAAAAAGATTAGCAGGCGTTATAATAAATGCATAATTTAATAATAAAAAAATGAATCATTACTTCTCCTATAAGAAGTTGTACACCAGTCCATGTGCTGTCCTCTGTTGTATATTTCAAGCTGTAAAAAATCCAACGATCCGTTTAACTTGGCGGCCACTACTCTATTGCCGATAAACTTTATCGCAGTTATTCCGATGCCTGATCCATCGTCGAATAAACACTGCAACAAGATGATCAGATGTTAGAATTTCGAAGAAATGAATCCGAGACTTTTTGGGGAAAAAATTACCCTCAGCAGACCCGTAGTTCCTTCCCAGAATTCCATATTTCCATTAGCACAGCCAACAATGATCAGATTTTCTTGATAATCTATGCACCATATAGGAGACACATTTTGAGAAATCATTTGTACCGTTCTATCGGTGCCCAGAGACGTTACGCTTCCAGTTAGTTCATTTTTGTTCAATCTATTCATGGAGGAGGTCAGCCGCTCTGAGCTTTCAGACTTCTGTATTTCATCTATGGATTTCCTGTGCTCTTCGAAAAGCTGTTTGTACCTATCGCCGAAATCATATCCTTGATCGTGATTCTTTTGAACCGGAGAATACTTCATAGAAGAAAAATTGGTGTTTATAGAAGACCTCAAATCCGGAAATTCGAAACTGTTGTCTATGCTTCTACGCATTAGTCTAGTCTGCTTTTCGGGACTGTATTCATTAGTCTGATAATCATAGTCCAGAGAAGAGCCAGGGGAGCTTTTAACGTCGTAAGATACGCACTCAGCCCTTTTTCTCATCTGCATTCCACCCAGATTTGAGTAAAACCCGAATGAATTAGCAGCCTCCATCTCTCCCCTCGAAGGAGGAGAACCACTCTCGTAATCTGACATCAATTCATCAGAATCAGGAATAGTCTGGCTTAAATCCCTCAGAGAACTACCAAAAAATTGCTTTCTATCAATGTGAGCCAGCTGCTCTCCTGATATTGAATCCCAGACCCTGATGTGCCCGGCCAAACAGACGCTGGCTATAGTGCTTCCGTCCGTAGCTATGCATTCGACTTCTTGAGTGTGACCTTCGAGCACTAACGGCACAGCTTCCATGACAAGCTGAGTCACTGAATCGTTTGATTTTTCTTGTTGATGCCAGCTTGCTCTCCATTCTGCGTAATTTCTGCTGCAAATACAACGATAGAGAACTACCATTGTGTAAGCGACTACTATCACGCTGACCAGACAGAGGAGAGCTGCTAAAAATATTTCCATCGGACTAGAGGGAACAAACGGAGCGTTGAATCCTCGTCCTTCGGATCTAGTAGGCAGTTCTATGTCTGTAAGAAGTATTTGGAAATATTCTACGTTACTGAGATTTTATCGACTTCGATTTACATAAATTGAGGCCGACATAGAAATCGATTTGATTTCAGTGATTTGAAAAGAATTATGCTCACCGTTATTGAAAATATTGGCTAAAAGTTTGAAGATAAATTTAATAAAGAGACCTTGTGGAGGTCATAGGCGGGTTGATAAGTTCACTAAATTGATAAACATTAGTTTTAATCTGTGTCAAGTTCGTTCATTGATGTGATATTTATTCATAGCATCAGAGATTACAGATAGTTAGACTAAATAGACGGATAATTAATATGATTAGACTCCGTTATGTGATGATTATATTTTACGAAATAGCAAGAATTATCCTCTACAGACTTAAATCTTGATAAATTCTGATAGGAAATTCATTTGGAGGCAGATAATGAAGTCAAGGAATGTGAGAGTCCCAGGATTTGATTAAAGACGGAAAATTATTAGTAATTAAATGATTGATAGGATATTCGATGAATTGTAGAAATAATTACCTGAAAAGTCCAAGGGGTCAAGCGCGGCGGTCGCAAGACTCTGCCACTGGAACTGTTGCACATCATTTGGATTGCTAATTTGTCTTGCCAGTTGAGGGTTTACTGCGTGAGACAGTTTTATTGTAGGAAGTATTGTTATTTGTTCACCAGCCAGCGATATGTTGTACAATGAATGAATGGAAGACCAATGATAGAGCGACAAACGATTCCATGGCGGAAAATCAACAGGTCTTAATTTGTTCAATTCTTCAGTTACGTTGTTCGACAATGGATCCTGGGGAGAAGTTATTTCAAATTTAATACGTAATTTCATTAATTAAACAGTTTCATAATTTATGGGAGGTAGAATCGGCTTCAAAACAATAACAGATAAAAAGCTGGCTTATCAATATTTGATGATGAAAAATTAGTGCTCAATATCGAGGAAAGGATGTTGAGAAGACATGAAAACTTGTAATCAAGACACAGAATATTGAAAATGAAAATAAGATTATAAAAAAAAAAGTTTACAAATTCTACATTCTTAATCTGATTCAAAGATTTTATGAACCGATTAGAAACAGTTCTGTAAAAAATACTATTGTGTAAGTGAAAATTGTAATACCTGTAATAGCTAAATGCATTGTTGGATTCCTACAGATATAAATTATCCCATTTTTAAATTGACCCATAAAATATGAAAATCGGATTGAAAATGAAGAATTTGTACCATCTTCCAGCATATACTTGGAAATTTTTTACGATCGTCAGTATTCTCAAGCCTTTGACTCTCCATAATAAGTTTTTATATTTTTTGAACCTTCGAGAGGATCCTTTCCTGGGTATTACTCATTAACTTCGGAAACTAACATGATCAAACATCAAATCGGATGTCTTTACCTGAGCATTAAGATGGTTTGGCGGAAGAGTAGAAGCTGACGTAAGGACAGGCTTAATTGTATTAAATTCGACGTAATTATTCAAAGTCTGCGGCCTGTCCAAAGTGTAGCCGTCAATATCAGGCTCGTGTTTAAGAGGATCGCTCAATCTTATGACGTGTTCAACGATCCCAGAGTTGTAGATGATCATACTGATCCACACAACCATCCAGACCATGAAAGCTCTTTGAAATATCCTAGTCCTCGCCCAAAAATGCACGAGTCTCAGCCGTTTAGGAATCTTAACTAACGTCGGAGTGTTCTGAGTGTTGGGAGCGACGATATTAGTGGGTCCGTTGTTAGTCAAGCCGTTTAATCTGGGGTGAGATTTTGAGCGAAAAATATTTCCTTTCTTGCTCGAAAACGTTGTAAACTGTTGTTTACGAGTAGGCGGAATGTTGGGCATATGAAACCTGGAAGTGTCGCTAGATAACTCCATTCGTCTTATGTCTATGGCCAGAATTGTGGAAAAGAAAACCATCTGGAGAAAGAAGTCGTTCAATAAACCGACTATAGCAAAAATACAAAACTCTTGAATGGCCGGAACGAACGTGAACAGACCAATGGTCAGGATAGTCACCTCGGTCAAGAGATTCTTAGTTATCGACCAGCCCTCCTTAGACAAGCCCTGAGCGACTCTGATCTTAACATCTAAGTGCGCCGGGGTACTAACTACGCTTTTAGTTAATACGAGCACGTTTTCCAAGCCGACGATCAAGACTAAGTAAGGAAATACTTCTTTGCCGCTAAGGCTCAAAGTCAATCCAAAAAAGAAGCACAATCCTACGCTCATAGAGAGGGAAGCTACGACCGTAATACTCGCACTGAATGCCATTCCTATCTTAGATTTAACCAGCTCGATTTTACGAACGGAAAAATATACGTATAAAAATAAGGCAAAGAATGTCATTACTAGGGGGAAAAAGTCACAGTAATTAAATTCACCGGGATAAAATATGTGCAGTGTTTCGTCTATCGGTATGGCGTATGAATTATTTTTATCCGGAGATTGATGCAGGGGATAGTACGTAGTTAAGCGATGTTTAAGTCCCTTTATAAACCTGAAATTCATCGATAAGTTATTGTCAATTATTACTGAAAAAATTACTTTTTAAACATGATTTTCATTCAAGTAATCACGATTGTTACTCACTGAGGATCGTACTCTTTGAGAACAATGGTCACCGCGTATTGAAGAACCCGCTGCCTAACGCGAATCGGATAACGTTTTATTCCGGTCTCCTTAAGGCTCATACCAAACATTATTTCAGCCATGCTTATCTTGCTCTTTTGAAGATTCTGAAGAAATAAAGGCATACTTTTAATTTCCGGGTAATTCGGAGGGTGATTATTTTTATCTGTGAGATACGAACTCCAGATGACAATATCGGCGAATGAATATCAAATAATCAATACCATGTAACAATCTTCAAAATCTTTCTGATTCATAGTGTTTCATTTTTTTTCTCTAATTTCGTTTCAAAAACCCAGTTTTCTCTATAGTTACCTGATAAGAGTAGATAGTGCCAATAAGATTTGTGTCCTGATTGAATAGCTCGATACTCTGCTGCCATAAATTAGCCGGTGATAAAACAAGGCAGTTGTATTCTGGTAGTACATCTGGTTTTTTGGCATTCCTTCGTTTCACAGCCTCTACATGGAGGCAAACTTGACCGAGGGTTTTAAATCTACAAAAACATTTGACGTAGATAGTATTTTCATTTCTATTCAAGGTTTGGGCCAAATAATGCGGCATTCTTACGTTTCTGGGTCTTGATAGTTTCGTATTATCTCTAACAAGTTGAATATCTCGTAAAGAGGCCCTCTGAATGCATCAGTTAAAGTTAGATCCTCCGTCCATGGTACTACGCCGACTCTAAGAGTCACTTGCTGTACATATAGCGCAGGACTTTCCGAACCATTCACAGGCGCCTCGGTCTGGTTTATTATGGTTCGAGGCGCATTCCCGGGCATAGGAAGATTCACTAGAGGATAGCTGGAGGAAGAAATTTGAAAAAAATTTGAATCGAAGAAATTTAAACACCCTGCGCTTAACTATACATGAATTCTTCTAATTCATTCCGATCAAATCTTGTTATTAGTTTATAATCCAACTATGAACTGGATAACTTGGTGGAATTAATTCAGAGCTTAAGAATCATCCTCAATCAAGATAAAAGGATAAAAAGGATTTGATTCTAAAACTATAATCAGCCTTGCTTGCCCCTGATTTATTCCAATCATTGAATGAAATTAAAACATTGCCAAAGGTAGGTGAGTATCCTTGATGCAATTGAAAAGTACTCTTTGTATCAGAGATCAGAGACTTGCTGATCCACATTTAACTAATAAAGAACTTTAGCTGCAGAGTGTAAAAATAGGTAAAAAAATGTCTTTTTTTTCTGAGAATCGACTTTTTTCATCGAGAACCAGTAAAGCGACCGATTTCATATTTTGAGGTCAGTTCAGGGAAACAATTACATTTGAATTGGGGAGAAGACACCATTGAGAAAGCTGGCTTTTGAATGTTCAGAAATTCATTTTGGACAATGTTTCTTTGAAAATTGCCCGAAAACGGATCCCAGTGTCTGAAAAACTCTTTTTTGCATGTTTCTCCTCATTCAAAGTGATTATTGGGTTGATTACAGCCAATGAACTACTAACCAGCATAATAAAACAACAGATATTGCCAACGATATGACGGCAATGGGATGCGACGAACAAAACAGGCCGTGGGCATAGTAGAGCCCTGCCACTCTGTCTGGCAGGCTACGGGACATCGCACATTAAGGCCACTTTATCAACATGTCCTATGGAAAGGAGAGAATATACAATTTTTGAAAATTTCTACGTCTGAAAAATGGAGCTTGTGTTTTTTCTTTTTTCTCAATACCAGGGTGAAAAAAGAAACAAAATTGATTCTTGAACATTTTATATACGGTATGTAAAATCGCGATGTATTAATTATGGGAAAAGAAAAAAAAAAACACACAATCGGATGATGCATATAGGATTCTCGGATATTCGAAGTTGAGTAAATAGAGAAAGGATGTATGTACTGTAATAGATTAGTGAAATTTTCGTGGAATTGATGTATCAATATATCTATATCCTGCAGCGGTTGACGCAACTTTACAGTCAACTAGATATATACATAGTGAAAAGAAGGAATATATTTTTCACGAGATATAGATAGATCGTAGAATTATTTTTCACAGGTTTAATAATATTTTCGTTAATTAATATACAATAGGTTTATTTCAAATGAGGATATTACTCACAGACTTTCGAAGTAAATAGACACGAGATATTCGGAGAGTTTACTATTTTTAGGTTATGTTCGTAGTGTGGTTATGTTATGTTATGTTATGTTGTACTACGTGGTGTGTGCGGGGTTTGACTTAAAACAAACGCCCACCACTGATCACTTGTTAATATTAATTAACGAAAACGTAAAAATAAAGGATAAAACGCCGATTATAATTCTAACTCGTGCATTTTAACACTAGATTAGCCTTCTTTTGTCTTTGATGATATTTATTTTTACCGTTTAATTACATTATGATATTATTTTATTCCTCGATAATAAACATTGGAAAAATAAAACACGAAACGCAACAACAATCGATATGTCATCAACCACTTTATTGAAACACTATAAAAAGTCACGAATTATTAGTTGAAAACTCCGCAACTGCGTGGTCGTCTTGCTCGTTTCAAAGTGCACACACCGCTTTGTGTCAATGTGTACGTTTAGGTATGTGCGTACGATTGAATTCTACGCACACACACATAACCGATGTATATATGAGAAATGGATTGGAGCTCTATCTGAACGCACAACGACGACACTTTTACTTATTTATTTTTAAACTCTTTAAGGGACGAGACTTGCGTAGCTGATCGCTGTCACCGACCAATAGCTGTAAAATTAATCATATATGTATAAATATATATATCATATACCCTAAATATAATTCGATGGGGACATATATATTCGTGTATTATTATCAATATTCTTACATCTCACACATATCTGATATTACAATTCACGATATACGGTATATTTGTGTGTTCGTAGGAGTCATTAAATTCTCGAAAATCTGTACAGCAGTAGCTATACGACATGGTAGACATTGCGATGTGTCATACTTTTGAACAAAGCTAAAAAAAATTGTTCTATTATGTAGAATAGGTGATATAATAATGATAATACAATATTATGGACATCTTTTTTTACGTATATCGTGCATTACCATATAGGCTTTGTCTGGGTACATATATTATATCGCGTGTCTAATGACATAAAGTCTTGTAAGTACCAAAAAGGCGATTTCAGTGACATAATGGGTCGTGTAATTCTTTCTTATGTCACGGTTCGCTCTAAAATGATGAAAAGGCATAAATAATTCTAAATTGAGAATTTGGAAGTCCGAAAGCAAAAGACGGTGTGTGGGCTCGAACGTCCTACCGCTTTTGATTATTAAATCAGTAGTCATTTGTTAAGTCCTTTGCAGAATTTCTATGCTTTTACTTTTATGATTGCGATTTTATGTCCATTATATAGATGCGTTCGCAATTGACGTGCATTATTTAATCTCAATTATTACATATTAGCATGGAAATAATATATGCAGTATATAATCCGCGTGGTGGGAAAAAGTTTCGAATTTTATACAGCAGAATTTTATCACTATATGTATTATGAATATACAGCGAAATCGAATAAAGATGTGTAAAAATAAGGGACGAACAAAAAAAAATTCAAATACGTGGAGCTGCGCAGGAAATATATGCGCGTACTGCGCGATTATTATCGATCAATCATGTGCCATATGGCGCATATATTATGCGGTCAACAGAAACAGAGATTTCTACTTGCTCGAACATAACGCATAACACGGCAGCAGATGTATGCGCCAAGCATTTAGTGGACCATAGAGTTTAGTTTCTTTGTGTATGCTCAAGATTTGGGATCTTGTTGAGTTGATGTACGCGGCCTTGCCGAATGTAGGCGCGCGGTCTTTGATGTATTATATCTAGTATACGAAGAACGAAAGTTATATGAGCTTTGGTTTAGCTATAGGAATGTTATACCTATATAGGTATATCTATATTGTGGGAATAATTGACGCGTCCTAAAGTCGGTTATGTAGCTAGTATACAATTAGTATATAGTATATATCTAGCTTTAAGATTGAATTGAGAACCCGTCTCCGGCCAGACGACCACTTTGTGACTTGGCTGAGTCTTTGGGTCGGTTCTTATGACTCCTTATACCTTTTATACTGTCGATTATACAGAGAGATTAAAGCATTGGTTATTACACTCAGTCAAAGCCAACTCGGCACACTCCACGTTTTTCGTCTGTTTATTGCAGGCTGGCCATCGACTTTTCTTTTTTTTTTTTTTTCGAATCGGTGTCTTCCGAAAGCAAATCAATTCAACCAGAAAAAAATGCAGATGGTCAGCCTACAATAAACAGATGAAAAACCTGGAGTATGCGCCGAGTTGGCTTGAGTGTGTTTGATTTTGACTGTTTCAAGGTCACGCATATTTTCGATAAATGCGAATCTGGATGAGAACCGTTTGATTTGTCGGTAGCACCCCTAGTGGCCTCTGATCGAATCTCGACCTGATAAATATATCGATAGCTGTTTTTCTTTTTTTTAGCTGAATTTATCGATGTCTAGTTCTAGTAGCCCTTTAAAATCAATGTCGATAAAACAGCGAGTCGAAATCTTTATCGGGGCGCGATACCCTCCGAGGCCACTAGGGGTGCTAGGGACAAATCAAGCGGTTCTCATCTAAATTCGCATTGGTCGGCAATGTGCGTGGCCTTGAACCGGTGAAAATCAAACACGTTTAGTCACATTATTACATATTGCAAGTCTCAAGATGAACGGAGTTGAGATCCTACTGTGAACTCCGCTTGCAGCTATGTAATATGTTATGTGCATATATAGTCGTTTTATGTACACCTATACCACCGATTGACGCATCTATAATTGCATCAATTGCGTAATTAATGGTAATTAGGGAACAGTACATAGAATTGTCAATGAAGACGGGGTCAAGTGCCTTCGCGTACCGTTCCTTTGGAAAAATAATGTTTACAGCCACCACTGTCCATACATACATATAGACATGTATGTACTACGCACATACATACATACGTAGAATATTGCTAATGGCAGTACTATACACGGGATGGAGCTTGCGAAGGCGGACCACCTAGTTTCGAAAATCTTTTTCCGCTCTTCACCAAAACCAAAATATAAAACTAGACCGTGCAACTTCCGCGTTTCGATGACCCCTTGCAAGAGATGAATGGTGCTTTGCAATGAAACATTTTTGCAAACAAATTATCCAGTGGTCCAATCTTTCGAGCAATTGTCATGCAACGAAAAATAGTACCTTGAGATGAACCACATCTTCGAATGCCGAGGAATGGACTGAGGTCGACTTGGCCGTCATTTCTGAATGGCTTGACGCAGAATGCTTTCGCACCTTTAATTGAAATCTCAACAATTGTGATAGTTCACAAAATTCTGTTGACTTTTTCTCCAAATGTTGGAACTGGACTGAATTCTTTTCGGCTTTCAGGTGATACCAAATGTCGATAATGTATACAATTTCAGAGATTTTCAGCTAGTAATATGTTTTGAGAAATCGCGTTGTCCAATCTTTGGAACTGGTTCATGCGGGTCAACTTTCCTCTGTATCTGAAGAATATGGATTCTAGATACACAACTTTTTGTCATTTCATTATCGCGATTACGCAACTATACTTACATGATATCGCTTCAAGACTGAGTGCTGTCACTTGCAAGTTGAAGGTCAATGACGAACTTATACTCTAGAAATGTAATTATTCATATTCGCACGAGCTCGATTATATTTTTTTTACGAATTTCATACATCGATGGAAAATACGTATACGAATATCACAATAATTCCGAGTTTTCTTAAGAATCCTCACTCGTCAGGACGTCGTTATATTCAAACAGCCAATTATCCCACAGAATCTAGACGGCCGTTGTCATCTCTTTTGATAGAAATTTATATAATGATCATAGATATCAACTATACAATCACGGATGATAGGCGCCACGTAATCTATTCGTATCTTACAAAACCGATGAATTACAATGAACCGTATGATATTTTGGAATTTTTAACCATTCGGTATATCAGTTTTTGCAGATAACACGTCGATAATAGGTCTTTATCGCATATTTTCCATAAACGCTATTTACACTCAATAAAATTCTGAAGTCATTCCGACAGTATCATAATATTATCGAATCGTAAAATCTGAACTCAAAATAAAAAAAAAAAAAATTAATTTTTACTATTCTTACCGATCCAAACGATCGGTCACTGAAATCAGGGTATTTTCGTCAAGCAGAAACCGAATCTAATACCGTGGTCATCCTCTGCACCGCTCGCGGCTTTCAGTTTACGATCTTTTCCTCATAAAAGTACTATTTCAGGAATCCGGACTAAAGCGTAATACGTTCCTCTATTCTTTTCTGCGGGGTAATTATCCGTGTCATTTTATTCCGTACGATCGATCAAATCCGACGTCTGAGTAGAACGAGTGGCTTCGGACAGACTGGGATGAATTTTATCATAGAATACAATCCAGCAGCGGGAAAATTCCATTATTATTTTAGAGCACGGTGGATCGTAACATTCTAATTCAATCAACATAACATTGACTTAAAAATCGATCCGGGCTATAAAGAAAATTCCAATCTTCAAAAAAAACTGCGATCAGTCAAGTTTCGGAAAAGGTAAAGCTTCTCGATTCAATCGCAAATCGACTATCTTTACGACTTTTGACCTGCTATTTACTTTAGAATTAATTTAACTGTAATCTGTGTATCGTATACTGTGATATACTATAAGTATAGAAGATACTCAGCGTAAGCATTCGAATGAATTCGGAATGGCATAATTTATAGGATTAGACGAAAATAACCGAGTCTGCATAAAATGACGAAAAAATATCCTGCGGCTTGGTTCTTAACAAACATGGTAGGTGTGTATAGGTATATAATACACATTAATATGCATATGTATACAGCGTGATTCTCAAGTCGCGGAAAAGATTTTACATGCAGATTCCTTATCTAAATCTAAGAATAAAGTTCCTTATCAAAAACTTCGAGGGACCGCTCGTTCTTGAGTTATAGAAGGTTTAGGCAACCCAATTAGACGGCCGTAATGTGACGTGCTCAGTCTCGTAGCAATCCCGAAAAATTGATAGTGCCCGCGTCGCATGAACTTTGCCTAAAATTTCGGTTTTTTATTTCGTAATTTTTAGTCTTTACGTCGTCCGGTCGGTCATTCTCGTGCCCTACGTCGTTCGCCCCGTAGTTGACGTTGTCCAGGTGGTCAAACTGGTGACTTACGTTCCCCAGGTCGTCCGCTTTGTAGTTCTCACTCTCGTTGTCTTCGGGTTGTTGATTATCGTCATCCAGAACTTTCACCCCGTAGTTGACGTTGTCCAGGTGATCAAACTGGTGACTTACGTTCCCCAGGTCTTTTGCTTCGTAGTTTTCATTCTAGTTGTCGTCAGGCAGGTGACTTTCGACCAGCGAAATTTTCACTACGTTTTTGACGTTGTCCAGGTGTTCGAATTAATGACTCCCGATCCCCAGGTCGTCCGCTTCGTAGTGTTTACTCTCGTAGTCTTCGGGTTGTTGATTTCCGTGATCCAGGACTTTCGACCCGTAGTCTACGTTGTCCAGGGGGTCCAACTGGTGACTTACGTTTCCCAGGTCGTCCGCTTCGTAGTTTTCACTCTCGTTGTCCTCGAGCTGTTGATTTCCGTGATCCAGGACTTTCGCCCCGTAGTCAACGTTGTCCAGGTGGTCAAACTGGTGACTCACGTTCTCCAGGTCTTTTGCTTGGTAGTTTTTATTCTAGTCGTCATCGGGCAGGTGATTTCCGACCTCCAGAATTCTCACTACGTTTTTGACAATATCCAGGTGTTCGAACTGATGACTTTCGATCTCCAGGTCGTCCTGACGACAACTAGAATTAAAACTACAAAGCAAAAGACCTGGGGCACGTAAGTCACCAGTTTTACCACCTGGGCAACGTAAACTACGGGGCGAAAGTCCTGGATCCCGAAAATCAACATCTCGAGGACAACGAGAGTGAAAACTACGAAGCGGACGACCTGGGGATCGGAAGTCATCAATTTGACTACTTGGACGACGTAAACTACGGGGCGAAAGTAAAACTACGAAGCGGACGACCTGGGGATCGAAAGTCATCAATTCGAACACCTGGACAACATCAAAAACGTAGTAAGAATTTTGGTGGTCGAAAATCACCTACTTGACGACAACTAGAATGAAAACTACGAAGCAAAAGACCTGGGGAACGTAATTCACCAGTTTGACTACCTGGACAACGTCAACTACGGGGCGAAAGTCCTGGAGGACGGAAATCAACAACCCAAAGACAACAAGAGTGAAAACTACGAAGCGGACGACCTGGGGAACGTAAGTCAACAGTTTGACCACCTGGACAACGTCAACTACGGGGCGAACGACGCAGGGCACGAGAATGACCGACCGGACGACGTAAGGACTAAAAATTACGGAATAAAAAACTAAATTTCAGGCAAAGTTCATGCGACGCGGGTACTATCAATTTTTCAGGATTGCTACGAGACTGAGCACGTCACATTACGGCCGTCTGATAGGGTTGACTAAACCTTCTATAACTCAAGAACGAGCGGTCCCTTGAAGTTTTTGATAAGGAACTTTATTCTTAGATTTTGATAAGGAATCTGCATGTGAAATCTTTTCCGCGACTTGAGAATCATGCTGTATTTACGCCTCCATTTGCGTCATATGGTAATTCCACGTCCCATCAACTCGAAGGCCGAATAACGTAAGAATGTTGTGATTATATCGAGCCGGCTATTGCATCGGATTAAGAAAAATAAATAAAATTACCCGATGTAGATGACCAAAGACGACGAACGTCACAAAGTCACGATAAGAGACAGCAGATCGGTTATACCATATAATAGTGAATTAAAAATAAAAAATTGTTTATTATCTTTCGCACACTTCTTTTTTTTGCCCATTTATGATTAATCGATTCTAATTCTCATCACGTTTCTATATCTGCTATCAGACATCGTACAAGTTGATCATTGATCTAATCTTGCCAAGTGTGTCCGCGAGATAAGACGAATCATCAGGGATTTTCCGGGGGAATTTCCGAATAGTCTTACGACCGAAACAGATGTACGGAAAAAAAAAAAATAAACTCAAATCTGAAAATCTTGATTGTAAAAATTAGTGAATAGCTACGCGATTATGAGAACCAAAGCAGTTCGGAGATTTTATGGAGCGAAAAATAATTCACAGAACTTTCAAAATTTTCTCCTAGATGCATCTGAAGCAGTGAAACTTCTCCCTCTGTGCCAAAATCGAGTTTTATAAAATGTTGCCATAAATTTCCTTAAAAATCACTTTTCACTTCTGAAGTGATCGTTCGACCTTATGACTCCAATATGATTTTTTCCAAAATTACTTGCATTCGGGGAGACAATTTTGCATGGAAACTAGATTTCCAAATATTTGATTGCGACTCAGTTTTGAGTCGAATCGATTATTTGCGCCCAAATCCTGTATTTCACCCGAGATTCTTGTTTTTGAAATTCATTTTTTAGGAACGCGACTGCTCGATTCTTTCTGAACACACCCGAGAAACCTAGTCTAGGAATTCAGAGGTTGATTTCCTTGTATATGCCATCAATATTCTATTTTGAGACGAAGAAGTTCAAAATCTGTGGCACGTCGTAATCTATAAAATCAACGATGAGTAATAGTTGTCTGCAGTTGTCGTGCAGTCATGGAAAAAATATTTTCGATATTATGTAAACGATCAACTTGTTGAATTTTTTTTTTTTTATACATAGCACAATCCTTCCCCTTCAAAACGAGCCCCAAACAAACTCGATGTTTTCATTTTTAGCCAAGTTATAATTTTTTGAGTAAAAATGCATTTTTTCAGAAACAGAAGTCCCGTTTGAGCGAGTACTCAAAATTGAGCTACAAACCTCTTGCACTAGGCGAAGCTACTTCACATAAAAGTCTATCATTTGGAGTATCAGCATCAAAGAAGAAAGAAAAAAAAACGGCAGCACTTCATTTTCGACACCCTCTAATGTGTTTATATAGTTGAATGTGTTCGTAATTTCAAATTGTGTTAGCTTTAGTAGTAGCTATACAACTTTTCTAATAGTAAAAATGCAATTCTTAAAAATGCAAATCAGCTTCCATTGATTTTCTTCTCAGAGCTGTTAAGCGCGCTCGACTTTTGATGCGAGTCATAAAATTTTTGGATTCGAAAATTTCAAACAAAAACACTTTGGATATCAAATTTTATTATGGAAACAAGTAATGTTGTTGTGTTTGGCGAAAATTCAATGTCGTAAGTGTTTTCAAATTCTTGACTTCTGAAGCGTTATGAATGAAGTGCTAACCGATGCCAGCTGTCTAGTCGGTTGCCTACATGCCGGCGTCCAGCGCGATTTTTTAAACGGCCGAGTCTCGCGACCGGTGCTTCGGAGGCCACATGTTCTGTAGGTCAATTCACTCAGCTCGACCCTCTCTACTACTCTCTTCATTGTTTGCATTTAGTTCTGAGACACCCTGTATAGGCATGTATATATCGGTTTGCAAAACTGCAAGATCACCAGGCAGTATAGGAAAACTTGTTCGACCTATGAGATAAGTATCTGATTTTTTTTTATCTGACAATTAGTATTGGAGCGGGAGATTTTACAAACTATTGATAACAGTAACTTTTTCTAGGTTTCAGACAAACGTTCGTTCCTCTTTGGACCACAGCAGCATTCTGTACCACTTGATCTTATTCGACATACGTAAAAATCAATTCTTCCTTTTCGAAACAATTCGATTTTTCATCCGATCTCAAAAGTTTCTGATCAGTATTTGTGTTTTTGATGTTCCCCTTCAGATTGCTTCTTTTTTTTTTTTTTTCTCTTGCATGTCAGAAAGAATGTTGGTTGATTATTTAGAAATAAGAAAACGTATGTAAATCAAATTTTTAGAACAATCGGCAGAGCTGAAAACCTGAAGAGCCGACCAGATGGCGCCAGCTCTCGAGAAAAATTCACTAAACTTATGCCAGTCTATAAAAAATCTTGAGAGCATACTATACCCACTCTTTACCGACATTGATACAATTTCGCGAATAACTCGGAAACGAGGGTATGAAACGATATGGAATAGATTTATTCGATGAATCATGAAAAAATAGATACTGGCACTCCAAGTTCACTGAAATAAAAGAAAATTACTTTTTTTGTATCATATTATAGCGTGTTTAAAAATCTAGGCTGAAGATCATTGCGTCTCCGAGCCGTTAACAATCGTCAATCATAACTATTTACAGAAATATAATCCAAGGCGATATTATTGCGTGAAACAACAACATTTTTGGATAACTGTTTCCGGTATTTCACAAAAAACGGCGAAATAAGCGACCTGCCCACATTCAACGATCAATAAAAAGTTGATTTTTCCCGATTTCAATGCATTTCGCGTGCTAAATCGAGCACAAATAGTATGTATTCTTCACGAATCATCGAATAGGTGAATCAGATCGTACTTTATAGCTGCGTCATTGAAACTACATCGAGGTCGGTAAAAAGTGGGTGTAGCATGCTCTTAAAGCTTGAGCCTCTGCAGGATAGTATATTTTCTATTCTATAAACCCATATTCCGCGTACCTATAGCCGCGCAGCATTTATGGGGTTGAAGGCTTATCTCTGGGTTCGGAATTATTATAGTTTACTTCGTATAGATTTATGATTTCGAGCTTTACTCAAATGTCTGCAATGACGTACTACACCCGATGGTAAAGTAAAGCGTAATATAAGCTTAGGGGCTTTAGCGCAAGAAACGCAGTTTACATTTTTTTAAATTATAAAATAGATACCATTTACGTATTGTCATAAAGTGGTCCTCATCTTACGACTCTTCACATCTCGTACCTCCGTGATAAAAGCAACAAAAAATCTGTGTAAATTCTCAGCTGGATAGAATATTCCTTCAGAAGTTATAATAAGAATTATTAGAATTTTATTTGACTAATATTGCATGAGCGCGAGCTTTTCGATGTTATTGCAAGGTTTGAAACAGTAACAGAAATGTTACGAAAATTTTTGACACTGTTTATCAAAGCCTGGGGATCGATCTCTCCTGAGCAACGTGGTATACTCAGTATTACTATCGGAAATAGGACTAATTTTTAGGGATAATTGAAAGTGTGCGCAAGGAGCCTGCGCGTATAGGTAGATATATAACAGTTTAATTCATGAATAGTGCGTATAGGCGGTGAGCATTGTTAGGGCAAGTAAGATTATGCGTAATTGGCAACGCTCGGTAGTCCTGAAAAGAGACTAGAGACAAAAGACGGGTGAGACGGTAGATTTGGATCTTTGAAAAGCCGGTGATTAGCGCGCTTTTCAAAGACGGGCGAACTGCAAACAACGCGGCATCTGTAGGTATACAATGTACGAAGGGACCCTGGAATCGTTACAGGATCTGTATTCTTCATTCATGTTCCCAAGCCTCTTTTGTTTCGGCTTTGATTATTTGAGAATATAATATGGAGCCCTAGCTTCCAATAAAATCTCGAAATTTCAGTTCAATTTATTAAAGCCTGGGAAAAAAAGGACGTAATTTCATTTTTGTGATATATCACGGCCAGGACATACCCGGCCCCTCATCGCACCGGATTCAGAACGGATTAAAGAATCGACTCCAACCTGTCAAAGGGATAGGAATTACGGATTTCTTCCGTTCCTTATCCTTCGTCGCGAGATGAAATTGGATTCCCAGTCGTATCCCAACTCTTGAAAGGCTTATATCCTGGTGCCGAGCCAAGATCAACCATTAGTCCATAATTGTCCTCGACTTCCCACGATAAATTATGGATCAGCTATACTTATAATCGAATCACTTTTTTTTCTTATTCTCAAATAATTAAAACCGAGTCCCAGAAAATTGGGTATAGCTTACTGCGATATATACTGCTTATGGTAAAACGCAATTCTACGGTAAATTTCCGTAAAATCGTTCCAAAAGTTGTCGAGCTATATGTCGCTGGAAAATTTCAAACCACTACTTTTCTCACATTTGATTTCTGAGTCGTTCTATTATTTATGATCTGATTTATAAGAGTTGGATGCAATAAGGGGTGTTTGAGCGGAAAAGCCCCTATTGCAATAATCTGGAGGATGATTCACACGAACGCAGCACACCTACTCGAATCCAAAGAAGACTTTAGAATGAGCACTGTTTTTCGGAAAAAGTGTCGGTTCTATGATTTTCTAACGTATGTCTTCGTCCGGCAAATGTTGTACCTATTTCTATGGACTTTTTCGCAATAATGGCATACGGCTCATATTTGAATAATTTATTTTCTCAATCGGCGACATTTGGTTTCGCAGTGAACATAAGCTCTAGTTAGTATCGTGACGGAGCATGTCTGAAAAAAAAGATCGCTTAGAAACATCCGTAACCAAATGAGAGGTGCGATCTTCTGGATTATCCCGAACCGTGATAATCCGCTACATCTACCATTTATGATGTCCCACTTTCTCATGACACTAATAGCACCAAAAATCTATAGACCATACAGGCATATGTATATCCAAGGTTCAAAAAGCGTCATTTTTCATTCTGGCTTCGCGCTACGTGTTCAAAGATCTCTCCTAATACCCATGGTTAAATTTTATCGCTCCGCATCGCTGAAAGTAATGCTTAAATTTTTGCCGCTCCATTTATTTCTGGTTTAATTAACGAGTGTAAAACCGTGCTGCGTGTACCTACTGTGCTAATTTTTCGGCTGTAGGTTTAGAACATAAAATATAAATAAAATAAACCACTTGTCGTACGCATGGTAAGTCGCTGGTTCACCAGAGCGGCGATTGGGGTTGTAATTTATCTTGCAACCTCTACTCTGCAGTGTTTAAGTTGCGTAGATGAATGGCGACTGCCAAGACAGACATCCCATCCCCTGCGAAAAAGACCAGCGAGGCGAACAAAAAAACATTCGAAGGCCCTTAAGCCGTTTTACGCTCTACCGCCCATCGCTTCAACGTCGCTCACTCTCACAGGATTTTTTGTTTTGTTTTTATCTTTATTTAACACATCCCTTCGCAGCTGCCCCTATCTTTTTCTCCATTTTAATCCCTTTCTTCCCTTTTCTTGTTCTCGGTTTTTCTCCTTTTTGCCAGAAAATCTCAACTCCAATATATATTGTAATGAACACCGCGTGATTTTTGAAAGAATGGAACATTTTTCTCAAGCCTCATAAATAAATAACGAGACTCAAATTCAACACATACCTATACGTGCTGGACTGAAATTTGAAGAACCCAGAGGCGAGAGAGTGCAGTCGTGATTAAACACCTCATAGTCAGTGTGACCTGATGTATTTTGGGTAATTTTACCGCGTTGGGAGTCGGATTTGAGCTGGTATAAGTTCGACATTATTTCAGCTTATTGTAAGTTTTACCGATTTCACGCACTTTCACGTATTTTATCATGTCTCAAATCTACTTTGGACCATCTCGCAACCCTAGAACGCTGGACCGGGGTGGAAATCTACTCCAGACAACGAGGGTAAAAAAGCGCCTCCCGCTGATTTTCATTATTTATCGGTCTTCAAATGGGTTCTTCGTTAACTAGACTTTAATGAAATTGAATTTGCCACACACCATTCCCTCCCTTATCAAAACACGAAGAGATTCATGTATTGGAGAGCTTCTTTACTGCTGATAGGAACGGTTCTGTGAACGAGAAAGCCTGGGGGTTGATATATCTACCCCAGTCTAGCGTTGGAAGGTAGAAAGAAACCGTACTGGCTTTCTATAGTCAACAATTAACAGACTATATTTCATCTAATTCTAACAGTTTTAGCTGATTTGGGGTGTTTTAGGGGCGCTGACTATGACAGACTCGCGTAATTCTTCTCCTCAATTCCTCATTTTTTTAAGGTAATGAAGTTTTTCAGGAGTCATTTTCACAGCGACGAAAGAATTCCTTTTCAATATTTGGAGAAAGCCATTCTTTAACTTCACTTCAGAACCAAGGGCAATAAAACCGCATTAATAAACTATTGAGAAAAATCAACCAAGCTAACGCACTAAAGAGCGTATATTATTGGCAGTATCAGAACCGGGACAAATCTCTGTCCTGCAGAAAACCGAAGTGACCGCGCCTTCGGACTGGTGAACTTAAGCTTGAAGCTCATATGTCGTGGGCAAGAATTGGCAGGAAAGTTCTGTCCGACCATCGCGAATTTTTCTACTTATTCCACGACGGATATGTCCTCGATGGAAAATATGCTGTCTTATAGCGTTTCCAATCATCATTTGATTATTTTTATAGGTGTCTCTCATTTATATACGATACCTCGATTTTGGTATCGGAATAAAAATCGTCCGGACCGACGCGGTATCCTGGCAGTCGAGTCTGCAATCAATTGACCGAAGAACCCGCCCCATTTTCAAAGACCCGTTTCAAGTTTGAAAACTTTGTGCAGATGTTCTGTCTCACTTTGTGCTCACCGAGTTTATTATTGGTAAACATTGTTCGTGACTTTTAAACTAAAATCTACTCCCTCTTCGCTTTTTCCTTTCTCTTCTTCGTCTTCTTCTCCTTTTATACGTCTGCGTGGTTTTCCTGTTCTATTTCTTTCCAGTTAATCACGAAATGCCAACGAGTTTTGAATGAAACTTTCGAATTTCAATTGACAGCAACCTCCAGCTCAATTGGGAGCCGAAATTGCACACATCTATGTGACAATATCGTAGTTTACATCAAATTTCAAAAAATTTGAACTTATTTAAAATTTCGTGGACTACGTCTCTACTGTTTTATTACAACTTAGTTCGGAAAACCTTGGATTTTTGTTGAGCATCTCTGCACAGTTGTAAGTTTTATGAATTCTATTTTTCGCGAGAAGATTAATGATAATGAATCACAGAAGCTGTTTGAAGCTTACGTGACCGGCTGAAGAGGCTCTATCCTATCTTTCACTTCGTGCTAAAGTTAGAAGATGTCTTTACAGTTCCCTCAGCATATACTGCAGCAACGAACCCACGGGAAGAGAATCAAGGAAATTGCGTTCATAGCAAAGACGCGTCACCCGCAAGCCATCATTAATCCTATGAAAAGTCATCTCAGTCATCTTCAACGTTTCTCAATTTCACTCAACTTATGCAACGGTTCATAATGGTGCGGAATGTCATCTGGAGTTTATACGAAATCAAAGTTAAAAATACGTACAGCAACTTCTTGATTCGAAACACTTCTTTTTTTTTTCTCTTTCTTTTCTCATAGTGTGTTCAATGATCTTTAAGAATATCCTAATTGGTAAGAAAAACAGTTGAAGCAAAGCTGGAAGCTTGTTGTAAAAACTTCGCACAATAATGTGAATTCTTTGATCATGGTTACTGTTCTTCTGATCATCTCCAAATCGATACCCTTATCTGCTGTCTGAGTCGCGGAAGCACGATTCGCATTGTGAATAGTGAATAATTTTCCTATTTCATCTTCTGAACAAAGTATGGAAACGTATTGCCCTCTGAAGCTTCCGACCAAGTAGATGAAAGAATCATTCTTCAGTATTTACCATAGCTGGGTTACCTTCAACTGGCGATGAGATAAGAGAAAATAAGACGGATTCATCAAATGAGTCGACATCCCCGCAGGTAGAGTGTCAATCGGATGTTCCAGGTTCAATAGTCTATTTCGCCTCCCATTTTGCATGAAGATGTTAACTGAGTAACGGTTCTCGTAAGTGCCAGTTATTGAAATCCAACTATTTGTAGAAATATTATCACTTTAAGTCGAAAAATATACACATCGGAGTAACTGTGATATTAGCCTTCCGAAAAGTAATAACTCATCTTCGCATGAAATCGAAGGATGGCAAAGATATCAATGGATGTTAACCTATATAATGAATTAGCATATGGGTCGTACAGGCAGATTTATGTACAAAAATTCGCAGTTTATCGACGAGACTACATCAATGTACAACATTCCATAAAACCAAAATATTGACAATCTGAAGTGCTTGGATGCATGTTTTGTCGGAAAGGTGCTTCGGATATCTGCAGAGGACGATGACTCCATTGAGGTTTCCAATATTACTGTGCAGCCCGCCACCGCCGTGGCAGACAATTATCCAAGCAATCTGCGCCGTGTTATTATAGAGTTCTTGCGGGATCCGGAAGGATATCAGACCATGGTGAAATTACCCTGCAAAATTACTTCATCATCCAATAATACTTAACTTCGAGCTTCAATAGTTTTCTAAACAGCTTTGAATCTATATCATTCGAACTAAAAAGCAGTGGAATGTTTAGGATGGAAATTTCCATGCTGTTTGAAACTTTACAAAAGATAAACGTTATCCGCTGGGTGTCTGTACGTTCACATAGAAAATCCCATCCATCTAGTAACGGAGGACCTGTTGACAGGGCGATTTCAAATGGCTCGGGATCGTCAAGCAGTTCTAGATCTGGAACACTGTTCACTCTTCATTCGAAATCTTGCAGTATTTTATACTAGTTCGGTAGCACATGTGGAGAAGGTACGAGTCTTGTTTTTTAGGATGGATGATCCTTTTATCTGGGAAAGTACCCAGCTACTTTCTCTGTCAAGAGACTCGCGGAAAAAACACTCAATAAAACCCCTCGAATAACCCTCGCAAAGAACACTCGACATGGTTGTAATTTCCTACACCCCACAACTTGAATGTTGTTTGTCAGAAATTTAATGGACGAGGATCTACAGTGATAATTTCATACTGCTTATTAAAAATGTGATAGTTGATATCCATTTATATTGCATTACTCGTTTAAGTAGAAATCAATATTATCAAATGAATGAAATCAGTGATGTATTACCAAAATAATGTATTTTGATCTTGGAAATCCTCAAAAGTTTCACGAATCTTGGTAGTATGATTTCGATGCAGTATTGTCTAATTTCAGAATCTAAAGATTGTGCAGAACACGATATTCAACGTGAGCTCGGTCAACGACGACAAAACTTCTACTTTTTTGACAGTATGGGAATGCTGGATTCGTAGCTTCCATAAATCGTGACGAAATCATCAGCAGATACTCCGACACGTTGTTGTATCGAAGGCACTTACTCCGAAGCAATTAGCACACCGTCACCCGAATGGCTGTCATCAATCCTAGGAAAAAGCGTCTCACTTTCCGCGAAGATTTCTCTATCCGACTGAACTTTCGCAACGTTGCGTAACGCGGTGGATGTCGATGATTTACGGTTCTAATAAATGTATTTCTTATTATAAAAATTGCATCTTGGCAATTAATTATTGCCTCGTAGATGACAATCAACGTCTTTCCCGACGAGGGCGACCTTACCAAACCATTTTCTATATCATAATATGTAACACGTTATTTGATGACTGATTAAATTCAGTTTCATGTGATCCTGAAGAATAATGAAATTTTTCCACATCTTCAAAGAGGTACCGATGAGATTCAAAAATATGAAAATTCATCGACGTGTCTCTCACAAACGGTATACTCCCTAGAAGTCTGAGACTCGGACCTTGGTGGGGGATACTATCTAACCTCAGTGCGCGCTAGTATAGTGGTTAGACTCGTAGCCAGATCGCAATAAATTCGGCCCTGGATCGTATAACTGTAGTTAGTAGAGAGTTGCCCATACATAACGATGCGACTCATTCGAAAAATATCTCCTTGACAACTGTGGTTCAAATCATTCTCATCGATTTAGTAATTGATTCAATATCGGCATAGTTTCGGTGTACTTCTTATTTCGAATCGATAAACAGACCGGCATGGAATCACACGAACCACGCGCTTGAGATAAGATAAGCCTCTGTATATACCCGAGTGAACTCTGCGTGACACATACTATGGTTGCAGTTCACTTGGATACCTAGTTCATCACGATTCTGAAAAAAAAACCGACGGCAGTATAGAAGAACGTGGTATATCAAATTGTGCCAGAAGAACGTGCAACCTCGATGAGGGGATAAAATTCCATTGATACGGCACTGGTATTCGAGTTGTCTTGAGTATATGGAGCACTTCTTCTAGTAAATTGAATTATTCTGCAAGTTCAAGCACCTATTCAGCTTTAGTCGCTTCTATAACACGCGTACCATAGTCCGAAAAGGTACCATAATTCTGCGTTCAGGGGTAAATCCCATAATTTTCTGACATAATTTTGCCCGTCCGACACTTTTTTTTCTTTCAGCCTGAGTTGGCTCGTCCTCCAGATCTGTGCTTCTCTAATGGGGACCTGTACCACACAATGATGTGACTTCGATCGCTTTACACTATCACTGGATTTTAAATGCTGCAATAAGAAGTGTGCCGCGGTCGGTAACAAATCACCTTCCCTATTTTCTCCGAAACTGTTCATATTTCCCACAAAAGCAAATTAGGTTTTCATGCACGATAAATAGGCATTCGAAAACCTAATTTGCCCTTGACCGCAATATCAAATCTCAACTGTCTTGGAAAAAATTAAGAAAACACGGTTTTGTTACCAGAGGAGCAATCCCGGCTGTTTGTCACGTGACTCACATTTTCTCAAAAGTACAATAATTTCACGAGCCTGAGTCGATGATTGTGTCTGGTCGCCGTATCATAAAAGTACCCTAATTTCACGACTCTGCGTCGATAGTTCAGTATGAAGATACTGGCAACGCTGGCATAGCATGTTGTTCGTTCACGGTTTGAGATTGCATGTTCTTCGAGCACAATCCGAGATAGCACGTTCTTCTGGCACAATTTGAGATAGTAACTACAACGTCAGTGATTTTATTTCGGTTCAACAGCGATCTTCTTCGCTTCCCACTTTTCAAGAATATATCAGGTAAGTAACGCGATCCTCGTAATCGTTGATTATTAAAAATTAATTATTTGTATAAGAATATTGAACTTTAGACGAAAAATATACATACCATAGCGACTGTTATTGTATTCGTTCCAAAAGTAGCAGCTTGTTTTCAAATTAAATCGAAGGATTGCAAAGATATCAATAGATATTAACCTGACACTGGATAGAACCTGTGGGTTGCATAAATAGATTCTATTACTTTTCTTTTTCTTTTTGCGAGTTTTATTACGAATTTATTGCAATAAAACAGAATAACTAATTGTTAGAACCTTAACACTTACCGATTTTGCCAATTTAAGATTAGGTTGGTCATCCCGAGTTTTAGCTGTCAAACTTCCTTTTCGACGGTGATTGTTACGAATTTTTTAGGTTAAAATTTCAATTGATGGCGGTAGTGATTCAGAGAGGCTTGGAAAGCTTTCATCGTTGAGATTGAAACTTGATGTTCTGAGAGGACCATCAAAATTTATTTCGAACAGCTGATTGCTTGCTTCGATTCGATGTATTGGATTATTGATAGGGGATGTTTTTCATCCAATTACAATTGAGAACTGGAGGTCTAATTGTTAATGATGGGTGCTTGGAAGAAACGAAGCAGCTCGGTGGGAACAGTTTATTCAATCGTAATAATTTAATAGAGTAAAAATTGAATTAGAATAAAAATGCAACATAACTTCGATCGACTACTGTGCGTGCGAGATTCTCACAGCTCTCACTTCATTTCCTGCAAGTTGGCATCCGTACCTCGCAGGTTGAGGTGGCTCGAGCGCGAAGGTGCAAGATTTGTGGGTGCTTTGATGAGATCCCAATTTTATTCCTATATGAATATATTTTCAGGCACGATCGCATAGAGGAGTGCCTATTAACGTCGGACCGAAAAAAAATTCTCTTCAACTTAGAAATCCATTTCGTTACCCACACAATCGCTCTCTAGCATCTTCCGACATGTAGGTATGTGTGTATGTATGCGCGTGTGTGCGTGTGTACGCCGAGAATTTTGTATCCTGAATTGCGGAAAAAAGACTTGACCGATTCGAGGGGAATTTGAAGAGAAAATCAAGTGTCCGATGGAGATGATCCACGAAACTTTCAGGGATTGTACCACTACTGGTCAACAAATGGCGAGTATTGGAACATGCGAATGATTATTACGTGTATCCTCAAATCCGGGCAGAAGGATTCGACCGATTTGAATGGAATTTTAATGCGTGATCACTAGGGTTCACTAGGAATTTTCATCTGACGCTCGAGCCACCTTAATTATTTGGCGCATGTGCAGTCGACTATTATATTCTCTCGGAGTCCTTTCGGTACATGCACTTTTTCTAGCGATGGAAACAGACGATCTGACATGGCTAGACGCACGATACGTTGAAAAGATCCTACAGAAATCTGAGGACGATTACTCCATCAACGTTTCCAACATCACTGTGAAGCCAGCCACCGTCAAGGGTGACAATTATCTAAGCAATCTGCAACGCGTAATCATAGAGTTTACGAGGAATCAGGAAGGGCATGAGATCACTGAGACGCGATCCGTTATAGCAAAGATCAAACTCGTGGATGATGTTATGAAGGATCTGGTAGCTGTGCAAATTCATTCACATTTTATAATAGCCGGAAGAATCAACTTAAATACGTTTTAATATTCCTCCCACTGGTTGGAGTAGGTGATGTATATTGCAGCCTTTGAGACAGAGATTTCAATGATGTCGGAGACTTTGCCGAAGATTAACAAAATTCTGGCTGAGTTAAACGCGTCGTCATTAGCAGCGCGATGTCTACACGTTCAGAACGAAGATCCAACCCATCTAATAATGGAAGATCTGGCGACTGAAGGCTTTCGAATGCATCCGGATCGCCAGGCAGGTCTAGACCTGGACCACTGTTTACTCATCCTTCGAAATCTCGCAGCTTTTCATGCCAGTTCAGTAGCTCTTGTAGAAAAGGTATGCGTACATATTAATATGTAGTATCAACTTATCGCAATATTGTTTTTGGGGTACGTCCTTTCACCTGTCAGAGTATCTTCTGCGTTATCTTAGGACAGTAGTAGTAGCATATGCATGTTGAATGAAATTTCAAATGGAATGCATGTTATGGAGAATCGATTTCATTCACGATGAGTGAAATAATTACTGGAAGCCTTTGATTCATGGGAATCACCGAATGTTTCACGGTGTTATCGTTTTTGCAGTCTTTTTAAATTCCAGGATCCCATGGCTGTGCGGATCCATAAAAAAACAGGGTTGAACAACGATTATGATCCTGACGGAAACGGATTTGTCAACGGTGGAACGAGAACCTTAGCAGAAGAGGCAATTAATTGGCCTGGCCTCAGTCCACGGTAGTGAATCCAATAAATATGCGTCATTTTACGATCGGAGATTCGAAAATCGTTTGTAATAACTCCAGAATTTGAAATTACTGTAACTGTGCAGGATTGTTGAAAAGGTTCTGCGTCTATCCACATGCCTTTTTGAAAAAGTATGTGACGCTGCCGTATTTAGCGAGGATGATTTCAACGTCCTTAACCACGGCGATTGCTGGATTAATAATTTGATGTTTCGCTACAATGAACAACAAAATCCTATCGACATAAAATTCGTGAGTACCAATTAAATGCTGCACTGTCATGTGACGCCGTTTGGCCAATCTGTATCTGTATAATATTGCATGATTCGTCACATTTTACACGAGATCGATGAATATGTTGCGCACGAAGAATCGCATCGCTTCGTAAGCTGTTAGTATTGTTTTAATAAAACGCGAAATCGTAATTTCTCGGTCATTCCTTTATGAAATGAAATGGGATGGGGCTCAAAATGGTCGGATTGCCACCGCCCAGTATCTAAGTATTTCAAAAGTGCAGTAAATCGAGTGCAACTGTAAATAATTCCAAGATTTCTCTGATGATATCCGACACCTGCTGCAGAAATGAAGCAGTAATCTACAAAATTTTGATTCGATCGGTTGTATGGTATGAAAGAAACTACGAATCGCGTTTTCGAGATGAGAGCGTGTATCGAAGCGCCTTGAACCTCTGCTTCGTTGTCCAAATCACAGGTAGATTTCCAATTCAGTTACTACGCGTCACCAGCAGTGGACATTCTCTGCTTTATGGGCACAATCGCGTCTGAAGACATCAGAATCAATCATCGTGAGTCACTTCTTCGCGAATATCACGACTCGCTGACCAGTACTATGGCTAAGTTGAAGTGCAACACGGAGGCACCGAGTTTTGACATCCTGAAGGAGATACTGAGAAAGCGAATTTCCATCGAAGTCGGTTCATCGTTTGCAGTATTGCCGCTTGTCCTAGTCGACAAAAGTCAAGTGAGCTCTACCGAGGCAATCTTGGGTCTTGATGGTAAATCTGAGAATCATAACTACCGGGGAAATCTCGTCCAGAAAGTGATGACGAAAATTCTACTGTTGTATGACGGTATGCGATTGCTGGATTTGTAGGTCCCACAAAGCGTCACGAAATCATCAACAGACACTCCACTAGGTTTTGGATTAATATTATACCATATTACCATGACGGATGTAAGCCTACTGACATAAGAAATAAAAGAAACACACAAACCAAAAAACTGTGCAAATAGAAATTTACTAGAATATTTTATGTGGAAAGTGGTACTTGTTCGACCGTCCATCTTGCTTGAATAAACTAGATTCAAGCGCTAGCTGTATGGAAAACTGTTCGTTCTAGAATCGTTTGCGGACTTTACCCTCACGGTAAGTATATTATATTAACGAGATGGAAAACTTGTCTGAAGCCAATTTTCCCAAAATTCCTCACCACAAGGGAGTTGAGGCCATTCTGCTTTGCGAGGGATCATTGCAACGTCCACATCGATGGAAATGCCTCATCGTATCTCATGGTAAAAACAAATACCATGTTCTACTAAGACGAAAGATTTTTGATATAAGATTCGTGAGTATAAGAAAGAGAAATGCGATTGTAATCAGGTCGATTTGTCCGTCGGAGTAAGCAGTTAACTCGAGTACAGGGTACAAGGTAATATGCTCGCTCTGCGGGCGACATTTCCGGCGCCAGCGAAGACCGAGAGAAAAGCTTCATTCTGCGGGCGTGTTGCTAGAGAGACTCGCTTTACTTTACAGAACCCGGTTTATCTTCGTTACAAGTTTTAATTACACTCTGTTTAATTTCCTTTTCATTGAAGATGTATTACACGAGTATACTCACCTATACACCTACCTGTATGTATCCGCACTTTGTTCGCCAGTTCATTAGTTAGTCTCCTTCCCTCTCGGCCATGTTATCAGTTGCGTTTCGTTGATTAAATCTTTAGATGAGATAATGAGTTTGGGTTACTATGACAGTTATTCTCATTTAATATCGTTAGTAGAAATGATTTTACTCACGTCAGTTCTTTCACACCTGATCATACTGGTATCTTGAAGGGTACTTAAAAATTGAGATGTTAGCTATCGGTAGGGTACAAGTCCATACATCGAAACTTCTTCAAATTCTGATGAAATATTCTACATCGATGTGAATTCGGGGTAAACCAATGACATCCGATAAATTTGATTTTTAGAAACGAAATTTTTTTGTTTCAAGTAATTTTTTTTTTTTTTAAACGGTTAGAAAAATGTGTGTTCGGTGGCTCACAAAGATGGATGACTGAGCTTTTTTGCCTCTAAGTGTCATAATTTTACAATATTTTCTCCAAATTTGAAAAAGTTTCGATGATCGATATGCGACCTGTATCCGGCGACAGCCATCTATCTTCGGCAGACTCAATCTACGTAGGGTGATGTCCATAAAATGTCAAATAATTCCTAATAATATGTGTCTGAGGAAGATGAGAAAATAAGTTTAAATTTTGGGTGTTGATAAATTTCTTTTCATTCCTTCGAAGTGTTTTGAAATTTGTTATATAGTAGTCGATGGAATGATCCTTTTTTGAAATTACTATCAATATTTATTTATTTATTAATTTTCATCTTTTTTTCTTTCTTCATGCGTCCGCGTGCGAGTTGATAATTTTCAATTAATCGTAATATTATTAATATGTAAAATTTCATAATCGCCGCGGCGCAATCGATATAATTTTATTAATTATTATACATATATAATCAATATGTGTACCTATATTTATAATATATATATTTTCTCTAGAGACAGCACAAACATATAAATATATTACAATATTGTTAAATAATTTTGTTTTTTTTTTTCTTTTTTTTTTCTTTCTTTCTTTTTTTTCTTTTTTTTTTTTTTTTTGTATACATAAATTTCATGATCATTTATACTTGCTCTATTTTACAGAATTATAGGTATGTATATAAATCCTATAATATCGGGAAATAATATCGAGTCTATATTATCAGCTGCAGCAACGTATGCCTATAATATATGGAACTCATCAGTAACATCAAACGATCAGGAATTACAATATACCTATGTACTACGTTGTTGCGGCTGCGAATAATTCAGGTATTAGTTGGTACAGTAATACTCGAAGTTTTGATAAATTTTTCGTCTGAAAGTCGGGAGCCATTCATATGTTCTTACAATTCGTAAGATGATGGCTATGATGGAAACGATAAAAGAAAAAAAAGATTAAAATCCATGAAAATTTCCAACATTTGGTTACAACAAGAAGAAAAATGTAAAAAAAAAAAAAAGACGAAAAGGTATAAATAAATATATATGTTCGTATAATTTGAAAATTAGATGTAAAATATTTTCCGTAGTATTATGTGTAGTATAATAATTAATTTTTCTAAACACTCTGAGGAGTGGATACTGGATATAAACGATCGTAAAATATTTTTGAGATAGTTTGGATGTTATGTATTTTTACCCTATTATATTTGAATACCTAATCTAATAATTTTTTTTTTTCCTTTTTTTTTCTATTAAAAATAATGTTGATGACTTACGATAACAATGAGATTCATTTTAGTTCACATATAAACTTCCGTCATTTCTGTCTTTCGTTTTTTTTTTCTTTGTTAATTAAATTTTTTTTTAATTTGTCTTTTATTTTTATTTTTTTCATTAATTATTACTAAAATTTGACATTGCCAGTTTTTCATTGCAGTTTAATACCGCACGGCTTTGGCATTCGCTCTATATGTATACTGCGGCAATAATGATTGCTACTAAATAATAGTTAACCACCTAAGGTAATAATGATTATTAATTACTAATAAATAAAATTTAGTCTAGATCATTTATTCACACTTATTAGTCTCTTCGTCGCCGTCTCATACATACCTATATACATAATATAGCATATATACGTACGTCGGGCTTGTTACTTCATGTAAAATTAATTATATCGTACATATACATACCTATATATATTACTGCGGCTCAAAACCCTTCTGTGCAGTTCAGATATTTCATTGGAAGAACATTTATGTATTCGTTCATTTCGCAATATGTATCTCTATACCAGCACTCGTTATTGCTCCATCGTTATAATTAGTTCCGAAAAGTTGTCGTCATCCGAAATAAATACCCATTGTACATTACATTATATTATATTATATTATATTATTTTACATTATACTAAACAAATATCCCGCTGAATCGATTCGATCCAATGATATAAAACATATACATGTAGTTTCCATATCAGTACATACCTGTATACACGTATAAATCACGAAGTAAGAATCAGGAGATCCCACTCAAGCGAAGCTTTGCTCGAAAGTTGACCCTACTTTTGGAACAAAGTTACGGTATGATGTTTCTCCCATTGCGATTCGATCACGCTAGCTCTTGCGGTATAAATCTGCAACTGCAGTCAATTGAATTATTTTATCCCATATAATCGTTATAGTGTAATTTAAAACCTTCCAGAAATATAGATTTCATAACTTTTTCATTATTCCTATATTTTTCGCGTCAACATCTGTCAATAATCATCTATGAAACTCAATAATTCAAACTTTCTCGCAAGAGGCGCTCGGATCGCAATGGAATAATTCGCCTGCCTTCGAGACAGAGAGTGGGATGATTTTTGTTAGTGGGGTGTAAGCTCCTTATTCTTACCTCGTGGTATAGATTACACAGAGAGAAACGACGCCTGGCAACTCTTTATCGAGCCACAGCATGTGGTCGAAAGTATGAACAAAGGTTGAGAGCCTCTTTCAAACCAAAATTCGGCAATTAGGATTTTGTATAGCTGCGTTTAGAGGTGAGATATTTATGAAGCGACGATGGACATGAAACGACATCATGGTGTATGAAACGTTGTCTTTAAAAACGGTGAACTTTGTACGCCAGTATTCAGGGGGCAAGATTCAGCTCGAAGTATACCGAACGGGATATCCGCGTCACTCCGAATGTTCGTTGTTGGATTTAAAATGCCCGATATAAGAAAATAGGTTAGATTTACTCGATTTCTTTTAGGATTACGATATAGGTACCTACCCGCATAAAGTATCTTAAGTTGATCAGGGTGATATGTACATGACAGAAGTTCGTAATACTTATCGTTAAGCCAGTCAACCACGGGGCATTATACCCACGAACCACAAACCACGTAAGCCGTAAGACACAAGCCACAATCACTCTCAACGAGCATTGTATTCAACGGTCAAAAAAGGTCCATCGCCTGCTGCGTCGTTACACGAATCGAAGGTTGTAAGTTTCGACTTCCATCGGCATCACGTCGATTTCTCTAAACCCGTCGTTTAGTTGTTTACGATTCTTAGTCCCAGTCAAAGAAGTCTTAGTCACGTTAACATTGAGTCTATAAAACGATGTAGCCGGTGAGAACCGGTCCCCTAGCGGACAGTTCTTGAAAACAGTATCAGTCCCAACGGCGCAGCTATACCCCTGCCGATGTAGAACCATCAAAGCACTGTTCGTTGGGAAATGGGAGAGTCTTTGGTCGTGGTTGGTTCGCAAATTGAGCAAATGAACGTCGCAAGGGAAGCTCTGAGTCACGAGGCGGGTTTCAGGAGATACTTTAACCTCTTGGTCAGTGCCGTCTACCGACAAAACAAACACGTTAACGGGGTAATTAAGCGCGTTGCTCATGTGGTTTGCGAACAAAGACGCTCGAGAATATCCGTCTCGATCGCCGTGCACGTCTTCGAGGAGCAGCCAGTGCCGGAAGACGGTTTTCCGGTTGTCCAAAAGCCCTTCCCCCATCCCCCTGGAATCGTCGTACAAAGTTCTTCTGTCCAGCATGACCTCAAGCCATCCTGGTTGGTAGCTCGCAGCCCCTTGAGCGTGATTTACTAGCAGAGTAAGCCTGTGAGTGGCGTCTTCGATGTAGGCCATGGTGGTAATAGGGTAGTAGTTTCCTTCGATACCAATCCTCTCGATTTTCGTTCGTTTTAACATCTGGTGGCCGTTCAAATCTGTGTAAAACTCGGGCGGGTCTTCATTTTGTATGTCGGTTTGTATCCTCATGAACATTTCGGTCTCTCGGTTCTTCGGCGGGGTCTCAAAGTCCACTATATTCTTGACGAATATTGCTTCGCCTAAGCTCTTGTCCACGTGATATATCGACACGTGGTGAACCAGAAGCTTGCCGTACTCTACGGTCAGCCGAGAACTCAACGGTCCAGAAACTATGTAGATTTTTTGGTGCGGTGTGTAAGCTTCGAGAACGTCCTTGTCCGTGTCTCTTAGGTTCGGATCAGGCATGAAGAGATATGCTCCGCTGTGAAATTGGGCTGAAGGATAAGCAGCGAACTGAATTCCGCACTGCATTATCCTGCCCGAGGACTTCTTGGTTACTGTTTTCAGAAAGCCGGTCTGACCATCGAAGAGAAGCTTCATCCTGATGTTTTCTAGCTGCACGTCGCCCGTCTGCATAGGTTTTATCGGAAACAAAGAGTCCTTTCCACAGCGGCTACAGTAGACAACTGAAAGCACCTCGTTCGACACTTTATCTACGTGTTGAAGATGGTAGGTTGCGATCGATAGCGGATGAAGATCGGCAACAAACATCACTGTGTAAAGGTCGTGGGTTATGCTAGTCGCGTTCATCACTGGGATTATCTGATAGGCAATGGGGTTTTTGTGCGGGTCTAAGACCCTGACCAGATGGGATGTGACCTTCAGGGTCACGACTTCTTGCCTAGTCTGAGCGAGCGGATTAAATACGAGGATTTGACGCGTCTCTAGGTTACTGACAGCTATTGGAATCTTTTTCGGAAGTTTTTCAAAACTGTCTCTGTCCGATTCTGGCAAAACGTAGACGGAATTACCCTTACTAGATGTCACCGCGAGAGATTGGATTACGAAACTTTGTAGGCTTGTCATGTCAGAGATCGACTCGAAGATCTTCAGAGCATAGTCCTTCATAACGAAGGATTTCGAGGTTCCTGTTATCGCATCGTGGTGTTGGAACAGTCCCAAGTGCCTCCTTGCCTTGACCAACTTTTCAAAGTATGTTTCGAACAGTTTTATATCCTGGGAAGACTGCTTGGCCACGTTCAACGCCACTGTGTAAAGGATCTCTGCGGATCTGAGGTTCGCCTCGAGTTCTCGATCCAGGATCTTCATGTATGGTCGCGTCGTGAAGTACCCGCTCCAGTAAGCGGGTCTACCTTCACTAAATATGTCGGAATAGACGAAAAAGTCGCCTTTTAAGGTCGGGTACTGTTGCGTCCGCTTCTCAATTTCCTTGAAGTAGTCTTTCGGCGTGCCAAATACTACCTCAGCATTATACTCGCCCTTCCTTTCGTTTATAAAGTCAATCAGAGCTTTGTAGTTTGTGTATTGCTGGTCCCACTCGATGGGGTAATCGTAACGAAAATCGTCGCCGAGTGGCATCAGCACCACATTGTGCGGCAGGAGTGATCCAGTCCTGGCATACTGTTCCAAAAGGAGTTCGGCCATTTGTTTGACGTTGTTTCTGGTCACATCGACAGCTCGGACCGAGTACTCGGTATACTCGCCGTTTATCTTTCGGAAATCAAAGTTCAGACATACGTGGGGATGCGGACCGCAGGAATGCTTTATGCTGTATATGTCAAAGGGCTGATTGTGCGTTAGCATATCAGTCGCGCCGGTATGGTCCCATGGTTGTCTCCACAGAAAATCACCGTACTGTTTTTTCGCGAACCACTGTTTCCACGCGTAGTGAATTCGTTGAATTACAGTTCCCGATACCCCGGATGATTTCAAGAGATAGGGAACCGTAGCTCCGTGACCAAACGGGTCCACTGCCCATCCGGACTCCGGTGACACTCCAAGATTCGTCTTGAGCCACTGGTGACCTGCAACACGTTACAAAAGGGATTCTTTAAAGTCACTCATTCAGAATTTTTTACAGTCCGGAAATAAATGGGCGAGTGAATATAATTCCATGAAAAATAGAGGTGCATTTGATAGCTCGATGGATTGACAAAGTTGAAGTTGCTGTTGCATCGACTGTTTCATTAAATTACCCAACCGACTCTTTCCACGTATGATATCGAGTCGTATACGCTGTAAAGGCGATTAGCGAGTAATGGAACGGAGTATTTTCGGTGCTCACTGATCAACGTATCGGTGATTCTGTCACGAACAGGGGATAAATACAGATACAAATTAAATGGGCAGGACTACCAGCAATTTGTCATCGACAGTGAACCAGTTCAACGCACATATTCGCTGGGCAAAATTGAATTGTTGATTTTTTGATGCCGTAGAATGTGCCCAAAGCTCAAGTCCATCTATGACTGAATAGCTTTGCTCTCGATTTTTTTAAATACTCGAATATCCACGTGAACTCGATCATCGGCCATTACGACTGACCAGTGGCTAGAACTAGACGATGGTAATTATCGTTGATTAAATTGACCATCACATGTCAGAGTGCCATTTCGATTCATATAATTAATTGGTGGCTTATATCTGTCCATAGAAACGCGGTTTTGAATATCGCGTACATTCTGCTCACGGTCAATTCGGAATCTCGATAATCATCTAAATTCCGGAGTAACAGCCCATCCCTCACGATCTCTAACTCCTGCGGAGCTTATGTTATATCGCGGTGTAAGCTGCGATCAATTTTGAGCCAATCCTGGAGAACCGGGGCCTAGACATGTTCATGTGCGTCTTTGCCTTTGTGCGTATTTGATGTGTGTGTGCAATGTACGTCCACACACACACATTACCTCCTTGTCTACAATATACGGCTTTCGGTATACCCCACGCGTTTACAGAGTTAGGAAACGAGGTTCGACTAAGATCGGAGAGTGAAAATGGGGCGGTATATAGGCACTGCGCAGGGTGCTGTCATTAGAATTAAGTGCGAGGAAGCCGCAAAATTAATCCCGTGGGATGTCTCGGCAGCTAATAGAATTACCCAAAGTCAGCGCTAGTTAGACGCCATATCCTATTCTCCATCCGACCCAAGGGGTCCGGCAAAGATGAGGGATATGGGCATGGATATAGGTGCGTACGCCTGTTCCATAATCTTTGCAAGTCTCGTACGATTTTCCCTTAGGATTTTATCAGACGGGTCAGTGATCCGGTGAAAATTTGTTCTAAGACCCGTAGGAATCGAGAAATTCGAATTTTTTCTTCGCGACTTTTAGATTTTCTCCACAGATATTTCTGGGGCTTCAACGTCTTTGGCTTATCGATGATCTCATATCCGCAGGTCCCTGATATACTCGAGTTTAGTTACATCCTTGCATTCGGATCTTTTCCGAAATCGGATCAATGATAATCCGATAGAAAATCTAGCCTCGTTGATCCTGATGCGGGGATGGGAACCCGACCGATTTCAAAATGTCGAAATGGATAACAAAAATGGTAGGTAAACGAGGAAAGAAAATCTTGCGGTAGACGAATTTCGTTCTTTAACCTCACTCGAGGAAGGGGCATTTTATAAGACGATAAAGTGCGAGGATAAAGAAGGATAAGGAGGCGAAGAGAAAATCGTGAAATCGTCGTTGTTTATCAGCAAAAATCCCCTCGGTTAATCCGGGCCAATGACTCGTTTCCCGCGGTGGTTGAAATATTTTCGCCGATTACTATAGCCGGTTCTCTTCCTCTCCCTCTCAATTTCCATTTCGTCCTCGTTCAGTTCAGGGTGGTTTGGAATATTGAAAATTCTGCCTCGTCGAGGGTCGCGCTCGTCCAATTGAACGCGGCTTACGTAGCGAAATTTTCGTCGAATTATATTCGACGATCTAGATAGGGGAAGGAATTAGTATACGAATCGGATTTTACAACTGAGAAAGTACCTACCCCCTACCTACGTTACGAATCGTGATTCGTGTGGCCGATAAAATTTCGACAATTCTTCAGGACAAACCACAGAAGAAAAGTTGATCCAGGATACAGGACTAGAAACATTGAGATCGGTATGAGAGGAAAATCGGTCAAAATAGCAACGTGTGTATATGGGGTGACAGTAGGATCTGATTTTTTCGTCACTTTCACTCGAAGGGAAGTAGTGGCACCAGGACCAGGACCAGGACCACCACCGCGGATATTTGCATTCAAATGAGATACCGCGGAGATAGAAGAGAAGTAAAGCGGAACTTTTAGGGACTCTTCCGAGCCCAGAGAGTTTCCGGCGACTGTTTACCGCTTCACTCCCCTAAATTTTCCTGTTTACTCGAAACACGTTTTGGATAATTTATTTCAGTTTTAAAGCCGAGGAGAAACTCGCTCGCTGTTTTCTTAGTCAACAGAATACGTGTGCGTCAAGGGAAGGAAAGGAAAGGAAAGGAAAGGGAAGGGAAGGGAAGGGGGCACTTTTCTAGTCATTTAATTCAACAAACTTCGACGCTTTCGTCGATCAACTTTGTTAAAAAACTTCAAGCCGGAAAACGACTTCCTTCCTCCTCTTTTATTTTCTTCTTTTTCGTTTTCTCCTCCGCGTGCTCCACGGAGAAAAATGTTTAATTTAGAAAATCCTCACAATCAAAACCGAACTGAAATTTCCTGATTTATGTTAATTGCTCTGATGGGAAACCGTCTTTGGGTTTGTTTTTTGTTTTTCGTTTTTTTCTTCCGGGTCTAAAAACAAAGAGAAAAAAGGAACGGAGAACTTTGGTAAAAATCAGTCGCCCTGTGGGTCTCACGAAGTTCTGAGAGGCAGACCGCAGGGAAGTGATCTTGTGCGTCCGAACTGTAAGAACGATAAAAGGGACGGAAGTAGGTTTCGCGGAGGAGGTATAATTACTCTGAAAATATATACCGACGAGGCTACATAATGGAATCCAATTAACTTTTATTTCAATGGGTATTTAGCCGCCTACAACAATCACTGCCAGATAGAATTTGAACTTCTTTTACCTCGGGCTTTGCAGGAATTTCACCATTTCCTTTTTTTTTTTTTTTTTTTTTTTATGAACTGTGTGCGGCTATTGCGCTGCTGCACCCATAAAAACTCAACCATCATAATTATAATTTAACTTTAATTAATTTCTCCTCCAATTTTCTCTGTAAATAGAATTATTTGTGATTCAATAAATATAATTCATTCGAGTATTCTCGACATCGTGATATTATAATACCTAATGTATTCAACGATAAGAGGTGGCTGCACGAATCTGTTGAAACACCTTGTTACATAATTCGATAAAATTTCTCGAAATCCATGAAATTTCACATGAAGCTAAAGTATTGGGGGATTCGGAGAAATTAAATTTACTTTTTGATCCTTATGTTCACGGTACAGTAACCCGACGTCAACCTGACAGTAAATTTTCGCTAAATTTTGTAAATAAAGTTTATATCCCCCTACGGAATATCCTGTAGCGATGTAGGCGGGCGATTCGGTTGTCGGGGTAAAACGGCGGGAGAGAAAAGGCGGCAGGTTAATCCGATAAGCTTATGTGATCAATGGAATGTACAGGGGTATACATAATCTCGTTGAGCGTGTGAAAGAGCCAATCGTTGGGTTATTTTTTTCCTCGTTTTAAAACCTATAACAATGAGGATACCCTTTGCGCCCAAAGAAACGTTATCCAGTTGACGATATCCATTCGATTTCACTTAGAATTGTATAACAGTTCGTTTAACCCCTGCAGTCATTCAAAATGTTAAACACGATCGGGGGACGCACACAGCAAATTGCTTTCCAATCGTGTTCCACGTTACTGCCGCAGTAGATATATTCCAAAATTGTGATCATAATTTCAACCGTTAACGATCGTTCGTTTCTATATTGATACCTTCACACAGCTGGCGGGGCTTTTTGCCAATTATCCTTTTTTTTTCTTTCTTACATTCATACAGATTCGTAATTCACGAAGCTTTGCCGATTCCATTCGGAAAATTCAATGCCTCGTGGGAAAACCTCGGAGCTTTTTATTGGAAATAATTCTCGTCTCTGACATAGGTATGGCTATATGTATGCCTTTTCGGCATACTAAAACCAAAAAGGCAAATAGGTTTCTCGAAGTTTGCCTGTCGCTTTGAAAACATGAAAATAGCATGGAAGGTAAAAAAAAAAATAATATCCACCTCTGATAATTTGGCGGAAAATTTGACTGTCTAAGTTGGAGGAGAATTTCGCACAAAGTTTATTTACTATATTTCAAATAATGTTCTAAGTTTACTCTCGTTTACTGGTTGAAGCTCATTGATGAGTTTCTCAGCGCCAGATGACGCGGGTGGGACTAATCTTGGGAAAGCCGTGAGCACAAGCATTGAGAAATTTCATTAATTCAAGTTCAGCTGTAAGGATATTATATCAGTAGGATAAAGTGCGGGAGGGAATTAATAATCCGAGGAAGTAGTGGAATTAGAATTTCGTACTTCATTTGGCGCTGCAACACAATCTTGGGAACTAAATTAAGAACCGTCAATCTTTCTACACGACATTTTCCTACCGCTGGAATCTCTCGCGATTCTCTCCAGGATATTACCTCCTACATACGCGTATGTCCTTCCCATGTGTTATACTCATCTCGCATAATCTCTTAGAGACTAATTTATTCCGAAATGCGAAGGACCCGGTTTGCGAGGTTCATAATTCACCGAAGAATTGACGGAAGCGAACTCCTCGTCTATCGGATAAGATGTCGCATACGTTATACAATCATTGCGTATTCCTCTCGCAAATAATAATCGAAAGCTGCATGCATCGAGGCACTTTGAGCATCAGAGCGATTCTGGGCGAAGTTGTTAATTCCCTATAGGTAGGCGATTCGGTGAACGCCTGCATACAGGCAACTCAAACACCAAACGGTATTTAGGTTTTATTTCATTTCCCATATCGCGTGGAAGAACATCTATAGATCGCTTTACTTTTCCCTTGAATTCTCCCCTTTTACAGACAGAGAGAAGTTAAACTTTCGTGGCGTATAACCAGACACTAACATCCCGTGGGACACCTCGTGACACGTCGAGACGCTGCGTGTCGCCAAGTAATCCGTTTATGTAATTCAGGTAAACCGGGTCTTCAGGGCTCACCGAGTCACTGACAAAATTTCCGATTCTGCATCGAACCCTATTTCATAATTCAACACGCTTGTATATTCAATTAGTCTTCCCTATTCCCCTTGCACAAAGAATTCCGAAAAACGACGGAAACATTCGACCCCCATTTTTTTTTTTTCGTTTTTGCTATAAATCGTGAAAAAATCAAGGCGATCGGCAAGGCACGGCCATTCTCGCATCCCCGATAATTGCCATACGTTTCAAAGTAAAAATTGTGGGTGCAATTACCCGGCCCTGCACAGGGTGTCGAAGTATGGAAGGTATTTCGTTTAAGGGTCGCCCCCAATCTGGCGGTAACGGCCCCAGGCCTAATCAACCGAGCGGGACATAAAATAGTCCTGGCAATCGCGTGGATCGCGAGCTTCCCACATGGGTATATAGTATAATAGGGGACGTTGTTTAAGACCAAAGTGTAATTCGGTTAGATACGTAGAACGGTATAATATACGGTGATATTGTTCGATCTTTATTTTTCCCCGTCTCCTTCTTTTTTTTTTTATTCTTCTATTTCTCACTCTTTCCTTCTCCTCTCTTCTGTTCTATTCACCCGTTTCGTATTTCGGATGGATAAGGTATATGACCCGCGGTTCTTATCGCTAGGGCTAACGAAGAAATAAAATGAATATGAGGTATAAAATTGTTTTCTTACCGTAGGGTACGGGCCTATAAAAAATAAAAACGAAGTGCAGCGAGTTGTTACGACCTCGTACCCCGCCTGACATTTTCTCATAAAATACGATCGATATAGCTGTACGAAACCTTGTATACCCATACCCACCTATACATATATTAACAGTCGGAAATTTCTCCCCAAAAAATTTAAATTCAACCTAATTATACGAAATTCCAGTTAATTAGGATCCCTTATCATAGTAGCGCGGTAATAGGGGATATATTAACGGGACTACAGTGCATAACGTCGAAAATATGATCATCGGCCATGACACTCCATTTTTAATTCCCCGCTTTGAAAGGGGAAGTAATTATGCTCACCCCTGAAATGAAGAGTCGAGTTTTTGCTATATCTCCGCTTTTTAAAATCCAAAAGATTACCTCTGACCATTTCTAGGTGGATGTGGTCAGTTTTTCGTTTCGCAATAGCTCGATAATTTAAAAAATGATGAGATTTTTTATTGTATGGGTGCAGTAGTTTTTGAGTTAATGATAAAAGAAAATTTGGAAATCACTTTTTCCATCAATGGGTATCTCGGGAACGGACGACCGGATTTCGATAAGACGAAAAAAATTCAATCGATAGTATTTCATCCAAATTATATCTGATCGAATTTCGGAGTCGATTAATGCAGTAGTTTTCGAGTTTAAAAAAGAATTCACTTTTTCTTAGCACTCTTCGGCATCCAGGGTTTGTTTTTCGGGTTTCTGGTAACCGAAAGACGGAGATACGATATTCGGCGAAAAAGGTGTCAGAGATTTATCCTTCATCCGCGAAATGATTCCTCAGAAACTCAATTACCCCAAAAAATGAAGAATCGGTAAGAAAAATCGCGAGCGTATGCACGCGTGTTCTCAGCTAGCCGCATAGTCAACATCCCCAAATTCTAGGGTAGGCCCATCGAGGTCAGACGTATTGGATATTGCTTGTTTGTGATATTTGTACCCAACTATCGCCTAGAAGTCTGAAAATGGAACACCTCGTTGTGTACGTATGTAATCGCGGATATGATATGTATGTATGTACATTACATATTTTCAAGTCAGCTAGAAACTCGAAGGGTCGTGGTACACGGACGAGTTTCTGAACTAAAGTAACCGGGCAGGGAGTTGTTGCAGGCAGGCCCTTCTAAATGCAAACAACAAAACTGAAGTTGCATTAATATGCATGGCATTCATTGCCCTCCTTTCACTCGATGAAAAAGGAACTCTGGAATTTAATTACACTTTGTTATTTTAACGCTGCAGTGGATACACGAGTACCGTATACGTATACACCTATACCTATGTACGCCTAGTACACTCACAACTTACGATAGTCGCTTGCCATGCTTTTCATGCAAATACAGAATAATGCAAATTTAAATGACGTTCTGTCGAATAGAATTTACAACATCCAACTTAATTATTCATCATTCATAATTCTTCCACGATTTTACCGGCTTCTCATTCCACACTAATACTTCCGCTGATTTTTCCTCAAGAACTCATTGTTAGCTGCATTCCATATTTCAGATAAATTTTACCTCTATTTTTTACATTCTTCACGGAAACGAGTTTGGAAAAATTTTGTGAAATGAATGCTGGATGTATTCTCCAACATGTAATTGATATTAATCGAGCAAGAAAAGTGGCTTCTTCTTTTTCAAATTTGCCGAACAAATCGGGCTGGATAAGAAGATCCACATTCGTCAGATCGAATAAATAGTGAATTATTGTGAATCACAGCCAGCTTATCCCAGCTAACAATAAGAAGCAAATCGTTTACGGTTTACCGATAAGTGATTTATCCATTTAGCCAAGAGTCAAGCTGCTTTGGGTGTGTTTAGGTAAAACTTGTGCCAGAGCCTAGTTTATAAATCGACGAAGATCCTCTCACGTAAAGTAGGTGCAGAATCTATCAACTTCGCACCTCGAAGTCCTTAATTCGGTCATATTCGAATTTCGATGCTCCCTTGGGCCAGAACGTCTCCAAATTCATAGAAAAAAATTTAGTCAAAAACCCGGGTTCCTGTCTCAATTCTAAGTACAGTGGAATTGGAAAATGATCAAGTTAAGGACCATCCTGATGTATATATAATTATGGAAAGTCTTTTCGCGACTGAAAAAATGATTTTCCTTTTTTTTTTTCTTGTTAATTTCTGTGGAACTTTGTGGGTGAAAATTGATTAATATAATAGTGGAGATGGAGATAGAATCGCGAGATATAGAGAGAGAGTGAAAAATCATTTCCATTCCCAAGGAATGCATACACACGAGGCGTGAGTTACAAATGATGCAGTTCAGAGAAGCACGAGTGGGTTTTGTTCATTGAACCACCAAATCGATTCTTAGGTTCGATTTATATACCAGAGAGACGTTTCCTTGAATAAAACCAATATTTTACCTTCGATAAGCTGGTCCAGCATCGCGTAAATGTGAGAGGTTGCCTCGTCTGTCATAACCCAACCACCGGTAGTCATTTCCAACCGCCCTTCTTTGATCAGCTTCTTCACCGCCCTCTTCTTCGTTGGATGGGCGCTGAAACAAAAGTCAATTATATACATGGACCTTGTATTTACACGTCGGAAAAATAACGAATTAATTTTTTTTTCTTTGGGATGAAAATTAAAAAATTGCGATGCTAGTTGCAACAAGACGCGAAAATGGGGGTTTTATGGTGCTTTCTATCAGCCTAGACATCCCTAGTCAACCGCTGCATCATTTGAATGTAAAATCTTCGACTTGGACCCTAATTTTGAATTTCATTTTTTCAGAATGAAATATGAAGAACTTTGCGTAGAATACGTCCCAGTTTTCGTAAGATGAAATAAACGGTGATATTAATATGCTGTTAAAGAGCAAAGAGTGGCGGACTTTGGGATATAAAAGCGGAAACGTCGCTCTTTTAATTATCTCAAGATCTTGGGGCCGGATCTTAAGAAAGCGGAGATAGTGGTCTCGGTCCAGCTTTTCCTATTCTTTTTCCTCTTTCGCCGCTTCTTCTTTCTTCACGAACAATTTTCACTTCCGAAATTTTACCCAGAAGAAAAAGTTTCACTTATAAGATGAGGCGAGGCGAATCCACAAGAACAATCGCGCCGTCTCTCCTCTACATACATACAGTCTTAAAGCCAATATAACAGCTGTACGTACATACCTACACATTACATATATACCTACGCAGCACAGAGAACAATGCAACGTAGGAAAAATTTTCTCCTGAGGCTACGTCTAGCCATTTTCTTATTCTTCGTCTTATTCTATTTTTTCTCTCCTTCTCTTTTTCTGCACTTTTGCAGAAATTCTCAACGAAAACATACCTATATATGTACTTTGGGATATCCCAGACCAACGATCATCAATCACGCAGCAGTTTCCACAGTTAAAACCAGACATTTTTATCTCCAACTTTATTTTTTTTCAACTTTCTCATTATTCTACGTTAATATTTCACGGTTATAAAATTTGCGTTCACTCACCCATCCGGGGTAAAACGTTTTTAAATCTCTCTGAAAATATCAGCTGTTTTATTTAATTTATCATCTCATTTTAGAGCAACAAATTTCTTTCCAACAGGATGAAAAAGTACCCATTTATAATTAGCTATACAGGGTGAGTTTTCTCCGGAGTCCAGAGAGGGAGTGGCTTAAATCGGCTGAGACTCCGCCTCATCCTATTCATACTTGTCATTATCAGGGGAAATCAGGGGAATGATTGCCTAATTCAGATGATAAACAATCCATTCAGAAATTAGGGTAAGCAGTATGGTGTGTCATTGTTTTGACAAGGCTACATGAATTTTCGTCTGTTATGTAGATGACGCGACAAGAGCCAAGTAAATAGTAGCTGACAATCAGTGAAAATTATTATTCTGAAAATTACAAGTATGAATAGAAGGAGGCGGAGTCTCAGCCGATTCAAGCCACGCCTTCTCTGGACGCCAGAGAAAACTCATCCTGTACAGTTAGCTTGATCGTCTCTTTTCGTACGAAGTTTTAAGGGAGTGCCAAGGTAAGAGAAAAAAAAAAATCTTCATCGTATTCAATGTTTTATTACGGCGAGAATGACGGGAGGAAAATAATTGTGAGGATAGAATTTGAAAGCTATGAATTTCCGCTTCAAAAAGGAAGAAAAAAAAATTGAATATCACAAAAATGAAGTCTACTGCGTCCATTTAAGTAAAGCTCTGCAAGAAACGATTTGCGAAACGGTGACCACGTTTATAGGCAAACGGAATATCCGAAACACAAACACCAGTACTTTTTGGAATCGTCAATGTACCCTCTAAGCTTCGATGGAATGAATTTTTGATCAATTCAAACGTGGTCAAGTTACGAATCTTTTTTGCATTTGATCGCGTTTTTTTGGGATTTTCGCGAACGTTTTTATCCATTTTCCAAAAACGAAAGGTCGGATGAGAAATTCGTTCCATAGAAGCTTAGAGGGTACATTCACGATTCCAAAAAGTATTGGTTTTTCCGTTTTAGATATTCCGTTTGCCTATAAACGTGATCACCGTTTCGGAAATCGTTTTTTGCAGAGCTCTACTTAAATGGACGCAGTGGACTCGATTTTTGTGATATTCAATTATTTTTTTTTTTTTAATTTGAAGAGGAAATTCGTAGCCCTCAAACGCTATTCTCACAATTATTTTTCGTCATTCATTCTCGCCGTAATAAAACATTGAAAACGATGAACATTCAATTCTTCTCTTACCTTGGCAACCCCCTTAAATCTTGCCACTCATTTTTCACGAATGACAATTTACTCATCACCTGCAATTAGGTGTCTGACACGACACAGAATAAAGATTGGATTAATACATCTTGGAAATAATTTTTTTCAAATCACACTACCTGATTATCAGCATTTTTAGACACAATTAAAAATTGTTTCAGATTTTATGGACTGCGCATTGCACTGGAGAAAAAGTAATCAACGTTCATCAGAACTTCTTCAAAATTATAGGGGATATTTATAATTATTCATTCAATTTCGGGGCAACTCAATGATATTTGATGAATAAAATTTTGACAAATTGCGAGAGTTAATTAATTTCTGAAGTTCATTCAACGTACCTTTCCCACCACAGTGAAAGAAAGGATACTTCGCTCCATATGAAAGTCATGTTGGGCCACTGCTGTAGCTTGGTAACCATGTTGTTGAGAATCCCTCTCGTTGAACTGTGAAAATATTGTTCGAACGTTTTCAGCCATCCTGGATCAGCGTGGCTATGGGGTACGAGGAAGACCTGAAAAAGATAATAGAGTTCGTAACTATGTTGTGGCTGATATAAAAGGAATTTGAAATTTTATTCCCGCTTCATATCCGCACTCGAAAAAAATACTGTGGGTTATTTTTCGTCCCTCGAGTTTTAGGTGGCGAGAGGGTTTATCTTTATATCCTCATTTTTATTATTATTATTATTTTATTTTATTTTGTGTTTCAGGACCCGCAGGCAGTGAGCCTTTGGCAATTATGAGAGAGAGAGGACGAGCGGCTTCGCTCCGAGATCCTAAAATCCTGATTGTGAGGGGTCTGAGATTCCGAGATCCTTGGATCCTGAGATACTCAAGAAATCCTCAGATTCCTCGATCCCGGGAATTCTTTCTCTTCCAGAGACCGGAACGCCACTTATCTTTATTATCATCGCGGCATATACCCCCGTCCAAAATTCAGGAGCCGTTTGGCTGAAATGAATTTTTCCAAGCTTTTCGCGTCGCTAAGATTCTTTGTAGACCCAGAAAATAAAAATACCAAATCAACCAACAGAGTCGACCCAGACTTCCGGGATTGAAAATAGCCACAAAAATGAAATTCATTTTATTATTCGACTATATTTATGTTCATCCTTGATAGAGGTATGATTATTCATTTACGCATATCGTTCATTGGTCGAGGTAAAATCCACCTCCAAAAATTCGGAATCAAATATTCCATTTTTCACTCGGTTAGTTAAAAAAAAAGGGATTTTCATGCCCGAGAAAAACCCCGGAGAGAAATACTCCGACAAATTTATCAAAAGCAATATTAAAACCCTGTTTGGATTCTGAAGGATATAGCAGTAGCTGTACCAGCACCGCGAAGAAAATCTCGAAATTGTACGACAAAGCGGATTGCGCTTATTGTTAGGGTCACCAACCCACAGTTTTTCGTATTCCTTCGTGGTACCATCACGGAGGCAGATAATCCTGCCAGGGATTACTACGAAGGACGATGTGGTTGGAAGGCTTATCTCTGACGAAAACAGAGAAGTAGATGAATCACGGAGAATGTACTTTCTTCCTTTTCTTAAAATGTCAATTTCTCCACCCCATTTCGAATCTATTTATTTGTCCTGTTTTTCAGTTCCGCAATTAGATGTCGTCATGAAAAAAAAAAAACAATCATTTCGATACGATCGTCCAATAGATATTCGGCCATAAAAGGCATAGCCAAATCAGAATACTCAAAGTACCCCCTGAAAAAGAAAGAAAAAATCCCAAAAATCTCAGCTTCTATTTTCAGTTTCTATTTTTTTTTCAAAAAACATCAAACGAATAGCTTTTGGAATATTTCGGAGAAAAGCTTGATTTTTGACCGTTACCCTTTGTTGCACTTGAATTGACCGGACAGAAATGGAAAAAATATATTTTTTGAAAATTTAAAAAAAGATTTTGATAGCCTTTTCTTTTTTTTTTTTTTCTTTTTAGTTTATTCTTTGATTCTCGAAACTTTTAACACATCACTCATGCGTATGTCTATTTCCGAGTCATCATTGAGAGGGTGAAATGGGTCAAAGGTAAACTCGAGAAAGTAAAAGACGGGAAGCGCGGTAATGGGGAAGGCACTTAGTACCGCGACGCTCTGCATAATACGTGAGTGAGATTCTAGTTTGGCTCAACGCAAAAGACCCGAAGATCAAAGAGGCGGTGGGAAGATTCTATAAAAATAGATAAGTTGCATGCAGGATCGTGAGATAAGCTAGGGGTGCAACCTATTCGGTTTACCAAAAAAACGGTATACGAGTGTTGGAATAACGCGGAGTGCCGATATTTCAACAAGTGTTATTTGCCTACGTATGACACATTCCATGTAAACCCAGTCACCGGAGATTTCGATTCCGTCGCCAATTTTATCCTATATTCATCGAGTCACGACGAGTGTTTGCTATTTTTTTCAAATTTTTAACTCTCATCGATTTCCAGATATGAATTTTCGAATAGCTACAAATCCTTCAGATCCCAGAATTGCAATTGCAATTATTAGTATCTCCATTTCTATCGACTGAATCATGAAAAGTAAGAAGATCAGATTATGTGTCTTGGAATGTCCTTCCCAGAAAAAATTTATACAAATTTGTCGATTTCCTTCCGTGACGAAAAAAAAATACAACATTTTTTTTTTGCGTCGCGGAATTTTTTTAATTTTTATTTCTTTCTATTTCATCCTTACAACGTTCGAATGAGGATTTCAAGGTATTGAAAACATTCGAAATGAATTTTCATACAGTGAAGCATCAACATCGTATAAACCCAAGGAGTAAGAACGATCGAATTTCGGGTAGGAAGGGTTGTTTCCGGTTCACCCTGCACGGAAATTATCCTTTCCTCGGAGATAAAGGGAGGCAAAAAAAAAAAAGAAAAAAAGAAAAAAGAAGGGAGAAAAGGTAAAACAAACCAACACCAATTCCTTTCTAGAAGCCAATCCGTAAAACAAATGTTGTACGTTCGTCCCAACACTCGTAAAGCTGCTCAAGGCTCGTACGGAATTCTTAAACAGATGCTGTGCTGCAGGTAGTGTAACTCGCATTTTGTCGACCCAACGAACTCGATGGACTCACTGAACTGCTGACTCGTGCCTACCGGCCGTGTGACTATTTTTTTGTTTTGTTTTTTGAAGCCGAAAAATGAAACAGAAAAAAAAATGAAAAAAAAATCGGAAATCTGTGATTAATGATATATTTTTTCGTTTTTTCTTTTTTTTATGTTTTTTTTCTCTGGTTTAAGTTAGATTAATGTAGAAAGCTGGCTATAAAAGTATAAGACAATCGCGTGTTCGAAATGAGAAAAGCAAATCGTTGGTTGGTGCTCGACTAACGGCTACAGTACGACGTAAATATTCTCACGTCTCGCGTCCTGGGAGCTTTAGGTCTAGGTGCTCGTAACGGGTTCCCCGGAAGTCGCAGCCATAAAATACGCGAAAGGAGATCTTCCTTTTTTCTTTTTCTTTATCTCGTCTCCCTTTTCCTTTTACGCGAAGGAGCAAGAAGCCAGTAAAGGTTTTTGTTACAACCGTCATGTCAGGCGATACGCCTATCTACCAGAGCATTCGCTCACCTCATGCCATCCGCCGCGCCATACCTACGTAGTACGTAGACTACGTCAGCGATAAAATTGACGACTTGAAAATTAAAACGGTCCGAAGGGGTTGAGACTAAATTAAAAAATAAATTATACAAATAAAAAAGGGGAAAAAAAAAGGAGAATGTACCTCGGCGATATACCTGATTAGTACTCGTATTTCTTGGCAAACTTTCAAACTATTTGAGATACAGATTAGAAAAAAAAGTTTCAGTCGCATCGTTGATTGAAAATTTTTGAAATTCGAATGAAATATTGTAGGCTGATGTCGTTTCGGTGCAAGCCAATGATATATGGAGATTTGTTCGGGCTGTAATCCGCGTCTAATGCCAAAACGGCAGGTTTAGGTATGGATCTACCCTAGGAGCCCAAAAGTTGTACAAGATTTTTTTCGGCCAATCGCGTGGGAATAACTTGAGGTGGATAATTGGATAAAAGAAGAAAATAGTTAAAACCAAAGAGGATGAGATTATTTTTGTTTAATTATCCGAATATATGAGAGCGATCGAATTTCCAAGTTTGTAATAATCCTGCAGGTGATGTTGGTCCTCGAATATACCTACGGGTTTGTAAATTGATCCCTCCGGTGAGCGCGCTTCGACGTTTCAAGCCAAAGTTTGTTCGCAGAAGTTCGAGCGGTAAGCTTTGCCTCGCGGATACCTACTGCTACGGGGCTATCTTAATTACCTTGTTTGATACAAGTTTGGATGTAAAACAGCGCCGTTGGCTGCACGTACCTCGAGATAACCTCCGATCCTTTCAACGATCGTTCTCTTACGATTTTCATATTTTCTTCAACCCTTCTCTGGTTTTGTACCTCCCAGCATCCCGCTGTGTTTAATACGCACGCTATATATACACGTACCACGTCAAAGAAAGAAGACTAATTACGTCGAGTTTCTTTCAGATTTTTTTTTCTTTTTGTTCTTCTAGCAAAAAGAAAAAAAAAACACAGCAAAATACCTTCCTTCATAATTTTGTTTGTCAACTATATACCGTGGGACTGTTTTCCCATACGCGCCGCGGGAATGCGGGTCTCGGACCGTCAGACCTGATAAACACTTGCCGCGAAATCATCGGTGTCACACACAAGGTTCACCGCTCGGTTATTATGTTTCATTTGTTTAATTAGAAACAAATTAGGACCACCCTCCTATACCTATATCTGCATAATAGTCGACCGGTGAACCCAGTGAGACAGCGATAATTTCTCGGCATGTGGTTACCGGCTTGACGGTCCGAGACCCGCATTCCCGAGGCGCCTTTGGGAAAAAACCCGTAAGCGATAATCCATAATTCGGTCATATTCGAATTTGAATACTCTCATGGGCTAGAAGGTCTCAAAATATATATAAAAAAATGTAGTTCAAACTCCAGGTTCCTATCTCAATTCCAAGTACTGCCCCAAAGCCTTCAAGCTCTTCCATTTAAACATAGCACACGTTTTTTAGTACTTCGGGGTTATTTTTTACCTTTTTGTAAATTAAAAAATGATCAAATTGCGGACCAACCCAACGCATATATCTGTATTAGGATATATATTCACGTGGAAGTACCTCGGAGATTATACAGAGTTTGCGGTTAAGCTGAGACGAAAGATTATCACCGGTTTCTCAAGTCTCTAGCTCTGAGGAAACCGAGATAGTGGGAAATTACAGGTGGAAGTAGGTTATTAGACGGAATTAACCGATAACGACTGTCTATAAATTTTCCACGCTTCTCTCCATTCTCTCACCAAGATTTCAATGCTAATTTAATCGACCTGATTATCCTACGAAGGACACGCGTCCCACCTGTAATTATACATTACACCTACAAATTCCACCGGATTCAGCAACTAAATTCGAGTATTTTCCCAGAAGCTTCCACATCTACAGAGCGATTCTGTGGAAAGTGACGCGCCTGCAAGGTAGGCAAACCGGAAACATCGACGATTGGGTTTTTTTTTTTTTACTAAGTAGGAAATTACGCTCTGTATGTCCGTTTTCTGCGATCTGCCGTCCGTGTTTGACTGAAATTTCAAATTCTTACACGGGAATATTGAAAATTTATGGATTTCCAAAGTCGTTCGATAAATTTCAATAAAACCGGAAAACAGATCGTTTGAACTATATATCACAGTTGTTATCGGAAGAACTTTAAATCGAAAGAGACGCGAATATTTCTAAAAATTTTCATAGTAAAATTTATGAACTTTTTTCTTTTGCGATAAATAAATTCATATCATTTTTATAACGTCGTATCAAATGGCAATGAAATCGTGTTCAATTAAACTGCCATCTTATTCTCGGACGTAGTAAAACCTTTCACGATGTGTTAAACCGAAAAGGTCGAGACTACAGCTCGTCGGAAAAGAACTGAAAAAAAGTTTCAATAGCGCGAAGTATTTTCGCCCGCGAAGCAAACTTTCGGACCTGTTTTTCTCAAAACATTGATTTGTCTTATGGGCTCTTTTTCCGGATGAATGATCCGAATTCATTTCTCCTAACTACGTAACATCCACCCGATGATAGATGAACTTTTGATCATAAAAAAATACCCGCACGACGACACCGCAGTTTTATATTAAAAAAACAACACGCGGTTTTAAGACGGAGGAGTTTCCTTCCATCAGGTTTTATAAACTCGCCAATACTCTTCAATCTTCGTTTAACAAGAAGACCGTCCATCCTCGTTCCTCGGGTGACATTATATTTATAAGTGGCACACGGTACTTGAGGGAAGTAAATTTCAGGTACAGCGTTAAGATGAGTGAGTCTTCCTCGACCAAATGGGACTTGGAAGATTTTTTTGATAAAAACGATTTTTTAGTCATTTAAAGAATGAGGAAAGAATTTTTTCCAAAATTTCACCAAAGTCCTCTCTTGGTGAAAGATGAAAAAAATGTTATATCGATATGTTGAGCAAAGTACCTTTACCTCGCACCTGGAGCAGTGAGACTCGTGAAGTAAAGGTGAAACTATTGACCCGCGAAAACTACTTGCGGTAACTTTTAGAAGACACCAGTTCGAACCAGAGAGCGAAGCTCTTGGGTAAAATTTACGGTTATTGTTCAGAGCGAGAAATACAAGTCAGCTGTGCTTAACGGCTAGACATTAGTTACCGGAGATAAGTATCCGTTTTGTCTCCATCTGCCTCCTCCATCTTCGGCTACAGCTACAAGAGATACAGATGCGAAGATTCGAGGGTATAAGCTATCGCGCCGTTTCATAAAACACTAAGGTAAAAGCAAACGGCCAGCTAATTCAGGTACGAAAATACACGCTTTAGGGATCGCACTTTACTCTTAACGTGATCGAACGACAAATCATGATGCAACGATTTTTAATACGATTTATAATTCGCGAATAAATTTATCAAATACTCATATAGGTATGTGCGAATACGGTTTCCCCCCTGATATTTCGGAAAAAAAAACGTTGGTAAATTCATAATGGAAAATCCCAACGGACTTAGTTTCCATAATTGAATGGGATCGTTGATCGAGAGTTTTACGTCTAGAAAAAAAGAACCGCTAAATAAAATTAATTACGGATTCGGAATGTCCGATATTTGAATTCTTAGTCGGAGTCAGGCTTCATTCTTAATTTGTATCCACCCTCCGGGATCTAGGATTTGCAGTCAGTGGACTGAAAATCCTCCAAAAACTATCTTGCGAAAGTTACGCTAATAGCAGGAACATACTGCAGATATCCTGCTGACCTGAAGGGGTAATTCGATTTCTGTTCCTGAAGGATTATGTCCCAGAGCCATTAATAAAGTATATACCCGTCTTGGCAAAAAAAGAAATCCTCGCGGAAGCATAGTGCTGAAAACGCGGTTCGTGAGGCATCTCCATGAATTCTAACTTTTCCCATTCGAACAACGTGAGAAAGATATGATTTTTTTTTTAAAATTGGTATTACTCAGCCAGGTTTTATGGTACATAATTTCGCGGAGTGCAATTTTATAGAAACCTTAATTCTCTGTAAAAAATGTCCTCAGGACGAGATCCGTAAGTTCCAACGGTTTGCAAGTTAGTTATCAGCGTTGAAAGTTTCCTTCAGACGCTTTTCACGGCTGAACTATTGACTTTACGGAATTAATTTCGCGGGCACTTTTTTTAGAGAATTTAATCATCAACAAAACAGCATAGTGCGAAATTTTTTAGTACGAATCTCAGCTGAGGAATACCAATTTAAGAAGAAAAGAAGACAGTCTTTTACGTGTTATTTAAATAGGAAAACTTATCGTTCATTCAGCTAGCTTAGCGCTCTCCTTTCGCGAGGACCTTTTTCTAGCTTTTTCCTAAAGGATTTTAAGGCGAAAGCGAGGTAAAAATATATTGCCTTGAAACGACACAACATGGTACACATAAATGACTCGCAAACTAGTCGTTGAGTGTTTGCCATCGAGAGGCGACCTGGCATGACCTTTCGGGATCCACAGCTACCATTTTGATGATTATTCGGTCCATTGTTGCGATTAGCGTCGTTATCCCGAACGGGAATGGTCGTTGGTACGACGGAAGTTGGTTTTGGCGTTGCAAGCCCCGTGTTGGAAACGGTTTCTGGTCGTAATGCTCATCGGTTAGGAAACACGAAAGCACCAAGAGCCAACATCCAGCATCCTGCAGGGGACGAAAAGGAAGGTAAAGGAAAACGAAAGGGAGTCGGGAATCGAGTGTGGCGATAGTACGGTATCACGTGTAGGCATGTATACCTATATCACCGAGTCCAGTGTATGGTGAACACGAACGGTCACGCGATCAGAGCAGAGCAGTTTTTGGAACGGGGGTTTGTCCCGGCAATCGCCTGTTTCAGATGGGTGAAAGGAGCCTCGTAAAAACGACACTTTCCTGCCCTAGGTATATGATATCGAGCCGAAACCCGAATCGCTTTATTCCGCCCTAAAATCTGACGAGATTTGTGACCTTCTGCATCGAGCCGCGAGAGGACTAAGGCGTCAGGGATCAAGGATCAAGGATCGAGGATCGAGGATCGAGGATCGAGGACCGAGGACCGAGGACCGAGTCTAGAGTGTGCGGGATCGCAAACCATGGGGAAATTCTTATCGGGCCTAGTCACGAGTCTATCAAGAATGTCGTTCCCCCAGGTCCCGAGGGAATCTACATTTTGAGGCAGCCTACATGTAGCTGGGAAGCTACCGCGCGTCGGCGGCGTTAGTCCGAATGAGTTTTGTCGCCGCTGGTGGTCGGTCTAAGAAAATCTAATTTTGAGTTAGCAAGGATTCCGAGTGCTCAAGTTATACCTCACAAGTTAGATTAGGTTGGGTTAGACTCAGTCGGCTTGAATTAGGCCTCTCAATTATGGGACAAAGTGTGCAGTGAAAATATGGACCACCAGCTATTTCGAAAATCTTTCTTCGGTATTTTTTAGACCATGCAGCCATGCGACGTCCTCCTTTCGGAGAAAAATGCTAATTCACAATCAGACGTTTTTTTTAAACGAATTATTCGGCGGTCTAATCTTCCGCGTAACTTTCATGCAACAAAAGAACGTCTCTTAAGATCAGCCACACATTCCAAGGTCAAAAAATGGGCTGAGGTGGACTTGGCCGTTATTCCTCACGAATCCTTGATCATCAGTAAGTCGTTACATTCAACATCTAATTATCTTACGGAATCTAGACCCGTCGTAATCCCTTTTGACAGAAATCTATAATGATCATAGATATCAATTATACAATCACGAATGAAACGCGCCACATAATCTATTCGTATCCTACAACAGATCGGACTTGTATCTATAAAGAACTGAACCGTATGATATTCCGGAATTTTCAACCAGTTGCAATCAGTTTGTGACAAATACAGCTTCACCAATTCCGATGCTTCGATATTCCATTGCGTTGAATAGTTATCCGTCTCCTTCGGGCCGTCACAGTATGTGAAGATTTTCAGTAAAAGAAAAAATAAATAAAGAAAGAAAGAAAAAAAGAAAAAGATTCCAGTCACGCCTGGTGACATGCAACCCGAGTGTCAGATGCGTGGTCTACGTGCCACGCGCGAGGAGCATCCCAATATTTTATTAACCAAAATGCTCCACGGAGCTTTCCCGCATGAGATGTCTTTCGAACCGTACCTATATCGGTGTACGTACGAGGTTCACGATTTACGATCTCGCCTTCGGTCACTACAGGAATTATTGTATACCTGCGCGCGTGTGTAAAGTACTCGCGTTGGTCTATTCTCGATTAATATTATCCCACCGCTTCTGTGATCCTATTATAGAACTGTGCGAAGCTCGTAGAGGGCCAAGGCTAACTTTCTACGAGATGTAGGTATTAACTGCAAGAGCAATTGGTCCTGTGGCTGAACGACACCGATCAGCATCTGGGTCTACAAATATCCAATTACGGTTAAACTCAATAGATATTCGACACCTTCGCTAAAGCCAGAGACGCGAGTTCACACTATTTTTTCATCAAAACCACCGTGGGTATAGTAACTTTGATAGTCGATATCTCGGCTCCTGTACCACGCGATGATGTGGTTTTAAATACGTAATTGAAAAGGTGAATTCGCCATTTCTGAAATCAGAGCATGATCACCTTCGCACAACGTAATCAAAAGTTGTTCAAATCACCTCGCCAGCTGCCGATAAGAAAAGTATCATTGGTTTCGCTCGACAAATGACTTTTGCTAATTGAAATACGAACCTCGACGTATTCGGCCCTCTGGTTATCGAAAAACAGGTCCGAAGAAAGATGGAAGGGGAATTTCGGCAATATTGCGTTTAATTAGAGCGTTTGCTTGGAGGGGAAAAAATTCGAGTTCTAATTTCTGACTGGCAATCTTCATCGTATGCTGCAACTAGTCGCGAGAGTTGCTGGTACCGCGGGAAATGCAACGTCGAGAAAATCCTCTGGAGCTTATATCGGCTTTTCTGATTTCTTGACTCAGGTTACAAGAGGCAGCGCGACGTAACGATTGATTTGACACAGAAACTTGCGGCTTGCTTATGCCCTGGCTTATTATTAGAATTATTGCCGAGGGTAGTATAGGCATAGGTTCCGCAGTAAAATGAGTATAGTCTGTATACCTACGTATAGGGGATGATAAAACGAGAATCAATAAAAGGTGAATACGGTTTGCACTCAAAGCGGGTGAAGGAGCTAAAATTTCAAAACGTTTCCTACGTCATACCTGGACGTAGATATAAGAAATAAAAGACTCAAAACTTCGGATATGTCTGCTCGATGTATTTTCTATAAATTCAATATTTCCTTCTCACGTCGAAGCGAGGGCTTTCCTCTTTTTACAGTGACTCGGCTATACGAGGATGAAGCTAGGCACATACTATTTACATATAAATAAGCACCGAAAGCCCCCATTCACTTTATTCCAATACTGCCATACACCAAGTGCGCCACGACGTTCAAAATTTATTTATCAATGGATGAAAATGGAACACAGTCACATGCGATGCGCGGAACATATTCATTTCAACACTTTGCTTTATGTCTATCAAGCAGAGCAACATTCGTCGGATTCTGATTACCCTGAGATTCGTCATGTTTCATTAAACCACACGTATGAATCGGAAACGTTAATCAGCTTCAGAGAAGAGACTTTCTCGAAGCTTCCTGCATCCAAAGGGGTTCAAATTTGCATATCATTTCTTAAAGTGTTGAAAAATGTAGGCCCAGTTCGTGTCTTCGAACCGTGAGAGGATCGTCGAAGACTAGTTCTACGATCAAGACAAATAGTCGAGCTTTGGCAGTTGGACACCGTCTCAGGTCCTATAACTCGTCAAAGACCCGAAGGAGTAGTAGGAATGAGTTTTCTCGTCGGACAAACTGCACGAAGGACTTTTCTCCTAGGAAATAAAACTTTCCAGCTAACGTGGTTCCGCGATCCCGCCGCAGTATACCACGACACCGACTTTTTCACGGACGAATTATTGGAGGTTGGTGCGACAGAAATTTTACCGAAAACTTGAACGCTAGAATTCATCGAAAATTTTCATCCATTTGTTGCCAACGATTTTTCACGTTTATCAAATTCCTATCAATTAATATCGCAGGATTTGTTCCAGGACCGGATGGATCTGCCCTGGCTCGATTTTCACGATTGCACGGATCAGTCTCAGCTTTCCTTACCTTTAGGGGAGGTCGGTGTTCGTCCTTTTTCAACTTTGTGTAGCGTTCTTCAAAGCTGTCGTCCCAGTACTCGCGACTTCGCATCCAGGAAGGCTGCAAGAAATAGAAAGAAGAAATCAAGTCAGTGAATAGGGCTGGGGCTGTAATAAATCTATCCAAGTAAGTCGGCGTAGAACAATTTTCTTTTCAGAACAAGAAGAACGAGTTGAAAATTGAATAAAGCTCTGATAGACTGGACCGGCTTTTGGGCTGCGATACGGCACTCGAATATAATCATCTTTCCACCGTGCTTTAAGGTTTCAAGAGTAATCAGCATATGCATGAGCCGAGGGAACCCGCGGAAATCAAACGTGCATGATATGAGGATAAGGCAGTGAAAGCGACGTGCATAAAATAAATTAGATTTGTTTATTTCGAGGGTCAGATCCTCGCAGGATTATTCAAAAATTGATTTCATCAAACCGATGAAAGCTGCAGTTATAGATGATGGATAGGGAGAACTCAGTCATTTGTGAACAAACTATACCTGTACACAAATCGGAATCGTTAAATCAAAATTATCCTATTTTTCTTTCGGCGGTGGATATATATTTCATGCAATTTATTATCCACTGCGTTCCCCAAACAAAACTGACAACCGATTCGTCTTGCTAATAAGCCGATAACATGGATTTGGCAAAGCCGAAAGGACACGGAGACAGGCAGCAATGGGGCGGTGAATAATCGTAAGAAAGAGGCAGAGACAGTCTGAGAAAAAGAGATCTACCCAAATAGCAAGACGGATGATCCCCCCAGCCAAGAAGCTCGATTCCAAAAACCGAGAAATCTCTAGTCCATGGATAGAAATCTGTTTTCCGTAATCCGCAACGGGGGGAAAAAAAATGGTACAACGTCTCGGTCAAGTTCATTTCGGTGCTTTTCTTTTGCACGGAGAAGCGCATCATCATGGATGATCGTTCCATGTGACGTAACAAAGCGAGATGAAAAGAAAAGGCAACGAAGAAGTGGCTTCCCTGCTTCGAAATGGCCGGAGGATTATCTGAGCTCTACCTATCTCTCGATCTCGGAAATACACCTGCTGACTTGTTCAACACGAGTTTCTTACGAATTCCTCCGAAATTTCAGCCGACTAAAGACGGAGGTAATGAAGAGATCCGGATAGAATCAGGAGAAAGTGAAGAAGAAGAAGCGAGAAATTCCGGTGTAATCAGAATCGTGAATGCGTGTACATGAAATTTTTATTCGACGAATTCATCAACGCCCCATTTTCTTGGGACAGTAAAATCCTCAGAAAGAACAAAGACAAGGTCTCCCGTTGCTTGACATTCGGCACATGAAATGGCGCGCAAAAATAACTTTCGTTGTGATTTATCTCGTGCCTTTTCATCGGGTTAATTTTGCCAGGATTCTATAAAACCTTCTTCGACGGCAGGGGCATTCCCCCTTTTGAAGAGAAAGTGATAATTAGTTCGGGTGGAATATAACGGTTTTCGCCATAACGAGTAGATGAAGGCTGCTTTTCCCTCAAGGCTACTTCTCAACTCCTAAGTTTCATTTAATAATTGCTTTTTGACGGCTTCAGGCTATACAGTATGGATCGAGTCGGAATGGACATTCGTAACCTCACCGCTCACTCGCAGACCAAGAGAGCCACCAAAACATTTCCGTCAAAGTTGTGCCTATCCTTTCACGATGAATGGGCCCCACCTCAACGGATGCCTGATGGATGGGCTGGCACGGAAGCCCGATTGATGAGCTGACCATAAAGAGAGGGAGAGAGACAGAGGTGGAGAGCAAGGAGAGGAGGAAATAGAGAGAGAGCGAGAGAGAGGAACTTCATGCTATGTCCCTAATCGATCGGTTCTTCAACGACACGATTTAGTTCTGGTACTCAATGTGGTCCGCTCCGTCCACTGTTCAGCGAAGCACGTGTGTCAAATACACACATATCCGTATTGATAGGAAAAAGAGGAGAAGAGGCAATGAATGATGGACAAGGTTCGTCCAATTCAAGTATTACGACAATGAATGAAAGTTTCGTACTTTTCGGGACCCAGAATGCTGCGCAATATCGTCTTCTGACGATTGGAGACTTCTTAGTACTGGGTAGTACATGGTGCAGTGGAACTCACCATGACCGTGCTGTGATTTCTTTGCGAATTAACGGTGTAGGGAAAGAGAAATGTAGACGGCGACGTGTACGAGTGCGATGAATGTCTAAAACACAACGAAGCGCCTAGGGGCATGTTGCCTGAAACATACTCGCCATCTTGAAAATCCGTTATTATTACTTCGCCCGAGGTTTTAAGCTTTATGTGTAACCGACCTTGCTTGCCTTTCCTCAACCTCTGTCACAGAATACTCGGCTATATCCTCTCTGAAACTAAATGGTGTGCTATCACTGGTAGACACTGTCCTGTACCGGTTTTAATTACGAGTATAGTTGCTAGAATGTAACCAGTTGTACTGCAGGAGATTGTGTATCTATTGATGCACGACATTTTACCTTTGACACGATACAATTATAGCTTGCACGACTGCAAGACATTATGATTATGTCAAGCTCAAAGCTAGTTCGTTCGCGCGACTATTCTCTTTTGTTAATTTCACAATCGGTGGTGGTGACTATTACTGTTACTTCTCTCAAAAGTGGCAAAGAAGAAAAATAGTAAAAACCGTCCTCTGTTATTTGGTGAATGTACACAGTGACAGGAACGACGACATTTCTTATTCACGATTCGCAACCTGCAATTCATTCTTTTGTCTAACTGTATCATTACTTGTGACTTATTGATTCGAGGTGGTTCATGGAGAAGCGCGTTTTCCACAATTTCTTTGGTCCTTCCCGCTCTGTCCCCGCAGTCGAGTCCTGTTTCTTTGCTTTCAATGGTCCCTTTCAGAATCGAATGTCACACTTCTGGCTCCGCTTCGCTTTGGCTAATTGTTACCACCGCAACCCAAGGAACCAACAGGGTTGTTATTCAATGCAAAACCCGCGTACAAAGTATGTAACGACGTAATCCTCGCTGTAGAATACACAACCGAGAGCAAAGTGTATATTTTAACCACAAAGGGATACACGCTCGCTGCTTTTCACGCAAATAAACACAATAATCACAAAGAAAATGCGAAATTAAACCCACCCAGTGATCATAAATCTTCATCTGTATCATCGCGGGATTCGAGCTTGTATTTTGACCTTTGCCGATACAGAGGCGAAGCCTATTCGACTTGGATCAGTCGCTGAGCATCCAAGTACCTAGGAGTGTAAGTGCAGTAGATTCCTCTTTTTTTCTTCCACGATTCTAGAAGCCGTATAAAGCTTCTGAAGGGTTCAGGGTCTCTGGGTATTCCATAAAGGTGGCAGCGTTCCGCGGTTAGCCGGCTTCAACGGTGCAACCTGGACTCAGGTGACGGTCCCACGACCCGGATCCATGTCTCTCTTTCTATCTTCCACGGATCGGCGATACCTTATACCCTCGGTATGTGCACGTAGACGTTATGCTGCCGTGGTGGTAATACTCGGATTAAACAAAGCGTTCCAAGCCGCTTGGCCTTGACCCGACCTTGGAGTCTTACGGTCTTACGGTGGGCCAATCCATATGTGGGAACTGATGAACTGATCAGAAATGAAGGCATTCAAAAAAAAAAAAAAAGACTTCAATTCCAGCGCTTGGAAAATCCGTCGAGCACGTTTTATTTTTACCCAACCACCACGTAGATTTTCATGTACGCCAGATTCGAGTCTATTTCGTTTACATAGTCGCCTGTGTAGCTAGACGTGTTCAACTTCATTTTCCACCCATGCACGTGCATGTATATATATATAGCATGTATTTTCCCATCGGAACACGCAAGGGCCGAGCGATAGCACGACGCACGGCATGTATTTGAATATCGACTATCCATTAGGTCACATATTGTGCTGCAAATACTCGTCCCGACGGGGAGGATTCGCCGGTGCATTTTGCCAAGCCAAGCCAAGCCAAGCCAAGCCAAGCCATGAGATTCGAGTCCCGTTTCCCATATGAGGAGAATCTACTTTTAGTATATCCTTGCTGTAAAGGAAGAGAGGGTTTCAATTTGAAGAGCACTTGCGGCCTTCTAACGTAAAGACTTCCTCTATTCTCTCATAAACGTAATCGATATTCTTCCAATAACCATAAACCGGATGAAAGGAAGGAAAAGGATCTACCCAATTTTTTCTGCTCACAAAGAATAGGGAAACAGTGGTTTGTCGCCCGTGTATCGAACGGATCAGTGTCTGCAAAAATGAGTGCAGCGTGTTGAGAATTTCGCTTCGTCAGTAAACAGAGTCAAGGGATGCAACAGAGTGCAGCAGAGGAACGACAAACGTAGAATTGAATGATGAGGCGTTCGACTGAACATCAGCAGCAAGGACTATCCGTGATTGTAGTTCCTGCAGCATACGGTCGAGTAAACATCCCGGCAGGCATTCATCTCAATTACTGATTGTTTACACCTCGATACGTTTCAATTATATAGAGCGTAACTCAGTGCCGCACCCAGGTGCATGTTAGTATCACACATAAACACGTCGGATAGATAGATACACACGTATATCCCGTATGGGTATACCCATCACTTTATGACCACGCATGTATATCATAGATAAACGCCCCACATCTATGGAGGGTGTTTTGAAGAGATACTGAGAGTGACGTGTGACCCGATAACGATGATTGATTCAGTAGACCGGAACTGCCACTTATCATAATCAAAATCCATTGACAATCGGGAACGGGTGTTCCCCAACTACGAATTTCCGGGATCGCGTCGTTTCCTCGTTCTGATTTCGGAAATATCATCCTCTCCGCTGCAATTAACATTCGGAACGAGTAGCTGGTAACACATCAATCCTATATAGCTGTGCCTAGGTCGAACTGGTTCTTCCGGTGTCCATTGTCGAACGAATTTCTAATAGCAAAGAGCACTTGATTGCGGAAATTGGAAACGCTTGTAACTACAAGTCCCCTCCAACCAATGAACGAACTGGATCGTCGTTCGTCCACCAGCACAGTTGTGTTTTCGCAATAATTGAGACTTCGCAATATCTCATTCCCGTTTCACGGCCAATGGCTGTTTTTGAATTTTCATTTTTCCTCTGATGTACAAAGTTTCGAGTTGTCAGAGGGAAAAGTACCCACATACATGTGTTAAAGAGAGTGAGAAGAAGGGGGAAAAAAATGCGCGAAAGAGTAGGCGAAAGTCTGTATTTCACGAGTTACGAGGACATTTACTCCTGGCGAAACTCGACTGGTGTGCAACTGACATCTGCACGCCCCTTCAGCCATGGAGTATTCTGTGTATATACTATATATGTATATGGGTATTATATACGTACTTTACATATACACGTTGTTCACTAGGTACACCCATTTACCGAATTGTATACGACAATGTTACGTACAGTAGGTGTATTTAGAATATGTATTCGGCGAATACATTGGTACATGTATACACGTACGCGTAAGTATGCCTGTGTATATGGATTGTAGGCTGGCTGGCGTGACAGGGTTCAGTCCCTCAGGCCTCCGCCCTGCGCGATAAGTTCTCAGATATTAAATTTTCATATCAAGACAATATTTCAGTAGGTACTTGTTTTTGCTTCATTCTACTCGCCCTATTTTACACCCGAGAACCATGCTAGATACGAATGAAGCGAGATACAACACCTACACCTATGATATCGTTCTGCTTGATTTAGGTGAAAAAGTAAGTAAAAGTGGTGAATTGATTTTCCCAGGACCTTTACGAATCAGATGCTTTTGTTTTCAGACGGAATTTCTTCGGAAATTTGTTTCGCATTCAACTTCTTGGTTACATGTATGATTTTCTCAAGTTCGAACTTATATAACTTCTTCGGTTTCTTATATTCCATCACACGCCTGGGTAAATGTATTGTAGTATACCCTCAGTTCTATAGAGTTATAGAAACTTTGTTTCGTGTCTATTGGAATTGGGCTTGGAGAGAACTGGGTTTGAAAAATTGATTCACTCATACCTAGATCAGTGTGGAAAAGAAATTCCAAAAACTTACCAAAACCAGCTAGCTTTTAAAAGCGTTTTGTATATGCCCATTAAAACTGTACCTACTTTGCTGTAAGTCCCCATAAGCTATTTACGAAAAACTTTCCAGGTCGGTGGTTCGTTTGTAGTTGTATTTCATGCGGAACGGGGAATTTTAATCAGCGGTCCCAGTCGACGAGTAGAAATTGGTGAAATTAAAATAATAAATATGGATTTGTACGTATAAACAACGGCGCACAACCCGCATAAAGAGGCGATTCCATAATATTCAAATTTTCGTGACAACTACATAGCTTTGTGCTCTCGAAACGGATTTCGAATTCAACCTGGTGAATCAATTCATCATGGCGAAACTTGAAAGGGAACAGGAAAAAAAAAAAAATATAGAAAAATAGAAAAATATTGAGACTCGATTGTGTAATAGTACATTGTGTATCAAGGGCGCAAAGAGCTATATTGCGAGCGTGCAATATGCGGCACGAAAGCCGAAGGCGAGTGTACTGCATGCACACGATATTTTTCTTAACACCTGCTTTGTAGAAATGCCTCTTTTCAGGCCGAGTGAGCGGGCGCAAAGGGGCATTTTGCGAGCAGGTGTGAAGGAAAGAAAATTCCATAACTCATATGCTTTCACACTGCAAGTTATGCAAGAGAAGCGATAGTGCGATAGGAAGTAAAAAATAACCCCGAAGTACTAAAAATCGTGTGTTATTCAAATGGGAAAGTTCAAAGGATTTTGGGCATTTCTTAGAATTCAGATAGGAGCTTTGGGTTTTGACTTGATTTTTTTGTGTATATTTGGATACGTCCTGGCTCATGGGGGCATTGAAATTCGAATACGACCGAGTAAGGGACCACCCCAATATGTATCTATACACATGTATACATGTGGAGAACGTGTAGCACCAGAATTTCTGCTCTGTGGTTCGATATTTCTCAACTCCAATTACCAAACTGTCAATAACATTATGACAGTGGTGTTTACTGTCAAATTACTAACAAGATTGACGGAGGCAAAGCCTCGAAGCTTTTCTAAAAAGGTGTTCTACTTATTGATTGATATTTCACTCCTGCACCGACCCTTTCCACTCTTTACTTTCTCTATACCTGAACTCTCTTCAAACTTCAGATATTCTAGACTCAAACTTGTCTCATTACTCTCTCCCCTTTCACGATAATCGCATTATACCTGTCGCATTTTTGACACGACTTGTTTTTGTTGAAAAGTGGAAAAGTGGAAAAATGGAAAAAATGGAAAAATGGAAAAATTCAAAGGTCAGAATAAACGACGGTTTGTACCCCCAGCGAACCCCCCTAATTAATACGACAAATCTCTTTTGTGGTATTTCTGCCCGGGGAAGTAACAGCAAATCCAATTCCAATTTATAATCACTACAAATTAGCGGATAGGGGCCACGTGGCTTACGCCGTCTCGTTTCCACGCGCGTGTTCGTTCGTTCAATGGCTTCGAATTACTGGTAATTGCTAGTCGCCCCTGAAGTGACGCAATCCACTTGTTACCCCGAGGTTGCGCCCCGCTTTTCCCCCTTTTTTTTTATTTATTTTTAGTAATTTATCTTTTGATCCTATTTCCTCCCCTTCAGCCTGGATTTTTATCCTTTTACCTAACCGAAATCAAAACAGCCATATAATCAGCCCGGCTTTTAAGCTGCACGACCCCCAATTAGGGGATGAACGAAAATAAAAGTGGAATAAAGAAAAGGGCTCTACATCGATCCTGTAATAATATAAACTTTGGGTGGAAAGAAGTTTGAATTAATTTTCTTTCTGTTACAAGATAAATTGGCGCCATTTCTCCCCATCCTCGGTTTTTTCCCCATATTATTCTTCGCGTTATTCCTGCTCGTCCCTGGCTCGGTTGAGAGGCGAAGCCACGTGAAAGCAAGAACTTCGCGTGCTTTTAAACTGTTAATATCCAGTTTAAAACGCGCTCGAAATTCTAAAGACACACATATCTATAGCTATAACGTTTTCGAATACCACGATGGGGTAAGAATTACCGATCTCTGCGTAAGATTATCGTTTAATACCCGTGATCGATTAACCCCTTCAAATTCAACGAATAATTAATTATATGGCCAACGATGAAACGACTATAAATTTTCTACTCGTAACAAGAGTTATTACCTACATTAGACGACGAATCGTTAAACTAAATTTACCTCAACGACGACATAGCATTGAATAGCGATATTTTTCCGGAACTGTCAAGTGGCCGAATTGTTATTTGACCAACTAGTATTATTCTAGGACATTTGAGACTAGCGAAGTTCTGCAATAGAACTGGTCGTTTCGTAAAGAAATTCGGAGACATGCCAGTCTTTAAAAAATGACGAATCGTAATCTAGATACCCCATTGATTCTTGTTATTTGGAAAGTGACATTATAACACGCGAAGAACCGTTCGAGGAAATTATGGCCAGCGATTATGATCGTTCCCAAAATTTCTTTTTTTCCCACATGAATGAGCGAGCGTGCACAGTAGGGTGGTCCTTGATTCGGTCATATTCGAATTTCGCTGCTCCCGTGGGCCAGAACGTCTCCAAATGTGTGAAAAATAATGTAAACCCACGTCTATGTGAACTTAGCATCTCCTCTTTGAGAATCGATCTAAATGGGGTCAGTTCTACTCGCATCCGCAATAGTTCTAGAGTTCCTGATAGTTATCAATAATAGTTCCGTTAATCGAAGCATAGAAATCGTGTCCGGAAAAATCGAGATGCTAACTTCCGGTAGTCTCTCATTTCCCAGAACTATATATTCTCTTTGCAGCATATGATAGTCCTCGAAAAGTTCTACAGCTCTTTATATGCATTAGCGATAGTTTGTGATAGGAACCTGCGGGTTTTAGGTACATTTTTTTTTTTTTTTTGTATTTGTATTTGGAGACGTCCGGGCACATGGAAGCATTGAAATCTGAAAATTGTCAAATTAAGGACCACCCTAGTGTACAGTAATAAAAAATGGCGCTGGACTGGTACGCCGAAAAACCTGCGAGATAAAAGTGCAGCTCTAACGACGTCTGAAGGGTTCGAACCGCTAAGGGTTAGCCTACTTTTCAATGGATTCTTTTCACGACAGCCACGTACTTATAATAAACGGATATCGATGGATATCGAGGATCGAGGAGGTAGGAGGCGAGTGCCGATCGAGCGGACAATAAAAATCGGTTGAAAAGAGAATGAGCGCGGTACGCATAACGCGTTATGTATTCAAAAAATGGGGTCGAACGAGGGAAAAATATAACCGAAATTCTTTATCCATTTATATTACCGCAGGCCGTGCAGAATCCAACGTATGATGAATAATGGATTAAGTCGACCGAGAGATCGCCCAGAAGACGAAAACGGTCTTATCATTGGATGAAGAAGAAAAAAAAAAAATATATGGAATAAAACGTTTCTGCTCGAACAACGACGACAATTTGCAATGATCGTTTGACCTCACGTTCGCCATCTTGCTTCCCATATTATGTTAAGACGGTTTTTCTTTAAGGAGCTTTACTTGAGTGGGTATAAGGTTACTCACTCGTCAGCCACCCGTCAGTCGCGTGGTATTACGAGATGTCGGCCCTGAGGAGGGCAGGAATTATTTTGATATTTTTAAAGAATTTGAATTTCAAGACATCTACGACCTTCAGAGGTAATTTTCAGGAAACGAGCTCTGCTGATTAGCTGAGTGTATAATTTCAACTTTTTCTTTCTAATCCGGATAACGATCATACAGTTGAATCATGTACTGCCCTAAAAACCGGGAATCGACAAAAGGCCGGGGAACATAATTATGAAAGCATAAATCCACCCCACTAGGGATATCGAGCACGAGAGAAGTTCTTCCCTTCTCCGGGAAAAATGAAAGAATAGAAAATCTCGTCTGGTCCAACCAATCAATATTTTTAGAGTAGAGGCTTATACCTCACTCACAATCCCTGAGATAAAGAAATCCGAGCCATCTCTACAAAAATGTTTGGACAGTTTGTTGGCGCTTCTGTCTATCCATCATCGACTCGAAGGGTTGGAGCCCCCCCGAATGCATGGACGTGCGTCGTCTCAAGTTTGTCATAAATATAGTTCGTCAGAAAAGTTAGGTAAAATAAGCCTCGGATCATAAAATAAAAATTCATCAGATGGACGGATCTATCGATTCGTTTTTATGCAACTAATGACAATGCGCGGGGTAGTAGTTGATCAAAATGAATGAATCCTGATGAAACATTCGTTCTTTGTTTAACGGTCAGTCCGTTTGCAATTTGCGTCATTAATGCGTTGCAATGGCAGAGAAAAAATATCGAAAAAACGACAATTGCAAATCAATAAGCTGATAAAACCTGCAGACCAAATCACGCCCTTGATCAAGGGCCTTGAGTGTATATGGGGACAAATTACAAATCGATATACGAAGCCCGATTGAATTGAGCTTGCAGCTCTGTGACTGGCAAAGCTTAATCAGGGGCCTGGGAACCTCGGTGGTTGAGTACCTACCAAGGGTTGCCGAGTTCGCAGGTGGTCTGGTCTCCAAGCCGGTCAGAGTAAACGTGAAAAAGACTCGTTTGTGAGTAATTGGCCGTTCGCTAGCCGTCTGCAATGTCAACCCACAACCTTGACGCCACCCTCAATATTTGAACAGCTCCATTAACGTCATGTCCATCCGCCTAGTTATAGCTGCCCGAAACATATGTACACTGGTATATCCATGACGTCCACCAGGTTGCTAATATCACCAAAGTGACTGACTACTGCACTACATAGGTATATTAATATGCCAGAGTCTGGGCCTTGATGTACCTACGCACCTACTCACAATCAGTAAAAGAGTCTCGGTTCACTTTGTGCCTAGGTATTTCTTTCAAATGTGCTTTTAGACGGTGAGTGGGTATAATGGCACTCGCTGCTCCACCGAATGAAAAAATACAGGAAGTTTTGAACGCTCTAGCACCAGTTCGTGGACTAAGTTGACCATCTGATGATCATTCGGGGCCATTATTCAGGGATTTTCATCCGGGACCTAAAAACTATCAAGTTCTGAACGGGTAAGTCTCACCAATGATTCAAACCTTGGTTCTACTTGTCGAGATGTGATCTTGGACGGTAAGTACCCGATTCGGAATGTTTAAATAGAATTATGTTCTACCTGAGGATACGGAGGTCTAAATCACTGGGCCGGAAGTAGCGCTTGCACTTGTAACTCTGGTTAGCGTCTCTCGATCCTATCAAATTTTCAAATTCAATTCACAACCTCAAGTGTTTGCGAAAAGTCAACTCAATGATCAGTTCAGTGAGGTTGAATTCATCCGTCTATCGGTTGACAAAACGTTTCATCAAAAATTGAGGAGCTATGGGTCGAGACCAGAATCACCAAGCCTCTAGGAATTCTAGGATTTGGAACCCCGAACTAGAATTTCGAAAGTCTAGTTTGCGCCTAAATTTGCTCAAAACAGACATAACTCGCTCACTTTTAGTAGGTGCAAATTAGAATTTCATTAGATGCACAATCCCGCCCTAACATTCTAGCTTGCACCTCCAAGTCTTCAATGAGACCTTGTAGAATGAAACTAGATTTTCTATTCCCGCTCGAGTGGGTGAAGTGGAACTTATTGCTCCGCTGATTGCAAAAATATTCAGGAACTGAAAACCGTAAATTTCTGAACCGGGAAATTCAGTCTCATTAATGAATTGCAAATGTGTTCTACATGGCCCATGGACCGTTGCATAAAAACCAGCGTCGACGTTCGAAAATATCGATAACGTATATCTGATTGCATGGAGACATGATTGGGACTTTTTTCATCGCATTTTTCATTTTGTGAATAAATTGAATTGACTAACGAAACGAAAGAAGAGCCAAGAGACATGAAAAATGGTATTTTTATAATTAATTTGCAGCGAGCTATATTTCACACGGTTTTACGATGCGACTTCGAAATGTCAGAGAAACATGATTCATGATTCTAGCCTAATTAGTAATTAATAACGAAAATGAATGTCATGTATCTCAACTGCAGTGTGGCTATAATTTCTTAATTGCGTTAATTAGGGGGGACAAGCGAGTGAAGATTTACTCATAAAAACGTCAGGCTCATGGTTTTAATAACCCGTAATTAAGAGCGGTTGATAAAAGGCTTGTGCGAATCGTACCTACCTCACCGGTACAAAGACGGTCATATATATAGCAACAGAATGGTCGCGAATTAATTGTGCCTACTCGACGTGAGTTGTTAACAATTCGACTGACGGACGTCACATAATGAAAGAGCGACAGATGTTAAGTCGCCTTGCTCGTGTACGAAAGTTACGTTACGTTCTGTATTCTCCGCCTTCTTACAACCGCTGAGCGGATCCCTTCATGTTTTATTCTTGCAGCAAAACGTGATACGCGGGATTCAAAACCATTAGCAAGTGCTTCTTCCTTCTCGTCGGTGGTGTCTCATGAGTCGCGTGTCGTCCTGCCATTTCGTGTCATGTTTCCATCCTTCCTTACTGCGTTGGCGGAAGCGTGTCAGCGGGGAAACCCCTCGAGGGCGGACGCGTTGGGGTGAATCTTATTGCAGCCAAGAAGGAAGGCTGCTTCCTTCCTAGCTCGACTTCTAGCTTCAAACCTCTCACGTACCGCACCGTAGTATCTCGTATATAGTACATCTACGTACAACTCAAAGCAATATCAGGAAAACGGAAGAGGGATTTGCCATCACAGGCACAAGATACATATATGGCCGGATAATAGATTCTTGCGAATATCCGTGTGTATGTACATTAAATATATATATATATACAGCTACGTATGTAGACGTCTCGAACAAATCTAAGAGCGTTCGAGCACCGCATACACGCGGTATTTCCCCGGATGATATTTGCTTAGGCAAATATTAAACAGATATATGCGGTGTGCTATATAGGTATATATATACATACACTCAGGCCTAGAGAGCTCTAAATCTTTCCAGAAGACGATCCGGAGATTGGCGAAGCGAAAATAACAAATTTATCCGAGATTGGCTCTCGCGAATCTCTGATGTCTGCTTAAAGATATTCAATATCAAGTATCGGGACTCTTGTGATCCAGGAATCGCCAGAATTCATCACTCCCCGTATTCCAGGCGAAAAATTGAGACGGATTTGTTCCAGCGAAATCATCGAGGCTCTCATAGTTTTTAAATTAGAGCGATTTTAAGTTTTGACCAATCGCGGCGCGCCGTATGCTTCGGCGGTGGGAATCGCAACGGTCGTGCTAGCGGCAGCCAATCACATAGTCGCTAAACCTCAGCCGTTATTGGTAGACTTAAAATCGTTCTCATTTGAAAACTATAAGAGCCTCGAGTTTCTCGCTGATGGACTTTCGTCTCAGTTTTCAACAAGGAATATCCACCCGCCAGAGAGATCTTGGTATTTGTGATTTCATCTCAAATCTCTAACTCGAATCGAAAAGAGATCCTAGTCTCGTAATGGATGTGTAAACAGTAGAAAGTACGTAACGTATATTTATGTTTATCCGGCGCAACTACAGAGCTTTGGAGTAACTCGTTATCCGGAACGAGTTACTCACGCTCTGTGATTTTTCCCACGAGAACTGGGTCGAGAAAACGAGAACAATCTTGGACCCCCATTACAGAATGAACTTCGAAGAAAACTCGTAGTGCGAAATTACGGTTAAAGCTTCGCAGTTTCGGTTACGTGTGTGCAACTAATTCTCGGATCACAGTCATCTTTCTTTATATTTTTTTTCCTTTTCCGGTCTCGTGACTTTCCGGTAACAAAATACGTCGAATTGTCCCCGTTGAAAATTCAATTTGACAATGAAGAAAGAGAAAATGGCAAATGTCCGCTCTCTTCGCAATCTGCCGAGTGCTATTAAGCTAATTTGCACATTGTTCATTTTCTTCAGAAATTTAAACGACACGACGATCAATTAGTGCCGGTGATATGAAGATTAAACTGTCCCGCAAAATTAGGGGCGCGAAAATTTCGTTTCGCGATCACTTGGCGCCAGTAGAATCTTTCCGCTCCACCAGCTGGTGGCTGGCGGCGCAACTTCGCTAGCGGAGCTAAAATTCCGGGATATACTTTTTCGTACAAACTTGACAAATTAGGGTCAGCAGTATACCGTAGCTATTTGCAAAGACGGCTCTCTTCTCCTCCCCCTCCGCCCATCGACACTAATTTCCAACTAACTAATTGCAGACCGACCCGACTCCATTGAACAAGCACATGGGACCCTGGTAGTCACTGACAAACAGCTTTTCCCGAAGACAAACTCTGGATATATCTTTTCACCCCATGTTTCTGATCCCTGTACGCGTAGTTACCCTGCGTTTATACAAAATCCCCTTATACGGCTCGACGATTTCTACATGAAACCGTATCTCCGCTAAATATAAACGACGATTTTCAATACCAGGCACGTTCGAGTTTAAAGTTTGAAAAAAAATCGGCACATGACGTGGAATTGTTGTTCCTACCCTCGATACAAGAGAAGATAAAATAAAATCAAATAAACTAAAGAATAACCCTCGACAATGAATAAATAATCGTCCACGTAGCTGTAGGTACTACATACGTATATAGAAAATTCAAGAAAATGTTCAATAACGACGAACTTTACGAGGCTGAAATAAGGGGCGTCAGAGTGTAGAACGTGGGTGAAAACGTGGCGAGCTAAACTAACGGTATACATGTATAGCCGGGTACCACGCGAAAAATTTATTCGTCATTCGTGACAAGGGGGTGTTACAGTTCCGACGAATTTTTTCTTCTTTTTTTTCCATTCGTGTTCTCTGATAGCACCTCATTTCGGTTTTTTTCGTTTTCTTTCTTTTCGTTTTTTTCTTTCATAGTCCAACATTGAATATCTTAGATTTCGAGCTTTTGGAATAAAAATTTGAGACGTGCCTAAATCGCCAAATTTTTTTGTTCCATTTCACTTATAACTTTGCAAAGTAAAAAAAAAAAAAAACATCACCAGGGTATTAGAGAGGAAGAAACAAAAAACTCGATACTTTTTGCTTATAATGACGATTTTCTAATGTTTCCAAAAAACAAAAACGAAGGTATTTAAAAAGGACTTGAAAGTATTGTTTGAAAGTGGAATTTTTTGGGCTTTAAAATTTTTTAACAAGACAACACTCAGGAATTCAAGAGTTAAATGCAGTGGGAGTACCTCGAGCTTGTATACATATAGGTATATGCCTTCGTTGCATTAATTTCAAGGAGGATTCACAAAACCGTAATGCACCTACTCGAATCCAAAGAACAATTTGAAATGAAATAATTAATTACACTCAGTTGTAGTCATACTAATTTTTCGAATAGCAAATATGTACAGGGCGTCCCAGAACTAAATGCAGTAAATGAAGAGAGTAATAGAGGGGGTCAAGCTGAGTAAATTGACCTATAGAACACGTGGTCTCCGAAGTACGGGTCGCGAGATACGGCAGCTTGAAAAATCGCGCTAGGCGCCGGCATGTAGGCAACCGACTGATATTCGAACAATATCTACTGATATCTGCTTTGCGAGTGAACATACCGTGAAGACCGCAGGTGGTATTTCTATGGGGACAGCCACTCGTTGCGCTGAAAAATCCTTAGGGTGATTTCGGCGCAACGAGTGGCTATCCCCATGAAAATACGAATTATTCGACGCCTGGGCGGGTGGACCATATGGTTTCACCTGCGGTCCTCACGGTATATAGTTGGTATCGTAACGGAGCGTGCCTGAACGAATGATGCGTTTTTCTGGATTATGTCGAATCGTGATAATTCACTGTATGCCCTAATCGCATGCAACTCCTTAGTTATATTAGCCTGAAATAATCAGACTAGAACGAATTACATATCTTGCAGGTGGAGGGGTGGAGGAAAAAAATGATGAAGATTTTTTGAAACACCCTAACCCGTATTGCGTCCAATACTTAAATTCCCTCGTGAAGATTGCAAAAATCAACAAATCCCAATCCCAATAAAAAAAACCACTCACAATAATCCCAATTAACGTTAAACCGTGAAATTGGTAAGGTCGTGAAGAGAGACGTGGTAAAAATAAAATAAAATCTGATTCCCTCGCCCTTTGATCACAGAAAAAACTTCGAGTCTTCAAAAAACAGACTCGAATCACACTGATTTAACGAACTAAATCGAATCCAGGGTATAGAGGGAATAAAAATGAATTTCATCGACAATAAATAAACAAGAAGCAAAAAAAGAGAGAAGAAAAGAGGGAGAAATTTATTCATTTTTTTTTTCTTTCCCTCTATTTTTTCTCTTATTTTTCATTTCTATTTTTTTTTGTCTGTTCCTGTATACGTCATATCGACTCCCCTTTTCCTCTTTGTCTATGAACGACGGACAAGCACAATACCCCGTCGCTGAAATTCACCCCAACATGAGTCGCGCGCTCCCCAAGTAAGTAGTACAACGTATACCTATACGAATAGGTACTTCAGCGCACGTCAGACGCCAGACGGTACGCTCCAATCATCCAGGAACGAGAGTGTCTCTCGGGCATGTATTCCGGAAGTGAACCATGACGAATAAAATGCGGGAGTAACTTTTACCCGTTCAGCTGTTGCTTCTAAAATATTTTTCATACGTCGCTGACCCCTTTTGCGATTTTTGTTTTTTATTATTTTTCCTTTTTCACTATTTTTGCACTTTCATTTTCACCCTCGACGAAGATACGCGATCGGTTCGGGCTCGAATCGACTAAAAACCGTTTTCTTTTTTACAAAAGAAAAAAAAAAAAGAAATTGGGATAATTTTCATCCCGAATTTCCCTAAACATATGGGAAATGATGAATTTTTCATTTCCACTCACCTGAAAGTCGAATTTCTTGAACACGTCCTGGGTGTCAATGTCCGTTTCTCTGGGGACGATGACCGGACAATTATCCGACGAGACCTTGGAGTCTGGAAGTTCGCTAGAATCCGGAGATACGGAGGTCAGGCTTCTGTCGTAGCGGAGTCCGTCGTTCAAAACGTTCGTAGGTCCAGACGGTGGAGTCTGGGCTTGACTCACGTAGTAGATGCATAGCAGAAGGGAGATTACTATGCCACAGAGGGCAAAGGTTCGGCCCGAGCCGCGTCTGAGCATTTTATACATATTTTTTCGGATTATTTCTTTTATCCGGGCTTCATCAAATTCGTTCGTAAGTAAAGAGCGGTAAATCTACGCGCTACTAGAGCAGGAAAAATCCAGCTAGAGAACATGCGACCGAATTTTGATTTTCCGAAAAAAACTCTTCTTTTATTTTCGTTTTTTCGTATTTTCGTTTTTTCTTTTTTCCCCCTTTTGTTCGACTTTTTTGAAAACCGGAAAATTCGGACCGATGGTGAATCTGCGGCTTGTTAAATCGGCTTAAACTATGTCACCAATTGGTTTATGGTCCTTCGAAATTCCGGGGTTTTGTTTTCTCCGATAATTGATAGAGTCCGGGTTCCCAATTACGCCCGTTCGTCGCCTAGAGATTACATTTTCATTTGAAATTCATTTCAGGCGTGGATCCGGGCTGTTATGCAGTGATGATTTAAATCCCGTTAGTTTCCCTCGAGTATTCTCGACGTCAAATTCAATCTCCCTTCCTTCTCTCTCTTTCTCTCTCTCTCTCGCCCTGTCCAAATTTTTTCTTTCTTCTTGCCTTGTTGCTTGTCCTTATTCCGTAAAAACGTATGATAATCACTCGTTCGACCCTCCGCGATGTATTAAATCCCGAGATGAGAATCACCGTCGTCCAGTTAGTTTTTCAATTACCATCCCCCCCTTCCGGATTCCTGTAACAAAATAATTTTCAAACCCGTTAGAGAGAGAATCTTATTGAAAAAAAAACAAAAACTCAAACATATTGTTCATCCCTCTTTACATTTTCAACCAAAATCGAAAACTCGATTCATATCCTTAGTGTTTTATGCTATACAGAGAGAATCGTACGTCGGCCTACTTCCACGTCGATGCTCATTTCATCTCACATCGTTTTTAATAATAAATATCCACTCATCTGAGCTTAAGTTAGTCAACATTTACCTCGGAAAGAAAAAAAAAACAAAAAAAAAAAACAAAAACAAGATCAAGGGAGGATTTAATAGATGATTTCACCTGAATCGAAAACCAATTCGTACTGTGAAAATGACGCTTCTGAATTTAAAAAAAAGCTCCGTCAATCTCTTCGGATTAGGTACACCTATAAAATGAGCAAGAAAAGTTTTGATTAGATTTCAGATATATTGAGGGTGTTCAAAAGGCAACTTGCGTCACAAATTTTAAGGTCTTTAGTTCAAACTTTACTACCTTATTCGAGAATATCAATTGGAGTGATTAATTCAACTTTTTAAATGAAGACCATGCCGCGTCTCTAATGCCATAAAGGCATATAGTTTTTTCAAACTTTGCCTATCACTTTGAAAACATAAAAATCGTCGGATATCATTGATTTGCCCGAAATTTACACCAATGTACAATATTCTCTCCAAATTTGGCGAAGGTAATTCGACGAACGATACGACCTGTTCCATTTCCTACAATCACTTTGTTTTCGGTGCAATTAAACTATGTGAGGTGAGGCTTGTGAAATCTGAAAATAATTTTGAATCATGTCTCAAGATGCGAGAAATTAGTTGTGAAAAATCTGAACGAATGAAATATTGTTTTTTTTTTTTATGTTTTTTCAAAACGTGACAGTGATTTGAAGAAAATAACTGTTTCCAAACTGTTTGCATACCCAGACCCCCTAGAAGTTTGTTCATTCACCAGATACGGGATGTATACCATGAACATATTTCCCGTTATTTGGTAACGGGGTTGAAAACTTTCCCTCCGTGGGAATAACGTGTCACTAAATATCATGGGGAAATATGAAACGACAAATTAGAGGCTGGATATAAAGGTTGGAAGAGCTGCGTCGACGTGGATGAATAAATAAACGAAAGGCAAAAGAACGAGAACAAAAACGAAAAGTGTTTCCCTCACTTAAAACATCCCCTTTCCAATTCCGGTCAAATTCACTCTTTGACACTGTCGTCGGTGGGTGGGTATAGGATTACCTGCGGATAAACCCCGAACAAATTTATTCACCCTTGACTTGATGAAGAGACGCACAGAATTTGGAAGATAAAAAATGAGTGACCGAAGAGAAAAAAGAATGAAGAATAACACTGGAATTAAACCAGTCTCTACGTCGGCAGAGCGGAATACAAAAATGTAAATTTCATCGACGTACGAATGACGACGTACGACTGACGACAGAAGACGTCGTAGCTCCGGGCGTAATCCGTAATACGACGACAGATTGCAGCTACCGCGCAGTTCCTCGCCTCGCGGTCGGTCTCGCATATGCGGTGCGCTCCAGTCCGGCAAGAATCACGCGGTGCAACTGTCGACCGGTGCGAATCTACTCCTTTGACATGCCGCGCTCTACCACCACCTCTAGCAATCCACTTTTATCCGACCCCCGCGCACAGAAGCGCATGTGCCAATAATCCAGAGGCCTTTCGCCTCCTGGTGCTTTTACCTACCTGCCCGCTGCCTTTCCCGCTCTCGCGTCTGACTATGCTATACTATATAGCTACCTACCTATCTTTGAGTCCTATGTCTTATACGTGAAACTGCAGGACGCTGGCGGGATTAGGACCGGCGTAAACCGAAGGGTTAGGGTAAGGGTTGGGGTTACGGTTACGGTTACGGTTACGGCCAGGTGTATACTTTCTACGAGAATTTTCCTTTCCCGCGTATTCGCGAATGTTTTTATTGACGTCGCGTCGTCACGCTATTGGTCAGTTTTCATGATTTCACCCAATCGTGTTATCGGGTGTATAAAAATTTGATACGGCGGCTTGAAACAGCGTGGGAATAAAATTATTGGGGCTGTAGTAAGTAGCTGACTCTCAGAGTGCAAGTGGGGTGAAATTCACCCCAAGCAATATTCGCCCTGAAATATCTCGAAGACTGTGCACTTTTTGGAAAAAAAATTTCAGACCTTTTTCGTAGCAGGTTCATTCAGCTGTTAGACCGTATGGTTAGATTTTTGAAAATAAACGCTCGAGCCATCAAAAAACGCGCTCGGAGTTGAAGCTGCGCTGAGCAATGCTCTATTTTACGGAAAAATTGTGGGGTCAGTGATCTCGCCTGCACCGGAAGGGGTAAAACTGTTTTGGGTTTCTATAACTCCATTTTATGATGAAGTAACAGTTTCAGTTGATGTAGTATGCAGTGAGATTCTGATTAGACTGGACAAGCCTAACGTGTAGGCAATCCGGTAAACGCCTGCATGCAGGCAACTCAAGCATCGAACGATCAGGTTTTGTTTCGCATATCGCATGCCCATTGCCTACGTGGAAATGAAACCGCTGGATATTTGAGTTGCCTGTATGCAGGCGTAACCGAATTGCCTACTTCAAGGTAGGTAAATGTTCAGTTTACTCAGAATCTCTTCGTATATACCGGGAGTACGCGTGGAAACGTGCCATAGGGAAGTGGAAACGCCTGAACACAGGCAACTCAAACATCAAGCGATTAGGTTACGTTTTCCACGTAGCCAATGGACACGCGATATGCGAGATAACACCTAATCGGTCGATGTTTGAGTTGCCTGCATGCAGGCGTTTTCACTGTCCTATGGAGTGCTTCCACGATAATACTTCCAGTATACGATATTCGCTTGGGAAATCATTCGTGCACCTTGTAGGAAATCGAGAATGGAGTCGATGAAATCGTTTGATATCAGTAAGAAATTGTTTTTAATAAAAATCAACCGCCGAGTCTTCGAAATTCTTATGGATTTCTCTGGGTTTTGCAATCGGGGCAGTCCTGATTTTTGAATATTCCTGCGATTGTGAATGTCAAGAGATGTTGACAACGAGTATAGAATGAAGGCTGCTCCGTAAACGTGGAAAGGAATTTTTTCGGTTTTCCAATTTCAGGTTTTCCAGTCGAAAAAATTCTAGTTTTCGTTTTTCTTTCCCTTGTCTATGGAATCGTAATGGTAAAACTATGCAAAAATGTATAAAAGTTGGGCACTGAAAATTTTCCACTCGAAAAGATTCACCTTCTATTTGTTTTCAGAATTTTTACTACAGTAATTTATCATATAAAAATGCAAAAATACAATCGCCAAAAATATTCTCAATATAAATAAAAGGGGATCTCATACGTCGTCTGCTTTCAATAAAACCTTATATTTATTGGGTACAGTCAATTCTGCGAACTCTGTATTATACGTATACGTCTGTCAAATTGGAAAAGGTCGATCAAATTCATCCCACCTGACTATATTTATTTGAAATATGTATATTTTTATACCAACACCGAATGGAAGGTACAAGTCGTAATTCTTCAAAATTTTTTAGGTATATGTATACTTCAAAATGCAGATATAAAAACTATACTCATTAGTCTCCCTTTTTCTCGCGGAACCTCATTTATCTCGATTTTGTTAAGAACCGATGAAGAATTATGCTTAAACGTATCCTTCTTGAAATTTCCCTGATTTTTAATAGTTGGACAATCAATAATTATCCATTTTTTTCGACTTATTTTTGTTTTTCAGAGTCAATCGGATTCGATATCCGAAAAAACGTATAAAATATGGTGTACGAAAATACAGAAATAATTGAAGGTGTTTTTTCTCGGCTGATTTCCGTTTTTCTCTTCATCTCTGTCTCTCTCTCTCTCTCTCTTATTTTATATTTTCTTCGTTGTTCGGCCTCGCTTTTATTCAGACGATCACGTCTGCGTACATAGTATACATGTATGTATATATATATATATAAAGGGAAAGAGGTGGAATTGAAAAACAATTATTTAAGTCACGACCCAGAGGCCCCCGGTACTTTTTTTAGCGTTAAGCGTGGCCGCAGATTCTTTAGCTCGAGAACCTGTCTACAAAGAGATCCTGAAAAGTACCTTTCCATTTCAATCTCCATCGAAACGACCGTCGCCACCAATTCCACTCAAACTCACGTTTGCCTCTTCTATACCTAAACTAAAATTTCCAACGGATTTTCAAACGAAATTGGATCTAGTCCCGACTGGGACGAAAAGTCTCATCCAATACTTACCCGGCTTCAACACTTATTTATATGACGAAGCGCACCTCACGCAGCAGGAACAAGAACAAGAACAAGAACAAGGCGAAAATCAAAGTAGAAGAAATATTTTGAAAAAGTTGATCTACAATCAATCCCGGCAGCACAGACGTACGATATAAAAAATGAGACGAGAGAAATGTGCGAACAAAAAATTGGAACCTCGTTATATGGGCATGTCCTTTAGTTGGATTGCTTTGAGGGGTAAAATTTGATTCCAGATGACTGGGCAGAAAAGCATTTCGGAAAGCCCACAAAGCTTGGGGAAAGAAGAAGCGTTGGCAAACGGGGTGGCCTGCTTTCTGCAGAGTCGTTGATAAAATGGGAGAAAAATTGACAAAAGATAATATAAAGGAGAAGCGGAGTAAAACAGTAAACCCTACCAATATCTACCACGTACCGCCAACCCCTCATGGTCAGGGACACGGAAGAATTTCCGTAATTTGACTACCTATCCACCCGATTACGGAATGTCCATCTTCCACGAAGTGCCTTTGAGGAAGGCTGCCCCTTTAGTGGTGCAATTTTCCTACAATAGGATATCGAATGTCCGAAAGACCGTAGGAGACGATAAAGGACGGTCAATCACTCGCAGTCCCGGTTATTATACCAGTCGGCATTTATCAGTTTATCGCAGATCTGCAGACTGGTAGAATAGTAGAATACGAGTTTGAAAATTCCAATTCCTACTCTATACGAAAGTTTGTTTGCAGGGAAACGAACGTAGGCTGACAATCAACCCGCCACCTCGTTAAAATTATTGGCCAAAACAATCTGCGCGTACCTGGGCGGGGAATTTATCATACTGCTTTCTGAACTTTGGTGAATTCCCGAGTGTATAATGAGCATCTTCTGACTAGATGTAAAACGCACGTTTCGGCGTGTGCTAAAACGTGTGCAGATAAAAAAAAAAAAAATACACTTTTTGGGTAAATTGAGTTTCAATATTTCGTACATTTGCGACTGTATCCGAAATAGCTCGGCTAATTAGCCGCCGATTTCGGTGAATTTAAAATTTTCCAAAAGATTATGAAATATCGTACAATTTCGTTAAAAAATCATCTCATTGCGATCACTCTTTCAAAAGTTACGATTATTTGAAAATAAATTCTGATTCGAGAGTACGAAAAATCGCTTAATTCTTATGGTATGATTCGTTTTAAGACGATAATTTCCAGCCGTGGAAGACCATGCATATTAATTCATGGTACATTGATTTTGGAGGACGGTTCTGAAGACAAACAGTTTTCACTGTAGAGAAGGCCATTCGCCTACAGCAGATTTCTCAAAAAGGATAATTGAGGAACTCGGAAAATTATTTGTCACTTTTGTCACGTCGTCGATAACGATACGCGATGAGGATCAAGAAAGATAGGCTGTGGTCAGCTTTTCAGGGTTTTCTTTAGGGTTTCATGGTCTTCAAATTTCATCCAAAGAATTCGAGTTGACGAGAAAATGCCACTACAGGAATTCTCAGTTAGGTTTTATTTCCGGCAAAAATTTAACCTGGCTAATGTTTAAAGAAGAGAAATGCTGAAATCTAGCCACAGAATGTTGGGATCGAAATTTTGGCCGCTAAACGCAAAACGATGTACCTACCATGTTGGTATACATAATAATACACGAGATGTTCGTAGATAAACTTGTAATTGTTCGATAGTCCAGAAACTTGGAATCTTTCGTCGGAAGGATCCTGTGCCATAGATATATATATGTATATCTACGTCTAGGTATAAGTTAGTGGAGTAAAACTTTGGGCATCTCGTGCAATAGACAATGGAAATAGTTTGGCTCCTGTGCAGAGTTCAATATCCATCCACCAACTATAGAAGCTAGATCTTCGGAATTTCGGCGTTCAAAAGACGTCCGTTCGCTTGCTTGGCTCCGTTTCCGTATAATAGTAGAATATTTCTTCACATAGCTGCGGATTCAATGCGACTAATACTGTCCGTCGATACCGATCTTTTGTATTTTAATATCATACCATTCGTGGGGAGTTTCAAATTCAGAGAAGCGACTGCAGTCCGATAGGAAGTGAGAAATGACCCCGAAGTACCAAAAATCGTGCGCTATTTAAGTGGGGAAGTTCAAGGGCTGTTGGGCATTACTCAGAATCAAGAAAGGAACCTGCAGGGATTTTGTCATCATTTTTTCGTGTATATTTTGGAAGCGTCATAATTCGAATATGACCGAATTAAGGAGCGAGGTACCGCGTCTCAGACGTGTCTTAAATCCAGACTAAACTTTTCCAAGAGTTTATTATTCCCCACTGAGAAATCCAAACTTACCCACCAATTTAGTTGAGGGATCTATCTCCGCCCTTATCGGAGTTTCCACAAATCCCTGATGCTCGTGATTGTCTGTGCTCCGGATTCGGATTAAATAAGACGTGAAATAATTTCGCAGTTTTATCCGTTTTTCCATGATCGCACGGACTGAGATCTTAATTCCGTCCGAAATTGCCTCAATCACTTCCTGCAACTTATGTCTTCGGGAAGAAGACGATGATCCCGGAAATGGCGAGATCAAAATCGTTTTTGATTTTTTTTAATGACAACCGATATTCTTCACCTACAACTTGATCGTATTCGAATCAAGCCTTCGGAATCTGGTATAGAGGTCCATAAAAATTGACGTACAACTAACTCCTCGTATTTCCGTTGACCAAATGAATTCCCAAGGTGATGTGGACTACCGTTAAAAATACTGTCTTCACTGATAAATAAAAGGTACGTAGAAATGAAATTCCCAAAGTCTGCGCCTGCAGAATTAGGGAGTAGCTCGGATGTAGCAGAGAAAAACGAATTTGCAAACTTTTTCTAAGCTCAGGGCTAAATTGCATAAATAAATCAGTCGCTAACTACCCTAAACCGGAATTCGGACTCCCCTGCACCACTTATCCATGGAGAATCTCTGCAGGGTTCAGACCACAGCCTAATGCCAAGGGAACGTAACCATTAGCCCTTCAACTGTGGCCCTTGCTCTCTGACTTTTGGCCTCTGGCCTCCGGCCCCTGTTGCTTGACTGCCGCTCTGCCCTGCATTGGTATCGAGCGTTGCTGTGCTGCTGATATTCGATACGCGTATTATGGTGTCAGATGGATGCAGATTTGACGTAGGTTTGAAAAAATGTTATATTTTTTCGCGTGAATATGTAGGAACGAAAATCATACGGCCTTATGCCATTAGACACGAGACATTAATTTCAGAAATTTCCATATCCGAAGGTGTTCCGAAAATTTGGTGAATTGATAATATTTCCGAATTCCTGTCAGAAATTTCTCATTTGTTACTTTATACTCGTGTGTATATTGATGTCAGGCCTCGAGATACATCGGCGCCTTTGAAGTTGGGACGAGAATAGGAGAGAGAGCTAATATTCTGTCCCTATATGGTCGGAAAGAAGAGCTGCGATAGGTATTTCTAATTTAAAGATTCCCGCATATATCAGATACGGGACTCGGGAGAGGGAAAATATGCAGATGGAAAATGGGTTTGGGTCGTGGAAAGTCGTGGAGCATATCGACATAATTTGAAATTTTCTATAGGGAGAAGAAAAAAAGAAACAAAAAACGAACGAGCAAAAAATTCGAAATGAAGATGTGAGGGTTCATGAAAACATTAAAGCGGGCGAGCGAGACGATGAAGCGCAGCTTTCACCTCATCTGAAAATGATGTGGAAAAATCGAAAGGATAATAAGAAACAAACAATGGGAAAAGAAAAAGAGGTGAAATTAATGAAATCTGCAGAGAGCAGTGAATATACGTAAAATCTCCGGCACTCATTCGTCGCAAAAAATCGAAGCGACATAATCAACGAAAACCCTACTACTCGCCATGGCGGGGGCGGAAGAGCGGGTATTAATTTTCTCACCACTCAATTATCTCGAGTAAATAATGAAACTCTTAAGAGTTGAAGGGCTCCGAGCATCGAAAATGTAAATTAGAACCCTGAAGCCGCAATTTTGTGTACACACATGCAACACTGCACCTATTGCTTCTGCATCAGGGTTTTGGCATAAGATATCTTCACCTTTGAAAGAACGACCAACTGAACGGAAAATCATTCGTAGAAATAGAAGCATGAAAATTTTCGGAAATACTTAAAAAATGAATAATTTAACAACCGAAAGCGACAGGTTGTACACATGTTAGATAGATACGACTGTTGCGAGCATTGATTTTTTCGTGTTGTTAGAACCCGAAGGCAGAAGGTCGTGTCCGCCTATACATACGAGCTTTTGCTTTCAGGTTTTTAAATTCTTCATTTAGCGCCGTCATCATTGTTGTCGCAAATTACGGCATGAAGAAATATTTATACGACCTTGTGTCGCAAAAATCGCTTTTCGGTGCCTAGAATACAACCTTGTGCCATTAGACACGCGATATGACTAATTTTATCTAATTTTTCGGCAAATTTTTTATGCGAGCTCTTCGTACGAGGTGAGAAGTGCGTCATTGGATGTTGGATCGTTTAAACTAATCGTAAGTACGTGCATGCGTGCGCGAGTTGGCCCGTGCGTATATAAGTAACGCGTCACATTAGATCCGCGATCTTGGCTCGGCTGGGTTCACGCGATTAGCGTGTGTCTGGGCACGCGGCGCCCTTATGACCCACTATAACTATTTTAGGATCAGACCGACCGAACAGATCAGGGATCTAAATTTCCCAAATTGTGTCACCGTTTCAGCGATTTGTTCAAGATACGAAACATAAAAAGCGTTACTAAAAAGGTAAAAACGAATAACAATAATAATAAATTATTTTTTTTTTTTAAAACCACGAGGTAAGGTAAACGAGCGATAAGTTTATCACTCGAAAGGATATATAATACAGCAATAACGATAAACGATTCACGATAATAAAAACCCGGAACATAAAAGTAAAAAAATAAAATGAAAGATTTTTAATCCATTGCTTTTTTCAAACTCGAATCATTCAGCTATTAAACGATCATCATTATTATTATTATTATTCAACGATCAAGGAGAATGTGATTCGGGCGCGTACATGTATACAACAGTCTATGTACTCTCGAAATGAAATTTTCCAATCTGACGTATTGATTTGTAATTAATAGGTACGGGCGACATTTCGTCCATATGGAAAGTGAAGTAATGATATATCAAGAGATTTGGACACGAGTGATTAATTCGCGGTCCGACCAGACGATTCCTATGCCTGTATTACATACTACCCGTCTTTTTACGGTAATCGATTGATCCCGTAATTTTTTACTAGTGCTGGGGATTCATATGAATGCGATAAAATTAATGGTAATATAAGTCCATAATTGATAACCAGTATTGGATAATTTATTTCAAACTCGATTGATATTGCGATTTCGTATGAAAAGTTTTTATGATAAATTACTCGCGGTATGAATTTCTTTGTGTACTACTTCCCTATACTTCATAGATTGGAAATAAAGAAGAAGAAGAAGAAGAAGAAGAAAAAAAAAACAATAAAGAAAGAAACCGAGAACCAATTACGCGATAATTAAAACTTTGATTTGTACCCGATAGTGGAATATTTTTAGAAAACGAATCGAGACGGAGGAATGAGGGAAAAAATAAAAGAAGCAACATAACTCCCTAGTCGAATTTAAAATTGGGGTCGTTCGTACATAACGGGTCAAATAATGAATTGGTCGTAAATGATTACTGATTGTGAGTAACGGGATTGAATTGCCGTGTGCTGTACTACGAGGTGTTTTAAAACTTTTCTCGATCGAGCTGATAATAACGGGCAATAAAAAACTGTCCTCAATACTTTTCACGATATACCCATACCTTTTATTGGCTCTATCCATTATCAAATCTCTCTTTACCAAATTGCCAATATAATTGAAACGGTACGAAATGAATTCGGGCGATTAAATCATCCCTATTCCTATTCCTATTCCTAATCAAAGTCATCTCAATTACGAATCGGTCGAACGCGAGATAAGCTTTTCAAATGATTATAAAAAAAAAAAAAATTAGCCGCGATTCAGAGAAAAGATTTTTGAGAAAAGTTTCATCAAATTTCATCTTGCCCCGGTCTCTCCTATATATAGGTACATATTACAGTTTCTCGTAAACCATACCACGCTGGCCATAGAACTATTCTATCTGGTGGGTTCGCGACCTGACGAGCTTTCGCAATTTTCCTAATTGAATTACTTGGTGACCCTTCAGGCCACTCTGTCTGCGGCGTGAATCCAGTCGGTGGAGATGGACGGAAACTGACTATGGCCCTTGGCAATCACTGTAACGAAGCCAACAAGGGCTTCCTGCTCCGCAGCATCTCACTTTCCTCTATCTCTATCACTCTTTCTCACTCTATTTATCTCTGATCTAACGATACAGCCCAGGGTACAGCTTGCAGAGAAGATTCCCAGCTTCCCAGTGCGCATATAAATCTTGGAGAATTTTTATTCAAAGAGTAAAGAACGAGACAGACTATAGAGACTCTGCACTCGAAGTTTCGAGCATCGGTTACGACCGGGGAAGACACGTTTGCATATTTGCTAGTTCCTATGATTTTTCGGCTCTTACGCTTGAGACAAACTTTTTCAGCAAATAAACAAGCTGCACGAACAGTGGAGACTGAAGCATGGGAGTTATACGTCCTGTGGAAAGTAGCTGGGACATTAATGCTGCGTATACTGTCAACGTATAAGACGTCGCGTGTCTGATGGCGTAAAGTCGTACATTTTCAAAATCGGAAGTGTATTTGCGCAAGAAGAAAAAAAGAACTCAAAAATAGGTTAAGAAACGTTGAAAATGCACGCGCAACCTTTCGCTTTCAGGTTTTCGAATTCTTGATTTCGAATTATTCATATGCGCTTTCATAATTTTCATAACGAATTACGGCGTAAAGAAAAAAATTGTACGATCTTATCCCATTGGACACGCGATATTTTTTCAACTGAGAATAACGAAGCGTACGTAATAAATATATTTCAGGAAATTGGAGTCTATGAAACTGGGAACCTTTTTCTGAACTTTGAACTTACCTATCTATATTGATTGCACTTTAAATCTTGGTAAAATGGTAAGGTATAGTTAAACTGCAGGAAAAAGGCCAATCCTTATTATAGTGATCGTGGATGAACGAGCCGAGACATGTACCTGCATTGAGGATGAAAGACAGACGCCTTTCGATCCAATTACTAACGTCATTATAACTTCTTAGCTCGGAAGCTCCTTCGGTGAAAACTTTTTCTACCTACCCGGTACGCCCGCCCCTAGATCCCATCGGTCGCGCACACTCCGGGAATAGTAAAGCTTTTCCAATTGATTTGTACAAAAAATTAGGTCAAACGTATTCGCTTTCTGTTTCGTGTATAAATAGTGTTAGTTCTTTGACTTTAAACTAACGTATTGTGTTTCAATGCAATTTTTCGTAATACGGACATGCGGCTGGCACTTGAACAATTCATTTTGCTCAATCGGTGACATTTACTTTCACAGTGAACACAAGGTCCAGTTGATGTCGTGAAGGAGTATGTCTGAAATAAAGATCACTTCGAAATGCGTTTTCCTAAATTTTCTCGAATTGTGATAATTCACTGTGTATACATGTATGCATCCAACTTATCAATTATGAAGGAAGACAAAGCTTCATACTATGTGGGTTGAAGTGGTGTCTTTCTCACAATTGGCGAATTGACTTACCTCGGGTTCGGTGCTGACGAAAAATAGAAGCGTTTAGCTCGTTTCCAAACACGAATGATTAGTGAGATACGATGACTTTCGGTAAACTGAAGAGGAGCGGTATGTTTGAAGTAATACGTGTATGAATGGTGAATGGAATAAACGTACTAACAATGATAAGGAGGTGAACTAAGCTGAACTAAAATCGTCATTAGAATAGGTACATCGGTCCGCACTCTCGCGCTCGCGCGAAAACAAATATAGACTATTCTCTCCGCTGCTCTTCCTCGTAGTAGAATAAGAAGAGGGTGAGGAAGATGAAGCGGGAACGAGGAGCAAGGAAGGAGTAGATGGTGATGTAGAAGCTTGAATCTCGAAAAGCGTCGAGCAGACTGTGCTGCAGGAGAGTAGAGAGAGAGGAAGGTGGGAGAGGAGAGACGGAGAAGCTTTAGACCGTCGTTAGCTTAATCGACGCTCAAATTGCCGTGTCGTCGACGTTAAGTGGCTCAAGTTGAGACTTTTGTGCCAATTGGAAACTGGAGACGACGCAGCAAACGGGGAAGAGTGGCATCTACCTACACCATTGCGGAACCAGGGTTGGGATATGTCGGACGTTGAAAATTCCACTAATTAGAAACGTAACAGGCCAGACAGTTAGCCTTTTTGTTATTCTATTTGTTGTTCAAATTTCACGAAAGAAGAACTGAATATTGTGGTTCACTGACACAGATGGCTGAAATTTTCCGGAATGCACATCGGGTCATTCAATCATTAAATCTCGTTATCTGCATCTCAACCCACTTTCGCTATACGCTTGAAAATGGTATCGCAAGTTATGCTGAAGTTTAAATCAATTCGAGATCACGGGTTACGTATTTCCTTATCAGATTGACGTGAAATCGGAAACACACTCTCTGGCCTCGGTCGCGTTTCCCCGATTCAGTATAGGAATTCTAGTTTCAACCTGCAAGTTCTCGGTGAAAACTTGTAGGTTCAAACTACGATTTGAGGGCTGAGTTGTGCATGTAATGAGACTCCGATTTGCACCTGAAAGTAAGAGTTATGTCCGTTTGAGCAAGTTTACGTCCAAACTACTTTTGAAATTCCAGTACGGACCTCTACATCCTAGAATTCAAAGAGACTTCGTGATTCTGGTCTCGACCCATAGCTCCTCAATTTTTTATGAAACGTTTTGCGAACTGATTGACGGATGAATTTAAAGTCACTGAATTGATCGTTGAGTTGATTTTTCGCAAACTCTTGGGGTTGTAAGTAGAATTTGTAAATTTAGTAAAATATAGAGTCGCTAATGAGGGATTCAAGTGCAAACGCTGATTCTGATTCCACACATTGGACATCATTCTACCAACACAGAATTGTATTTCCGTTTGCAAAACTGAAGAACAAAGGAAATTAATTCAATTCCTAAAAATAGTCGAATAGTGTCACAGTGGAAGCCTCGACGGTGATTGAATTTCTCTATTTATGGAAATTCGCGAGGCAAGATCGATCATGCATTGCAATCCATATGTTTTAGTGCGGTAGTGGAACGATATGTCAGTGTGATGACGATAATGTCACATAAATTGACAATCAGTACGGCATAACAACATTATGGGATGTAAATCGGATATATTTCGTTCATTTTGCACACGGACGTTTGTAGTGTCGTTATAAATTCTGATACGATTGACGAGAGGATGGACGAGTAATTCTATACATATCTGCACTCCGAACGTAACAATCATTCACAGGTACAGGGTAAAATATATTCTATACATAGTGCGAAACCGACGTTGTATTGCCGATCGATTGAAAGAGGAGTAGAGACATTCAGATTGAAGCATGAATTGATGTCGACGCGATCGCGTTAATATCAAGTAACCGCTTCAAGTAACGTTCATTTAAAACAGTTTTCGTCGCACTGCGCGTTCATCACACATTAATCTACATATATGCATGTATGCATCCACGCTCACACATGCCGTTCGACCATAAAACGTATAGCGGTGTGCACCCATATTATGGGTGTATAAAGTGCGGAGGCGACGCATGGCTTCGCCACTGAAGAGACACTGCAATAGCTCGGTGTCACTCCGTCGAGGATGAAGTAATTTAACTCGATCAACGTCTAAGTGGTCAATGACTCCGTGCGTGACAGCCAATCGGAGTCATTCGTAGTTGGGAAAGAGTTGCTGTACTTCGAGCCCGATCATTTCCAACACTGATCACTATTTCTATATTAGGAGAAGTCCGATTTACCAACTGTACGAGATTGTACCCAGAAGTCTCAGGTGACAGAGCCGAATGCTTAACAACATACGAGTCACATCGATATGATAATACAATGTCCAATACAGTGTTAACCACATGTTTCATCAGCGAAAACTATCGGTATAACGAGCTACAGGGCAATTCACAACATGTGGCTGGTTGGGGTGTGGCTTCGAAGCATCAAACCCACGCCTAGTGCGATAAATTGTACAGAAAATCTCGTCAATGATCGTTTAGACACATGAAACGATGTGCAAGGCGAATTTCTTCGACTCTGAAGTTTTTATAGATCCAAGAGGTTCAATTTCCCGTTAGAATTTGACGAATTTTGTACTAGAGATTTGACGAGGAGTCTTGAGCCGTGTGGGATGCGGAAGGTGTGTAATATCTCTTGCTTATACTATCTTGTAACAACCGTTCGGAAAGTTTTATTATTTGAAAATGAATGGCGGCCTGAATAAGAAACAGGGGAGATTGAACCCTACGGAAACAATTAGAAATCAAGGAATAAGAGCGAGGCCTGCCGGAGCTCGTGGTCGTAAGCTTTTTAATATCCACGGCATGCCGCGTTCTGAAATCCACTCACTACCCCTGCATGCACAGCAGTCTGCCCCTAGATTTCCATTCACGTTCGATATTTGAACTCGATATTGGAACGCGTCGGAATATTATAATCTAGCCAAACCCGACCCTTCTTCGAATAAGAAAGTCCAAAATGGCGGTACACTCGTACAATACATGATCCCCACTTCTCATTCTTCATTTCTAGTCACTATTCGGTCTAGACAACGACCTATACGACGAACGACAAAGGATCAAGGACAAAGGACAAAGGCCACTGATGTACAAACTACCCAAGTAGGGTCAGCAGACACCTGTTGACCCCCCGCGGCTTCTGGGACAACCGCGAAGGATGTCTATGGTCGAGGTGTATAAGTAGGTATACCGACGCGACGTGCGACGTCGACATGCAAAACCAGCTATACCATTATCTGATCACAGTCGTTGTAGACGCCGAAGAAAGGACAGAAAATGAAACCCTTCACTGGAAGAGAGTTATCGCCCTTTTGTTTCACAATTTTGTACTTTCTTATGCCATAAAGTTATGGTAAAAGTACAAGCAGCACAGAATCCAACACACGGTATTTATTTTCCTCACCTTTGACATATACTGTAGCTTAACGCTCTTGAACAGTATTCTAGTCCTAATCTATTTTAGAATTATTTGTTTCCTATCGCGAGAGAGTCGAGCGCCTGTTGCAAATTTTCAGAAACGTTGTAGTTCAGAACATCAAAATTCCGAAGGGTCGAAATTGAGAGAATGAATCTTGACGAGGCCTTGATTCATGGGGAATTATAAAGCGAGAGGTGATAGCTTCAGAATCCAGACTTTCGGCGCAACGAATGAAATGGTTCTGCAGGATCATGTGAATCATTCATATCTTATACACTTTGAATGAGATGAACGAATAATATCAGAATGACGCCGTGCAGAGATTCACTCAATGGTCAGTAAACGTTGAAACTCTTGAAGCGTGGAATTGTGTAATTGAGACATTTCGATCGTCAATCGTTGACGCCCGACTGCCCTGCGGTGGTTGCAATTTGCAAATTAATTTCCCATCCCCATTCCGCGAAACCGTTGAGTGGATTCTATTTCCTCCGAATATTACGCTGCAGACAGAGGATAACGTATACATTTACCTATACAGTAAACAGTATACCTACATTATACAGTAGCCGCTAAATTGTTTCTTAATGACATTTCCCCAACCGAAATTTATTGACCCCAGTTGTCGACAGCTCACCAAAATGTTTACAAGCCTTCTGCAGGTTTACCCCGGATTTCCGCTCGCTCCGCGGTCGCTCTTTCCCTTAATAATACTGTATCATACACATACACACATAGTATAGATTTTACTATTTCATCTGCATAAAGTTACGCCCATGTTATTTGCTCGACAAATATACAGGAGATACGACTGGTAGTGTTTGTTCGTGCCAGTTCGCTTCTGCAGCGTGAAGTAAAGTCGTTAGAAAAAAAAAAGACACACCAATGAAATTGTGTAATATTCTAAGATTGTGTCATCTCGAGACAAACCGATAATTATAGAGACGAGATATGGGTCTCATCAAATTTCTTTTCTCCACGCTTACGAGAAATATAATTTTTAACCATGTCGCTAAAATGCTGGTAATTCAGTTGCTAAAATCGTGAGTAAGAATACGAATTTTTCAGGGTATACCAGAGATTTGAGAGAAATTTTTATTTCGGTATGAAGTAGTTCAAAGCGAATTTTCTAACCCATTGTGGCCGGAATATAAGCTCAAATATATTACTTAGCAAAGAAACTGTGTATTGGACCAAAAGATGGAGACTCTGTTCAGTTTTTCCCACGTTGGAGAAACAAGAGTTTTTTTTTTTTTTTTCTCCGAATCAACTTTCCGTCTATCAGGGAAACGTGTTGACGTGCATAACGGGAACGTGTCCGTCCGCGGTACGAGAGACAGAGAATAGAAGCAGAGAGACAATGACAGATATAATAGAGACAGAGATGAAAGTGAACGATCTAGTTTCTAGTTTGCTCAACTTTGGTCTTTATGCGGTCTCGACTTGTCTTATATTTCCGCTGCGGTAAATAGGACGATTTCTATCAACGAAATTGTTCTTGGTTCGACTGATTCTTCATTTCTACTTTTCGCACCGATTTCACCTCGATTTTATCGCCGAAACGCGTCCGCAGCCGCTGCGGGAATCTGACGATAAATCACGAGATATTATCCATTGTCTAGGTGCTGCATACACACCTACATAGATAGACTGCTGAATCGAGAACTTATCGAACTATCAGTTTCCGTTATAGGATCGATCGAAAAGCTTCCAGAACGATCGACCTAAATAATTAATAGGAGCTATTCGTCTTTGAAGAACCGCCAGCGCAGTAGTGGACCTTCACAACGGATCGCCTCGAGAACCTTTTCGGGTCGTATTTTGAATGCCCTGGGACCTACCCTCTGGATTTTCACCCAAGGCTTACGTACGGTACGAACGCCGGTAAACCTGGGACGAAACTATCGTTGAGGCTTTTTTTTTTCTCTTTATTATTAACTACCGATAAATTTTACGACCTCGAAAGCTGTTAAACTGACGCTTTTCTTTCTAACGCGTTTTCAGTGCCTTTTAATGGAATTTTCGACACAGAAATACCGTGACTGAATGATCACTGGATCCGGTATTGAATTCGATCGGGATCTGCAGATGGGGTTCCCAAAATGTGTTTTTTAAAAATTGGTATAATATTTCGAATTTTTTTTCAGCCCTTTTTTCAGAGGTAACGAGTTTTCTAGCCAAATATCAAACAATTTGAAAATCGAATATTGGAGGGGAGAACAGTTTGAAATTTTATTGCTATGCACAGCTCGATAACTGTTGTAAATATTTTCGCCAATTCATTGCATAATTGCGTTTTACAATGATTTCATTGCACTGTACTTTTGGCCGGGTGATGAACAATGCCCTTCTAATTATGAAAAATAAACAATAATAATAACAATAACAATTTCAACAAAGATTTAAAAGACGTATTATTCAAAATTCTAATTAGGTACACGAGACTCTTCGTATTTTACACACACCGCGGAGAATACCGTCGACAGAATGACCGCGATGTGGTTCTTAAGCCGATTAACAAAGACTGTAATGTTTCGTTTTATTTCCGGTTGTGAGAAGTGGCTGGAAAAACGAGGTGCGCTGGACCTCGCGGTAAATCTGAAATCCGTATTAATCGATTTCTCATGGTTTAGCAACTGCAGTGTGTTGGCGAATAGAGGCGGAAAGAGATATAGGAAAATTTAGTGTACGTATATTGTATATGTATGTATTAAAAAAAATAAAATAAAAAAGAAGAAAAACGCAAGGACGTTTCGAGTTAATACCGATTATATCAGTTGCTGATGCTGCTACTGCAGCTACCGTGGACTTACACAAGCTCTGCGAACCGTGAGCTTTTCGCGCTTTTATTCCAGCTATAACAATGAAAAATATTTCCAATAAAATAACTCACCCTTTTTCCCCGCTATTGCGACTAGACTAGCTCCGCGAAAAAGTTCGAAGAGAAAAATGTTATTATTCTCATTTCGTCCTATAACGTAGTGGCATGAAAAAATAAGCCTCATAATAATCATGCGCTGCTGGTTCGAATCGTAGCGTAGTTTATCGGACCACACTGGGATACCCGCGTTCTTATAACATCGGTATAATATACTTATCGTTAGTATATTTTCATTTAAAATACGAGGCCGGTATATGTGATGAAATAATATATGTATGGCTATCTAATCAGAGTCCGTGGTATCTAACTATTCTTTTTTCCTTTTCTTCTTTCAACCAGGATCATTACGTTTGTGAGGTACAAGAAAAATGCATTTGAGAATTATCAATACATTATATTTCCTCCCTTTATTTTTTTCGAGGCCAGACTCAAGTTCCGAATTTCGAAAGTCCCGAATCGTAAAAATTCTGTCAAGTAGTTTCGACATCGAAGTTATCAATTGTACCGAATGAACTATTGTTTATCTTCACATCTTGAGAAATAGACCGGAATTTTTCAAATTTTCCGGGCTTTCTGGGGTCTGGACCTGGAGTATAGAGCTATCTGCATCTCGACCTCTCGAAATTTCGATAGTCTAGACGTCAATGCTTCTGAAAATTCTGAATCGACTCACACGAAAACGGAATTTTGACCGTTTACCGAAACTTTTAAAATTCCACACTTCAACCCGGCCGTTTTCATTCTCCGATACAAAGTTTTTCGTGAGATTTTAAGCTTTTCAATATCCTTGCAGGCACCCTAAATCACCTGTATAGCAGTATAGGTATGGTAGGTATATATGTTTACAGATTTTTACGAGGCCCTCGCTGTGAAACCGCACGTAAAAAAAGAGTCGGAAATAAACTTTAAAAAATTTGTTGTCTTGTAGTACCTATACATACCCGCACAAGCTGCAGACATAAAACGTCCTTAGAGTCCTGAAAATCCTTAATAGTCTTGAATTATTATGTAGAAATGTTTGTTTGAAAATACAAGGAGAAAGAAAAGAGAAGAATAAAAAAATTTTCGTTTTAATAATTCCCCTCTCTCAACGGTCTCAGAATAATTTAAACTCGGGGGAGCCGAAGCCACTTGTCATTCCCAGGCTCTCAACCAATTAACCATGTAATACTCCGCTTCTTCTGCGGTAGATGGCTAGATAGGTATACCGGAAGTGATCATGGGCGCTAATTTCTCCCAGTTAAAAGAAGAACATTTTCTTCCTCGTTTTGTCTATGGATTAGAGAAAGAGAAAAAAGAAAGGAGAAATTCTCTCTTCTTCCTCCCTTTCGTGGCCGCCATCTACTATGTTTATATCTATCTGCGTCAATATTTATTCTCGTTGATCGGTCTAACCGTAAGAAAATACTATTCAGGTATCATATAACGAACGGTGTTTAAACCCCCCGTAGATTTTTATTATTCCCTCGTCGAATATCCCCTGGGAAAAGGGTTTCCCTCCGTAGCTATCCTGCGGGGTATAGGCGACATCCTTAACGCCGCTGCAGGTGGCGCGAGGCGAAGGCCTCCCTATCATCATAGGAAGAAAAATAAGAAGAAGAAGAAGAAGAAGAAGAGGAAGAAGAAGAAGTGGAAGTGGAAGACTGCCGCGCATGTTAAAATTCAAATATCGCGGATGAAGAGGGAGCGTAGGGTGAAGGAAAAGGAAAGAAGAAAGGGTGAAGGAAAAGGGAGGCGACCAATATGAATACATTACGTTGTGTTTGCACCACTCGTGCCTCGTAATATCTTTTATTAGAATCATGCCGTGGAATTTTAACACGACACCCACCAAACCGCTCGTTTCCTCATTCTACTCCTCCTCATCCGTACCAGGCATCACCAAAGCGCGAAGACGCTGTATGAATAAACGATTAATTAAGCAGTTTACACCTAGATCCTATATTTACACATGTTAGGCTGGTAATTGATCGATCAGTCACGAATCATATATTTCGTCGACCAAAGTCGCATACAAATCAACGTTATATTGCCGTCTTCAGTCTAATTGTAAGCGGCTGCAATCGCTACAGGACGATTCAAAAATAGCCTCTCTCATGGGCGGGTATATATAACGACGAGATATTTTTTTACATTTCAACGAAGTCCTGAAACTGAATGTGGCAAATTCTTCCGCTGAATTATTCAGATTTTTTCAAGTTATATTATATATTTGCATTGCAAATTTTGCAGATTAAACAAACGCCTTGAAAGGACGTCTTCTACGATAATAGTTTGATTATTTCTTAGTCATAAAAATCGTGCCGTCTAATTCGTTGATTATAACGATGAAAAATAATTACTGCACAAATAGTGAGTAGGAAAATTTCTGATAAACGATTCACATTCAATGATACAATTATTATAAAGTTTGGACAATGGAAATTTTGAGAAATTTAGGACACGGCTGTTTAGAAGTTAAACAAGAGTTTTGAAAAACCGTATATCTTTATTCTTCGTACGAGTTTTGAGTTGTATTCACTTGCAAATGAGTTTCCCGGAAGTGATAAAATTCGGACAGTAACTAAAATTATAGCAGAGTGGTTATTTTCTTTTTTTTTTTTTTAACTTTTAAATCTCTTTTCATTAAACTCAGCTGAACAACTCTTAAACAAATTCGATACAGTATACGTAACAAGTTAAACAACGATTCAGAGAGTCGGCTTTTTACTTTACCAAAGATCAAAAGATTCCGTTTTGAATATTGTCATTGGCTTTACAGGATTTTCACAAGACTTCTAATGTTCGCGAATTCGACCCCTTTGCGAGAGGATACCTCCGAGTTGATTTGCATAAAATATACGTAGTCGTTAAGAATGTTTCTTATTTTTTTTATTTCTGGGATGAATATCTTCAGTCTATCTTGGTTCTTGTTCTATTGCAAAACTCGGCGAATTATAACGGCAGAATTTCTTTCTCCTTGAGTATAGGCACAGATTACATCAAGTTACAATAAAATTTCTTGTTGGTATCCTGCCGATCCTTGCTCCTCTTGATCCTTGATACTAGAAAGTGTAACCGCCTAGTTGAGCGAGCTTAAAAATAAATTATGTAAAATTACGTTAATCCTTAGCTGCAGGTATTGAATAAATCTCGCGGCTAAGAATATATCTCCCTTGATTCAAGAACGATCTAATCGAATCCCAAGCTATTTTCGAGATTTGTAGGCTCTGCAGACACCCCGCTGTCATATGACGCTAAAATCCATAATCCGTTTATTTCATCCGAAAGTTTAACCAGACGCTTTACAACTTCGGATTTGATTGTGTTTATTTGTTGTACGTACATTCCGACGTTGACGGAAACATTCGAGTGCCTGAAATTACTCCGTATCCAAGAGCCGTTATCATAATTATTAGTTTTCATTTCGGAGAGGCGAATTTCTCAGATATAAAGAGAAAAATTTCTGTAATAAGAATTGTAAATTTGGTTTCAACGGTTATCGAATCCATGCCGGAACGAAATTTCAAACTGGTTTTATACCTGCTTAGAAAATCACACGAAGTACTATTTCTATACCAAAATACAAGAACTCGATGCCCTGTGGAAACAGCATGTGAAGAAAAAAAAAAAGAAAAACGCCGCGTAGTCGTAGGCATAATCAACAAAATTCTCCCACTCCTTTTCCCCGCGCAAATATATTCCAGATATAAATGGCAAATGGCAAGTTAAATCTCTTTCCAAGGATAACAGGAACGGGCGAACTACGCGGCGCAGTGACATGGCTACGTGGCTGATGCAACTCCGTGCAGACACCTTCGAATAATCGTAAATCCCATTCGGTTGGAAACTCCGCCTCAACGGCTCCAACGCTTAAATTTAACGATTTATTTGATCTGCACTGAGGAAACGACGGAGACGCGCGCAGTCACGAAGCTAACTATTCCGGCAACGATATCTATCAGGTACTGAAACGAATTCAAGTTCGGAGGATGCGGTGTAGACCAATTTTAAGTACCGTTCTTATTATCTTTTGATCTTTTTCCTTTTCATTCGTTTCGTTTTGCTTTCTTCTTTTTTTTTTTTTGCTTCTTCTTTCCATTTGTTTGTTTGAAACGAAAACACTTTCAACGGCTTTCGATAATGGAATCGCGCAGTCCTTCGCATCGTCTGATTAAATTTCCGACACCTGATATCAGATCAGAAATGCACTGCACAAATTCAGTTCTACGGCAGTGAAGTAATATCAGTGTAAAGAGAGAGAGAGAGGGGGAGAAAAAGGTGGAATCAGTGCGTTGCAAAAGCCGTTTTCTCTCGGCTGAATTTTCCTCATCCCACTTCACCATCGTATTTCGAATGCATAGAGAAGTAGATTACATCTTTCTAACACAAGATAAAGACGCGGAGAAAATGTGATTGAATATTTTACTTGGTACGCGATACATTTTTCCAGTCCTAGTTTCTATCTGCTATTTTTCGAAGCAAATTTACTGGTCACAACAATATTCCAAATGTCCTTGACGGACGTCGATTTCCTTTTCTTATTCGGAATACTTCTCGGCTGCAACCCTTCGGTCTTCCATTCCCTCGCTTTCCAAACTCGGAGTTGAAAAGTAACTCCGTAATAATTCGCGACGTTCCTGATTTAATTCACAATTCAACCGCTATTTGAATTGCAAATTTTTATCAAAGAGCATAAAAAAGGACTACAAATTTTTACATTTTTATCTCCACCTTAACGTTATAACGACATTGCCAAGAGCGAAATTCACTCGCTTCACCTTCGTTACGTAAAAACGGGCTCAAAGCGATGATTTGACATCGGGTATCATTCTTCTTCGTCATCTTTAGTCTCGAAAAAATTGTAACAAGTTATTCCCAACCTTTTGCTTTGCTTCTCTTCATTAGCGACAGAATGCAGGATTTCCCAGGAGCTGATCATTAGACTATTATATTGAAGGAGTTCGCGTATTCCTCTGCAATCCCGATCGCGTGGCGTGACGATTTTCTACCTTTTTCTAGTAATTATATCGGAACCAAGAGGGCGACGACACTTTGTTCTTTGTTCCAGCTCAAGCCTTCGCATCTAGGTATATGTGATGTGCGTTAAGCTTTACGGCGAACGCAACGATATAAGTAGAAATTGACCATATGTATACGCATATATGTGTGTATATGTACATATATAGGTATGTGGACGTGATATATCTACTTTTCACCAACCGGTTCTCGGGTCAACTTCTCCTTACCTCCGCCATACTGTCGACGAATGAGCATACATACGGATAGGGAGATGTTAGAAGGCTAAACCAGTTGTTATTTGGATAAATTAGGAAGGATATAACCATGTGTAAGCACTTTATAACTTCTGGGTATGTATGTACAGGTATGTATACGAGATAGTTGTACCAGGCTTTCGTAACAGAATTTACACATTTGCTCAGCGCTGTATATATTCACATGGATAAACTTACACGAAAAATAATAAAGTTCAAAACTATGCAATCAAATCCACAGTTTATTCATCAGCTTTGAATATATTCTACCGTGAAAACGTAATTCCCACATTGGACTCCACATTTTAATGCCTCGAGGAAGTAGGCCAATACATATTCTATCAAATTGCTTCGGAACGAGTCGATGAATTTTAACGGAATTTTACTACAAAAATATACGCTATCGAATTCAAACGTAATCAGTGAAGGTGTCAAAACCTTCGGGGTGATTTCGACGAACGTTTATTCGTTGCTCACTTCTTCAGGCGCAAGGCTCTTTCGCCTTATTATGAAACGATTTAGAAATCAAATGTGGGAGGGATAGCAGTTTGAAATTTCATTGCGGCATAGCTTGATAACTTTTGGAACGATTTTTCGATTTGCGTTTTACGATAAACCGCATGTTTCATTGCACAATCATGTACATCCGAAGCTGCGTAGACATGTGAATATGTAAATCACGCCCAAGTACAGGTAATGTCTGTAGTATCCCTGGTCAGATATGCGATCATTCCGGGAAGTCTGTTATAAATACATTATACACACATAGGTATTTATAGAATTAATTGCGCGGGTACCCATGCAAGACGCGTGATGATCATGGCTCGTGCTTATAAGAAGACAATGCCCTTGCGGAGAAAAGAAGGGCCCATTTACGGACGTCGTGTGGGTTAGCGACGCGTGGAAATTTCGTACCACAATCCTTGCCTTTCGTATACACAAACCTGCACTACACGGTCTACAGACTTGTAGAAATACAGCTCTATATAATACGTGTTGTGAACTCTAGATGTATGTATAATACAGCGTGCTCAGCCCACTCACTAACAATGTTATAAACCTTTGTTAGGAGTTATGATCATATGAGTTCATGTGTTCATTGCCAAGGGAGTTCCGCAGGAGTCAGGGATTCGAGAATTCACCTTCATCTCCGTTTCTCTATTGATCTTTTATTTCGGGGAATAAATCCTTCGAGTTTATATGCACACAGATATGTCTGGTGCATATCGTATAACGCGAACTCGCGACGTTTCGCATGCCACCCCACGTGACGTACCTACATTAAATGGCCGTTATAGCACATCTATCGATCAGAAAGCGGTTATTGGATTTCGTTGCTAGGCAATGTCTCGATAATATCTGTGTTTACTGAACTTTCGTCGCTACCGGAATGTCCACGCGTTCAAGTTCACGTCGACACGCTCTTCGCTTCCACTTCGACCACCTTGGATCTTATTTTTCATTCAATTATATGTGGAGTGTCTCCGGTCGGCTACTATTGGAAATAAATCAAGAATTTTTTGCGCACTAAAAACCGAAGATTTATACTTCTGAGAATTGGGAATGCATAAATGGATCGTTATCAAAGATCATAACCGTGTCGATCGTTTGTATGGATATATGCAGATGTTTAAGCAGGTAGAGAATGCGACGGATCATACGATAACGAAGGTAGACCTGTGCGTATAGGTATTATGAAAAAAGACATCAAGCATCCGGTCGGTTCTCGAGCTTCGGCCTCAGCTTCAACTTCAGGTTCAGATTCTGCGCTGGCTGACTTGCCGCACACTAGCCTTTCACATTAATATTAAAAATTCCGAAGATTCTTTCAGGTCCTCGCGATGCCCGTCTTAAGATCAGCAAAATCTCAAACTGCTGTTGATCAAAATAAAAAAAACTGGTAGTACCTCTCTGCAGGGCTGATTCACACACATAAGTAACATATGGCCGCGATACTCGCGCACACAAACACTCCCTGCACCGAGTCGCATCTTTCTACGGATATAGAAATGTACAGGAATCACTTTTACCACTGTCCACTACATTGCGAATGTCTGTATGTGGATATAAATAAACACATTCTGATCCTTGTAGTACATACACATACACAGTATGCACTGGTGTACAACTCGCTAATCAAAAGCCCTCATCTCCCACCTCCGGCCTCGTCCATCCCAAACCACTGGGTCTCGTTTTATGGCAGATATCTTGCTCCGCACATACTAATTGCACCTCTCAAATCCAGTCCCGCTCCCTTATACTCCTCCAGCGCCAAAGACTTCTTCTTACGCGTCTGGCTATCAACGGAACCATCTGTCACGTGCCATTCGCTACCATGCCGAAACTCGATGCTCATCCGCTAACGTACGTCCAGTGTGTACAATACATGTCCTCACATTATGTAGACGTATACTTAACGAGGGGGTTGGGGCAGTGCAGTATGTATATATGTGAATATCTTGTATATTTGTACACTGCAGGGTCTGAGTCAGGATAGGGGATAGGTGCCTCAATTTTGAACAAATGATGTCATAGTTATGCATCTAGGTATACTACATGCATAAATGGTGTTAACTGCAAAGCGACTGATAATTCCTTTCGTGTTGCCCTGTCTTCTTCGAATTTCGGTTTTCGTGGATTATTCTATTAACCTTGTCAATGTTTGAGTTTGAAAGATTTTCACTTTTTTCCAACTCGAGATCGTGAGGGCGGAATTCAAAATGGGGGCCGAACAGGCGGACCGAAAATGAAAAATTAGTCCGATTTGTATACTAATCGGTTTCCAAAAGTCTTTGGGCTTTCTGTTCGAGTAAAAAATTCTCCTTTTTATCTTTTGCAGAATGTCTATCGATCTATTCGACATTTCAATCATCCGTATAAAAATGCCAACTTACTTCCAAGGCGGAGATACAAACTAGACGAATATGACTGTACGTATTCGTGCGAACTAAAACTAAAAACGAAAAACGAAAAATATTACATTTTAGTCTAAATTTTCGTGTAGCTACGCCACTGTACAAATATATATGGTATATTCACTGTATATGTATTTCCGAGTGTATTTCTCCATACATACGTACAAACGTTGAATTTTGGTGAGTCGTGTCGTTGCGAGAATGTCTGCAAGAGCACTGATCGCCAAAAGAGTGAGAACGAAAAACTGCGATATATCACGAGAACCGCGGAGTTCTCTCCGCAGGTAGTTATACTATATATCTATATACAAGTGGGACGGGAACCGCAGCTTTTTCAAGCGCAGATGTCTCCCGCGTACTGTCGAACACGCATATACGACTAAATGTTCAATGAGAGTATATTCATGTCTAATCATGAATCGTTATTCTTTTTGGCGAAAGAGCTGTGTGCCCCACGGTCTTCTCATGTTTATTATATCAATTATACACTTGAATTGAAATTCATTTGTTCATTTTATTCATTTATTATAACGAACTTTCATCAACTCACATTCAGTGAATATACAAGAGAATAAGATCAAAAATAATATAATTATGAACGATGATAAAGACGAGTCTTTAAGCCCCCCTGTATAACCTCTTCCCGCAGGGTCAATTCACCGAAGAATTCATTGTCTATGATTAAACGTAACCGCGATATCTCCAGAGAGTTTCATTCTTCATTCCTTACTGCTTTCATCACTCAGTTTTTCCACTGTATGATGAAAGTTTCGAATCGATCATATGCACGGACTCCAATCTGCACTAAATTCAGAGTACGAGTCGACTAGTCGAAGTCTGTATAGGTTCTTTTATAGTTCCTGTATAGGTGATGAGTTCGTTGTTTCTCTTTCATTTTTTTTTCTAATCTTTTTATTTTTGCTGCTTCTCTACAGGGTGTAAAAGAATAATCTGTCGCAGATCGGTGAAGATTGTGGAAAATATCCCCCCGCGAAATTGATCTTGATTAATTTTTTACACCCTGTGCATGCCGTAATAATTAATTCTGTTAGTGGCGGCAGGTCAAACGCAGGTCCACTAAGTGAGAATAACATTTTTAATCGACTAGAGACAGAGTCTTCTGCACCAGCGACGCGACATAGACGTACACAAGGTGTTGTTTTTCGAGGCTTATACATCTGGCTACTCTCGCTCTTGTATATATCTTTGATCTTCCTTTATTGATACAGCGACATTGTTCAATGGACAATAATTACATGACCATACTTTATCCGATGATTCCATCTCAGGATTGGAATTCCTCTGTTACATACTATATTTTAACGTTGAATCAACGTAGCGATGTATAAGATATCCTTCATCAATTATCTCATTTTCAATACTCCCTTACGCTATTACATGGAATTTCATTATTATACGATAAAGGGTATATGCGCGTGGCATTAGGTAATGAAGGATCGTATTACGATACACACAGATTCAGATTGACCGGGCCATATTGAATGGGCATGATATTCCTTGTCGAATTCTAAGACTAAAATTCCTTAACGAAAAGTTTCGGAGATCAACGGTGTCCGAGTTATTCAATATCTTAATTTGGCTATAATGTATCATTTTAATAAATACATAACGGATAACGGGTGTTACTTTTCACTTTGACAATTCTGTTTTTCAATCCTTGGCAGCCAGGTCGTCCGCTCCTTAGTTTTCGCCTGTCTAAGTCCACCGTTTCAGTTGTTGTTTTTTTTTTTTTTCAATTTTTCAATTTTTCGCTAAGGACTCTTAGTCTTAGAATTCGACAAGGAATATGCCGCGGTCAAACTAAATCACCCTGTATGCATGCTACAGAATAGTGTCGCCAACCCCGTTCGAGGATAACCTGGAGCGCGATAAAGCGGGAAATAAAAACATAGAGCGAGAGTTTGAGAATACGTTTATTACTGTGTCTCGGGATTAATCCCCCAGGGTATAGCCGTTATACATATAATTTAATCAACAAAAAAAAAATCAAAAATGCACAATTATTTCTGAGTCACGATAACAGTTATACCCCTTCTTATCAGCCGTACGAAATCATAAGTATATGGCGAAAGTTCGACGAAATATACTGAACAAACTTTCCACGCCTTTCTTTATCACATCGTATAACCCAATTCTGTTCGATACTAATTAATCACCGATCTTAGGCTCCATTGTTGTCTTGGTGGTTTCGCTTCGGCTCTGCGTTATGTGATGAAAAATCTATTCAAATGCTTACTTACCTCTAGGATATAAGGATTGATAGTGAATATAAATAATACCTAAATGGTTGCATCAACGTACTGTAGTGTTTTGCGCGAGTAAAGGGACCCTCTAGCGGCTAATAAGTTAATTAGACAACTCTACCAGGCTGATAAAGTTAACTTTTAACCTCAGAGATCAGCTTATTCAAGAATTAACGTCTTGTGTGGTAATGAGCAGTGGGTACAGTCTCATATCATCGTATTATACATACTGCAGCAGAAATTATAAATCCACTCGTCGAAGTAGATGAGGTAAATTAAATCCACTTCTTTGCGGTTGCGTAACGCGAACCTTAAGATACGCTACGGTAACTTAATTCAAGACTTCGTTGAGCGGAGGATAAGTTAACCTAAGACCGGAGTTAAAATCGCAAGAATAAAATTAAAAAAGAATAATAAGAAACGAAAGAAGGAAATTCCATGCGGAATTATTATACAGTCGATTTAACTTTTCATTTGTTAACTTTCCGCGACTATGCGTATGTGTGTGTTTGTTATATTCCATGAGAAATTATTAAGGTCTGAGGATTACATAACTTCAATTTGCCCTTAAAACATCTTACATCCAACTACATTGCATGCGAATAATGATATTTGAATGTATATTATACACTTCCTCGCTGATCGCTGCAGTTATGTAACTTTTCATGGAGGTATAGCCATAAAGTAATGATACAGCGTTCATTTGAAGGTTGAGTTGAATCGACGGTTTAATTGAAGCATCTCCGGCCTCGGGGCTGTGTAATAATTATTCTACGTTTTTCACGATATTGTTGTACCAATTCTTGGCTCGATCCTTCGCTCCTCGTCGAGTTCGAATAATATATAAGGCGCGAGGAGTAAAAAGAAAGGAGTTCGAAGAGAATTATCATGCCACTCTGAAGAGCAGAGATGAATACCAATCGTTTAGTCAAGATCGGTCGACCTCTGCCGGGCTAAAGATTAATCAAAATATAAAAGATTATACGCGCGGACTCAACTTCGGCCGCGTAAAAGTTACTCAACTAATATTCTCATACGCCAAAAGTAAGTTTCAGGCACTGCCTTTGTATACAACGCAACGGTCGGAGTAAAATATTCAAGTTTATCCTCAATTGCCGTTGGGAGTTTTCAAAAAGCATCAACAAAGTGCCTTATACACGGTTTAAGCTGTCGATTCTCTCTTGTTCTTCCTTTCCTCGTCTCAATTTTTTCAGTTTCATTAATTACGTGGATAGATATAGTGTCGTACTTTCGTTAGTCAGACAAGGTTGTCACAGATTCATGATCACACACAAAGATATTCCTTGCAGTACATATTGTTTTGGAAAGTTCATCATTCAATCCGACAGAAAAAAAAAAGTTAGTAAGGCTATCGTGGTGAGATAACGTTTAGTCATATAAATAGTGTTTCATCAAACCAAACGGAAGATACCAGATCTACCATAGTATTCACAAGTCTTATCAACCAAGTTTATAAATACGAACAGTTTTCTTATGACACCTCGTATAGAATAATTGCCACAACTAAATGTGTAAAGATTATGAATCTACTTCCACCGGTATCATTGGGCTCAGTACACTGTGGTCACATAATAAATGTATATCTCTTATCCAACGGGACCCATTCCCATGATGTAATAAACGGATTATTATTGTTATTGTTATTGTTGTTATCATTATATGATAGATATAACAGATACTCAACACTTAAGGCGGTAGAACAACAAAGCCTGATTCGCGACTAGGGGTAACGGGCCGACATCTCGCGGCAAGGAGCCGGCACGAGTCGAATATGAAAAGGTTAAAACATGTCTACCCACCTGTGAGGGGATGACGTTGAGAAATCTGGACGTTAAATACGTAGGGTGGAAAGAGCACTGCGAGGATCGTCCCACTCGACGTATATTAGCGGCTTGTGAATTCCCGCGTGACGCGAGGTCGGTCCACTTTTTGAAAAATCAACAAAAAAAAACAAAAAATTTCCATCCACCACCGTCAAAACACGGATGCAGTCACTGAGCGAACCTACGTCCCCACGCGGAACGAACCAACTACCGACCGCGTCCGCCGTTCCCTCTGTCAACCCTCCCTACCTTCAAGGATCCCACCGCGCTGGAGCACGATCGAGAGTGGAGCGAGGCTAGAGAGAGAAACCTTGCTCGAGGACGCGCCGATCTTCAACGAGTCTGCGCATGGTCAAGGTACGTACGTGCGCTTTAAGCGCCTGGCGCCGGCCGGTTGGGCTACCGACTACGGGAGAAACGGAGAAACGGTGTCGGTAGTCAGACTATTCACTCAGCCACGTGTTATCGATTACAAACCAGATTGACAACAATTTCATCCCGGTTTTGTAGCCGTCTTTTAATCCTAGTGATCTTTGATTTAGAGTCAAAGAGGTGTGGCTTCATTAACAAGTCAAACTATGTATGGTAATGACCATAATAGTCAGCTTGAGGTAGACCACGGACCAAGGGCCAAGAGCCGAGGACAGGTAAATTCGAATGAGAAAGAGAAGAGGAGAAGTTCGCGTCAGAGATGCGAGTAATCCTACGGTAGATTCCTGTTCTACTGTCGACAAAGTGTCGAAGTCACACGGTAAAACAGACTGGCAAAAGTGGCGCCCGAGAACCAGTTCTGCTGATAAGAGGACCTACAGTTTTCTACATTGTTGAGATAATTATCTGTTATCTTTCCCCAGATAAGAGCTCTGGTTATCTTTCGGCTTTTTTATGCTCATTACATTAGGTGAGTGTACCAAATGATCTACTTGTGATACTCTCCATCCTTTCAAGGGTCTGGTCAGGAAATTGTTCAACAAAATGATGGTAAGAATTCGTTCCGAGATCTATGTATAGATGGACATTTATTACGAGCCCCTTAACTTTAAGATGACAAAAGTTACAGGACATCAAACATAAGCTCGATATGCACGTCAAATCGTCTGTAAGCAAAATTTTGAAAAATTCCGATGGAGTAGAGATTAAAAATTATCTATCTCTTGCCGAAAAATGTCTCTAGTTCAATTCTTTCTATGGAATTGGACTCGTCACTACGACAGAATCATCGAAAAAGAACATGATCCTGCATTCCCAGCGTAATCGCACTGCACTTACTTCGCTTGCCTATCAGTCACGCTGTCTTTGTTACGGGGTGTGTGATTTGGAACCATGTGTTTGATCTATGAACAAGATAGAACATTGTATTACATACATGCACAACTTCGATATATCTGTTTACGCTAATGAATCTTCGCGGACTTTTGATCAAGTCGTCTTATTATGACTTGGATATGAACCCGGGAACCCAAGGCAACTGTATGTTGTCTAAGGAAAGCGAACAGGCTTCATAAACATTTCCGATTTGAGCCGGTATATACATATACACATACATAGTATGTATCGGTGAATTTGACGCGAAAGTTCTCCCGGGATAGTTGGCTGCTTAATCCTTGAATCCTCGGGACATGGCTCTGCGCTATGCTTTGTAGTCACGTTCAAACCACAGCTAATAAGCTGGAGAGCTAGTAAGCTGGAGTAAACATCGGTTCCAGGTTTCCGAAATCCTCTATGAGATGAGATCAGCGCATTCGACAAGAAATTGCTAAACTTTACCGGATTGAACCGCGGAAAACCGTTGTACTCTATTATAAACTGACCCAATTGTCAAGCCTGGATTTCTGATGAGTAGACAAGGTAGACAATCTTTGAAACAGCAGCAGAACATCGATTTGAATGAAACGATGATTACTCACAATGAACTCGGAGTGTTCAGAAAAAAAATATGGGGAGTGAACAGTCGGATTAAAGATTGAATTATCAAGAAAGGCACGGTACCGACTCTGGTGTGTGAATCATACCGACAAATTACTTTGCTTGGAAGAAGTACGTGACCCTAGATTCCGAAGAGGTTTCTTAACATTTTTATTAAATTTCAGGGTGTTTTTCACTAGTGCCAAGAGCGTTGATCCCTACATCAGTTCTGTATCGAACTTGTAGGCTACGGGTAGATGCAAACTTTCACAGAGATCCTAAATTGTGAATTACGTACATAAACGGCGATAAATGGGATGAGAAAATGTGAAACTAGACAGAGAAAGATATTGTCAGCCCTTCGTTCTCACGTACCTCGCGGAACGTGCAGACGCTGATATTCGTCGACATAGCAAAATGAAACGCATCACTATAGGGTGGAGTGGAGTTCGCTCGTCAGAGAGTTCGCAGAGGTCCTTTTACCCACCCGATCAAAATTCTCCCGGAAGAGCGGGTGGAATTGAGAGACTCGATAGTCAATGTGGGCAGACGGCATGTATTTCGAAAGCTGCGATATGAAAGCCCAGGCAATAATCAGACCGTGGTTGGAAAGGGCGAAAGGTTGCACAGTCGGGGATCGATCCAATCCACATATATATCGGAGGCCGGATGAGAATTCGTCTTCCATCTCTCGATATTACCGAATATTATCGAATATTTCCCGATATTACTGCCCGAGGGATGAACATTTTCCAAATAATGATGATGATAACCTCAGCGGGCTATTATATCACCGAGATCGAATCCCGTTTTTTTATTCAAGACTAGCTACGCGCTCTTTGCTCTTCCATTCAGTTGATCATTTCATTTGCATAGATTCAGTATTTTGATATTTTGTGCTCATCCAAATGTTTACCCTGATAAATTTGTCGGTCGAATCTTTGCGTGTTTCATCTGCAGACCCCACAGTTGGCGAATGCAGTGCCACTGTTTTGGAATAGCCAGTGCACGAAAAGTTGAAAAAATTGCTCACGCATGACCATTCTTAAAGATTCATCAATTTACTTGCAATTAGTGAGCGTTATCTCGATTCAATGTCTCAAATCGGTTCGCTGATTTAACCATTGGACAAGTCCAACGCAGCATTCTCGGGTCTCTTCTCGATTCCTGGCATCAGTTTCGAGTACACTAGATAGTCCAGACTGCCCAAAATTGATCCAAGAATCGGCCCGAGCCAGTAAACCCAGTGATCCTTCCAGTTGTTGTTCCATATCGCTGGTCCCAGAGATCGTGCAGAGTTCATACTGCATCCGGAATAAGGGCCAGCCACCATGGCCAATGCAACAACTGTTAGACCAAGCTTGATGGAAATGCCTCCACTCCATTTTTCATTGCGGCTATCCCACACTGCGCCGCACACGAGGATCAGAACCCATGTGGCCAATATTTCGATACCCAAACCCTGGAGACTCGAAATATTTTTATTCACCAGAGTGACGCACAGACTATCTGATGTCTGCGGATAACCGGCGTGACGGTATTCGTACGGTGTCAGTAGCTTGAAATGACAGAAACCTAAAATTATTACTTCTCTACAAAACAAGACATGAACAATAGCTCAAGATTTCATCTTCTCGGTGAAGAGGAAAGATATGGCTTGAAAATGAACAATTTTTTAAGAGCAGTTACATAGTTCATTGCCAGTCAGTATTGCAGCAAAATTTCTGCAGTTGTGAGAATTGACTTTACTTTCTCTTTCATCAGTTTAACTCATGAAGAAAAGTTTGGGAGGATTTAAACTGACCCTCAGTAATCCGTAGCCAAGAATGCTTCCTAAGCATTGTCCAAGTATGTAGATTCCCCCCGTAGGAATAGATGTCTTGCCGAGTATGACTGCTGCGATTGTAACTGATGGATTAACGTGGGCGCCACTGATGTGCCCAAAAATCTGCACAAATCCGAACATACAAATTGGAATCTTCCTGAAATAGTTCATGCACACATGACTACTGTTGCAAATATTGAAGTCTACATACCGTAAGGGAAATCATGATCGCAAGACCGAAGGTAAGGGCGATTTGCATGTCTGAAGGAGTGCTTGACAAGGCACCGACGCAACCAAGACAGCCGACGAAGACCAGGATGGCAGTCCCCGTAAGCTCAGCAGTGAACATCATGAAAGTCTCGAACAATGATCCATCGAGTTGTATGAGGCGTTTGAATCCTAGAAGCGATGTTCAGAGTTGGAACATTGCAAATAATTGTCTTATTCCTCATGGGCAGAGTCTGTTTCTTTGCGATTTTAGCACATGCAGCGGTTATTGTGAGTATTGCGATATGAGTTACTGTTTCAATTATTTACCTGTTGAATTTTGTGCAGACATTGCAGCTGCCTTTTTGTGCCTTATGAAATGGCTGGGGCTGCTATCAGTAACAAAGATGATGTGAGGACGTGAGAACAACAAATGAAAGAAGACGACGCGGTTTAGCTGTGATGTGTTCTCAAATACGATTCCAAACTGTTTCGAATGCGATTCGTTTGACTAAAAGCCGCAGCAAGGTGACCGCGTTTGAGAAACTCATACGAATTTTAAATTTGAATTAATAGATTCAAACGATTAGGTCCTTGTAATAAAATTGAAGCGAAAAAATCGTACGACCAGGCATCACTGAATCCGTACGAGCCACTGTGTTGACGAGGGCGAAGTCGCAAGTAGAGTGATTCAAGTTGAAGTACAAAAATAACCAAGATAGCGATTCAAGAACACAACACTTTTGAAAATATCTTGACTTAAAATTAGAGTAACGTCGCGACCTCCTGTTTACCGGGTGATATGACGGAGCCCACGTACTGATCTCTACTAGCTATACACTGGATAGGGGATAGTATGAAATGCCTGTAACCAATTGGACAGCTGTGGTGGCCATTGCGTCTCTGTGCCACCCAGATGACCTTAGACGCGCGATACACCTTTGTTTTTGAAAAAGAAACTAGATAAATCGTGGATAAGTCGGATATTGTGTTTGCATCGCAGACTGAGAGAAAAATATGGTTGATACAACCACAATTCTACCATAAAATAGGGTGCGTGGAGGTGACATCAATAAATTAAAGTTATAAATACCCACGGAATTATTTTCCTACGAACTATAAATTATTGTCAAAAAATAACTTGATCAATATAGTTCTTCCAACTATGCGCAGAGTTCAATGAATCATAGTCCATATTACTATAACTATTAAGTAAATTCAACAATCAAAATAATCGAGTACACTCGGCGGAACAGTTAGAGCTACCGAATCAGCAAATCATGAGTACTTTCCGTTATAATCAGTATGACACAACGCAAAAAGAACTATATTTGATGCAACGACTCGAGTAGTTATCACAAGTTTATTTTATAGTGCTGGATACGTATGAAAAAAACAATTCAAAGTGAAAAATGTAAAATGAAAATTAATTTGCTACCAAAGGGTGGGGGACTTTTGATTAACGTGGTCAACAAGTGAGCGATGAATCGGTCTGGCTTGGATAGTTCGCGGTGTCCCGCGCATTATTATTCGCAATGTCGTATCTAGTCTCTGGAAATTACCTCGATTATCATATGATTAGTCTTACAGGGGGAGAAATATATATCACGAGATATACTGTGAGGTTTCGTGGGAAGAGCCCGGCCCAAGCGCGCAGGCGCTGACTTATTCATATATTACAAAGGCCGCCAATTTCAGATTTGCACAGTCTATCTGGTATTTGATTTCGATTGTTGACAAATGAAAATGACCACGGATATTCGGATGAATCAGCCCCCGCATGCTCTTTCCACGAAACCTCACGGTACGTAAGAAAATATTGAAGTAATGTACGCTTGGCGTACATTGATTTTAAGCCGGGACTACGATGAACCTCACGTAACGTAACTTAAACGTCTTGAACAACGGAACGTAGGTACCTGTAGTTCTAAAACATACATCACAACCACTGTTTTTTTCAAAATGCCCGCGCGCTTGCTAACTTTATGCGAATCAGCATAGAATCAGGGGGCTTATTCTGTAACTCTGGCGTTATCATAACTGCAGAAATAACGGCAAAATATACCACTGAAATTACAAAAAACAATAGGCAGCTGCCAACGAGCTGCTCCCATTGCATGGATTGACATTGTTTTGTGCAATTATTCTGCAGTTACGATAACGCCAAAGTTACAGAATAAGCCCCCAGATGTTAACTAAAAAAAGGAAATAGTTTCAATGAATCGTAATATGATCAACTACAGTTTCCAGTGAATCGAACATGCATCAAGCGTTCAAATTCTACACCTCTGCAGTTATTTTTACGTAAGTGGAGCAGGAGAGTTTTTACTAAAACAATTGTCAGACTCACTGCTATTATTATAGTTCACAGAACCATTCAAGAAACGTGACTTGAACAATGAACGTATGGTAGCCTATGATTAACAATGATACACAAAATTTCACCATCTGGCGTATACTTATATTTTCCTCTCAGTGCATCTAATAAATTGCAGAAAATGGTGCATACATGCGTGTTTGGATACGTCACTTTACGAATATCCAATACGTCCTCGTATCTATTCATTAGTCTTTCCGTAAAATATTACATGCAACATGCCAAGTACCCATCAATACCGTTTGAAATTCCCGCTAAAAATAGTCACGGCGACGTAAAAAAAAAATGAAAATAAGGGCCATCAAGTGGTTTCGAACGTTTCTTATAGCAGAGCCGCCGACCTCCATCCAGTGTTATGGTAAAGATCAGTGGACGGCACCACAAAGTTTATTTTTGGTGCATCATACAACTACGAATTCGAATCAGAAGTCAAATTACCCATATCCCGTGTCATGACCAATCGAGATGGTCTAGCTGGAACTGGATCCAATTAATAGAAATTCCGACACTGATTCGATCAACGGCATACAGAGGCTGTGGATTAACCATCCCAAGGTGTTGGAAGCCGTTTGGTTTCCGGCCACCCCGATTAATACATCTGCGCCCGGGTAGATTGAACGATGCGGCCTAACGCCTATACTCATGCTATTTCGAGGGCTGATTGTCAGCCTTGATAAAAACAAAATCGCATATAGCTCGGACACTATACTACAGATGATGGAATGCTATAGGAATAAAATAGGCACCGGTCTTGGGATTGGACGGACTCGTATTTTTAGTCGCACTTAGGATTAAACTACTATTTTTGATTCGAGCCAATGAACACAGAAGCAAATCAGAAACTGTTCCAATAGATTCAAACGGCCGGGTAATTATGGCAGAATATAAATATTCCTTCGGTTTTGAGCGTCCATCATTTTTTCTTCCTTAATCTTGGAAATGTTTATAATTTTCCTTACCACTTTCGATATACCTCGTTACGAGGATCTTGAAATTATGTTGTCTCGAAAGTGATGATATCCTGGTACAAGGGGGAGAGAATGACCGAACTAACTAACAATAGGATAAAGATCAACGTGGATGAAGGCCCACGATTTTTTCAACATTTGTTTCTTCGGATACTCTAATGTTACCCCCATGATCACTGATCGCTTGCTAATTACTTTTACTATTCTTCACACTAGATTCAAATAAAGTTATAAATCCGATCCTTCGACAAACGGAATCACATATCCCTGAGTGATGATAACTACTCGTAAGAAAATATCAATAATGATGGCACTTTCGGAAATTTGCGACATGCACCATCGTTGAAGATCGAAGCTACAGCTGTGCTCCGAGTGACGATCGTATCTTAATCGTCTTGAGATTATAAATACGATAATTGATATCGATGATGATAGCAATTATAGAAACATCAACAGCAACAAATATTTAATGTTGGCAATGATGATTGTAATAATAATAATAATAATAATAATACTAGGAAAGAGAATGTGATACATAGGTATAATATATTTGACATTAGCAGCCAATACTATGCAGGCAATAATGAAAATAGTAAAGTTAATGATAATAGTAATAATATCATTATTATAATGATAACGAATTTTTGATACTGTGAATTCCTGGTCAGTTGATACCGTTATTTACTAACAGATATCATCTGTGAGTATAGCACCCAATAGGAGGCAGATGGACAAGGACCACCCGCGAAAATTCCATCTTTCCATTTTTGAAAATTCACATGCCTATGTTGAAAATTGATAACTTGTGTTTTTTTTTTTTTTTTTTGTTAACGTTGAACATTTTTGGCGATCGTTCGTCTTACACTGGTCTCCCTATATACCTATATGTATGTGTAAATACGAATATAGTTAGAAATATATGTCTATAATAAATCGTTTTCAGATAAGTCTCGATATATCATTAACTTGTTATCATAGAGCATTGAATATTTTGCTCTGAACGATAGATTTATCTCTTATTATCAATTCAAAACCTTTTTTTCGCATGTATACGATTGCTGAATCGGTTCAAGTTGGATAATAAGTAAAATACAACTGAACTATCGTTGAGTCAGTTTCCTCAAACTGATGACTGGCAAGTATCTGACAATGATATGAGACTGATAAATATGTTTCATGCACGGAATTGTGTTTCGAAGAACTTGCAAATTTTATATCACATTCGCATAAATTTTTACGTATCTGGAACATATCTGTAGCACAACAGTGGATAACTGTAATAACGTTTATGAAATCGGGACAAGACTTCAGTGTAACGTTCCAGAAACCTATCTGAGACATTATGTGCCGTGTAAGTAAGGCTACTTGACAAGGACGAAGGAATCAAAAGACGTGTTTCGCCGTGCTGCAGTCCACGAGATGCGTGGATCTCCGGGGATGCACGGGTTTGGTAGTTCACTTCAGCTGAAAATATTGAAAGACGTAAGTTAAGAGATACCCAGATGCCGATACGAGAAGGATGATTTTATGTTCCGGAGATCCAATGCAATTTCTCTGGATTCACGGTCAGAACATTCTCGTGACTTTTCTGTTACCAAATATCCGATTGATTTATTGGTCTGAAATTTTGACATCAGGATCCAAGATGGATTCATTGGTCGATGTATGATCGGTACCTACCTCAGGGTTTTTCGGTGTCGATTGAGTTGAGTGCGATTGCCTCAGGGGTCTCTTCTTTCTCCGATTCCTTCGGCCAGAACATAGTCTTGTAGGTAAAACTGACCAGGACTGATCCTGCGATTGGTCCTAGCCAATATACCCATTGGGATGTCCAATCGTTGTTCCATAAAGCGGGTGCGAATGATCGTGCAGGATTCATGCTACAGCCAGTATATGCTCCGGTGGCCATGGCCAGCATGGAGATCAGTAATCCGAATTTAATTGGCACTGCGACCGAGTCCTTTTTGTTACGAGGATCAACTAATGAACAGACGAAAAAAATCAGGATTCCACTGGAAATAGTCTCAACTAACAGACCCTGGAACTGTGATATATTCTCGTTGATCGCAGTCACGCAAAATGAGTTGACAGTTGTTGAATTGCCGGAGTGGAGAAACGCCGCAGGAGTCACGACCTACAGGAAATTAAATTGACCTGGGTAATACATGACGTAGAGAAATTGGAAGAATGAGAAGTTGATAAAGACGGTGAACGAGCAGTATCAATGAAGGTACTACAACAGGAATCTATTTCCTCGTCAAATGATTCTAAACATAAACTTTTGTAGATGTAAGTTGAATTCAGACTAACCCTTAGCATTCCAAAACCAACTATGGCTCCCAGAAGTTGTGCCAGTATGTAGATTACTGACGTAGTAATAGAGTTGAGGCCAAGTATCACAGTGCAGACGCTCACAATAGGAGTAATGTGAGCGCCACTGATGTGTCCAATAAGCTGCACAATAAAAAAGAATACCACGTAATTTGACTAACAAGAGTACGGATAATAAGACATTTGTTTCGTTAACGGTAAAAAGTTTTTTTCTAAGTTAATAGCCTAATCAAAACAGTAATTCGTGTTCGTTTGTTGTTTGTTCATCCTTGGGGTTTTCGCGTTTGACGCACTTAGCCAGACAGTCATTCGTGTCCATGATTAGATTTATTCATTAGCCATTGGTCTAAACACTTAGGCGGAGAATGTTGAATCTGAGGATAATAATCAGATGAGAAAATATTCTGCGTTAAGTGACCAGCTGCATTCAGATCACTGATAAACTTTTCGTCACAGTTTCATATTTACTATTACATCCAACGTCTATCTGCTATTTGTCGGGACTTTAGGGGTGCATATCGATATTCTATCGGACCATCAAGAGCCTCGATTCCTATTTTCACAGATCAAATCTTTCCGGAGGCGTTTTGATATTGTTGAAAAACAATGAACACGAAACCACTTATTTCTTAGGGTATTCGTTGATGTTTTCAAAACATTTGAAAACTTTGACTTGCGACATTGATATTGTTGGTCGGTCTCATATCGCTTGCGTAAAGTAGTTTTATCTATCATTGTTTGTTATTCTAAACTATAGCTCCAGACTTGACGTTAGATTAAATTCACGCAGGCATGGAATATTTATACTATATCAATCTAATATATGCGTGGAACAATGTTTCTGCTACGCGCCTTATCATCTCGGTGTACCAAAATGAACCACAACCAACTATTATTCGTGGGATCAAAACGATAACCTTTCATATCTGTATTCACAACTTACTTCATTTGCTTGATTCCACGAAATGAACTTACGATATGTTTCTGCACTAGTTCATGACGCTATTCGTCTCATAATTTTCTGGGTGCTATAATTACACAATCATTTATTTGATAACCCTTCTGGTCTACGATACCCGAGCGTGCAATATAAAGCGATTCGCCGATCTGTTGCGCGAATTAATTGAATACATCCGTTAAAAGAAACAAATTTGTTTCTTCAAATTACGCCGAATTGTTCTTTCGGTTGATGCTCGATATACCGGTGATCATGGAAACCGGAAGTGACAATTTGAACTCGTTTTATAACGGCTCTAGTGAAAACATCCGAACTTCAAAAACCTCAACGAAGGATACAAGTACTCTTACGTGAACGATAGTTCCGACGCCAAATCCAAAAGTCAGAGCAACTTGTAAATGAGGTGCTGGCGCAGACAGCGAACCCACGCAACCCATGCAGCCGATAAAAACGAGGATCGCAGACCCGAGAAACTCTGCTAGTGCCGCTACGAATGTATCCCACCAAGATCTGTCGGTCTTCAGCAACTTCTTCAACCCTGTAAACAAAATTTGAAATCATGGTGTATTCGAAGTGATCCGGTAGCGATATCGAATTATCATGCCAAAATGTGTCATTTTTTTCATGTTTTGATATCTGGGATAGGTACGTTCCACCCTTCGGCCTTTCAAACGGAAGCTGGCAACAACGATCACATAGATCACTATTGAAACCGATTACTTATCGGTAAGATGAGCAAATAATTGTATAATGTATTGCGAGCAATTGATACCATGGATTATGTATTTTACCTCCGCACTTTTTTATTTTCATCCATCATTCATCAACAATGCTTATCGGCCGCAGATGTCGTCGCAGTTGTTTAAACATATTAATAAAAAACGACTTTTTAATTCTAATAAAATCCGAGTAGCTGTGGTATACCGGTTATTAACTATCTTCAGATATTTTTCGATGACATATTATCTTTCATTGATTAATTTATTTACGTAATAATGAGAGTGTTATATTCAAGCCTGCTCGAAAAATCGGCACATTTTGCATGGAAATGATTTTTAAAAAAAATCATGGATATGAATAATTTGATTACACATTACAAGGGATCCAGGAAAATCTATGAAAACATCAATATTTCAGGCATCTGGTAATTGGAATAAGGTGAGACCCCGGACCTGGTCAATAATCGGTGAAATCACTGCATAGTATAGTTGTATGTATTTCAAATTGAAATTCTAAAAATATCTCACAATTGGTCCGGGGCCTTCTCAATTCGGTAAATTATAGTTACAACCTGTCACCGCATCCGGTCCCTCAATTGGACAATTACAATCTAGTTGTAATGTTAGACATATTGAGACAAGAGTAGGAGCACGACTAACAGATAAGCCGAGTACGTGTATCTACACATGCACTGATATAGAAATATTTCGGGGATATGACATTTTTTGTACTTGGGAAAACTGATTTTTGGTATTTCAATTTCCAGGACGATTAGTTTCGTTTTTCGAGTTTTCTAATTTGAGTAAATTTTTAACTTTCGAACTAAGACTTTTGCCATTTGTCACTGCAACGTCTCCATAATGACATTTAATTTTTCGTCCAATATCGTGTAAGAATTTCAACAGATTCGAAGAACAGCTTTTCAATGTTCATTCACAAATAACACCCTGATACAAGGGTTCAAGAATTTCGAAATAATTATTTTCAAATGGTCCAATCAGAGGACATGAAATTTCGTGGTAATGATTTTTTCGATACGACTGACAGGCTCGAAGTTATATATGCGTTAGAAAGCAGATCCTCATCAACGAACACTTCGAAATTTGAATTTAATTGTAAATGGATGAGAAATATTGATTTACCTGTTGGAGAGGTTTCGTTAGCCATGGCTGTTCGACGTGATGCCAAAGGCAGTGGATCAAAACCGATATATAATTCTTTCACTAGCTATTTGCTACTCGCTACTTGCTACTCGCTATTCGCTACTGACTACCTCGCGAGGAGGACCGTCCCGTGTTTGTGCGAGTAATATGTACTGAGCTGATGCTTTTATCATGAATGCCGCATCTACCGATAAGTAGGTATGTTCTCAATGTTCATGATACAATTATTTATCCGAGTATGAACAAGAATTGAGCTAATTATGACACTCGTAAGACATTTGCACGTGCGAAAAAGTTCCCTATACAAATACCAGACATGTATGTTAATTCGAGAGATCTATATATAAGCCATAAGTGACGAATGTTCACATTATCGTGGGACATCTGATTTCAACCTGAATTTGATAACGTGCCGCTGAAATATTTCGAATTCAATTGCTTTGCAGGAAGACAAACTTTACTTTTTTTTTTTCATTTCCATTATTTTTCCTCTTGTAGGCAAACGGATCTGCAAATATATGATGACTTTAACGAGTAATCTATCCAACTACTTCTCATCTTCCCTGTACTTTGAAATCGCTCATTTTTTAAGTTTTCATCTGACGACTCGAGAATCAGAACTCGTACGTATCAGGTGGCATACTACCTAGTATCTTGTCCTTTGGAGTGATTTAAGTCATCTCATAAGCACCGGTAAACATTCAGCAATAATATATCATTTTTGCATTAAAAATATATGACAGTGTATATAAAGGCTGAGAAATTTATGTTTCGTCTGTTACATTCATAATAAAATGATGATCTCATCTCACTATTTCTAATCATATATGCTTTTTTGAGGGATTTTCATACTAACATAAGATTCAATTGTTTGCAGTATTTTATTACTACAATATTGCGGATCATTTGCAATGATTTACACGGTGAAGGTTCGAATTTTGTCAAGACTGACTCGAATATACAATTCATTATTCGCTTATCACTCGTTTTTGAAAGGTCCTGATTCTTATAGGAATTTTATATGAATCGTACACGACGTGCGGATAAAATTTTACTCGTAAAATGATACAAAGATCTTGTATGAAACTTGTACGTGTCCTTATAAGAAGATACAACAATTCTATACGAAGGTCTTCAGAATCATTTTTCCCAGCACATAATTATAATAAGAATCTCGTGTAACACTTGTGTAAATATTGAGTGATTTTTTCGAGAAATATGTCATATCAAATATCCTTCGAAAATCATATTGGAATCGTATATGGATCCTATGCGACTCCTATAGTATAATATAGACCGATGTAAAACTGTAGCACCGAATGATGATCGTAAATATTCGATAAAAAATTAAATTCTTGAAATCATACGATCACGAGTGTTGATTTATCTACGGTAATTAAACAGGTAAGACTATGTAAGATCCTGTGAGATCATCCAACACCTTATATAATGACATATACCTATACGATTAATGCAACTATTATTCAAATACGATTCCGATACGATCATGCACCGTTTCCTTATACGCCCTTTTCTTACGTAATCGCATGTGAAAAAATCACACATGTATTTACAACAGGGGATTCACAAGAACGAAGCACACTCGTACTCGAGTCCGAAGAACACTTGATCTAAGCAAAAAGGCATATAATTAATACTCAGACTAGCGCCCGATGAGAATATATAGTCAGTATGCATTCCGATGAGGCTTGTTTGAAAACATACCTAGATATCTAATGCCCGATCAAACGATAACACAATAATTATCCTGCACCTAATTTCTGAGCTCTGTTAGTACTATCCACGATCTCCCATAATCGGTGATATTGCTTTTGAAGTGAACACGAGGTCTAGTTGATATCACCATACGGAGCATGCCTAAAAAAAGTATAAAGACATATGGCAATCCATCAAAGTTGCAGTAGAAACCGAGAAACTTATCTTAATGAAATCTCCCTAGCTGCGTGTGACTGCAGTGTAAAACTGCATGAATGAACCTAGCAGTGATTAATCTATGCAATTAGTAGTACCGACACAATCTCTGCGATACAATATCCACAGACAAATTTTTGTAGCACTTTGAAAATGAGGATCTTCAGTTGATATCAAAGCATTGAAATTGTGTTTCGTCAGACGCGTAATATTACGCAATTACTGTTACGGATTTATAAGCAGATATTCTCTGTTACTTAGATAGCTAGATTTGGTAAACAGATTGACGTGGTTACTGCGAGGTATGAGCGATTACGTAAAGTGACGAGCGCAGTTGCGTTTATTTTACGCGGTGTCGACATTTACAATTATTTGACGGACAAGGGATCGCAGTAAGTAACTATGCGGGAATAAATATGGTTCCTTATGGTTATTTAGGCGCACAGTTTGGCACGAAATTTTTTTCACGAATCGATTAGCCACGTAATTTCATGCGTTAACAACTCCCGCACAATTGCACTTAATCTTCACGACTGCAATCAACTATTATTATTTCCGCTCTAGTTCAACTCATTAACATACTTGTTCTGAACGCACTTCGAACTCGTATGATGATGAAAGACATTATAAGACAATCTCGGATCGTAACACTTGCCATTCCACTTTGTTGGGCCAACAATTTCATGAATATGGGCATGTTAATGATTTCCAAAATGAAGCCCTTTTCCATACTCATCGTTACTTTTTGGGTTTGAAATGATCAATATAATAGTTTTTGTGAATACGATAATGTGCGATGATCAATGCACATTGTATGGTTCCAAAAGATGAGTAATGATTGTGCCCATCGAGTTATTATTCAAAATATTAAAACAATATTGTCGCGTGCTATAAGAAGTTATCACCCTGAATAAAATTTGATTTAATTTCATCTAAAGTACATCGGCTGCTTCCTGACAGATGAGCTATGTATAAAATAAACTTCAAATCACGTTACGTGCTGCTATTTTTGGAAAAGCATTACTTCCTGCGTCTGTACAAGTGTCTGTTAGTAAAAGTTAATGACTACACGCTCCTACGTATACAACATATATATAGTATGACATGTTGTTACTCTTCTTCGAATCTACTCTCATCTACTGATATATCTAATGATATGAGAAAGTATAGTCAGTTCCAGACATGTGAGTTTCACTGTGATTTTTTGAACCAATCGGAAAAAGAATTCTGTATTCATGAAACAATGGAATGTGGCGACAGAATTTTTTCTAACATACATATCCATGTATACCCATAATTTATTGTTATCATATTCTGCAATCTGTAAGATCTGTACCTATTGGATATACTCGGCTAGTGGCACCATCTCTCAATGATACTGCTGACTTCGTTACGGGAACGCTTCAGAAGGTAATAATGACAATGATAATGGTAATAATAACAACAACAATAACAATAAAAATAATAATAATAATAATAATAATAACAAAAACATGAATAATCCTAAATAATCAACGTGAATTTTTTGTTAGTCAATGCAATTATCAAATACTTACGAAAATCATTCGTATACAAAGACATGGTATATGTGTAGGTATACAGAATATGTTCAAAAATAAAAATATTACGCATAGGTAAATAACGACGATATGTATTTTTGTCATGTTTTTTCATACGTTCAACTTGTTTTCACGAAATATTAATATTTTGTGTCTCATCGATGGATTAATCATTCAGTAGGAGAAAATTTCTTTTCGATGTATGCGGTTGATGAATTGGCTAGAAAATGACAGATTTCAAAAGTATACCTTAAACCGTGCGAATATGTGGAAACTATAGGTTCCAAGCGCGCAGGCGCTGATTTATTCGAATATCATTGGCCGGCAGAATCTAATGCCAATTTATCTAATGAATTAATCTAGCGTCAATTTGTTGAAACCCATAGCTTGGGGGTGCGTCGGAAATGTAAATAAGATATATAATTCACAGCTGCATTTTAGACACCTTTCTAACGTTATGTCGGCGGACATTCACACACGTATCTGGAATATTTCTGTAACGCAACGGCAAGTGATTGTGACTTTTTTGAAATCGTGATAAGATTTCAGTGTAACGTTCCAGAAATCTATCCAAAACCCTATGTGCCGTGTAAGTAAGGCTACTCGATGAAGACGAAGAAATCAAATGCTCTATTCGTCGAGCTGCAGTCCACGAGACGCCAGGATCCCCGGGGATGCACAGGTGTGGTAGTTCACTTCAGCTGAAAATATTGAAAGACGTAAGTTGAGAGATACCCAGATGACGATACCAGAAGGTATTATGTTCCGGAGATCCAATGCAATGTCCCTGGATTCACGGTCAGAACATTCTCGTGACTTTTCTGTTACCAAATATTCGATTGATTTATGAGTCTGAAATTTTGACAGGATCGAATATGGATTCATTGGTCGATATATGATCGATACCTACCTCAGGTTTTTCGGCATCGACTGAGTTGAGTGCAGCTGCCTCGGCGATCTCTTCTTGCGCCGATTTCTTCGGCCAGAAAATAGTCTTGTATACAAGACTGACCAGGACTGTTCCTGCGATTGGTCCCAGCCAATATACCCAGTGGGATTCCCACTTGTTGTTCCATAAAGCAGGCGCAAATGATCGTGCAGGGTTCATACTACATCCGGTATAAGGTCCGCAGGCCATTGCCAACATAGCGACCACTAATCCAAACTTAATTGCCTTGGATTCCGTGTGCATACTGTTACGGGGATCAGAGCATGCACAAACGAATAGAACTAGAATTCCAGTAGCCACAGTCTCCACCAAAAGACCCTGGATCGGTGAGATATGTTCGTTTACCGCCGATACGCAGAACGAGTTCACAGCCGTCGCATTACCGGTGTGGAGAAATTCCGCAGGGGTGATGACCTGTAAAGGAAAAATATGAATTCAGCTGCTTGACGCTCTAGTATCTATAAGTTCAATATGTGATGAAGAGGAACTGAAAGAAAAAGGTCACGAAGATGATGAACCAAGAGAAATGGATGAAAGTCCGCTGGGGATTCGGTTCACTTATCAAATGATTCGGAGGATAAATCATGTGGATGTAAGGCGAATCCGAACTAACCCTTAAGAATCCATAACCAATTATGGCGCCCAGGAAATGTGCGAGTATGTAGATTGCTGCCGTAGTGATGGATTTGAGGCCGAGTATTATAGAGCAGATGCTCACAACCGGATTGATGTGAGAGTGGCTGATGTGTCCAATAATCTGCACAGTAAAGAAAATGCCATGTAATTTGGCTCACCAAAGTGTAGATAATATGACATCTATTTGGTTGGTAGTAGAAGGTTTTTATAATTTATAGCCTAGTCAAGACAGTCATTCGTATGCACGATTAAATTGACTCATTGACCACTATAGTCTGAGAACTTAGGCGGTGAATATGGAATCTGAGAATAATAATAATAAGACGAGGAAATATTTCGCATATTGTGACCAGCTGCAGTCAGCCGAACGAATGACAAACGTTTCAGGACAGTTTTGAGATGACTGTTACATCCAACGTTCGTCAACATGGTGAATGTCTCATTCATCGTTCTATTTGTTGGAACTTTAGGGGTGCACATCAATATTTGAATAGGCCATCAATAGCCTCGTTTCCTATTTCCACAGATCGAATCTTTCCGGAGAGATTTTGACATTGTTGAAAAATACTGAACACGAAATCCCTTATTCTTCAGGGTAATCATTAATGTTTTAATAACACTTGAAAACTTTGGTTTGCAACACTGATATTGTTGGTCGGTCTCACATCGCTTGCGTAAAGTAGTTTTATTTATCATATTATTTGATATCCTAATCTTGCTCAAGACTTGCAGGCGTCGGATTGAATCAACACAGGATGGAAAATTTATACTGTCTCTATCAATTATTACCATGAGCGTAGAATAAAATCTTTGTATAACGCTGTATCATCTTAGTGCAAAAATAAACCTATCAGCTATAACTATTATTCGTATCTTACTCTGTAATTTTCCAATCCATGAAATAGACTAACGATATATTTTTATTCTTATTAATCGTTGTGCTATTTATATTATACACTTTGCTACGCATGATGATTATACGATCATGTATTTGCTGATAACCCTATTGACTCGCAATTCCCGAATTTCTGGACGAATCTGCTGATCTGTTGCGCAAATTAGTGCCGCCCCCAGGGCTGGTCAAAACGATGACGAATGAGTTTCTCCAAATTGTGACAAATCATTATTCTTTTTGCCGCACTTATAGTAGTGATCGGAGATCATGAAAACCGAGAATGATCATTTTATCTAATTTTTCAACATCTCGGATGGAAATTTACTGGAAAAATTCTTACGTGAACAATAGATGCGATGGCAAATCCGAAAGTTAGAGAAATTTGTAAATGAGATGGTGGTTCGGAAAGCGAACCCACACAACCCATGCAGCCGATGAAAACGAGGATCGCAGAGCCCAGGAGTTCGGCTAACCCTGCCACCAAAATTTCCCACCAGGTTCCATCATTCTTGGACAACTGCTTGGACCCTGAAAGCAAAATTCGCAAAGTTACTTTCACCAACTGAATTAGTTCGAATTAGTTGATTTCGTATTTCGCTGATGAGATATCCTCTGAGGCTGCATTTGATCCTAGCCACGATTCAGTGTTGGGATTGACCAGGAACCAGAATGGGGAAATTCGAAGGCTTTGGAGCTGTAATTAGCATTGAGATAGGAACCTGGAGTTTTGACTACATTTTTTTTTTTTTTTTATATATTTGGAAACGTCCTCGCCCATAGCAGTATTAAAATTCGAATATGACCGAATTGAGGACCCCCCTACTTTACAAATATCGCGTGTCTAATGGCAATAAGTCGTAAACGCCAATACACGACTCTCTGCCATTTGTAGAAGTGAAAACATAAAAATTTCGGAAAAAACTTACCGAACGACTGATTTAACAATTGCAATCAAAATGTCATATCCGCCTTGCAACATTGAAAAACAAGCAATAATTATAAAAGAAAAGGAGAACTTGAAAGCGGAAGGTCGTATGTTAGTCAGATACGTCTGTTGGGCATTGTTTTCTTGTTTATTATAAAAACCCATAAGCAAGAAGAAGTGCAGACAAAAGGTAGACGAGATAAACACAAATAAATGGATAGATGAATCAAGCTTGAGTATTCTAGGTCGCTGACCTGTAAAAACAAGCGTACTACAGCACCTCTTGCAATGCATTCGATACGTGCGAAACAACAGCGTGCCGTATAGAAAAAGCAATGAGGTGAGCTAAATATATAATTAACTCCGTTTGTAATCAGGGAGAAAGAGATAGCTGTTGATTATAGACGAAGAAGGAATATTTATTTACCTGCCGGGGAGTTTTGGCGAGACATCGCTGTTTAACGTGACGTAAACGGCGTAAGCTGAGCAAAGAACAATTTTCTGCACGTGCTATTTGCTGCTTGCTATTCGCTACTGGGTATGCGTCAGAAGGACCGTCCTCCTTCTGTGCGAATGATGTGTGATGAGCTGATGCTTTTATCATGAATGCTAACAGCGTACGGTACGATAAGACTATAAGTTTTCGAGCCCCCTGCGACAAGTGTATTCAATGCCTGATAGTTATCTATGAAAGTATCAACGAGAATGGGGCTGAATCATTTCAGACGTAAGACATGCGAACATGTACACCGAAAATACGTCATGGAAATACAACAACGTAGTAGCACGTTGATCGGAAATATCTATCTTTGGAACTGGCAAGCTTCGGAGCACAATAATTGTTTTGTATACATTTTTCTGGAATCTGCGATTGCGATATATATGCATTAATACCGTAGCAAAAATATTGTGAATTTGATTACTTGATATAAAGACAAAACCATTTTTCCCGTCCTACTATCACCGGGTTTCGAGATCAAGCAGGTTCAACTCTCTCAGACGTTACTGGACTTTGCTCAACATATGTATATCGACACAGAGGTCAGAATTTTTTTCTAATATCTGCACAACGCGCACGGTACAGTACTAATAATTACTAGGGTGTGCCGTTTCGGGAAAAGATTTTCATTTCGCGCTTTCACCCGGAGATCCTTTAGAATGAGGCCAAGACGAAACCTTCGCCAGAGGATAGCACTAAAAACGAGACTAAAAACGTTCTTCATAAGGTAGTTCAATGAATTGTAAGTTGTCCCATTCAAATGTCATTGAAACGACGTGCCTTTTTTCTCATCGATATTACTCATCCGAATTCCATGATTCATAACTTTGCTTACTAATCGAAATCCCTACAAAAAATGACCTCAGAACCAAAGCTGTGAATTTTAACGTTATACAAGCTGCAGGCGTTGAAAGTTACCTTTGAACATTCGTCACGGTTAAAGTATTGACTTTATCAAAATAAATTCAGGGACATTTCTTGTGGAGAATTGAATTTTCTCTGAAATAGTATTTTTCTAAATTCATTGTCATAAAACCCGGCTCGAGTTATACGAATTAAAAGAGAAAAGGCATTCATGCAGTTATTATAAAATTCATCAAGCTACCTTACAGAATGCGTTTTTCTTTTTTCTATCTATCTCATATCGTGAGGACTTCTTTTAAAAATCGAAAATGTGACACCGATAAAAAGATGATAACATATCGTGCTCCGAGAAATTGTATAATTCATAGTCAATCCGACAAACACTTACACTTCTGGTCCGTATTAAATCGTATATTTGAATTTTAACTTAGTACAAAACTTTCCGTTGACAAAAAATTTTTAGTATCATTTGAAGGTCTCTAACTTTATTTCAGTTGCATATATACACATAGAGACAGTGGCGTACATACATCTGCATGTAAAAACCAGCTGAGTATATATACCGTCTATTCGGTGAATTCAAACTCCTTACTACAGTAGAATTCCAAACCATATTAACAATAAGAGCGTTCCACGGACCGGTGACGTTCGCAAAAAACATTTGTGCAAATAAGTTATATCGTGCCGATATAATATGACAAATAATGATTCCTGACATCAGAAAAAAAAAGAAGAAAGAACAAATAAATAAATAAACAAGCCTCGTTTACAGTTTTTGCGAAAAATGCAATCCGTTATAGATATCAAACATATATAAAAATGATGAAACATGTTTTTTTTTTTTCTATCCGTCAACTGATTATAATAATACTCGGGCCTCGATCACTTACATTTGTATATATTTCGCAATATTTATTTGGGAAATATATATAGGAACTTATTTTTAGATACATAATATACCGAAAACAAGTTTGCCAAATCTTATGCAGACGGATAGATTCTTAAATGATGTCGTAATTCTTTGATATAATGTAATTAAGTGAAGATAAAGTACGCCAATAAGCTAATGATCCATGCTAATTAAATCAGGCATAGGTCAAACGGCGCGTTTTATTTATAATTCAACAGCAACGGTAAATCGACCTTAGGATTGTTTTTTTTTTTTTCTTTTCTTTTCTTTTTTTCTTTCATTTCCATTGCGAAGCGAGAACTGCAAATCAGGAGTAGTGCGTTGAACTTCGAGGTAATGATACTGGAGCACGCCGGGGCCGGGACTTACCAATTTCAATTATTTTCCACCGACAGAAAAGGCGGGTTGGGTTGGCTTTATCTCACATGACCTAATTAACTCGATAGTAAAATGACCATCTAACGAAATAAAACCAAAATATGTTTGTAAAACGTGATCGTCGTCGGAGAACGAATTCGGAAATCGATAATTGACCATGACATATGGATGAAAAGCGGCGATTATTTAAGGTCGCAATAAAAATCGAGGGAACTTTCTCTACGTCATACATATCGACGACTTTCAATAAAATCAACGTAAGTCCACCGCCCGTCGCGGTCGGTTTATAATATATATCACGTATAACTGCAGCCAGACTGTTCCAACTCTGTCCCGTAAATAGTGAAATTCCGTTATTGCTACAGTTACGTTCTTATGGACAGACGCACATTCTGCTACGTCGATTCAAACGGGTTAATGAAGTCGGGTTGGTACAGGCAAACTCTCGCAATTGCGTAGTAGTATAATGGCGCGCGCAGATGCCTTGATTTCATCAGGTGGCTGTCGATCTGTCGGCACGCTCAATTATTTAACTGACACGGAAACGCACTATGTACGCTTAGCGTGTTTGATTTTGACCGATGAAGTTGGCGCCACAGTCTTCTGTCTCCTTCTATACTCCATGGTTACATAGAGAGGAGAATAGGCAGAAGACTGTGGGGCCAACTTCATACCGGTCAGAATAAACACGCTTGGTGTACATAAACTATGCAGGATTGATGGTTCCTCAATCGTTTAGGAACACGTTTTACCACGAATGATTACCCGCGCAGCTCTACACATTACTAACGCCTGCAGTTACGTTTGGACTTCACATAAGTCTGCAGTCTCATAATTTCCGCTCTGGACTCTGCGGTTCAACTCATTAACATACTCCTGACGCACTTCGAACTCATAATCATACAAAGACCTTGCGTTAAGCGTTTCATTCATTTACACAATAATCTGAGAAAGTATTTCATCATATTCCATGTAATAATTCATTCAAACACATTCATTGCAGTCTTGCAAATCTTGCAGTGTATCATTCTAAGTATCAACGAGCAACAACGCTACGACTTCGGGGCGTAATTCCTAACCACTCGTAAATACCCAATCCAAGATCATAACACTCGCCATTCGAGTATTCTTGCCCATAAATTTGGGCAGATTACTAATTTTCGAAATAAAGCCCTCTTCCATACTTATCGTTAGTTTTTACCTTTGACTATGGTATCTGTGAATGCGAACGCGATATAGTCAATGCACATACAGTGGTTCCAAAATAGGCGTAATAATTGTGCCGATAATTGCGTTGTTCAAAAAATGTTGAATAATTTTGTCACGTGCCAGAAGAAGTTATCACCCTCAATGGAATTGGTTTGATTTTATCTTAAGTGTATTGGCTGATTCCTGACAGAGAAGCTATAAATAAAATAAACTCTGAATCACATCACGTGTAGCTATTGTTAGAAATTCATTACCTCCTATCTCGACAATTGTGTTCTGATAGTAAAAAATAAGTGACTACACGCTTGTATAAAACATTTTGGCTTCTCTGAATCACGTCTTATCCATTGAGAAAGTATAGTCAGGTATATTGACAATTAGTCAGTAACTTGGCAATTAATCAAACATACTTGAAACTTTTCGATACGAAATTCCAACTAGTAAACATGGGGATACCATTCAGCTTCATTTTCATAATATTGCGCAATCCAGAAGCTGTATGGCCTGATCCTACTGTCGCTCAATTTTGATGAATATTGTAGCAACTTCAGGTTGGTTTGAATGGAAATTGATCCATTGAGTAACGAGGGTAAATATTAAACGTTTTTAATAAAAAATATCATAACACTTAAACATGTCATCATATAACAGTGAAAATTCATTGTATAGTAATCTTACCGCAGTAATAATAATAATAACAATAATAACAATAACAACGATTATTAAATACTTAGAAAAACCATCCGTATAAATAATATATAATAATGTATTATATAAATATATAATACCTATATAATAAAGTACAATATTTCTTTTCGATATATACATGTAGGTATACGTGCGATTAGGCTGGATTGGCATGAGTTTGAATAATGACTATAATATCGGAAATCACAGATTTCAAAAGCACCTGAATAATTATCACTAGCTGTAAGTCAGTTGAAAGATGAAAGATGAAAAACATCACTGGGAGGTCATAGGTATCTAAAATGTACCTGAAATTTGTAAAACGTTTCAGATATGGTTCCCGGATGCATTTCGTACACTCATTGCTGATAGCGTAGTACGTTGGCAAACGTATTTACAGTTATCTGGAATATTTCTATAGTGCAACAGTATGGGTTTGGACTGTTTGACGTTCATAAAATCGTGACAAGTTCTCAGTGCAACGTTACAGAAATCTATCTGAAACATTATGTGCCGTGTAAGTATAAGGCTACTTGACGAGGACGAAGGAATCAAAAGACTCTTTACGTCGAGCTGCACTCCACCAGACGCGGGGATCCTCGGGGATACACAGGTTTGGTAGTTCACTTCAGCTGAAAATATTGAAAGACGTAAGATAAAAGATACCCAGATGACCGACCGAGAAGGTATCATGTTTCGGAGATCCAATGCAATGTCCCTGGATTCACGATCAGGACATGTCACTGACCATTCTGGTCACCAATGATTCGGTTGATTTATAAGTCCGAAATTTTGACATGATCGGATATGTACTCAGTGATCAATGTATGATATTGGTACCAACCTCAAATTTCTCGGTAACGACTGCGGTGAGAGCAGCTGCCTCGGCGATATCCTCTTTCGGCGATTCTTTCGGCCAGTAAAGAGTCCTGTAGAGAAGGCTGGACAATATACATCCTGAGATTGGTCCCAGCCAGTATACCCAGTGGAATGTCCACTCGTTGTTCCACAAAGCGGGGGCGAATGATCGCGCAGGGTTCATACTACACCCGGTGTAAGGCCCGCAAGCCATGACCAGCATGGCGATCACTAAGCCGAATTTAATTGCCTTGGAGTCTGCGTTCTTTCTGTTGCGAGGATCGACGCATGAACATACGAAAAGAATTAAGATTCCAGCAGCCATGGTCTCAATCAATAGACCCTGAAACGGTGATATCTTCTTGTTTACCGCCGACACACAGAAGGCGGTGGCCGTTGCTGGATTGCCGGTATGAAGAAGATCCAAGGGAGTCACGACCTGCGTGGCAGAAAGTGAAAGACATTAAACTGTTTGATCTGATATCCGCAAACGTAATATTTACTGAAGAGTACGTAGTGGTAGAAAAATAATGTATAATAAGACATAACAGGTGAGTATTCACTCGTTGAATGATCGTGAGAGTAAATCCTTATGGAATGCAAGATAAATCTGGAACTAACCTTCAGCATTCCATAACCAATCAGGGCTCCCAGAAATTGTGCAATTATGTAGGCTCCTGCTGAGACAACCGACCTGAGTCCGAGTATCACAGAGCAGATACTCACTATCGGATTTATGTGACAGTGGCTGATTGGTCCAATAATCTACGCAATGAAGAAAACTCCATGTAATTCGACATGCCATAATGTGGATTAAACGACATCTGTTCGGTTGACAGTGGAAGGTTCTTACAATTTACAGCCAAGTCAAGACAGGCATTCGTATGCGAGATTAAATATTGAATCTGACGATGAGAATAACAATCAGTTGAGGAAATGTTCCGCATATCGTGACCAGCTGGATTCAGTCGAAAGACCGATGAACGTTTCGCTTTGTAATATAACTTTTACATCCAACGTCCATCAACACGTTGAATGTCTCATCCATCGTGCTATTTGTTGGAACTTTAGGGGTGCATATCGATATTCTATCGGACCATCAAGAGCCTCGTTTCCTATTTTCACAGATCAAATCTTTCCGGAGGCGTTTTGACATTGTTGAAAAAACAATGAACACGAAATCACTTGATTTTTAGGGTACTCGTTGATGCTTTCAAAACATTTGAAAACTTTGATTTGCAACATTGATATTGTTGGTCGGTCTCATATCGCTTGCGTAAAGTAGTTTTATTTATCACTGTTTGATATCCAAAACTTTGCTCAAGACTTGACGTCAGATTAAATCAACGCCGGCATGGAATATTCATACTGTTTTAATCGGCGATCGTATGCGTAGAATAGAATCTTTTTAACGTTGTAACATCTTACCAAAAAAATAAATCACAACAAACTATTATTCGCGCTATGAATACGATCACCGCTTACGTCTCCGATCATGTTTTACGAATATTAACCTTCGATGCGCGTGCGTAATGTGATTTTCTAATTTCAAAAAAACAAAAACAAAAAAATAATGGCAGTACGTCTTTGTTTTCAATCGTGATGCCATTAATATTGTACAATTTGCAGCGTATAATAATTACATAATCATGTATTTGATAACCCTGGGGGATTCACGATGCCTGAAGGCACAGACAGAGCAATCTTCTGATCTGTTGCGCAAATCAGTGGATTACGGCTGCAGGGCAAGGCTGAGAAATTCGTTTCTCCGAATCGCGGTATATCAGTTTCTCGTTTAGCCGACAAGCTACCGCATGGACCATATGAAGACCGAGAGTGATGATTCGATCTGATGCTTAACAGCTCGCGTGGCAACTTTCGGTCTTCAAAAATCTCGACAAACAAATATTATAAAAATTCTTACCTGGACTATAGACGCGATGGCAAATCCGAAGGTAAGAGCAATTTGTAAACGAGGTGCCGGTTCGGACATCGAACCCACGCAGCCCATGCAGCCAATGTAAACGAGGATCGCAGACCCAATAAGCTCAGCGAGCGCTCTCGCCAAAGTTTCTGACCACGTTCCTTCACTTCTGAATAACTGTTGGGACCCTGTGATATAAAAGTCAAAAATATAACAAGCATTGCAGTGTTTAGATAAAAATGTAAATATCATCAAAAATTTATGGAGGCGAATATTTTCCTAACAATATTTCCAGCCTCACATATTCAATAATTGATACGGCAGTCTTGCCAATTTTCTGTTGATAAGAACCTAAGAAATATTACAAATTGTATTCATTTTTGTTTTTTTTTTTTTTTCTGTTTTTTCTATTATTAACTATTTTTCTAATCTGCTTCATCGTATCTTGCTGGTCTGATATCTTCTGAACCAAGTAAAACTTGAAGTCGCGGTTTCGGATTGGCTAATTTCAAAATTGAAAGTTTCGGAAGGCGTTGAAGCCGGCCTGTACCCACACTCAGAAATGTCTGGCACACGTGCCTATACATATTTTTTCAAATTTTAGTGTTCGTTCAATTATACTTGCCTAATTAGCGAATCTGACGTATGCGAGGTAAGCGTAGAAGTGTGCGACTCACAACTGAGCCAACAATTGTGGAAATATCCCGAGTAAACAAATTTTTATTTTTTTTTCCAACTATTGTTACGCCAGCCGTGAATAGAATTATACGCTTCCTCGTAGTACGATATTTGAACTTCGCCTTTTTATAAAACAAACTATCCCAACTTTGGAAAAAAAAAAAAAAAAAGAAAAAAAACGGATTTCAATCCTCGCGCGGTATCATAGCTGCATAACTTAACAACCGCGTCATAATTCTTCGCACGTCATGTTCATGAATTTGCAAAGATTGTATAAAAAAAAAATATATAAATATGTTTTCCATATCCATGCGTGCATAATCTTTGCTTTATATCAAACGATTGACGCAATATTTGTTATTACTTTAATAAAATATACAACTTTCGTTACATTCTCTGACGTCTGGAGGCTCGACTACTCAATGATGCCAATTGCGTTGGGCTACCTTCTCACATGCCTAATTATAAACATGTTTTACTACCGATTAATTGAAACAACTTTATGCTTGACCTCGACGATGATTGGCCAATAATTTTCGGAAATGGCAACGTTTTCCCTTGACAGGACACCCTTCAAATGTTAAAAATAGTCTCATCGGGCTTCCGTACCGGACATCATAAAAGTTGGCTATGTTTCACTTGCGCGAGAGCTGCGCAACCGTGCGGCAGCCCGATGAACTGCGAAAACTTTATTCCATATTAATTCTCAAGGAAATGATCGGGGATCGTTAAATTTAGCGAGATATACACCGTGTTATACTGATATTTGCAAATTAGTTACGACCTTTGTGCCATGACTATATAACATATCTGTTTTATAGTCATACGTTACGTAATTTGATCGAAGTAACATAAATGTTTCGTTACCGAATCACTGCGCTACGTTTTATAACTTTTGCAACTTCTGTTTTCTGGAACGGTAGCTAATTATCCTGAGTTCAAAATGCGATTAGCTAAATTGAATATAAGTGCGATAGATAAATGGAGAGAGAATTCAAACTCGATTATATCTACCGGGTCACCGACCTGCAGGAACAAACGTGAAAAAAACAGCAGATAAATCGGGTGACCTCGATGGGCCAGTACGAGAAGATCCCAACCGGGTTTTTCAAGCCCATAAAATGGTATGCACGTATGAGTAAGAAGTTTAATTAAAAGAAAAAGTAATACATGCACATATACATATTACAAGCGTAAGGTTGATTATTTTTTCCAGCTCAGAAACTAGTGGACCGACTAATTCTCAAATATGAACAGATTCAAGTTGGACAAAATCCTATCGATCGAGATCGAAATCATAAAAATCCGTTGATTATATCTCAAGATATTGTCGATTGAATTTTTTTTTTTCAAATTTTTTTTTTTTTTAATAATTCACAAACTACTTGACCGATCGAATCCAAAATCTAATCAGTCTCGAGTTAAGTAGAAACCGCATCGATTGATATGAAATAGGGTCAAATCCATTCATTAATTCCCAAGGTATATATCATCGAATCAAAAATCGACCATACACACACTGCACACACACACATACACACGCACACCCGGACATCCGTCTAAAAATAGTCGGAGGTGATTCTGTGGACCTCAAAACGTGAAGATCTAGTGAAAACTAAGCTTCTCATTTCAGAGATGATAATAATAGTTGTATAAATAATGAAAATAATATTTTTAAAAAAGCAGGATGGTGAGCCGAACTTTTATCAAGCTTATGGTGAGACATGAAGAAGAGATAGAGTGAGATGGTGGTGATTATAAATAGTAAAGAAATATTAATTTACCTCCCGGAGAGCTTCGACGAGACATGGCTGTTTGGATCGACGTAAACTATACGGTAGCTGATCAAAGAACGGTTATTTTCTGCACGTGCTATTTGCTACTCGCTATTATAGCTACTGGTTACCGCGTCGGGAGAACCGTCTCGTGTCTGTGCGAGTGATGGTGATGAGCTGATGCTTTTATCATGAATGCCGCGCGCCAGCGTCCGATAAGCCTAATTTTGCGAACTCCCCGCTACATCGTGGATTTTTCAATACACGATAATTATCTGTGCGAGTATCTATACATAATAGTCGTGTGAAATTACAGCAGAGCTAAGATACACGCACACGAGGATAACGCGTCATTCAGACATACGACGTAGGCTGAATCCGGAGATACCTACTTTTGCCTTGCCTTGGGAATTGATACGTCACACGTATGCGACGTAGGCATAGGCGTTGATTATCGAGAGATATATCTTTCGCCTCCTAGCCAAGCCTTAAAAAGCAAATATTTACACAGTTTTTTGGGATCCCTGAACCTCCGGCACTTATCGATACCTGGCATCGCTAAAACATCGTGGATTTAAATAAATTATACAAACTCATTTATTCCTACATCTTACATCGCATCTCCCACCATTTTCGAGATCCCAAAACTCTTCACTTCGTTCTCGGATTCTTTTTTTTTTCTCCGCAATCATTAAGGAGCCCCGATCTCCGTGACCAGAACACGTTTAAAAATTCAATTCGATACCTACGTGTCCTTGAGGCGTGAATTCACACGCAACAATAAGAAAAAGAGGACGAACAAGATTCCATTTTACGATGAACTTTCACGGTCAATATAATATCGAGAACCACTCGGACCATTTTATTAAGATTTTTTGGAGCGGGGTCGTTTTGACTGGTTATTATCAAGGTGGTACAGACTTTGTTGGAAAATATCATGCGTGCCGGTGAATGGAGGAAAAACGAACAGGTATTAATTACACTGTTTGTTGAAGCGATTGATGCAAGTCGAACTACGTACTTTATTGGAATTAGCGGTTCAAATCTCAATTTTTTTTTTAACATCCGACATTCCGCCGCATGGATCGACGTGATTTATTATAATTCAAGAACCCGGGAGCACTTTATAGCCGGTCCTTTTTCCGGCCGCGTGATAGTGTTCAGAGAAGTTTGAAGAATCGATTTCTTATCATCTGATTAAATGAAATTAACCTGGGGGTCTTAAAAAATCTACGAAGTACGCGTCCGAAGATCGATTGACCGTGGCATACGCCATATGGTAAGAATTGGCATTACTTCAATGGCGCCATACAATCGACGAAACTTTCTCTCCGGTAAACTATGCGGATACCTGTCCTACGCACTTATATAACGAACAAGAAAACGCACTGTGCAATTATGCAGCACTGTTGGTTCCTCTCAACAATTCTCAGAGGCGCGTATAACCAGAATAAGTTTTTCACCAATCGATTAACCACGTAGTTTCACACATTACTAACTCCCGCACTTGCGCCCAAACTCCGCAAGAATCACACTAATTATTTCCGCTCTAATTCAATTCATTGAAACACCGCGCTTGACGCACTCCGGACTCATACCAATGCACTGTGACAACTGTTTTATCCATCGATACAATAAGCTGAGAAAGTATTTCGTTACATTCCGTATAACAATTCATTCGAACACGTTTGCTGCAACCTTGCGAATACTGGCATAGATCATCGATTTCCAATCTCGGATCGTAACACTTGCCAATCGAGTATTCTTGGGCTTATAATTTCACAAATATGGACAGATTACTAGTTTTCGAAATGAAGCCCTTTTCCACACTCATCGATAGTTTTCAGCATTGAAATGATCGGAGTAATAGATTCGTGGATACGAATGTGTGATCGTCAATGCACGTTGTGGTTTCAAAAAAGACGTAATAGTTGTTGTGCAAAAAAGTATATCAATTTCCTCGCGTAGGTACTAGAAGAACTAGTCACCCTCGATGGAATTGATTCAATCGTATCTGGAATGAAGTACATACATCGGTTGATTTTTAACTGATAAGCTATAAATAGAATGAACTCCGAAACACATCACGTATTGCTATTCTTAGAGAACTATTACTTCATATCTGCGACAAGTAGGTATCTGATGTCAAGAGTTAACGACATTTTGGTCCAACGTTTCGTCACTATCAAATCTCGTCTTATCTATTCAGGAAACATTGCGGCACAATATGTCGGTCTAGAAAATTTGTCAAACTTTACTGGGCAGAAAAAAAAAGGAAAAGACTTCGTTATCATGTTAAAAAAAAAAAAAAAAAAATTGACATTTTTTCAATGAGAGGTTCATTTTTATAACAATCAACAATCTGGCCGCAGCTATGCGTAACGTAGATATAGCCGATAGGTTGACGATATTTCGGTGTACCTTGTAAAACAGTATTTAAATCAGATAAGAGTATTATCGCATATTTTGATTCACGCGGTTATTCCATTTTTTCCGAATGTACGGAACATTAATAGACCTGACGAAATTCCAGACTTATATAATTATGTCGTATCCGTCGCGAAGGTGTATTAGATTTTCTGGAAATTACGTACATATACCTACTGCAATCGCACCACGCCAACTCTAGTTTTTGTAAGTTTATTCAACCTATTCCCGCGCGATGCGCAAACTTAAAATAAAAAACGAGCTAAGGTACGTAGTACGCGTCGTGATTTCGAGAAAAATACATTTCTTTAATTGAGAAAAATATATTTGTGCCTATTCGTGGCGGATGAAGCTTCATTCGCGTAGTAAATATGTTTTCTCAAATTATTTACTTGGTTGTTGAAACTAAATATTCCTTTTTTTTTTCCTCATATTTACAATCAGTGCGCGTATATACCGCGAGCTGCAACCTATATGCTATAGATGTATAGGTACTGTTTTTATGTATCGATATATCTCGATACAGCCGAGTATTTTTTGGTATATATATATACGGGTATATATCAGCCCGTATCTATTTATAACCATGTCTATACCCAGATATACGGGTATATACCCATATGTGTTAACATATGTGCGAAGATATACCCGCGTGCGAACTGATCGAGGATGTAGGTGCAGATATGTACCCCTTGATTTGATCGTTTTCGAATTTCAATGCTCCCATGGCCTACGACGTCTCCAGATATGTACAAAAAAATTCAGCCAAAACCCCAGGTTCCCATCCCAACTTTAAGTGCCACCCGAAAGCCTTCGGATTTCCACACTTGAATGAAACACGATTCCTGACATTTCGCGGGTAATTTTTTTTTCTTCCTATTGCAGTAGAGCTCTGAAAGTTCTAAAAATTGGTACACTCCTTACCTGTAGTAGCAGGTGTTTCATGAAAATTCGACAGATTTTCAACGATATAATTTTCGAGACTACAGCGCACCAAAAAAAATTTCTTATCTCCAAATTGTGATCGATAAAATTTTGTCGTTAAAAATCTGTAAACTTTGTCACGGATGCCTACTACTATAGGTATGAAGTGTGCGGAGTTTCAGATTCAGAGATGCGATAATGCGATAGGAAGTGAAAGATAACCCCGAAGTACTGAAAATCTGGTGTTATTTAAATGGGAAAATTCGACAGCTTTGGGGCAGTACTCAGAATTGAGATAGCAGCCTGGGGTTTTGACTACATTTTTTTGTACATATTTGAAGACGTCCTGGCGGATGAAAGCATTGAATTTCTAGCAAGATTATCTATCTAGTTTAATCAAATCGTCCTGCGACGGTATCAAAATCATAAGATTCATTAACAATTCAATTGTACTAAATTTATTAATGAATGTACCCAAAATGCTTCATTCTCGAATTCGATTCATCCCAAATAATCTTATCAAACCATAGATCTCGCTGAAGTGATTGTCCTTTGATTGCTTTTGCGGATGATATCGTTCTTGATTATCGTGCCTCTGCAGTGCTTACGCATCAATCTTTTTCTTCGTTTTTCTATGTAATTGTATTTTTTATGTCATTTCTATGTAATAACGGTAAATTGACAACAATATCAATACAGGCAATCAAGCCGCAATATTGATCGGATAGTGCATGATCCCCAGCTTGAGAATGCTCGGTTTTATACCGTGAGGTTACATGGAAAGAGCCGGTTCCAAGCGCGCACGCGCTGATTTATTCGAATATTACAAGGGCTGCCAATTTCAGACTCGCCGTGAATATTCCTAGAGTCCATGTGCTATTTGTTTCCGATTGTTGTAAAATACAAATGGCGGCAGACCGCGGCAGGAGTAGGTTATTTTTGTTGCGAATCTAGCAGACGACAGAACTAGGGATATTACTAAAAAGTTGGTGGAGTTGCTAGCGCGATTTTTCCGGCCAACGATATTCGAATAAATCAGCGCCTGCGCGCTTGGAACCGGATCTTTCCCCGTAACCTCACGGTATACTCGAGAAATCGTAGTATTCCGTGGCTCCCGTTAGGCCCACACTAAGACGATCGCTAAATATCTATAACCTTATATATACTCATAGAATAAGTTGACTCGATTGATTGAAAGAAATAATAATAATATGTATATTGTTTCAAAGTAAACGAATTATTTTTTTCATTCAAAGATATGCGACGTTCAATAGAAATATTATACCTACCCATCAAATAGATCCAATTGGTTGAATCAACGAAATATTTTTCTAAATTAACCGAATATCGCGTCGACTCGTGACACTTTTTTTATGAAAAAAAGAACAAAATCGAATTCATTGTATTTTATGAAATCAAATAAATTTTTTTTTTTTTTTCTTTGAAGCTTTCGTAGTTTCACGAGTATAAATTAATGAATGTGACAAGCACTCAATGTACGATTATCGCCTAATCAAATTGGCTAAAAATGTACTGATTCATACGGTGGAACCGCAGCTTCGTTTAAGAATAAAACGAAAAAAAAAAACCAAACAAAACGCTTGACTCAAATGAACCAAACTTTTATTCGGGTCTATAGATAAAAGGTTATAGCCTAGTAAACAAATTTCACGCAGTAATGTTTACCCAATTTTCTGTTCAATAAGCGATGAATACGTCGTTAACTCTACTGAATTCTGTAAAATTAACACCTGGACGTGAAAGAGATGATGGTATAATTGCAGAGCTGACTATATTTATGGTAAAAATGTTCACATGTTGAAAGATCTGACTATTTCAGCATTATTATATGCACGCTGTATTTGCGGTGTATGGGTTCACTTATATCTTGCTGGTATAGCTGTGACAATTACAAAATGCCACGTATGATAATGTGTTATACTTTATGAGTCATACTGACCTAGAAGTTCAGATTGATATAGCTGCAACTATGTGCAATCAGTTTTCCTCATCCAATAGTAATCCGTAACGCAGAAATATTTATATTTTTATCATTCTAGACCGAGAAAATACGTTATCTCGTACGAAAACTTTCCAGACGATTTTTCATTCTCCTATATGCTTGAATTCGGATTTTGCACAACCGTGTAGCTTGTCAGTGAGGGTCATGGGTTCTTTGGGAAAAAAGTTTTCATTAAAAAATTCATATTCCAGAGTATGACACGTCATCAAAAGACCTTTTTGAATTTTCCCTAGAGCAGACTCGTTTTCAAAATGATGTAATCTCGTCGAAGATGAACGACGGATATATACAAACTAAAACGCGGTCTAAAGCTAATTATTTCCTTTTTCACATACATTTTTCGAACTTCGCTTCAAGCAATATTTGAGCTGTGAAGAATTTTATAATATTTTGGTTCTTTTTTAAGTTACCTCAAAAAATTGTAGAATCATGGAATTGTAACATTGTTGAAACATGGAGTGTGTTCTTCAAATCGTTATTTTTTTATTTTTTCTATTTTTGTGAAATTTTTATTCACTGAGTTATCCGAGCTCAAATACTTCGACTGCACTTTCGCAAATGGGTAACCAGCTCTTTCATGTAGCGGCCGTTCTTCTGTATCTTAAATTCTATGCTTACACCGCGTTGGCTCAGAATCCTGTTTTACCGACTAACCAGTATCACTGCTCGCTTAAATTTTGGCTTTGAAAAACAAATGCCATCGTTGACAAGAGAAACGCTATTTTAACAATAAGTGGCAACTTGGAATGCATCAGGATTTTGGAACCATCCTTCGGCAACATGGGGAAGGATTTAAACTCGAATAACTCTAGTGAAAATAAATCGTACAAAAATTTTAGCATGAGCGTTTTGACCGGTACATTTGGACCTTTAGACACCCTTTTATATCCTTTTTTCCACAATTTTATTGGCACACGTTTCACGCTTTACAAGTTAGATAAATCGATGAAATATTACTTGCTTCCGAAAGAAGAGGTTCTCGCCTTTTGAATTCGATTTTGTTGATCAAAACCCATTAATTTTTACTAAGTTATGGCATTTTGAAATGATCGATACAAGATCATTCGATATCGTTGAAATATCGCGATTTCCGCTCTACAGTATCACTGGAGACACGGGTAAAGACAATAACTCGATTTTCATCTGCCATTCTATAATACCGACTGTCAAATTACTCAGAGGGCGCTGTAGTTTGACGGTCTTTGATCGCTCCAACGGAAGATATCTTATCAAACAACCAAATCCAATCACCGAGTTATAATTCCTAAAATGATAATAAAGGCAATACCTATTTGGGCATATCAATTGAATATTCTGAATCGCGAACGGTGAATCAAGGTACTAGAATGAATTCAATTTTATTCAGCTGTTATTGCGAAACTAAATTGTTTGATCCTCAACGAAACAAAATTAAATCTTCTTATTTGGCGACTTTCAACGAGATTTCAATTATATCGACAACGATGATAATGACAATAAATATACAGCAAGAGTAATAAACATTTCATATATTTAATAATAAAGATAACATTTATATCTTCGTATAACAGCAATATAATATCTTTTCTATGTGTATATTATACAGTATAATATTCTACCACTAAAAATATAATAAGATTAATAATAAACTAATGATAATAGTTAACATATTAATATACATATCGATGACAATAAATGATACAGCGTGAATTTTTTTCTTTTTTTTTCTTTTCTTACGTTTTGTCGATAAAATAATTAAATAATGTACACAACTCAATCGTATACGTGTATATAATATATATATATATATACCGTGAGAATCACGTGAATCCGAATGGATCCATGCTACCGAAAAGCGAATATTGGCGAATATGACGTCATTTTAGCGGGCTAACCACTCGTTGCGCTGAACAATCCCTAGGGTGATTTTGGCGCGCGGTCGATGCAACTCGGCAGCCATTGTTGATAGAAGCCGGCTGACTGTCAATACATCGCGGAAGGTAGACATGTGGGGTTATGTTCGTTTATTTTAAGCAAATGATTAATAAGGTGAATAAAAACTACGTTAATAAGCTATGAATATTTATCAAAAATCTATCAATTAGTTTTTAATGATATCTTAATACAATCAAGGAATTGGTTGTTCTCGATGAACTCTTTGATTCTAATTAATTTGTAGTTATAGCTTAAGTTAATTCGTTGATTGTACTATGATATTATTTAAAACTGATTGATCGATTTTTGATAAATATCAATAACTTATTCACGTAGGTTTTATTCACTTCATTCATCATTTGCTTAAAATAAGCGAACATAACCCCACATGTCTACCTTCCGCGATGTATTGACAGTCAGCCGGTTTCCAACAACAATGTGCAACAATGGCTGCCGAGTTTTATCGACCGCGCGCCAAAATCACTCTAGGGGTTTTCAGTGCAACGAGTGGTTAACCTGCTAAAAATACGAAATATTCGCTGTCCGGTAACATGGATCCATTCGGTTTCACGTGATTGTCCCGGTATATATATATATATATGTATGTATAGGTGCAGTGACTTGAAAATATACATATTTATACAAGATACATTAGATATTTACAAGTCTTGTTTCGATATTCACAGTTTTGTTTTTTTTTTTTTTTTACACTCTTTATTTTTCATTTTTTCGATTTTTATTTTTTTCATTTCTTTTTCTTATTCTAATAAATTGTTCTTTCTTTCTAGAAAAAAAAAATAAAATAAAAAACCTCAAGAACCTATAGAGACACAGAGAGATTTAGATAGAGTTTGGGACAGACGGTTCTTCTTATATAAACTCCTAATTATTGCTGTGGTATAATCTCTATCTTAGCAATTATAATCGTTATATTTATAATAGCAAAGTGTTAAGCAGATTTCATATCCAATCCAAAGCTATATATTTAATGGAAAGTTTTGAACACCAATGTAGTAATGCGACTTACGATTTACGAGTCGTTGTAAGACGTTATATTTATAAAAATTCATTAAATTTCAGTCTCAACGACGTTTACTATAGTCGCATGGTCGATCACATCCCACAATCATGCATTGCTTCTAATCTCATAGTAATCGGATGACTATTCATCCTATTCTGACCCCCTCCGTCCTCTTTTTGACACCCTCCTCTCTCTTTCTCTGCCTATTTCTTCGTCCTCTATTTCTCTTCTGAGTTCTTCTCTTCCTCACGTTTTCTACTATCTCGTCGCAAATTATTCAAGGCCGCGTGGCGACGAGGTTCTATAAGGCTACTTGACGAGAACGAAGGTCACTCTTTATCTAGAGATTTGATCCACGAAACCCGGATATCCGCGAAGATTTACAGGTCGAGTGGTTCAGTTACGCTGAAAATAACGAAATGCATAAGCAAACCTGATTCTGAAATGATCTGATGGAATTTTTCTCTCTACCATTTTCACGTCAGACATAATTTCATCATCTCTACATTTCACGGTCGGTACATACCTCGGGCTTTTGCGTGTCCACGGAGTTGAGTGCAGCTGCCTCGGGGATGTCTTCTTTGAACGATTTCTTCGGCCAAAATAGAGTCTTGTACCCAAGGCTGATCAGGGTTGATCCTGCGATTGGTCCCAGCCAGTATATCCAGTGGAATGTCCACTCGTTGTTCCATAAAGCTGGCGCGAATGTTCTTGCAGGGTTCATGCTGCACCCGGTGTAAGGTCCAACCGCCATTGACAGCGTGGCGACCGTTAATCCGAATTTTATTGCCGTGGAATCGGAGTTCCTTCCATTCCGAGGATCCCAGCTTGCACAACAGAGAAGGATCAGAATTCCAGTAGCCATGGTCTCAGTCAACAGACCCTGGATCGGCGATATGAGATTGTTCAACGCGGTTACACAGAACTTGCTCTTTGTATCTTCGTTACCGGTGTGCAAGAGTTCCGATGGAGTAATTACCTGTAAAGGCGAAGTAAATCATGAAGCACATGTGACGAGTGGAAGCAGAAGAGGAGGAAAGTTATGATCATGAGGAAGGAGAATGTATTCATGCACAGGACGGATTTCTCCGCTTATGTCCTGGCTATAAATGTGAGGATTTGTATCTGGACCAACCTTCAGCATTCCATAACCAATTACGCCTCCCAGCATTTGTGCGACTATGTAGACTGCGGCTGTAGTGAGAGATTTCAGACCAAGTAATACGCTGCATACAGTCACAGCTGGATTGATGTGTGCTACGCTGATGTGTCCAATAGTCTGAAGAGTAAGGAAAATTCATGGGTAAAAATCACGGGAGAAATCCGCCCCATCCTAATTATGCTATGTATCGAGGCTCAATGAATGCACAAAATCATCATGTGACACCTTATCACTAAAGAGTAACCTTCTTCCCCAAAATTTGGGATATTTTCGTTCAAAAATAACATAGTCGAAGTCTTGCTTCTTCCACCATCGTACCTAAATGTTTTCAAAACACTTCAAAGTTCTGGGTCACCTCAACTTCGATTTGGTTCACCGGTTTCATATCGCTTGCGTCAAGCAGCAGATTCACTTGTTTTCGTTCCATATTCTATCCTTGCCCAAGGCTTAAGGTTAGATTAAATAAATCATCGCAGTCATGGAATATCGATGCTCTTTCTACAGCATGTATAACTATTTTTCAACTGCGGTACATACGTATATATTTCGCAACTCGGTGGCATCTCGTTACAATAATAAATCACACATTTGCGGTATCGACGTGATAGCTTTTCACATTTTTATTCACATCCGATGATATAATAAACTCGCTCGTGTTTGTAGATGCCTCAACGCGCTCAAAGAGCGATAACACTGATTTCTTTAGCGAAATGATGAGGTCTCGTCGGTCTCTCATCGTATATATATTTTTTAATTTTTTATTTCAAGCCGGATGGAAGCTTCCACTCCAGAAAAGAATGCGGTATATACTTTTGAAAATTCCTACCTGGATGACGCATGTGACTGTAAACCCTGAGGCCAGAGCTGTTTGCAGGCCGGATGGTTCGGAAGACAGCGAACCCACGCAGCCCATGCAAGTCATGAAAACAAGAACCGCAGTTCCAACGAGTTCGGCTAGCCCAGTGACGACAGTATCCCACCACGATAAGTCATCCTTGAGTAGTTGTCTGAACCCTGAAAGCAAAATTTGAAATATTGAGCAAGTGATCCAGTAATGGGATTGAATATTTGCGACAAGGATAATCTATCATCCTGAATATCCTTGAATAACAAACGAAGCCTTTTGGCACTGAAGACAATGATTATAATTATATAGCTGAAATTCGGCTACTATATGTACAACGGAGAGCCGGACAAGATGACAAAACGGTGTTTTCTTTTTCCGGGCACAATTCCAAAACCGAACGAATAAACAGCTCGAAGTTTAGTACTTGGCTAGCTCTCCCCTACAGAAAAAGTAACAAATAAACTTGCGAACAGCACATGTTACGATATCTACATTTTAGGTAAACCATATTCTGTCTTCAGAATGACTTGCTTCACACTGCGATTTGAAGGTAGTATGCATAACTGAAATATTTCTGATTTATAAATCACATGACTATATGAAGACGACTTTTTGTTATCTCAGATGTGACCCACTGCTCACATTCTTTTGCCAAGTAATATCTGGATTTTAAACAGTATCAAAAGTTCTGTTTGTGCTTCCACGTGTCATCGAGATAGCGGTCGCAACTACCATACCGTATAAAGACGTATAAATATATCACAGTTTTCTCACTCGGTTTGTGAGATACCTCAGATGAAATATAAACGATCTGGTATATGCATAAAAGGTGTTTTTGGTGTTCAACAAGCTCAAATGTTAAAAATAGTAATTAGGTACCCAGCTGCAAAAGTGGGAAAGCCGTCTTGTCAGTTTATCATGAAGAGCCGATTGGGCCGCACGTAGCTGGGTAATCGGTATTATATCGACACGTACATACATACGTACCTCGTGGATGAAAAGTGATCGAGTCCAGCTCGAATAATTTCTCGTAATCGTCAACCGACATCACTAATTGTATTTTATTATAACGAAGAAAAATATGGGTTGAAAATAATAAGCAGTTCAATTAAATAAAACTGGTGCTTTTCCGACAACGAACAAGCAGCCGTCTGCACAAAAAGTCTGTTGATCGGGAGAAGATCGGCGAAGTACAAGCCGGTGAACGACTTTAGCACACGATGTACGCATAAGGACTATTCTAATTGTTTATACAAGTGCAAACTAACAGGTTGATAACTGTTATGACTACAAACCACGCAAACTGGTACCGCGAAAACTGGACGGTTGTATTTCACATATGCAATTCGGAAGATCCTTGACATCGGCAAGTCACCAACTAGCCTCTATCGAAACGTGATACTAGGAAGTATTTTTCTGTCTCAAAAGTAAAGTTACAGGTCACACAAGTTCTCGGCTATCTCGATATTCACATGACCAGTGATCCTTGCTGAAAATACTGAAGATAAGCATAGCTGAAGTAGAATTTATGGTATTCAGTATTCGCGGATAAAAATGTACTATGTACCCAGAACTTTGTGTTCATACACCTTAGTGGAGATATAAATAACCTAGTGATAATATCTCAGGTGTATGCGCACCATCACTGTTTACATTGTTAAAACATACTACCGCTCAATATTAGAGGCACGTGTGTTTCAATCAAAAGATGTATACATGTCCCACTCGCAGGACATGATCGTCGTTGTATAGGTATTGCAATTGTATCACCAGTGTGTGACATTCAGACAGGATCGTAAACAGGATCGTAATATCGAGTAGGTACTGCGCTTCGATGGAATAATACGTGAATTGGGTTGTGAAGGACGATCTAACTCTGATCATGAGTAACGGCTCGCAATTAGCTTAGAATGCAGTGCTCATGGTTAATGACAGCGAGGTTACAAACGACCTTATGTCGGCTGATTTATAACGCAGAAAGACAATTCCGATTTCGAAATCGAGCTGAAGGCTCTAGTGATACAGGATTATACAGATTCGCCAAGGCTGTCGCGCCTTATGGGAGTTAACGTCTTACGAGCTTCTAGACTGCAGAGCTTATTCGCAACCTATTATTTCTCACACCTCAGTCTTAAAAATCGGTTGAATTTGCCAATGTCCTTTTCAATACTGTTCAACTTTCGATACCGATTAAACCATCAACCGATTTCGACAGACTAGCGCCTGGTCATGTGGTAGAAAGTCCCGAATGTAAAACCTGTTACTATTATAGTAAACTGCGAACAATTTTTATACCCAATGGGTTCTCATCTTTGGAGCAAGGGCAGTATTATCTCATGAAACGATCGTTACAGGGAGAATGAATGAAAACAATCAAGAAACTTCCTGTGCAGAAATTTCGGTCCACCGTAGCCTTGCGACATCCGAGTGATTTGAGGCCATCAAAATAGCTTATGGTGATTAAATGACAATTATAGTGGTCATATCATTGCATAGTATAGGTGTATGTTACACGTTTGGCCGGGTACAATCTATCCATTACGGTCGAACGAAAGTATTTTACCAGTTGTACAAATTGTCCAATTGTCTGATAAGCACATCTGCGCAATCTACGTTACACGTATACATGTGTTACTCCGGTATTAATTGCACACGTATGTAGTATACATAATTATGCATTTGTTCTAAATCCGACGCGTTTATTTTCATAAGAAATAATTCGCACGATTGTAGTTTTAACTATTTTTTTTACGGTACAACGTTGCGATTTTTTTTTTTTTTTTTCTTTTTCAGAGAATCTAAGGCGAAAGCGAATTCCCGATTTCATAACAGAGTCTAATAACAAAATCTCGCAACACTACTGAGCGAATGACGTTCCGTGCCATTCTAATCATTGGTCAGAAAAAAAATGGCATGAAAAAACTATGCATACGTGATTCTGACCTTCGATTATTCTACGACCAAATTATTTGCACTGCAGAGTATTTCAGAGGACCAAGACTCCAACTTCCTTAATCAAAACAACGATTAATAATAATAATTCCCCACACTTTTAATTTATATTCAAAGTTCCAGCTGAGATCCTGAATTCGAAAAGATCGTAACCCCCCCTGGAGTTCTAACGAGGGTTTCATCTCTGTCAACATCGTGCGGACAAGTCCATGAGTCTCCGAATATACGGGACTGAAAAATCTGCAGAGCGGACGCTTTCGGTTTAGCACATGGACACATTGGCTAATTTCGAACCCTCCAACAGGTTTCACTGCGGATAACTACACGACGACCTTTCGGATTCAATTCATATGTCGAAAGTCGGACTTGTCGGCCACGTCAGAAGACCTGGTACCTAATCCTCGCAAGCTCACGACACAGAATCCAGAAATCCACACCTCGAACCACAGTTATACCTGTTCAGCATGCGTGCGCGAGCTTTCAAAGAGTGAAAAGCTCAGTCAGTCGAAGTTCTGACTCAATCACGAAGTTCCGAAGAATCAAATACAACGTATCTAAGAGAGAGTCGAGAGATGTAATTATATGGATGATGAGGATCACAAATTTATTTACCTGCCGAACGGCTTTGGCGTGACATTGCTGTTTGAGATGAAGATACCCCGATGCAGGAGCTAACGGAGATTTCTCACCGCAGGAATGGTATTTCTTTTTTTTTTTTTTTTTTCTTCTTCAAATAAGAGAACTGTATTCTGCACGCGATATTCGCTAATCTTAATTCGCTACCCGCTACTTGTTACTAGCTACTTGCTACTGGCTACAACGACAGTAGAACTCTCTTGTTCCTGCGCAAGTGGATGGGTGATGGTTGATGCTTTTATCATGAGTGCCACAGCGTCCGATAAGCCTTAGTTGGCAAGCTCCCCTCCGGGGAGCATATTTTCAATGCACAATTGTCGTTTACACAAGTATAACAACGACCGTTGAACCGCGTTGTACAAACTACAAGGAAAGCGCAGAATCGCGATAAACACCTAACTATACACAAGTCGAATCGTTTGTTCGCGAGATCTGCGCGTGAATGGAAAATCGAGGAAGGAATTATTTGAGAATTGGTTTATTGGGCCGAAAATCAAAATTGTTTACAGTTTTGTGGGATCTGCGATCGCGATATTAGGTACTATCTACACACTCCAAAGCAGCAATCGGTAAAGATTAGATTTCCCCATCTTCACACCGCTAATATACGCTCTACGATTGTTATATACTAATTGAAAGCCTGTTCTCTTCCTGGATATGATAACGATCGGACATGTTTTCAAAAAATTTCTATTTTGCAGTCAATCATGCCTACCGCTCGTGGTAGTTATGCGCAGAAAATGACTGTATCAACATTTCCCAATGACAAACGTTGATGATCAGTCCAGTGCAATGAACTTTTTGACCCGATTTCTCATCGCATCAAGCGCAACTTATCTGCGTGAACAACACCGAAAATAAGAGTCGAAACATTTATATCGACTGTTAATAATTATTTATTGATAAAAACTTGTTGTTGGCAATAATGAAATGAGGAAAGAAAAAAAAAAAACAAAATCCTTTGATTAAATTCGAGATTGGCATGGCAAAAAATGTGCAAAAACAACTTGGGGAACCGAAGGACACGAGGGAGAGAAAAAAAATTGTTTTTTTTTTAAATCTATGTGCCTGGAATCTTTTTTACGACTCTCAGTTGAAAGATCAAGGATTGAGATGTTAGGTAGGTATAGGTAAGCCGTGAGTATGATATACCTGTACATACCTACATATGTATAGAGAAAAAGAAATAGGAAAAAAGAAAAAAGAAAAAAGACGGCTCAAATCACGCGATGTTTCTATTTATAAAACGACGAAAATAAAAAGACGCGAGATATACGTATTTAGCTCCCTATGTCTACGGTACACCGCGAATAATATTATTAGACAACATTGAATTCCAAAGTCAAGGCACCGGTTTTGTGGGAAGTGGAGGTCTCGAGGGCTTTCACGCTCACCTTTGGTTCTGACGTATTTTTTGGCTCACGATTTCGTTACGTAGTTACACACCAGCCAAGATCCAAGAGCCAAGCCTCTATTCTACAAAATGTTGTTTACCTCTCGTGTCTCACGTACGCACGTGTCGAGATCGGTGGGTGTGTTTCGAACCACCAACCAGCTAGCGGTGCCAGAATCACCTGTTTTCGTGAAACGAATTGGGTCGACGAACTATGACCAGGCGACGATGATTAACCAATGACCAACAGAAAGTGAAATTTCATCGAATACCGCCGGCTACAGGCGATAAATGAATTTTTTCCGATGGAAACGAATCATCATTTTCGAAGAAATTCGAACGTTTCCTATACTTTTCAATCTTTTTTTAGCCACTGGTATTTTTGAAAAACCTTGGACGAGACTGAGATCCGCTAATTACCTCACAGCCGTTCCTTAACGCGGTATAAGTAGCTAATATAAAGTGAAGGCAGCTGTATGTATAGGTACATAGTGAGCCGATAGCTAATCCACACCGTTAATGGAATCAGGCAAAAGTCAAACGTCGCGTTTTATATTCATGAGTCTAAACGTCACGGAAACTTACCTGAGCATCGGTCGTTCTGTTCTTTTTTTTTTCTTTTTTTTTTTTTTCTCTGTCTCTTTTTCTACTTCAACTCTTTTTCTCTTTGCTGCCAAACACGAACAGCAATCCGAACGGTACGTTGAACTTTGAGAGTTGCATTTTTTCTTTTTTCTCTTTCCCTTATCTTCTTGAAAGAAGACCGATTTTTCTCTCAAGGATGTCAATAGATGATAGAATCGCGTATTACGGGACCACATTAAGCTCGGAATGAAAAATTTATGATCGCAAAACGAACGTGTTCAATAAAACAATGTCAAAAAGGTGTTCACAAATAGTTTTCATCCCTTTCTGAAATTGCACTATTTCCTGTGATTTGTACTTGGACAAAGCTATGAGTGTGACGTCGAAATCGAACGATTTATCCAATTGTACGAAAATAGCAGATTTTTATAACAGGAATGTATAGTTAGGCTTTAAGACTGATTATCTGACGACCTTATCCCCTTCTCAACAATTTCTTTCATATACAAGCTTCTGAGTACTTATTAAAACTCAGGACCTGATAACCTGTAATCTGGTTCACATACTGCAGCGTATTACTGATAATGACTTAATATGGTCGTTTAGTTAGCCGGTCGTGTTAACTTGATCTTTGATTTCTGTTATCAGTAAGGATTTCATTATTCTTTGCTTCCCATATCGGCTGGTTAGGTGCAACCTCACGTTAGTAGGAGTCACGATTAGAAATCAGATTATCTTTCGGCAGAACAATTATCGCCTAACGATTATTACTTCAGGAAACTCACGCCTCTGCTTCGCTTCATGTCTTTGAACGAATCCGCGAATTATTCAAATTCAACGTCAATGCAAATTTTTATGGCCAATATCCGGAGTTGTCAAAACCGCAAAAGTATAATCGCGTTTCTATCCTTATCGACTTCATTATATATGTATACAGATCAGATCTGCACCCTCAAAAACGAGCCGATTCACTCGCAATTTTATTTTCTACAAGTAATTCATATGAATTTTCTGTACGAACTCCAAATTACAATCGATTTTTATATTTTCCCGCAATCTGCCTGATCGTAGATCAGATTCACGACTGCTACTAGATACGTACGTCAATTAAAAGTTATAAATTTATCAATCAGAAGAGAAAATCCTATCGCCGGTTTTGATTCACGATAAAAAAACATTATCTTTCGTGATTACATAAAGTATGAAGAATGAAAAGAAAGAGACGAAGAAAAAAACGTGACCCAATTCTCACGTGCCATCGCACCAGCCTTGACACTGTTTTTAAATGAAAAATAAAAACACCCAGATCATTTGGCATACCTACAGTTTCTTAAGATGACGATCTCTCGCTACCAAATCTAGTCTGTGTACTCATTTTTAATACCTAATTTCTCAGGGCTTACTGGATCCCAAAAATATGACAAATTAGCTAAAATAGGATCCGAAAATTTATTACCCTACTTACTTTGATGACCTGCACTTGTTTAACTGAGTATCAAAGCCGATTACGAAAGCAGCACAGAGGCTGTAATCGAGAAAGAATGTCATACACGATGCGGTAATCTTATACTAGCATGTCTAGGGCTGCGAATTCGGATAAAGATTAACCAGGATTTCAAAGATTTCCAAAGTACTTTCAATTCAGTTGAATTTCAAACCCTTCTCTCTGAGTAATTAGTGACCCGATTAATATGTTATTGAGTATTACTCGATAGGCCTAAAGGCATACTTTCTTTGAATTAGGTAACAAGCCCTTTGAAACTGGGCTTGCCAAATAGATCTACGATCTGCGTGCGTGTAGGTAGGTATTTAAAGATAAGAACACAAAAATGATGAAAACGATTTACGTGACTGAACTTTTTCGGTATCTCTTCGGTTCGAAGAAATTTAAAGGAAGGGCAAAAACTTTAGTGAAACTTACGTCACATCGGCAACTCGAAGACTCTACCAGGATATCCTTCATGCGAATTCATTGGTATTGCAACCGTTTTTGAAAAATTGAACAAAAAACACCAAGTCCTATTACGACGGAAAGGGTTCGTCACTTTTCTGTGAATCGGGGGATGGGGTACCTGAGACGAAAATGCATCCCGTGCATTTCGCGAAAATCCCTAAGACATGTACATTTCTTAGAAAAACAAAAAAAATTCTGCAAAAAAGGCAATAGATTTATCATTCAGTAATACTTAACCGCGTGAAGACCCACTTATGAATTGGCAATTCAGTTTTTATGAGCAAAAATCGTATCGCTATTCACTTCGAGTAAAGTGAAAAATAAAAAATTCCATTACACTCTTGAGGAAAGAATTTTGACTCTTTGAAGAGTCGCACGATTTTCACGTGACAAAATTTCGAGAACAATTTACCATAGCAATTAATTTATTACTCTATGGTCACGCGCACTTTTAATTACTGGATAAATGGCTATAGCATATAACACCATATGGTATGCAATATATTGTAATATATTGATAGATGCATTGTGAAAGATCATCGACACAAATACTTTATCTCCCGCGTTAAAGTTCCTATTATAAATTTCCACACTAATTACAAATGTTATTAGTATCAAATTCTCGCGGACGTAATTGTAACCCAGATAACAGCAATAAATAACTTATGATGATCAAATTGTTACACGAATTACTTGTTGATTCGTACCGTGGCGTACCGGATAAAAATTCATTGCTCCAGAACAATAATTCACAACCCCATCATGCAGTTCTTAGAATTTCTATGCGACACTATAATAGAGCTTTTTAGAAAAAAAAAGCAGAAAATTGATCCAGGGGGAACATTGCTTGATTTTTACTTTTTTTTTCGTTCATCTTTTTTTCGTTCTTTCTTTACAAAAGTGCAATGATCTGTTGCAATGCGGAAGCGGCCTTCGCGACAACAGATGTATCGGTGATGATGATAAGAAACAAGCTTCAAAACGTCATGTATACATGCTGTTGCAACATTTCCATCTCTAACATGCTCAAATGCACGTACGCGTGTTAAAAGAGCGATAAATCGCCTTGACCGAGATTGTGAATACCTGTTACTGACCGAATCGGGTATTAAAGATTCTGGAAAAATCCACCAAGTCTTCTCTGATTTTTTTTACAAAAAATTCACGGATTTTATTAGGTCGCGGGAAATCGGAATATAAGTAACTTACAGAAATTTTCGCCGGATGAAAATGTCGGGGAGGGTAAAACCCGGCACTTTGTCAATTAGCTGCACGGTTCTGAACCCGAGAATAGTCTCTTCGAATGAAAAATGAACAGATCTTCGAGGTATTATACCCCGTCTTTCCCCGTTCTCAGCTAACTAGCGTGATACTAATTGGTCAAGTTCGACCCTGGTGGAAATTTTGTTTAAACAATTTTTCGGAAACTTCCCCGACATTAGTATAGCTCCACATTTGGTCATCGACGCTTTAAGAATAGCAGCTCCTTTCTCTTTACCAAAAATTCATAAACCCATTACCAGACCGCGGAGTGAAAAATGCGAGGTATTTATACTCGCCGAACGAGTTGTATCATCATTTATTTGACCGAATATAAATACATTCTGAAAAGCTTAGATTCGTTGGCTTCTGTAAACGAATGTCAATCGCCCGATGCAGATGACACCGTAATATAATTAAAGCGCGTATCAGATCAGTTAATCAATGCATTGCACTCACCTCGCATAGTAGGCAGGTATAGGCTGGAAACTTTTTCTTATTCACTCGTGAATCTGTATTCTGATTGTACGAATAGCGAGACTTTCGATATCCGAAGAGTGAATTCAGGAGTGATGACAGCACTCGAACGGTTATTATATTAGCGAACAAGTGAGTTCGTGAAGAAAAATGCGAGTAAGTATTATTTGTCGATGGAGCTGAGGTGTATCTTCCTCGATATTCCTAAAGGAAAAATTTACGGTGCGATCGTTTGTGCCGACCGAATGACGTCTGGTAAAATTCCAAAATTTCGGTCAACTTTCGTCTCATATATATATATATATATAATCACACCGTAGAGATAGTGCAACAGATATCGCGAGTTCACGCGGCACGTTATCGACTTAGTTCCGCGGGAGGCCAGACGTAAGTAGGCACTTGCTATACGTCGTAGATCCAAACTGTATAATAACGAGAATAAACAAGAATAATCTGTACAGATATAGAAATTAAATGACGATTTTAGCGCGGATATATTAAGCGCATTCAACGACACGCCCATCAGTTTGGTCCCCAGTATTATGTGTCTTCCATTATTCGCATATTCATTTATATACAGGCAACGAGTGTAGGTATATACGGCCAAAAATCATATGTGGGAGAATGGAAGGATTCGTCACGTGTTACATCGGGGGAATTTTCCATTGCCTCGCTAAAACTTTCATTCATTTTTCGGGTACGAGCAAGTAACTTAAGGTTCGCGGAGAGGGGATAGACGAGAACAGAGCCACGGTCCTTATAGGATCTCGTACCTCTTCCGTACTTATTTCGAGATCCTTGTCGAGTCACAATTTTTTTCCCCTAGATTTCTCTAGAAAATTTCAAGAAATTACTTAACGATTAATAATTATAGTTACATATTGTTGCTCCGTAAAAAAAATAGTTCCCAAATTATCACAGCGATTATTTATTTATGCAAATCATCGATCTTCGGGTCGATTAAAAAATATCAAATATCCTTTCAATTCGGTAGAGAAAACCTAATTCATTCCGGTTCATCGATCCCAACTGCACTTTGGTGACGATGACCGATTTCTTTCATTCTCCCACGTTTACCTATATATCGAAATAATTTTGCAATATTTTTAGCACCCCGATTATCCCACGTGTCGTGTACTATAACTTATTTCACACTTTCGTTTACTCAGTTCGTTATATCCGCGGAGACACTCCCTCGCTGACGTTATATTTCAAAATCGACACTGCGTATTCGAGTTAACTGTTATAACGCTGGTCTACTGCATAACGAAGGAATCCTACCGGTAGGTTGAATACGCGTTACGTAATTACCGCGAACGAAAAAATCGCACGTGCTATAAAATATATTAATTAGAAATTTATATCCCATTAAATTTAATCAACGCTTATTTGATAACGACTGAATACTTTCTTTATCTCCTCACACAGATTTCGAAAACCAAAGGCATATTATAGTTTGGTTAAAAGTTCGATCGTGATTCATATCGACATTGGCCCAAATTTCGGAAACGATCATATTCGAAATATATAGTGCACCTAATTAATCGCAGAGATTATAAGTCGATTATATTTCAGTAGACTTCCGAAAACTGATTATTACAAATATCTCTATGTCCCAACAGAGAGACGAAGACGTCATAGTATACAAACAAAGTAAAATAAATCAGTTTCGATAAGAATCGGTTGACCGTTTCTAATTGCGCACTATACAACCGTTTATCACTGTTTATAAATGAAAAATGAAAAAACTTTGGTATTCCTTGTAAAAAAAATGTCAAACAATTTCAAACCTCGTGAATTTGTTCCTATCATACAGCCCGATTCGTTGTCATTTTCTAAAGATTTTTTTTTTTTTTTTTTTCAAGCGGCTGAAGCGACGCGGAATACTCTGTATGTAGTACATGAACGGGGACAAACGTCACTCTAATTTCTTGACGCCCGAACTGTTACAATATTTACCAACAATCATTAATTAGCACTTGCGACTATGTAACTCCGTATACACTCTTTACAATCACATCTTTAACTCATAATTGCTAATAATAACGTATAACACTTGTTTACCCTACCGCTAGACGATGGATTAACCTATGTCACGTTTGATTGCGGTTGGCAGGTAGATAGGTATGTAAGAATAGTTCAAAATAGCTCTCGTGACATACATACATACATATAGCCAGGTATTTGATCAGCTAGAGATTCTTATACAGCTTTGCTAACGTATATAATGCCGGTTTAAGCTACTCTATAAATTACTTGAAGAATCTCATTATACCGCGATTTTGACATGCGAAATAAAAATAAAAAATTCGAATCGTATCTTGTATTTGCTAAACTTTATCTTCTAGTCCCATTTTATTACCCATACGGATTTATAGAATCGAATCATTACCGAATAAATACTTTCCCCCGTGTATACGAAGTTATAGTTATAAATTCACCGCATGAGACTTTCGAACAATTTAAGCGTGGAAATTTTTCCCGGGTTCGAATTTCAAATCAAAAAATTACGGGATAGTGATTATTGGGGGAGCGCCATCTGTCGGAGTGTTCAGGCAACCCGTTTCGCACATCTACACGATCGGTGCGATTCGCGATTACCGACTGTCGGTGAAGCCGATCCTGTTGGTCGGTCAATCAATTAATTCTGAATTATATTTTCGGTTTATTCATTTTTTTTTTTTTAATAAGATAGTTTCCTGCAAAATTATACTCAGCGTCGATTCAGGATTTTCATTAAAAGTTCATATGTAGATCAGACCCCTGTACCAAGAATTGACAGCTTAATTCCTCGAAGTAGACTCAGGACTCAAGAATCGATCGAAGTTTCCGATGATTAATACTATAATCATGAATTTTTACAGAACTTTTCCATTTTCCGTATCAATGCATAGCTGTAATGTAAGTTTATGATTTCTAAATAGAAATTATTCCCGATAAATCACTCGGCATTATCTGGATTAGTGGATTCTTTGTAAGGCGGTAAGAAGTCCGATCTATCTGTCAATACTTAAATCACTATGCCCCAATCACCGCTCTAGATTTTTCTCCCAAAAAACTTGGTTTCGAAAAACTGATACGAGCGTACAATTTAGTATTTACCCTATCGTGTTGAAACACAAGGTATACCCAGTGCATAGGTACGTTTCTCGACAAATAAAATTCCCATATATCTTAGCACTGACATATCAGTGTTAAGCTCTAGTCGGCGATAAAACAAAGAAGCCTGAAGCCACCGTTGATTAGTTGTTTGTAGCTTGCGACGTTCACATTACATTTCCTCGTATCATTTTTACCGCCTTTTTATAGATCATTTATTTTTATCTTTGACACATCGTCTTCATTAGAACTTATCTTGTCCCCCTACGTTGATTGGAAATCTTTCAATCAGTCAAAGATTTTTATGTCAAAGTAAATCACCGTCTTGTGATTTCAATTTCGTAAAATCCGGAAAATTCCACACCTCTTTATTTTATGTCTATCCATGGAGCCTTACGAGCTAACAAACTCGCTTGAAATTCATGCATCGGTCGATCCTTACGAGATCAGGGGTGATCGACATATATTGCGTAAAATCAGCATCAACATTCTTCTCTTCCCAGTCCGTAATGAGCGTTGCAGGGGAACGTAGATCCGGAAGGCGTAGCCAACCCGGACGATCACACGCTGCACTTCCGTTTCCTTATAATTTTAATTCGTGGTAAAATAGGAAGTGGCGAAAGTTGTTGCGAAAAAACCACTTTCGTCATGCAACGTAACCGACGCGACGTCTCGTGCTCCCACCGGTCGTTAGTTTTCTTTTACTTTTTCCCGCTCTGTTTCTTATCTACCCAATTCAATTCCGAGCTCATTGTCTCTCACTTCTCATCCTTTAGCGTCCGCAAATTCAACGAACAGATCAAAAAGAAAAGAACACGCGAAAAAATTTCACAGATCTGAGGGTACGTAGGCATGCGTGTGTGTGTGTGTGTGTGTGTATGCAGAAATATGTGAGAGGCATATGCGATTATAAGGTGAAATTATACTGACCGCTAAAGAATAAGACTTTCGCAAATGTTGAACTAAACTCGGATGAGAAAGGCTCCTGAGCACGTTGGTGAAATTAAATGATATGCTGACAATGCCGTCGCCGTGAGTGGCGAATTAAATCGCGGACAATGAACCGCGGGGTTAAATTGGCACACTTAACAATTCCGCAGTTTCCGTTTTTCGTGTTTTTCTTCTTTTCTGTTTATTTTATTTATTCATTTTTTTTTTTTTTTTTTTTTTCTTTCTCTTGGTTCGCCTTCACAACTCGTTCTATTCCAGCCAAGATTTCTCTCGCTTGTTAAATTCCGGTCGTAACGCGTTGTCTGCAGCAAAATTTCAAGACGCATCTTTCGCACAGAAAAACGATTACGAGAAAAGATAGATAGGACGTAACTCTGTACATCTACAAGTTTCTAAGTATAAAAAGACTGTTACCTAATCTCATCTAATCTCTGGAATTATGGCAATTACTTATATCAAAGTGCAATTGTGGTACACTGATTGTGAGCTTCACAGCAAGGCGGAAGCATACTGTACATTGCAACTTTCTTGCAGCACGGGATTCAGGGGATTCCTGGACTCCGTATAATCGGTGGCTCAATACATAAAGCATCCTTATAGCCTCGAATGGCTACGACGAAGAGGATGTCAAAATTTTGGTGAAAATCTTCGTCTACTGATTTCGGTATATCAATGTAACATAATGTTGCGGTCTCTAACTTTTTTGATTTTAAATTTCATTGACTATTGAGAGGGACTTCATATCTAATCGGCTCGACTTCGCTGACTGAAAAAACGTTCAAGCTATCACCAAAAGTCATTGGGATGAAGTTTCTCCTTCGACCAATTGAATTGCGCAAAAATAAATTGAAAAAATGTATTGGATTTTGGAAAAGCAATGATTACTTGTATATCTAGACATAATTTGAAATAATTAACGATTTTATGGAATTTAGCTCACATAGATTGAGTCTATGTGTTCGTCAAAACTTTTTCGAATTTGTAGAGAATGCTTAAAATTATGTAATTTCGAGGTAAACCAATGATACAAGTCGTCTATCGTCGTGAGCACGTAAGACACCTTTTTTCTTCAAGTGTGAAAAAAAAAAATGTCTTGAAATAAGAAAATTTCGCATCCAAAAAATGAAATTCATCGAATATCACCGGTTTGCTCCGAAATGACATTAATGTGGGACGATGCTACCTGTAGCCTACATTTACGCACTGCAAAGCTCCATAAAATCTAAAATGATTTTAGTTTACTTTCGAAAATGCTGGTAAGAAATTGTGCGAAAACTGATTCGATAGAACAATTCTTCATTAAAAAAAAAATCATTTTTTAACCGACATGTAAGGTCAGAGCTTTTTTGTAGCCCATTGATGCTGTATTATGTTTCCTACGATCGTTCATCGGGCCTTTACCTTCGTCTAGGTCAACGCGTGAGTAAATAACAGAGAGAGAGTCAAAAGTCGAGGAACGAAGCGAGTGTGAGCGAGATAGAGACGCCGTAGTATCGCAGTAGGTCAAGTTCGAGGTCCGATGAACGACCGCGAGTCGCGACTGCCTGTGGCGTCGACCGGCGAGTATATAACTAAAGGTTCATTTTTTCCTCAAAGTTTATAATTAATTCCCAACAATTTCCGCAACCTTTTTTTTATAGATCTTGAAAAAACAAGAGAATCGAAAAAAATGGGTTAAAAAACGATACGAAAAATCCATTCTTCAGATTATTTTATATACTATATTTTAAATCGAAATTCGCTCGTCAAAAATAATTGCAGAATTTGGCGAAATGAAAATGCGGTGAAATAAAATCAGTTCAATTTTATGAACCTGTACAGAATTTTCGGAACCCAGGTAAACAAAGATTATAGATCTGGGCTAGATTGAGATACACATTATGTAGAAATGTGATTACATAGGTAACAGAGCCACACCACCTATTCTTTGATTCAGGTAAACACGAGAACTTTAAGTAGAATAAGTCGTAGGTAAGTACAAAGCGAGTATGTATACAGGCTCTTGGTAATACCTGGGAATACTTGTTGCACGATACTGCGACGTATGATAAATATTGCACTTCGGTATTTCGTCATCATCGTAATGTGATATCAAACAATATTTCATCATTTGTTACTAATTGGTTTGCGATAACATAACGTGTTACCTTAGGGCCTAGACAATTGTTCGAAAATATATCCAGAAGTGACTCGGTGCAATACTATCAAGAGAGAGGAACCCAAGCAGGTAAAATCAACTACGAAATTGTGTCGACATTATTTATGTGGTAAGTCACGAGGATAATTCAATGCAATAGTTGTATAATTCTGAAGAGAAAAATTAGTTGTTTCTTCAACCCGTGAAGGAAGAATATATATACCTACATTCGAAGTGGTTACTTCGGTTGAAACTTGACCGAATTTTATTTTCACCTCCGAGATATTTTCTTTTTTAAATTTGTCTTCGAAGAATCATTGAGTCGAGCAAATAAGAAGAAGCATAATAATCAGTTGGACGTACTTCGTCCGTGGCTGAAAATGATCGTCGTGTGATACACAGAATTTTCGACTTTTTTTTTTTGTTTTATTTTTTATTTTGGTTGAAGGAATTCGAAACTAAGTTAAAAATAATCTTAAAAACGACGCAATTGTCTTCTAGAGTTGTTAAATGGATATGAAAAAGCATGGATCGAATTCTAAATGGTCAGATGAGAGTTTGCGTGTAATATCCGATGTTACTACATCATATATTTCGATTCGTATAACTTAAATTCATATATTTTAATTGAAAGATATAAATTAATGGGAATAATATCCTAACGAGATTATGAAATATTGAGGAAGGATTATTATGACGTAACGTTACGCTTATTGGTCATGACAAATGTTCATCTACCGTTAGTTTGATCGATATTATACAGGTATTGAATGCGTCTACGTTTCTGAATGTATATTATGCATACAGGTATAGGGACCTGATGTCGATGATCTCAGTAACGTGATACCAGGTATCTCAACAGTCTTGATAAACATAACTTTCGGTAATATTCGAATTGCATTTCTCTCATAGGTCAGAACGTCTCCAAATAGGTACAAAAAAATGTACTCAAAATTCGAGGTTCCTATGTCGATTTTAAGTAGTGCCCCGAAGCCTTCGAACTTTTTGATTTAAATAACACGATTTTTAGCACTTCGGGGTTGTTTTTTACTTCCCATCGCATTATCGCTCCTCCGAATCTGAAACTCCCCACACTTCTTACCTATAGTAGTAGGTAGCCGTGACAAAATTTACAGATTTTTAACGACAAAATTTTACTCGTCACAATTTTGAGATAAGACATTTTTTCGGTGCGCTGTACCTTCGAAAATTATGTCGTTTAAAATCTGTCGAATTTTCATCAAATACCCACTACTACAGGTGAGGAGTGTACCAAATTTGAGATCTTTTGGAGCTATACTGCAACAGGGAGAAAAAAGGTTAACCGCGAAATGTCAGAAGTCGTGTTTTATTAAAATGAGAAAATTCGAAGACTTTGGGACGGTACTTGGAATTGAGACAGGAACCTGAGGTCTTGGCGACACTTTAATGGTCAAATTAGGGACCACCGTAATGTATGATAGGCGCGTTATTCAAGACTTTCAGCTGCAATAAAATTGCTATCATTTATTTTACCGCCACTCAACGGTTTTTTTATAAACATTTTTCACCCCGAGTCGTAGAGATTTTTTTCTCCTTCATCGATCTCAGAGCGTTTCATCAATTCCAATACGTGCCTTCGACTGGAATCGACAGATTATCAGACCAAGGTTCATTTTCGAAACAAATAACGTTATTTTTCACTTAATTCAATACGCATTCATTATCTATACAACGACGAATAATCACGTTATTTGATACATTTTCTACTTTCTTCTTTTGTTTCTCTGTCCTTGTTTCTAACGTCATCAATGGTGGGAAATTATTTCCGAATTATATATCAAACTTCGGTTGATCAGTTGAAGTCATGAAAACTTGATGTAATTTGAATAAATCGAAAGTTCTAAAATTCAATATGTGATGATTTTTGCCTCAGGTTCTAATCCTGCAACCGATTTTTCTCTGCCTGTGTATTATACTACTAACACCGGATGTTACATACTATCGGTAATGTCGATTGTGTCGTACGTCGGTTTAGAATGAAATTACATAATTGAACTTCGCGCGATTTGTTTAAAAAATAAATAACTAAATATGTAAATAAATGACAGATAGAATGATAAAATAATATGACACGTAAGACTATGACCGTAGATAATGTCAGCCGAAAATGACAGTATATCTTTGACGTATTTGTACACAGACATAAAGTATGCGTTTGAAGCGGGTTCAATCAAATGTTAGGAGAAAAAAAAAAAAAAAAGAAAGAAAACAAAGTTATCGATATTACTGCAAATACTAAAGTTCACGTGAACGCAAACGACGATTATTTCTGTAAATATTAATCCCGTATACCGATAGCGATATTTCGTCTGTTCAGAAAACTGTTTTAAAAGTAATGATCTGTTTTCAAAACGATATCTTTCGTAATCGAGTTCTAATTAAACTAAGATTAAAGTAAATAAATTTTATAAATGCAATTAAAAAAATTGGTAATTAACGATCCATGCAAGGGGGTTATCATAGCCACCGATTAACGTCACGCTATTGAATGAAACCTGATAATATCCTCGGCTGTATTTTTCCTTGCGAATAATTACGTGAATCTATCCGTATATAAATTATATATATATATATAGGCACGAATATTTGCAGGTGAACAGGAAATTCACGTTAATAACCGGTCTCGTAATTTCAACTGAGCTGATCTCTTGAGAAGCAAAAAAACAAAAGGCGCGCATGCAAGGTGGGGATTCGCGATCGGTAAAAATAAAATCGCATTTCAGCTAACGAATAACCGCTAACTTAGCAAATTTATTTTACCAAAGTTTGACAGGCTCTTTATTTCTTTCTTTTTTCTTGGTTGAAATCACTTGAAGCGGTATAAATTTTTTTTCAAAAACACCAACTGCGATTAAAACCGAGACGTTTTTTGTTCTCGAATTTTACTGCGTTTTAAATCACGCGAGAAGAGGTTCATTTTTTCGATCAATCATTCTTCTCATTTGAATTATTCATCTGTATACGTTATATTATACCTATGACGAGATGAAAAAATTCGCAACTCTTGGAATGCCTTCCGACTATGATACGTGCGAAAATAATTTCGAATGTGATTAGCGAGGCTGATATGTTATATAAAAAATTGGCAAATGGATCAAGAGTATAATAATACCGATATTATAGAACGTGTGCAGGGATGTGAAGATAGCGCATAATATCTAGATCGAGGATTTCGGTAAGATTATGGTATGTAATAGAGTCTGCAGATAGATAAAAAATAATTGTCAACAAGAATTCTATAATATACTATGCATGAGATAACCGCTGAATTAGTATAATTCCTCTCAAAAATCCCTTCGCTAATTTTTGTCAACACTACCGTAATTAATGAATAATAAAAAGTGATCGACTAGTGTATTTGACAATCGCAAGGTGGATTTAGATATCCCAGATACTACCAGTCTTCAGTCATCATCCGGGCACAGCGCACACAATGATTAATCATTAACCGATTTCTGGGGTCGTAAATCGTCGAAAATTTCATATTTTTTGCACGCAAATTGAGATTAGTTGATGATCCGAGTATTTTTGTGATAAAAGAACTTCAATATGTGTACGAAATTCTTGAGCTACGTGGGTATATCTTTCTCATATCACTTTCGCGGAAAATGATTCTCGTCACGATTGGAAATCTGATAAATTTTCGCTCGGTATAATTCAATACTGTATATTTTCTTACGCACAGTTAGAGATAATTATATAGATCCTCCCATATATTGTGCTATCAGAGTAATGTGGCAAAAATCGAGAGCAACGTATCTAATTGCTATCTAATTTCATTAGCGCATTATTTAACACACTACGTGCTGATCGCAGTGGGTGGAAAATAATAAAACACTTATTATAACATTACGACAGTCGAAGAACCCGCCGATTATTGTTCAAGCCGAGAGACTGGACCGGACTTTCTTTTCTGCAAAGAGAAATGTTCGCAGGTCGATGAGCCGATGCGGGTGTTCTCCTTTTAGGGTAGATGCAAACTCGCCGATTTACTATATACCCAGTTACATATAGGTATGCGACCGAGATTGAGGTTCGATTGAAAAAATTCACGCGATTATCGGATAATCTGTTACTCCGGAAATTTGAACGCCTCATAATTACTGAGAGCGAACGCGCGATCGCATTTCGCGACCGATTTTTTTAAACCCATAGAATTTTATAAACGTCGATAACCGAGTAGCTCGATTTAAAATATATCATAATAGCGAGTCGCGCCAGATGCTCCCATCAAATTTCAATAAATTTTACCCGGCGATCAGGTGTAAAAGATAACGAGCATAAATCTGCAAACATTGATGATAAACACGCGTATGTACTTCATATGTGTGTAGTTGGCGCATTTTTATTTCACTTTCTTGTCACTCAATTCTGAGACTCGTGCTCCCGAGCGTATTATGTATTATGTATTATAACTCGTTGCGGTTAATAACTTGACGATAATTTTCGCAGTTTTTCTGCACGGTATATCTTCTCTTCAGTTTTATCAATACCGCCCATCAATACAGGGGAAAAGATAATGATTCAAGGTCACGGATCAGGCAAACAGAAGCTAATAATCTATGGCAATAAAAAGGTAAATAAATTAACCATCGGGATAAAAGATATTGATATTTTTCAAATCACCGTCGGTTTTTTTCCGCTTACATAAACGGCTTCAAAGATTCACAGCCTTGTGTATATCAAGAGCGTGATTCACACGAGCACTTTGTTAAAATTCCGGACAAACCATTCCAAGGATTTGGACAAAATTTTCAGGAAAGATAATCCGTCGGCCGAAGACGGGGCAGAAATTTTCTCAAACTCATATCGCTTCCGGTTCCGAAATTACGAGCTTCTGAAGTGTTCAATAATTCACAACTCACAAAAGCCTCGATAAAAATCGACGAAATTTCGCATCTGAACTTCTCTTATCAATCTACACGTTTCTGATTCTTTTTTTTTTTTTTAACGATTTTACGCTCACGTCGATCTTTCGACATCGGACATCCACCAGTCTCGTGTTCGGAATAAAACGAGACGAGTTCGAAAAGTGGGGTCCAGATCTTTTCGTGACAAATATTCAGCGGACTCTGAGACTCCGGAGTGTAGGTGGTCGACTAGACTTGTTATAATGAACAAGATGCAGACGTCTTAAACTGTACTTACAGCCGTTATTCTCTTTCAGTGTTTCCTCGGTCGTGTGAATTTTATTTCCAGTTGTTAAATTGATGCTAGTGTTCTTGCCTCTGCCGGATCTCATGCTCGGCGAAGGGACTAGATCCGTGAGTACCGATGGAGAGATGATGGCAATTCCAGCAGTCGCCATTTCTGTGGTCCGACTAACCCTGGGGCTATTGGAAAATTCGAAATTCTCGGTTTTTCAATAAAGTATACGATAATATCTAAAATTCGAGATGACATAACGACTGGAATGACTATACTTACTAGTATAACGCGAAATATTAAACTTTCATCAACGGTCGATCACGACTAACGATGCGGACCTCTGGGCTCGCGGATTCGCGAATTTCTCCCTTTATTATACCGGCTCGGTGTATAATATATCAGACGTTAATGCTATATCGAATCTCGGTATTATCCACAGTTTATTCCGATATTTCCGCTACCACCTCCAGGCCGAATTGCACATCTACCGTAACTTTCCCGCGGATATTAGTCAGCGAGTTGGATCGATATCAAACGATCGGTATCTCGTTTTCTCTAGCTGTGCTGTCCCACCGTTTGTAATGTGAAGGAATCTCTTTCCTTCTTGTTATTTATTTATTTATTCTCTTTTCCTCAATTATTTTATTGTTGTTGTCGATATCCGTCAATCTTATTGTTCTGTGTTGTCTGTTATATCGTTCGATCAACTATTGTGCGCCGTAGCTTCAGCGAGACTGATCGCTCGCGTGGAGGAGCACTGTTATATGTATGTGCCAGTGACTAGGTAGGTCGCAGTCGGACATTCGCGAACTTACCGCGGCCGCTTTCCTCCTTTTGCATTTTACCTTGGCGAAAAAAAAACAAAAGGGGGAAAAAGTAATCGCGCCGATGTACGAGGAAAGGATTACGTCGGTTTATCCTCCTCAAAAGGAGTCGCGTAAAAAGACGAAAAAACGCCAGCTGATGCGGACAGAAATTTGAAAAATATATATTAACTCAGTGCAAAAGCAGCGCGAATCGAGTGCTATCGAATCACGTCGAGGGGCGAGAACTCGGATTTTATTACTGTGTGGCATTATCAGCTGTTTGTTCATTCGGCTCCAAAGTCTCAGTTTGTTGATTTGATTCGAGTCGATGTATGCCTACATGCAAAATACCGATTCGTTTAGTATTCGAATGTGGTACAACGTTTGCCATCTGGAATCGACAGCCTTCGCACACGTGTACTCCTATTATTCCTATCATTCCCAGCTGCAGGAGTCGAATGATCGATTTCAGCAGAGTTCGCAAAGGCATGCCTATGCCTCGTCGCGGATTAGCGTAAAAAAACGAATTTTCCGTCCCGGTTGAAAGCACCGAGACACAACTCTCGCCCGATTCGTGTATCAGTTCGATATCGGTTTAAGAGTTTGAACCTTAAAAACTACGCCTGTAGTAATCTGTTGCCAAATTATACAGCAAATGAACAAAATAGACGTTGCAGACTTTTACTTTCGTTCTTTCTTCACAGGTTTTAATTTCGCCGCACTGCACTCTATCACTTTTAAGAATTTCATAACGGAACTCTGATCACTCGTGATATATCCTCCTGGGAATCCATGATGCACAAATATCGTGCATTATAGGTATTTGCAGATAGTGTCTAGTCGGGCACAACGCCTCGACGAACCCCTCCGACGAGACTGAAGGAATGTTGGAGGATTTTTAGCTTCAGAAGCGAACTGGTCCAACCTCAATTGGGTCAAATTCTTAAGGACATGCGCTGTAGGGGATTTTTCCTCGCGAGGGGGATCGAGGTAGCTCGCATCTCGACGAAGCACAGAACCTTGGCGGATGATATCGATCGGACTGCTTACGTTGGGGTAGGTGAAGGAAGGCGGCACCAAGTTCAGTCACCTGATTTGGGATCGATTTTACTTCGCACTTTTCACTCAAAATATATATTTTTTCTTTTTCTTATTCCTTCTTCCAATGCATGGGCGATGATGGTGTGATAATTGGAACTGATCCAGAGACTTGAAAACTTTTTGAAAATATTATTCTGGGATGCTTTTAGCTTCTGTTTTGGACTCCAATCATCCATTTCAACGTCTCTCTCCACTTTGGTACAGAATTCAAGAAACTAGAGATATTGGCCTATTTTGGAAACTGGATCTTCCGCGAACGGTTTTTATACACTGATATCCATACGTATGTGCGGTTTTCACACGCAATACATCCGCCTCGACTACGTCATGGACCAAACAGCTCGGTATTATTGATTACGACATAACACCACGTATGTTTTTCCTGTTTGATGAGATATGGAGCATTTCGCGGTAAACGGACGAGCCTCCAGCCACACCTCCTCTAGACTTTTTTTTTGCAGAATAGCTGTTACGAATCTCTTCTGGGATTGTGAGTTTACTTCCCTTTCATCATTCCGATCTGCTCGTATGAGATTACGTACTCAAAATCAGAGTCTGTAGATCTTGATGAATAAAAACAGGATCCTAAATTATTACCGGACTTTACCTGACCGATAACTAATTGCATAAGTAAACACGTGAACGTGTAGTTCGCGATTGTAAATATAATTAGAAATTATATAATACGTACCCAGATTCTCTTCCTTGTATTGTCCGATGACTATAATACTTCAGAATAATATACACTTCTCTTAACTTGTATATTTAATACTCTGTACAGAAATAGGATTCAGACACGATAATACGGCGATACAAAGAACAGCTTTCAACGTACGTGTATTCAAACACGTTTCACCACCCCGTTTCAAAAAAGGAAGTTGTTACAATCACCCGGAAAATGAAAAGTTTAGCTTTCACTATATCCCCACATTTTTTTTCCGACAATATCTCGGGAATGAATGATCGGATTTTAACTTTCATTAGATCAATCGCTGCAGTTTTTCCCACCTAAGAACCAATCAGATTTCCGATTTTATCGGTACAACGACCTTTGAGTTATTCGAAGAATAAAATTTTTAAATAATTTATTCAATCGACGATATCTTAAAAACGGATCAACGGTTTCTGATAAATTTTATCTCCAATCGATAGGATTTTATCCAACTTGAATCTGGTCAAATTCGAAGCACGATCGTTCGGGTAGTCTCCGAGTTGAAGGAAGTATTTATTTTTTATTGCGCTTCATATCTCTTGAAACTTTATAGTATCTAGTTTTTTTTTTTTTTCTTTTTATTTCTGATCACCACAATAAGGTCAGATTTTTCCAATTTCTAGAATTCAAAAATACTGTTCATTGAGATCGAATATTACGAGTGGGAAGTTCGAGCGCTGGTCCATCGAAGTCGAGACTTTTCACCAAAGTTTATCGCACGGATTCTTGAGTAATTGTTTGAAAGCCTTTGGGATTGATTTTGACATTTGGAATTCATACTTCGGCCCCTTATTAATTGTGAGATACTTATTCGAAGTGAGACAGTGGTGCGATAAAGCTATTCGAACATGCATGAATAATACCTACATTAAAGCCTCGTAGATAGTTGAACCCGTGTGGACCGCAGCAAGGTTCGTATTTCTAATCACCATATCGAATTGGTATTCGTACCTCGTTATTCCGGGTGAAATTATTATCAAGGCTGACCGATGCAGCATATAATGTGATCGAGTGTATTAAGATAAGCAAATTGCGTACCTAGGAATTCACCTTCGTAGATAAACGTGCGATCAATAAGAACGCGAGTCGAAGTCGTAATTAATTGAATAATTACATTCCCAAGTTTTTGAGTCCAGATTTTTTTTTTTTTTTTTCACCGCCATCAACTGATATCGAGAAATAATTGGACGGTTTGAACCACAATTTTGAGTGAAGGTAGACAGAATTTTGTCAAAAAAAAAAAAACCATCGAGATTCCCATTGCAAAAAATGTATCTATAAATAATTGAATGCGAAAGTAACTCGGCTTTTGAAAGAAGCGAACAAAATATGCGGATTTGGCTTTGAATGTTGAATTAACGAAATCAATCATGAGAGACCTTAATGCGAAGTACATCGCATTTTTGAAATCTTATCCAGGTCTGATTTTTGGTAAAGTTAAAAAAACAAAAGTTCATTTTTTTTAATTTCCTAATTAGGTACATACAACAAGAGCTGACGACCAACAGCATCTCCGGTACTTTTGAAGTTCACCATACTTTCATCATTGGTAGATACTAAATTTTATTTATTTATTTATTTATGTTGTAATTAATTAACAAACATAATCGCGTATTTCTAATTGCTGAATATCATATGAGAAGTGATCGAGAAAAATTTGTCAACCGTGTTTCACAACGATAAGAAAAAAAATTAGATCAAGATATCCCGGTCGCGAGCTGTTCGATGACATATGATGATACATATCAAGCTATTCATGTCAGTATATATAGGAACACTGGGTACTCACTGTTATTGCGGCGTCTTGAATTCAGAATATGACTCTTCGATGTGAAATCATCGGGATCATCGTTGTCGTCAATTTCAAAATCATATCGAGTGTACATCTCAGCCACTTTGAGCCCAAACTTTTCCTGAAAAAAAAAAAATAATCATTGTCGTATAATTTCAGTATCAATTTGCGCATCTCAACTCATCAACAATATCGCGGTCAATTGTATTTCTCTTTTTCATTCTTCATTCAGATCTATTGAATAAAATCATTACTGATCCGCGAGACTCTACGCAACATCCAATATTAAAACTCGAACATTAATGCTACCCCTGTTCTTCAACGTTGCCGGGTTTTTTTTATATCGTGATAATGTTGCTTGCATTTATTGAACCGGACTCCATAGTTACAATATGTTACATACATTTTTTCGCAACTAGCTCTGGGAATGAAAAGAAGAGACAGGAAATCATCTCGACGGTTAATTGTGTGAGAAATAATAATGACGATAAGTGGTTCGAAAATAATATTGAAGAAGATTTCATTTCTATATTCCTTTTAATGCACGTCAATACTTTCGAGTCTTTGACATGTCAAATGAAAGTTCATCGGCTATGCGAATTTCACCTTTCGAATCCATTGAACTACCAATAGAGTGGATCCATGTGGGATTATTACAGATCCCTGAGGATCTTTACGTAAACGTATGTACATATTATGTATAGTAGACTTTCATCAGATTTTGAAGACGGACGCTATGAAGAATCCCCAACCAATAAATATTCAGGTGCAATTATTTCGATCCCTCTGGATAGATCTACCGAAGAATTGCATTCAACATGTGCATAAAAAATGTGCTCATTGATTGGAGGTAAACGGTACGTGTGAGATAAGCATCTAAAACATCGTTTGCAGTCTCTAGCAATTAAATTACTCATCAATACATAGAAGTGATTAATATACCTATCAATTACAGTAAACAAACTCATCACGAACTTGGCATTGATTTCGCATGCATATACGTGTATATATTTTCGTATCATTTTGCCATTCACGTCACGCATTGGATCTGTTCTGCACCGGGTCAGCCGACCTAAAGAACATGTTTGCCTTACATAAATGTTAAGAGGTTGTCCGAAACCTGATTTTCGTCGATTATACCTGTAGTTTGTAGAATAATAACGAGGCGTGGATTTTCAGAACAAATCGAGCCCGAATTAAATGACCGGATGACTCCGAAATTCTTTGATGATAATAATTGTAGTGTGAAAATGAATGGCCGAATGATTCATGAGCGCCGTATCATCTGGTAAAAATTCCAGGAATAAATTAATTCGACTATCATTTCAAGTTCAAGATTGAATCCGTGTATGAAAAGCAGGTATAGGAAACTTTGAATAAAAAAGCGATGCAGTATACGAGTTTTGCATATCGGAACCTATATCGGTGTAGCGTATATGTGTGTGTTTCAAAAGTGAGTATGAGAGTTTTTTTTTCTCGTCGACAAAAGCATGCTCTTATTAATTTTTAGACATCCCGATGACAATCGTGGGTCGCGGAAAAAAGATAAAAAGGAAAACAACATTAACGACATTCCGTATCAGTGCAGACGGACTAACAAACGTCGCCAAAATAAAGACTGTGTCAGCCAATGACGCCAGAAGCTCTTTCTTGATGTTCTTAACATATTTGAACACAATTGACGCGCATTGCACGTATACCATGTATCGTCGAGGAAACGACCTAAGGTGACCTCGAATGTTACGCGAAAGACAAGTAGACGATTGTTCCGTGCACATGACTGTATTTATACTTATTAATTAGGCGTTTATGCATAATTAACGATCTTTAATCTTGGCATTAATGCTCATTGTCAGTCGCCCCCAACAGTGTCCTGTCGAACCGCCTATACATATAAGCCCTGGATCCGGAAGTCCGGAAACAAGACGAGGTGAGAATTATCGTTAAGCTAGCTCATTAATTTCACCTAACAATAGATACCAGAGCTTATAGGCTCGCCGATTAAAATCCGCCTAATTAAAACTACCCGAAAATTATTTGGCAGAAGTAGAACGCGAAGAAGATAGATATTGCGGAGAGAAAGAGAGAGCTTTCGGCTAACTATATTATTTTTGGCACAATCGAGACACCGGAACTATCTACCGTTGAAGAAGGATTACACTTGAAATTTTTGGGATGTAAAAATTAGACGGACTTTCGAAGCTTGTGCCAACTGAAGCGAATAATATACAAATATCCTATTTTAGGCTTATCACCTACAAATCTTGATGTTGAAGATACTCGCATCTTACATCACATTGCCACACGGGCATAGATTGAAATGAGCTCTGCAAAAAATGGCGTAGGTTAACTGTGGACCTGATTCTGAGATGCGTTTCAGTTCAAATTAGATCCGGTTTCATCAAACTCTTCAATACTGATGTGATTCTAGCGTGGACTAGGATTATCAAAAAATATTTGATTATTTATACGTTTTCAAATTCTTAGAATCCGTATGCTGAAAAAAAAAGAATTTTTTTTGTTTCTTGAATTTTCTCGACTTTTATGCAGCCGAACGAACCAATATTTTCAAATATCTCTAGTCTGCGCTAGAACTACGTGCTCTAACTACATTTTCAAAAAATTATAGATCGATCGAACTAATGGTTACTTATTTATCGAGTCAACAGTTAATCTATGTCATTTTTACGGAGGTTCTTTGAATATGTGCTGGCAATCAGACGATGTAAGATGCGAGGGTTTCTAACATGATTTACCCGATTCCCCACAATCCTCGTAAATGTGTCTAATTTTTTTTTATGATAGTCGGTGTTCGTTGGATGTAGAAAATTTTTACAGAATCCGTTCGTATGCTTTATTGATTCTATTTCCGGATCATGTATTGGAGAGAATTTCCACCGTTTATCACAAAGTAGGCATAGAAGAGTTGAACATCTTATTGAAAAATGACAATTGGATAATTGTGCAATCGAGGAAAGCTACTCCCACAGGATGCGGAGCTAGGAGCACAGGGGTTTCAATTACGCAACCGCACGCGGATTGCACAATAACTTTTAAGCTCCGTGTTCGTGATAGTATAATACCGCGTTGAACCGCAAATCCGCGGAACTTTGATCACGACAAATTTCCACACTCTGCATTGGTCGCATGAATTTTTATTCGTCTTTTCATTACTAGCTCTGATCCTTGTACCCGATACTGCATTATATATTATATACCCGAGCTATGAAAAAAAAAAACGCGGAAATTCGCATGTAATTAAGATAATTACGAAATTGTTATGGCGCGAAAAATATGACGTGAGAAAATTTCATACTCAGGTTAGATAAGTAGGTACTTGTCTATAATCTCAAATTCACTCTCCTTTATCCTTTCTGCACTACCCTCCGAAACAATTATGAATATGTTTGCAATTTCTAATTCTCACTGTTTTTTTTCTTCAATAATTTTTATGGTGGGTGGAAATTGAGTATTGAAATATGCTGCCTGTATAGTAGAATGCAATTTCGAAGGGAATGAAGAACTTACAAGTGTCCCACCCTACCGGGACGCTAGGTGAAGCAATATCACTGAGTATTGTACCAAACGAACAGAAGAGAGTGACAAATTTCGCCACATAATGATATATGCAAATTGATTTGCTTCGCGTGGAATATCTATTGGGTAATCAATGACCGTTAGAAAGAAGCTATACAACTGCAGCATATGTACTTTCCCGGAATGTATGTGCGTCATTAATTACTGTATAAATATACTCTATATAGCCGATGATTATTTATTGTTTGAAACGTAACTGGACGTTTATTACGTGTGGATATATATTTTATTTTTTATCGTCTTTGAACACGCGTGTGGGTGTTTTACTTCTTCATTATATAAATGCGACTTTCAACTAGCCATTTGAGTCCGGCTTTTATTTCACTCAAATCTTAGGTAATTTCATATTTCTCGATGATTATATTTAGATACTTGATGTTATTCATTCATCGATTTCCTCATTGTCTTCGTATTCTCGTTACGGCTTATTGTAATTCAATAAGTTTAACGATTCGGACCTGTAGAACCCACGGACACATCGATCGAAGGGCGGTGTGCTTCTTCCTCAATTACGTATATTATATCTGTATGTATAGCTACTGCAGTTCGGGCCAAGAATAATGAATAATATACTATACGGTTTCATCGCAAGTATTTTCAAATCTAGAGGCATCGAACTTTACACGTTCATTCGACGTATATGCGTGACTCGAGTTACCAGACCTGACGATGAGCGTGTCTAACATGTATAGACCGATTTTCCTCGTCGATTACATACTGATGACTCTGGACGCGATGCTGGTAATATATCATTAACATTTTTATTCTCACCTCATTCCAAATGGCTGATAAACGAGTTTTGAAAAAAGTTGGCATGGTTTACCACTTGGTTGAAATTTTACAACGAAATACACCGAAGAACCCGCATACTAGTCTTTGGTGTATTTCCATACTGATGTCTTCCTCTGATACAATCATTCAATCATTTGAGTATGTTTCACTCTTTTATCGTAATCGTAAAGGTGTCCCCCTAAGCCTCGGTACATCTCCTAATAAACAGCACGCTTTGTTGGCCACTGGTGCAACGTGCCACATGTTCATTCGCGACTGTCGTTTCTACCTGCAACACGTATTCCGGATACGACGGTCGAATGTTTGTGTAATAAATTATGTGACAGTGCCCATCTCTGTCAACTTGCTGGAAAGTAATAATGAACTACGAGGTGCGACAGTGGCTTGTAGAAAACGAACTGAAAGAATTATATACGAAAGATTCACACGTAAGTTGTGCAACAGGCCAAGACAGGACATTTCATACTATACATCAGAATATATTATCCTCTTGATGACATTATAGAGGAATATTCATTGTGATTAGAGGAAAATATACCGGAGGCCACGGGTACGAGGATCAGAGATATGCTAATGCTACTTAGAATAAAGCATACTAAAAATGTCTGATTGGTATCAGTGGCAGACTTATAACTGCAATCAGTGAATTAGAGAATAAAAACTGGGCTTATTTAGAAAACGGTCTATGTTTTCGAAAAAAAATCATGTGCAACATTATAAATAGTATACAGCTAAGAGTATTGTAGGGTCGAAAAATGTAGTTTTCGAAAAAACGCACGGAAACCAAGAACCTTAAAGAAATGAAACAAAAAATCGATTTTTTGAAAATCTGATGGTGGTCTGCCCCGTAATACTTGTTCAAAGACGATGGTTATCAAATTTATTACCACCTACGTTATACAAGATATATCTCTGTTCGGAATTTTGTTAAAATCGATTACCCGCAAACCCGATCATAAAGGACGCTATAAAATACAATTGAAGTTTTCCGGACTCGTTCCGTTCACCTTTGGCCATTGAAGGTTTACGCAGACTTAACAATATGATACTTACTATATAACGAAATTGAATTCCGGTCAAAAAAATTATATAAATATATTCTTGAATGGATCTCTCCCACTATGAACCGCGCGCTTTCGAACTAACCGCGGTATTTTATGCGTGGTAGCAAACGAGATGAAGAGGCGTGTGAAATTCGCTAATTTTATGCTTCCCTGTCGAATTATCATTAGCGTAACAATCCCGGGGCTAAACTTTCGCTCTGTCACACCCACCGTCGTCTAAAAATATGCTAATCCTACTTTTTCGCTATACATCAACTTCCATTTCAACGTGCATTTACGGTAATCGCATCGCAAAAGTCCCTAGGCACGTCGACTCCTCCACGTCACTCGACACTTTTACTACGGACTGAGAAAGACAATATAAGAGAAGAAAAAAACAATTAAAACAAAAAATTACGTGTATCGCAGCATAGCATACACTATACAGTATACGCCTTCATCCGGGCGCGATAAAACGCTTTTTCTGTTATACCAACGGCTCAACGCGTTATCACATATCGTGTAGGTAGCAGTTCAGACATACAATATTTGCACAAGTTTATATCTATTCCGGAAGTCTTACGCTCAGTAGTGGAGAAGTGTTTTTCATTCACAGCAGCAAGACTTCAGTTTTAACTATTCTTTATCGTTTGATCAACAATAGCGGCGGAAATATCCGCACAGTTGAGGAATCAGAAATCCGCTCCGGTCCTTAATGCGAATTCATTCACTTCGTCTATTCAATAATATGAGCAGATATTGTCTACTTAGGTATAACTATCGTAGATTATACACTCCAGCACACCCGAGTTCACTCCGAGAGAATCACTGCTGATGTTCTTCTATTTATTTTGTTTATTATTTATACGAAAAATTATGAGCAAACGAGGTAAATTCACCCCCTTGTGCAGAGAGAACACGACGACGTCTGATGACTACAGAAACAAGTTTGCTGAGGTGCTCCGTTGGGTCAGGGTAATAAATTGTTGCGGAAAAACTATCTGCTCCAGATTTAGTCGGCATGCGTACACACCTTCTTTCCTTGGCCAGCGGCCAACGTTGTCTTAAAATAATTTAACGTAGGTAGCTGCGAGCCTACGTAGCGTGCGAAAATTATTTTTTCGCGCCTCTATTGAGAAATTTACAGAATTTCGATAGCTCTGAAACCGTTATACTCGTTCCTGTTTTCGTCACGTGTTTTATTTTTTTCAATACATTTTTAAATTCCCGTTCTTGTTTTTCTGACCTTCCGGACGATGTCACGAAGTTTTATTAACAGAACGAGAAAATATATCTGAAATACATAAAATCATCATTGAACACGACAAGGGTACATACATATAGGTATACTCGCATACTTACACTCTCCTATTCTCTGCCACTCTCCCACTCTCGATTTTCCTAAGTCTACAGCCAGTTTTGAAAATAGCTGTTCTTCCGAACGACTGTAGATTTTTTTAATAATTTATTGATGCAGAAGAATTTCAATAGGGAATTTGAATTTCAAGTAGAAAGAAACGGCTTCAAACTGCATTTTTGGAAACTTTTTGCCGATTTTTTTTTCAACAAAGTTATGGGACGGAGAAGAGAACGCTGCAGTATTATACTCGATTTCCAAGCGCCACTACGAAGAACCTCTAGAGTAGAACCGTTGCAGCATCCTCTTCTATACGCCATAATTTTGTGAAAAACGATTGGAAAAAAGTTTGAAAAATGCCAACCTGGAGCTTTCTTTATCTACTTCGAAATCCTATCGATTGAATTTTTTGTACGTTCATCTTCACAGAATCTACAAGTGATCGAAAGGAAAAACGTAGAAAAAACTTGAAAGAAATACCACCATTTTCCCTCAGCATCATAAATCTGGGACTATTGGAAAGTTCGTTTCTTCGGGAGAAAAATCATCCTTTGAATCTCTTCCGACGAGTTTTGTTCTCCGAAATATCGCTGTTCTCGTCCTTATTGAAAACATTTTTAAATAATCGCGAATTTTTGGACGCCACTGTAGGATTAAAACGTTCGGAATCTGCAGCGAGTAATTGCGATTCCGATTCATTTTACCTGGGGCGCTAACTGTCTTGCGGTTCAATTATAACTTGTGACCTATTATGGATATCAAGCGAAGTTGTAAGTCTGCACAGCGATAATCGACGGATAATATTAAATTACAAAGAAGCGCCGCTATTTTAACGTTTCGTAATCCGTGACCATAATTCGCGTCGTGGGCGCGTGACCCCTCTCTTGTCCTGCAAAATAAATTGAAGCCACACGCAATAAATGTGTTCAGACCTTAGATATGAGGTATACACTATATTGCGAAAATTACCCAATTGCAGCTATTTCGTGATACTTTACTCAAACTTCATTTAACCAGCTGAATATTGTACAAGAGAAACTTAACCAACTCTAACATTTTTTCGTAGGTAGGTTTATGGGTATATTACCAGAAGGTAGGAAACATTTGATGGGAAGACATTTTTTTTAAGATGTCGAAAGGAGTAGAGCTTTTCCATGGTAGTCCGGTTATTTGTCATCTAAATAACTAATCCCATAATTATGTTAATGCCGCATTGATTCCACAGAATTCACATATCTTTAATTTATAGAATTGAAGAAGAGGAAAAGTGATACAGGGAATTGATTTGCGACTTGATTCATGATATAGCAATTATATATAGGATCTCTGAATGCATACGCATACATACCTTGCCAATTCGAATGTAATTCCTATTGAAAAGATGGTGAAAAACATAGCAACAAATAGTCGTGCGAATATCAATAGGTAACACAAATGTAAACTCCGTGGCAAATTGCAAAATTTCTTGTTGAACGGATATGATCGTTCATGGAATTGTATATACGTTGAATGAAGTTATAATACAGGGTGCCTCTTATACCTTCATATGTCTGTTTGATGATGCCACCGTTATAGTTAAGATGATACTTCCTTATCAATGAACAAAAATGGTGCCTAAAAAGTACGCGTATAGCAGGTAAAAACGCCACGGAGCTTACATTTTCACTACTCAACGATCTGAACCGTATAACTAAGTTAAATGAAATAATCTTCGGGTCAGTATGAATAATAATAAAGACAGTTACTTACAATATATTGATATACCGTCTTTGGATTCGCTAACGCAATCCTATTGGGCAGGTCAATGAAAGAATAAGATATTCCCTATTTGCTGATGAATACCGATGTAAAGGTATAATGTGCATGTTCAGAAGACAATGAGTTGTACAATCGTGAGTATATGAATAAATATAAACGAATGAATTAAAGTCCCAGGATTACGCCGGACAACATGAATGACCGCAAGACGCACGTGCGTTAACGATATGGTAAGCTTATTATTCTATCTCACGCATCATCCCACGCTATATGATACATGTCGCGGTATTTCCTTCACCTCAAGACCCGCCACCGCGATTGAAAACCTTCACGAAAAGGATAATAAGGATATAAAGATATGATCTTTGTACCCGAACTGGGGAAACCTTCGTGCGTAATTCTCTTCTAATTATCCCATAAGGAAAGAGACATGCCCATATATCTAAGGTATTCGATACCCTGTGGCAACTTTGAATGGCGTGCTTTCTTCGTGACTCGGTCACGATCTGGAAAACATCTTGAAGAGACGAAAAAACATGATGGAATATACCCACCCACGTCTGTACACATAATATATAAATTATTACACCTGAATTACAGCTGTTTTCAAATGAACTTTGAATATAGATCACCAGAAACGAAAAGAACAGCGTTCACACTTCGCACCAATGAAGATCGCATAGGACATCATGTCAGGGAATTGACAAATTGCCACTCATCGCACCAATTGATCTATATACCTATAGGCTGTTGGGCCTAAAAAGGCGCGAATTCGATACACACGTACTTGTTCTCCGAATCGAGCACGCTCTCGGGAAAATATTGGTAACAACTAATTTCAGATAGAAAATGCGATCAAGCGACTCCCGATCGACCTACCTACCTACTGTCGGCGCAAAAAGGTTTGGCCCCTCTGTTTGAGTGATCATAACTTCTACAGAAAAATTGATAGAGCATCGAGTCTGGAAAAATTGTAAAGCGCCAAGTTTTCTGCGACTGATGGTTATTCACAAATTTCTGTGTCAAAATCGTGGCAACCGTTATAATCTCCGAAAAGCTAAAAAAACGTAGTTTTTCGGAGTCCATCGCCGTACGTCAACTCAAACTCGTCACCGTTTGTCTGAACTAAGTTTTAAAAATCTGTGAAAATTCAGAAATATTCCCTGAACATTGACGGGCTATCAGCGTTTGGTAATTTCAAAAATATTCAAAAATCTGGACGCCAGGTGTAAAAAGGTCCAACGGTGCGATTTGTGGAACGAATTGGTACCGGCGAACCTGAGCTAGCTCAAAATTTTCGTCAAGATATACACTTTTTGATTCCGTAATCAGTTTTTGGTTTGCAAGAGTCAACTTCCAGTAATCGACGTCAACAGCTTGTCAAATTCGCGTGGGGCCGCGTATGTCCAAGCTGCGATATTCGTCGTTGCATTTACATTGCTGATTGCATTAACAATTGAGTCTGTGACGGGCGCGGCAAGAAGGAAATGCAGCAACGAATATCGGGGCTGGGACCCACGCGGCCCCGCGAAAATTTGAAGAAATGTTGAAGTCGATTACTGGAAGTTGACTCTTGCGAACTAAAAACCGATTACGGAATCAAAAAGTGTAGACCTTGACGAAAATTTTGAGCTAGCTCAGGTTCGCCGGTACCAATCCGTTCCGCAAATCGTACCATTGGACCTTTGTAAACTTGGCGTCCAGGTTTTTGGATATTTTTGAAATTACCAAGCACTATCATGTTCGTTAATGTTCAGGGAATATTTCTGAATTTTCACAGATTTTTTTCACTCATTTCAGACAAACGGTGACGAGTTGAAGTTGACGTACAGCAATGGACGCCGAAAAAACTACGTTTTTTAAGTTTTCGGAGATCATAACGGTTTTCACGATTTTTACACAGAAATTTGTGAATAACCATCAGACGCAGAAAACTTGGCGCTTTACGATCTTTCCTGTCTCGATGCTGTATCAATTTTTCTGTGGAAGTTATGATCACTCAAACAGAGGGGCCAAACCTTTTTGCGCCGACAGTAGTCACTTTTTTCATTTTACCAATTATATCTAATGGTGTTTGAACTCCACGCAATTTCTACTATATTTCTGCGCAATTTTATAGCACCCAAAGACGTGGTTATCAGTCTTTATACTCCTACGCACCTGCCGCGCCCGTTCTTCGTCCAGGGTGTGTTCCATGTCGATGCTATATGTATCGCCTTCTTTACATACAATTAGGCGACCTTACTTATTTCCCGACTTCTTACGAAACATGGGATTAAATTTCTACCAGTTCTTGTTTTTTTATCCTCTGCTAATTTTTCCGACAGTTCATTTTTATACCCAAATAAATGAATCATACCTATTAGAATTCATTTGTAACAACTCCATTATATCTCCTTATTCAATTCAATTATCTAATGAAACTTTCTCGCAGCCCGCAGGAAGCTCGGTTCGCAAAAAATTCACACGACATAAACCTAGACCCGTAACAAACTGCGATTTTGTAAAACTGCCGCCCATGAACTGACAGAACCGATGCAAGCTTTGTGTTTGTAAACATACAAGGTTCGAACTCCTGTCTCTACGATGATTTTGAATTTTTTTAGCAAATTTTTTTGCACATACAGTAAAACCTCCGGCACTGTCACGTCCGGAACTGTCCGACCTCCGGCAGTTAACGACACACAGCTGCCTTGACAGTACCTGGACACGTCGATGTACTGCGTGATTTTTTTTTTTTTTTTCTTCTTTCTATTCTGGCCATCAATGAATGCCAGTGTCAGCTGAACAATGACCAACAAAATTCCACGGCTAATTGTTATACGGATCTGGTAGGCGACATTCAAAAGCCTTCCCGATCTGTATTAGACATGCTCAGCAAACGTGGATCAAGGTCATAAATGAACCAAATATGGGTCAAGTATGCATCCACGTACAATTGTGTTTACCATTTTTCAATCAGTTTCTTGGATACGTGATAATTGCCACCCCTGAAGTTGTACTGAACCACTGCACATACGAACACACGAACACTCGTTACTAAAAAGTTGGAAGCCCTAAAGACTACGACTAGGAAGAGTAATTAATACCTGCAGCACTGTAACGGGAAATAATGACCGCGAACACTACCTCTAACATTCTACAACCGTTCTTAAGTCACCAGAGAGATTATCTCGACCGATTCTAATCGCACGGTACATATTAGTTCAGTCTTATAAGCAGCTAGCGAACCGTAGTCACCTGGCCAACTTATGATCACACCATACTGTAAACGTGCGGATTGTGAACAGCTGTGCTATTCACGTATATCTTTTGCTGAATGTAGGAGTGGAAAAAAGGAATCGAATTATCGTCAAACTCTGCGAATTGTACAGAAATCTTGCAGGAAATTTATGACGAAGCAGGATGCAGGCAGCATTTTAAAATCAAAAGATATTGTTCACTCTTCGAGTACGGATTAAACCATCAGGGAAATCATATGTCATAAAAAATACCCTAATTTGGCAGTTCGCTGCGATAACAACTTAACTAGTTTTCTAGTAGCCAATGAAACTCGTATTTCTTAGTGTCTTTTGACTAGTTTTCACTAGAACTTGACGCATGTGTTAAAGTGTATTTCATCGACGAATCTGAATCTGCACGCAAATGATTTTGCGAAGTAGAAATATGGCAGTGAAAATGAGCATCGGTAATCCACCATCATGCCACAATGAAATAGCAATCAATCCTAAGCTCCGAAGAATGCCGAATTATAATAGCCACTGGAGTAGCTGCTTGTCAATGAGGCAAACCTTTCCGTTGTTTTTAATATCCGATGATGCGGTAAAAATAATTGCTAACATAAATTTGTGCACACAATTGAAAGACCAGTTAAAAATTTCGCTGAGGGTCAAACGGTCACGAATCAGCAAGAACTCTTTTATGGAAATAAGACCCTGATCTTTACCAGGTGAAGAATTAACGTCGGAAATTTAAGGAGGACGCCGACGTCCGTCCTCGAGGAAAGTTGCACACTTGGTCCGTAGGAAGTAGAGATGATTGATATCGGGGACATAAATTTCATCTTCGCATCCTTGCTGCAACGCTGATGTCCAGTGCAATATACTTCTCATGTCCTTTGGTGATCACGATTCTAATCTACAAACTGACATAGCCGACTCATTGTCGGCTGACCTAGAAAAAAAACATCAGAGAAACATGATCGTCTGAATTCTACCTTACGACCTTACAGGTGAAGAATAGTTTTTCAATGAAATTAATATATACGACCTTACAAACATTTGTGAAGGTGGTTTATGGGACCCAGGGAGAGGGAATAATGTGAATCCATAGATCTAGCCGTGAGTTTATTTCCAATTTTTCATATCATAGAATTACCAGTAGGAATTGTAACCGTTGCTGCTCAAATTCAACGAAAACAACCTCTAATTTGTAGTTGAGTCTGGAGTGATGATCGTTTTTCTTATCGTTATAACGCGAAAAACGCGAGACATTGTCGGATTGTCTTACTGCAGATCATTACGCAACAGATGTTGGAGTGCAGACAATAAAATTATGATCATTGTTAATTGTTTGAATGACGAAGCTTGCGGAAGAAATTATTGTGCAGACCAACAGTGCAGGTATAACGTTGAACGATTCACGTAATGCGCACTTTCGTAGTGAGCATACCACCTAGTTCCAGTGCATTGAGTTATGAAATAACAAACAACAGGTATAACTCTCATAGCAATAATCCATATTGCGAATTACTTTGGAAAAAAAGAATTATTAACCTATTGATAAAAACAATCATTTTACCCGAAGCCCCGACCAAATCCCGAATCCGAATACCTAAAGTATCAGGAAAAATAATTCTCCGAAAATCGAAAGGCGTCATTGTATATGATTCCCATCAATTATTGTATACCTGTATACATTCGTAATATGTCAGGCACGTCTTGGATACCAGGAACTCACAGATAGTGATCAAAAAAACTTAGGTATACCGGTCATTCAAGGAATACAAAAACCTTGCAGGATTTGATGTGCTTCACATTTCTTATGTTCACTATAATGGAGCGATATTCGGGAAATGATGGCAATAGCTTCGTCGGATACGGCTGTTTCTGAAGATTCTTGATTTCGAACCAATAAAAAAAAGACTAAAATTGACCCATTTCCATCGATATCCATTGTCGAATCTACGGGTTCTTATTACTACAACAATTAGAGCTGTTCTCATTCCGCAACAAGATCCTCTGGGGCTCTGGGGCTCGGGAAGAGATCAGAAGAACCACGTCTTCCAGTGAACTTGAACACCCGATTCACGCATGCATAAGTGACCTCCGTTAAATCCGAAGAAGGTAACACTGCATAGAACCGGACTTTAGATTGATAATTGTTGTGAATTCCTTTACATCGCAACATCTATGTTATACCTATATTATATCACACATGTAGGTATGCATTGTGTAGTAGACGTATGAAGCCATGAATCAACGTCATTCAGCAACACGATCATCACCCCCTTTCCGATGATAAAAGAGGCTGTAAGACTCAACTGCAGATCGATCATAAAAGTAATTATATAATGATCAATTTTTTGACGAAGTTTATCCCGTGAACAGTATAAGGTGATAATAAATTGGATATATAAAGAAAGGATCCACCAGTAGTCACTGCCTAATACCATCCGAATGTTCATCTTGAATGGCGTGACGTCTAGTCTGTTTGATGGACTTCAAAAAGTCTGGTGATGTGTCAACGACGCTTTGCTATACAAACAGGTAAATGACGCGTAATTGAAAGGCGATATACAACCCTAGCATAATGTACTGATATTTTCTTGTCGTGACTGAAGCTCTGGCTATGGAGATTAGAATTTATGATTAGATCCTTCCGACATTACCACGTATTGCGCGATAAGAATTGGGATTTGTGGTGGTGCCTTATTAGTCCATCGCCAATCTGAAGTATGTATGTGTCGTTGTGTCACTACGGCAATTCAATTTTTTTCAATATTTCGCATCACATAAATGATACCGTCATTTTAGTCATAAATATGGGTTCTGTAGCGAAAAAGTCGGAGATTCCATTTTCACGTTCTGCAAAACATATTGAAAATCGAGAACGAGATCGCGTTCGCGTGAATAAATATTCAATGTCAAAGGTCAACAAATTCGGTTTTTTGCGAACATCTCGCTTCCTATCGCTCGAAAACTGATTGAGGATCAGATCGAAATTCAAAAGTATGAAATTTCACACGGAAAAGATTTCATTAATTTTTTACGCACAACAAACTGTTTGGATAAAAAAAGTGCTTCGAAGGTTCCGCGCAAGGCGTACCAACCACCAATAACGGACACTATGCACGTTATTACTCATGCACGGACATATTATAGACATTCGTCGCTCTATATCCCGTAAATAGTCCATTGTACGTAAAAAAAATGAACGGGATCTTTTCCGTGTGAAATTTCATAGTCTTGAATTTCGAAATATTCGCAAAAAATCGGATTTGTTGACCTTTGACCTTGAATATTTATCAACGCGAACGCAATCTCGTTCTCGATTTTCAATATGTTTTTCAAAGCGTCAAAATGAAGCGATTAAAAAAAAAAAAATTGAATCTCCGACTTTTTTGGTACAGAAAACCTAAAATGACTGGACTATAAAACAAATTAGAAAGAACTTGTCCCACTCGAATATCAATTATTTTCGAAAAAAAATAGATGAATTTCATAAGTATACATCTAGGTCGGTGGTTCTTAACCTTTTAGTGATGAGGGACCATTTGACTAAATTTTTGTCTTGCCATGGACCACCGACTGTTCGACGGTAATAATATAAATTATTATAAGGTTGTTCTATGCTATAGAACATATAGGATGACTTCGCGGACCACTGCGGATGCTTTACGGACCACCGGTTAAAAATCACTGATCTAGGTGAAGGTAATAATACAATTATCAATATAAAGGTCGGCTCATTATGATTAAGATTCAGATGCATGTTCACGTTATAATAATACATGAGCGAATGATTTAATTAATATTATGTTAGTAATATTCTCTAACTATATAACGCAATTACTCGCGCGTTCGCGGTAATATAAGAAACCATTCTGAACTTGTAAAAATTGAAAAATAATGCCGGCCGTCACGCGACCAGCTTTTTATGTACATTAGATATTTTGAACTGGTTGAAACGGTTTCAAGTTATTCTTATCGTTAGACCTCGTGATGTTGTGACCAACAATGCGTATACAAACACGCACTACATTCGCGGTCGCTTAGTGTGCCAAATTTTGGAATACGTGAAAGAAATGAAAAATGAAAAACATTTCCTTGAACATTCCACAAAAACCCATACCCCTTTATAATGTTTAATACTGTAGAAAAACGGAAATGAAAGTAAAAAAAAAACAGTACTAATAATTCTGGGAAGAAATATGTATCGCGTTTTTCCTCTGTTGTCTTTACCTTCCTCAAGACTTATTTTATTTACATTATAATATAATATATTGATGGTTATTTACAAATATCAAAAGTTCAAACACATACCGGGAATATTCGTGGGAATGCTACATAGGGAATTGAAAACGCCTGCATAGAGGCAACTCAAAAGACAAGCGATTATGTTTTGTTTCGCATATTGCGTTCCCATTGGCTACGTGGGACCAAAACCTGATCGCTTGACTGTGCAGGCGTTTTCACTTCCCTATGAAGCGTTTTCACGAACACTCCCGGTATACCCCAATTAACTGCGACTTATATTGTATTCTAAAATTCTATCCATTTGCACGCGATTGTTTCTCAAATGCAACAGTGATGACTAATGAAATCATCTATCATCCCCTGATAACATCTATTTAATACAATTCGCTTTAAACGTATGACTCCCCCTATTTCTTTAACTAGACTCGTCCATACGACGTATGCGATTCGAGTGTACAGTTGATTCCGAGACGCCTGATCGTATGCAACCGCACAAACTTGTGTGTACTTCTGATTGCGGTATTTGTGATCGTCAGCTCTTATAATGAACGAACCAATACGATGTTTGTCAGTACCTCATCTGTCCTCCTAATCTCCGTTCTCCGAACTTTCCTCGCCTATTTATACCATCGTCCATCGTGTCTTGTTTGTTCCAACCGCGATGATCATACAAAGCGCGGGACTTATTTGAAAAAATACTTTCGAATCTATTATCGAATGAACGAACAGTCGATCGCCGTTTACCTTCGAGTTCCGACTCTCGATATTACCTCGATAGCAGACGCCGCGATTCTAAACGATTGGCCACGACATCATCTGACGTTATATTTCCTTTTAATCAAAATATAACCGATAAATTCACCCCGTTACCTCATAAACAGTTAAGAAAGGCTTCGACTGATACTCTAGTTACCTTAACGCTGTCATTTTCAATTCCATCGAAGTGTATTTCTCATAAAAATCGTAAAAGTCGCGTGTTAAAATCGTCTGCTACATCATGTTACGCCATGTTAGAGCCACGTCCTAACTTCATAGTTCATGGCAGCGGTCCCGTGTTTAGTTTTACAATAAGTCTGCTTCATTTGACGTCTTCGAATAATTGACCTGTGAATAAATAAAACAACTGTCAAAAATGGTGAGTAGTCGAACAATACCTTCGTCCTTTATAACCCAATTGTATTAAATCATACAACAGACCAGGTTGGATGATTATTCCGTGACACATATATCTTTCCCACCCTCATTTATGTAGCGTAAAAATAATCCGGTGATTTGAGAAATCAAGAGATAGTTAATGAATCACCACAGAAATTTCCTCCCCGAAAATTTCGAACGCTTCTTCACAACCCCGAATAAAATTAAACCCTTATTCCAGCCGCTGAGACTAGACATAAAACGTAAATTGACGGCGAGATCTGACAGAGTGAAGAGCGTGGATCTCCATCCGTCAGAGCCATGGATGTTGTGTTCGTTGTATCAGGGAAACGTGAACATCTGGAATCACGAATCCCAGACTTTGGCTAAGACCTTTGAAGTCTGCGACCTCCCTGTAAGAGCGGCAAAATTTGTGCCAAGAAAGAATTGGGTCGTCACCGGATCCGACGACATGCAAGTTAGAGTTTTTAACTATAACACATTGGAACGCGTACACGCCTTCGAAGCACACAGCGACTATGTTAGATGCATCGCCGTTCATCCTACGCAGCCGTTTATCCTCACTAGCAGTGGTTTGTATTATATTATTAATAGTTAAGACTAATTTTCTCATACTTTATGCTATTTTTATTCACCTTTTCATCCAAACGATGTAGAGATGCTGTTTTTATTTGTCGTTTTGTCTGTTTGATTCATTCTATGATGTTTCAGCTACTTTTTTGGTCTCTCATATTTTTTGAATCACTAAAAACTCACAAATCACTTAAAATCCGAATCTAAGATTAACTTCGTTTTTTTCAAACCGCAGATGATATGCTAATAAAATTATGGAACTGGGACAAATCGTGGCTTTGTCAACAAGTATTCGAGGGACACACGCACTACGTAATGCAGATAGTATTCAATCCAAAAGACAACAACACATTTGCCAGTGCTTCTTTAGACCGAACGGTAAAAGTCTGGCAGCTTGGTTCTTCCACGGCTAATTTCACGCTCGAAGGACACGAGAAAGGCGTGAACTGCGTGGATTATTACCACGGTGGAGACAAGCCGTATTTAATATCAGGAGCCGACGACAAATATGTAAAAATATGGGACTACCAGAACAAAACTTGCGTCCAGACTCTCGAAGGACATACCCAGAACATATCTGCCGTATGCTTTCATCCAGAGTTGCCGATAGTTCTGACTGGATCGGAGGACGGAACAGTCAGGATTTGGCACGCGGGAACCTACCGCCTAGAATCCTCATTGAACTATGGATTCGAAAGAGTTTGGACAATCGCTTGCATGCGAGGATCTAACAACGTCGCTTTGGGGTACGACGAGGGAAGCGTAATGGTCAAAGTCGGCAGAGAAGAGCCAGCAGTCTCGATGGATTCCTCGGGCGGTAAAATCGTCTGGGCAAGACACAGCGAGGTTCAACAAGTGAATCTAAAGGCACTGGGAGAAGAGGCCCAAGACGGAGAGCGGCTGCCGCTTGCGGTCAAGGACATGGGGGCATGCGAAATCTACCCACAAACTATACAGCATAATCCTAACGGAAGATTTTTAGTCGTTTGCGGGGATGGGGAATACATAATTTACACGTCTATGGCTTTGCGAAACAAAGCCTTTGGACAGGCTTCGGAATTCGTATGGGCTGCCGATTCTAGCCAGTACGCGGTCAGAGAAGGAACCAGCACCGTTAAAGTCTTCAAGAATTTCAAAGAGAGGAAAAGCTTCAAGCCTGATTTTGGAGCTGATGGTAAAGTCAGAGTTTATTCTACTGTTCGAATAACAATTATTTTCAAGTTTGGCTGACACATCGAGTCCAGGGTTGTAGAAAGACTCGAGAACAAACCCAGACTCTGATGGTCAGCCTGTAAGGATCTATTTCACGATTAAACTGTGAAATTGTATCTAGAATGAAATAAATTTATTTCAGTCTATTTTGAATCTAGACGCTAGAAGGACCTGCAAGAAAAGACATTAATCTCACGTCTCAAAGATACACTTGATCAAACACAAAGAAAGTGCTTCTTTAGGCAACCACATTACCTTGGAATACAATCGTTTTTATTTAAGGCCTAAACTCATCAGAATTCAGTGACAATTAAATTCAATGGAAAAACTTCGATGCAACGCGTCTAAAAGTGGATTTACCATTTCCTCCATCGAGTGGAAATCCACCCTCCTAATTTCTGGAAATGATTTAGGTATCTTCGGAGGATTCATGCTAGGAGTGTCTTCGGGGTCTGGTCTCTCCTTCTTCGACTGGGATTCCCTCAAGTTGATTCGCCGTATTGATATACAGCCGACGCACGTTTATTGGGCTGAAAATGCATCTCTAGTAGCACTTGCAACAGCCGATCAATACTTCATACTCAAATTCCATGCAGATGTGGTGAACAATGTTGCCGAAAATACGGAAGACATAGAAGACGCTTTCGAAGTAAATTGCATTCGCCGTTTTTTATTCTGTTGAAACACAATATAATACCAATGATGGAACCTTTCCCTAAATTAAACAATGCTTTGAAAATCTGCAGATGGTTGCGGAAATGAGCGAAGCAGTAAAGACTGGTCTCTGGGTCGGCGACTGCTTCATATACACAAACAGCGTTAATCGAATAAATTACTTTGTCGGTGGCGAAGTTGTTACCATATCGCATTTGGACAGACCGATGTACCTGCTGGGATATGTTCCCAGAGACAACAGGCTCTACTTGTGCGACAAGGAGCTTTCTGTAGTTTCTTACGCTTTACTACTCTCCGTGCTAGAATACCAGACCGCAGTAATGAGAAAGGACTTTGACACCGCGGACAGAGTCTTGCCGACTGTGCCTAAAGAGCACCGCACAAGAGTTGCTCATTTCCTAGAGAAACAGGTAATCGATTCGTCGGCTTGGACTTGAAAATGATTTTATTTCGAACCACCAGTACCATGTGGAGAATTATTCTATTGTTTCAGTTTTTTCAGAACTGAAATCTATGAAATCTCAAATATCTTTTAATTACGTCTAAAAATACAAGCAATCAGCTGTGAAACGACTGAGTCTATAGAATATTACTTCGAAGCTGTTCTTATAAACGAAAATTGTTCACAAAAACGTTCACAATTTTTTGCAGGGATTCAAAGAACAAGCTCTAGCGGTCTCTACAGATCCAGAGCACAGATTTGAGTTGGCCTTGGCCCTGGGAGATTTGAAAACGGCTCATGATTTGGCTAAGGAAGCTAGTAGCCAGCAGAAATGGCGCCAACTAGCAGCGCTAGCTACTCAAAAAGGAAAGCTGAGATTGGCTCAAGAATGTTTACATCATGCGCAAGACTTTGGTGGGTTACTTTTACTTGCTACTAGCACAGGAAATGCTGGAATGATAAGAAAATTGGGAGAAGCTGCGGACGAATCCGGGAAAAACAACGTTTCATTTCTGTCCAACTTCCTGCTCGGAGATGTCGACAAGTGTTTGGATATATTGATAAAAACGGACAGGATTCCTGAGGCCGCTTTCTTCGCCAGAGCATACGCTCCCAGTAAAATATCTTCGGTGGTTAAATTATGGCGTGAAAAATTGTCAGCTGTCAGCGAAAAGGCTGGACAAAGTCTGGCAGACCCAGACCAATATGAAAATCTCTTTCCTGGATTTCGGGAAGCTCTCAAAGTTGAACAGTTCTTGAGAGACGAAGCTAAACGGACTATACCAGCCGCTGCATATCCAACGGTCAAAGTAAGTCCAATTTAATCAACAATTATCTCAATATTTAGGTATTGGCAAACCAAGGAAAGGAAAGTAGGTGCCTGTCTGAGCACTGAATTCACACTCGGTGGCTGAAAAACTCTAGAAAGGTTCAGATTCGTCGTCTGAAGGATAATATTCAAGTTATTGGCAATCGATACCAGGTCCGTGTCCTTTCTAAATGACTCTATAATATGCAGATTCAATCCGATAATGTATAGAGAAAGGATTTTCCTCAATCTGTACATTTTTGTTAATTTCAATGGATATTTACATCCAGGCTTGAAAAATTGCCATATCTTGGCCAATTTTAACGTTTTCTCCTTCCGCTATGTATAAATGACATTCTAAGGAGTAATATTCAATCTTTGCTTGATACTAATGGTTACTCGATTAGAAATTTCAATTAACAGCATAGCAAGTTCAAAATCCGTTTCACCAACTCCCAGAAGTTCCAAGACGCTTCTTCAAGCACTCTGTGTCAGATTGGCGTTAAGTTGCAAGCAGTTTGTTGAAAGATACGAAATTTTTATGCAGAATGGCCATTTTTCGTACATATTTCAATAATAATATTTCCGGAAGTGAAACAAAATTGACAATAGTGCATTTGAAAATTGAAATTCCGTTTCATTCCACTTTCGAAAACCCCCAATACATTTGGATCGTGTCTAAAGGAAATTATAGAGCTTGTATGATAGGGTGATAGGGAACGAGGACACGAGAATCACGGAGCATAGGTAGCGGTTTCAAGAGGCTCGACCGCAGGACATAATTCACTGTCACCAAGCCGATAGTTGTGACAATTATTCGTAACGACTTATTTATGTTGAAGTTAACTTGCAATTACCTTGATCCAATTATGACAAATACATTTTAGATTATATTAGCTATAAATAACGATTTATTTGTACTTCTCTACGCATGATACCACACCACGTTTTCAATATTTCAAGGATAGTTAAGGCTTCACGCCAATCTGACTTACAGCCTTGACGGACTTCGCTATTCCACGCTGTCATTCGATATTCACAATTTGATAAACTCAAACATAAAAACCCAATATAGCTATCAGTTTTATAAAATTCAAATCTTCTGTGCTTATAAATTGGCCGAAAATCATTCTATTTCTTGTTGTTGTTTGAGCACCATGAATTTTCATTTTGGGACTTCAAGAACGTTTCCTTATCGCTTGATAGATCTTTAAGCTGTTGGCGTTGGAGTTTGAATCACTCTTGTATTTCCAAAAGAAATGAATATCGTCAAGCTCTATTCGAAATACAGTAGACATTCCCTTATAAGAGTGGTCTAGGGGCTGTAGGGGAAGTCTTTCTGAGAATCACAGTCCCCCCACTACCGTGCGTCGTGAGAGTTCGTTCCGTCAGTTCTTTTATAAGAGTGTTATGCATTGTTGTACCTTACACGCATTCTCAACGGTTACCTCTTAAACATTGTATATTATGTTTGACGCTTATAAGGGAATGCGTGAAACCAAACTCAGAAAACCGTATTGGGTGGGGAAATGGTGATCTGAGCTGAGTTGCGTCTATGGCGGGAATGCTCTTATAAGGGGACTCTTATAAGGGGATGTCTACTGTAGTTCTTAAATAATACCATATAGTGAACTTATGTATAGTCTAGGGCGCAGCGGCACCTTGCGAATATGAATCTTGACTCTTGCACAATTCACCATCACAGAGTGTACTGGTCAAGCTGGTTTATGGCGATTGCTCAACCATAAACTGATATGAATTGTTTTTATGTAGCGCAAATCATTTCGCTAAGACCTAAACCAATCAACCTACAATCTTGGGCTATAACTATAATAACAATAACAATCCGCCATTGCACGATTACATAATATTTTTATAGCCAGTCGATAACCACATTGTAAAGTGTTAACACTGGGTTACGCTTGTTATAGATAATAGAAATTGCCTGCTACAGAATCTCCATTATTATTCCTTTAAAATAAACCTAAGCTCTTCACAATGCATCGAACCAACATTGATCTGCTCAAAGCTCAGCCTTTTTATACTTACCATTCCACTCCTCCGAACTACTTGCATTCAGCTACCGAACTTGTTTGTTTGTACACATTATCACGTGTTTTACAAACACTTCAAAGCTGAAGACAAGTAATCGAGCTCTTTAGCGCCTTCGCACATCCTCAGCTGCAAATAATTGACCAAAATTTTTGCAGCACTTTAAGTTATCAAGCCTTTTTTTTTTTATCATGTATCGTTTAATTGATGCTTTATTCTCGCAGCCTAATGTAGCACGCAAACCACTGGAGGAAATGCAGGCTGCGGAAGAATCAGGAAACTTCTTTTACACCGGTGAGGTACTCCCTGGAGTTCCTGACGATACTGTGCCGCCAGCTACGGCTGATCTTTTAGCCGACAGACTGCTAGATCTTGATATTAGCAAACCAATCCCAGCTTCAGTTACACCTCAAGCTTCGGTGAGCCATCCAACTGCCCAAGTCAAACCATCCACTACATCCCAACCCCTCGTGCCGCAGAAAGTAACAAAACCAGCAAGTACTGCCAGACCACTTACCACCGATGATGACGACGACCTAGACTTCGACCTCGAACTTGACGAGAACATCGATACTACTGTAAGTTTAATTGCAATCTGAACTTTTTTTCTCAAAATTCATGGTGGAAGTAACTGAAAGGACTAATCTGGCTTAAAATATTTACTTTTTCTAATAACCGGATCTAGGTGTTATGGATGTGTAGATTCAGATAAATGATTCATAAGTCTTGTTTTTTTCGGCCAATACCGGCTAAAATCTTGAGCAAGTACTTCAATAGCATTCTCTTATCATTTTAAAACAGGTCATATAACTTTTTCACTTGAAATGATCGAGAGATTATAAATAAAGCATCAGAAAGGTTGAGATGTGGTTCTAAAATTTCTGGTACTATCTTCAAAATACCTTAGTAGAAGGAATGTATTTGACGATGTATGACGAATGTATTTGAATGTAATGACGAATGTATTTGAAGAGTGTATTTGACCCGGCAAATGGATAGGAACCGATTCTTCATCCTGAAATGGAAGTAGCCACTGCCTATGTCTGTTATTATAGTGACTGGTAAACAAAGCCTATCAGTTTCATACCATTAAAAAACCATTACCAGTAGCTCCGCGGAACATTGGTTGTCAAAACAACTAACTGTGGGGCTAATGGCAAACGCATGACTGAAACAATTTGTCCCTGAGGCTGATTTTTCTCTCGTTAATCTACCTGTGAGGAATTAGTGACGGAATAAGGTGCGGGACTTTAACACTGCTGGAGTAAAAGAGAGAAAGGCTGCAATTAGACAATGCTTTAGTACCTTTAATACCATTATGGCCTCAGCTGTAACGCTAGAAGGGTATAGAATTACCAAAACAGACTGTACTGACCAGGGGAAACAGGTATACGAACACACACCAGCCTTCCACCAAGGCTTAGTATCGTTAAATAAACCAAAGGAACCTAAAACAAACTGGCAGGGAAAATGAGAAAGAAAAACAAAAGTGACCAGAGGTCCAATAGCTCCTTGGTCTCTTTTTCATTGACCACAGGGTCAGGAGTCACTCTCTGATATCGACTTATGCTGAATAATATTTTGTCGATGAAAAATTTGATTTTAGATAATTTGATGATTTCGGATGAAATGACAAACTAATTTTCGAACAGAGATGAAAGAGTCCCAGAACTTTCTTTCGTTTTGACTCTGGTTCTATTAATTCTTGCTATGGATATACATTATACTCTGGGTGAAAATTGCTCTTTCTTAAATTTACTTTAGTTTTATTAAACTGCTTCAGTTCTGTGACTCGTGCGTAACGAGGAACCTCGGTGTAATAGCATCGCCCAGAGCGTGACAAAACATAGGCTAGCTAAGGTAGGGGCCTTTATGCCTTCGGGGTGGGTTGTTATGGAAACAAGGCTGTAAACAAAATATAGCGTGACTCCCGTTCGGTAAACATTACCTACCTAACTAAGCCAGACAGAGAAGGTATAAATGGGGCACCTTTACCCTCGTTTGTATCAGTTACCTGCTGCTTACAGCTGTAATTAACTGCTTCTTACTTTCATGAAGATATTTCAACATTTCTAAAGAGTGAAAAAAACTGATTCATCATATCAGCTCTAGGAGACACCTTCGTGCGTAACGAAAGCATATTTTAACTGTTTCAGGACGTTAATTTGGACGACGATTTGCTGGGAGAAGACTAGAGCCTACCGTCCAGTGAAATTTGCTAATCTTCAAACTGTTTTAACAGCTTTTCAGTGAGAACTACAAGCTAGTTTTATTCTCATTCATTCCCTTCGATAAGAACACTTTGAAGTATTAATAGAGAAAATATTTGTGAAAAGTTAGTAACAAGGAAAATAAATAAATGTATGAATCATTATTATTGTATAAGAAGGGCACACAATTATATATATTCTAAGATTTAAATATATTAATAAAATAATATCAAATTTGTGATGTCCTCTCTTTTCCTCTTCAAACCCTTATAGTCTACCTAATCGCATTTCACTGCGACGATTGAATAATCTTTGGTTTGGTGATTCAGTTAGTAAGCAGGGCTTACTAGTGTTTTGAACACACAGGGCTCTGTAACAGATACACCTTGCTGTTTATAAAATAATATTGAACTGTATTATGCACTGCGTGTCTGTTTAACAAACATCTTCAGAAGCTCAGCGCGGTTTATGTAACAACGTATTATAGCCGTGAGGCCATCTTCAATCGTGGGTGGCGAGATGTTGATTCATTACTCGGAAACATCAGTTCAATTAATTATTCGAAAGCAGAAGTTGTTTCAGCCCTCTAGAGCCGACTTACACATCATACTCCAAACTCAAATTCAAATTCAAAGTCTGAAATCGAATATGCCGCGATGTCTGACGGGAAATAGAGTGCGGGTTCATCATGGCCGGTATGACTCAATCCACGGAGTTGTCCACCTCGCAACTTTGACCTGCGTGTTCTATTAACCACCCCTTAAATTCAGAGAAGTTCAAGCCCTCGCTAATTTTCTAGAACTTGCACGACCAGAAAATGTTCGGTACTTTTGTTTCCAAAGATTCACGTAGCAACAATTTACGAGAGAAATTTTCTCACTTCTGAATGACAATCGCTCGTTTCCGCAAAGTAAATCATCATGAGCGCATGAAAATGTTATACAAATTCTGTACTACAGTAATTTGGAATGTCTCACAAGTTTCTGAAGGCGCGCGCTTTAATACACCCTTATTAGCGCTTCCTGTATTATACATCTACACGCGGAAGTAAATTGCCTATTCAAACTCTTCCCGTGCAGACATCTGTGCATATAGGTTTCGTAATATGTAAATATAAAGATCAGCGTATGAGTATTCTGCTATAGTCTTAGCCAGGAACCGCGGCTGGCAAAACAGTGCAGTTAGCACGCCGCGTACGTGCTCGATGCCGAAGTGCTGGCACAGTAGAACGAGTCATTGGTAGCTACCGCAAAGCACCAAGACCTGCGAAGCACGCGTGTAGCCGGGTGTAGCCGGGTAAAAAATATAAATTAATACAGAACGAGAGAGGATTTACGGCGCGAGCGAGCTGGCTTCGGCTTACGTTAGCCTCAAAGCCTGGTTCAACACACAGATCTCTGAGCTTTAGAGGTCGCGTACGTGTGCGTAAGTTGCGGAGTGCTCGCACTGCAGAAATATCCGAGCTACCGCGGTCATCGAGGTGAAGTGAAATAGCTGTAGGTGGTAGGTGGAAGGTAAGTATACATGTAGTCCGTGCATCAGAACCCACCGGAGTTGGAGGCGTGCACGTTGCTGCTGACGACGAATCCCTCGCGTCTAATGCTGACTACGCGATTTCGATTTCGAAACTGAGCGCGTCGCTTCGTGCAGAAGTGCTTCTTTTGACATACATATATGGTCTTAGGAAACTCAAAAAGTATTCGCGATGAATCATACGTATACACACTCATACCATGAACTAGGTAGTATACGAACGATCAACGAGCTGCATTTAGAAACGATTACGTATATTTCTTTCTCGCATAGCTGGATGGTGATTCATTATACTAATATCGTTCTCACACTGCGAAAAACAGGGTACAATGTCAATTTTTCTAATCAGCTATCTTTTATGTATCATCTTACAGGCCTCAATTTTTGCACAGCTCATTTTTCTACTGAATAATAACAAGAAAAGCGACGAATAATTAAATAACTGTCTAAAATTCGTCTTTGTTTGAGCCGCCCTATTATAGTCATAGTAACAATTCATTGACTAATTATAAATAAAATATCCGTATGTATGCATGCTATGATCACTTTCCTTTTTCCTTGACGACGCAGCTATGATGAAGTAGAGTAGATAAAAATTTGGAGAACAATTTGTTGACAATCAATTACATGATTGTGAAGATGAAAAATGTGGCCATCAATTCGATCGGTGGGGGTCGATGGAGATGCCTTCGTCGCGGCATGTCCGGACGAAAAGATGTTTGAAGAAAATAAAAAGTTGAAGAAAAAAAAACAAAAACAAAAAGAAAAGAAAAAATTGAACGACGAAGGAAGGAACGAACTAACGAACGTAATGTACGAACGAACGAAGGTTCTCCCGCACTCAAAAATAGAAATAGCTCCGTTGACACCCCGCTACAAATTGCCCGCGTCATTGCAGCGCCTCGCCTCGTCGACAACGTATACCGATACCGCGCTCTCGTCGGGGAAAGAGATTAATAAGAGAAAATTCGAGCCAGAATATATGTCGGTAGTATAATGAACTAATACTACGTGGCATAATGATATGTAGACACTTGACGACGAATGGACGAATGGGACGGGACACCCCGTCCCGTGTTTCCCTATTTAATTTCCTCGCATCGTTTATATCTATTCGGGACACAGACCCTACGTATTCATTCACACTTGAATATAAAACACTTATACATATAAACGTTACATAATATCGTATAGCAACAGCTCTGCTAATTAAGCTATACATTTTATACCCACCTAATTAATTGCCTTCCGTATTTAATATATCTGGTATTTGAGAGGCAGAGTCGTGATATAAAACAATATTTACGACCCTCCCAACAAGCCATTTATCAATTTACTACATATTATAACAACTTGATTAATTAATCGGCCACTAAACGCGCCACTGTGTCATTCCTTATTACTTCCTCTCATTCATAAGAAATTATACCTACGTCCGTGCTCGCACGCGTTTTCTATTCGTTCGGGAAGGTAAGAAAACTTTGAGTAATAATGTTATTATTAAAGTCCGGCAGTAACACGAATCTGTAAAAAAAAAAGGAGGTGGAGAAAATAAAAATAAAGAAAAGCGAGTAGAAATAACGATATAAATCATCGAACTAGCAACATGCCTAAGTGTCCCGTGCGAGTAGGAGAATAAAAAGTCGCATTTCCGTTCGAACGGCTCAAGTGCAGCGATCGTATATTTCGTCCAGTATAACCCTGTACGGTCTACGAGTTCGTAAATATTTAGCCACGCGTTTAGACGCCGGTGTATCGTTATGACATCCCGGCCAGCTCCACAAACAAATCTTTACCACACGAGCTAGCTAGACTCCTCGATCCTTGTGTATATGTATAATATAGGTATACCAAAACCTATACGGTATATGGGTTGTATCGGAGAGCTGGTCGGTCAGAGAGTTATTTATGGTCCCTTTTATGCGCTCGGAGTCAACGAAGGAGCATATAATATGAGAAACAGTGATCCCTTGTGCCCGGAGACCAAAGGTATATTATACACACATATAACGTCGCAAAAGCGCACTCGCATCCAAATATATTCGGACAATATCTGTTGTTGAAAAAGAACCAAAGCAAAAACAAAAGGGTTTGTCGAAGAATTTTAGTGGTTAATTATCGCTCGAAGTTTGATCCTTGATCAAGGGCATGAAGCTAGCTCGTGTTACATGGTTCGTAGAATCCCGCAGGAGCCAGGAACTCTGTACGCCACTATAACGTGCGATAGGGGGAACGCGAGGACATAGGATCCGGATTTTCTTTCGCGATTAATTATTAGCTGGAGGAGGCAACCCTTGATCCGGTAGGTTCGCCTCTACCCCGAGGTTTTGACTCCCAATCCAGAGCATTTTTAGGTGCAGTCTATCCAGGGTATGTATTCAGCTATAACACGTCGACGCGTCGCGCGCGCGCGCGCAAAGTGCGGAGAAAAATGAATAAGAAACGCTAGCTGGGATAAAGAAATAGAAAAAATAGTGGAAAAGGAAGAGACTGAGAAAAAGACTGCAGGAATCAAGAGAGAACATACGCACGTGTGGAATCCCGTCCCAGCTAATAGTCGCCTAAACGGTCCACACGCCTGCCTGTCGCTATACGTCATTCTGCCCCTTATAGTACCTCGGGCGGAGCATCTTCACTCTAAGTAAAGCAGCAGGAGTCGCATTGCAGTGAGGGCGGACGATTATACCTACCTATACTACGAGCAGGAGAAAGTCCTGGTCGAGATTTTTTTTAGATAATTGTTCAAAAATTACCAACGAATAAAAGATTGAAATTTTAGTCACAAACTGAAAAATGATGAGAATGTGTGTGTAGATTTTCCTGAATAACCCGGAAATTGTAACGTGGTAAAACTTTTCGGAGAGAGTCAATGTTTTTTCGAAAATTTCAAAGTCACTATAAAGTCTTGGTCTTTATTTCCGATTATAGTTAAATTTATGACGTTTGTTTGATATATGCAGATGAAAGACATATTGCAGCAATCTATTTGAGACTTGATAAAGTTTTAAGAGTTCGATCCACCCGAAACTCGAAACTGCGCCAGAGGGCATGTAATATGTTGGAGACATTCTTCTCACTCAGCTGTCGGCCGTCTTTCAACGGCTTGACTTCGACCCCGCTTTGGCTTCTCTTCCGTTGCTGCTGCGGCGGTCGCGCGGTCCTCTACGAAGTGCGGCATAAGGCGATCAAAAAAAGCATCAAATAATTCCGTACACGGTGATATGTGTCTAAAAAGCTGAGAATTTTGGTTAAATCAGAATTGTAATGTCTGTATGAAATCTCGGTTCCATAACTGTTTTTCCAGATAATTCCAGGGATCAATAACAGGTGATCGGCAAAAATTTCGCAATTCTATTTTTTTTTTTTTTTACTGTTGATTGATTCTATCGATGAAATTGGTCTAACACATCCCCCCCCCCCCCCCCCCCCCCCCCCCATCTCGAAGCCCTTCTTCAGATTTTGCTCAAATTAAATACCAGTTTCGCAAATTTCAATATATTTCTGTACCAACTTGTCGTTAAAATTGATCCACTCGTTCGACATCGTCATTTGACGGATACCATACGTGAAGAACTTATGCGGTTAGGGGATGGTTTTAATCCTGTATAGGATGTTGCGACATGGTATACAGAAGGATCTTGGGTTGGTCCATTCTGAAGACTCGCAGAATATAACAAACTATAAATTAATCAGAAGTATGTACAAACATATTATGCAAATGACGAAATAATTGCAACAGCTTCTGCGAAAGAATATAGTTACATATATGTATACATATACGTATAGTATAACGCTTGAAAACATAATTTAATCAAATCTCCTGCGGCCGTCATTGATTGAACTTTTGCAACATATATAACTACCCTCAGAGTTACGCCTTTAATAGATAATAAATTATTTGGCGGGGCACCGTATACCATGAGCAATGATCTGAAAAAAAAGGAAAAAGAGTGAAACCTAAGTACCTATACCTATACTATATACCATACGATAGAGGTGGAAAGATCTGTTTACTTATTCGTTTCTCTCCTTTCCATCTTGTTGTGTTTTATATGAATGAGATGTGTATGTATATTTGTTCGTTTAATCCGTTAATCGCATATAAGGGTGTTACTTCGGCGAGCGTTGATCAGTATAGGGATTCAATAACGAGCGACTCTCGAAAAGTTTACTTATCTTTGCACCGTGGAAAGACGTGAGAAGCCGAGTAGGCGAGAGAGCGACGCGACGCCGGGTATATTTGTATAAGCTTGCACTAAAGCTATCTCGTGTTTATCACATGTTTATGTTCAGAGTGCTGCGTAATTATCAAACAATTGGAGGGAAAGTCGGAAATACAATTCCCGGAATCGGAATATGAATTCTTGACCGCGTTCGTTATAACTTATACCTATATGCGTATATAATATACACATAGGTATGTATATCTACACACATATCTTCACGTGTTATAGGTATACTGATCTCGCATACGCATATACCGTATATATACATACTTATAAACATACCAGACATCTACATATATATCTAAATTATACACACATGCGTCCATCATCCGTATGATCTACTCTAGAGTCACTGCGACTGCAGGCATGTGCAGCTTAGCTAGCTGTTCTCAAAAATAGTCACCGGGTTTTCGGAAAATCAAGAAACCTATTGGGATCAAAGTTTTCCTCACATTTTAACCAGTGGCAGATCGAGCGGAAGGGGGGATAGGGGCGACTCTCCCAAAAAGAAAGTTCTAAGATCCGCCACTCATCTTACCATCAGATATCTGTGGCCCGCTGCAGCTTATCCATGATCCAGTTTATTTATCATGGAATAGTTCTTCACTTGGTTCTTCCCTTGACCTGTTTAATAGAATTGCATTAGCGAAGTCAAAAATGGTAGCAAACTATTGAATAAGTAACTGTCTTTATTATTATTTATACTCCGCTCCGCTTACTTTTTGGGCACAATTTTTGTCCAATTACAAGGATGTATCATCTTAACTATAACGGTGGCATCATAAAGCAGACATATGAGGGTATAAGAGGCACTCTGTATTATAACTTCATTCAACGTATATACAATTCGATGAACGATCATATCCGTTCAACAAGAAATTTTCAATTTGCCACGGAGTTTACATATTTATGTTACCTATTGATATTCGCCACAACTATTTGTTGCTATATTTTTACAATTTTTTCAATAGGAACATTCGAATTGGCAATGTATGTATGCGTATGCATTCAGAGATCCTATACAATTATTCTGATTCGGTTAGGTGAAAAAATGTCAAAATATTCGGCGTATCCGTATTGGTGGAAACTCCGTGGTTCAAGCTGTCGTTGTTTTGGAGTAATATTTCGTGCTATTCAAAGCGAGCATTGCTTCAGTACAGAAACCTGGAAATGCACAGAAAAATTTCCTTTTTCAAGGCAGATAGATTTTTCAATCTGACGAAATCAGTGTCGTTTGTAAACTCCATGGCGTCGCAGCTAAAAGTAATTGTTGTTCCATATGAATTAAGCCCTAAGTTGACTCCCTGTAACACTTTTTCTCTTCTTCAATCCTGTAATTAGAAATGCGTAAATTCCATGGAATCGAAAAATTATTATTTTTTTCAGTGGTTTGAGTTCCTTTATATCCATGTATGATACGCGTTTCAGTGATATTATGTGATATGGCATGTGAGAAATGTATGTAACTCACATGTAGGTACCACTTGAAGATATACAACTAAAAGCGAACGGCTGACAATGATGTAATGTAAAAAGAATGTGACATGAAATCGATAACTACCTAACTTCTCTAACAATCTTTGCTTTTCCTTATATTTGAAAAGGATTTCAGAATGTTTGATCCATATATTGATTTTACACGTATAGAAAGATCAATTACTCAAGTTTGAATGATCTTCGGGCGGGAAAAGGCTTTACTGGATAATATCCAGCCTATTATACCTCCGATAGCTATCTCCTGCATGAAAGGCTACTCCAATAGGAACCTTTTACCTGCCATGGCTCGAAACACCTGTATTATTACACCTGGGCTGCTCAACCAATGGGGAGCACTGACCAATCTGCTTAGTGTTTGTCATTCAATCAGTAATGGAGTATATTCGACCCCTATTCCGGTTCACGAGGACTTATACCTTTACCTGTATCCCAGACATAAAAAAACTTCGAAAGATATCTCATGGACTTATGGATGTGTTGCGGAGTTTTCTGCTGTCTGAACATGGCATATGGTTGATACAAGAGATAAGATGATGATGTTGATTTAGGTAAGGAATCATTTTTGTTCAAACTAACGGCCGATAATAAATTTATAAAAAGAAGCAGAAGAAGAGGAAGAAGAGGAAAAAAGTGAAACGATCATCGACGATAATCGTGGGGTAGGTATACCTTTATACTCGCGAACCGTGATGTGATCGGCGAGGCAAGTTGCCTGCAGTGTTGACACATGAGGTCTGTGTTGCTCATTTATTGAGGATATAAATTTTACGAGACCAAGTGTTTGCTAAACATTGATATATAAACACTACCGGCATTGGTTCCTCGTCTCCAGTTCACAACATTTATACTGCGCCCTCCGAGCGTGACTTTTTGCAACGACCACTCGAGGCCGGAGCTTTTACAACGTACTTTCAGGCTTCGGTTTACAGCTAATTCTTTATACCATTGCTTTTAGATTTTTTTTAATGCTAGTTACATCCATCATTTATATCCAGATCGACTCCAGGCTTTGCTTGCCAGAAAGATTATAGTATGAAGATTGACAACGACGTATAACTACACCACCCTTCAGCAATAAATACCTACGCATGTATGTATATGCATATGTGTATAATGTCTTCGCCTTTGATTTTCACCACTTTCCTTTTAATTTATTTCCTATGCTTCATCTTACTGGTCTTATTCACGATGTTGATAAGAACTTATTATTAGGTACGCTATCATCTGCAGTGTGTCAACTATTCTCTGTATTTTCATTACACATTATGTTCAAGCTGATAAATGACAATAAATATGAATGCTGCTTTTTATAGGGGGCAACTGCCCTAGGATACGATAAATCCATTTCTCTCTCTGTATCTCTCGGGGTCAGAATCTGTCGACATATTTCTTAGAATAAACAAGAGACAACGCTCTTTTTTCTTCGTCTTCTTCCTCTTCTTCTTACAGATTTTTTTCCTTTTCTTTTTTTTTTTTCTACACCAGAGACGAACGAGAAATTGAAAAAGCCGCGGTAAAAATAAGATCCAAAAATCTCGTCACGAGTGGAACAAACATGTTGTCTGCGATGGTCAGGGAAACGGTGCAATCACGGATCGTTTCATCCCGGCTTCATTCAGCGCTTAAAAGAGCCGAAGAAATGCATTTGGAAAATGTCGATTTGTTGATGGACAAAACGTTATGTCCATCCTATAGTCTTGACACATTGTCACGCATCCCATATTGTTTGTAATACATTATGCACCAATTATCATCGAACGATGCAGTGTGTCATTGGATGGTATTGAGAATATCCGCATTGTCAGCATTGTGTGTGTAAAAGGCTTGCAATACACAGCAGAGAATACGCGAAAGCTGAATTTCTGCGAAATATAATCGATATATCGTCATTGTTATAGAAATTGATTCAGAGAATAAGAGATATCGGATCTTCGCGCTGTGGTGGGGTCTCATGTATACTATGCATATAGGCATATTGTATACGCTGAATAAACACACTATCAGAATATTACTCAACTCATTGTAACTTTGCGTAATATCGTATACGTATGTCGTATGTCGTATATTCATAAATAATAATTAATTACTCATTATTTACCTCGCATTGATATAACCCCGTAGAAATTATGATATGATATAGTGATCGTTCGTATGTTTATCAACGGGATATTTCCAAAGATATAACGACCAGAAAAGAAAAAGAAAAAAAAATACGAAGCTATCTTTTTCAGAATTTGACTGAATCACAGCCGTCAGGTTAAACGCATCGAAGATCAAAAGAATTTGGAAACTAGAACGGAAATGGAAATGGAAAAGGAAAGGAATTGAAACTTAACACCATATTTATACTATAGGTCCACGATAGACAAACTCAAATTTATTTTACCCTTATATAACTATTTCACAAATTCAATATGTATGTGTATCGTATATCATTACGAGTACCTTGACGGAAAATGGTATTACTCTTCTTTCATTCATCAACAGTTTTTATAGATGATATAATAGTGGCGATAATCAGTTGAAAACAGTGATACCTAGGTTTGAGAATGAAAAATAAAAATGAAAAACATAATTTTATACGAGTTTTTATTGTGTAGGGTGTTCAATAAATCGTCCAACGATAAATCAGACGATAATTGTTATACATAATGCTTGTTCTTAATTTACCTACTAGAAATATAATTAACTTATATCCTAACGATTTCACCTTATAATAATATATCATATATATATATATATACGATATATATTATATATACCTACAATATCTTGGATATTACAATATACACGTATAACAACAGCGATATCTATATTTCTATTATTCAGACATTTCAGTACCAGCTCGCAGTTCAAATTTTCAACATTAATACGATGCAGATAGATTTAGCATTTACATTTACATCTACATTTATACTCTTATACCATGCTATTTTCATTAAGGCGGTATATACACCTCCGAAATAATTTTCTTCAATAACTAATAGACATTTTATTGACTCAGTTATTTTACAACTGATCACTAGGATTTTCACACATAATTAGAAGTTATTTGAGATTTTCTGTACTTCGCCTCGGATAGATTGAGCATACCGAAGAGAAGGTGGTCGTTGCAGGGCGAACCTTTTGAAATTTCGAAGAACTATTGTAAAATCATTTGAGGAAAACCGATAATATATCTTCACAGCATAGTAGTGATTTGAAGGTAAAAAAAAATGTATATTATTTCCAAAGTGTATAAGCCCCCTTCAACGGCTTCGAAATCGAATTTCATCGACTAAGTTTGTTCATACTTGATATTTCAGGAGTTAGATAATTAGCACCACATGTCCAAGCACGTAACTTATGAACGATTCAAATATTCGAATCAATATGAAAGAACGCTACAGCAAAGAGTAGGTATAGTATATTATTATACCTATTTTCATACTGCGGTTCGATAATCATGCACAGCTAATTTGACGTTGAAGTGATATTGCAGAGACAAGAACAGAGCATTAAAATAATAAAATATGTACGCCAATGACTTTGAATTGATTGAAAAAAAAAAAAAAAGAATATTATTCGTTGCTTCGTACCGCACTTCTACATACTTATACACTTACATAACTTAGGTGGTCATTAGGTTGGTCCTTAATTTGATCATTTTCGAATTTCGATTCTCTCCTGGGCCAAGACGTCTCCAAATATATAAAAAAAAAATGTAGCCACAACCCCACGTGCCTATTTCAATTCTGAGTACCGCCACAAAGCCTTCGAATTTTCCCATTTTAATAAAACACGATTTGTGACATTTCGCGGTTGATTTTTTTTTCCTTCCTCTCGCAGTATAGATCCGGACAATTTCAAACTTGGTACACTCCTTGCCTGTAGTAGTAGGTATTTCATGAAAATACCACAGAATTTCAGGGATACGCACCAAAGAAAAATTTCTCATCTCCAAATTATGTTAAATAAAATTTTGTCGTTAAAAATCTGTAAATTTTGTCAGGGATACCTTCTACTGTAGGTAATAAGTGCGCGGTGTTCCATATTATTATTCGAAGCGATAATGCGATACGAAGTGAATAATAAGGCCGGAGTACTAAAAATCTGGTGTTATTTGAATGGGTAAGTTCGGAGACTTCGGGGCAGTACTTAGAATTGAGATAGGAACCTGGAGTTTTGACTAAATTTTTTTTATACATATTTCGAGACAATCTGGCTCATGGGAGCATGGGAATTCGAATATGATCGAATCAAGGAGCTCCCTAATATCTATACATACCTACTGTTACAGTATTTGTTATATTATATATTGTATATTATGTATATACCTATCTTATTTTAGGCGTGACATTCACATGAAACACTTTGGACGGGATGGAAAATCGACGCCGGAAAAACCGGATGAAGAAACACTCGAGGACGTCGACGAACCAACCATGCTTGCACCGACGCCAATCGTCCCGACACCGCTAGACGACGTCCCCGTTGTACTGCCAGGCTCCTCCTTGACACTCACTACTGAAACATTATCACCAGAAGTCGAGGCTTTTCATGAATTAATTAAACAAATTTTTTGCACATGCTATTCATTTTTTTTTTTCTCATTTTGATTTTTGAATCGCGATACGTAGCAGAGGCTAAGGAACAGCAAGATAATAGCTTCGAACGTCCGACAACTATAGTCGGCGATATCACGTCCCAAGTAAACCGGCACGTAATGCGAAACAATCGGAATTACCCACACCAGTCAATCGTGTCTTGAGATCCTCGATGCTTTACAGTTTATACATGAATAGTTTCGTATAAAACGCAATTACTGCAGTTCTTACAATTTACCTTTTCGGAATGAGCCCATTATACAGTTATATACAAAATATACAGTTTCAGGCCTCACCAGAAATATTATCGGGTATATGAAAAATCTAGATTGTCGGTAAAAAATTACAAGTTCAATTCCTATTCACGTGTAAGAAAACGTTCAAATCGATAGAGATATAGCCATTTTTAATTACCATCATCCAAACGTGAAATCCTTTTAGTTTCAGATTTTTTTGTCTAGTCGTTTTCGAGATCATTCGGCGAATTTGAATTTATGAATTGCAAAAATCAATAAAGATGAAAAAAATATTCTATGATCTACCTATACTGTTTTGAAATTGGGAAAACATCATCTATCATTATTCGAAAAAAGAAAAGATATGGTTTGCCGGAAAGATATTAAATGAATAGAATTTTTCATGCCCAATTTCAGGTCATTTGATCCCGCTGTTCCTGAGATCGTTTGTGGGGACAGACCTTCCACCTTTCTTTCGACCTGTTTGTTCAGATACTATAGAGGTCTGAAAATGTAAAAATTCGATAATTCACTCTAATGGAATCGAACTTCACCCTAACTAGAGTCGAAATCGAACCACTAAAAATTATAAAGAGTAAAGTTTCGATGCAAACGAGTAACCGTTCATTCCAAAAAAAATGTAGAGATTAGCTAATCATTTTTCAATCGAAGATCAATATACGTTGTTTGGGTTGTAAATTTACCAATTCATTTATTCCAAGACTTCATTAACTCGAAAGCAAAATTGAAAAATGTTTCGAGTCTCTGTGAAATATAAGTTAGTTAATTTTAGTATAAATGAGAAATTTAAATGATAAGTACCTACCATCAGGCCAGTAGGGAGGATATCTGGCTGACATGGGGTCGGAGTTCATCCCTGTGTCGTGCTTCCCAGTACACGCGGTAAAACTACTGCCAAATGAACCGGCACCAACGGATCCTGGCGAATTTGTACCACCGCCTGGAACATCGAGGTAATTACCTTTGAGGATTTTTAGTCAAAGCTTTTCTAACTCCAAATATTCGCTCGTGTCCGGCGATTGGCATGATTTTTTGAACTTACTTAAGGAAGTGCTGAGCTGACTGTATCCATTCATCGTCGATATCTGCATCGATTGAACAGGCTGCAACTGCGGCTGGAGCTGAAAACCGCATGATTTTCAATACTAAAGGTTAAAATAAATCCAGGGAGGAGAAGAAGAATGTAGAATCGAGGTATGAGGTATGAGGAGAGTGAAGAACATATCGATACGAACGGCTGGAAAGATGAAAGTCTTACTCACCGGCTGACAGGGAGAATAGGAAAGCTGCGATTGCTGAAGACTCCACGGATCGTAGCGCGAGTATGCAGGCGGGTATGAAGGTGGAGGATGAGCAAATAGATTTCTCGTTGCAGCTCCGAGGTGGACATGCGCTGGAGGAAACGGTTCTCCAAATAGCGGTTTGTGGTATGGAGCACTTCGGTAGGGACGTTTCATCCTACGACGACGTCTGTAGTTTCCATTCTCGAACATATCCTCGTATTGAGGATCTGGAACAAACAGTTACATGGCCATCAAGAAGAACGTCCTTGGACCTGGTAATTATTCTGCAAAACTGATTTCAAATCATCTGCATATCAACGATGAGAAAAATCTTAAAGGATCCAGACACTGAAATCGATCATTGCGTCATCGAAATCTGGTCAAATCATCCTGCTACTCAAAGACTGAATATCTAACTCCAAGAGTGACTGTTTCATATCGTTTCTCACTAAAAACTATGCAGATGTTTGATCACCCGTGACAAAACCGCCACAAACATTGAAACAGGGATAAAAAAAAGGTGTTTTACCCAGTGTCCAGTAGTTTCCTTTCCGTTCGCCGCCTCCTTCCCTTGGAACCTTAACGAAGCATTCATTGAGGGAAAGATTATGCCGTATCGAGTTCTGCCATCCTTTCTTATTCTTTTCAAAGTACGGAAACTTGGCGGTGATATAAGCGTAGATTTCGCTCAGAGTGGCCCTTTTATGGGCACTGTGTTGAATGGCCATGGCGATCAGAGCGACATAACTAAACGGGGGCTTGCTGTTGGTCGAAGACGCTGTTGTGTTTGTCCCTGAGACTGCTGAAGATGCTTCAGATCCTGTCGTTGGAGTTGCAGGAGCGCTCGGCGTTGAGGCGTTGCTGTTCGTCGAGCTATGCAAAGTTCCCGGAGGCGAGGACCCTTTATCGTCAAGGTGGTGATGGTTGGTGAGCGAACTACTCGAAGTAGAATGCATCGAGACAGCGGCTGAAGTCGGACTCGGATGACTCGAATGATTATGGTGGTTGTGGTGATGGACGTGGTGAAGATTGTGGTGGTTGCTGTGGTGGTGATTGTGAAGTCCGCTCGACAATGATCGCGACAAACTAGAACCCTGCAGTGTGTCCACTTCTTTCACCGAAGTTCCCATACAACCGCTCGACAATTCGGACACGAAGTTGCTCACTGGATGGACAAGAGAAAAAAACCAATGCTCATAAGTTTCGGGGCATTTTTTAAAGTAAATGTGTGTTTCGACAGACCCAGAGTACATGTCTCGAGGTAATTAACGTACATTTCAGTCGACTTCGTTTCGGATTTTGATAACACGTTGAAATCAGTTGTATTTCTCGTTACTTTTCTTGTACCAAAGAATGTATACTTGATCATAATTTCGTTTCAAGTGCGTTTATACTACGGATATTGGAATAAATTTGTTCCTTTTTTGTCTACGTGCACTTATTTTCGTATTTCTTAACCGTTGCAGCTGCACCGCGAGTACGGAAAACGCGTCGTCGTGGCGCCTTGGCGTCCCGGCGACTGCCGCGTGATCGTCGCGGAGTTATATCGCTGAATTCTAAGGTAAGTAAGCTAGTCGCTACTTGTCACTAGCACTATATGTCTTTCAGGAAAAGACCATTTTTCTCGTTATTATAGCATTGAACAGTCCCGAGAACACGACAATGGCACCAGGGCACCAGAACACGTGTATGTGTATAATATTACCGCCATCATATACTATAGGTATACATCTCTGCCTTATATACTTCAATTACTACTCGCCTTATGTAGGTAGGTATCCTTTTCTTTAGGAACTACTTTTAACCGTTAAATTTCTACTTCTTTGTCTTCTCTCCTCCCTGAATTGACCAAAACTCATTAATTCACGATTACTGGATCAAATCGAAAATCGCTTGATAATTAACAATAACGTAAGTAACGTGCGTGCATATATGAAACTGGCCGCGTGCCTGTTGAGTATACAATATGATGTAAGTCATCACATATAATATACCTATATATTGTACAATGGCTATGCATTGCAGTGGGTTAAATGATCGATAGCTTGTGCGCGTGGGTACGGTTTGGGACCGCTTCTAAGAATCTTCTGTAGCATAAACAATTGGGGTGCTAACGTAAGACGAAGTTATATGTATGTATGTACCATATACGCGTCTTGGAAGTCGTTGGCGTTTCGGGCCACCGACGATGTTTAGCGTAGGTATCCAAAGAGACTTTTGATACTCCTAACGATAAGGAACCCTGCCGCCAGTCAGAGGACTTGGTACCCCAATACCTACATACATACATACAGATTTCTCACATCACATCTTAGCTCCATAGCATTGCTATAGTCATGCACAGGGAGCCCCGTATAGTTATATAAATTCAATATGCAACAGGCCTCGAGGACCAGGACGGGTGAACGTTGAACAGAAAAGGAAGAAGGATATTCCATCTGCAATATCATAGTTATCGAAATATCGGTTTGTCGCGTTTTATGTTCCTCGTAATCATCATTTCGTGTATTGATTTTAGGTCTATGTATTTAATATCATCACTCGATACCATGGTATAGTCCTCTTCGGTTTATTTTACCACTGCGACCTCCGGCTTCGATATATTGTAGGTATACACAAGTATAGCTAAACTACGAACGGTGACCAATCGTTATATCATATAGAAATATACCTATGTGCTCATGGTCGTGATTGGCATGAATTTTTGACCGATGGCGTGCTGAAGACAGATTTTCTGTTCTTTCCACTTTCATTCTTTCTTTAAACTCGTTTTTTTTTTTTTTTTTTTTTCTCACGATTCGATGATATAAAGAAAAACTTAAAAAAATAATTGGCTGAAACTCGTTCAAGTTTCCACGTGTAAACACATCGGCCACGGGCCACAGCGATATCGCTTTGCCTAGTAAATATACGACGAAGATGGAATAGAGACATCACAGAAAGCAATTAAGAGTTGAACGCTTCAACTGACTGCTGCAACATCGATTCTATCGTCGCTCTTCAATCTTTTACTATACCTCAGTTGTAAATTATCACTGCACTTGTCAGACGGTGTATAAACACGTTTAATTTTATTCAATTCCTCGATCTTCGCCCAATAAAAATACGAATGACTAATTTGAAACGTATTAGTTTAAAATATAAAAAAATTAGTCTGAATGACGGATAATAAGCTTGAAACGATTGGGGATTTGTTATTTGTGTTTTTTTTTTTTCTTTCTTCTTATACACACAATTCTTACAGATATAGTTTGAGTTTTTGAACTTTATATTATAGAGAGAGAACGGACGTTCAATTAACTTCAATTCCTAATTCAAGATACCTCGAAAAGCTTATTGAATCTCCTTGAATCCGTTATACTTAAATTGTTTTCGATACGATAAAATGCAATTTTACACATACTATGTCGAAAAATATCGTATGAAACTCGTGCGTGAGATTTTACGCACTCGATGCATAATATACTATTAAAATAAACATGCAAATCTCCGTACAATGTTATTGATGACCACACAGCTATACGGTGTATAGTATAGTACGTATAGTATGAGAATTTTGTTACATTATATGTATATACTATACCATATGTAGATTATAAAGTTTAATGATATATATAAACGATTATAATATAACGCGCGTGTTGAAAAATAAATTTCAAAGTTTGGTAAACACTGTTAATTTTTATAAATAATCAAAAATAGTCTTTACCTATATATACGAGTGCAGGGGTTCCGTCTATAGATAAAACCATTTCTCCAGTAATAAATTATCTGTCATAATAATTGTGTGAAATAAATAAATATAAAGATAAACGTAAATAATCTGACTATAAAAACTTTAATTACAAAAACATTAATGTCAAACAAGTTCTATAACCGAAGCTATAGCTTTCTAGGTATAGTATAATAAAAGTCCGCGATTAATTCATACGGATTCAACTCCCAGCGGATGACATGGCGGTTAATCGTTAATTCGTTTAACTAATTTCATTCCTCTCGATTATACATTAAAAGTTAAAACCACTCGTGTCTCTGTAATTATCAATCTTTATCATCGCGCCTTGCACAATGCAGTCTCCGTTATTACGATCAAGCGAGTAGCGCGAGCCTTCGTACCGTTCGTGCTGAGCTTCGCCTCACAGTTTCTTCGTGCCTCGTAGCATGTCCTGCAGCTGTATACCTAGTCATAGATGAAACAACGTCGATCAGCGAAACCCGAGCTGTAAACGTGACGTCAGCTCTGCTCTCACGTCGCGTAAATTCTAGGTGCAATAATACAGAGACCGGGAATAACGAAGACTTATAATTCGACAAATTTCAACTTACGTCATCCATGTTATCAATCTTAAGTGCAAGGATTCGAGGAAACGATGAAACTCCGCTTCGAACACCCGAAATCGCTGAAATCGTTGGAATAAGAGTCGTGCGAATGGTTGTGCGATGTAGGAACTCCACTTCGCGATCCTGTTACGTGATATATGATGTCACTATTAACTTATACGTACAGATAAATGAGTATACCGACACACGCAGACTTGAGCTTTCACGACTTCATCTGCAGTACCAAATTTCAATCTTTAATTATTTTGCGAATTCGAAAACGTGATGGAAAAATTGGCATGCTTTGCCTATAGATTGAAGAATGAAAACTTATATAGTAATATATCATATCATAAACCGATTATACAATTTATATTGTATAGCTTTCAAATTCCCGGCTTCCATGTTATCTCATCTCTGGTTATCGTACAAGTCAGGGCTCCAGCGAAAAAATATGTGTAAATATCAAATGGAGTATAGTTTCTGCTGGAATCTCCGACAAGGATTTCTCGTCGTTTGTTTTTCAGTCGGAATAACGTGTTGGCAGCTGACTCATACAAATATTGTTTTATCCATATAATTATGTAAATGTAATAACAACTATTAAGTTGGTCAAGTTTTTTTTCGTTTCGTTTTTTTCACAACGTTTTGCGCCAACGATTACACATATCGTCACCTTCTCTCTATACAAGCGATCGAAAGATCGATTCAAACTCCGGGTCTTCCGCGATAAGCTCGACCTTGGGTTAAACGGTGGATAATGATATAAAACAGAGCAACAATAGAATACAATACAATACAATACAATACAATACAATACAACACAACACAACACAATACAATAATATTTCCAGATGTGGCTCCTGGCGCACGTTGGTATCGCATGGCGTCGCATGGCGTCTCCGGTTGCGGTCAGGTGTGAGTTTGCAGACTGCTACGTATATTTATATACGTACATAGGTATATATGTGTATATGAAAGGTACAAGAATGGGTATATGAACGAGATCTCATTGCTGGCTCGTTACTCGGGAAAAGGAGAAGAAGAAACAAAAATAAAAAGTAAGGAGTAAAGAGGGAGGAAGAAGATGATTCTGCCTCAGGGGTCTGATCCCGCCTAATCAACGAAGATCGGATAGCAGCAGGCGATCGCCTGGGGCGATGCCGCTCGTGCGGTCTTGCCTTGCCAGGCACAATTAGCCAACGATATGCGTATAACAGCGTCGCTTTTGCCCTACATCTTTCTCTGTCTCTCTTTAGTCTTTATACTACCAATACGACTGAATATGTCCATGATGTTGACCTCTCCACATCATGGTCACTAAAGACAGTCGAGAATCGAGATACAGGCTTTTTTATACGGTAAAATTTGTGAATATATGGACCACTGAGTGAGTTTCAAACGTTTCTTATATTACCGTCTCGATCGCTGGCCAAAAATGAGAAAATTTCCCTCTATATACGAAATTTCCACGCTTTTTTGTCTTTTTATATTCAGGAGAAAATATAAAACATATTTTCGATTCATTAAGAGATGGTCCATTACTCCGTGACTTTTTTGATACTTTAAAAACCGTCCGATATTTTCGACTATCTTTGGTTCAATTTTCAAGTTAGAAAAATTCGTCTCAAACTAATGTACACCTTTATAAATATATATGCGATTCATACAAGATTGTGATGGCCAGGAATGAAAATAATAATTCGCGAATGGCGAGGCTGCGACAGGAATGCGATTTCCTATACATATACATACCCCAGTACTTACACCGACGACGCAGCTTCAACCTCCTGCCTCCTGCACCTCCTGACCAAAGGGCCGGAACCTCGTAACGCGACACCACATCGGTCACGAAGTGCCTAGAGCTTACTCGAAATACATATAGGTATACGTTGGGCTGCGCAGCTGCAATTATGAGAGACGGTCAGCTTCACTGTTTCGCACGTATATATACCCAACGTTGTTCGATCATAAATATATTCCTTGAATATGCACATTTTTTTCACTATTCTCGCGAGAAACTAACGTGAGCTCTTATGTGCACGAACCGTACGCATAGACCTGCAACACTTTTTGACCACGAAAATATTTAAATTTATTCAGATGTCGCATTGTTCAGTATTTCTTCAGTATAATTTCGAGGTGAAAAGACGAATGTAATTCTGACGATTTTTAAATCTCAAGATTGCATTTTGGCAAACTCTAGTGTCTCCTTCCACAACCAATTTCCTAGTCCTAAAAACTAAAATAAACATAGAGAATCACCTCGCCGAGAAAATTTGATCATCTATATAGGTATACCTATAATGGACAGGAGGTAGTAAAAATGATCTGACAATTACATTTCATTTATTGGTCCAATGTCGACAGTGTTAGTTTCCCCCTATAATGGCGCCTTTTCGTTTGCATACTAATTCACCATATAGCAACGTATACGAATGAACTTTTTCCATTGTCTTTTACTTCTGATTAAAACAAACATCGATTTTATATTGCGTTCTTCTAAATTATTCAGCATTGATAAGTGTAGTCCAAGTTCACGTCGGACTAAAGTGTCTAATGCATATTCGTTAGATTTTTATGTTATTGGCCAAATTCTCGTAGCTATTACCATTTTGCCCTATGGTCTCCCTTATACCTGCGCCTATATGATATCCACCTCGCGATGCGAAAGTGATATTATATTCCTTCCGCCCCGCGAAAGCACGTACGGGCCACGTGCCGTAGGCTTATATTATACGCATAAGTATGTATGGATACATCACATGCGAGCATAATATATACACAGATACATGAATATAGTTACACGTACGTGGCTAAGCGAAGAGCGTTAAATACGCGTGATGTTGGGATGATCTATTTGTCGGCAGGGTGGTGGCCGCCCTGATCGTGAGCCTTGGCATAAGTAGGTATGAGATATAAGTGTATAGCATAACTCGGGTCATCGGGTGGCGATAGCATATCGTTTCCTATCTTTAGAGGGAGCCAATCAACGCCCGGTATCTCGACCTCAACGTGACGTCAGTGGCATGCCAACGCGTCATCGGATCGGTTAACGCGATCCGCACATATTAAACTGGACCGTATGGTATATACGATTTACAATATACGATACATAGTATAGTTGGTTCGGCCGAAAAACTTATTATACGATTGTACGATCAATATGGGTTTATATACGTACAAAACTAAAGCTATCGCTTCTTCTCAGCCCGCGCAATGTTATCATGTTTATTATACTTGTAGTGGCATATAAGCCTATTTATAATATTGTCATTTATATGCGTACATAGTATATACGAATAATAATCTAGGTATATATAGGCATGATTTTTATTACATTTGGGTATTCATGTATATGTGTGCGGTCGTGTGTGAGAGAGGAAAAAGCTGAAGATGCACAAATGGGAGTGATTGATACAACCCAACGTATTGTAGTGTGTAGAAAAAATAAATCGATGTAAATAAACCGAATTGGCCGAATATGTATACATATGCGATATAATTGTCTTGGGCTTGGGGGCACGGTCGTCCTCGTATATTATACGTACTGCATTATCGCACGGTGTTTAATAATACGAGGGTGGAGAAATTCTGTGTTGCAATTAAATATATCGCAAGTCGATTATTTTATTGTCGCACGAGCTGATATCGCACACTCGACTTATCGATGCCCTCCGCTCTCTGTAGAGTGAATGAATTTCCTAATTATTGTTATTATACGCGTCTCCAATGCAGAAGCTTATTATATATAGTAGGTACACATCTATCGCGAATTAAGCTTATACCTGATCGAATGTAATGTAAGTATTCGAAAAAAATTTGAAACTTCAACGTTTTATACTAAAGAAAAGAAAATTTGATCAATTCTGATATTTCAAACCAAAGTTATGCATACTTGCATCATTTCGTCAATTCTAACGCGATGTTCAAGATTCAAGTGTGCGTCCTAGAAAATTCAGTTTTAACATTTCGGATTGCGCGGTATCATAAGGTCGGAAATTTTACAAGGGGTTAAAATTGCCGCCGGATTTATGTCGGTTCGTGAAACCGTTCATAAATTACAGCCGAGTCCAATTCTATACCCCGTTTCTGATAATATACGGACGCTAATACAGGCCAATTAGTTTTTCTTTACACCTATGACGATCCATGTACCTGCATTTGAATAACATCGTTGATATTTATTTTTGTAAGGAATAAAAAATTAATTAATTAATTATGATGCATCGATAGATAATAACATTTGCTGTATACATATACGATATGAAAGAATAAAATTGAAAAGCAATTTTTTATTAATTTAGTTTCAATAATTCATCATTTGTTGTCAATAATTATCGCGTAATGTGATTAATTTGTAATATAAATGATTCCTTCATTCGTCCGTATACATACCTACTATATCTTATCCGGTTCACATATCGCTTTGTAACATAAAAAATCGTGAATTAATGAACCACCTCATGATATACTATATTGAAAAAAATGTTCGAAACTCGGTGGTCCACATCCACTCACTTTACCCTACATAAAATTCAAGGTAAAGTTGATAAACAGACGCGAGCGATTTGACCTCGGATTTGACCAACAAAATATAAAAAAGGAACACATTTTTATCGGCCAAAATGCATCCTTGAACAAAATGTGGAGAAAATATAAGCGCAAAAGTGTATTTTAATCTTTTTGCACAGCGTGTGATATGCGATTTATCGCAAAAAAAATCCGACATTTACGTTCAATGTTAGTACTATATGTATACTCAAACGTTTTTTTTAATCCTCAGAAAACTGGCACAAGTTACGTAAAAACAGAAGAAACAAAATAAAAATTAAACTAATCAGTTTCGCGTGTGTAATCAGGATCCGTTTATAGTAAACAGGGGCACAGTTTAAGAGCAGTCAATCACGTCACGTGATTACGATAACCAAGCTGCGATAGATATCAAGATTTATGAATCGTTTATCTTCGGCACATCTTGAGGAAGGGTAAGGGGGGGGGGGGGGTATAATCGATTTGTTACCGGCCTGTCTATTTTCTCGAATATCTCCGAAACGAGGCTATCAATCGACTTGTCCATTCGGCAGCCGATGTTTGACGAGTAATGAGTTCGAACTGGTACATTTGATTGGATAAAATCGGGATTTTTTTTTTTTTTTTTAACGAAAAGTGTTCGCGTGCCATTTATGTCGACTTATATCAAAGCATACGCATGAAAAATGCAAAATCGGCCGTAGTAGCCCAATTCTATATGGAATTCTGAACACAACCATCCCGAGACATCTTTGTTTTCGACAACGATGAAGGGGCCAGTTGTAATCTGCGATTTTGTGGTAATTTTCGCGATTGTCAGAGGCTGGGAGCGGCAATGGCCGCTAAATGTTATGATGTTAGTTCTCAGAACGTCCGTCAGATGTGATCGCTGCGCGCACATTTTCAGATTATTAGTCAGAGAGGATTGGACTACAGGTCGAGTCACGTGGTACCAGGTGTATCAACGTAATAGCGGGATAGGAAAGGAAAATTCAATTCGTGGCTCCGTTTCGGAGATATTCGCGAAAAAAGACAGGCCGGTAACAAATCCAGTGTACAACCACCCCCCCCCCCCCCCCCCCCCCCATTAAGTTACTTTTTTTTCATTTTTACTCCTTCAGCGAAATCACATAGGTATATCTATGAACGTTCTGCTTATAGAGCAATTGTGATTTTTGTGTGAGTACTTGGCGGCTGTTTTTACATCTTTGGAATGTTTTTCGTGGGATTGGTTGGAAATTCTTTTTTCTACATTTGACGAATGGTCCAAGCCATAAATATTCAATAAACGCGTATATGCAACCGATGTGTCAATACGAGTAGATGTGATTTAGCCAAAAAAAAAACTCATAATGTGAAAATAAATGTGATTTAACGTGGTTCATAAATAAACGATAATTTCAACAAACGTTCTCATAAAAAATCTTATTCCTTAACTGTATATTATATCCGTTTATTTATATGAAAGAACTCTCGAGTCCGGATATAAACTTCAAACTCATATTGACGTAAAAATAAATGATTGACAAATTTTCTGTGATAGACAGAATTACTTCTTACGAAGAATATCATATAAAAGGACCTAAGATCTCGTATCCTAATTCCGTTATCGCGTTGAAATCAGTCCTTTACGTCTCATGTAAAATTTGATCTCAGGTGGACTTGATGCTGTTTATTGTCTTATTAACAATGTTTCACAAACAAACGATTCATGTACTACAAATACGAAATTGTGACACATACGTATAATACTATAAAGGTATGTATTACGTGCCCATTTGCGTATGTCTACGTGCGATGAATTCGTATATTCTCATGAGAGAAAGGGAAAAAGAGAAAAAAAGAAAAAAAAAAGCGTAGAGAGAGAGAGAGAGAGAGAGAGAGAGAGAGAACGGTAAAGGCGAGAAAAAGGGAACGTTACGAGTAGGAAGAGACGCTCAAGAGTAGCTAAGATCGCCCTCGTACGAGGCTCCGAAAGCCGGCGCGAGACGATCCGTCAACGTCGTCGGAAAGTCTAAATACTCGAGAAACTCACAGCTCGCGTAACTCGCTGTAGCAACCTCCTCCCAGATTAACCCGCGGCAGCCCGTAGACGTGCCCTCAACTCAGCGCAGTCGCACGTCACGTGTCTCCGCGGCTGTAATTCATCCCCTTATAACCCTAACCTAAAAAAAAAAATGAGAGAATTTTTCGCGGGGACGAAAGATAGGTTCCTTTAATACACAGAATTTGAAACGAAATAGTGAACTATATTTGTCTATGTTATTATAATTATAAACGAAGGCTTTGAATTCTTCAAAAGAATCGTCTCCCTTCTTTTTATTTCTCTTCTATTTGCTGCTTTTTGGACGTGGCAATCATCGTTAAAAAATCGATAAGATATCGTCGAATGGATCGCAGATCACGATTATAGAAATGAAAAATACGATGAAATAAGATACACGCAGATATATGTATTTTTCTCCTATTCCACCGCGTAATGATTCGAGATTATAAAATTTATGCCAGCCGGAAATTAACTTGGAATTGAGTCTTCCAAAGAAGGAGAAAACTGCGTAGAGTAAACCAGATTATATATCGTATAGTGCAGGGTATATATACGAGCGCCTGGAACAACACGACAAGCCTTTATACATAGGTATACATATACGTAGTTCTGTTTTTACGTCAACTTTTGCCCCGATTTCGCAAGGGTTGTATAAACAAACGATGCACGACTCTAAACGTCGATGTTTAAATCTTGAATTTCCTGCACACCCGCCAACGAACGTCAATACCCGAAATGCCTGATGTCTCAGATGTTCGAACGTGGAGTTTATAGATGTGTGTGCGGTTTCACCGAAAGAAATGATCGGAAATAATAAGTAAGATCGAAAAAAGGAAAAATTTAGTGGAAATAGTTCTACTTTTTTAAAACTATACGAAAAGCACGCAATGTATGAATCTGAACAATTGTCCAGCACAAGGTGCAGCCAAAGAATATATGGAATTATTATAATTTCATGGCGGCTGGGAGCAGCTTGGGGACCGAGAGTATAGTATATTGTCGAAAGCTACGAGCACCGTACCAAGCGACAGGCGTATCTCACTCGGCATTCTCTGGAACGATTAGCGAACAATAACAGAGTGAAATCCAACACCGCCTTAGCCTCTCGCTACTTCGTTCTGACTCCCTTTTAATCTCCCGGTCGTATCTCGTTCGCTCGTTTTCAATTCGTGCGAGATAACCGCACTGCCTTTGCACTCTCTGCAGCTCTGTGATCAAATGACCTTTTACTGACCTCCGGACCAATCCTTATACGCACCCGGCTAGTGACGCGTTTTTTTTTTAAATCTTTTCGCACTCGATATTGGTAAGAGGGAAAAATCTCGGTATTTTCAGAAGCCGCGTGCATATTTGAGACAACTGATTAAAGAATTGGAAATGATGCAATATAAGGGGATGTATGGTGACCGCTGTGAATTTAGCCCGAAACTTCGTTATTTTACAATGATTTATAATGCAAACGATTTCTCTTTTCTTGCTCCTAATTGCTTCACCCATTTCGTTGAATGCTCGAATCTAGTTTCCAAGAAAAATGAAGAGAACAAAGTGGGAATTTTCCATGTGAGAGTACCCTAAACCGCCGACAACATCTTCGGTTAGGTGGATACCAATTGTGAAATGGCCCACCCCCATCATTACAGGTTCGGCACCTGGATTTTCAACGTTTTTATGAAAAACCGTGAGGAAATAATTTGGAAAGGGTGCGAAATCAGCTCTTGCAGCGAATGAGGTATAAATCTCGGAGCAAATGCACAACATGTACACATTTTTACATTTATGATGCGCAGAGTCTGTGAAAACATGAATACATTCAAAACTCTATACGATGTATCTTATTTTTTCATTTTTTTTTTTTTTTTTTTTTTTTTATGAATCCTACCCTACAGAAAAGGACATTTCCCCAAAATGAACAGATTTCCGGTTTTCCCGGATAATCGGAGGCAAAAACACTTGTCGCTAACACATCTGTCGGACACTTTAACATGCACTTCAACCTTGATGCCTCTTCAATGGTTAAAAAGAATGATAATACGTTATAATACATGTGTACTCGAATGACACGGGCTCTAATATGTTATCTTTCATAAGACCCAAATCAAATAACATTATCTCAATCCGGAAGCAAATTTGGACTACGATATTGACCAATGAGTATATACGATCTTCCCTCCGGATCGCAAGAACAATTTTGAAAGTTGGTAAAAAAAATTGCCTCTACGCGGCTTTGTTTCAATTGATTTGGCTGAATCTGAAAAAATTGGACGAATCCATCACTCGTACACACAAAACGGAGTAAGACGTGGATCTAGTAAGGGGCTTGATCGAGAACGAGCGCCGGTGCCCTGGCGGGAAGGCAAGAAGGATCGCATAAGCGCAGCCTCCGGCTGTTTATCACCCTCACCCCGCCACTACAGATTCCGTATTATTAGAACAGCTTTTACCCGACTCTTTAGAGAATTGAGACTTAAGAGGCCGCCTCTCTGCAGTCCTTTCTCCTTTCCTTCCTTCAGTTCTTGAATGCAAGAAGTAAAAAGCAGTAGTGATATAGCTGCTAGAATATAACCTGGAGAAGCTATTTCGTGAAACAGTGGTTGCTTATTGGTTCCTTAAACTCGAATTTTTTAGGTCAAGTTTCGGAAGAGATTGAGAGGCAACGCAGTCTGGGGTTAATACTACCAAGAAGCGTTCACGGATGAACAAAAAATGACGTGGTATAATCTAAAGATACCGAAGAGCTGCGATCTTTTACTTTCCGAATATTCATGTTGAAATACGGTTTTTACAGGTCTTGAGATCGAACTGAATCGTGCAGAAAGCTGAAAAGATCAATGTAGGCACTAGATTTCCACCATCGAATCTTACGGGCAAAAAGCTTCAATGGAAACATATTCGTCGGTGGGATCAATCCCAAACGTTATTCTCCAAGTTTCGAGTACAAGCACGTGCATATTTAAGTCCTTAATGAATGAAGGACTGATCATCCGCCTCTTGAAAGGTGACAACGGTTTTCTAGTGGCTCTCGATTTATATGGTCAGAGACGATAACCGTTAATGGATAGAATAACATGTGTAAAGTAAAGCGGAAGATGTATGTCCTAGTATTAATATATAACATACCTTGATGAAGCGACGGAAGCGACGAAGCCTGGGATAGCTGAAAGGGCTCCTGTTTTATCTTGAGGGAGTGCGGAGATCCTTGTCCATGCAGAATACTGGCACTCAGACCAGCCCCTCCAAGGTTCCCACTGCCCTGTTGCAGCTCCTTGAATGAAATAAAGAACAATGTCGCTTTATTTTGCCACATTCTGTGACTGATACATGAGGATTTTATGCCGTTCAGGTGGCACTGAACAAGTCAATGATTATTGTTATACTTGACACCCCAGCTGATCGTTATTCGAAAAAAATTTGAAAAATAATTTTCGATATCAGTTTCTGGGTGACTTGTATGCAATGAAAGTATAGTTGCGGATAGATTTCCTTGGGTTTAAGAACTGGGGAGAATCGGCTCTTCGTAGTTCATTGAAAACCGATTTTAAAAAAATAATCGTGATCATAGGTATAGGGTAAAACGCCAAACGACGAGAAGTTTGTGGAAACAGTTTTGGCGGAGCTCGCTATGTTTGAAGTTTCGTCTCGGCGAGCTTACAAACAAGAGCTACGTGTTGTGACAGCGCATTATGCGAGCCAAAACTTACGGTCTTGCTAGATCGTTAATTTGCGATCCGCTTTACGCCAGCTTCTTTACCTCCGGAACAGAAATCGTCACTTGCCGTGGAATTTCATTCCACGTTTGAATTCGCACTGAAGCACGTATAACAATTGAGTATCAAACAAAAGCCCAACTATATGAAGCATCGGTGAAACGAAAGAAAAAAAAAGACTGGATTGAAAGGTATAGAGATGTAGAATGGAATTGATGGCTTCGATATTACTCGAATACTTCGCGGATGGACGGCAAATTCTGTGTTTTTGCTTTCCTCGTGGCTCTCATTCCGTTTCTCGGATCTTACAGATGAAAATAGACAAAATCAAAAAGTGTGACATTCGCTAAATGGCGGCAGTTTACCGCCGGCAAACATGACAAGAGTGAAGAACAGCTGCACCCTCGGAAATTTGAGAATTCAAATCGACGCAAAGGCGTTGAAATATCGTGTTAGTAGTCGGCTAATCTTTGCCCCGTAATTTAGTTAATTGAATTCGTTTGGTGTGATCACAGTCAGATCACAGAATTAGCCGTGATATACACACGGTACAACACCCGTCCCTTTTGATGATGCTGAGAAACTTGTAGCTGCGAATTAGCCTATTCGAGTTATCCGCTTCTCCCCATATAGGTTTGACTCGAAAATATTAATCTCCGGTTTTATTTACGTGATATACATGTGCTACTCGCTTGTTGAAAGTTTCGAGTAGCTCCTGCTCTCTGCATAGCCAGATATAATTCTCACTTATGTCGGTGATATTTACTACTTTTAAGTTTCCTTGTTTACTACCACCTTAAGCCTGTTTTACGACCGTTTACAGTTTACACGCTTCGCGGAGATACAGAATACATTCCGCAGCAACAACCTCGAATCCCCCTCACCGATTTACAAAGAGTCATAATAAACAGGGGGAACACTAAACATCTAAAACAATGAACACGATTGTGCATCATCCCTCTGTATCTCGAAACGGTTGATCCCGCGACAAAATTTATAAAAACACAAAAGACGCCAGTTTATAATAGCGATAATTTTCGTTGGAATTATTTTTTCAAAACCTCAACGGTTCCGGAGAAAATCAAGCGAGAATAACCATTCGTTCGTCATTGCGGTTTTGAAAACAAAACAAAACAAAAAAAAAAAAATATCGTTTCTAAAGCCATCTCAGATCATTTCACCTTTTCGAACCCGTTTTTGCACCAATTTGCACCTTCAAAATTACTCCAAGCTTCTGACATGATTTTATCTGCGCAAAGGTTCGTCGCTGAATAGGCATTAATTCTAGATTATGGGACCCGATGGTCGCGGATCAGTGAGAAACGGCCAGTTATCATCAGCTTATCAGCTCTATAAGATGGCTTCATTTATCTAGTTTGTTAGATATTTATCGTTATTTTGGAACGCTACATCTCATTCGTACGCCGTGCAATGCTATGTACACACATTACTTAACGATATTTAATAATTTCCCAATAATTAGCTGCTGGTCTGACTCTATTGAAAACAAAAACAACAAAGACGTCGTCGTTGATCTTGCGGGATATCATTATGAGTGTTATATATTATAGACGTATACTATATACTATATTGTGTAAAACCACGCGCAAAACAGGAAAGGAAAACATTGTCGAAAAATATGATTTTGCACATTTCCACACACTTATGTAGGTATATATAATATACATGCCTTAAATATTTGAGAAAGAAAATGATCATTTGAGAGAACGATTGTTCGTATAGCCAACTATAAACACACGGATATAACAGAGAGAGAAAAAAAAAAAAAACCACCTCTTTACACCCTGCGACTTATTTTGTTCATCTGAAACATACCTAACATAAGATATAGCTGTACATGTTGATCGCTTCTTTTGCGCTGCACCATTCGTCGCAGAATTTCGCTTGACGAATCAACAAAAGCCCGAATTCGAAAATAAGAATGAAAGATAGCAATTTTTGTATGAAGACTAATTGAAAAACGATATATTGGACCGAAATTTGAAAATGAGATTTGAGGTACAGCTATTAACGGATAAGACGTTTATTGATATTCAATAATTCATACCGATCGATTCCATTGCACGAAAGAAGTCTTATGTCCTATCATTGTTCCTGGCTATACTAATCAATTAATGTCGATCAAGAACCCTTCGGTTCTGCAGGATTACCATTCCATGTTTTGAATATGTGATTCGTTCCTATTCTGCAGAAATCGACTAACTGTCGCAGCAATCGGGTATATTATTTTGGACGGGTAATTGTACAATTATCATATATATGTACACTTATTATAATGGGAAACTAGTTCAAGGTTCTGTTTTTTTTTTTCTTTTTTTTTCTTTTTAATTCATTCTTATCTTCGAAGAACGCCAACGTTACTGCCATCGACTCAGCGACGCTCATGCATCTATGCCAAGGCTTTACAATTCCAATAGTCAAACTGAACTAATCTGAGCTAAACTAAACTATAAACTAAACTAAACTGAATTTCTTCAAAACGGATTGTAAATCTGCATCGATCCGAAAAACCGTGGAATACCAATATTTTTATGCAATTTGTTGTATCATTCTCGGCTGCCATTTTGAATTTTTGAATTCTTGCATCAGTGACTTCAAATATCGAAAATATTTCTGCTTCAATAATGAACAGGTGCGTCAATTTCTAATTCTTCTACTTCAGTGTATAGGGGGCTTGAATTTATTAATCGGGGCGAAAAAATAGGTTGAAAATTAGAAACTCACCCCCGAGACTGGAATAAGGTGGGAAACCATCCTCGTCCTGTCGGCAACCGAATGTAATCCGTAGTTCATAAAGATTGCATTGACGCGGTGCTGCTGAACAACGTCGCCCCAGTATGCAGCAGCCAGGCCCTCCACAGTTACGCTATTGGTTCACCCCTTATTTTTTTTTTTTCTCCCGCTATTATTTCCTCCGCGTCCTCTTGCGTTTTATTTGTCAAATGTCTTTTCTCTTTATCCGTTTTTCTTCGCAACTTTCGCCTTTTGGAATAAAAAAATAAAGAGCTGTACAACGGACACTTGGATTTTCTGCACGTCTTATTTATATCGTTATAACTATATTATGTATCGGTTTCTTTAACGTTAATCGATTATTATGAAACACCGCACCCTTTGGTCTAAAATATATATATTCGAAAATCTCCGATTCGTTTATTATTGACGTTCAATTTTATTGTCAGGCGATAATTTTACCGATGATATTATTAGACTGGGGCTGTAATTAAGATATAAGTATAGCTTTACCAATACCATTATTTATGAGATTCAATTATTCACGGCTCCTCTACCTATAGATAGGTATAGATTACGGGTATATAAGTAGTGTTTTTAAAGCTTCGTTTTGATTACTTTATACGCTATCGAATCGTGATACGTAAATAGCTACGAAGATTTATTAAACGTGAAGATTATTCGATCCGCAAGATGTTGAACTATCCTTCAATACTGCGATCAGACTCGAACTGATTATCACCTCGGTTAATTTCGCGCGATTAAATTCTCATCGGTAGTATTGTTACTTCGAGACTTTGGTTTAAATACAACTGCGATTTTAATTCGTTTAGATCTTGTCAAGCTTGTCTTCGATCTTAGACTGCGATTCGTTCCTCGATCTGGAAAACAAATGATAAATATAGTTAGGAATTGATGCATGAAAATCAAGGATTATTGTGAATACGTGTTTAGCTATGAAGAATTTTAGTTCCAACTATTTTTTCAGAATAATTAAGAAACGTGGACCAAAAAAGTGGATATAACTTATCACGCGCGAAGAATCATGTAACGAAATATTCTGCTTATGATAAAATGCAATTCAACGATGAATTTCGATGAGACTTCTTGTTCCCTGATTCCCTTGGACTCGACTAGCGGCAATCCTCTTCCATGGATTTCATCTGATTCCAGCTTGAAACTGGAAAAATCACGTCTCGATGATTGACTGGAAATTTAGTCTGAAAGACATTTACTCTTGTGTCGAACAGATAGACGTATAGGTACTCGCAATAATTAGTATAAGCAACAGGAAGGGATTCCCCAGGGATTCCTGGGAGTCCCCCACCTTCGCCGAGGCAAAAGAAGGCGAAGACATAGAAGTAGAATAAGAATAAGTAGAGAAAGAAGAAGAAGAAGATCGAGGCGCAGAAGCCCGAAGAAAAACGATGACATACGTTAGTCGCGAGTCAAGAGAAGCAGCGGAGTAGTCCCTGCAGTGTTGGGCGGCAGTTTAGACAGCGCGTGTATCGAAACGTGGCTTTAATGTGTTTTAAATGACAGTGACACACGGCTCTGACGTTCCCCGTTCCTGTCTCCGTTAGTAGCGTGTCGCGTCGGTACTCGGTACGGGTGCGTAAGTTGCTGCTGCTGCTGCTGCTGCTGCTGCAGGGCGCGTATATGAGGCTGCAGCAAGCGCATAGCATAAGCAGTCCGTACCGTGCGCGCCTAAAGTACCGCTGCTGTCGGCGTCGGCGTCGGCGTCGACGCTACCACAGTTCGCCCGTCGGTGCAGCAATTCAAATGACAAGTCTCGAACAGCTGAGCACTTAGATTTTCTAAGGGACGGGGACGGGACGCGATGAGACGCGATACGTGGTGCGGTACGATGCGACCGGGGACTGCGGACTCTATGCTACTCAGCTCCCTCAGGTCCCTGGAGAGACATCGCGACTTCCGCCGGCCTGTTGCACCGATCTTGGGTCCCGCACGGCGACACCGGACTCGTAAATTTCTCAAGCAACTACCTACGCGTAATATAGAGGCCCAAAACTCGTAATTCAATCTAAATTGAGTCGCGCCTAATCTGGATTCCGAAGACTCGTTCTACTCCTGTTGGAAACGATCATAGAAAGTATAGGAGCAAGTGCGGAGAAAGAAAATACTTGAAACTTTGATTTTTTAGAGCTATATGGTCAAGAGAATAAAGTTTGGAGTTGATGCCACTGAAGAGTATGCTTTCAATGAAACTTTTACCGATGAAATTAGATGGCAGAAGTCTAGAACGTTAATCCTTTCAACTTTCTGGACGATTCAGTTCGAGCCCAAGATCTGAAATAGTGCATTCCGATGTGAATTTAGCACAACGCTAGTAGTTTCTACAGTCGGATACTACTACCAAGTCCATTAGATTCGATCCCTTTGGTTATGGATTTTAAAAACGTCGGAAAAGTTTTCAAGAAGATATTGATATCTCTCGTTTGTTCCATGAGCTCATCTTTCTAAGTACTATACATGGCTCGATTCAGATCATCAGTTCGAGCTGGATCGTACAGAACGAGAAATAAGCTCTTCAGCATCAGACTGCGAAATGGGATGTGAATAAGAGATTCATTCGAAGAACACTTCTCAGTGGTATGAACACCAAACCTCATTGTCTCATAAAACCCTTCCGAAACCGGCTTTGAAAGTCCCCGGATTCGGAGATCGGAATTGTGTGTTTTTTTTTTTTTTGTTATTAGTCATGTTATCGAGTCGCACTACAGAGAGAAGTTATGTTCAAATTTTGTCCGAGGTTTCAAATAAGTCTGCTTCCGATTCTATAATACCTACATGTTATGCTGCGATGGCTCGAAGATGTCTGAAAGAATATTTAATGTCTCCTATATAAGTCTTCATGAAGTGTGAAATACATTTCACGAGCGTGATAAATAGTCGTATGTGAGATTATGCCCTCGCGGCTGGGTCGTAAAATTCGAATTGTCATTAAGTAGAAAGTGAATGTCTTAATCATGTCCACCAGGTGTCTTGAGGACATCTAAACAACTCGATAGTTTTTATCACTGTTCAGACTCCAGTAGTCCAAGATGTGCCTCAGAACAACATCAAATGGTGCGACACAGTCTGAAGATTTATCTTTAGAACGGCTTTTCTTTCACCCTTATATAATATACAAGGCTAACTAACTGGCCAGTCATTAGTGAGAGCTACAGCTTCGGAGTCACTGTGTGCAAGGGTGTCACTTGATTTGCGAGAAACTCTGACCTCCAACGGTCGCTTCTCGATTTTTAAATAACGAAACGTCTTGCGATCGTGGTAATGTATGAGAAGGTCGTGTCAACGCGCCTAGAATTCTAATCAATTATCATCTTTAGACGTAGCAAAGTGGAAAAAAAGTTTCGGAAACAATATTAATTACGCAATTGAGAAATTCGAGGCAACAAAAGCACTTCAACTGCAGTACCCTGAATTATGATGATTGGAAAGATGCAGCAACCCTGTACTCATGAACGAAGAATACTCGGAAATGAGCCTGAAATTCTACGAAAATCAGTCGAAATTGCGTGATTCGTTATAATTGTCGAAAATAATAAAAAATTGCAGGTACAGTTATGATATCTAATTAATCATCGTGATTCGGAAACTACTGGTATAATATATTGATGCAAAGCTCTCTTTGTCCTCCAAAAATTATATGAGCTGAGTGAATCGGCCTACAGGACGAAGTAGAAAGTTTTCTCTTTTGCTTCGTCCTATAAGCCAATTAGCCGAGCTCACATAATATATTGATACCAAGGGTAAATTTCGACGAATATTCTTGTAGCAAATATTCTCGGTGAGTTCATTCCTTAATTAGTGACAATCACAGCTACGCGATGTCTAGTTGTTTGTGAATTATGGTTGCATAATCATCGCATATTTCCATTTGCTGTTTTACTATCAGTATACCATTTACCAATATGATATAGTCTAATAACAGCGATTTGTATCCAAACAAATATCAGCCTAAAATGTTCATCAAATTATATGTATGTACAACAATTTTTTTTCCAATGACATACATAGCTTGAGGTTTGAATTAACATGACATTAAACGCTCTGACCCTAAACTACACTAATAAAGTTGTAGCGATGATGAGATAAAGGAAATGTTAAGTTCCTGCTCTTATTCTATGACAGACATCAAATCAACATTGATAAACTCCTATGCAGTTGACCTTTCACGTATTATATGTATACAGTTTTTCAGTACAAACGAAATAATGAATTTTTAACGCAGTGACGTATCATCAAGAGACTCGGTAGAGTCTCGCGCCAAGTACATTAAAAAAAAATTTTTTTCAAGCGCGAGACTCAACGAGTCTATATACCCGAGAGGCAACTACCCTAACCTATAACGCGAATTAGTATCCTCGTTTTCTTTCACCTCACATACTACACGAATTGAAACTAATTTTATCCAAGATGTGGGCATGAAAAGCTTTCATTTGAGCCCTAAATCGATTAAATCGGTGTCCGGAGTGCTGAGATATAAGTAACTACCGTTTCTGAAACCTCGTTTCCTCGTATCAAATTTTCTCTTTCCTGTTCTTCAGACCAAGATTCTGCCAACTCAAACCATTCCCATGAAATCACATTTCGTCGCTAAACGCAGGACGTATGTCCTACGCTTATACACAGAACATACGTCCTTACGGATCTGGGAACAGACATAGAAAGGAAACTCGACACAAAAATTCAGACCAAGATGCATCCCATTAAAACCATTCCCATAAAATCACATCGCGTCGCTAAACGCACGGCGTATGTCCTATGCTCATACACAGAACATACGTCCTTACGCATCTGGAAACATGACATAGAAGGGATAAATCCACACAAACGTTGTATAGAGTGGCGTAAGTAGGAGAGTCACGACGTAGTCGGCGCTACTATCGCAGACAAAAAGCGTCTGCAACACTAGCAGACGCGTGTTTTTATTTCATATTTTTAAATCCAAATGAAGGAAATAAAATAAAAACATACGAGCAATGCTTAATCAAAACTAGTGAATACCCACTAAAAGCCCCTCGAGTGCGAAAACCTCACGCAAAGTACATTAATGTGATAGTCACCAACAAAAATATTTCGATAGGTTAATCTTGAATCCTACGATCTCGACATTTTGAGGTTATGCGAATCAACTGACGTGTAAAATTCATGGTGATACATAAAAAAAATAACAATTGTGATCGGATAATTTTACGATTAGGTTTGGTTTATTTTCATTTATGAATTCAATTATCGGGGGAAACGGTTGTTTGGTAGTAAGTTACCGCCTGAGGAAGTCTGACGATAGAAAATCAAGAGAAAATGTTGAAGTTTAAAAATATGAGGATAGCATGATTTGATATAAGGAACGGCATGGAGCCAGACTAATAAAGCTGAGTTCAAGCGTTGGATTGCAACGCATTTCACTTCAAGCTCCATGTTAAGCTTATCTCCGAAGGCCCGTCTGCTCAGACTCAAATTTTGAGTCAACGTTATACGTAGGATTCCGACGAGTTTTATGATCTGTATCCGTATCATCTAGTCAAAACGAGACTGTAAGTCGACGTTGTGTTTCGGACTCCGATAGGCTTTATTCTACACTCCACGTCAACGTAGTGCCTTGACCTTCGGTGGAGATGATTTTTTAATCCATGATTTACAAACAGCTTAGATTCTCCGTTCAGAACGATCTCAAAGTCTGTATAAACATCTATGATTACATGTAAATTAATAGTACAAACTATATATCGATACCCACGTTCTAATATGTCTCTTGGTCTCTGTCCCGGTGTATTCTCGGTCCTACTATCTATCATGCGGCGAATTATAGAGTCTACTGTACATAAATTCGTTTGATTTTGGTATGCAACCTGTGTTTGTATGTTCGTCTCTCTTGAGCTTTTCTCAAATCCAGATTAGTGCTATCACGACAGATATTCAGAATTAAAATGCTTATTCACTATTAAAGAAATGATCGATCGCCTCCCTCGTTTTCAGATGATAGAGATTCTCATCCATATTTATTTATTCGTTTTAGACTCGGCGTAATTTCATTTCTGAATGTAATTATTGGAGAAAAACCTTTTTTATGGATTCAGATTAGTGCTAGCAAGATAAATTGAATGCAAATACTTATTCGCTATGAAAGAAATGATCGATCGACTCCCTCTTTGTCAGATGATTCTCATCTATATTTATTCATTCGTTTCAGACTCGGCGTAAGTTTACTTATGAATGTAATTATTGGAGGAAAACCTTTTTCATGGATTGTTCAATTTTGTAGCGGGCCGTCGTTTGAGAAGAGAGGATGATGAGAGAAAACGCTGAAGTTGCAAGATATCGGGATGGTGTGATTTGATAAAAAAAAGGGGTAGAGTCAAACGAATAGAGCAGAATGCAAGTGTTTGACTTCAAAAACTTCCATTTTATGCTCTACGCTAGTCTTGCATCAATAGGCCCAATTCTATATTTTTCGATACTTTCTGTTCAGACTCGAAGTTGAAGTTGACGTTATGAGTACGGGACGCGTACATGTTTTTTTTGCAGAGGACCTAGCTGCATTAAAAAAAAAAAACTACCTAAGAATTGCAATACATATATCTAATATTTATATATATATTTATTCATGAGCAGCAACTATAACTCTGCACGCAAGTACCTCCGCCATTGCCGGTCCCAAGCCCAGATGAGACAGGAGGAGGGCTGCGCGTAAGGTCACACGTTGCACGCATATATATATAATTATACGGGATTCTAACGAAACAATTCGTAGAACTTAATAAAAGAACACATGTTACGTCTATCCACAGAAATTTAAGGCTCACAGGAAAGTATGAGCATACGTGTATATTTTAACATTATTTTCATTCGTTTGAAATTATACTACCACATTCAACATTGCTGCTTTTTGGGGGATTCGGATGATGCAAAATGCATCACCGTACATACGTTGAGATGTTCATAGGAACAATTGGCAGAATGTTGACAACTGAGCAAGCCTCGCAGGTGAGGATATATATAAGAAAACCCATTCGAGCGAGCGTAGCGAGCGAGCACAATTATTAGGTAGTCAAGCGAAATTGTACAAAAAGTGGTGATATCAACCCCAAAAAGCACCCCTGGTGCAAAAACCTTTCGCCAAGTACATTAATGTGGTCACTACCCCTAAAAAACCCACCAACAAAAATTCCTCCTAAAAAAAAAAATGGTACTATCCAAATGTCTACATACAAAAGCATTGAAATCAGATACAACTGCCAAGTACCTGTAGAATAATGAAAGTTTGGAATTGAAAAATTTGTTCAAACTAAATAACGTTGTACTCGTTCGCTCGCTGCGCTCGCTCACTCGATTGGCTTATGATTATTGGTTGAAAAAATAATTCGGATGAAGAAATTGATAATGACAACATTTATCAAAAAATATTCACAACGAAAAAATAATTTGAACAAAATTTTAAACAAAAAATTTGGAGGTAGTGGTACTTGGTGGGCCTTTTGTAGAAACAGAATTATGAAATATCAATTGCGAACCATGTCAATGTCATCTGATAGCCATTCAAACATTGGCCCACCAACATACCACGGACTCCAAATTTTTTGTTTAAAATTTTGTTCAAATTATTTTTTCGTTGTGAATATTTTTTGATAAATGTTGTCATTATCAATTTCTTCATCCGAATTATTTTTTCAACCAATAATCATAAGCCAATCGAGTGAGCGAGCGCAGCGAGCGAACGAGTACAACGTTATTTAGTTTGAACAAATTTTTCAATTCCAAACTTTCATTATTCTACAGGTACTTGGCAGTTGTATCTGATTTCAATGCTTTTGTATGTAGACATTTGGATAGTACCATTTTTTTTTTTAGGAGGAATTTTTGTTGGTGGGTTTTTTAGGGGTAGTGACCACATTAATGTACTTGGCGAAAGGTTTTTGCACCAGGGGTGCTTTTTGGGGTTTCACTAACTTGAATGAATACTTGCACGATACAAGTATGGTAATCATTTGGACCTTGCTGCATATTCGAATAAGGATTCGCACACTTTTTTTATACTGTATGAATATTTCTAAGTAATTTGTATAATTGAGCCGCATCAAAAAAAGCACTGCCAGTAGACCGTATCTAAATATAAAATATCAGTGATACGCGCCACGACTGGTCGGACACGAATTTCTTTGAAGCTAAATACGCCTGCGGCTATAGCAATTCACGTAAAATTGTATAATCGTAAGACTCAATGGGTGAAAAAAAAAAAAAAAACCTAAACTCAGTTTGTCAGAAATGACTTATATATACACTTTTCTGTCATTTTTGAAAAGCAAGTTTAACCCACCTGCTACAGCAATTTATTCATCTTCTACTTTACGCTTCGGGTTCAAATTAGTAGCACTATAAACTCGTATATCGTTCTCGACCAATTCCATCTCTCAATGTCTTCTTCCAACTTTGCAATTTTTTTTCGGTATCAAACAATCAACAACATAATTATCATTCGGTTCTTCTAGCCTTCTTCACTCGCATATTATAGCCTTACAGCGTGAGTCTACTGTCATCGTGGTTGTTGGAAAAATTCACGACCTGCAGTCTGACTTTACCGGCGTGAATCACTGCTGTCTGACTATATACGCTCGAGTGCGCACTGTGATCACTTGAATTCGCGCTGTCAGAGATTCTCCTGCATATGTACCTATTTGTAGTGTCTTGTAGTTCGGACGATGAGAAAGAAGCGCAGAAGGAAGAAGAAACTGAAATGACCGAAAATCGGGACTATTGCAGCGGTTACAATTCGACACGGGCTAATATAGGTGTGAGATTGTCTGAAGCAATATTGAGAAGCGAAAGAAGGAATTGAAAATATTTGTGTGCCTCTCAACACGCCGCGAACTACATATAATACACAGACCTCCGAAGCTTGAACAAAGCAATGACTGCGTCTCGTGTCGGGTTGCATGGCGCAGGGTCGCCAGCGCAACTGGACTAATGGTAATAATATTTTACGCTCTTCGGAGATTTCAGACTTCGGGGGTTCCCCCGGCCGGTTCACGAAGGTGGAGAAGAGAACGTATGCGACTCTTGTGAAGCAGTCTAAAACTGTTTATATTTGTTCTTCAAATATACTTATTCCATTGAGTACACTTAAGGCCCATCCCCAGTCGCCCACCTCCTTTTGTTCGAAATATGTCACATTTCGATTATTATCTGAGCCCAGGCGTCAAAAACGCAGAAGAGGCCAACGCTGCGCAAATTCAAATTCAATTCCGAACACATACGTCCAGAAAAATGTTCGTTTCGTGCAAAAATAGAGTCTAAAAACCGATTTTACATTCGAATAATTTTGTTAAAAATAACTTGAATTTGAATGAAGTAAAATCGGTTTTCAGACTCTATTTTCGCACTAAACGAACATGTTTTGGACGTATGTGTTCGGAATTGAATTTGAATTTGCGCAGCGTTGGCCTTTTTTTGCGTTTTTGGCGCCTGGGCTCAGATAATAATCGAAATGTGACACATTTCGAGCACAAGGAGGTGGGCGACTAGGGATGGGCCTTAAGTATTTCCTGATCTGCGCCGTATCATATTAGTAGAACATATACCTATAATGCGGACAGGTGTAGACACGAGTTTTTATACCTGTGCATAGCAACGAGAACCGGTGAATAGTTATTACCGTCCTTCCAGTATAATACCACGAGAAGTATACTTATTATCGTTGATTAAAGAGTTGAACAGCTCATTATTGTTTTTCCTAAGTGATCGAGAGATCATATATATAGAAACAAGGAAAATGGCGGGTGGGAAAGAACCGTTTCGTTTGCTCTTATCGCACTGCGCTGTCATGACAATATTGTTTAATTCTTATAACCGCTTGTACATGAAAATTAAGAGTATTGTAATGAAGCACATTGCACAGTTCATCCAATTATAGAGACAAGTATAAATATGGTCAAGCCGTGGCGCCGACAATTTCAGAAGTCCAGGATTTACCGTCGCGCAAAGAACTTGCAGGAATTTCGAAACCCGTCGCATTATTGCTTATGCATCTGCGAACGAATCTACGAGTACCTATATTATAGTTGATTTCACAACCGTTTACAGATGCTTATAATACTTCTATTAGACGGCCCTAGCCTAGCAATACTGAATTATTGCATTAGCTCGAATCTCCCCGCAGTTGAATAAAGACGATAAGATAATAATAGAAACACTCGCGTTAATTACCTGAAACAATGGGGGGCGAGTCATCACAGGAGATCTTCCTATAAGTCCGGCAGACGAGGTACGCGTAACTTCCGACCAATAACACTTAATTTGAATCCTGCAGTTCGTTGTGTCTTAGACAAAGCCTGAAGCACTTTTATAAGCCTCTAGAACTTTTTGGGCGAAGAGTAATTTGAAAACAAATCCGAAACTTTGTCACTGATGGTTGTCTACGAGTATAACAGTCACAGTTCTGAGTCCTATATATTACAGAAACAAATTCTCCCGCACAATTAATTTTCTTTTTACAATAGAAACTTCGCGAAGTAACGGATGGCGATCCGTAGCACTGAAGAATTATTATTTTGAATTAGAAAAATAAAAGTAAACAAGTGAAAAACGACTTGGAGCGAGAGCACAAACAACCGACATCAATTGTAACTGAACGAAGATTGAGTCTGACGCTCTGGCATCCTCAACTATCGCGGACGGACCGGGTGGTTCGGGGACGCGTGGGGATTTTGCCGACGTCGTAGCCAGAGGAGGTGAAGAGGAATATGTCGGAGGAACGGAGGCGGAGTCTTGGACCTCTCGTCCCCACTCGAGAATATAAAAAAAACTGAGAACCACGCCGACGCAATGCTATACTATACGTTGATACGTACCTATAATATGTATGTATCCATGCATGCACATATTTATACGCGTATAATATGACGTATAATGTAAGTAGACGAAAAACACCGCGGGTTTTATACAAGCATAAGTTATTCAAATACAGATTGTAATTCGGTATGGAATTTATGGCGGTATACAGCATGCGAATACGGTAAAAATGATTTTGTCTTTTTATTTTTCGAATTTCGAATGGTACGTTGGATAAGGATAGAATAAAATATAATAGGCGATGAAAAGAAATAAATTTGATGGTATTTGACTTTTACATCTTTCTTTCTACACATTTGTGTCTCATATTACCTATACTTATGATATAGTAACAAGAGTTGCCATTTTGAATGGGTGAGATTTAGAGGTTTTTATACCTATAACTTTACGAGTACAAACTGTCGAGGCGTGTATAACAAATTGGAGTCGAATCATGAGAATTAACAATTCTATAATATAAAATTATTACATATTATGTATCATAGGTGTGTGTTACAGATAATTACGATTGCGTTTGCATATTGAAACGGAATTAGATCAGTGGAACAAACCAATTGCGCATTCGAATGATTCGGTATAGCTGAATTATAAACACAACCATATCGACACATAAAGCATGAAAAATTATTAAGAAAGAATAATTACGTCAGTATAATTACCTGCTTGTATATATTTGACACTGAGGAGTTAACATGATGTAATAATAATTAAGTTGTGAGTATACGTATGCCTATAAATATTCAAGTATAGGTAATGTATATTGCATGCAGACACGTACGATATCAGCGCTTACACTGCAGTATACAGGTATTATATTAGGTGGTGTATACGCAAAATTCCGGAATATGTAAAGTGACATTTTAAACTGCTTGTGCAAGAGATGTTTCCTTTTACTAATTGCACCAGCGCAACTACTAAGAACTGATGCGTGAAATTATTCAGGTCAAGTACGAATGACGCGATAATTCCTATATATTATACTCGTGCAAATTGTTTTATGATTGCTTCGAGGCCTTGATATATTACATATACCTATACGTATGTACTCACATATACGTGATGCGCATATTAGGCAATACTTATATATACCTATATTTGAAAATTATTAAGTTCATTGTAATCAATGTAACTGTTAGCTATAGGGGTAAATGTATAGAAACAATTTTTAAACGTTTTATTATTTTCTATGTACTAGTCATAGTGTTTCCTCTTCTCTTCATAGCCAATCTCCAATTCTTTGCACGTTCTTCCGCTCCAGTTATTGATACGACATGTATTCCTGTATACGTAGGTAGGTACACGACTTATATTGCTGTAGTGCAAACAATAGAATCCTTGAGAATCTGCAACATGGTGCATGGAGGAACTCGTATCGTAACCTGTAAAACATCATCGTACTGTATCGTAGTTAATGTTCGAACCAGCATCACAATCTTCAATGATTAATGAACATATACTATATAAGTATACCTGTAACTTATATATACTATCTATGCGAATTCGCCAAATTTATTGCCGTTCCCTATAGTAATAATCCTAACCTACCCTAATCTTATACCTAACTTTCCAGGCGCTCAAACTATGAAACCACTCCAAGAATGACATAACGTCGCATGATTCGAATAAAAGAACCGAGAGAAGAACCGTCATAGAATGAAGAAATCAAAAAAAGATAAGAACACAACGGAATATAAAAGTTTCTGATGGCGAAAAATGGAGAGACTCTTGCATGCAGTCTAAGGATCGTGATGCTGGGTACAGCGCAGGTACATCGATCTAACTAAAAGTGCGGAACGGAAGCCGTCGCCATGATGGGGCGGCTTCGGAAATGCGTCGGTTACCAGGATTGGACGCACCTCCGGCGCCCTCGACGATCACGGAGTCTGAGTCGACGCCTGCAGCCGACGCCCCCGACGGTTGTCGACCAGTTTCCCTCTGTTTAGCTTTCTCTCACTCACTCTAGCTCTTGCTATCAGATATCCCTGCAGCCTCCAGGGACCTGCGGGCTGCGGTAGCTAGTAATTATAACATATCAACTTATAGTCCAGCGAATGGAACAGAGGTAAACAACTGGAGTATACTAATACTAACCCCGTGAAAAGACACCTTGCAGTTATGGACTTGCATTTTTTCATAGTATAGTACATACAAATGTCGTGACGTGAAATATACGGAAAAGACTATACAATGCACTAAAAAAAATTGCAAAAATACGCGATTCAGTCATCTTGCGCAATTAATATTTCGAGTGATTTACTCCCATAACCCATTTCCAATTGTATTCACCTATTTATGATGTCGCTTTGAATTCTGCACTCTCAATTTCACAGATTTTCAGAAGTCCACGACTCTGTACATATAGAAGAAAATGTCTAGATCATAAGTCAGTTTCAACTGAGATCCTTATATAAATTGCATATAGCTACGATTCCAAGTCCACGATATCTCATCTGCCACATTTCGATTTATCTATTCGCCCCGCTGATTGAAAAGGATAGAATTAGTCGTAGAAACTGACACCTCAAAAAACATTATTATCACGCATAGAAGAAAATAATCGAGATAATGAACAAGAGGAGGTAATCGATATCCTCATGTTCCTGGTATTGTTTTCTAAATATCAACGGAGCACCGTGTCGAGACGCGATCACCGCCTCAAACAACGGCGGAGTCTATTTTATACCTATATACTCCCTGCAATAGCGACGGTCAAACTAAGACATCTACCTACTGCAGATGGTCGACATCGGACACTGATATCTTATACCTTGTTTACCTGGAGTCAAATTCCACACGACGACAGGCGGGACCTCATTAATCATAAACTATATGGATTAGATCCTTATGATCGCAAACGCGATACGCGTATGACGGAAATTATTATTTCCTACTGACAAAGAGATGTCCCTGAGTGTGCAATGGCCGTGTTCCGATATTCGCTTGAATGCTTGAATCGCTGAAAATCTAGGAGGAGAGAGACGAAGGTTGGAGAAGATCTAGAAATGTGACAGAGACACAAGCGATTACTGACAGCGCTATTCAATTAGCTAATATCGGAACGTACCCAATATAGGTACAAAGATCAGAAGAAGCTTAACCGGAGCCGAATTAAACATGACTATTATTTCGCACAGTTTCCGCTGAGCTTGATTCTATACACTGTACAGTGTACAGGCTCAATTATATAGTTTCTATGAAACTTTAATGGGGGAAAGTATATTTACATATAAAATGCTTTCGTTTTGAAATTTTTTTTTTTCTGTGGGCATGAGCTATCCTGTAGCTGTTAAATTCGTAAGACCGTTTGATTTTCTCAATCAAAGAAATGATTCGTTTCATAAACCTATACGGAAATTGGATTCGTCATTTGATATGAGAATTCGTAAGCGTAGGTATATATGGTAGTAATATTAAGTCAACGGCTTGGCCGGATATTTTTCAACAATATAACTCGAGTGTTCTTGGGCGAGGATTGTTGACCAAAAGCTGCGGTTACTCTCTCAGCAATGTTGCTAACATAACGAAGGCATTGTTAGTCCAGCACAATGACCGTGTTTCCTAACATGGCTACTCGATTGTCCGATTGTTTCCCTTCGGTTTATTTAACTTTATTGTTTAGGTGTATAGGCGAGTAAATGCTCCCAGTATGCAGTACTATATACCTAGCTATAATGAACGTATATTACGGCGTATGGCGATCACACACTAATCGGAATTTGTATTATTTTTTCTTTAAACTTGTCTACGGATCATTTGAAGATTATTTATCTACAATTTAGGCACACTTTGCAGAACAACCCATCGTAATACATGACTGTTTCATTAAATCGACCTTTGAGAAGTTGGATTTATATATATGTATAAGGGCTCGGAATCTAACAATAAGATTTGAGGGTTGAGAACCACCATGATGGATGTTGCCGAATTTTTGTTTCACTGGATGGGAGTATCATCGCCGACATTGTTGCTCAATCTTAGATTTTTTGACAAATAATTCAATCTTCGGAAGAAATTGATTGGAACAGTCGAAAAGCCCGTGTTAATCAAATACGGAAAAGTAATTAATAACCAAAATAATTGTCACTCTAATATACCTACATATATTTTCATGGAGTATCATAATCCAAGTATAGTGTTCATTATATGCTTCTCTTATGCTAAAACAACAGTGATAAGACTCATTCCAGAGTGTTCTTCGGACTTGAGTATAGAACAATCATCGGGCATGTGAGCTTGAATATGTGTCGATATTGCATTCAACTCCTCAATTCAAGGTTTTGACGTTTTGTGTGAATTGTGCACTCCTCAAAAAACCAATTGATCAAAACATGAATATATTATTGAATATATAGCTATACTATAGCGATATTTATTGTGATGCATTAGCTTGCCATACATGTATAGTATAGTTTGAACATATACGACTGCATATTTCATAACAGCGTCTTGACTTGATAAATCATTTTGTACAAATCTCTTATAGTATAATCAGAATCGCAGTTGTTAAAAATATGAGTATAGTTATCAGCATCGATTAGCAACGTCAATTGCTACAGTACTTAATAATGTATATATCTACAAGTATTACTTCTGTAAACTATTACAATACAATAAGTCGAATGAATTTTTTGAAGATTTAATACTACTGAAACATGAATAGAAAATAATCAATTTCGCATCAGAATCAATTAACTTCCGCTGACCATTATAGTTTTCCTCCAAAGTATTTGAACAATGAATTTACGAATTTCTTTGAGTTTATTTATTGTGAGTAACTATATATATTCCTTGCCATTTGACACGTATAACACTGCAATTTGACATTGGAAGTTATAGAAGTATTGAAATCATTCTGTAACGTAATATTATGTTTGATGGCTGGTCACTCGAGGCGAACCAAAACCTAAACCAGCTGATTCTCGATGCAATGGTCAGGGTTCAGTGTATATAACAAATGTGGTAACCTAAACGCTGGCGCGCGCCCTAATTTACGACCATTTTTAAGAGACGGTCGTGCTGTATTAAGTTTTCGGTTTCAACTGCGCAAGGTCTGGATTAGTCAGCAGCGATAGGATTGTATAAGTTATTTTAGAAATTTGTCATAAAAATAGTGAATTATTTCATTTCATTTTTATTTCTATTTCTCTTTTAATATACATTTCTCATAAACTATGACTTATATCTCTCTCTAGGCACAATTGTTCTATAAATACTAATCTTATTTCTAATATCGTACCTACGTGGGTGTCTTCGAATTTCATTCCTCCCTGTGGCTCAATTGCGGTTCCGAATAAATTTGAAAAAAGCCCATCCACGGTTTCGAAAACATTTTACATAGATATCTTCCCTATTTTTGCGTTAAAAAAAAACATGTTTTGGGCCGTACGTGATCGGAGTCGCACATAGAATTGCGCGACGTATTTTGCTTCATTGATTTCGGTGCCCAGGCAGAGATATTTCATTTAATAGCACCTTTCTTCCCAATGTTTCCAGGTCTGGTGGAATTACGTAGGAAAGCACCTCAAGTTTGATTCTGAGCGGTGCCGGTTAACTCATTCTTTTTCTCATTTGAATAACATGGGTTTTTAGTGTCAGTTTAGTTATTATTTTTTTCTCAGCCTGCCGAGTGTTTGAAAAACCTGACGAGCACGGTAGCAAAGCTTTTGGGGTCGCTGAAACCGAATTTTATAACAGAGTTTCAAAATTCTCGCTGGCTGATCCAATGCGGCACCTATAAAAACGTGAAAATGGGTATTCCTGGGTTTTGGGAGTCGCCGAATCCAAGTTCAACAACAGAATTTAAAAATTCGAAATTGCGGATTTTGTAAACCCTAGTGTTCTAGCTAGAGCACCTATTTTTACGAAGATCCGACCATTCCCAAAATTTCTATTCGGCATATTAAGTCCGCCATTTTGAATTGTGAAATTCTGTTATTGTTGATAATTTGGATTCAGCGACCCCCAAAACCCGAAAGATACACATTTCCAAGTTTTCATCCGCCATATAATCAGGGAGCCTTCAATTTTTTTAAAAGTGCGAGTGGCACTTTTGGCGGCCCTTGAGCCTGCGGGGACCGGGGCTATAGCCCCCCCCCCCCCCCCCCCCCCCCATCCAAGCCTGGTAATAACTGCTAAATACAAGAAGCGAGGAATTTCAATTTTCCGTTTTTAGTATCGTTAGCCTGCGCGCCATGAAGTCCGACCAGGACCTCGCCCTGTAAGTTGGATGTGACCCCGTAGTATAATCGCGCGGCTTCGCCTCGTCGCGAGAAACGAACAACGATAAAACAGCAATAAAACATATGGGTTAGAGGCGGAGGACGAGGAGAAGAAGCAAAGGAGAGAATATAGGTATGAGGAAAAAGAGAAAAAAAAAAATAACGAGGGAGCCAAAGAAAAGAGGGTAAACTGTATAGGTATACACATAGTGAGCAGAAACATCAAGAAGTCAGGATCGGGACTGAGAGAGAACTGCAAGAGAGCGAGAATGCTATGACATTCTAAAATCAAAACAACGACCCTTTAGCCGCGTGCGCGCGAACTCTTGCTTTGTTCTCGACTTCTTTTTCTTCTCATTTTACGCCAGTGGTGTATACTCTGACACTTGACAGACCTTATGGCTAATTCACAATACATATAATAAGGGAACATTTGTTTGCAATAATTTAGAAATTATTCCAACATAATAGACCACAAGTGTTATAAAATCCATTTTTCCAAGTTTTAGACTAGAACAAATTTAAAAAAACCGAAACACCTCAAAGTCACTTGCTTTCGGTCGCTCAGTTCGTTCTCTTCCGATTTGGTTACATAATTTCAGATCCTAGATTATCAAACGTATTGAGTTTCAGTAAAATTTGTGAAAACGTAATATGAATCATTGAAATATCGTTTCAAGAGATACGGTTGAGAATTTCATTGTTCTTTTAAAACAAGATTTATTTCAATACTCGTATCGCATTTACACAATTAAAAACAAAATTTAAATCTCTGTGTTATGAAAGATCAATCTTTCCCGCTAGGCGTCAGCGCTAAGCAGGAAGGTCAATTTATCAACGTCGCTATATGGTTTACAGACGTAATAGTGCGCGCTATCGGTAACGTAGATTTCTCAATGACGATATCTAACGGCATGATATCGTGGTGTTTAGGCGCCATCTGTTGAAAAGTGTTCGCATTCCGTGAACCCAGTGAGTCTGGCCGGTCTAATGAATATGTATTTCGTAAGTTCGTAACCTAGAAGCATTAGCAGCAGCAGCAGCAGCAGAAGACTCGATAGAAACCATCTCGATTGAAAAACCCGGATCAAAATACAACCCAATCAAAATTATAAAAATTAAAAAAGCGTAATTAAAATGGATGACGACGGCGATCAAGACAACGTTATAGAAGAAGATTTTTACACGTTTCTTAACGTACCAAAAAATGTAAGAATTCCACAAACTATTTAGTCCCACAATCCTTGGAGGAAACGAATCAATCTCAGCCCTTAACCCCACGTGATTTTTCACTATTCATTTAACCGGCAAAAATTGATCGAATCTTCAACCCGCGATTCGAAACGATTGATTCAAAAATAATTTACACAAAAGTTAACACAACAGAATAAAGAAATTAACAATTTACTTTTGATCATCACATCCTTACAGATGAGAATTTTTTTCATACTTTTACATCATACACTGGTTGGTCTCGTTTTATTTATAACTTTAGAAATATACCATGTCCATTTATTGTATCACTCAATTAAACTCCTTCGATTTACTCTTCAAAACATAAATTGACTGCGTTCTTCCATTTCAATTTTCGATTTATTATCCATAGGCAACTGCTGACGAAATCAACAATGCTTACCGCAGGCAAAGCCGTCTCTATCATCCTGACAAACACGTTGATCCTATTCTCAAAAAGGAAGCGGAAACTCTGTTCAACCGTACAAAAAAAGCTTACGAAGGTGAATTACGCACGGAGAAAATGACGTCCTAATCTGAAACTAGACTTTGCTAATATTAAAGATAATGGAGATAGTTATAAGTAAACAAGAGATTATTGCCAAATTGAATTGATTCCAACATTCAGAACCAAATTTCAACAGTAATTCAATAAGAAACATTAGTAAGCCTTTAGATCTTACAACAAACTACCAACTAAAAATCAACGAATCCTTTTTCTTTGAACAGTTCTTAGCGACGCTCATCAAAGAGCCATCTATGATTCTCTTGGCACAAGGGGTCTGGAAACAGAGGGATGGGAAATTGTTCAGCGTACAAAAACCCCCCAGGAAATAAGAGAGGAGTATGAAAGATTGGCGCGAGAAAGAGAAGAGAGGAGGCTTCAACAGCGTACAAATCCAAAAGGCAATGTCACAGTCAACATCAATGCTACAGATATTTTTAACAGATATGATGACGAATATGATGAGATGTTAGTATGCGTATAAAATACCAAAGATTGGATGAAATTTCCCCTCATTCTAACCTTAGTTCAAACAAGCTCTTTACAGTTACATTATTTATTATTCCCAACAGTGGAGAGCGAATCTTTCCGACCATAGAGGTCAGTGGGATGTCTTTTAGTCAGTCTATCGAGGCTCCGCTGACCCTAAGAGACACTGTGACCATGTCAGGTCAGCTGGGTACTCAGAATGGGACAGGAACGGGATCTATTAACGTATCGGCAAGGAGATTAGTCTCCGCTAAAGGTTGGCTTGAATTAGACGTAGGCGCTGGTAACGGGCCCAGTTTATCGCTGAAGGGATTTAGAACGCTGACTAAAAGGCTATTCTGCAACGGAGCTACTATTCTACAGTTCACAGCGCACGGGATCAGGCCTGGGCTTGTAGGAAGTTAGTGAGAAGCTTGTCAATCCCGATATTTTTATTTTTATAGATTTTGTGTCTAATTAGACACGAAAATATTCTACATCATAAAGAGCTTACGTATACCTTGCCACGAAATTTTTCGACCTTGATTTGGGAATGGATTACGAAATTATGGAGGCTGAAATCAACTTGCCTTTTATAGGCAAACTCATGATTAATTGATTCGTACGGGAGTACTCTGGCACCAAACGTTAAAAACGAACCAAATTTGGCATGAGCATTCTAGACAAGTATGTCTACTGTTCAAATTACAGCAATTGTATTACATTCATGGAAAGTATTTTTTTCGCGAAGCCTCACTCCATTTTCCATCATTATCCCGTTTGCCACTTACATTTTTACATTTATCACACAAGCTACTCGACCAATTTCAATACTCGTAGTTCACACCATGCGGAAATACGGACTGAATAAATATATATTGAATTTTTTCATTGATTTTTGAATTGAATCAAAAAGTGAATTCGAAGGTGTATGTAAGCTCTCAGACAGACATGTAGATATATACGTTAATTATTTTCTGCTTACAGCCTTAGCAATGCAATTGGACAAACATGCAGTTGGATATCTTACTTATAGAGCAGGAATACAAAGTGCAATGAGTACAATGATCGTAAGAGATACAGCGCACTCGCACACAGCTTGTTCTATACAAATTGGCATCATGCATTCTTACGTCAGCCTCAGTTATACCTATAAAATGGAAGAAAGACAGTTAAAATTGCGTGGGTGCATAAAGTAAGCACCTGCTTCCCTATTCATTAATTCATTCTCAGATTATCACATCAGAGTCGTCCAAATCGGAGTTACCATGATTCAGGTCAATGTAGAAAATTAATCTCTCCTCTTTACTTGTTAAATAATCAAACTATAATTCCATAGAGCAGGTACTTTTGGAGCATTTCTCGAGTACGGTGCGGAGAAGAAAGTCTCTCAGCATAGCTCTCTCTCTGCGTCAGTATCGGTCGGTGTCCCGACTGGAGTAACATTGAAAATAAAGCTCAGTAGAGCATCTCAAACTTACGCATTCCCAATACATTTATGCGAGGAAGTTATACCGGCACCTATTTTCTACGCTACAGTAGCCCCGCTCATTACGTGGGCTGTTATAAAGAAATTGGTGATCGATCCGGTTCTGAGAGAGCAAAAGGAACGGGACAAAGAAAAACAGAAGGAATTGAACAAGACTAGAATGCTAGAGAAACAACGAGAGGCTAAGGCAGCTATAGATCTCATGAAGGCTACTTTCAGCAGAATTAGATCAGAAGAGGAAGCTAAGAGGGGACTCGTTATCACTAAGGCACTTTACGGCAGATTTGTTTATCCTCAGGAAGAGATCAGCCGAGAAGAGGAGAGCAACGGGCACAGGGATGAAGTCATAGACGTTACTATACCCTTGCAATGTTTGGTCAAGGACTCTAAACTTGTACTGCATAATGCATCAAAGGTAAAAATAGTGGTGATAAAGTTTTTATGATGATTTCAGTTTAGCTTTGTGCAAATTTTTGAACGACTATATTATTCCTACAGAGTCAGCTGCCAGGATTTTATGATCCCTGCGTTGGAGAGGACAAACAGCTATTGTTGCAGTACTTATTCCACGCTCAGACACATGAGTGTATTATAAAAGACGCGGAGCCCCTAAGAATACCCAAACAATGTGAGTAAGATAAAATTTTCTCATATTTTTTTCATAAATATTAACGAATTCATTGTCTCTTTCAGCTCACAGAGTGAATATTACATGACGCATAAGACTGCATCAAAAAGTCAGAAGGAGAGATTGCAAACCTCGAGTTGGTAATTCGCGATAGTTCCCCAACGTTTTGTTTCCGCTTTGCAGTTCGTTTAATACGAACAGTAACGGCGTTGCAAAATATTTAGTAATTATTGATTAGTTACGCTTTGTATGATAATTCAACGTTCTTTTTTTTTAAGTAATTCGACGATCTAATGTTATGTCAGCGATCTACGAGTCATCTTAAAGTCCTAGAAACACGGTGGTTAACGGAAAGGTACTTTATGGTAGTTTGATTAGACACAACTAAAGGTAGTATTGTATACCGTCTTGGTTTGTAGGTATATTAAAGAAGCAAATAGGTCCACAATATAAATTGTAGTTTCATCTATTGATTGATTTTTGTTCAAATTTTATGTACATTTTACATAGTCGTTTTTGCTTAAGTAGTATATTGAAACATTGTTACGAGCAATTGGCGTTAAATTCTCTCCAATCTACCCTTGTAAAGTTAATGATCGGCGACCCGGTGTCAATATCGGACATAACTTTACCTCTGATAGGTATATCGGTCTCAAACTCCACGAATTGTTTGGAACAAGTTATATATACATTCATTGTTAGACTGTCGATAGAATAATATTAAAGGAACACTTGTTACTGTACAAAAATGACTGTTTCTTTTAACGATAATAAAAACGTTGTTGAAATATTCAATAATGCTATCTTTGTGCCACCGCAACAAGCTGATAGTTCAATTGCAACCGATTGGTTGTTATTGAACCTTCATAGTCCAGCCAATATTCAATAATAACGCTTTCTAAAACTATATTAGGTTTGATTTACAGTTGGTAAAAATTATCTGCAAACATATTTGAATCTAGTTATATTTCGTCTATCATTTCGATCTCTGGTTGGTTACGCAATCATTTGAGCGAACTCTAGAAATGCTGGATATTATTCAAGACATGTAATGACTCAAACAGAACGATTTTAGTGGTCATTTAGGCTAGCTTAACATTATATGGAATGGCAAGGACAGGCTTAGATATCCTCAAAGACTTTCGGGTCGTCTTTGATTAAATGGACTAAAAGTCTTCTCCTTAACTTTGTGTATTAAATTGAACTATCTTTGCTATTTTTAACTGTAAAAGAGTCTTATTTCCTCGAAGTCAAAGGTGTTTCACAATAATTAATAGTCTACATTCATTCTGCTGTTATCATCCATTATTGAAAACGTTTGATTAGCATCTAGAATCTTATGAATCAGGTGGATTTCATCATCCTTTTCATCCATCTTGGAAACCGGTGTCCAAGAATGATCGTGTTCGAGCCTGTAAGATCCCTTGTAAAGATGCGGGGGTCCCTGATCCCCCCATTCCTGTAGACATCAAATATTCATATAAAACTTAACTGATGCCGGGCAAATAAGTGAGAGACTAGAATATCATTCTTTTGCGCACCTTGGGACTCAACATTGAGAAATAAGTCTGTCCAGACTCGCGTAAATAAACATGATACACGTGTCCGGGTTGTTTTCTAAAGTTACAAGCTGCGTGATGGAGATAGGTGTTCTGTTTTGCTTCGAGTAAAACATTTTCAGCTTGTTTTTGCAGGAACTTCATTTGCTCAGCTATTATTTGAAGCTTGTTGCAGGCGTTTGCTTTCACGAAATTATCCGCCTTCAAATATAAATAAGAATAGATAAAGTTTTGGTTATTAGTTTGAAGTAGAAAAAGGAAAGCTGTGGATAAAAACGAGCATAAAAATCGAGGATCACTTGATGTATACAGATCAATGCAGGTACGCATACATACCTTCTGTATTTCCATTGCTAATACGACCAAATCGTTTGGTGCTTTTTTTGCCATTGCTGTCGGATTGACCAAGGTAACACCTTGCGGAACGACATTTCGTTCTACGAGTCTGACTGGGAATGAAAAAAAGCCGTGAGAAAAGAAGTGAGAAAGTTAAATAACAACAGGAATCAATTCTTGTTGCCGTTTGTTTGATTTGTTCATTTTTACGTAGTGTGGAAAAAATCACCTTTGGGTAATGGAACGTCGCTATACTTCTGCAGCTGGTCCATCGTGATGTAACCACGTTTCATATGCGTAACGTAGTATGATATATGTTGAATAAAAATAGAAGGAATAAAAGTACGGTTGTTATTATTAACGAAGGAGATAAGAAGGTGGAAAGCGTGTAAATACTTGGATTGTTGGAATGACGAAAATGAATGAAATTCGGCCGGATTTCCGGCGAAATGAATACATTATCGGTTTTTGATTTTGGTAAAAAGAATTCAATGAAATCAATACGCCGAAGAATGGTCGTCAATAAATTTAAAATTTTGAGAATTTTTTTGTCTACAATTGTATTTCAGAAATGATCAATATTTGATTAATGATTCAATGGCACTCGTTCGAGGGGCGAAACATTCCATCGATATTTTAAACATTACGAATTACGATAGCAGACCACAGTCAATTTTCAGACAGTCTCATAACCTCAAATCGAATTCAATGAAGCCGAAAAAAGCTGGAGAGAAGAATTATCAGCGATTGAGACGATTGTTCATTAATTAGAAAGAAGTTATTCGCAATATTACCATAGCGATTCATAAAATACGTAAATGCCGTTAAAATATGTATGACAAAAGAACTATAGAAAATTATGTGTTCTTGTCGTCTGCTCCGGGATAATTCGATACGAGTTTCGTCCCGTTGCTAACTTAACGCCTTGTCTAGTCATCAAAACATCGCAAAAGTGTGATTGTGCGTTTGGAGAAGTAAATATTTTCATCCAAATGTAATATCAAGTGGCTCAAGACATTGCAATAGAATATTCTCCGAGTTTTATAATCGTTTGAAACACTGTTAAACCTTGTTCGTTGAATCTATAGCGTATATTGTGAAAATGGCAGAAGGTTACGGAAGAGAAACTCCACCGATGTATGCGGGAAGTAACGAAGAATCTCGATCCGCGGGGCAACCTCTATCCGATTTTCTTCTACAACTTGAAGATTACACCCCCACTGTATGCACTCTCGTCAATTTCTCGACAGATAATAACTTGGATGATGATAATTATTAGTTTCCCTAAACTTTACCTATTGTTTACTAATTTCAGGTCCCTGACGCGATCAGTGGACACTACCTTCACACGGCTGGTTTTAACACAACCGATCCCAGGATGTAAGAATAATTGATAGAATTTCGCATATCTCGAATTCAGATTTTGATCGAAAAATTACAGGCCTTTAATGAATGACGATGTCGAATATTGACGTATGCTTATTTATCCACAAGGGCTTAAGTCGGGATTACGATGAACTTGTTATTACTTTGAATATAACAATGTTATTACTTTGAATTCTGCTATAAGTAACCAATATGTTTTCAGAGTAAGGCTAGTGTCTCTAGCGGCGCAGAAATTCATTTCAGAAATAGCTAACGACGCTCTACAACATTGTAAAACTAGAGGAGCCAATCAGAACACAAAAACGAAAGGAAAAGATCGACGCTATACTTTGACTATGGAAGATTTGACACCGGCGGTTGCGGAATACGGAATAGTTGTTAAGAAGCCTCATTACTTTGTCTAAATTTAATCAGCCACCAATATTGCAGTTCTTCTTGTCTTTTTCAAATTAATAAATCGAATAAAATGTCGTTTGCAATATATTCTATTCTTTCTTGATTTGTTCTTCGTTTTATGCATCACATTTACTTTTAATCTTAAGATCATTTATTGAGGAACTATGACAAAGTCGACCGATTTTATCTCAATGCGTTCATACGGATTTTTCGGCTTTCAATAAAGTGGTACTCTTATGCCCTATACCATTCTAAAACTAAGATACCCATTGGTATTTTAAAGGGCAACGTGAAGCGTTAGGGTAAGAATTGAGAAAAAACAATTCCAACAGAGCAGTTACCCAATTTTATAATATCAAGTTGTGAAAAATTATTGATTCAAAAAGAAACTGAGACCCAGTATCGATTAAAAAGATCCACTCAAGATGATACAAAATATGGGTAAAAAAGAACTTGGTAAATATGATAATCTTCGTACTTCTGAGAGCTTACCAATTACCTTCAATTCAGGCCCAGTGCGACACAAAGCTATGTTATTGGTGCGATCCAAAAGAAGTGAACTATAACACAGCTTTGTGTCGCACTGTGCCTCAGAATTGACGTAATTGGAAAGCTCCCACTCTTATCAGTTTTTTTTTTGTTCATATTAAGGAATCTTCGAATATCTAATAAGTCCCGCTCAGAGAAGGAGCTTACATGTTGTGTATATTTTTTAATTCAAAATGAAGAAATCGCGCCTGTATCATGAATGCGGCAAATCGAGATCGCCAGATTCAGTTTAAGCAGTTAATCCCACGATAGTTATCTGCAGACATATAATCCAAAGAAGACAGCCCGATCAATCGTCATTCTTGTTTGGAGGATAAATAGAACGTTGCGCTCTAAAATCTGTGATTCGAACGATGGCGCGCTTGCGAGTGTCTTTATATTTCTTTAAATTGCGTGTTTCAGGAAACAGGAAGTAGTGTTGCAGTTGGATGTGTATAGGTATACACAGCTGCTGTCTCTCACCTCGGCCATTTCATTAGCCTTTAAATTCGCGTCACGTGACAGTGGAATATAGCGCATGCGTCAAGCGTTCTATCTCAAAAAACTCATCGGCCATATTGGTGTGTTGTTTCATTCGCCCAATAATTCCGAACTTAAATAAGGTATTTCTTCTATTTATATTACACACTCGATACTGTAAATGAAGAAATTCAATAGCTAAATAATACGCGAACTATTATCATCAAACTATACATAAGCCTATTTACATAACCCGATATCTATCCTCGATGAAAAGTTTGGTTAATATTGCCACCTTGGCTGGTTGTACGCAGATTGCCCCGTTAAAAAATATCTCGTAAATAAAATCGTTTCAATCTTTATCACATGTGACAGTTTTTCAAACTACATCAACTTTCGTTCATCTATCGAATACGACCTTTCATTTCATACGATTCAACACACACGAAATACTCGTTTCGAGACATCTCCGATCTTCAGTCTGTTGCATCTTTTGTATATTCTCGAACCTCAACGCGTTCTATTTTGTCTAGGTAATAAACTTAAGTTTAGAACTTAATATCCGTAGGCCACGTTATTTTATGAGTTGACGTTTTAGGATCTTAATTCTCTATGAAGTCAGATAAACTCGCAGACAATGAGGGAAAAAATTCTCTTTTTTTCTTTTCACATATATACCTATATACTTGTATATACCTATATATATATATATATCATATATCTACACGATATACTTTCAACAAAAGAGTGATTTAGTCTTATCTGTTGAATGATATCCTGTTAAATGATGTGATTGTTTATGCAATCTGTCAGTTTTTATCATTATTGTTATAGTTATTGTTATTAATATTATTATTACAGCTTACTTTGCGAGATGACGGATTCAATGAAATTTGGTCCGGAATGGTAAGTCAATTCCTAACTTTGAAGAGCGCCACTTTTTCAAGAAACACATTCAACTCCCCTTCGAATCCAAACCTTAATCCAATGTATTCATTGCCGATAACTAAAATAGGTTGAATCAAGTTTAAAATCTAATTTGATTGAAAAAATAAGGAACCCCTTGTTATTCAATGATAAAGAGACTTTCATACAAAGAGCAAAAACATATCATCAGAATTTGTCTATGATATTGAATTTTCGATGGAATCGTTGATAAACGTCACCAACTGTGGCAAGAGCTAGTCACTTTCAACTGTTAGTGTCCAATGTGTGCGAATTACTATTTTATTACGTATACCGAAATAAACTTTGAACCTTTTGCCTTATTGTTGTGAGGTGTAAACGTGTTAAAATTACGTGGACAGAATTCAATTCAGTAGATTACAGAGCTCTTATAATTACAAGTCGAAAACGAACACTAAAAGTTCAAATTGAGCGTTGAAATATGTGTTTTATCATAAACACAGAAGAAAAATGAGTTCTAAGCATTGCCGAGTATTCATAGTCATAATTGAACAAGATATCGATAGAACGATCGACTGACTCTGATAGAAGATTTGATTGAAATTCTTGATAAAGTTTAGTAATTTATCTTTTCTTTTCTTTTTTCTATTTTTTTTGTTTCTTCGACGTTGAATAAAAAAAAAAAAAAAAAAAACCACAACTTTATCACACGTAGGTTGCGCAATTTGTCAGGAGACGGTTGCAATACCGGGGGGGGAGGGGGAGGACCTGGTATCCTAACTACTCCCCGTTACCAGCTTGCTGAGCATAGGTACGGTCGAGAAGAGATGCTGGCTCTGTTTGACCGGAATTATAAACCCCCAGAACCTCTTGTCTCTTTTCCTGCCCTCTACATCGTACAAGCTCAACAACCTCTGGCACTAACGCCAATGACAGAAGAGGAAGCGGTAATTATCAACATTCATTATTATTATTAAATGAACTTCTTTTCTATTTATTCCTGCAAGAATTCATCTTCAATGAAATATCCAAGATGAGATAAGTTTCTGGTTCTAATATGTGAACGAAGGATAGGAGGAAATAAATAAGAATCCTCATTATACAAAGGATTTTGGTTACTTTATAAGTGATTTTCAAATCAAAAAGATTTAAGAAGTCAACAACGTATTGGGAAGTTCGGATTCTGCTGCAAGGAAAAATAAAAATTGGGTGTATTCAAAGCTGTGGCAGTAAGTTTGTAAACAGCAATGCGAGATTTAATATTTAACATTATATTAACATACATGCACACATAGCAACAATGCTGAATATTTTCGAGCCTCTCAGAACCTTGAACTTAGCAATATATTTATATCTGGGCTAACATGTTGAGAAACTGAAAATTAGGTCCCAATTAGGGAGATTGTACACACAAATACATAATTAAGAATAAAGGTATTCAGAGTATTTTTTCCAAGCGTTATTATTCGGGTGGTGAAAGTAGAGAGAGAATGCGATTTAATATAGTATATTTTTTTGTATCATGTATTAGTGTTGTATCTTATATTGGGAACTGTGTCATTCTTGGTAGGTGTTCTAAAAATAAATCACTCTGGAGCCCTTGCGCCAAACTTCCTGGCTCGTCTTGGTCTCTGCAGTTCAATTGAATTGCTTGACTCTAGTTCATCTTTACTTAATAAAAATATTTAAAGAAAAAACATGTCCGTGGCTGAAGTTAACCAATTTTTATTTGGCACAAACAGCGGAACCTTTGTAAGTTTATAGAACAGTGATTATAGTGACTGTGATATGCTATTCAACTGGCTAAAGTTTTACACTTCGGATTGTTGCTATTAAAGAAGCAGTATTATTAGATGCTTTTGCAACCCGAGAAAATATCAATGTGACTATCTGACGAGATCTATTTAGAACTTTATGCAACATGATCTAGTGCAAACCCTCCTAGTGCATAAAAATAGCAGCACTCCAAGGGTCTTGGGGTTTAATCAAGGCATAATCTGTAATACATTTTTTAATCCTTCTAAAATCAGTACAAAAACTAAGCTCCGCTACTTTTCCTAAGTTTATAAAAATCAAACTTATAAGGCTTCTGAATTCACTGAGTGTCGTCATTCACGTTATTCCAGCGCTCCTGGAATAGTGGTTTAACAAACAACGTAAGCCGAGGAAGAGGGGGCAGTGTGGATCGAGGAGGACGAGGCCGGGGCGGGAGAGGTGGCATTTATCCAGCTCATTACTCCCGAGGTGTCCTCTTCGATGAACCAGGCGACGGAGTGAGAGCTGAAACACAATCATTTCAGGTCTGGTCTTTTGTCCGTTTCTTGATTCTCAATGATCATCTAATTTGCTATGTGCGTCAAGACATGTAGCGCTACAAGTGACAAAAAATGGCAAAAATAGTAGAAACAGGATTCAGTCTGATTGGGTAGAATTTTGTGACACGTATATGCAATTCGAAACTAGCCTATACAAGTGCTGGATTTTTCCTACTGGAAATGTTATTTACCGCCACTGGGAGTGCTGGCGTCAAAACTCGCACCCGCTCAAGGTCATGCACACAGTGAATACCGATTAACCCTTATGACAGAGAAAGATGATGGAAACCACAGAATCGATCACCCTAAATTCCTGTTCTTTTTTCCCACAGGGGAGAAGCAGGCCTTTCGACAGATCACAGAGCGAACGTGGCTGGTCGGAACGAAATGGTGGACCTGAACCAGGGGATTGGAACGGTTCTACTAGTCCCAGAAAAGAGTTGGGCCGTGGTGGTAGCGGCGGTTCGTTTATGGAAGGCAATTGGCGCCGACATCGTGCTGGCGAGGACGACGACGGTTGGAGAGTCGCTTCTAGTAGTCGAGGCGAAAAGTGGGGTGAGTGTGAATATGCAATCAGTATAAATTCTTAACATTTTTTGATTTAACAAACTAGTTGAACTTTTACACCTTAAAAATAATTATTCTTGGTATCACTGGTACACTATTGAGAAATATTCTATTGACCAAGCTTTCTCATAGCGAAAAAATGTGATACGTGCTTATAACAATAGACGTCTGACCTTATCTCTAGATATTATTGGCTTGCCCGGAAATGATATTGTTTCCCAATAAGTCTTCAGAATTTTCAAAAGTGTTACAAACAATTAATGAGAAACGATAACAAAATTGAAGAGTCTGTGAGTATTATGCACACTCGTAGCACTCTACAGACTAGAAAAACGTTTAACATCGTTTGAAAACTAAAAGTAGATGAAAATGTGGCTTGAAAACATGTCAAAACCATGTCTACAAGTAAATGTTGGCTAATTAATAACTTGTTCGATCTTACTTTCAGTTAGAAGCAGTTGGCGCGATGGTGGTGGTGCTGAGAGAGGAGATCGATTAGATCGACCTGAAGGTGTAGAGGGAGAAGAAGTTAGAAGTGGTACACGCTGGGAGCACAGAGCAAGTCACAGGTCTTCTCACGACTTGTCTCATCATCCTCCAACTCGTATGCTTCGTACTTGGGAACCTAATCATCACGACGCTCATGACAATCTTCCTGAATGGTAATTATCAAGATATTGATTATTGTTGAACGATTTCACTGACATTCTGTGATGACCCATTAGCCAAATCTTAACATTCGGTATTTCGGGGCGCAATTTTTAATCCATTTGTGAACCGAGTACCTAGAGTGTTGTGACTATATCAATAACGAGAGCGATTTATCTTGTCTGAGATTGTACAGAGTTGCAGGGCTTATGCTAAGCTGAAAAAAATGCAGAGAGGAAATTGGGTTTTATTCGGCGGAATATACACACCTTGATTACGTATGGAATTCAACAGAATCACCCTCATCGCTTTTATCAGATTCAGACTATCTTTTATGCATGTGTATCTTGGAATCCCAATTTTAGATTTCCGACATCAGAATTTTCCTATGATTCTGGATTCTTCGATGTCGTTTAGAGCTTATTTTTGATCTCTATTTGCCCCAGGGTGTGTAAATTGGCACTTGACTTGTTATTGGAAAAAAATGCTTTTTACCGTTAAAAGTGAATTTACTGTATTTAGTTTTTCGTAGAAACGATAGAATCAATAGTTGAATCAAGAGCTAGTAAAAATCCTGCAACAAATAATAATTTACCCCAATAAAGTGTTTGAAATGCAGCCTCATTTGGAAATAATGAAGGTCTTATTCTTGTAGGGCAACTGAGAACCCTAGTGAGAGTGGCGGCAGCTTTGACGCATCCGGAGCATTTCACGGAGGGATGTATTCGGACGATGACGAAGATGGTATAATAAGCGCTGGCGGAAATCGAGAGAATCGTATCCGCCACATGTCGGAAGGAAATAATTTAAGCAACTCAAAACTTCCCTCGAAATCCCTGCCGCATATCCAAGGACAGAATTCGAACCGTCGCAGCAACCCAACGGCTAATAGTAATAATAATACCGCGATTAGAGAACGGCCAAAGTCGCTTCAGCCCTTCGAGGACAAGGAGAGTCCAGAAGAACACGATAAACCCAGTGATTCGCCACCCAAGCAAATATCCACTCCAAATAGTACCCCGATCAAGGGCTCACCTCCTCTGGTAAATTCAATGCCTAGAAAGGTTCAAAGCGCAACTAACTTGGACAAAGTTGGTGATAAGAGTCCTGCCCAAAGTACACAAGGTTCTAAATCTCCTGGGGAAACATCGGCTCAAGAAGCTAGAGCGGTTGAAACAAGAAGCGAGACTTCAGTCGCTGTTAATAATGATAAGCCACCGTTACATTCCGAGTTAAGAAAGAGTAAAAGTACTTTAGGAATGATGTCCGCCACTAATGTGAGACAGAAATCTGAAGACGATTTGGACAGGATGAAAGAAGAGGCCGACGCATTAGTGGCCAAATTAATGGCTGATGAAGAAATTCATAAAGATCAGAGATCCAGCTTACAACAAACTTCGGCAAAGAGTCAAGGGCCTGGTATCCAAGCTGGGCAGGAGAAATGGTTTTATCGTGACCCTCAGGGTGAGGTACAGGGACCATTTTTGGCTAGCGAAATGTCAGAGTGGTTCAAAGCTGGGTATTTCAACGTCAATTTATTGGTCAGGAGAGGGTGCGACGAGAGATACTCCATGCTTGGGGATCTGATCAAAATGTGGGGTAGGGTTCCTTTCATGCCGGGACCACCCGTACCTCCGTTAAAGGTATTTCCAATTGTTGTGCTGTTTCATTTTGAAGAAATATTCTAATTCTAGAAAAATTCTAAAGAAATTAATCTCGCAGGTAACGGAACCAGTTGCAATCCCAGTACCAGTCGGTATTCCCGGTGCTCTGCCGAAGGCCGGTATAGACGACCCATTGGTCCTTTACCAGTATCAACAAATGTGTTTGCTTCAAAATCAGCTGGTATTTCGTCACGTGCGATCTACAGTTGTAGCAAAACTCTCTCAATCTGAACAATGGGCTTCTATGAGTCCAGCTGAACAAAATCAACTAATATTTCAACACATGCTGCAGCAGCCAGAAATGGCTGAGATATCGCCCATTGCTGTAAACCCTTTTGTACCTACCTTAGCCGCGCAGCCGGCTAATCCGATAATGCAATTATTCACACAGATGCAACAGGTAATTGAGGGCAACGAACTTAGCGTAGAAGTAAGAAGGTCCTTCTATTTTCTAGCAGCAATTTAAATACCGAATTTCATCTACCAGGCAAAAACACAAACCGAAAATCACCACCCGCCAACTATGCATCCTACCACCCCGACTCATGCTGGTACGATAGATCCAGTCCAACAACTAATCCAACAAATGGGAGGCATTCAAAATATGCACGGAATTCAACAGCCCAATATGACACCTACTCCTAACAACACGCCTGAAGACAATCCCATTAAATCGTTACTACGACAGCTCAATGTCAACGGACACCCAAATGCTGCACAGATTGAGTCGGTTTGGCCTCATCCTCCGCCTCAAATTGCACCGCCTCAATTCGCCACTGCAAATTGGCAATCCCAGGTATAAATCTCGAGTTGTATTGAAAACTACAGACTTTGGTTGACAAAAATTGAATCTGTTGATTGAAGAAAGGAAGGTTCTCTTTTTTCTTAACACATTTAATTGGTTTAGATGGGCCCTATTCCTGCCATGCCACCTGGTCAATTGCCTAATTCGCTGTGGGATATACATACTAAAGAAATGAAGACTGAACAACAGATACTAGTGAGTATAAAGCACTGAATGATCGCTTTCGAATCCACGTCGAAACATTGAGACAGACAAGAACCTGGTTTCTTGATACTTAATGATGTTAGTTTGTGAAATTATTGACAATATCAAGGAAGGAATGATCTCGCTAGCTCGAAAGATGCACAAATTTGTAGTCAGGAGACATCCATGGAGATACTGACAATCATGAAAAATTACACAAGAAGTTTACAATATGTGATATAAAATTGGACAAATTCTTCATTTTTGATCTTATTTACAAATTTCATGGCTCGATTTACTCACTGATCAAATCTCTTCAGACCGACTGAAAATTTTTTTTTTAAAACTTTCTAGTGGGTTTGAAGATATGTTATTGCTAAAATTAGATAAAAAATGAAGATAATTTGTACCTTGTAAACTTCTTTCCATAATGCCTATATCATGATTGTCTATCTTTCCAATATTCTATTGCTTATATAGAAGTTTTTATATTTCCTCAGCTTGCGAGAGTACACTTTCCTCGATATGGCCCATTCATTTTTCACACTTACATCATCAAATAATAATAAACCAGGTTTTTTTCCGTTTTGTTGTTTTGACTCTACCTTTCATACTTCCATAAATTTGAATCTGATGAATTGATACATTGATTGACGTGTACGTGTTCACAGGAGGAGCAAAAACTTAGGATACAAGAAGAGAAGAAGAAAGAGCAAGTTAAAAAACAAGAAGAATTGGAAAGACAGGCAGAAGAGGAAAGTGTTAAAAGAAAACAGCAGGAGGAGGTTGAGAAAGTGAGATTAGCTGAAGAAGCAGCGGCAGCAGCAACAGCAGCGGCGGCGGCAGCAGCTGCAGCAGCAGCAGCAGCAGCAGCAGCAGTTAAGCTGCGCACCGAAGAGGAAAGGAGAAAGAAAGACGAAGAGAAGAAGCGAAAGGAAGAAGAGAAGCGTAAGCAAGAAGAAGAGCTAAAGAAAAAGGAGGAAAAGAAGCGCAAAGAAGAAGAGAGGAAGCGCGAAGAGAAGAGAAAGCAGGACGAGGAGAATAATCGCAAGAAACAAGAGGAGGAGAAGAGAAAGAGAGAGGAGGCTAAGAGACTAGAAGAAAAACAAAGGAAGGAGGAAGAAAAGAAGAAGAAGTTAGAAGAGGAGCAGAAACGCGAAGAGGAAGAGAGAATCAAGTACGATATTCTCTTTTTTATTCAATTCCTCATCTACAGAACTCAACAATCTATGAAAATCGTCGATTTATTTCCCCGTTAATTCACGTGTTTGCAAATATCTTAGGAAAGAGGAAGAAGCTCGTAGAAAGGCGGAAGCAGAAGAACAAGCGAAGCGAGCAGAGCAACGAAGACGAGAAGCAGAGGCACTGAAAAAACTGCAAGAACGTAGCAAGGCCCCTTGGGCCCAGACACCTCACGTTCCACCTCCCTCGTCTCACGCCTCTTTAGCTGAAATCCAAAGGCTCGAAAGAGAAAAGAAGGCTGTATGTGAAGCCCCATTCTTTATTCTGCATCATTATTACAATATCTATTGGCTTTTTAATGTCTTTATTTCTTTTTGTGTTTATTCACAGGAAGAATTACGAGTACAACAGATTATGCAACAGCAATTGGCACAACAAAGAGCTGCCGAAATAGCCCAGGAAGCGGCTGCGGCGGAAATATCAAAGGGCCTGCAATTGAAATGGGCAGAAAAGGCAGCTCCAGTTTCTAAACCGATGGTCAAGAGTCTTGCTCAGATTCAGCAAGAAGAACAGGAGCGCCTCGCCAAGGTAAAGGTAGTTGTTGTGGCGGTTATTTTCATTCCTCGATCACCTGAGACCACCAATCTTTGAAGAAAGTTCTGTTTAGTGATGTTGATTCAGGTTGATTGCATCCCGAGCTTCCTGACGCAACCGTCAACATAATTTTAGAGTATACAAAACGTGGAAAAAAGGGAAAGTTTGGAAAAAAAAAACACAATTTTTGGCATTTCTTGAAGTCCTAGTGATCCTAGTGATCCTAGGGATTCTGAAACTAAATTTCCTGCTCATATTCAAAATATTCTGCATTTCTAAGTCAGCTCTTTTGCGTGCCAGCAGCAAGAACGAGAAAGACAAGAAAAGGCTGCTCAAAAGGAGCCGGTTGTTGCACTCCAAAGCGTTGGGATCTGGGGTACCGCAGCTCAATCTTTGAACTGGACGAGTGCTACCAGTGCAAATAACCAGGCATGGTCTAACAGCACTGGTACAGGTGGATTTTGGGACGATCCAACACCACCAAAAGCTACTTTGACTCCTAAACAAACTGTTAAACAGTCACCAACAGTCAAATCCGCTGTCAACCCCGTCCAGCAACAACAACAGCAACAACAACAACAACAACAACAACACCAACAGCAGCAACAACAACAACAACAACAGCAGCAGCAGCAGCAGCAGCAGCAGCAGAACAACAAAGCAACTAAAAGCAAAAACAAGAAGGAAGAAGAACTTGTTAAGAAATTATTCGAACAAAACACTGCCAAGCCAGACGACTTCACTCAATGGTGCAATAAAGCCCTCGGTGGACTTCAAGCATCTGTTGATAGTAAGTTCTTCACTGTTGTATGATGTGGGTTTGTTGTTTTGTCCATGTAACTGATCTTGAGTTACCGAAAGGTCGATAGGTAAATTTCGTGAAGCTTATTTAGCGATAGATCTTCCGTTCCTTTGGTATTTTCAATTCAGATTTTAGATAATTTGAGAAGAAATTATGCATATTATTAACTTCCCCAATTTTGAATTACTAATAGCAATCTACTGTCCTGGAAATAAGAATCGATAATCTGTGTAAGGTTCCCCATGAGAACTGAGTGTTCGTTAGGTGTGTTCTGAAGCAGTATCGTATCGTCTCACAGAGGCACTTGGGATAATCTTAGAAGTCGTTAACACAGGTGAAATACCGAACTTCCTCAGAATGAATTTCACCATCTACGTTTAAAACTTTTTTCTTCACCTTACTTCACATATCGCGACACCAATCACTACTTCGTAGCCAGAGTCTCTACATTGTGCCAAGTGGGGTTTTTTTTTTATTTTTTATTTTTTCCTAGAAAGATTACCAACGGTATTGGTCATGAAGGAAAAAGAGTATTTAATTACCTACCTATCTGTTTATCGAGGATGTTTAATCTGATTTAGCGTGTTGTTTCCATTTGCTAAAAGACAATTTACTTTATTTTCTATTTTACATAGTTCCAACGTTTGTTGGCTTCTTACGAGACATTGAATCGGCCTATGAGGTCAAGGAATATGTTAGAATGTATCTGGGCGACAATAAACAGTGCAGCGAATTCGCCAAACAGTTTCTTGAGAAACGTAGCAAGTGGCGATCTGCTCAACGTCCACATCCTCAGGCTGATGATCTGTGCAAACCTGCTCCCGCGGTTAATCCTAATGCTACAACCACGGAATTCCAGGAAGTCAAGGTATTTATTATTTATTACAAAGTCCTGGAATTCAATGATTGCTCACATTGTCATCATAGTTCTTCTCTATTTGTTTGATCAATTCAAACAACGAATTGATAGCCATTGAAATGTTTATTAATTTCTTACAGGGAAAAGCAAAGAAGCCAAAAAAGGGGAAAATGTTCAAAGTGGATAGCAGGATTCTTGGTTTTAGCGTAACTGCTGCCCCAGATCGCATCAACGTTGGGGATCGTGACTATGGGGAGGGTGTTTGAATACGTGACATCAAATCTATAAATTCACCAGCGTAATCCAAATTGGAGGAGATCGTGCGAGACTTTAATGGTTTAACATACCGTTATTTATTTATTAAGGCTGCCAGTCAGCTTCTAGAGCGTTCGTTAAACTAATTAAAATACCCATGTATTTAGAATTTTATATTGAGATAATTTTCTATGAAAATTATCCGTCGAACATTCATCGGCTATATATGATCCGAGTTCTTTTTTCACCTTCCTTTAACGAACGTTTTAGAACAATATATCAATCTCGTAGAATCATTTCCTCCTTAGTGGAACTATGTTATAAAAGAGATAAAGAAATTGTACAGAAAGACATACTGCCTAGACAATTGGAATGAAAATTGCAGAAAAGAAATCTGGAAATAAAAGAACGTGGAATTAAGTCTTTTTTGGTGAACACCTGATACTCAAAACAGTTTATTAAGACAGTAGTAGATGATAGTTCTACTCATTCTGTATTATTAGATGATTCGGATTCATTCTTGGATGCCATTATGTTGATTAACAATTACTATATTTATACTGCATCTAAATTTCTTGAATACATAGTTTCAAAGTTCAGAAAAACAATTATATACCCTTTTGGTTCGCAATCTTCTTCTGATCTTTGATACTCGAAATATTTTTTCATAAAGTAGTTTATTTTTCGAAAAAAATTTCGTCTCATTCGTGCATTTCTCCGTCGCCTACAATCTTATTCGAAAAATACTCAGCTTATAGAAATTCTTAACGCATACAGTATGTAGTAAAGCCTTGTTATTATTTTCTTTTCGAACAAAAAAAAGTTCTTCTAGATCCGTCGAATCTATGATTAGTTATTCTTTGAAAGAATTGCATTTCAATAGAATATCTTCAGCTCTATTCCAGAGTCTAATACATTCGTATGGATGGTTTTTTTTTTCTTTCGTTTCTCTCTTATGTATGTACATTAAAAGAGGTGTAATAACTATGTCTTACCGATGATAAATATGAAAAATACAGTAAGATATATCATTGACTACGGTGAATTATAATATTTTATTTGTATCATGTTAATACTTGACCTGTTCACTTACCGCAGAATAATGATTTCTCGTAGATTTCAAACAACTCTATCTCTCTCTCTCTCTCTCTATTCATCTATTCTGTTCTATTCTATTCTATTCGGTTGCATAGTCGAATCGTATCCATAACAAAGAAGCAGTATTGTATGTACTATCATTCAAATCAAATAATACCTATGAAAGAATTGAAAAGAAGATTTCTACCGGATTTGACCAATATCTTAACAGTACGAAACATACTCTGTAGAGGCTTTGGTAAATAAGATAAAAATTGATTTGTCAGATTTGATATCATTCATAATAATGTAAAGGTTGTTAACCGAGGGTGACCGGGCTTTCGCTAACGTAAGATATAAGGAAAGTAACTGCGGTAGACGAAAGCCCGGTGGCTCTTAACTAAAAGATTTATATATAAATAGGAATTGTACAATAATACAGTGATGATTAAAAAACCCGAATGATTGATTGATTGATTGATTGATTGATTGATTGATTGATATTGTATTATTACTATTACAATTGTATCTAACGTACAACATAATGAAATAAACATTATTATATTTTCAATTCGGACTTTTTTATTTTCTTTTAAATAAATTTATCTTCATTTCGTGAGTTAAAATTCAAAGTCGCTTTATTTTCTTTCAGTTTAATTATTTTTTTTTTTCTTACATTTAAATGAAGACATCATCACGTACGTCGCTTACGCATTCTTTTGCATGTGGAAAAGAAAAAAAAAAAAACAATATATTCACAAAGTGTATAACGTGATATTATACGTATGACTGTAATTATTAATTATAGAAGTAAAGTAAAAAAAAAACATAGATAATGGTGTGATCATTTTTACTGTGTTTAGAAGTGTTCTAGCCAATTATTTTCAACAAATTTTTCTCTCTCAAAACTATACATAGTTTAAACTTGTAAATAACACAGCCAAACACTGTTTAAACTGATGGAGAGGATGTTTTCTTTGCCAATCTATTTTCAACACCGAAACTCATAGCACGATGCTATTTGACATGACGTTAACTCCTGAAACCGTATGAATGTGAGCCACATTTTCATCGAGCAATTGCTTTTTTACTATCATCTAGAATAATTGACAAGAATATGATACGTGTTTTGATATTCTGATTATTCTAATCTTTTCATTTACACTTCAGAATGCTACGGAAAGAAATAATTTGCTGAACATATTGTACTTTGTGCCATTAAAATTCATCCCGGTATAAATCAGAGAACTGTACATTTTTCAGACACTCTCTACAAAATGTAAATCTGTGCGCATTAAAAATGCTATAAAATCTCAATAAAATATTACTACGTAAATAATGTCAACTGCAATAAATGTAACAGTATGTGAAACATATTTTAATACGTTATTATTGAGAATTCTGTTTTATAAAATCACTGTCTTGTAAGAAATATCCTCTCTCTCCCAAAATCCATTATAATTATAATTATTTGTATTATTGTTCTTGTTGTTGAAAAAAAAAAAAAAAAAATCAAACTAATAATATAATAGTAATAGGCGGACCGAATAGTGATATAAACAATATTAAGACAGCTTAGAAACATGCATTTCAATTTTTGGTATCAACTTAAAAGACACGAAAGATGAGATGTCTTGTGTATTTTTGAAGAATATACGAAAATACTTTGAGAAAATAATTATAAACAATGATGAGTTTGGTGATACGATGAATGAACAATGGTGACCTCGTGTTGATATAACGGAGAGGCTATTTCAATGAGCCGAAGAAAGTAATCTGTATTTGTAATTTCGTAAGTGAATATTGTAATGCACTATAATTAACTATCCATCGTTATAGAATGTGTTGTTAAACTGTGGGTGTTCATAAGATTCAGCAATGGCATGCCGTCGTCGGTTTCATATTAAATTAATGAAACGTGATTGCTAATCCAAAGATATAATTATGCGATGCATAATCCATAATATATCGGTACTCATAAAGTGACCAATTAATCATATCGACGATGAAGGTTTATCCTGTTACATGAGTTTTTATAGAAAGCATACGCTAATAACATAGCTGTGAGTAAATTACTGTCTTTGGTATTAATTGGCTAAGACCATAATAATAATAATAATAATAATAATAATAATAATAATAATAATAATAATAATAATAATAATAATAATAATAATAATAATAATAATAATAATAATAATAATAATAATAATAATAATAATAATAATAATAATAATAATAATAATAATAATAATAATAATAATAATAATAATAATAATAATAATAATAATAATAATAATAATAATAATAATAATAATAATAATAATAATAATAATAATAATAATAATAATAATAATAATAATAGTAATGATAATAATAATAATAATGATAACAAAATAATGAAGAATAATTGATGCAGGGGACTTTTTTCATTCGGATGAAGGAAGGAGAGAAAAAGCCTCCGTAAGTTGCCTGAAAGGTGAATTAATTTGATTACCAAGTTGTAAGATATTAAGTAATAACAATTTATATGCAATAAAATTGCATGTGAGGAAGCCGCAAGTATCAATTGTACGTTCGTTTGTGTGAGTATCTGCAGTGCATTGGATATGTTGCATATGTTATACATATTTTACATAACTGATAATTCATATGACTTGTATTATAATAAAAACCTGTTTACCGAAACTGATACTGTTTTTGAATAACTACATCCATTACTACATATTATTCTATAATATAAAATATAGAATATGAAATTATAAAGATAGAATTTTTCTTCATTTTTATAGGGATGACGAGGAATAACTAGAGGCATAAAAGTTTGATTAAAATATTGCTTTTAATTAAAATTACACTACATATTTATGACTTTGTACCTTAGAATCTGACAAATTTTTAACATTCACAGATGATAATTATTCGATTTTTCAGCCAGTAAAGAATTTATTTCGTGTTTTATTTCATGGCGACAATTTATCGATTTTATTTATCAACTATACATTATAAAATCATACTTTATCCTCAACAATCATATACATATTATATACCGTTGCATGAATATTTAACTTCTAAATCTTTGGTTGCTTGTTCAAATTGGTCTCATGTAATCAATTTCTATCTTTTTTCATAATATACAACATGGATCTACTGAAGACCACAAGACCAGAGCCATTCAAGTCATTCAACTGAATACTACATATCATATTCCTTCTTCTTGCATTTTTCATCAATTCCAATCCATCATTGAACACTTTTGATATTGTGGACTATGACTACTCGGAAGCTATACGTTCAATGAAATTTACACATATTTCAACTCGCATACGTAGGTATACCCTTTGTTAACAGTTAAGATTGTGATGGGGGAATTTATTATCTTATGCACAAAACTTTAGCTAAATTTTTCAATTCCATAATTCCATAATATCGAAAGCTTTTATTTTTACTTCTTAGATACGTAATCGAATAATTTTACTTTTGTCATTTATAGAAGTGCCTAAGCGAAGGTATGATAGAAAAATACTCGACAATTGTTTTATAAATCATGAATAGCGTTAAATGACTTACAAAATACGAAAACATCTGCTTATAGGTATAGTATAGCACAACAGTTACGAGCACAATAATTTTTGATTATTGAATAATTTTTTAAATATGTATCAAGATCATTATGGCAACAAATAACGGCGATTTAATCAGCAAACATCGGACTAGCAGCTATTTGGAAAAAAATCAAATAAACGCTACGATATTCCCGAAGTTCTCTTCTTCTTTCAGAATTTGACTATAATGTAGGTCTAGATGGAAAAACCAGTTTAGAAAAAAAGTTAGTCTTCTAGTTTACCTGAAATAAAATGTCTGACAGATAATTTTGGAATTTTATATCATAATATCTAGCAATTGGATGTTGGATATTATGATATTACCATCGTACGAAAGTTTACAACAAAAGACTTTCAGTTAATACTGAACAATGATTAGTTTCTTACAGTTTATGATAATGTTGTGTAAAAACTTAACTGTAAGTTGAATGAACTGCACCTTTTCAGGCAAACTGCGGTTCTTTCCTCATTTCTTATTAACATAGCATAGAAATTTGTATATATCGGAGGCCAAACTTTGTCGGCAGAGAAATTCGTCCTTTTCTCTTCTTCCTTCTCCTTCTTCCCTTTCTTTTTGGTAATTCTTGAATACAGTTCTGGCATAAATAAGCATAGAAAAGAAAAAAAAATAAATAATAATAAATGAACTAACGTCATGAATTGTTGGTTCTTTTCTTTCTGGGCACTTTAATTTGTACATTTGGCTCTGTCTGGGGTTGTCTATAGTCTCCTGCCAAGTCGATGTACTGTAAAAATTGAACCCTTGCTTTAAACAATACGTTTACTGACAACATTCGCAGTATGTCCAACCTACCTTTCGAGGAATGAGGTACTCAAGTATTTGTAGAATAATATAGCACAATGAAACGACCAACAAATAAGGCAATACGCCGCTAGGTATATAGCTCGCCAATTGTTGTCCCAAATTCTTCCTCTCCTCTTTATCAACTAAGCCGTAAACAATCTCAGTACGTTTAGTAACGTTAAACCAATTGTAAAATGATGCTACTCTCTTGTGTGCCTCGGTAGGGCACATTTGTTTACCGTTATTATAATCTTCTATAGCAGAGTCTACCCCTTCTACTAACGCAGCTACCGTCGGCTCTACCAAGTAGATTAAATCCGGCGGCAAAACTTCAGGTATTCCTCCAACTCTCGTGGACACAACTTGTAATCTGAAAGAAATTCAGGCTTCTCAGTAATCAATCAATTGCTCTAAGTAAGGATGAACTTGTATTCTACAAGTCGGTCTAAGCCTTTATTTCATAACTTTGCTTTGACGGGCTACACACACCGCAAACAGGGCTATTTTCAAGGGACTGACATGTGTGCAGGCTGGTCTTCAATCAACTGGTTTTAATACAGTGGTTTATGACCTTCCGAAGTATATTCAAGGGAAAGTTAGAAGTTGTGAGTCATCAGGTCTCGGAGTTAGATGCAGTCAAAGTAAAGGCACATAACGTAAGGATTTGGATAAACCGGTGCATCGATTTTGGAAATTTGGGTCTTCAATTGTTCAGCAAAGAAGGCTCCGTGCAATGAATGGATAAAATTTTGATACTGCAAACGTGAATTGAGTAATCAATTTATTACTGCCAAATTTTCAGTTTTAGAAAATTTATTTTTACAATTTTTCAATTTTCCAAAACAAAAATCAACACATCAAAAAGTCATCTGTTCATCAGATAGAGGTTTGTTTTCTGAACAATTGGAGACCCAAATATCTAGAATTAAAGCAGCATTTAATACAAGTCGTTACATTAATTGCTTTAAATTTTACTCCATGTAACTCTGAGACGCAATGACTCACAGCTCGTAACTTTTACTTGATTATGCATCCAAAGACTAGTAAACTTTTGTAATAAAACTGCTTCTTCCAAAAAAGTTCAGACCCATATCGGTCCTGTGAAGACACCGCGATTCAGACTATGAGTAACCCCTCAACAGGTAGTGGAGTCAATACCAAGAAAATCATAATGGTGCAAATGCTCGAAAATGTGAAATGGAATATTGAATTTAACGTCTGCAGTATTCATTTTCAATCAGCTGTTCTACATGTGAAGAATTCCTTCAATCATAGCATAGGCAGCACCGTTTAATCATTGGTTGGTCTTGGAATTGTCTACACCACCTGGTTAATGATCAACTTTACCCGCAAGAAGCTGCCTCTACAATCGCCATACAATAGGCTTCGGTTAGGCTGGTGTTCAAGAATATGTGACCCTTATTTAGAACGTATCTAACTTGAGAATGTTCCAAACTGCCAAGCAGCTTGACTCGATCTTGCAGTAAATTTCGTTCTCTAATCTCCTCTATCAGCCATCGCTTTGGTCCATCACCTCCGATCAGAAACTGTACATTTTTATACTTTGCACATACTTTTGGAATTATATGGGCCAGGAGGTCCACACCTTTTCGGTATACTAGCCGAGACACTATAACTATTGTAACTGCAAGAGAAACCCACATGTGTATAAAATAAAGAAGTTTATTAGATTCTCAACGGACCTAAATGCAACAGCTCTTATTGCTTTGTAAATATATTTACTAAATTCATTGTTCCTCTTGGTAACGTCAGGTGTAAATAGCGCAGTGTCTACTGCGTTCGGAATCACAGAAACCCGTTCTTTTTCTACCTTAGCTCTTAAGACAGTGTTTTCTTTTCCGGTGTGCGAAACACATATGCAATGATTACAATCCGACAAAGACATTTGTATGAATTTGTTTGTAAAAATTGCAGACGCATCAGCAAAACCAAATAACGAATGGTCCGTGAATACCGTCTGGAATAAAAGATATGTAATGTGTAGGTGAAATTTCAAAAGGAAACTACTGTCGTTACATCGATTTGAGTTCACCCTCTTGGCTCACCTTCAATCCCATCAGTCTTGCGATCAGCATACCTTCATGGGCGAGAGCTGAGAAGGCAGAATGCCCGTGTATTATTTGAATCTGTTCTCTTATGAATATGTATCTAATCAATGGGAGAGAACAGATCATTGTGGGAAGCACACATTGATTGTAAAAGACTTTGATTGGTAAATAGTAAACCTGAAATGCATGACATATGATTTATTCAGTTGCGGCGGTAGGTAAGGAATGGAAGAGTTTATTTTGCGATGAAGTAGCGAATTGTTAATGGAATTTAGTGCGTTTATTAACTGGTTATTCAGGGCTTTTCATATTGTTCACGAGGAATAAGGGTAAAGGCTAGCATGTAAGCTCACAAACAGGAAGATTCATCACATAGCAAATATAGGAAAATATACTTTCAAGCCATTCGTCATGTATCGTATTCCTATTCTGTCACCATATGAGTGAGTTAGGACTACAACTTTGTGTCCACGACCCAATAGGCATTGAGACAAGTTGAATATGTGTTCTTCTACCCCACCCATGTTCGGGTAAAAGAAATCTGAAACCATGCTGAAAGAAAACAGCGAACATTATGCAATTGCAATGAACTGTTGAATAACAGGGTTGGAAAAATCATCATGGTTTCTCTTTATTCAAGTCAGATTCTTTGCCTTTCCACATATAAAACTTGTCGTCAACATTATGGAAGCTTTTAAACAATTTCTAGAAGATTTCTGAAGCTAAGCATTAAGGAACTTTTGAAAACTGGCAAAATACATATTATCTTGCAACTTCTTTCGGCTACTGCATCCTCAGCTGGTAATCGGTATCAAGATGATCTTTTGTATACCAAGCGTGTTACAAAAGCTGGCATTGTATTTTTCTCGTTTTATCTTTTTACAAATCATCGGATAATTTGCATGATAGATTTTGAATGCAGGTCAACATTGGTGGAACCCTGCACAGTTTTGTCCGACGAGGCTGCGTCAGCGTTCCGAAATCTTTTCATATCCTCAATCACGTCTCTTGATTATCTAGACATATTGCTCGTTGCAAGTCACATGAAAGTGACCGAATCTTAGATATTAAAAGACATGATTGGACAAGAGAAGTCAAGCTAATTAAAACCACCCATGATTTGAAGAGAAAAAAAACCAATGATTTAAACCACAATTTAAACCAGTGATTAATTCACACAGTTTGAATCATGCCAACCCTAGTAGAATATAATACCCTTAGTAAGCTTTTAAGAAAGAGTAAAATTCTTGTTAAAATTGAGTTTCAGCAGATCTTACTAATTTTAAAATTCCTATGTGGCTCATGATTTATTAATCAAAGAATTACCATTCACTCAACTCATAAGAATCATGTCGCGTGTCTAAAGTCAAAGGGGTGTAAGAGCCATTTTACGCCTTTTTGGCAAATCGGTAGAAAAAAGGGCGTATGTGTATACCACTTCGTGTATAAGGAAAAATAAACGGTAAAACCATAAGGGCGTACGTATCGTTTAATCAAAACCAAAAGGGCGTATGTAATATAAATGCGCCCTTATGATTTTAGTCATATTAATACCAAACGACGTATAAATCTGGCATATAACTCCTTTTACTTTTACACGTCTTTCTATGCAATTATGTTGGTATACGCCCTCTTGTTATCGAGCTCAAAGTTTTTCCACATACGTCCTTGTTGACACCAAAAAGGCAAATGGATCTGCAGTTACGCCCTTTTACTTTCATGCGACTTTATATGTGATTGTGTTGGCATATGCCCTTTTGTTATGGTACTCAACTTTTTGGCGCATCTGCCCTTTTGCTTTTAGTCACGCGATGTATTACTTGATCTATAAGATGGGTGTGGTAATCAAGCTCCCTTATCACACTAAAGAATTCCTGCCTAAAGATTCTGCTTCAGCTATAAATGAAGAAAATCTGGTTTATCTAAAGTTATTTATATTTTTGGGATTACACTCCAAGAAGATTCTATAAATATTCTATCCAATATGAGGTCACAAGTCAACAACATGCAACGACCCGACTGACACAACAGTCAATTGCTTGACTCTTCTGACTTGGGTGAACAATCATTTTTCATTGCATTAGTCAATTGACAACCAAATTGATGAACAATTCAATAAATTCTGAACCAATCTATTTACTATAAGTTATGACGTTATTTGATCTATTCTGTTCAAATAGGTGGAAAAAAAAACTCTAGGATTTGTGTGGAATAATTGTGAAATTAAGTAATTCAAAAATAAAAAGAAAAAAACGGGAAACATTCGAAGTAATTTCTATCTGCTTTTTCACTCAAAAAATAGTAACTAGATTTTATTAGTCAAAAATAGTAGAGAATTTTTGGCGCATAGTTGACTTGGAATGGATACCGAACAACGGATACTGGGTGAATTTTGAAAAAAATCCGACTAACAGCTTAGACCACAATCTTTTGAACCATGCAAGCAGAATTAGGAAATAATTGAAACTCTTCTTTTTATAGACAGTTAAACAGACGGATGCCTATAGTATTAAATTATCTGTGAGATGACCAGTTTTCTTTTTTTTTTTTTTCAATGCCCGAAAGTGCAAGGATTTGACTTATAAAATATGCAGGAGTGACTCATAATCAAAAGTCTATTATACGTGGAACTAAGGTGCTTGCAACTAGTTCTATTTATCTCGATAATTTATAGGTTAGAACTATCGACTGACAAGAATTAAGGATACCGGGTATATTTTTAAAGTGAAATGATACTAACCATATTTTGTGTCGAGTCTGTCCCATTTCAGAATTAGAGAATGTAATATTTATTAAGATAACTAAGTGTCATAGGTCTCGCCACTCCTGAAACCCGTGTTTGTCAACCGTCGCCATTTTAGCTTGATAACAGCAGCAGACGACGCGCGGCGGCGCACACCGCGTTCTGATTGGTCAAAAGCATGGAAAAACAAACGACTATTTTTTTCATACTCATGTATATCGTTATCTCGCATATCGCCACTGTGTGTACTACGAGAGAAGTTAAGACGGTGTGTGTGCATGAGAAACAGTTTTATGCATGTATATGTTGTACACAAATGGCCGAAATGTTTCACCAAAGATGTGGGGATCGCGTAAATTTAATAAATGATAATTCTACGGCGGTGAGGAATTTCTCAGTCTATAATTACGGACTTGTTTTAAGCTCTGAACCCCTCAAAGATGATCAACTGTTCGAAGTTCGTATCGACAAAAAGGTAAGAGATAATAATATCTCCACACTACACGTTATACTTTTCCATATCTGCCCGCTCCACCTGCAGCCAAACTTCTGTCAAGATCAGCAGTTCATTCCCATCATATTCATCTCCACACTTATTCACAATATATAATATAAATAGAAGGACTAACTTCACTCATTCTTTCGAAAGCAGTCTCAATAATTAATATACGCTTTCACAGTTACATAATTACATCCTCATATTAATTGTCTGAGACATGATCTTGTAATTCCCCTCATCACTTCGAATTTTTCTTCCTCTCAATTGCCCAAACATATTTTCATTTATTTCATTTTTCCACTTGGTCTTTGAATTTCTTCAGATGGTATCGTGGAGCGGGAGCGTAGAAATCGGAGTAACTTCATGCGATCCAGAGAGTATGGAGCTACCGGCATGTGCAAACAAATTGAGACTTGGATCTTGGATTATGTCAGGATCGGGGATTATCCGCGATGGACAACCGATCATTGAACTTTATGGCACAGACCTTGATACCTTACAGGAAGGAGATACCCTTGGTGTGATGAGAACTTGTAATGTGAGTTTGTTCAGAAATGAACTGAAAAGGCACTTTCTGGTAGTTACTTATAAACGAGCCGAGGTAGTTATTCTCTTGGTTTTCTGGTATAGAAAAGAAACCAATAGGTATACATACATACATAATATAACTTGTAGTTTCATCTATCTATTGATTTTTGTTTAAATTTTAAGTGCATTTTACATAATCGTTTTTTTTTCAAGTATATAAGAAGATCGTTATGAGCAATTAGCTCGAAATTCTCTCCGATCTATCCTTGTAAAGTTAATGATCGGCGACCAGGTTTGAATATCGGACGTAAACCTTACCGCCGATTAGTATATCGGTACCCAAGTCCAAGATTTTCTTAGAACAAGTTATATACATTCGTTGTTAGACTGATGATAGAATAATAATAAACGTACACTTGTTTCTTCAGTCCTCCTTCACTTATATTTCAGGAAGTGCATGTTTTAAACTCTTTAAATGTTGGATATTATTTGAGAGATCTAACGGCTCAAACAAAATGAATTTAATGGTCATTCATAGTTTAATTATTACCGTACCATTCATTAGAATATAAAAATGACATATTTTTATCATCGTGTGTTTCATCTTGCTTTTAGGCCGAGCTTGTATTCTATATAAACGGTACGTCGCAAGGTGTAGCAGCGACAAACATTCCTGCGCGAGTATTTGCAGTGATCGATATGTACGGCAATTGCGTTCAAGTGACGGTATTACGTCCTAGGCCAGCTCTCGCTATCACAGAAATAACGAATGAGTCAGAAATAAACAACGATCTTGCGCTTGGCGAAACATCAAATTCATCGACAACGAACTTGGTCACCAATCTCAACGTTAACATCAATGTAAACGTCAATCTACCTAAGAATCCAAGCGCCGCTGCTATCAGAGAAGACAGATTAAGGTTCCACGAACGGGTCGGAACCCTCGTCAAACTTTCTAATAATGCAAGAACCGCAGAAAGACGGAGACCCTTTGATGAATTTAATAACGGAGTGGTTATGACCCATAGAGCACTCAGAGATAACGAACTCTTTGAGGTAGAATTTCTCTCGTATTTTTAACGCTTGCCAAAACTTCACCGTTTCAAATTTCATTCGTAAACTATAGACCTAATCATTTCCACTTTTATGGGGGAGTCAAACTTGTTATTATTCTTGAATCAGATTCGGATAGACAGACTAGTCGACAAATGGTCTGGAAGTATCGAAGTTGGTGTAACAACTCACAGCCCAACAGCGCTAGAGTTTCCTGCAACAATGACGAATATGCGGTCCGGAACAACCATGATGTCTGGCTGCGGGATATTGACTAATGGTAAAGGCACTCAGCGGGAGTACGGGGAATTTAATTTAGACGAATTAAGAGTAAGTATCAAATAATAGAGATGCACAAGAAGCGAAATAGAGGTAGAATACCATTTTCAAGCCCAAGAAATTCTCATTCTCTTCCACAAGGATACCCCATCTACCTTCTTGGATCAGTTTTCCTGAGTTTAATATTCAAACAAAGCTCATTGAGTCTAAATTCTATAATCATAATAGGAAGGGGATAGAGTAGGCATGATAAGACGTGGCAACGGGAATCTCCATTATCTGATAAACGGCCTGGACCAAGGAATCGCAGCCAAGGTTCCTACTGGAATTTGGGGAGTCATAGACCTCTATGGAATGACTGTAAAAGTAACTATCGTCGATCGCGACGAAAGAGAAGAACAAAATTTAGTCACGAGAAGAAACACTCTTCATTTACAGGGACTGATCGGTGAAGGTGAAGTAATCTCTTTGATCTATCAGCACCATGCTATCTTTCGCTGAATCCTACTTGACTTTAATCTAACTGATGAAACTCCGACCTTTTTTTTTCCTGTAGAAGTGATGGACGACGAACCCAACAATAGACTGATGTTTCACGTGTGTTGTGGTACGCATGCGGATGTAATTAACAACGGGAGAACCGCTCATCGACCTAAGTAAGTGTATGAAATGAATGATTAGCCAATTTCATTAACATTTCAGAAAAATTCATTGATACCTTCATGATTTTCGAAAGAAAAAGTCGCAGCAACTGTTTAACACACCTTACAAATCATTTTTGTCAAATCAGTGTGAAGAGATATTCTATCGACTAAGTTCTTTCACAGCTGGTTACGAGTATTAAAATTATTTGAGATTTTATGGACTTCGCGGTATTGATTGAGCCAAAAAAAAAGTGATCGATGTGGGGTGCAGGTCGCATCGCTCATCAAAACTTCTTCAAATTTAGCGAGAATATTCTGCTTGAAGTAATTTTGGGGCAAACTGATGATATTCGATGAATTTTATTTTCACACAAATTATCGATTTTATGCCATTTTTTTTTTTTTTTGTAAAACTTGAGACAAAAAATGTGTTATTTGCTCACAACAACAGAAGACTCACCTTATTCGTGTATATTATTGGTTTTCCCCGAAGTGACATCATTTTACACTCTAAATTTAGAAAAGTTCCGATGAACGATGCACTTTTTGCACTTTTTCTTCAGTGCAATGGATCTATGTAAAACGTGCCAGGGATTTGAAAAATTAATAATTATCCATTTCTTGCAACATTTCAAAAGAGTTTTATGATTTCCCGATGACATCTCATTGAGAAAATATTATTTGAATTAAATCAAATTATGTTTCAGCGCCCTAGATGATTTCAACAACGGTGTAGTGCTAACATCACGACCGTTGCGTCCAAACGAATTATTCGAAGTTAAATTAGACAAGATAGTAACAAAATGGGCAGGATCAATTGAGATTGGTGTCACTACTCATGCTCCGACTGAATTAGAATTTCCCTTTACAATGACTAATGTAAGGTATGTTTTAAATAACGAGGATAACTGTCCCAAAGACTGTATTTTCAGAAAAGTCATGTAATTTAGTTTCACCCAATTTCTATTTCTATTCCATACCAGACAGTAAACATCCCTTACTTCCAGATCTGGAACATGGATGATGACGGGAAACGGGGTAATGCACAACGGCACAACGATTATTGACAAATACGGTCAAAATCTTGACCAATTACAAGTCGGAGATCGTGTTGGTGTTATGCGAAATGACGACGCTATGTTACACTTCTATGTTAACGGAGCTGATCTTGGTGCAGCGGCCACAGGAGTCCCTGAAAAAGTTTACGGAGTTATAGACTTGTATGGTCAAGCAGCCCAGGCAACGATTGTTGATGCGACAGACTTTTATAGTCCAACAACCAATAATTCTAGTTTTAGTAACACAACGCTGTACAGGTTTGTCTTTGATTCAGGGAATTTATTTCTCTTTGAAAAAATATACGTCGTCGGCCTCTGATCGTGATCTCTATCCGTGGCATTATTCAACAGCGATTTGCGGTTTCATCATATACATGGAAAGAATGCCCGCATTATGAACAATGGACTAACAGCTTCCAGACCTCGTGCTTTGGGGGAATTCAATGAGGCAATTGTAATCGCTAATAGAGCCTTAAGAGATGGAGAAATGTTCGAAGTCTCTATCGATAAAATGGTCGATAGATGGTCTGGAGCAATCGAGGCAGGTGTGTAAGACTAATTGTAGACTCTAACTTTAAGAATAAACACAACGCAACGACATAAACTTTTTCAACTAAAGATTTCACTTGTCGAAATTAGCTAAAGGCAATTTGCAACCGATTCCGAAATAATCTTCAGTAGCCAAGTTCGATATAAACTGAAGCATAGGCTTTGCTATCGCATTTCTTGAAACTCGTCCTCAATTTTTCACTCACCTATTTGTCATTTTCCTCAAAAACACTTGACTGATCTGCTTATTCCGATTCTAATTATATATAAATAATCTTCAGGTGTAACAGCCATAAGACCGGATGAGCTAGAATTCCCTTCAACAATGACCGACATTGATCACGATACATGGATGTTGTCCGGTTCGACTGTAATGCGTGACGGTGTAACGCTGCGCAATAATTATGCCTGCGATTTGGACAAACTTGTAGAAAGCAATCGCATTGGTATAATGAAGCACGCAGACACCAGCTTACACTATTATCTAGATGGAATAGATCAGGGAGTTGCGTGCACCGGATTGCCACTACACGTTTATCCTGTGATTGATTTGTATGGCCGATGTGCTCAAGTGAGTAGGGCAGAGTGATTCATTGTTAGGAATCTAGATTGTACTGTTCGAAGAGCATCTTGGACATCATTTTTTTTTAAATCACTGCTTTGGGGTAAAAAAATATTGTGTTCACTCAGCTTTTTTACAGTTGATCACTAATCGTATTTGGAGGAATAATTAGAAACTATTCAAGATTTTACGGACTTTACCTTGCACAGATTGATTGCGCTGAATGAAAAATGGTCGTCATTTTCATTGTTAACGTTGAGAAAGAAAGCGTGGTATGTGGTACTCACAACAGTAAAATACTGACCGTAACTCTCTATGGTATTGGTTATATCTGAAACGACATCGTTTTACCATATTTACTTAAAAAATTCAGAAAGTTCCAATCAACGATGTGACATGTACCCTACAACAGTCGCTTTTTCGTTGGTTGACTTAATCTTGGCAAGGCAGAGTTCCATGAAATGTCAGACAATGTCTAATTGTGTATGAAAATATAAATAATGAAGTGTGAATAAACTGAGTCAGTAGAATATTCCCTCAAACCGTACCAGTGATTTAGAGAAAATTATTTCCACACTGTAGCTATCGGCGACTAAATTCTATGAATATCTGATGTTTGAACTGGAAAATGGATATTTACAGGTGACAATTGTTTTGCCCGAGCGCAGAGATACTGCTACACAGCAGTACCTGCCTTCCGAGAATAGCACGAGCCAGCAGCCCACTTCTGTAATCCAGCCGCAAGCTCAGGTTGAGATAACTCACAAATTTCACGAGTCGGTTGGAGCTAATATTCAACTTAATTCGGATCGAACGATTGCTGCTCGGTGCAGAGAGTATAGTAACGCAATATTGCTCAGCGAATGTCCTTTGGAAAGTAACGAAGTGTTCGAAATTGCTATTCAAGAAGTTGCTCCTGAATGGTGTGGGTCTCTGAGGATCGGTGTTATGACTAATAACAATGGAAATTGGTTCACTTCGATGAATTTAGTTCCCAGTATGACTTCTATACCCGAAGATTCTTGGTATCTCATCGGTAAGCTGAATATTTCTACCGGAATGAAACGGGAACAAAGAATTCCAATTGTATCTTCAACATTGTCTGTAAAGATTTTTTATTATTTGAATGCTATAAGTAGATTATGCCATTCAATCATTTTTCAAGGAAATGAGGTGAGACACAAGGGGTACGTCTTGTGCCTAAATTACTGTCCGAGTCTAGACTGGCTCAGGGCAAGTGATAAAATTGGGGTCAAACGAACGCATGATGGAAATTTGAAATTTTATATAAACGGAGAAGACATGGGCGTTGCTGCTACAAATATTCCTGAGCTTGTTTACGTGGTTATAGAACTATTCGGTAGCACTTTGGCGGTTTGTGCAACAAGCAGTAAACAGCAGAATATTGTTATATCACCGAACGCTAGTCTCAGGCTTCAAGACTCGTTGGAATTACTTCTAGATCCGATGCCCCTGATAATGAGAAAGTTAGTAGAGAATTGAATTGAAACTCTCGATTTCCTTGCAGTACTTTTATTGGATGGTTTGCATTTTCCTAGTGATGCGGGTATGGACACATCGATCGATGTTTCTGAGGCTAAACTGTTGAACGAAATGGTACTAACACCTACGCAGCCAATAGTTACGTCAACTCTTGATATAGATTGGAATTATGAGTTCCACGAAAATCGTGGAAGAAATATTGAACTCGAGAAGAAGACTACTGCCAGACGAGTCGCTAGTTATAATCAAGGTGCAAAATACCAGATAAATGATGGTCTCTATTCGCAAGATGTTTTATAAATCTGTTTTAGGGAAGTTTTTATATTTTTTGAGCCTGCGATACTATCCTTTCTGTAAGATTGTCCGTTAATTTTGCCCACTACCATGATCAAATATTATCAAAGCAGTTTTTCATCTGTCTTAGTATTTTGACGCCGATTCTATCTGTCTATAGACCCTAGAATTGAACAAGTTATAACGTAATTATTTCAGGGGTGGTAATGTCTCATCGTCCTCTAGTCAAAGGAAAACCATTCCAAGTCAAGGTGGAAAAATTGAACGATCGCTGGGTGTCTGGAATGTTATGTGGTGTCACATGCATCTCTCCGGACAAAGCGAGCTTTCCGTTAACTGCTCTTGGCTTTAAAAAACACTCCTGGATTATCTGCGGGGATTGGATATCACATAATGGCGTTAAGGTAAGAAATTTTAGGTCAAACAAAGTTCTCAAGAATTTAGTGAGCCGGGATAATCATAACTTGCGGATGATTTTACGTATGCAAAAAAAGTTCTTCTTTTCGCAATTCAATCTCTATGGATTTATTCCCTTCAATCTTTTCAGGTGATAACGAGGTACGGAATGAATTTAGAAAGTCTGCAAATAGGAAGTATAGTGAGTTTATTAATAGACGAAGATTCAAGACTGCATTTATACATAAATGGTTCTGACCAAGGTATCGCGGTAACAGATTTGCCCCCTTACATATACGCGGTAATAGATTTGTACGGTCAATGTGAACAAGTATCGATAATAGGCCCGGTATCAGAAGCGGTTCCATACGCAAATAACAACTCCAACAGCATGGCAACTTTAACGTCTATTGAAAGACCAGGAGCAGAGATGGAAGACATAGAAAATTCTCGAGAAAAGGCGGACCTTGAATGCCACGAGAAAGAAAACGCAGTCCCCGCAACTCCCTCTAATTTATCTTTGAACATTCCAACTCAGAGCAATTTCCACTCGGCAGAAACTTCCAACGCGGATAATATACTCAGCCCTGTTCCTTGCCAGAGCAACAACAGTTCGAATTTTTCCAACAACGTTATTGAAAGTAAAGCTGTGATGTCTAGTAGCGTCAATTCAGAAAGTAACAACTCAGAGTCCAGTTCGGAAATAAGTAACGACGCGAGGACCAACTTCATAGAAAATATCAAAGTTAGAAGCCAAGCGACCAATTCGAATAACGCGAACGAGAATACCCCCGCGGCAAATCACTGCGTTCAAAACGCTGAGAATCATACCACAAACGAGGAAAATAACGACACAGTCGATAACATCCTCAGTATTAGTCGTAACGAATGTACAAACGTAGAAATAAACAATGCAACGAATATTAATATTAAAAATGGGTGCGCGGCCAACTGTAGTCACATTTCCAACTTGAGTACAGCCATTAGTTCAGCCAATGCTAATAATGCGATAAACGAAAGCATAGCTTCTAACAGTTCGAACCAAAACAATCTCTCAAACAACGCTTTGAGCACTTCTCAGAACAGCGTTACTTCTCTTTCTCAAAACCACCTGTTGTCAAGCTCGCAGATAAATGTATCGACAAGTTCGCAGGACAGCAACTCTAACCAGAATCGCCATAATCAAGTGCAGAATAACTGTGTGACAAATTCGTTACTGGGTAACCAGCAGAACGATAATCATCACGTGGTCCATAACTCCTCTTCATTTTCGTCCGTACCTGTTACCTCTTTGCCGTCCACTCCGCTAGCGCTACACACCACTTCAACGCAGTCTAAGAAGTGCGAATATTTGAAAGCCTGTCTCAGATTCAAAAAGTCGCTTGTATTACCGGAGGAATTCTTCTCTGGGGACGACACGTCCTGCTATTGTAGCTCCTGCTTTAAAGCAGAGGGGGACGGTGCCGTATGTAGAAAGGGAGAACCACCTTCCGAATTTGCGATCCCTGTTGGATGGGTTAGATTCTCACTCAGGCAAAACATTAATGCTATTCAAATACCACAAAACACCATGGATAAATGGCACGTCGCATTCTATGGCACGAGATTGGACGCTATCAGGTAGGAAACTAGTAACTGCATGAAATAGGGAAATTGCATCATTTTTTTATTTTTTCACATTCGGCTGTTGGGATCAGTCTATAATCGGTCGGATCAAATTCTTGCTCGCTACTTTCCAAATAAAAAGCATCCCTTTCGGGCGGTCACATAATATACAATGTTTATGAATTAAACAACTTCCCTTAGAAATTTGTTTAGTTTTTTCAAGCAAAATCCGTGCACATGTGACCAGAAACGACTCTGAAATCTATAAGGGTAATCGAAATCTAATTCCTTAGGTGGATATTGGACAAAGGAGAGTTATTGACCAAGGAACAATTGGATACGAGCAATCTAACGACGAGCATAAATAGCGACGACCAGAATCCTCAAGTAGTATTTTCACCCAATATAAAGTATGCAGCTTCTGAGGAATTTACAAGAAAATATCCGTGAGTATAGGCCAATACCGTATTGGACCGAATATAGGTTGAGGTTGATTTTCTTTGCTGATATCGTCAGAAAAAATTGTCCAGGCTTCAATTTTATTGGTCGAATTTTGCGATCAAGCTGTTGATGGATAGAAATTTTTCCAGTTGATGAGATAAATTTCGGAATGTACATTTTGAAAATGACATTCATGAATTCGACCTAAATTCAGTGCCTGAAGAAAAAAGTCCTGGAATGCAAGGGCCAACTTATATTCGGAACGATATGCTAATAACAGATTTTCAAAGAGAAACTACAAGCCATCGTATTGTTTTGCCTTACAGATACATCGATACTCAATCTAGCAAAAAACTGAACGCATCCACTGCCTTCCAACTCCTTGTGAGACCTGGATCGTACACAATGGGTCCAGGAAAAGATAGCTCTGAACCGCAGTTGGAATCGACGGAATGGGCAACCAAAGAAGGAGGTGCTACGGTAATGGTAGCATTTCTCGTTCATCTTGATGGGTTTTAAAAAAGTTTCTAATCACACGGAGCCTCGTAAATTTTATAAATGCACAGATTTTCTTTGCTCCATGAAACCGTTGTACACTCTTCTGCATCTCATGGCTAACAAAAACTTGATATGTTGATAGGATTCAGAAATTGAATAACAAACCCATGGGACAAAAAAGTATTCTACTGCTGCATGCCTTATTTATTAGAATAGTACTCAAACTCTTTCCTTGAAACCTAGCAACTATGAGATACTGCAAACGCAGAGTGTTTACATCTGATTCAATCAGAAGTATGAAATCTTCGTACATAAATAATAAGAAATCAATACCGTTGGGATATTTTCAATTTATTATACCTTGTAACAAAGGCACAATATCACAATCCTGGATCTGAATGCCTCTTAAAATCTTATTTTAATATCTTGATAGACTGCCAAAGGCTGTCTATCGTTATTCAATAAATTTTTTTTACTAACATCTCGCGTTGTATGAGATAGTCATTTTTTCTGCTATTGAACTATTTATGCTTGAATTACATTGTACATAATGATATAATAACTTACGTCCTTCGAAGTTTTGAGAAGCCTATTTATCTTTTAACATTTACGCATTTTCTGTGATACGTTATTTACAGTGTATACATAGGTATATTAATCTTACCATGCTGCAGAATCCATACGTTGGGAAACTTTTATTATCATATACATACACATACCATAGAAGTATAAAGTATTATTGACGCACCAATCCAATATCATTTCATTAATTGATTGCTGAAGTATGCTGAAATAACAAAAAAAAAGGCAAAAAGTGATTACTGCCATGAATGGTACCTATAATATAATTATTGCTTCTCGATTCGAGGCAAACATGGGATTTTGTAGATATCAATTATTTAAAATCGTACAAGCTTTCAGCACTTCCGAAACGTTATGATTAATTATTATCACCATCATCATCATCATCATCGTCATCATCATTATTATTATTATTATTATTATTATTATTATTATTATTATTATTATTATTATTATTATTATTTGCATAGAACGATATGTAAGAGAACTACCTAGCATAGATTGTATCTAGTCATTATACAATTTGTATGAGAAATGATAAAATCCAGTCAAGTCTTGACAATCGCGTACCACATTTGATTCCTTGAAAAACACAATGAAATTAAATTGAAAAAAAAAGCAGAGACATTGCTCATTATTATAATCCATTTTCTTCAATACTTCATGACATAGCACGATTGTCTGGTCTTTACTTTTGCCCTTAGCGCATTTGCAATTCTTCTGAAATAGTTTACAAATACTGCTTGGCACTTAACTGAGAAAGAAGTACGATGTTCAAAAATGAAATCATCAGGCGATTCAGTTAATTAAATATACCTATATCTAGTTTTCAAATTCAGAGATGTTGAATGACGAATATTAACGATACTTGACAGATCTTCAGATTCTTTCTGAATTCAAGTTGAACCATTTTGATTATATGATCACGCGCAATGATCACGAGGCATTATAAGGCCCAAACATACACCAGAGTAATATTTTTCAAAATCCTAATATAGAGTATAACTGTTGTAGCTATATCGGCTGTTAGAATAACTAGACGCAGCTGTATCAATTATTAATCGACGTAAAAATTTCACTACAATTGGCAGTATGAAGTACCTATGTTGAATTAGTATTATTATTTTAAATAAGTCTCCTTCATTACTGAGTCAACTATGAGTTAATTAATATATAAAAAGATCGATACTTACGTGTTTACTCAGAGTTCCCATCTTCGAGAATGTAATTATTGGACGTTATTTATATATTATTATATAATTAAATAATAAATAACCATATTATTATTCTAGTAATATTTCACGCATATTATACAACACAGCATGTATATTATCGATATGTAAGCCGTCACTATAATAAATTCTAGTAGTCTATTCGTTTGGCAAAAAAAAGAAAATGAAAATGGAAAAAGGCTGGGAATATTTGAAAAAATAAATTAATATAAACACAGAGAGAGAGAGAGAGAGAGAGAGAGAGAGGGGCAAAGTTCTATAATATGTGTCATAAAAATAAATTGAATAACTACTATAAAAGATATATTACGATAATTATTATGATAGATGCTATAGAATACTCAAATAGTAATAATAATATACAGTTTTATAAATGATCGTGATATGTAAAAAGATGTTTGTTTGGATTGACGTATCCTCGGAATCGTACCCGAGTGTTAAATTTAATAATGCGATAAAGAGGTATTCCCAATTGTCAGTACGATCGGAATATTTTTTCTTAAATCGTCGTTGTGATTATTACGTTGTTAATGAATTGTGATCATTAATATATATATTACAACTATTATGATTATTAAAATTAAAAATATCCAAGTAAAACGTCACGACGTTATGATATATTATTATAAATAAAATATAAATCTATGAACCGACGTCCATCCTATATTATAATTTACATGCGTTTACATCGTTATTATATATTCGTTTCTAACGCGCTTATACACACAATCTCAAACAACAATAGAATTATTATTAATAATATTGTATAATAAAAGTTATTAATTTGAAATGATAAGAAATATTGTAATTATCTATCCCACTATTCAATCTCTCTTTGAAAAATTCAGGAATCAAATCAGACATGAAGGACATTCAACTATAGGGATTAAGGATTAAAGGAGCTCTATATGTCAATATTATTGTAATGTGGAATACTGCAGGGAATGGAGGTTATCTATAACTTCCATACGTCAATATTCATTAGCTATACCTATGTATTACCTATATTAGATATATTTTACTTCTACGTTTTTGTATTTTCGTATTCGTCAAGAATAAGGTGAAATGACAAGGTCGGAAAAAAAATATTAGATCGGAAAAAAAAACCATTTTAATCTCATAGCATAAATATAAGGGTACCCTTACATGCTCATAGTAAGCGAAACAATGTCGACGTTCTTTTGTTTATTTAATAGTTTATGAAGCACATAATACGTTGCAAAATTGATATCTTGAAATCTATCGAGGATTAATACGAATATTGAATAGTTTATAAATTGACAGAATTTTTCCAGAGTCCTTATGCAATATTATCGTCGAAGAAGTTGAGACTAGTCTGATGATCTATGATTAAAGCTTTTTCTTTTTAACTCAAAAATTATAATCACATATTTTCTTCCGAAGCGCAATTTTATAATTTTTCGATTCGAATCTTCCAAACTCCTCAAAAACTCGTTCCACGGTGAGAAAACGTAAAAAATATACCTACAGTTTCGGTTTTCTAAAACACTACGCGTCGTTGTTTTCAGATTCCTGAAAGTAATTAACCCGGAAAAGTCTGCCCAGTAAATTATCTGGCCCCTCTGGAAACCATGCGCCCGGGGCGTTCATTTCACAATCTTTTTTATCTATCTTCGCAGATAGTTTTCGAGATATTGAGTTGTAAATGTTCATATGTGTTTCATTTTGTATAGAAATATATCTTAAAGTCACGCTGAATTATACTGGCTTGATAATATCTTCGCAAGATGAAGATTGATTGGTGTATTTCTTGGTCTCGAATTCATCGTTGCAAATGGGTCGAAAATTTCATTAGACCCAAACCCTGACGTGCTGATCCCAAGAGCAGCTAGCCACGGCCATTCCACTTCCGGCAACGCTTAGTGAAGTCACTCTGTTATCGTGGCCGGATAATATACCTTCGGATTACAAATTTGAAACAATGTCATTTTGATTAATGTATACGCGAGTGAACGGAAAAATTATTTTGTGTTCAATGTTGCAAAACATAACTGACAACGAATCGTTCTAGGGGAGGATCTCACTCTGGTGGACGTAACATTTCGATACTCTTTAGATTATCAAATTTCGAATGGTCCGACGGATTTTTCCGTAGTTCGAGTGAGAAATACATTCATAACCATCATTTGAAAATCAGTTCATTCTTCGGCCTTCCCGTTTACGTTCTACAATTTTCACCATCGGCTGCACTGACTCAGCCTATTCTTCACCAAAGTGTCAATTTTGTTATTTCAATTCTTCTTGTTATTCGATGAACTATCTATTATAAACTATATGTGAATCATAAGTTACTTCAAACCCCTCCGGAGTGATGTATCCCCACCCTCTCGAAATATTTTTTTCTTTTACCATTATGTTGAACCTTCAGGGTGTCCCATATGTGAATCGAGTTATCATCACTTCCGCAGAATATGAATCTACCGCTCAGCGATAATCCACAAGATGTAAAACCGGGATTAGAGTTTGGAGGCTTGAAAGTAGCTAATTGTTGGTCGGAACGGAAGTCCCAAAGACGCGCCGTTTTGTCCTCTGATGCCGTCGCAAAACCCTGGCCAGATGGATGGTACTAGAAATGCGATGACAGATTGTTATTACATATTCCTGTACTTTCTTATAACATTGATCTATTTATGAATTCGGTGTGATTAACTCACAATATGATATAATTTGAATATGCCTATACATCATTTTGATATCACAATACTCACACAGACTGAATTGACGTCAGCTTCATGACCGAAGAACGTTTGTTTAGATTTTTCTTCTCGCATATCCCACAGTTTACAAGTTTTGTCTACGGAACCGGTCACGTATGTTTGACTATCGGGTGCCAAGCTGATACTCACCACATCACCATTATGTGCATTAAAATCTGTCGTCTTTTTTCCTGCCTCTAAATCCCACATACAGCTAAACAAGTGTATGAAAAATATAGTAAATAGTTGCACTATATTTGTTATCCTGCATCAATGATCGTGGTATGTATTACATTTTCATATCTCCAGATCCAGTGATGATAGTTTTGTCGTCAAGGAATCTACATGATGATAAAAAACCTTCGTATCCAAGAAGTTCGCGAACAATTTTTGCGGCTCCGGTAGCGTCACGATTGTTCACATCGTAAACGGTGCACATATTGTCCATTCCTCCACAGGCCACGTAATTACCCGACGGTGCAAATGCCACGGACATTACCCACGCTGAACGCAACGGAATTACTTGGACCTTATTTCCGGTCCAGGTGTCCCATATTATCAATTTACCGTCCAAAGATCCCGTTACGCAATGTCTTAATACAGTAGAAGAGAATACAAGGCATATGGATCGATAACAGATAATCAAAATTTTACAATTCTCTCATCGAAGACTGACCTGCTGTCCCCGCTGAAATGGACTGAGTTGACCTTGTTGATATGACCTTTGAGTAGCTTCTTCGTCGTCAATTTCACTTTCGGAGCATCACTGACCCCGCTGCAACTCTCTTCGAGGGTTACGTCTTGTTGTTTCTTTTGATCTTCCTGGTGATTCATGAAAATATAATGTAAGAGGAAGAGTATATGAACGTTCTTGTCCAATCATACGCTCTCATACTATGACTTACTTTGCATTTGTTGATCAGATCTTCGAGCTCTTGTTTTAGTTTTGTCGTCTCAGCGTCATCCTTGCCCATTTCTGTACCTTATGTTCCACAGATTGTTGAATCGAGTTCTTTTTTTTTCTCGTTTTTTCTCAAGGCACTTCAAAACCCAACTTGTATGGTATGTTCGATAGTTTTATGTCGATAGTACGAAATTGAGGAAATAGCAACTATAATGACTACTAGAGACTGACCGACGGTTTTCGTTGGAATGCGAAAGAAACCTCTGGAGAACTGCTGCCACAGTAATCACATTAAACCTCAGGCTTAATCTTGTTTGCTTGGCATTAGCTGGGTACCTATACCCCCTCTTAACTTAATTATTTTCTTATTATAAAAATTCTATAACGTGAAACCGCGATCCGGGCAAACGACCCGCGTCAAGCTCCTCGCACGCCACATCCCCAATCCAAATTGGAAATTCCTGTTCCGATTTGACCCATTCTTTTACCTGACCTTCGAGATTAAATATGGAGCAAACGGAAGCCTTGTAACATCTTTTATAACCTTGAATGTCATTCCTGGGGCAGATCTTCTTCCGGGTTTCTTCGCAACATACCTATAATATAATCTGCATACATAGGTATATATATTAGGGTGTGTCGAAAATGAACTTTTCTTTTTTTTTTTTTTCCGCTCCTACCACTCAAAACTTTAGGTTTTGACATTAAAGAGATCCTCGTGCAAGAAGGGCGCTGCAGCTTGAAGTTTAGAGGTCGCTCAACGAGGATTTAGAATTCCCATCTAATTAACACGTAAAATATATTGTTTTTCGTTCAAAATGATGTCTGGCAACCAGAAGATTGGCGATGTCGTTCTTTTTCGGCATATTTGAAAGCATGACTCATCCCCTGAACGATAATAGGTCGTTTTTGAAGTTACCTTGTCTCAATTTTTGCCTTGGAGACTTTGTAAACTGTAAAGAAGTGACTATTGTGGTCAAAAGAACGAAAAAAAAAAAAAAATTCAAACGAAAACGACCCATCATCATTTGAGGGAAAACCTATGCTTTCAAATAAGCTGAGAAAGACAGACATCGCCAATTTTTTGGTTGCCTGACGTCATTTTGAACAAAGAACAATATTTTTTACGTGTTAATTAGATGGGAATCCTAAATCCTCGTTGAGCGACCTCTAAACTTCAAGTTACAGCGCCCCCCTTGAACGAGGATCTCTTTAAAGTCAAAACCTAAAGCTTTCAGCGGTAGAAGTGGAAAAAAAAAGAAAAGTTCATTTTTTACACACCCTATAGTATATATATACTATAGTATCTTTTTCGGAAGAAGTTGCTGTCGAAGTTTTTATGAAAACTAACGTGATATTTTGGTAATCGGCTGTTGAGAATACTGAAGAAATGTTATGTTCCTACAATTTGGAGCTGTAATATACGTCCACTAAAATGTTTGACGCATGTACTAAAACAGGCAGAAATCCAGAGGACAGAGTCTTTTCAAACACAATTTTCATTCAAGAGAGTTCAACTGAACAAATATAACTTTCATTACTCATACATATAGTTAGTGCAGCGGTAACTCGCTTATAAAATCTCCAAAAAATTGAGCATTACACCTTTCTGAGAAATATTATGATACGTGAAGTTTGCTTTGGTAAAAACGTTTAGAAATTCCTTGTTCTTGATGTCAGCGAAAGTGCGAAGAAATTTTACCGCCGTATCGAACCTATCGCGCTCTGATTGATCGCGCTGCAAATTAACACGCATTGATCCGTGAAATCCTCTCTATTGAACGTCTGGTTTTGCTACAGAATATTGAGAATTTTTTGGAGGTTGGTTACAACAATTTGCTGTCCGCAGCGATGGAAACGTTTTCTTCCGTCTATATTGTTTCAACTTTCACGTTGTCATTCTCAATGTGTTTATACGGATAAATTTCTCCGAAGAACTTTTAGTGTTATTTCGTGTCTCCAGCGGTCGACAGATGTTTGATACAGCTGCATGAAGTGTTTATGCAAAAACACTTTTGACTATTTATAACGTGAAAATATTAGTCCTTTCGTGCAGTCTATACATATGTCGCGGGTGATGAATCCTTATTTTCGAGCGTTTTTTTCAATTACCGAATGAACGAATGATAAATTTTTGCTAGTAAATTTAGTTCGTCATTCTCTGGTTCACCATCAATTTGAATTTTGTTATATTCGGTATCAAAAATAAATAAAATATTAAGTAAAATGTTAAAATCTCCGAAATGTAGACATAATCTTATCGCCAGATATTCAACTGTATTCTTCATTCTTTTGGGATTTTCGTTTCAATCGGTTTATTGCGACAATCTCATAGCTGATACAGGTGACTCTTGGTCAGAAGAGCTGTCACGTACACATAACATATACCTTGATGACTATTTGGCACAAACTACCTGCGATTATACCTCTCGAAGCTGCGCCATAAGTCAGTGTGGAAAAGTACCAGACATCAAACTCAAAGGTACACCTATATATTATGCATTTTGCGTATCTCAACCCTTCGTGGTCACACCTCCGATTTCAGTCAAGCTGGTCACACCGGGTCACATTGACCCGAGCCATTTTTAAAAGCTGCGGCCGCGTGAAGACTATCAGTCCGATCGACACCGAAAAAATATTGAAAAATACTTTGAACATTCTGGAAAATGTAGCAAAAGTCGGTATATCAAAATTCAAATGGCAACATGTTCCAGAAGAAAAAAAAATCGTAAAGAAGTCAATGCATAATCTAGGTTTTTTATTCTTTTGATTTTATTTTTATTTTGTTGCGTTCTTCGGCCACGGACTTACCGGGATTTACCTTCAAAGTTTATGCTCGGGTCATTTTGACCCGTGCTAACCAGGAAGGGTTAAATATAAGTACCTATATAGCTTATACTCTTCGATAGCTGTATAGAGATATATTATAGTATACATCATACTTCTGTTCATCATAAAGTGGAGGGGTAAAAAAAAAAAAAAAATCAATACCTAATCGACACAATTTTAGCATCAATTTTAATAATACTATATATTATAATAATTCCTTCACATATAGCTGTTTCGTTTCTCTTGCTATTTCCTCATCGTAGCTGATGTAAGTTTAGCTACATAATACTGAAACTATGAAACTTTGTCCAGCTCTCATGAACTTGAAATTCTTTAGCGATCAAATGCATCGATACCCATAAACAGTTTCTATAATAGCTTGTATGATTGTTGTAAATAGCTCTCTGGTGAGAATACCATTTTTAAAACTCAACGGACGAATATTAACTAGCTCTATAACTCATTCCGATTCTCTTTGTCTTATTTACGAAACACCTTCATGTAACACTAGTTATAAATATGATTTTCCAGTTTATCTTGTAATTCATAGAATTTTTGCGTACGAATTCGCAGGCATGTTGAATGATTTTTTTTTTTTCAATTCTAATAATTATATTCTACAATGCGCCTGCAAAACAGCAACTATCGTTCCATATGCGCAAATCAACGGTCGCGCATCTCAGGCACAAGACCCTCAAGTAGTATTCGCTATGTGCTTCAAACATGTAGCGCCACAAGTGACGAAAAATGGCAAAAATAGTAGGAATAGGATTTGGTCTGATTGGGTAGAATTTCGTGACGCGCTTCGGTGACGCGTATATGCAATTCGAAACTAGCCAATACAAGTGCCGGATTTTTCCTACTGGAAATGTTATTTACCGCCAGTGCCAGCGCTGGCGTCGAAACTCGCAGCCGCTCAAGGTCATGCACACAGCGAATACTCTCGTGGTCTTCCGTGAAAAGTTGCCTCGCTACATAGACATAACCATACTATAATATATTCTCCGATAACAAGGTAGAGAGTGTGAAAATCCGATTTCATTAGCTCCCCAAAGAGGCTCGATAAATCCGCATTGATCGGGTGAAAACGTATTTATTATGTCCCATGAAGCGATTATTATAACGATCAAGCTGATGGCGAGACGATATTTTCAGCTCGTATATGCTGAATGTCCATGAGCTGAAGTTAGCTGACTAATCTTTACTACGCAAACGTATTACATATAACAACGCATATAATGTCAAGGATGTATTGAATAAATGTACGATGAAATAATGACAAATTAAACGTTCATTCATACGAAGCCGATAGATAGTAACATTTTTCGAGACTCGATCCTTTCACCCTAAAGGGGCTCGTAGTAAATGTTTGTCGGCAGGGTTGTAGTTTTAGTCAGAGATGCGTGCTTCGCAACGTAAACACGATATTCCACACACTTCCAGAAGCAAAGATGAATCTGACTGTAGGGAGTAGTAGTTGGTCTTGGTACGTGAATCTCAGTCGGAGCTACATGTCGGTGGAGATCGTGACGGTCCCGTATCAATTTGTGAATGATTTAACGCTTCTCGATTGAGAGCTGAGAGTACGATGAGAAGGACGACGTTATTCCCGTTTACGTTCCTCTTCTGTTTCGTCCTGGGCGCGGTCAAATCGATCGAAAATGACAACGATGGTAAATTTTTATTCAATTACTTATTTCATTTCTTCTTTACCATTGAATTCAGTATAATCAGACGACAAACGATACGCTGAAAAAGCATTCTTTAACATTTGCCGAATAAGTGTGTAGGTTTCGAATCTTAGACGCAGTGATAAACATCAGTTTATCACCCGTTCCGCGAAATTAGACTCGACAGGTACTGTAGGCGGGCTGCATGCTCGGGGCTTACCTGTTCCATTCATCTGCCACATCTCTTGATTGACTCGAGAAGCTGTTGTATTTTCCGGATGACTTCTACAAATTATTTAAGGATTTATTGTTCTTGAATTTGAAAACGAAGCTGGGCCCATTTCTTTTCTCCTATGATGAAAATTGTTCGAAATCTTGAGGTAGTCGACTGTAAAACAATTCTAATACACTATTTTGTATTTGCCCAGAAATTCGCAACATGGTAATGATCATTCGTCACGATTTTCTCTCTTCCGGGTAAAGTAAGAAAGTGAAAACGCGAGAGCGATCGTGGAACAAAAACAAGCGCGAAACCCGATTTGTTGGAAAAGAATAACAATAACATTTGCGTTATAGTCGTTACGGCTGACTTAAGTTCCCTCTGCGATTCTGTAATTCCGAACTTCTTATACAATCGTGAAACCCCGCGTTTTTATCTTCCATTTTTGTGGCGCACTGCTTGTCTCGTTATTCACCATCGTCGGGTAGCCTATGTTCGCTCTACGAATGACTTCTTTTCGTTCCCTTAATCTTATAGTTCGTATATTATTTAATCGCACCATTATAGATAATCGGTTGGATGAGAAATATTAATTTATTATTCGGTGAGCAGCTGGCAATTGAACTTTTGCATGAGCTGTATTGTTTAGCTTGTTACGAGCTCGTTAAAATTGCATGTGATTGCCTTTCAAAATGGTTTCATTGCACCGCATCTTCATGATGCAGATGGTTCATAGTAGACTAACCGATTTCGAGTTCAAGAAAAGTTCGGAAAGAGATTCATTCAAATCTGAGGATATGTAATCATTAGGATTGAATGTCTTCTCTATTATTTGCGCTTATAAATCTGCGGTCAAATTGCTACATCACAGTTTTGTTCCATTGCATCGAATTGGCAGAGCCGGTTCCGTGCCTAGATAATTATTTGAGAAATCTCAACGCTATTTGGTTTTTCTTTGCGGTCTGTTCCACAAATGAATGATATTTCACTTCGTAATTTTGCATCTCCAACTAAATAATGACACTCCAGCCGAGAAATAAATTACCGTTATAAATACATGTTTGTATACCCGTGTTGTTCGCGATACCGCTGCAAATTGCTTTCCTGATTTTCGAATCACGGAAGGCCATAATATCATTCATTATCTCCGCAGTTCTATCGAGAAAGAGTCTCCCTAACCAATCCAAACAGTGATTCCTAATATGTTTCGATACGGAGAAAAATCTCCTGATGATGTGGCAAAGTCGTCGCTTTGTCAGAAGGGTATATCTTCGAGCTTCCGGTAAAGCGATGCCTATGGCATTTGTGAGATATTAGATATCGGAAAGCCACGCGTATAATAGAGAAATATTGATTCGAAGAAGATCTACATTTCATTTCTCAGACTATATACTATAGGCATGTGTTTCGATTATAATAATGAAGCCTTCTACGCACTACTATAAAATGACACATATACATATATACGTTCGAATAATTATTATTATTATCATTTATTTCTAATGAGAAATGCTGATTTCAGCTCATAGAATATAATTATAAGTATAATTACTATAATGAAATTGAGTTGAATTATTTTTCCTATTTTTTTTTTTTTTTTTACGAAGGCTGACTCATTGATGTTCTTTAATTCGATGTCAACGTACGGAAAGACGATGCGCGTTGATATTGAGCAATAATAACAAGGCGCCGGGCCGCAGAACGGTACAGCGACGCTTTGCGTCCATCCGCGTCTCTTTCGCGGATGACGTAACACTCGCCACGTTCACAAATCCCCCGCGCTACCGGATGACGTCATCATACGACAGATCGGCCCGGTTGTACTCATTCATTATTTTTTTCCATTTTTATTGTCTGATTAAAGTTACGATCAATTATGATGGAGAACAAATTTCCGGCGATCCCCAACGTCCTTATTAATTTCACGAATAAAACGACTGTCCGATCGGGATCATCGGGAAAGTCTTTTTATCATCGGTTACCCGAAACCGATTTTTGAAGATTTCGGATCAAAGAAGTCGAAGAAAATAAGAACTCATTTAACAATGGAACAGAGTACCAGTTCGTTTTGATCAAAAGTTATTCTATTTATAATGCAATTTGGTTTACTGGGTCAGCTTGAGTAATTTTTATTGAGATACGTGCTTCACGTCACAAAGATAAAACGACAGTCAGGATACGCGCGGACTATGTGAAGAATAATAATATATCATTATTGCCTGGTATGTTAGCTATCCCAAATCCTAGGCCTTTTTTTTAACCTACAGGTATCTCAGCTTCCTAAGCCCTTCTTCATATGAAGATTGAAAAATATATCTCCGAGGGCTGCAAGGCCTGATTTTGTCCAGTCTCGCCTACGTGGCAAAATTATGCACTTAGGCTCTGTTCATTACGTAATTATGGTTTGACATGCTCAGATACCCAGTTAGATACGTGAAACTCGTCGATCATCGTATACTATATTATATGGGGCACGAAATGTCCGATTTGAACTGTACTTTTCACGGAAATCGTTATTGATTTTTTCGTGTCAACGGATTTGAACGTATTTGAGAAAGTAAACAGAAAATTTTGATTTTTGAAAAAAGTACACATCCTTCGATTTTTGTTTTTTTTTTCTTCTTTCCAAAAAAACTGTCGGAAATTACGAAATTTTGGGGATCAGAATCATAGTGGGCCGACATTTTTTCAATTTTTTATGGCTTTTTGAATTTTTTGTTTTTATTCTAAATAACTGAATGAAATCCTGATTCGCTCTCATTTTCATCATTTTTAGCCATGAGGTCATTTTTTGATAGTAAATGTTTAGCGATGTATATTATGCCCCGTATAGGTATATACGAATTATTTCGATTTGTCGGCGAAGCAACTGCACCAGCTCTGCACATCTGACAAAGCAATCAAGAAAATAACTTGGACACTATAACGATCTAGTCCATATTATATTCTATGAATATACAATTGAATGAAAGTTTCTCCTTATATGTACCGTGAGGTTTCGTCATTGGTGGTAAGAACCCGGTCCAAGCGCGCGGGCGCTGATTTATTCGAATATCCTTGGTGGCAGAATCGCGCCAGCAACGCCATTGTTGTTTGACAACAATCGAAATCAAATAGCAGACGGACTCTGCTGTCGCGGTGGCAAGTCTGAAATTGGCGGCTCGTGATATTCGAATGAATCAGCTGCCGCGCGGTTGGACCGGGCTCTTTCCACGAAACCTAACGGTGTAACTAATGAGTGGTGTGTTGAGAAAAGAAACAAATATAAGTTATTGACGGCCGCACACTCCTTTTTTTCTACTCACTTTTCTAAAAACACCTAATTCTCTTCGGTTACTATCTTCTCTTTAAGTATACACCAAAGTCGGAATGATCGCCTAAAAGCGAACTGCTTACTTTCATTTCTCATTTTCCCAGAATCCGAAATTTCAGGAAAATTTTCGCCAACAAATGCGGATGAAAATTTTTTCCATCTTATATTCATGTATCTAAATTCAGTGAAGTCGGAAAATTAAATTTTTTTTTTTTTTAATTAACACAATAATTAATTGCTGTGTAACGGTCAACGTTGAAGATATTTTTATTATTGAAATTCATTATTCTAAAAACTATTTCTTTTCCTGCCTCAGACTTCGAAAGTAAAAAAAAAAGGAAATTTTATATTGAGAACAGAAATTAAAAAATTGGTAACGGGTTTGAAATAGTGCGACTTTACTATATGGATATAATACCTCTTTTTTTGTTTATGGCTCAATCTTACCTTTCCCCGAAATTCCCGTATTTCTCAATGTCTAGCAACGAATTATGAATCTAAGTACATATTGTCCCTGAAATGATTGTAGTCTTACCAATGAAGATATTGTATAATATCTGATATAAGAGTTAAAAATTTGTGACTTTTTTTTTAAACATAATTGACCAATTGTTTAAGCTGTTCCATTTTTTCATCCGAGTATCGCCATGTTATCGAAATTCCATACCAGAATTGTAGTGAGGCCGAATATCCTCTTCCTCCATATTCAAATTCTGTGATTTCCCATTTCAGATGTACTTGTGTTTACGGTAGCTACAAACAAGACCGATGGTTACGAAAGATACATTCGTTCAGCAGTCGTTAATGGATTTAAAGATAAAATCAAGGTGCTTGGACTAGGTGAAACATGGAGAGGAGGGGACGTGCAACGCTTCGCAGGCGGAGGTCACAAGATTAATTTACTTAAGGAGAAGCTATTGCCTTACAAAGATGACAAAAATAGAATTATATTATTTACAGACAGGTAAAAATGAAAACGATTGAAATATATGCAGCGGTTGTATTTTATCTTCATATTTTACTCAATTTTTTACCAAAGGGAGAAAATGATTGATAAATTAGCAATCACCTGAAGTAATATATGTATATATATATATATATGGTATATTTGTTACAGCTACGACGTACTGTTCCTTAGTACTCTCGATACGATAATAGAAAAATTCGAAACTTTTAATGCTAGAGTTTTATTCTCTGCAGAGGGTTTTTGCTGGCCCGATAAATCGGCTGAGTCTAGATACCCGGTCGTAGCTCGTGGCAAACGTTACTTAAATTCTGGTGGCTTTATTGGCTACGCATCTGATATTTACGCTATTGTAACAAGCTCTGAAGTCAAAGATGAGGACGACGATCAATGGTTTTATACTAACTTGTATTTAGACCCCGAATTTAGAGAGAAACATAAGATGAAATTAGATCACAGATCGGAAATCTTTCAGAATCTTAACGGAGCTGTTGGTAAGAATTGTGAAGAAGATTAAACTAGTCCCAAATATTTAAAGAGTCGTGAAGAATTCTGGTTGTAACTATATTCTTGAAAAACTAAGACATCTTGCACTCAAAAGTCAGAAATCAGTCTTTACCAGAACGTTGTAGACTCCAACTTTGGAATCGACATGTTCAAAGCTTTTGCACTTGATTTATGCCTACCATAGGGTATTTTGATTATTAAATGTCACGAATAATTATAAATTCTAAAAAACAATCACAGTCATTTAAAGTATGAATTGAAATTGATTCATTTCGTAATCTTCCGATCCAATTTGATATTACAGACCAGGATTCTGTAGTAGACTCTGTCGATCCTTATACTATGAAGAATTCTGATGAGAATAAATACGACATCTGTCTGTTCAAGTTCCAAATTTAGAATTAGATGAAATCGAAGACACGAAAACGACTGAATCACTTTCAACCCATTCTAGCTTCCTGAGCTGTGCAAAAAACCTCCCGTCTATTTGTCTTCCAATATCAATCTATTCTCTGATTGCTAATGATATGATTCACTCCTACAATATACGCTCTGAATTCTTGTTTAACCATGCACCTGTATTTTCAAAGCATTCAAGTTGAAAAACGAAACCTTGAGAATGTTGGCAGTCACAATATTCTTTTCTCGCATCTCTCCCTCACTTACATTTCTTTCCTTACTTGCTCAAAGTTTTTATTCAAACAAAAGCTGAATCACCTTGAAAATAATTTTTCTAAAACTACTAGTAACCCTAACAGCTGTTATAGGGTCTGAGAAGATATGCTGTTGACTCGGTTTTTTCACGGCTGATTGCACGTAGTTTTAGATATAATTACAAATTATATGACATTATATTGACTGCCTCACATGGATTGAGTCTATCGATGTGATTTCTGCATCGTACCAATCACATCGTTTATCAAAACTTTTCAGAATTCAGAGAGAATATTTTGAAATGGTGTCAATCCCACGCGAATCAATAACACATAGAGATAAAGTTAGTCTTCTATCATTGTGAGCATGTAGCCCACTTTTTTATTCAATATTTACAAAAAAATGGTTTGAAACCGAAAATTTTCGTTGCTAAAAATTGAATTCATCAAATATCAATATTGGTTTGCCCCAAAATTACACCAATGTAGAATATTCTCCCCAAATTCGAACGAGTTTCAACGAACGATGCGACAACCACTTTTTCTTCTATGTAGTAATCTAAGTAAGGCAAAGTCTGTAAAATCTCATATAAAATTAAAATACGTCTCAAAATACTAGCATCCAGTTGTGAAAAATCCGAGTCAATGGAATATTACTCCACAGGCTACCAGTGATTTCGATAATTCTGTCCTAAGTGAATTGCAATAAATATTAAATTCTAATGACTTGGTGAAAAACTATTTCAGCGGACGTTGAGTTAAGATTCAAAGGAAACGATGCGTACCTCCAAAACATTGCTTACAACAGTGCCCCTCTTATTCTGCATGGTAATGGAGCGAGTAAATTGGCGTTAAATGCACTTGGTAATTATCTGGCAAAAGCATGGAGTCCGGAAGAAGGCTGTTTGAATTGTTGGGACAACACGATCGAATTGGATAAAAAAAGAGTTGAATCGTACCCGATTATCCTGGTCGCTGTATTCCTGGCTAAACCGACACCTTTTCTTGAAGAATTCTTTGAGAAAATTTATCGCCAGGTGTATCCCAAGTCTAGACTACATTTGTTCATTTATAACAACGTACCTCACCATTCTGATATTGTTCACGAATTTGTTGAACTATACGCAAGCGAATACAAAAGTATCAAACAAATTCTTCCTGAAGATAATGTATCTGAAATCGCAGCTAGGGATCTCGCCTTGTGAGTGTATTTCAACTATCTTATTGACTTATGGGAATGATTTATGTAATATAAGACAGAAATATTCTTTGGGACTTCTCATACATTATCTTGAAGTTCTGAAGTTAGGATATCTCTGGCTTGGGTGTAGCGTTTCGATTATTGACTGAAGAACTTTCGAATTAGTCTGTCTTTAATGATCAGAATCTTCATTAAGTTGATTTATATCAAACTAGGAATCATTGCCAGTCGAAGAAATGTTCTGGCTATTTTTCAATCGACTCAGAAGCCCACTTGGACAATGAAAATGCATTGAAACTGTTGGTGGAACAGCAGCGAGATATAGTAGCTCCTCTCCTGGTGAGGCCTTACAAAGCATGGAGTAATTTTTGGGGCGCTCTTACCGACGATGGTTACTACGCCAGGAGTTCTGACTACATGCAAATCATCCACAACGAACGCAGGTGAGACATCTGTTGCTGTTTTAATGTTTGCTCAAGATTCGTGCGCGAAGAGGACAACATCGGGGAGTAAAAAGAATTTGGCAACATAAGAATTTTATGGGATACGAGGAAAATGAGTAATCTTTAGTCTTATTTTGTACTCATTAATAACTACCGATACATTAACATTTTCCAAAGATGTATCGAAGGAGAATCTTCATCATGTCGCGTTGTCTCCATCCGCCAAATGGATATTTTACTTGAAATTTAGTCAAATGCAATGGAGAAGTCAGTCTTGAATGACCGTCTATCAATACTGTACATGTTATCTGCTGTACATTCGTAAACGCCAGCATCCATTTGCGTCGCTGGATCAATTTCAAGCTTCGATTTGACTTTGTCAGTTCCTGTTCGCCATTCATGTATCTGCAACAAAATGATCAATTATAGTATACAGGGTGGGGCAATAACTATTACCACCTCAAATATCATTGAAACTAAAAGCTATAGCGGAAAATTCTTTTCACAAAAGTTCATGTTCAGTATTGAGGGGGTCGTTGTATAGAGATGGCAATCTTTTCATACGTGGAGGCGCCCAGGAGATATCAAGGTTATCTCCATTTTTTCAAATGGACTTATATGTTTTTGGTCCTATAGCGTCATAGTGCCTTTTGATACGAGTTCAACGACCTATAACACAAGGTCGTACAAGATCGTTGATTTATCATTCTCACCCTGGGAAGAAAACAAATAATGTGTGAAACAAAGACACTCGGAGGGTAGTTTATTATTGAATTTGAGCATGTCCTGTGAGGTAAGAATAATAAATTAACGATCTTGTACAACCTTGAACGACCTTGTGTTATAGGTCGTTGACTTCGTCTCAAAAGCCGCTATCACGCTATAGAACCAAAGACATATAAGTCCATTTAAAAAAATGGAGTTAACATTGATATTTCCTGAGCGCCTACACTTATACGAAAAAATTAGTATCTATATACAACGACCTCCTCAATATTGAACAACTTTTGTGTAAAGAACTTTCCGCTATAGCTTTCAGTTTCAACGATATTTGAGGTGGTAATAGTTATTGCCCCACCTGTATAGCGCAGGGAAACAATCGTAGAAGAATATAAAATAGATCCGATATTATGTCATTCTCAGCTCTGTATTCGCGACAGATATATGAATATGAATTGTTAAGGAGAGGGTATACCCGTAGACTCAGGTAGGTGAAAGAAATGTCATACAGGGCTGTTGATTTTTTTTCTTGTGTGGTTTTTTACATCAAATGCAACGCGGAAAACCGCGGGGAAAAAAAAATTACATTTGCAAGGTTTTCGATTTTTGAATTTCGAAATAATGAAGGTATCGCCGAACCCATACCCTTATTTCTCTGAAATATCATTTGAAATTACTAGGATAAAAAGTTTCAAATTTTAAACTCAGTTTTTACGAATTTTGAAACGTTTTTTCGCAAATTAAAATGCGTTTCTGTCGATTATCTCTACAAATATGGGTCTCTCGGCGCGGAGACATCGCTTCATCAAAGTAGTATAGATCTTGACAAGACGCGCCTTTTTGGTTTCACACATTTTTTACGTTTATTGAAATTTTTTTTTGGAAATTTGATGTGTGAACGTGGTCAAAACTAACCAGACTATGTTCATTTTAATGAAACATGTTCATATTGTACGACAATATTTCATTATAGGCTCCTGTCCTATAATATTTCACTTGAAAAAAAAAAAAAAAAGAAGTTGCTTATTTTTCCGAGAGAAATCTTTATCACAGATGTAATTTCACCGTAGAACTAGTATTTTCCTGGAAAACTCGGAATTTAAGGTTCCAACCAATTTCCAAAAAAAAATTACAATAAACGTAAAAAATGTGTCAGACCAAAAGGACGCGTCTTGTCAAGATCTACAACTTTGATGAAGCGATGTCTCGCCGAGAAACCCATATTTGTAGAGATAATCGACAAAAACGTATTTTAATTTCTGAAAAAACGTTTCGAAAATCGTAAAAACTGAGTTCAAAATTTGAAACTTTTTATCCTAGTAATTTCAAATGATATTTCAGAGAAATAAGGGTATGGGTTCGGCGATACCTTCATTATTTCGAAATTCAAAAATCGAAAATGATGCAAAAATAATCTTTTTTCCCCACGGTTTTCCGTGTTGCATTTGATGTAAAAAAAACTACACAAGAAAAAAAATCAACAGCCCTGTATGAAATTTTCTTCACCTACCTGAATCCACGGGTGTACCCTTCCCTTAAACTCAATGCTGTCAATCAATTTCACTAACATTGAGGTAAAGATGGGTGTAGATCTCTGTACCGTCCTTAAACCACGTGATGTGGGGACGCGGAGTGCCTCTCGCAGAGCATAAGAATGCTATTTTATGACCCAAGACGTATTCATAGTCGAAATGTGATGATGATAAGATTTTTGCACCCTGTAACAGTAATCGCATAAAACAATTCAAACTGTACAAAGCGGCAGATGATATTTAATCTTAGTATCAATGCACTTCTGTTCATGTCTACTTCTATACCAAATCTATCATTATCATTTTATGCACACATCAATTCTTACGTTATTATTGTTGTAATATTGATCGCTCTCCGGGTCCCTGTACTTTCCAGTTATTGGTAGTCCGATTTGAACCTTGGATTTACTTCTTCCTCTTCCTCGGCCCCTCCTCGCAGTTGTATCATGACAATTTAGGAAAAATATCGCGAGTAGGATGAAAGCTCTTGAGTAATTCATTTTGTATGCTAGAAATATGGTAACATTAATTAACAATTATTTTTTTTCGTGAAGCTCGAATTCCGTTGACTACGTTGAACTTATTTCAGCTTATAAATAAACTATTATGTTAAAGAAAATTAGAAATTATTATACACATAGTAAACCTGTAGTAAAAATTATTTCACATTTTTCTAATGTATCTTCTTGATGAAAGATTCACAGCTTTCGAAGTAATGTAAAAACGTTTTTATCCTATTACGTAAGAGTTAGTGGATTGAAATGGCTACTCACTGCGCAGAAGAAACGTTTAGCGCGATGGTACGGAACGATAATGTAACTGACAGCCACTCACCTACTCATTACTCCCCTAGTGTCCTCTCCTATCTATTACAGACTTATTGCAGATACTATCTGACTATATTATACCTAGAATCTGTACTCTAGGATCGCACAACTTTTCTATCAATCAATATCCGGCTTTTAAGCAGCAATCGATATTCAATCAATATTATTTCTTAAGAGCTTTTACTTCTTTTAATTTCATCACAACATCTTCCACCCTTTTCTTATTTCAATCATATTTCAATCGGACTTACAATGAAAGTTCTTTAAAGTATCTTTGTTCTGCAAGTCAATCATTGATTCTTTGTTATATTAGAAATACGGTCTGGATAATCTCCACACTCTACCAGTGATTTACCTTCGCGAAAGAGAGAAATAGAGAGGAAGAAAGATTGACTTGGAACAGGAATTTCATTTCCAATCTACCAGGTGCGGGTCTTCTAACAAAATAACCAGAATAAACTATCAGCTCTTGCGCACGCTACGCTGTTCAAATTATAGCGATATCACCCTCATCTAGGCCAATTGTTTGTTAATAACAGAGAGATAGGGGACCTATCGAATAACAGGAGTTGTTGCGTGTATGTAGAATTAAAAAATCAGATGGGATAAATCGGTAGAATCTTTTAGATAACTATTCAATCTGATGGCGGGAAAGGGACCGGAAACAATAAAGTGCTATGAATATCATTAATTATTCCAATTTTAATTATTTAACAGTAAGTAAATGCAGCTGGTTTGTGGTATTCATATTTTGCATATACTTAAATGGTTTGAAATATGTATTTCTATCATTATCATCATAATCATAATTATTGTATCTCAATCTGAACAGAGTTAAAGTTAATTAATTAATCATTCGTAGAAAACATTGTGGCCTGTAAAACAATAATCTGACAGTCTAAGGACAATTAGATACATTGAGTAATTGTGTGCTTGTAGATACAGTGAAAAGTCAGTCTTACAAAATTCGAGTGAGTAAATATTCAGCAATTACCAATCTCTATCAATACATAATTCTATTCCGCGCGAAAAACTTTTTTTTTCGTATATTCTCCCTTGGGCCCAATTTTTTTTCTCAAGTCAGCTGCGAATTTTGTAAACAAGTATAGTAGGTATTTTGCCCTCGGGGTCACTGAAATACAGAAATAATTTATTTTTTGCTCTTGCACCGTTCTGTATGTATATCATATAGTTTGTTATGTCTCTTATTCTTTGAATGTAAGCCAAAATATAGACAGATTGGAGACAAACAAAATTCGTTCCACCATTAGTTCTGCATAATAAAATGAGTATATAGAGCTCTGATTAGAAAAATATTTTCAAATTGGCCCGTGACAACAGAGTTATACCCTTCTGCAATTAATATTCGTGCATTTTTCATATAAACTGGCTTATACTCAATAAACATCATCTATATATTTAGTATGTGATCATAACATAGTCTGTTCTGAATCCACGCCTATCGACAGCATACTGATTGTCCGCCTGGCACTCATAGTAGCCAGCATCCTTCTGTGTAGTTGGATCAATTTCCATCTTTGATTTCATCGTGTCATTTCCCATCGGCCATTCGTGGACCTTAATCGGATAAAAAATTGCATTATTTGGAAGCGTCGATAATGGACGCGGTAATTATTGAGTGGCTATAAGATAACAACCAGGATTCCTTATCAATGAATAGAGAATACCTGAAAGAATTTGTGATGATATAGCTCGATCCCGTCTTTGAACCAAGTTATCTCTGGCCTTGGATATCCTCGTGCCATGCAGAAGAATGTTATCTTCCTTCCGAGCATATAGTCGAGTTCAAAATGTGAGGCTTTAACGATCTTTGCTCCCTAAAAAAATGTATAAATTAACTTTGTTTTGCGTCTCATTTTTAGCAGTAATTAAAACACCCACGTCCTTGTTCTCGTAATAATTAGTACTGGCAGGGTTTTGGTGCGGAATTAGAATTGGCATGCGAGATCCGTACAGTCTTCCGCGTCCTCGGGCTCCTCTTCCTCTGCCACCACCTTTGGCCGCATTTGAGCCTGAAGTACAGATGACCATTAATAGGCAAATATGGACAAACCAGCATTTCCTCATTTTATTGCTGCAATTTCAAATAACAACACTAACTAAACAATACACTACGCGAATAGATCGTGCATACAGTTCTTCCTTTTTTCAGTTAGCCTTAAACAGACTGATATATCACAAAATTTGATCCGTCCTTATTGTTTCATAAAATCAACAAGTTTTTCTTACCGCAACGTTTTGCGTACGTTTTTCTCTTGTATTAGTCCAGGCAAGAAAGAAAGGTTCTCTCCGTCCCCCGTGCCAAAAATGCGAATGGCTCACGCTGGGTACACTCTGAGTCTCGAGTGACAGAGTTATGAATCTCAATTGGATAATTATATATTAGTTATTCCCAGTACATCCATCAGCCAATCACAGTATCAGGGCTGGTGCCCGCCAAAACATTAAATTATGCCGTGTGAAAAATAGTGTGATAATCTGCCCTTCTATGCGTCCAAGTTAATACCGAGCGCTACGCCGTGAATTATTTATCACTTTTTCTATTTTAAAACCATTGGACACATCAAACTTTCCGTTAATTTTGACCTCAAAAAATTTCCTCTATAGCTTGGGCAAAGTATCCAGCAATTAGAAGCCTCACAAATCCCCAATGAACTTCAACAACATGTGACAAAAATGTTTGAACATTTCAGAGGCTTATGGAACGTGCCGTTCATCAGCGACTGCTATCTTGTCAATGCTTCAATAATAAACAACAAAGCAACTCGTCCCTCTTATGCTATAGGAGAACTGGACCCAAGCATGTCCTTTGCTCATAGTAATAGAGAGAAAAATATCTTCATGTATGTTAGCAACAGACTGGAATTCGGGCATTTAGTCAGCGGTGATAACTATGATATTGCATTAACTAATCCAGATATGTATCAGATATTTGAGAACAAATTAGACTGGCAGAAGAGATATATTCACGAGGATTATTCGGAAAATCTTAATCCTGATAAACCACCGTTGCAGGTATGCAGTATCTTGTAAATGCCAGCAGATTCATTCACTATTTCCAGCGACTAAATAATAATAATAATAATAATAATAATAATAATAACTTATTTTATTTATCTTTTCACCTTGAAGCCCTGCCCGGATGTATTCTGGTTTCCTATTGTTACCACAAGATTTACAAAAGACTTGATCGAAATAATGGAAGCATTTGGCCAGTGGTCGGATGGTACAAGTCACGTAAGTCTATGTCTTATTGATCTAGCGTATGAAATGTGTATTTTAATAATTGCTGATTGATTCTCCATTGAGTACTCTTCTTCGTATAAATTTATCATATTTAGGATCCGAGAATAGCAGGTGGTTACGAAAATGTACCAACGAGAGACATCCACATGAAGCAAGTCAACATGGAACCAAATTGGCTTGAATTTCTCAGAGAATATGTCAAGCCGCTGCAAGAACGTGTGTTTGCAGGATACTTCCATGACGTAAGAATCTAATCTACTTATATGAAATATTTTTAGGATCTCAGACTCGATGGGGGCTACGAAGCCGTCCCGACTCGTGACATCCACGCTAATCAAGTCGGTCTTCAAGATATCTGGCTAGAATTTCTTAAGGATTATGTCAGTCCACTACAGACGCGTATTTATGAAGGATATGAGGATTACGTAAGCGATAGGATTTTAGGGAATTTTCTTATTGGTTTTAATGGTGGAGAGAATACTGGGCTTTCGGTAAAATGGAATTTAGTTAATGGTCACCCATAGAATAGGACGTCTTCCCTACTCGCCTCGCACTTGCACACAAATCAGCTAAAGTTTCAGACTCTGATCAAATTTACACAATAAGTTAACTTTTGCTTTTCAATACGCAGCCTCCACGGTCCCTACTGAATTTCATGGTTCGCTATCGTCCCGATGAGCAGCCAGCACTACGTCCTCATCACGATTCATCAACTTACACAATCAACATTGCTCTCAATCGACCTGGTATTGATTATGAAGGGGGTGGCTGCAGATTTATTCGTTATAACTGTTCGGTAGTTGACACAAAGCTCGGATGGATGCTAATGCATCCAGGAAGACTAACTCATTATCACGAAGGATTGAGAGTTACCAAGGGTACAAGGTACATAATGATCTCTTTCGTGGATCCTTGAAGGAGATATAAATAACTAATGTACGAATGTGATGGAAGGAAGAAAGAAAAAGAAAGAATAACAGAAAAAATGATTTTATAGGCGAAAATTTGTTGATCCTTCAGAATAAAATAAACTCTTCAACTTTTCAAATATGTTAATATCATAGGAAATAACAATAACAATATTATATTAATATTAATAATAATAATAATAATAATAATAATAATAATAATAATAATAATGATAATAATAATTGATGCGACTAACTTTTTGATAGCTAAAAAACAGTTTAAACTAGTAAGAAATAATAAACGACATATCGTCGGTGATAGTGCATAGATACCGCGTAACTAACATTTGCAATGCCGCGTAAGTACAAAAATAGCAAAAATGAGATTTGGTATTTATATTATGTATTTTTTATTTTTATATAGAATGCATACCAAATCTCATTTTTGCTATTCTTGTACTTACACGGTATTGCAATTTGTAGTTACGCGTTATTGCAAATGTTAGTTATGCGGTATTGCACTATCATCGACGATATACCTATAGTATACGTCGTCTAAAACATGAAGAATAAAGAAAAGAAAAAAAAACATTGCTAAGACAACTGAGAATTCATTGGCAATATGGTATTTTTATATTTATATACGAGAACAATGCTGTTTTATATTGAAATCAAGAAATATTTTTATGTATGTAAGCAGTACCTAAGATATGTGCATATGGTCGGTAGTTGGGAACTATTGTGAATAGGTATAATAAAACTGCCGAAGGAAACAAGTTACCAATAATATTCCTTGTATCGAAGAAGTAATATTTCTGACTCAAAGACGTGTTAGACTTTTTCGTCCTGGTAACGGGAATAAAAAAGAAAAAGAGAGTTCCATTTAGTATAAATAATTGTTTATATTTCCGGAAATCCTAATATGATACAGTTATCACTATAGATATTCAACATATAAATTAGACACAGCGAGGCAATACCAACGTCGACGTTAAGCACCTACCAGAATGCATTTTCGATTTCTTAAGATTACGGATGTGTTAAACATTATTATTGTTATTTTGGTGAATAATATCACTGACATCAACTGACTTTCCGTATTTCCACGAGATTTTTGATCGCAACATTAATCCTCCATCAGGATTTTATTCACAGCTGCGATAGGCGCGGTACTATATATTCAGAACTCGATGAAACCGCTGTAACTAATCGAATCCATCATGTCAATTTTTAGACTTAGTAATTCAGATTTATGGAAATATTTTACTCGATGGACTGGAAGTGGTGCTTCGCAAGGATAGGATAAATGCTGCATCAAAGCCTCGCGTCTTTTTGCTTCTAGTCAATAATTCGATTCTTGATTAGCTAATATTTCACAATATCAGGAACATTTATAAGTGAGACGAACAACCAGGCTTGTAATACGATAATATTGACAAAAAGTCATATCTCATGATATTTACATGGTAAAAAAGTGCATCGCAAACACCGTGTTCACAGCACAATCAGATGCACTTAATTAGCGACAGTGGATCAAATATACATCGCAGTGATTTTCCTTCATTTTCATTCAACGATAACGGCAATAAATTGTTTCAAATTAATTCGATCCTCGAAATTCATCATTAGATAGAATTTGACTTCTAGGAGAAAATACAGAGCTGGAAAACAACATATCTAGTATTTAATTCAACTCTATATCTCTTTTCTTTCTGATGTGTAGTATTTATTCTGCAGATAATTAAAGTAAAGACAAGCGGAGCAAAAGTATTCGGTGCACCAGGCGACTAAGTTAGAAAATACTTGTAAATCACAGATCTACAAACTCTAAACCCTCAGAGATAAGTTCTTTACGAAGTACTCGCTTCGGGAATATGATAGCTGCCGTAATTAAGCAATCGTGTCCAATACAGTGACTGAAGATAACAATCCCTAAACGATTAATACAATTAAAAATGTACACGTTTCACAAAGAACGGAGAACGCGATTCACAACAAATTGATAAATGCTTTTTTGGACAAGGTGAATAACACTCTTCGAAATATGAATACTTGAAAGGGGTATATACACTTTGGAAATGATTTTTTTCAGGTTCCTAATAAATATTTTATTGACTTAGTTCTTTCACAACTGATTACTGGTATTTTTACACATAATTCAAAATTATTTAACATTTTATGGACTCACCCTTGCATAGATTGCAGCGAAGAAACAGTGGTTGTTGTAGAGTATAGGTCTAATTATTCAGCAAAACTTCTTCAAATTTGGAGGAAAAAACCCTACATTCATGTAATTCGAGACAAACCAATGATATTCGATGAATTTTATTTTCAGATATGAAAGTTTTTCATTTGACGCCTTTTCTTTTTGTAAATGTTGAGAAAATAAGTGTGTTACGTATTCACACTGATAGAAAACTGACTCTATGCCTATACATATATTATCAGTCTGCCCCAAAATGACATCATTTTAGAATATTCCCTCCAAACTTTAGAAATATTTGATGAATGATGCGACCTGTACCCTGCGACAACCGAAAGAGTTTCTTTGGTAGACTCGATCTGTGCAAGGCAATGTTCATAGAACCTCGAACTATTTCGAATTATGGCTCAAACTACAAGTAATCAGCTGCCAAAAAACTGAGTCGATGGAATATCTTCTCAGAGCATAACAGTAATTTGAGAAAAATTATTTCCAAGGTGTATTTTTTGGGGGATTTGTCAGATTAATTTGAAACTTACACGTATTTAGCGTGGTAACGGTCCTTCCATTGCCCATAGTGTGTTTGAAAACTCGAGAAGTATTTAGCTTCTCTGTAGTAGCAGGACTGGCTTATATGCAATACGTAAATGCACAGTCAATTTGAAAATCGCAATATCATTTAATTTAACTAAAAATTATTTACAGTTTGTTCGGTTTCATAGACAACTGATTTTACACCAATTCAGTAGCCAGCTCGTTTCAGTTCGTTTAATTGATGCGCTAACTTTTCTTCCTTCGTTCTTCGCGCCTGACCGAGCTTCCGGCACTCAACATAGGTGCTTAAAAAACGTTCTACGTCGATCTTTCGGTTCAAAAAATCTTCCGCGATCTTTTCACTCTTTTCATGGCTCACGTCCGCCGCATGTTTCAAGCAGTTCTTTATGTGGTTGGGCGTAAACATTTCGGATAGTTTATTATACTGCTGATTTAATTGGTCGTATCTAGTTTTTAAAATCGCAACTCTCTCCGCCTTTTCCGCGACTTGATTTCGGAGCTCTTCAAGCTCTGATTCCTTCTGTAAATTTCCCTCTGAAAATAAATAAAAATACTCGTTTAATTCTTTGAGGTAGACGGTATCAATCAATAGTCTCTTCCTAACTTACTGGCTGTTTTTTCAACCCAATCTATGGCATCTACTACCGCAGTATTGAGATCCTTAATCTGGGAATGTTTATACAAGAACTGGTCCAGTCTGTCCTCGTCATCGCCAAGTTTTTTCAATTCCTCTTTACTCAGATCTTTTAGTTCTGGGAATTCTAAACTTTGCTGTGTCTTAGCCCCAACATTAGTCTGCGTTGTTGTTGTCTGCCCATAATTTGTACTCCCGTAATGAGAGTTCAGATAGGCAGTGTTAGCGTATTGATTGGAGGAATAACAAGGGGCTTTGTTACTGTGCAAAGAATTGCTTGTCGAACTCTGCGAGTAAGTTGAATGATGAGACGTAGACGGAAAAGACTTTGGTTGACCCTCCATAACGTAAGTCGTGCCCGAACTTGTGTAGTTATAGTTATAAACTGAGCTATTTGCGTTTGCATTAGAGGATGAATATTGCGGGTAATGGGGGTTGTAATAAGAATTATAAGAAGTTGATGGAATATCTGGATACTGTTGCATGGTGTAGGACGGCGATGCTCTACCCTGTAAATCTGGAAGAAGATATTCACCAGTTATTATTTTAGGCTCAACATTAATATGAATTTAAAGTGTTATCACAATATCTTGTCGCATAATCTAATCAGTGCTTTGCCTCTCTTGTTTGCATTTACCTCACAGCCTGATTTTGGAGTCATGCTCCGCCTCCGGTTTGACAATGCCTAAATTTGTTCAAGTATTTCTAGTCGAAAGGATAAAAAACGAGTACCAACCTCTGTGGCTTATCGAGGAAGCTGGGGGACTATCTTCTAAAAATTGCGGTGGGTTCTTGCTGAACTCTCTAATGATCGCTTGGACTACTCGGCCAAGGTCGCTGTGTACAGTGAACTGTATTGGAGAAAATATTCGTGTCTATTACCATTTTTATCAGATTTTGGGAGAGGGATGATCCGTTGTTAGTAGTCATACTTTTTTACATTGAGCATAAGGGTGATGATGAGACTTGAGCTGTTAAATTTGGATTGAATACGACGAGAACTGGGCAGAAACAAAATTACGAACTGCTGTGATACAATAATGCAATGTTTGTTAGAAAAGGAGGGTAAATATATAGAAATGATTAGATTTCATTTACGTTCAGTAGGCCTGGAGCGCTGACTATTTCATTGTGTTCGTTGCACCAGGGATGATTTACGGGAGGTGATACTCTGAGCACTGGTTTTTCTAAGGGAAATTCAGGCGACAGCGAGACCATGATAGCCATTCGCTTATCACCGGCTTCAAACTGCACCTGATATTCCACATCTTCTCTGAGCTCGACTACGCTGAAAGTACATAGAGCTTTAAGGGTTGAAAAAAAAACTATATCTTCATTGATAATGATTGATTATTGATGATCCGTTGTTTTATTGACCAGTTTGTCGGTATGGATTGAAGTTTGATGAACATTAATGATAATAATAATGATGATATGAATTGAATTAGGTTTGTTATTCGTTACTGAGGCTTACATTGCTTTTGGATCAATTAAAAACATGAGGTTCTTATTGTAAAAAGACAAAAAAACAATGACAGAGATGACTAGGCATAGACATAAATTGACCCGAATTCTGATTCAAGCGACTAACGAATTTAAACAGATTTATTTATTTTCTCTTGTTTTCTACAGGGATTCCATGATATTGGCGAGTTATTTCCAAATTCTATAAATACATTTTATGACAGTTTTGTTATTATTGGTATCATTTTTTCTTCTTTCTAGAATTGAAGACTGACGATCAGGTTTGATGATTATATAGAATAATTGCGACTTAATAGGATATGATTGGTAGATAAATATTGGGAAAAAAAAAAAAAAAAAATTGAAATTCCCGTACCGCAATGGTAAAATTGATGAATAAAACGCAATTAAATAAGTCTAATTGACAGATCGCGAGAATTCTCGATAATGCATGACATGCAAATAATCCTGTTTGTGTGATTTCAACGAGGATATAGAATAGACCGTCATGGAACAGAGATCTTTGGGTAATGATATATCGATATAAGAATGTTGCTCTGTAAAGTTAGTTGTGGATAGACGGTGATGAAAAAAAATACGAGGTGAGGTTAACTCGCGAGATGAATGCATCGTACACTGTCTTACTTATCGTTAAAGATTTTCAGGGTGTCAATTTGACGCCTTCTCTTAACTGCGGCATTCTCATTTTCCCCACGGAATATTCGCGATAACATTTAAATGCCTTAATTTCGGATAAATCATTCGCTTATCCGTCAAACCCACTGTCAAACCAACCATCACCAACCATCCAGAACATCTGTCTTAACAATCGCAATTTACGGCTCAACAACTAACTTCAAGTATCGAGTCTATCGAATATCGTTGTGTTACTCCTGTTTCACTGGCTGGATTTTCATGGCAGTAAATTGCTGCTGCAGCAAAATTTTACCGTAACGTTATTCGTTGTTGATCACGTGGTCACCTGCAGTCACCTGCAACCACGCGATCAACAACGAATAGGGCCACTTGCTGCCGCGGTAATTTGCTGCCGTGAAAATCCAGCTATGTCACGTACCTGTCTCTTATGTTTTCAATCGAACGTAGCAGTAAAAACAAACCACTGTGATTGGTGTTCGACCTTGGTTGACCTTGCCTTCGCCAATGAGGAGTTCGAATCATTCTATACAGGGGCTGCGTCACGTTCATTGGGTACTGAGCTTTAAACAATGAAGTATTCAATAAGACAACAACAATTTAAGCATTAAAAAAGGAGTTGAGAAAAAAAAGACAACAACAATTTAGCGTGTGGAATTGAACATAACCTATACCAAGCCTGCGGTGGGTTGAAATAATGATTCGAAGTATAGGCCGAAAAAGTGGCAAATATAGATCGTGAACATAGAAAATATCGCGAGAACACAAAGCCGTGAATATGCCGGTCTTTCAGGAGTCTTGTGCTGAGGTAATTCTTTCACTTTCATCCAACATACTGATATATTGACAGGAAAAAGTCTGTATACTCTCTGACAAAGTTTACGGAGCGCATGGAATATTCGAGAGGCTCCGATCGGTTCCGTTTCAAGCCAATCATTACGTTTTTACTTTACAGCAAATACAGGCACAAACAATAATAATAATCCATCCGGGATCTGTGAATCTGAGAATAGGACGAGCGTCTGATTTAAATCCTAACACTATGTTGAATGCTATAGCAAGAAAGCGACTTCAAGGTGGATCGGAATACAAAGATGCCTTTCTGCCGCCCCTTGTACCTCGAGTAAGTTGTACAAGCATGATCATCGTCAATCATCGTTCTTGTCATTTTTGCTTCCTCAACTTCAATGTTCAAGTCTGAAGCAATAATGCAGAATGTTTCCTCGAGTTCTGACCTTTTTATCTTTTCCCAAAGACAAAGGACTTGACTCAAGCAATGGAGGAGTCTCGTCTCCAAGTTTCCCACACTCTTCAATCTTGCTTACAATCCGATGGGAGAAGGCGGTACGCAACGCCCCCTCAGCAGATAGCTGCTTTTAATCGCCGATCAAATCCAGAGACCTTGTCTCCTTCAGGCGGTGAATGGATCAAAACAGACGAACAAGTCCTCGTTGGCGATGATATCTTATCCCTAAACCCAGAGGCCGGATTCAACATTCACTTTCCCTACAAAAGAGGAGAATTAAATGTCCACTCGGGTCCCGGCGGAAGCCTCAAAGCTGTCTTGGCAGACCTTAAAACTATCTGGGAGTTTGTTTTGACCAAGAAGATGGACATCCCGTTGAAAGACTTGCGCCATTATAGGGCGGTCCTTGTCGTACCCGATATATACAACAGACATTATTTGAAAGAGTTAACGAGCCTCCTCTTGTGCGAGATGGGCTTCGGGGGATGCTTTCTGCTACAGGTTCGAGCCTTTTGGAATCAATTATCGAGTGGATGAGGTATTTATCATCAAAAAAGAATTTCTCAGTCTTATAAATGTACTGAATCAATTTCAGGACCATGTCGCAGCGACTTTTGGGGCTGGACTGGGATTTGCTTGCGTTGTTGATGTTGGGGATCAGAAGACTTCAGTCTCCTGTGTGGAGGATGGTATTTCCCATAGGAATACACGTGTGCGGATGGATTTTGGCGGCGCGGATATTACCCAGACATTTTATTGGCTACTTCAAAAATGTGCGTTTCCTTACAAGACTTGCAACTTATCAAACAGGCTAGATTCTCTGCTATTGGACCAACTTAAAAAAGACTTTTGTCATGTTGATTTAAACGTCTGCGGCTCTCAGGAGAAAACTTTCATTGTTCGTCAACCCAAAATTCCAACAGAAAAGTACACTCTGCAGGTACAACAAATAGATTACAAAAACAAAAAAACACTGCAGCCATTCCTCTCACACATATGCAACATATATTTTATTGCCTCGTAGGTCGGCGATGAATGCCTTGTGGCTCCTCTGAGCTTGTTTCAACCAGAACTATTCAAAGTTACTGGTACGCACAGCGTACATATACAAAAGCGGTCGATGGGAGATCCGGAAGATCCTCATGATGAAAATTACCTGAGAGAAACGAGCGTAAGGAGGACAAACCCTCTTCGATTTCATTGTTTATTCATATTTACATGCTGAAAGTCTAAACGCTTTTAGAGACGGGGAGCCAAGGAGAATTTAGAACAGACCTTGGAAATGCCTGAAGAAGTTGTAACCCCGGCTGTAGCTGGCGAGGAAGAGGTGGTCGTCGATGCTGTTGATTCCGCTCCTATAAGTATGGGAATTAGAGACTCGGACACTCCCAGAGATTTCGTTGTTGGCCCTCAGCAACTCCTCGGTCTAGATCACGCTGTGCTACAAAGTATAGATCGATGCCGTGAGTATGCCGTTACATTTTTTCTACAAATACACAGGGAATGACCTCAAATTATGCCAAATTTTCTCTCCCGTAGCGACGGACGATCTGAAACGAAAAATGTACAGTTGTATCCTGGTCGTTGGTTCTGGGATGAAATTTCAAGGGATAGGAATGTGGCTGCACAACAGAATCTCACTGCAGATTCCCTACATGTATAGAGCTGGTAAGTCGTATCATTTTTTGGAATTCACAGAACAGCTTGAGAGTTTATATTGTTATTTAATGGGATGATGTTCTTATTTTCGTAGAGCAACTAGACATCATAACACATCCGAAAGAAATGGACCCAGGAATGACGGCGTGGAAAGGAGCAGCGATACTAAGTTGTTTAGAATCTGCCCAAGAGTTATGGATTGGTAGACAAGAGTGGGAGCAGATTGGAGTCAGAGTATTGCGGGAAAGAGCTCCTTTCATGTGGTGAAAAAATTTCGACGTGCGGAATTGCGACTGAAAAAAATCAGGACAGAGTTTGGGATCCTCTCTCATCAAGGCTTGAAGAGTGTAATTATAGTTTCAGATGAATCAGACTCTCAGGATTGAGAGAAATTTGGTAACATATAACGCCAATGGAATTATTGTGCACTATAGGCTCGGATCATTTCATAAACTAGATAAGAGATGCGAATCTTCTTCGTATGATGGAAGTAAATTAACTTTTGTGTAAAGTGTTGTATTTATTGTAAGCCTGGTAAGCTTTTCTTTTAGTTTCTGTTGGGTTTGGAAAAAGATAATGAGGAAATTGAGTTGCCACAGATTGTGAAAAATAAATAACGCAAGATAAGGGTATAAGTCAATCAGTCTAACTTTATTTTCGTCATATTTATGATATGCAAGAAGGCCTGCTTCTAGGAGGAAATTTGCAGCATCTGTAAATTCGGGTTTTAAATCAACGTAGACATCGTCGCCACTGGTGAAATATGCGTGGCATAAAATCTATAGGATTAAAAACGGAAGGTGGTTTATTAATATATTCTTTTAACAAAGTAGGCGATTATTATTGGTTGATGAACAAGAAACGGTAATTACTGCTAAGAAATCCCTCATGTGATCATTGTCCGGAAAAAGCTCAGCCACAACTTGTTGCTGGAATGAAACAATTCTCTGTATGACAAAATGATTCTCGTGATAAAAAAAGACAAGTTTCATTTTTCATATTACTCGTACAATATACCTAGATTATTAAGGATTCAAATACACTAACAAACGACGAAACATTTGAATATTTTACCGGCAATATTTTAAAAAAAGTCTGATTTCTTAGGATTTTTTTCGTTCTGTACATCCATCCTAAAAAATATCTTCAAATAATAAGGTATATGCCCACCGTTTCATGTCTAACTTCCTTAAAGATTTGATCAGTTATTTGAATCTCTCGCTCGTACGTTTTACTCGCAATATTTTTATTAGCTGCTGAACAGGCTTCCTTCATTTTTTCAAAACCCTTGTTTTTTTCCTCCAAACTGAAATCCGATCCGAAGTATCGGTTTTATCATTGTACATGTTGAGAAATGGTAGACTTTTTTCTTAATTACTGATAAGCTTTGAAGAAATATTATATTGACTCAGTTTTTTTTATAGATGATAACTAGCATTCACGGACTTTGCCTAAAATACCTAAATGGTTTTCGCATCGTTCATCGAAACCTTCTGAAATTTAGAGGGGATGTCATAAAATGATGTGATTTCGGAGCAAACCATCAATATACATATAGAGACGAAGTCAGTCTTTTGGTATTGTGAGTATATGACACATATTTTTTTCTGAACCACTGCAAAAGATGGTTTGAAATAAAAAAATTTGGTATCTAAAAATGAAATTCGTCAAATATCATTGGTTCGCCCCAAAACGACATCAATGTCGCATATTCCATCCAAATTTCAAGAAGCTTTGATAAAGTATGTGACCCGTAGCCTGTGATAATCACTTTTTCTTCCACGCAATCAATTTGTAGGGCATAGCTCCATACAATCTCAAATAATTTCGAATTATGTCTTTGGATACAAGTGGTCAGATGTCAGAAGACTTCATATATAGAATATAATGTTTCTTCACAGAGTCCTGTTGATTTGATTGAAAAATTGCCTAATTTTGTTGGAAAATTTTTAAATCAACAGCGACATCCAGTTCCCTGCTTTTCTTCCTAAAATTAAATGCAAGGGACATACTACTTATTGTCTTCCTTTTTGCGCTTTAGATTTTCAGTCGCATTATCAATGCGTTCTTGAACATCTTCTATCTGATTAGCCAATCCGGTGACAATGCTTGTGAACATATCAATAGTGTTTGGTATTGGATAATCGTCGGGTTTCTCGTTAGATATTTGATTCATAACGCTTGTTGTGAGTTGATGCTGTTTTGCCAATATATTTGTAGACTGTTTCAGCGGAATGAAGTTTTGATTATTTATTTGTATATCGTATGCACGCTCCAGTGTTTCGTCCCTTTCTAATTTCAGTTCCTTCAACATCCCCAATGTATCTTCTAAAGTGAATTCCAGCGTATCTGCAACGCGCAGAGATAGCTCTGACGAGGTATCTGAATCATCCTGTAAAATATGCATTCGTGATTTTATTTTCTGATTCAGGTTTTACTTTGCTTTGAGTTCGGTAAATCGGAAAAAAACCGAAAGAAACCGAAACCAAAAGGTTAGTTTGTTATTTCCTGTCATTTTATATGGCTATCGTTGAATTATACGCTCGGAATATCGAGCGGGAATGAAAGATGGTGTGATTTTGTAGTGTTTCTCTTACCATTATTATTTGGTAATTTGAAGCCAATTAATCATCGAATATAGTACGTAGTGAGTTTAATAACCATGCTCGTTCATGTTCATGCAGTGGAGGATGTTCACAAGAATATAGGTGGAAGCACACAGAAGTCCATAAGCCATAAGCAGAAAGCAGAAGACATAGCGCATGCGCATCACTTCGCTTTACTGCAGAGCCTATATCTATATCTATGGCTATGGATTCTGCCTATGGCTTATGCACTTCTGAGTGCTTCCACCTTATGCCCGCCAAATTAACATGAAACTCATATCGTTCAACGTTCGCATGCGCGAGGTGGCGCCGCTAGTTGTAAAACTTGAAGGCACTCAATTTGGATTGTCGTAAAGGTGCCTATCCACGACGGCGAATAGACGCTACTTTTTCAGCGTTAACTGGCGTTAACGTACCACGTGACTCACATTTTCACCGCTAGATCTGTTCGCTAGAAGTTCGATTTATCCAACTTCTAGCGTCTAGTCGCGATAATGTGGCGTTACCGCCGGTTCCATCCGAAGGATTAAGAAAAAAAAACCGCCGGTTCCAATTTCAAATAGAATACGCGACAATTTGTGGATCGTGCGGACTAATTACGGCTTCACTCTTGATATTGTTGCCCATATGCTATGACATTATGCCATTCTTGAACTTTTCGCGTATACATAATTCTTCAATTATTGTAAACAACAAAACACATGACACTTTGGAGCACAAAAGGGCGCGAATCACATAACCCATGATATGAGGATGTCGCTATTTCTTGACGTCCGATTTCGTTTACATGAGCGACTGTTGATGAATTTTCGCTGGTTTTGGACGCCACTTTTGTTTTCACGCGCGATCGTGGAACAGCGAATAACCAGGGTCACGCGACAATCATTCGCTTAATTTTCAGCGCATAATTCGCTCGTGAATAGGCACCTTAAGATTTTCTTTGCAAATGGTGTCGTTGACTGAGTATTTTCAATACCCGGTCAACGCTAGTGTGCACTTCGAGGGCTCTGGAGTGCCGGAGGGCTCGGAAAAAATAGGTCTGCACTCCACGGGTTAACTTTCCTCCATTCCCGAAGCTCGTTGAAGGATGATGAATAGCAAATCCGTTATAATTGGCTATACAAACGGCTAATAATTATGGATAAGAATAGAAATGACCTGCGTAGTAATACGCCTTGTTATATGCAACCTGTAGATGCGTCTGTTGTGTTGTGTTGAATCACATCGACAAAGAAGGTTCCGCCGGTAACCACGACACCGCACGCATACACAGTACACACCACACATATATACCATATTCGCAATAAAATACGGAGCACAGACTACACAGGACTGTCAAATCAAATGTAAAAATGTCTGTCGACAATGCGATATTATTAACGTTCATAGTATTATTCTCATTGAATATCGGAAATACATTTTCAGAATGTGTTTCGCAAACGCCGTGCACCTGCGTAATGCCAAACGGCGAAAGTTACGATCTATCGAAAATTACTGGCTCAAATGGCGCGTGAGTTTATAATTTTATCCTTTCCTTCTCTTTTCCTGTATCATGCGCAATTTTACCCATCGTCCAAAATATCATATCCTGCATATCACATTTAGATCTCTTCGATACTAAACAAAACAGGTTATTCATTTTCATGGACAGTAAATATGATTACTAATCCGTCGAGTGTTCAATGCATAACCTGTAATATTGAATGGTCAGACGATCTGCACACAAAATATTGTTCATTATTTTGAAAACTACATATACTATATATATATATATATATTGGTATATTGGGGTATCTTCACCGACACGTAGTTTTGACAATTTACGTCTTACTCATATATCATGGAACTTCGAGGTCAATATAATTAATTGACATTCAAAAACAACCATCCCTTCTTCTGTTGTTGTTGCTGTTGTTGTTGTATACCTTGCTTATTTCATATTACAGATTCATTCAGTCGACTACATTGTTCAATCGAACCTTCTACTTTCATCCATGTAACAACAAAGTATTTTCTATTAATAATACAATGATAAATACTACTGGTTGCGCTTCGACTTCTGGAATTTCGGTAAGTGTTGATTTTCTTCTAAAATTGCAATTTCATTATTATATTGGAAAACGTACGTTAAAAATTTGTCATCATTTATCTACTATATGATTTCTCTTTTCTTTTTAGTTGTGTATGTATAATGCGACCAATAACCAGTCCATCACTTTAGGTGTTGCAAAGAACAGCAGGTTTACATCGAAATTTACTGATCTGCCACAGATAATCATCAGTCATGAATTAAGTCCTGCTAAAACAATCGTTGTTACTATAGATTTATTTTGTAATCCTAGAGCAGATTTTCCAACTGCACTTTCCGAGTATAATTTTGGACCAAATGTACCAAACTATGTGAGTATGTCAGCGATGAGCTCTAGGAAGTGAGAACCTTAGTTATCAAAGAATCAGAGTTCATTGAGTTCACTGACGAGTTTGTCAGTTACTGGCGAGAGTCCTCAAATAAATTTACTCAAATGGTTTTACATATATTTTATTACTCTTGACGATGTATTTTCACTTTCAGAACCTTCATCTATTGTCGCCTCAGGCTTGTAAAAAACACGTCGAGGGTTTGTCAACAGGGTCAGTCCTGGTGATTATATTATTTGTATTCAGTGGAATATATTTCGCTGGTGGAGCCCTAGCGTTAAAACTATTGAGAGGAGCAACCGGTTGGGAAATGTTACCGAATCATAAATTTTGGTTTGATTTACCTACACTAGTCAGAGTAAGTGATTCAACCAGTTGTTCAGATAGTCGATATAGTTTGACCAGACTATGTGGTAATAATTAACTATTTTTTATTCCCCCATTTCAGGACGGCGTTGCCTTCACATTCAACGGCTGCAAGGTTGTTAGCTACGATCAAATATAAAAGTCCATAATAATTTCTCGCTCTTACTCTTACTGCCTAATCAAAAACGCGCGATATTTTTCTATCTTTAGTTTATTTTTCATGTGAGTAATGCTTATAACGAATTTCAGATAGAAAAAAGGCCGAGTAGTTTATATTTTTAAGTATAGCACATCGGTGGCCTAAGTCTCAAATGTCGTAACCCACGAATGAAAAATTTTCCGAGAGAGAGTCGAAAAAAGTCAAAAAAGTATAAAAAAAAGTCAAAAGAGTCAAAAAAGTCAATTTCCGAAATTTTGTGGGTTACGACATTTGAGACTTAGGCCATCGACGTGATGACATAATTGATAGACAATAAGCTTCATACGATCGTTAATCGTTATAATTAACATAGCGTACATTGTGCAAGAAGAAACTTGAATATCAACTGTTAGTTCGTGCGTTATACTATTTTTAGCCTTTTTTTATCTGATATTCGTGAAGAAAATATTGTAAGATGCTTAAATGTTACTTTTCCATTAACTTTGGCAAACTTTGCCATTTTCTTTTTTCTTATCACATTACAGGCGATAATATTAGTTAATTATATTGTCATAATTAGTCGCAAACGTTATTGAAATTGATTAAAAAAAAAAAACGCCAATGGCTATTACTAGGAAAGATTGAAATTTAATCTTTTTCAACTGTTGTAAATTGATGTACTATAGTTGGAAACGTTTCGTTGTGTAGCCAACTTTAGAAAGGCTGATCTATGAATCTGTATCCGAGTTTAGTTATTTTCAGTCCTTAGAACAGAACGTCGAGTAATAAATGCTGATTTCCAACAAGCCTTTGTTGTCTCGATATAGAGCTGCTGCCAAATTTATTGGTGTCTAGATTTTTACAGATCTTACCTTATCTTTTCCGATAGTGTGTAATTAAAGCAAGTGATATTTCAACACAAAGTACACTATACGTATTCTACTCGTAACTATGAAATACTCATTAAATAAGAAGACACAAATTTGCGTCTTGGAAACGCCCCGAGGCCTTGTTCTGACGATTTGGTGTTCTATTTTTTTACGAATAATCTAGACACCTTAGTTTTAAGGAATTTCGTACAACTGAAACATATTTGTATATTGCAATAAATATTCTATTGTCGGTATACAGAGTTTCCTAAATTATTTCTACACGAACGTAACACGCTTACGTCAAATAAGACCCTGTGAAATGAACATTATCACTCTACTCTTGATACAAAGTTGACAAAGAATCGCGTTACTATGACCCCGAAAATCTAAGGTCGTGTTTGGTCAGCCGATGATAACCCGGCCAGGGCAATTTACATTTATTACTCTTACTATATCTCGGTCAACAGAATAACGGCAGCTTACTTTTTGAAGGCTACAGCGTCATAAACTGCTCCACAATTTGAGATATAGAATTCAGTACCTGGGTGCAAGAACAACCTGAGTCGACTTAGGTCGTTTTTGCTCCCTCCATCATTCTCGCGTTGTACAACATCCCAACTATCTACCTTGTGAGATTCAGGTTCGTAGGATGTCTCATTTTGGTGAAAAGTATTATTCAAATATACAGTGCGCACGGAACGTCCACCCCGCCACGCGCCGGGACGTGTTCATATACCCCCCTGATGAACCCGCCGGACGTGAATACGTCCTAAAAAATATCCAGCGGACGTCCTGGCGTCCTAAAAATTGTTTCGCGGACGTCCTTTCGTCCTTGAAAATGTCTTGCGGACGTCTCTTAGTCCTATAACATATGTCCTATGCAGACTTCTTTGCATCCTTAAGGATGTCCTGCGGTCGACTGATGGACTCAGTGTTGACAAGATGTCTGCGGGGCTTCTAGGTGTTTCGGGGAATATCCGAAGGACGTCTCCGATGTCCCGACGTCCCACCTACTATCCAGAGGACAGCCGACGGTCACGTGTCAGTCCCGCGTCCAGTGTCGGTCTCGGAGACTACCAGAACCTTGCCTTCGCCGCGTCCGGCGGACATACAATCTTCCCAGTGTCTGTTTACTATCCTGCGGGCTGCGGTTATCCTGAAAGCTGGCCCTGATGATGTCCTTTGGACAATTCATATTTCACGTCCAATGGTCCCAAGTCGACATCCTTCCTCCATCTTCAAGACGTCCCAGCAGCTGCTCCTAACTATGTTCTGAGGATGGATTGTTGTCTAAAGTCTATGTGCCAGGTCGGCATCCTTTCTTCGTAGAATACAACTGGCCGCTCCATCGTTGTCGAAAATGGATCGTTATTTCCGGAATTCCATACAGAATCGGGCTCAGGAAGGCTCGATTTTGCATTTTTGATGCGTAGACTTGGATACAACCCGAAATAAATAGGACAACCACACTTTTCGATAAAAAAAAAAAAAAAAATCAATCCGATTTCATTCAATCAAACGTACCAGTTCGAATGCATTACTCGTCATACATCGGCTGCCAGAAGAATGATTCGATTGATTGCCCCGTTTCGGAGATATTCGAGAAAATAGGCAGGCCGGTAACAGATCGGGTGTACCCGTCGTTCCGACGATATTATAATAGTACCTCCGACTATCGCTAGTAAATTGATTTGTCGCATTAGATATCTGTGAATCGACACTTACGTATCTGGCGCCCAATTAGCTTTTACTTAAGTAACGCCATAGGGTGCAGGGTAAACTCTGACACCACCGTTACACAGTATATTTCATCCTTTGGATTCAGAACGCGATTTGTTTCGCAGGTGAGATTGAAAGACGAATAGTCAGTCTCTCAAAGCCGCATCAAGATTGGTGTCGAATTGAAAGTGGTAATAAATATGTTCGTAACTAATGAGAAAAAACTGCAGAATCTCTTTTGAGTCGGTTCATTCTAAATTACAGGCAAATTTTTGAATTTTTCCGATCGAGAAATTATATTTACACGTCCCTCTGAGATAAATTACTCGGGGACGTAATTTTATGACGTAATTTTACATCGACGGCATGGCGGGAAGCGCAGCTCGGTTTTCTACGGAAGTCGGGTTAGGTCACCACTTTCAGACTGTGTCTGTCGGTGTTTCTGAACGCACTCAAGCCGACATAAGGTCTGCGTACAGCCGTACACTATGCCGCGGCGATGCACGGCGCGGCGAACCCTTGCGAATTGTTACGAAGTGCTCAGAAGTTTTTTGATTGTGCGGACACTACAGCAATATTTTTTTCAAGGAAAAACTCACGTGTTAATACGAAAACAATTTTTAAAAAAGTAACCCAAATTTGTGCACGGATGGCTTCCGATCGAGATGCTGCAAGAGCAAGAGCAGCTAGACATTGAGCAAAAATGTGTAGGACCAAACTTGCATTGTACAAAATATATATATTTATATAGATATTATTTTCGGAAAAATAAAGTTTTTTGAAAAACGTAGAGATTCGATGCCACTCTGAATGAGCAGAGGTTCAAAATGAGCTGTTTAAGAATTGTTATCGATCCGCAAGGAGTTGCAAGAGCCTCGAACACGAATTTTAGCTATTATTCCTTTGCCTAACCACTCGAAAGAGTCTAACAATTCAAGAATAAGAAATAAGCACCTGCTCTGTGTAACGTAAGCTACGTCGTAGATTTAAATTCGAAGTTTCGACTCGAGAAAATCGATTTGCAAACTATTTTAAAGGAATATACTGTTTATACTAGAGGGTAATCTGTCTCCTGATCCTGCCAGAGGTCAATCTCTGACGGTGCGCACGAATATTGTTAATTTGCCTAAACAATCTCGCGATGTTGGAGTTTCGGTGCTGGGATCGTTGTTACACGAGTGGACTCTAATAATTTTCCAACAGTGCCGTATCTATCGTACTAATAACTTTATTAGACGTTTGGTAGATATTTGTCTACACTAGCATAGAGATAATCGACGGGCCTAGCCGAATATTTGAAAACGCTTCGCTCATATATCGTCAGTTCGGAATATTACGGCCCCAACTCTCAGCTGAAGGCTCGTCGAATCCTAAACAGACGTGATTACTGAATTTCAATCAATCGCGAGAGATGTTGTTATTACCTATATTCGTATTGTGAAATGTAAATGTTGAACGACGAAGAAAAATAATGGTAATTTGAGATGCAACATTGATGTCCGACAGACATCATTGACCTAATCCCTGAGATTTTTGTGAGAAATCTGGAAACATTTCGAATGTAATCATTAATCGACAGCATCTTCTCGTGGACCGAAGAATCGGAAAATTCAGCAGTTTTTCAAACGGTATAATTAATTTATCAACTCTTTTACGCACAATAATCGAGAAATCACATAATATCGAATATGTTATTCGATAAAGCAATATTTATAAACTCTGGACGATTGAGAAAATCAAAAATTTGCCCCTCTCAAATTTTTGGCATGGTCGATTTGATTTTTCAATTCTCTCGTTGAAAATTATTGGGAAATTTTGAAGCATTAGACACGATGGTTCTCAAACAATAGAAATTAATCGCCCCCTAAGAATTCGAAATGGTAAATTGGTCAATTTTGAAAATTTTAACGAAAAGTCCTTCATCATTTAGATTCGGAACGTGATTCGTTTCGCAGACGATTATTACACAGAGAATTAAAGAATTTACGGTATTTGACGAGCGACGTAACGAACGAGAAAAAAAAAACTACAGAACCTCTTTCGAGTCGGTTCATTCTAAATTACAGCCAAATTTTGGAATTTTTTCGATCGAGAAATTATTTCTAAACCTCCCTCTGAGATAAATCACCCGGGGACGTAATTTTATGACTACGCCCCTGAGTCGTCCCCGAGTCGCCCTTGAGTCGACCTTAAGTCGCGTGACGTAGTTTGCAATCATATGTTCAGGCGCATGCGCAGTTTGCGTTTCGTATATCGATAGCGCCGCTCGATTTTCGACACTTCAGTCTCAGTCTCAGTTTGAATACGTGACCTTGGCGACGCCAATCGACGTCCCGACGTCTCATAGTTCAGGTATGGTGTTATAATTTGACGTACGCGTCTTTGTCGAGGTAAGAACATGCGATCTTGCGATTCAACGATCATAAATAACTATCCAAGTGAAGTCGACGGTTTAATTTCGTTCGCCGTGAAGTTGCATGCCAGTTCGAATTTTTCTCTCGACTTGTCTCGACCGGTCGGTGGTGGGTGGTGTCTATGTTCGTCCCTCGTTAATAACCGTAAATTCTTTAATTCTTCGTGCAATAATATCGAGTCGTGATCAAATTCTTCGGAAATATGATTCAATCAGATCGGAAAAGAAGCGGGAGAATAATTATGTTCAGTAAATCAATGTTTTTGAGCTGAAAAACGGACGTAAACATAGTGAAAAAAAGTGAACATAGTTTCTCTTCTCAAAAGTTCGAGCATGCTATTCATTTCCGATGAAACGTTTTACAAACATACAGATCCGAGTCAAAGTTTTTCAACCGTTCCGGCAGTTTGACGTGAATTGTTATTTTTACTCGTAAGTAGCCAACAATTGTGTATCTTTCGAATAAATTATGATATAATACTCGATTACAATCAACAGTATCGTAAAATTGTTGATCTACGTATAATCGTGTTTGAAACGTAGTCTGAGAACAAAAATTTATATCTTATTCGACTGATGCAATGTAGCGTAGCTATCTTGATCTCTTTCATTCTTTCGAAGATGGCCGCCAGTCGAGGACGCTATAACATTCTATTTCAATATATTAAACGAATCTTCGTTGACGAAACAATTACTTTATCACAGAAGACGAGTCGAATTCTGGTATGTGTACAGTGACCGGTATTTTCGAGTTGTGAAACAGTGGTTTTTCCGGGCCAAGGCGCGATCTTATAGTCAGAGGAATAGCGAGAGTAACGGATTGTTTTTCTTTTGTTTTCCACGAGTTATTTTATCATCGCGCGTTTGAATCGAGCAGTCGGCGGCTCCTTTCTCATTAACGTTGTATCTTATTGTTTTTCAGCCTACAACGATGTCCGTTCGAATCATCGCCGCTGCGAGTCCAGACGTGCCGTGCGGAACTGACGCGTAAGTAAATAACCTCTTTACACAACTCACCGCACATTGTAATTTCGCGTATTATTACTAGACGTTTGATAATCTTCAATTTCGGATATCGGCATTTTTGTTTTTTGTTCTTTGTTTTTTTTCTTTCTCCGCCCCAGTCAAGTTAATTATCGGCAAAGACCGTTGCCAGTCCAGTCGATCTTCGATTTCAATTTTTCTCATCTTTCGAAATAACTTTCGAAATATTTGTTCGCGATCGCAGAGATAACTCGTTGAATCTTATCCTACGCGCGTCAACCGCGTGTCGCGTGTATAAGCAGGTGCAAGCTTGTCTCGATTGGTTTTAATTTGTTTTATTTTTTATTTTTTAATTTATTCTCAACGTTAGAGGAATCCTATATATATTATTGGTGAAGTTATATTACACACGCCGTCCGGTAGGCATTATTTCCTCTATCATAGATTGGTATCGACGTAACGTACCCGAACGCACGTTAGTAGACTCGGGTTCGCTGACAATATTTTGCGCCTCAGGTCGACCGACCTGAGACAGAACCGCTGTAAGCTCTCTGTTAATGTACACCGGGGTCTACCGCCACTCAGTTTCGCCAAATTTGTGCGAACGAATCCATTGTAACAATTTCTTTAATAAAACGTCAATTCTACCTCTCGTGTTTCGATAATTTCAATTCCAGAAATGTCTTGGAATTGCACACGTTACATGTTTGTTATTATCCGTACATGGTAGACCCCGAGTGATCGCCAGTTGTCTAGGCTCTGGAAGATAGGGGACGATTTGTGCCTATGTGATTTCGTACTAAAAGAAAGAGTCATAAGTCATAAGGATTTAACGGAGGCTTGCGGCGGCGTGTTGGCACGCTGGGAGATATCACAGAGAAACCTCTATAGCTTTCTCTGTCTGGTTCTTTCATCGTTCCACGGTTTCGCGGTCTGGCCTGTAGCGTACAATTTGCAGCGAATCTTTTTTCTTTTCTCCATCGATCGACGGCGCTTCGGAGAAGAGGACGGCGGTGAGGGTCGCCGCTGTCTCGGGTTAGTCCGATTCAGCGGCTGTCCTCGCTTTGTTCCATCACACTAGACTGTCAAGCCCTGTACTTCGGGTGCGATCGGTGAAAACACAGCCGTGGCTGACAACTCGAGTCGGGGATCGATCCATGTTCTCCGTAGCGTCCCGGTCGCCGCGGCCCGGTTCATTCTCACAAGTAGCTTTTTTTTCTGCGCGGGTACGCCGGGGTTAGGAAAGAAACTCTCTCGCACGCCCGTTGGTGTCTTTTTTTTTATCTTTTATTTTTTATTCATCATTTTTCTTCTTCAAGACTTGAGATATCGCACAAAGTTGCGAAGCTGTAAATTCAGATTAATTTTAACGAAAGAACTTCCAAAAGGGACACGCAGGCCTGCTTATACACACGGATCCGACTGGCTTAGTATACGCGTTACCGCCGAAATGATCTATGCGGTATCGAGAGAGTATCTCGATCGAACTGTTCGATCCCGAAGTTGGAAACGTATCGAGATGCGAAATGGGAAAGATTATCAGACGTCTTTCGAAAATCTCGTTTGAGAATAACGATCGAAATAATACCACTGGGATGTAATTTTATGGATCTCTGGTTGTCCACGATGATCTTGGAAGTATAAATAATGTAACTGATGATTCGTTCTGTTCATCCTTCTAACGCCTGTCCGTTTCTCTATGTTTCATGTGCGTTTCGCTCTATCCTGCCTAAAAAAAATTCTTCGAGACCGAGTTGCATGGAAAGCTATCGGCGAAGCTGGGACAAGCTGCATCTGTCGAGGATCCTGGAGAAGAAGAGACAATAGTGAAGGAGGAATGGAAACGATTATCCGAGTCTGAAAATTCTAGAGATGCCGCTGAAATGCATGGGGACAGATTCTGGAGGCAGAATATACAAATCCAATCTTATCGATAAATGAAATGAATGGTAAACAGCATTTTTAATTGCATTTTGCTTTATTAATAGAATTTAATCATTGTCCGACTCGAATCAGTGGCTACATTTATGATTTTCGATGTTTTTTCTTCATGTGAAAATATCGCTAATCTTTGAATACTATATGAATGCGTTCGTAAAATAAATCTTTTGCTTCTCTTTTATGTTTCTATTAGATTGTCATAAAGCAAGCATGGACAGGACTGATAATGAGGGGATTATGCCGAGAAGTAGCGACCAGGTAAGATCGCGATATATTTTTATTAATAATCTTCTTACCCTAATACCCCCTTGCCCCTGTAAACCCTATGTATTGAAACACGTCATGTTAACGAATCTTGATTTTCTACTATATTGGAGAATTGAAAATACCTCGAGAGGATTCCCAAACTTGATCAGTCTATTACTGCATTGGAATTCAAATTTATCGGCATTTCAATATCTTTCTTTCCATTTTTCAGTCAAGCGCCTTCACATTGAAACTGATGGAAGTAGAACTTAAGCCGATCCAAACCTGTTCTGGTATGCCGACAGCCAAGCACACACATCCGGGTGCAATTGCCCTAACCCTACTCGGCAGCGTCGGTGAGTCTCATGATTTTTGGTAACGGGCTTTCCTTTCTTGATATTCTCTTCTCTTTGTCGCGTAGCGTGGCGGTAACATAGTACAATCTTCGATTTCTCAGTTCAATTCAGATAGGCTCATTCCGAGACTCATATCCAAGTTTATCACTCGTGAGTGTAAATAATTAGCGGGACGTTCAATCATCTCACTGGAGCAGTCCTGCTAGGAAAGATTCGACAGAGTGGTGACTGATGATAAGTATCAAATTGCTTAATATATATATATAATCTATTCCCTTGTATATTTTACAGCACTTATAAGTCTTACAAGTCTTATAGGTTTCACGAGATTTACGAATTAAATTTTTTTCCATGTATTTCTATCCTTTCTTCTCTCTCGTGTCATTATTATTATTACTAACTGTTGTGTTTTTCTAATTAATCATAACTGTTCTGTTGAATATTAACGTAGTGCTTTGAAAATTATTTTGCTGTATATTTCTTATGTATTGCTGTGAAAAATGATCGTTTGTGTTACTTTCTGATTAATTCATTTATCGTCTTATTGAAACTATTCATTTATTGAAATTTAAATAACACTCGTTACATTTTACAGCTCTTACAGGTTTTACAAGTTTTACAGGTTTTGCAGGCTTTACAGGTTTTACAGATTTTACAGATTTTACAGATTTTACAGATTTTACAGATTTTACAGGTTTTACAGGTTTCATAGGTTTCACAGGTTTCACGAGATCTACCAATTCTATTGTTTCTGTGCTTTTCTGTTCCTGCTTCCCTCTTGTGTAATTAATGTTATTACTGTTTCTTTTTTTATTATATCATTATAATTCTTTATTGCATACCGTTATGGTGTTACCATTTTGAAAGTCTTATATCCTATTAAACTTCATATATCATATTGTTTCTTACTTCTAATTTCCCATCATTTTTGTGTCTTTCCTTATTTAGTTACATTAATATTCTTTGTTTCTCTGCTCTGAGTAAGCTGACTTAGTCTTTATTGTTTCTTTTTTTGATTAATCATAACTATTGTGAAAATTGTTTTGCTGTATCTCTCTTATGTATTGCTGTGAAAAATGATCGTTTGTGCTTCTTTCTAATTAATTAGTTGATCATCTCTCATTAAAACTATTCCTTTATTGACATTTAAATAATACTCGTTACATTTTACAGCTCTTAGAGGTTTTACAGGTTTTATAGGTTCCACGAGATCTACGAATTTTATTGTTTCCGTGCTTTTCTATTCTTTCTTCTCTCTCGTGTCATTAATGCTATTAATAACTGTTTCTTTTTTTAATTATTCATAATTATTCTGAATATTATTCGCGTGCTGCTTGAAAATTATTTTGCTGTATATTTCTTATGTATTGCTGTGAGAACTGATTGTTTGTGTTACTTTATAATTGATCCATTTATCGTCTCTCACTAAAACTATGTATGAAATTTGAATAATATTCGTTTTATTCTATAGCTCCGACAGGTTTCACAGGTTCTACGAGTTCTTCAAGTTCTACAAAATCTGCAGGTTTCATCAATTTAATATTGTTTCGAATTAAGATGTTTACTTTTCAGGCGGGGGGTGGTGTTGGTTGCCTTCTCGTGGTGCCCCCTGAACAAATGCGCTGATTTCATGGTTTAACAGACAATAATAATACCAAGAAATGTTGCATATTGAATAGTCGTAGAATTTCGTATACATGGGTCATGCTAGTCAGCGCATTTGACCAAACAACCAACTTTTTAGTTAATAAGGCCAGTATTTCGTATTTCACACAGTTATCGTAGAATTATTGCACCCCACTCTACTCTGTACTTCATTTATTACTGCATGTTAAAATCTAACACGCATGATTTAATTATACCTCTTATGTTTCACTGGTCTTTCCAATCTTTCCGCTCTTTTGTCTCCGTGTCTTTCGGGGTCCTTCGCGTGTCGTTTCGGGGTCGTTCTCGTGTTTCAGGGTCCTTCGCGAGTTTCGGGGGTCTCTCGCGTGTTTCGGGGTCTTTGGTGCCGTCCGGTTCCTCGGATCCCTCGTGTCTTTCACGTCTGTTGGGTTTTTCGAGGGTCTCTCGCGTATTTCGGATTCTTTGGTGCCGTCCGGTTCCTCGGATCCCTCGTGTCTTTCACGTCTGTTGGGTTTTCGAGGGTCTCTCGCGTGTTTCAGATTCTTTGGTGCCATCAGGTTCCTCGAATCCCTCGTGTCTTTCACGTCTGTTGGGTTTTTCGAGGGTCTCTCGCGTATTTCGGATTCTTTGGTGCCGTCCGGTTCCTTGAATCCCGCGTGTCTTTCACGTCTTTTGCGTCTTTTGCGTCTTTTAGAGTCTTTTGCGTCTTTCGCGTCTCTCTTGCTCTCTTCCTTCGACTTCTCTCTCTCTCTCTCTCTCCTCTTTCTGCGGCAAGGTGCTGGTTTATCTCAACTTAATTTCAATTAGTTTAGCTAGACGTAAGTGCACTGTATGCATGTAACTATTTTGTACTTTCATAATGTGTTGTACTTTTTCGTTTCCCGACATAACGGGAATATTAATTAACTATTCTATTCTAGTCTTTCGTGTCCCTCCTGTCTTTGGGGTCCCTTGGTCTTTTCGGGGTCTCCCGATTCTACACGATTCACATATTTCATTCATACTTTGCCCTTTTTATGTCCTCAATATTCCATGCATTAATATTTACGTACTTCACTTATTATTGTATGTTAAAATTAAACACGCATAATTAATTTATACCTTCAACGTTTTACAGATCTCATATAGGTTCCACGAGATCTACGAATTTTATTGTTTCCGTGCTTTTCTATTCTTTCTTCTCTCTCGTGTCATTGATGTTATTAATAACTGTTTCTTTTTTTAATTATTCATAATTATTCTGAATATTATTCGCGTGCTGCTTAAAAATTATTTTGCTGTATATTCCTTATGTATTGCTGTGAGAACTGATTGTTTGTGTTACTTTATAATTGATCCATTTATCGTCTCTCACTAAAACTATGTATGAAATTTGAATAATATTCGTTATATTCTATAGCTCCGACAGGTTTTACAGGCTCTACGAGTTCTTCAAGTTCTACAAAATCTGCGGGTTTCATCAATTTAATATTGTTGCGAATAAGGATGTTTACTTTTCAGGCGGGGGGTGGTGTTGGTTGCCTTCTCGTGGTGCCCCCTGAACAAATGCGCTGATTTCATGGTTTAACAGACAATAATAATACCAAGAAATGTTGCATATTGAATAGTCGTAGAATTTCGTATACATGGGTCATGCTAGTCAGCGCATTTGACCAAACAACCAACTTTTTAGTTAATAAGGCCAGTATTTCGTATTTCACACAGTTATCGTAGAATTATTGCACCCCACTCTACTCTGTACTTCATTTATTACTGCATGTTAAAATCTAACACGCATGATTTAATTATACCTCTTATGTTTCACTGGTCTTTCCAATCTTTCCGCTCTTTTGTCTCCGTGTCTTTCGGGGTCCTTCGCGTGTCGTTTCGGGGTCGTTCTCGTGTTTCAGGGTCCTTCGCGAGTTTCGGGGGTCTCTCGCGTGTTTCGGGGTCTTTGGTGCCGTCCGGTTCCTCGGATCCCTCGTGTCTTTCACGTCTGTTGGGTTTTTCGAGGGTCTCTCGCGTATTTCGGATTCTTTGGTGCCGTCCGGTTCCTCGGATCCCTCGTGTCTTTCACGTCTGTTGGGTTTTCGAGGGTCTCTCGCGTGTTTCAGATTCTTTGGTGCCATCAGGTTCCTCGAATCCCTCGTGTCTTTCACGTCTGTTGGGTTTTTCGAGGGTCTCTCGCGTATTTCGGATTCTTTGGTGCCGTCCGGTTCCTTGAATCCCGCGTGTCTTTCACGTCTTTTGCGTCTTTTGCGTCTTTTAGAGTCTTTTGCGTCTTTCGCGTCTCTCTTGCTCTCTTCCTTCGACTTCTCTCTCTCTCTCTCTCTCCTCTTTCTGCGGCAAGGTGCTGGTTTATCTCAACTTAATTTCAATTAGTTTAGCTAGACGTAAGTGCACTGTATGCATGTAACTATTTTGTACTTTCATAATGTGTTGTACTTTTTCGTTTCCCGACATAACGGGAATATTAATTAACTATTCTATTCTAGTCTTTCGTGTCCCTCCTGTCTTTGGGGTCCCTTGGTCTTTTCGGGGTCTCCCGATTCTACACGATTCACATATTTCATTCATACTTTGCCCTTTTTATGTCCTCAATATTCCATGCATTAATATTTACGTACTTCACTTATTATTGTATGTTAAAATTAAACACGCATAATTAATTTATACCTTCAACGTTTTACAGATCTCATATAGGTTCCACGAGATCTACGAATTTTATTGTTTCCGTGCTTTTCTATTCTTTCTTCTCTCTCGTGTCATTGATGTTATTAATAACTGTTTCTTTTTTTAATTATTCATAATTATTCTGAATATTATTCGCGTGCTGCTTAAAAATTATTTTGCTGTATATTCCTTATGTATTGCTGTGAGAACTGATTGTTTGTGTTACTTTATAATTGATCCATTTATCGTCTCTCACTAAAACTATGTATGAAATTTGAATAATATTCGTTATATTCTATAGCTCCGACAGGTTTTACAGGCTCTACGAGTTCTTCAAGTTCTACAAAATCTGCGGGTTTCATCAATTTAATATTGTTGCGAATAAGGATGTTTACTTTTCAGGCGGGGGGTGGTGTTGGTTGCCTTCTCGTGGTGCCCCCTGAACAAATGCGCTGATTTCATGGTTTAACAGACAATAATAATACCAAGAAATGTTGCATATTGAAAAGTCGTAAAATTCCGTATACATAGGTCATGCTAGTCAGCGCATTTGACCAAACAACCAACTTTTTAGTTAATAAGGCCAGTATTTCGTACTTCACACAGTTATCGTAGAATTATTGCATCCCACTCTACTCTGTACTTCATTCATTACTGCATGTTAAAATCACACACGCATGATTTAACTATACCTCTCACGTTTCACTGGTCTTTCCAATCTTCCGGCTCTTTTGTCTCCGTGTCGTTTCGGGGTCCTTCGCGTGTTTCGGGGTCTTTGGTGCCGTCCGGTTCCTCGGATCCCTCGTGTCTTTCACGTCTGTTGGGTTTTTCGAGGGTCTCTCGCGTATTTCGGATTCTTTGGTGCCGTCCGGTTCCTCGGATCCCTCGTGTCTTTCACGTCTGTTGGGTTTTCGAGGGTCTCTCGCGTGTTTCGGATTCTTTGGTGCCATCAGGTTCCTCGAATCCCTCGTGTCTTTCACGTCTGTTGGGTTTTTCGAGGGTCTCTCGCGTATTTCGGATTCTTTGGTGCCGTCCGGTTCCTTGAATCCCGCGTGTCTTTCACGTCTTTTGCGTCCTTTGCGTCTTTTAGAGTCTTTTGCGTCTTTCGCGTCTCTCTTGCTCTCTTCCTCCGACTTCTCTCTCTCTCTCTCTCTCTCTCTCTCCTCTTTCTGCGGCAAGGTGCTGGTTTATCTCAACTTAATTTCAATTGGTTTAGCTAGACGTAAGTGCACTTAATGCATGTAACTATTTTGTACTTTCATAATGTGTTTTACTTTTTCGTTTCCCGACATAACGGGAATATTAATTAACTATTCTATTCTAGTCTTTCGTGTCCTTCCTGTCTTTGGGGTCCCTTGGTCTTTTCGGGGTCTCCCGATTCTACACGATTCACATATTTCATCCATACTTTGCCCTTTTTATGTCCTTAATATTCCATGCATTAATATTTTCGTACTTCATTTATTACTGTATGTTAAAATTAAACACACATAATTGATTTATACCTTCAACGTTTTTTAGGTCTCATATAGGTTCCACGAGATCTACGAATTTTATTGTTTCCATGCTTTTCTATTCTTTCTTCTCTCTCTTCTCTCTCGTGTCATTAATATTATTATTTATTACTAACTGTTTCATTTTTTCTAACTAATCATAGTTATTCTGAAAATTATTCACGTAATGCTTCGAAAATCATTGTGCCGTATATTTCTTATGTATAGCTGCGAAACATGATCGTTTGTACTATTACTTTCTAATTCATGCATTTATCGTCTACGGCAGCTAAATGGCGGGGTGGGGAGACAGTATTTTCATAATTTCTTTCTTCTCGCGATATCCAGGGGATTAAAGTATTTATCCTAGAATGCGGGTCCAAAGAGTTTTCCTTTGAGTCCAACTTCGATATAAATCAGTATGATCATATTATATCAGAGGTATGATTATTTCAAGCTTCCGAGTACTCGTTTCGTCTGCGAAATATCTTGTCGTCTTCACCTCCTTCAGCCAGATCTGACAGCTCACTAAAGCTATGCAGATAAAAGTGAGGAAAGAGTGACTACCACTACACAGCAGTGATATCAGTTGCAAGATGTCGGTCTTGTCGAGGATGTTAACGTAAGATAGAGAATCGATTGCCCGCAAGGCCACGGAAGCCCGAGACAGAGCTGTCAGTTCTGTTCAAGCGACTCGGTAGAGTCTCGCCCCAAAAACTAAAAAAAAAAAAAAAAAAATATACATAAATTATATTATTCAGGTATACGGCGCGCGAGACTCGAAAAATTCGAAAAATTAGTAGGAGCATGTCGCTCTCAAATTTGTTTATGTTGTATACGTTCTTCATGGACTAACTATACGGGTCTAACCACATGCGCTCAGCTAAAGAGACAGTGGGAATGAGAAATATCGTTAACCACGAAAATAACCACAAAACTTGATAAATAATGTTCACTTTAAATATTGTTCACATTAGCACCAATGTCCGATAGAAAAACAATACATATAACCTATTTAAGGCCCATCGCTAGTCGCCCACCTCCTTTTTTGTCGAAATGTGTCACCTTTCGAATATTAGCCGAGCCCCTAGGCGTCGAAAACGCAAAAAAGGCCAACGTCCAATTCGATAATAATAGAAATGTGACAGATTTCGACAAAAAGGAGGTGGGCGACTGGGGATGGGCCTTAACCAATGAGCACGCGCCTTGGAGCTTGTCTAAATTATTTGTCACATCGATCGTGATCTAATTGTGTTGTTAAACCCGCCTTGCGTCGTGGACAATTTAGGAAGACTGGCTTTGGTATTTTCATTTCAACTTTCAGACCGTGATAATAACTGCAGATAGCCAATGTGTAGAACACAAAAAAACATGATTAAAAAAATGTTAAATTAAAAATTATCAGGTAGTCAGCAAAATTTTACAAACAGTAGTTTCCCAGACAGCACAAAATTACAAGTGGTCTTAAAGACGTCATACGGTCGTCAAATGCCTCACTTTTTGACGTCTTGAGGACGTCTCAAGTCCTAAAGAGGTCTTTGAGACGTCAAAAAGTGACGCATTTGACGTCCATATGACGTCTTAAAGACCACTTGTAATTTTGTGCTGTCAGGGTTACTTAAATATACATCGAATCAAACGACCCGCCAAGTACCACTTCCTTAAATTTTTTTTTTTTTCTTCACAAATTTTCCTACTGTCAATTACATTATTTTTATTGTTACTAGTAACAAGATCTATGAGTAAATATGATGGATATCTCCGAGGGCCCCTACGACGGAGATTGGCGTAAAGAGCGGAATTGATATTTATATTTAATTATCTGTCCACAAAAATTAACGGCTCACAGGGAAATAGGAGCATACGTGTATAATACAAAATTGTACAAAAAGTAGTGAGATCAACCACAAAAGCGCCGTTGGTGCAAAAATCTTTCGCCAAGTGCAATAATGTTGAGAATGCTTACTGAAAAAAAGAATTGAAATCAGATACAGTTGCCAAGTACATGTCCTTTGTATACCAAAAGTTTATAACAGAAAAAAAGAAAATTAAATAGCCTTGCGTTCGTTCACTCGCGAGAAAAAATAGGAAATGAAACGAAAAAAATAAATTTGCAGGTAGCGGTACTTGGCGGGCCTTCGTAGACAAGTACGAGAGAACAACCATGTCGGTGATCCTCGAGTAATTGTAATATTGGCCCGCCGAGTAACACGTTGACGTAACGGGTTTTTCGGGGTCTCTAGCGCGTTTCGGATTCTTTGGGGCCATAAGGTTCCTCGAATCCCTCGTGTCTTTCACGTCTGTTGGGTCATTCGGGGCTTTTGGGCCTTTTGGGCCTTTTGGGCCTTTTGGGCCTTTTGGGGCCGTCAGGTTCCTCGAGTCCCACGTTCCTTTTACGTCTTATGCGTCTTTCGGAGTGTTTCGCGTCTCACTTGCTCTCTTCCTTCGACTTCTCTCTCTCTCCCCTTTCTGCGGCAACGCGCTGGTTTATCTCAACTTAATTTAAATTAGTTTAGCTAGACGTAAGTGCATTGTATGCCCGTAATTCTATTTTTTACTCTCATAATGTGTTGTACTTCTTTGTTTCTCGACATAACGGGAATATTAGTTAACTATTCTATTCCATTCCAGTCTTTCGTGTCCTTCCTGTCTTTGGGGTCCCTCGGATTTTTCGGAGTCTACAAATTCTACAAGATTCACATATTTCATCCATACTTCGCCTCTGTTATGTCCTCAATATTTCATGCATTAATATTTATGTACTTCATTTATTACTGTATGTTAAAATCACACGCATACGATTTAATTATACCTTCTACGTTTTACAGGTCTCATATAGGTTCCACTAGATCTACGAATTTTTATCATTTCCATGCTTTTCTATTCTTTCTTCTCTCTCGTGTCATTAATATTATCACTCAACTGTTTCATTTTTTAATTAATCATAATTATTCTGAAAATTATTCACGTGATGCTTTGAAAATTATTGTGCTGTATGTTTCTTATGTGTATTGCTATGGAAAATGATCCTTCGTGTTACTTTCTAATTCATTCATTTATTCTATCTCATGGAAACTATTTATTTATTGAAATTTAAATAATACTCGTTACATTTTACAGCTCTTAGAGGTTTCACAGGTTTTATAGGTTCCACGAGATCTACTAATTTTATTGTTTCCGTGCCTTTCTATTATTTGTTCTCTCTCTCTCTCTCGTGTAATTAATAAACCACAAAGGCACCTTTGGTGCACAAACCTTTCGCCAAGTGCAATAATGTTGAAAATGCCCACTGAAAAAATTAATTTTTTTCGTTTCACTTTCTATTTTCTTTTCTTCTGTTATAAACTTTTGGTACAGAAAAGACATGTACTTGGCAACTGTATCTGATTTCAATTATTTTTTTCAGTAAGCATTTTCAACATCATTGCACTTGGCGAAAGATTTTTGCACCAACGGTGCTCTTGCGGTTGGTTTCACTACTTTTTGTACAATTTTTCATTATACACGTATGCTCATATTTCCCTGTAAGCCGTTAATTTTTGTGGACGGATAATTAAATATAAACACCAATTCCGCTCTTTACGCCAATCTCCGTCGTAGGGGCTCTCGGAGATATCTATCATATTTACTCATGTATCTTGTTACTAGTAACAATAAAATTAATATAATTGACAGTAAGAAAATTTGTGAAGAAACAAATTTAGGAAGTGGTACTTGGCGGGTCATTTGATTCGATGTATATTCAAGTAACCCAGACGGCACAAAATTACAAGTGCTCTTAAAGACGTCAAATGCGTCACTTTTTGACGTCTTTAACAATTGATACGTCTTTAAGACTTGAGACGTCCTCAAGACCTCAGAAAGTGACGCATTTGACGTCCGTATAACGTCTTTAAGACCACTTGTAATTTTGTGCTGTCTGGGAACTTACTCTTTGTAAAATTTTGCTGGCTACCTAATGATTTTTAATTCAACATTTTTTCAATCATGTTTTTTTGTGTTCTACACATTCGATATCTGAAGTTATTATGACGGTCCGACAGTTGAAATGAAAATACCAAAGCCAGTCTTTCTAAATTGTCTACGACGCAAGGCGGGTTTAACAACACAATTGGATCACTATAATCAATGTGACAAATAAATTAGACAAGCTCCAAGGCGCGTGCTCATTGGTTAAATAGTTTATATTTATTGCTTTTCTACGGGACATTGTTGCTAATTTGAACAATATTTACAACGAACATTATTTACAAAGTTTTGTAGTTATTTTTGTGGATAATGATTTTTCTCATTCTCAGCCGCTGTCTCTTTAGCTGAGCGCATGTGGTTAGACCCGTAAAGTTAGTCCATGAAGAACGTACAACATAAATAAATTTGAGAGCGACATGCTCCTACGAATTTTTCGAGTCTCGCGCGCCGTATACCTGAATATCATAATTGCTATGAAATTGTTTATTTATTGTTTTTGGCGCGAGACTCTACCGAGTCTTTCGAACAGAACTGACAGCTCTGCCTCGGGCTTCCGTGACCTTGGGCAATCGATTCTCTATGGGAGCTTTCCATCTACAGCCAAGAATCGACGCAGTCAGACACACAGCAATAATATGATTGGCTGGGGCAAACGGAAAAGACCAATCGTTTAGCTGTGTGTCTGAGCGTGTTGATTTTTGGCTGTAGATGGAAAGCTCCCTATGTTACGTTAACATCGTCGACAAGACCGACATCTTGCAACTGATGTCACTGCAGCTGTCTAGTGGTGGCCACTCTTTCCTCATTTTTATCCGTATAGCTTTAGTGAACTGTCAGATCTGGCTGAAGGATGTGAAGATGGTTACTTACATGAGATTACGCGATAAGTCGAAAAAAAAAAAAAAAAAAAAAAAAAAGGCGGAGGTGAACAGAAATCGACGAAAATTTTTTCAGACGAAATGAGTACTCGGAAACTGGAAATAATCATACCTCAACTCTCCGTGCACTGATTTAATCGAAGCTGGACCCGAATGAAAGCTCTTTGGAGTTGGACCCACATTCTAAGATAAATACTTTGATCCCCCCGGTTATCGCGAGATGGAATAAATTATGAAAATATACTGTCACCGCGCCGTTTAGCTGCCGTTCAAGTATATGTATAGAATCGGTCGAATCTCGCGCGTCACATACCTAACCAATAGGGATATTTATTTTTATTGTACTTGTTTGTGTGACTTTCTTATTGACTCATTTATCGTCTCTCACTAAAACTATTCATCTATCGAAATTTGAATAATATTCCCTATGTTATTCTATAGCTCCGAAAGTCTTTACAGGCTCTACAAGTTCGTCAAGTTCTGGAGAATCTGCAGTTTTCATCAATTTAATATTGTTACGAATTGATATGCTCACTTTTCAGGCGGGGGGTGGTGTTGGTTGCCTTCTCGTGGTGCCCCCTGAACAAATGCGCTGATACAAGCCAGACACTTGCCTTTGCGAATGACCTGAAATGTTGCTCGTTAAATAGTCGCATAATTACTTATACACGGGTCATGCTAATCAGCGCATTTGACTAAACAACCAACTATTCAGTCAATAAAGCGGGTATTTTGTATTTCACGCAGTTATCGTAGAATTATTGCATCCCACTCTGACAATTGTTCAGAATCAACTCCACTCCACTCCACTCGATTGCAGAGAATCGGCTGATGCTTTGAAGTTCAGTGACCTTTGCGTCGCCAATGAGTTAACATGTGTTATTCGTGAGAGCGTCCGCCAAATGAAATTTATCTTTTCTTCAAGTTTTACACGTTGCGTATTCCTACCAGCAGACTTGGATTGTAATTGGAGAAATTGTTATGTCCCCAACCATATTTTCTATTCTTTCTACCGCGAATAACAATGTGCAAGTTGATATTTCTTACAACATATGTAAAGTTTCATTGAAACTTGAAATAATTATCATCTCAGTATATTAATGATTACTTCAAATTGTACTTCGAAATTTCTTTATTCCTTCCTTCTATTTTTTAACAGCATTATTGTTTGACAGACAGCTCAATGGTCATTTCCAACACCACGTAGCTTTTCGCGAATGAATATGCAAACAACATAGATACTTCTGCCGCAAGGCTCTGTCGATCAGGGTATTACACGACGTGATAGTATAGACAGTGCTACTTGGGGAAGCATGGATTGAAACAGATTTCAATGTTTGTTCAAAAACTCTTGATTTATAGATACTAGAGGTCATTGAAGACGAAAATAACCTCTGATTATTTACATAAAATGATGACTAAACCAGCGCATATAGTCCAATCGAGTGTATAATTAGAATAATGAAATTTAACAATATTTTTTCAGCTTCTGTAATTTATTTGGTTTCTCGAAATTGACTAAACATTCAATAACTCGTGTGTTCGCGCGTATAACGATATGTTGTTGCTTTTTGCCTATTTTCTTTTTTTTTTTTCTTTATTGAGTCACACGTCACGCGTGGTCAATGGCTAGCTCGTGTTGTTTACGGATCTCAGCAAGCCTAATTCCCCCCCGCCCCGTGTCTACCTGATTGCCAGCACTACGAACAACGTCAGTCTGCCCTCGGGCCTGGCGTTGCGCGGACGTATCGCGGTCGCAAGACTCCCGATGTATAGCTCAACGAATTTGTGCTCACCTTTTCATACATTCGCTATACTAAACCGTAACTGCACTCGATTCATGCCGTGTTTCAACCGAAAACCCAATCGTGTTGAATGTTTGTGTGGTATTTTTTGTAGTACACTGATGTAAAAATTATGTATCTTGAACGATGGACCACGTGCTCCAGTGACAGCTGCTGTTGCTGCTTCGACTACAACTGCGGACTCTTCGTACCGGCTGTTCTAGGACGCTCACGTTCGAGGTATGAGATAGTTTTTTTTTTTTTCTTTTTAGGGATACTCGTCATTAGGCCTTATAGATCATAATTTCCACAGATAAACAACGAGCAGTCATTCACACCTCTGGTTCAAACAGTGCTGACCAGTCATTCATCTCGTCTAACTTTGAACTGCTCCTATTCGATCGTCGTGTCGATATGATTGGACTCCTGATTCGTTTGTAGGCACATACGAATTTCGGGAAGAAAGTCTGACATTTTTCGCGATGTACTACGATCTGCAAGACATGCCATCGCTACATCACATATTTTTTCACCGGTGAACGTGCGGGGATAAGATGCTCCTCCACCTTATTAATATCAGGTAACATACCTTTCCCCCATTTTAATCCACGAACGATTTATCAATTTATGAACTCTGCATACGTAGTCGAGACTTGGATCCAGAGATCCAGAAAAAAATGAAGAATGCGAATAAATTGATATTGGAAGATCAATGAGATGTATGACATTAAAACTTGAGATTTCATCGAGTATCGGTTTATTAGTAATAATATCGAATCCGCTCGGATGTCAGCATAAAAAAAAAAAAAAATCAACTGCACGTAGTTTCGATAACGCCATGCAAAGACTGCGAGCAACGCGATATAAAATGACACGCCGTGCAATGAGATGAAGTGAAACCAAATAACATGAACATCAACCAACGAAAGAATAAAGTCGAAATGAAATCAGGAACAAGGGAATGAAATAAAAGGTTGAAAAACGTGCTGCTTGAACAACAGTGGTTCTATTAAACCGCTTCAAAGGAGTATGAGCCCCGAATACATTTATACTACAATTATTATCACTCATGATCGACACGATATTATATTGATTGTAACTTTTCGGTCTTTGTTCCTCTGTGAACTAGCTTTGTATAAGAATATGAAATTGGTCCACAGGATGGTATCGGACGAGCCGGGGAATGGATTCGTTTACACACAGCGCCGAACGACCGGAGAATCTCTGAAGATTCTTCCAGAGGAAGGACACCCTACATTTTCTCCAAGATGCCGCACCACAAGGACAGCGTGGGAATGTCGCCGGCTGCTTCAGCCAACTAGTTTAATTAGAGTATAGGGTATGTACTATGTACTATATAGTATATAGTATATAATATACTATATCGTATGTACGATATAGTATATGATGCGTATCTATAATGTGAATACCATACAGTATATTTCCTATAGTATATAGTTTATATAATTTTGTGCCCTCTGCACTGTCATGAGTGTCATATCTAGTGACGATACAATTTCATTGTAATATTTTCAATAGGCATGAGTTCACATTATAGATACATATCAGACTTAGTAACTATGTAGTATAACATTGTGATTAATGTAATTAGCTGTTGGAATAAATTTGCCGAATCGATGATTAGATTATTATATTTTACGTATGATACGTATGTACATACGGCGGACTTTCCTCCCTGGTGGGGCGATAGGAGGGGGTGGGGGTTTTTTTTTTAGCCCCCATCCCCTGCGCGCCCCTCCAGGGAGGCAAGGCCGTTTTTTTTTTGATCGCGAAGGCAGATTAATTCTCTAGCTTTATTATTAGCTATTAGTGAGCTGGTATTTGTAAGTATTTTAGAGATCTGTGTTGGTCTCGGCGATAGGGGGAGGAAGTGGGAGGAAGTGGGAGGGCGGGTGGCCTCCTCCTTCCTCTTTTATCGCTTGCATTGTTGATTCATCCGATATTATTGGGTTTGTAATTAGTAAACTGTATTATTATTATTTTGTGAGAGGGCGAGGAAGTGGGAGGGTGCGCCGCCTCCTCCTTACTCTTTTATTTCTTTCATTGTTAGTTTAACCGTTATTATTGCGCTTATGAGTAAAAATGAGTATTATCGATCTATATTATTGATCCGTATGTACATCTTGTAGATGATCAAGGGTTTACACCACCTTGGCGCTCGGAAAAATAGGTATAAGAATAAAAACAACATTTTGACGCAGCTATGAATTATATAAAATAATTTTCATGTCACACATATACACAGTAGTCTTCTGAATGATTTTAAATAATTACGAATAAACAAAAAGTATGAAATGACGGAGATATGAGCCATCGGGTAGGACAGCTCCTTTCTGGAATCATTGCTGATGGTGTACTTATTTTCTCTGTCAGGCATCGTCTCCAGAATGAAACATAAGTTTTTTCTCATTTAAACAGGTAATAACTGCGATGTAGCATGAGCAGAAATTTCTGACAATCCTTTCGTAGAAATGACAGCTGTTGAAAAAAATAATAAAAAAATCAGTTTTTTTTTTCAAATAGTCATTTCTACATAACGAGATCGATATGAAAATCATTTGCGTCAAACATTGTACTTGACACGCTGTTAGTTATACTCTCATATGTAATTGTGTGTATTGTCGTCGCAACGATTAGTTTGAAGTATAATGATAGTTTTAGGTAATTTCCGAACTTGAAAAATGACAAATATCCAGTTTTCAGTGATATACGTAATATATTACACGTATAACGATACATCTACAATTGTTAATTGAATTGAATAATCATACGTTAAGATTGTTTATCCAATAAACATGTATTATTATAGTGAATCGGCGCAATCTTCAATTACTATCCTTCGAAGTTGTAAAAAATTAATCGGCGAATCATTGTCTCCTGTCCTTTCCTTGCCAATAGGTCGAAAATCATTAAAGGTGCAAAAGTTGACGCACGGGGTGACGAATGGTACCTATGACTCTATGTGGATAATTATCCGTTTTCTCCGTCACCGGTGTTAGCGGATGCGAAAAAGCACTCGAGGGGATGCTTCAACTTCCTCCGAAGGTATCTTTCGCTACGGCTAGCAGATAGCACGGAGACGATTCATTTATTTCGGATGGCCAGCGTCAAGTTAGTCAACAATCTGTACGTTACGACGTTCCGCTAACGAGGAGATTCACAATTCGGGAATGCTTACATCAAGAAAAGTACGTTCGACGTATCATGTGAGTTTGAAATATTCTATTTCAATATTCTACCGGCACAATGAATAATTAAGAATTTTCAAAGCTCGTTTATAGCAAGAGAAATCTAGTCAAATCACTTCAAATTCAAAAATTGTCTATGATACTTTCTTGAGAGATTTTACGTGTCGCGTATTTCTATCGACAAAGAAAGCGACAATTATTGGATTGCTACCGGCGGATTTTGATTATCAACGGCGAAATCGTTCATTTTCGAGTATATTTGATCCGTACCCAAGTAATAACTATGTGAAAATCGAAATTTCCGACAGACATAACCTCTCGTACAGCTGTTTCCTGTACGAACATTATAGTGGTGCTTGTATGGGGTCTGAAACAAATTTCACGTTGAAGCCCGTCAAATCAGCCCCAAATCGTGATAAAAAATGTCCTAATTTTTTGAGATTTTTATTTGATTCCCTTCGTCTCCCTGTTTGATCAATAATTTTCAAGTGATTCAAAAACACGCCTTTTCACTATATTCCGTACTAAATTCCAATTCAAGGCTAATCATAGGCAAAACAAACCCATATTCTCGAACATACATACTCCCTGACGTTTGCATAAGAAATCTGAGAACATTTCAAATGTAATCATCAATCGGCATCTTCTCATAGACCGAAGAATCAGACAATTCAGCATTTTTGAGACGATCATATAATTCATCCTAATTTCTATCGTTGAAAATTATCTGAAAATCTTGAAGCATTGCACATGATTGTATAATTTCTCGAGTATTGAGAATTGATCGCCCCCTAAGAAATCGAAAAAGATAGATTCGTCAATTTTGAGAAAAGAAAAAATTTCAGCAGTATATTTCATCGATTAGATTCAGAACGCGATTCGTATCGTAGGTGAGATTGAAAGACGAATAGTCAGTCTCTCAGAGCCGCATCAAGATAGGTGTTGAATTAGAAGCGGTAATAAATAGGTTCGTAACGGAAGAGAAAAAACTACAGAATCTCTTTCGAGTCGGTTATATTATTATATTATATTATTATTATCGGTGATATTATTAGTTACTCCTAATTCATTCTGTAGTTAATTCCCGAACGTACCACAAATATTCACGGACAGAGTTTTAAAAACGGTTGGGTCATTTGCAATCAGTCTCAGGTAAGAGCAACATTTAGTGTTCAATGATCCCTGAGTGTTTGAATCAATAAAGCCTGGTGAATTCATATTTGAAGTCTAGGAAGAGGGAGAGTTAAGTTGGTACATCGGTTTCACCGGATAACTGGGTGATAAAAAAAAAAAACTTTACGGTGGGGCGTGAGGCTAATTTAGTGATTTGAGCCAACTGAAGAGGCGCTAGCGGCGCTGCGCGCAGCACCACCCTGCGGGCATTCTCGGCGTAACTTAGGACGCCACGACACGACGCCTTTCGACGCCATTACAGTTGATTACAGTTGTTGTTTGGCGTCCGACTGGTCTCATAGTTTAGGTATGGTGCTATAATTTGACCCACGCGTCTTTGTCGAGGTAAGAAATTGTGATCTTGCGATTCAACGATCATAAATAATTATCCAAGTGAAGTCGACGGTTTAATTTCGTTCGCCGTGAAGTTGCATGCCAGTTCGAATTTTTCTCTCGACTTGTCTCGACCGGTCGGTGGTGGGTGGTGTCTATGTTCGTCCCTCGTTAATAACCGTAAATTCTTTAATTCTTCGTGCAATAATATCGAGTCGTGATCAAATTCTTCGGAAATATGATTCAATCAGATCGGAAAAGAAGCGGGAGAATAATTATGTTCAGTAAATCAATGTTTTTGAGCTGAAAAACGGACGTAAACATAGTGAAAAAAAGTGAACATAGTTTCTCTTCTCAAAAGTTCGAGCATGCTATTCATTTCCGATGAAACGTTTTACAAACATACAGATCCGAGTCAAAGTTTTTCAACCGTTCCGGCAGTTTGACGTGAATTGTTATTTTTACTCGTAAGTAGCCAACAATTGTGTATCTTTCGAATAAATTATGATATAATACTCGATTACAATCAACAGTATCGTAAAATTGTTGATCTACGTATAATCGTGTTTGAAACGTAGTCTGAGAACAAAAATTTATATCTTATTCGACTGATGCAATGTAGCGTAGCTATCTTGATCTCTTTCATTCTTTCGAAGATGGCCGCCAGTCGAGGACGCTATAACATTCTATTTCAATATATTAAACGAATCTTCGTTGACGAAACAATTACTTTATCACAGAAGACGAGTCGAATTCTGGTATGTGTACAGTGACCGGTATTTTCGAGTTGTGAAACAGTGGTTTTTCCGGGCCAAGGCGCGATCTTATAGTCAGAGGAATAGCGAGAGTAACGGATTGTTTTTCTTTTGTTTTCCACGAGTTATTTTATCATCGCGCGTTTGAATCGAGCAGTCGGCGGCTCCTTTCTCATTAACGTTGTATCTTATTGTTTTTCAGCCTACAACGATGTCCGTTCGAATCATCGCCGCTGCGAGTCCAGACGTGCCGTGCGGAACTGACGCGTAAGTAAATAACCTCTTTACACAACTCACCGCACATTGTAATTTCGCGTATTATTACTAGACGTTTGATAATCTTCAATTTCGGATATCGGCATTTTTGTTTTTTGTTCTTTGTTTTTTTTCTTTCTCCGCCCCAGTCAAGTTAATTATCGGCAAAGACCGTTGCCAGTCCAGTCGATCTTCGATTTCAATTTTTCTCATCTTTCGAAATAACTTTCGAAATATTTGTTCGCGATCGCAGAGATAACTCGTTGAATCTTATCCTACGCGCGTCAACCGCGTGTCGCGTGTATAAGCAGGTGCAAGCTTGTCTCGATTGGTTTTAATTTGTTTTATTTTTTATTTTTTAATTTATTCTCAACGTTAGAGGAATCCTATATATATTATTGGTGAAGTTATATTACACACGCCGTCCGGTAGGCATTATTTCCTCTATCATAGATTGGTATCGACGTAACGTACCCGAACGCACGTTAGTAGACTCGGGTTCGCTGACAATATTTTGCGCCTCAGGTCGACCGACCTGAGACAGAACCGCTGTAAGCTCTCTGTTAATGTACACCGGGGTCTACCGCCACTCAGTTTCGCCAAATTTGTGCGAACGAATCCATTGTAACAATTTCTTTAATAAAACGTCAATTCTACCTCTCGTGTTTCGATAATTTCAATTCCAGAAATGTCTTGGAATTGCACACGTTACATGTTTGTTATTATCCGTACATGGTAGACCCCGAGTGATCGCCAGTTGTCTAGGCTCTGGAAGATAGGGGACGATTTGTGCCTATGTGATTTCGTACTAAAAGAAAGAGTCATAAGTCATAAGGATTTAACGGAGGCTTGCGGCGGCGTGTTGGCACGCTGGGAGATATCACAGAGAAACCTCTATAGCTTTCTCTTTCTGGTTCTTTCATCGTTCCACGGTTTCGCGGTCTGGCCTGTAGCGTACAATTTGCAGCGAATCTTTTTTCTTTTCTCCATCGATCGACGGCGCTTCGGAGAAGAGGACGGCGGTGAGGGTCGCCGCTGTCTCGGGTTAGTCCGATTCAGCGGCTGTCCTCACTTTGTTCCATCACACTAGACTGTCAAGCCCTGTACTTCGGGTGCGATCGGTGAAAACACAGCCGTGGCTGACAACTCGAGTCGGGGATCGATCCATGTTCTCCGTAGCGTCCCGGTCGCCGCGGCCCGGTTCATTCTCACAAGTAGCTTTTTTTTCTGCGCGGGTACGCCGGGGTTAGGAAAGAAACTCTCTCGCACGCCCGTTGGTGTCTTTTTTTTTATCTTTTATTTTTTATTCATCATTTTTCTTCTTCAAGACTTGAGATATCGCACAAAGTTGCGAAGCTGTAAATTCAGATTAATTTTAACGAAAGAACTTCCAAAAGGGACACGCAGGCCTGCTTATACACACGGATCCGACTGGCTTAGTATACGCGTTACCGCCGAAATGATCTATGCGGTATCGAGAGAGTATCTCGATCGAACTGTTCGATCCCGAAGTTGGAAACGTATCGAGATGCGAAATGGGAAAGATTATCAGACGTCTTTCGAAAATCTCGTTTGAGAATAACGATCGAAATAATACCACTGGGATGTAATTTTATGGATCTCTGGTTGTCCACGATGATCTTGGAAGTATAAATAATGTAACTGATGATTCGTTCTGTTCATCCTTCTAACGCCTGTCCGTTTCTCTATGTTTCATGTGCGTTTCGCTCTATCCTGCCTAAAAAAAATTCTTCGAGACCGAGTTGCATGGAAAGCTATCGGCGAAGCTGGGACAAGCTGCATCTGTCGAGGATCCTGGAGAAGAAGAGACAATAGTGAAGGAGGAATGGAAACGATTATCCGAGTCTGAAAATTCTAGAGATGCCGCTGAAATGCATGGGGACAGATTCTGGAGGCAGAATATACAAATCCAATCTTATCGATAAATGAAATGAATGGTAAACAGCATTTTTAATTGCATTTTGCTTTATTAATAGAATTTAATCATTGTCCGACTCGAATCAGTGGCTACATTTATGATTTTCGATGTTTTTTCTTCATGTGAAAATATCGCTAATCTTTGAATACTATATGAATGCGTTCGTAAAATAAATCTTTTGCTTCTCTTTTATGTTTCTATTAGATTGTCATAAAGCAAGCATGGACAGGACTGATAATGAGGGGATTATGCCGAGAAGTAGCGACCAGGTAAGATCGCGATATATTTTTATTAATAATCTTCTTACCCTAATACCCCCTTGCCCCTGTAAACCCTATGTATTGAAACACGTCATGTTAACGAATCTTGATTTTCTACTATATTGGAGAATTGAAAATACCTCGAGAGGATTCCCAAACTTGATCAGTCTATTACTGCATTGGAATTCAAATTTATCGGCATTTCAATATCTTTCTTTCCATTTTTCAGTCAAGCGCCTTCACATTGAAACTGATGGAAGTAGAACTTAAGCCGATCCAAACCTGTTCTGGTATGCCGACAGCCAAGCACACACATCCGGGTGCAATTGCCCTAACCCTACTCGGCAGCGTCGGTGAGTCTCATGATTTTTGGTAACGGGCTTTCCTTTCTTGATATTCTCTTCTCTTTGTCGCGTAGCGTGGCGGTAACATAGTACAATCTTCGATTTCTCAGTTCAATTCAGATAGGCTCATTCCGAGACTCATATCCAAGTTTATCACTCGTGAGTGTAAATAATTAGCGGGACGTTCAATCATCTCACTGGAGCAGTCCTGCTAGGAAAGATTCGACAGAGTGGTGACTGATGATAAGTATCAAATTGCTTAATATATATATATAATCTATTCCCTTGTATATTTTACAGCACTTATAAGTCTTACAAGTCTTATAGGTTTCACGAGATTTACGAATTAAATTTTTTTCCATGTATTTCTATCCTTTCTTCTCTCTCGTGTCATTATTATTATTACTAACTGTTGTGTTTTTCTAATTAATCATAACTGTTCTGTTGAATATTAACGTAGTGCTTTGAAAATTATTTTGCTGTATATTTCTTATGTATTGCTGTGAAAAATGATCGTTTGTGTTACTTTCTGATTAATTCATTTATCGTCTTATTGAAACTATTCATTTATTGAAATTTAAATAACACTCGTTACATTTTACAGCTCTTACAGGTTTTACAAGTTTTACAGGTTTTGCAGGCTTTACAGGTTTTACAGATTTTACAGATTTTACAGATTTTACAGATTTTACAGATTTTACAGGTTTTACAGGTTTCATAGGTTTCACAGGTTTCACGAGATCTACCAATTCTATTGTTTCTGTGCTTTTCTGTTCCTGCTTCCCTCTTGTGTAATTAATGTTATTACTGTTTCTTTTTTTATTATATCATTATAATTCTTTATTGCATACCGTTATGGTGTTACCATTTTGAAAGTCTTATATCCTATTAAACTTCATATATCATATTGTTTCTTACTTCTAATTTCCCATCATTTTTGTGTCTTTCCTTATTTAGTTACATTAATATTCTTTGTTTCTCTGCTCTGAGTAAGCTGACTTAGTCTTTATTGTTTCTTTTTTTGATTAATCATAACTATTGTGAAAATTGTTTTGCTGTATCTCTCTTATGTATTGCTGTGAAAAATGATCGTTTGTGCTTCTTTCTAATTAATTAGTTGATCATCTCTCATTAAAACTATTCCTTTATTGACATTTAAATAATACTCGTTACATTTTACAGCTCTTAGAGGTTTTACAGGTTTTATAGGTTCCACGAGATCTACGAATTTTATTGTTTCCGTGCTTTTCTATTCTTTCTTCTCTCTCGTGTCATTAATGCTATTAATAACTGTTTCTTTTTTTAATTATTCATAATTATTCTGAATATTATTCGCGTGCTGCTTGAAAATTATTTTGCTGTATATTTCTTATGTATTGCTGTGAGAACTGATTGTTTGTGTTACTTTATAATTGATCCATTTATCGTCTCTCACTAAAACTATGTATGAAATTTGAATAATATTCGTTTTATTCTATAGCTCCGACAGGTTTCACAGGTTCTACGAGTTCTTCAAGTTCTACAAAATCTGCAGGTTTCATCAATTTAATATTGTTTCGAATTAAGATGTTTACTTTTCAGGCGGGGGGTGGTGTTGGTTGCCTTCTCGTGGTGCCCCCTGAACAAATGCGCTGATTTCATGGTTTAACAGACAATAATAATACCAAGAAATGTTGCATATTGAATAGTCGTAGAATTTCGTATACATGGGTCATGCTAGTCAGCGCATTTGACCAAACAACCAACTTTTTAGTTAATAAGGCCAGTATTTCGTATTTCACACAGTTATCGTAGAATTATTGCACCCCACTCTACTCTGTACTTCATTTATTACTGCATGTTAAAATCTAACACGCATGATTTAATTATACCTCTTATGTTTCACTGGTCTTTCCAATCTTTCCGCTCTTTTGTCTCCGTGTCTTTCGGGGTCCTTCGCGTGTCGTTTCGGGGTCGTTCTCGTGTTTCAGGGTCCTTCGCGAGTTTCGGGGGTCTCTCGCGTGTTTCGGGGTCTTTGGTGCCGTCCGGTTCCTCGGATCCCTCGTGTCTTTCACGTCTGTTGGGTTTTTCGAGGGTCTCTCGCGTATTTCGGATTCTTTGGTGCCGTCCGGTTCCTCGGATCCCTCGTGTCTTTCACGTCTGTTGGGTTTTCGAGGGTCTCTCGCGTGTTTCGGATTCTTTGGTGCCATCAGGTTCCTCGAATCCCTCGTGTCTTTCACGTCTGTTGGGTTTTTCGAGGGTCTCTCGCGTATTTCGGATTCTTTGGTGCCGTCCGGTTCCTTGAATCCCGCGTGTCTTTCACGTCTTTTGCGTCTTTTGCGTCTTTTAGAGTCTTTTGCGTCTTTCGCGTCTCTCTTGCTCTCTTCCTTCGACTTCTCTCTCTCTCTCTCTCTCCTCTTTCTGCGGCAAGGTGCTGGTTTATCTCAACTTAATTTCAATTAGTTTAGCTAGACGTAAGTGCACTGTATGCATGTAACTATTTTGTACTTTCATAATGTGTTGTACTTTTTCGTTTCCCGACATAACGGGAATATTAATTAACTATTCTATTCTAGTCTTTCGTGTCCCTCCTGTCTTTGGGGTCCCTTGGTCTTTTCGGGGTCTCCCGATTCTACACGATTCACATATTTCATTCATACTTTGCCCTTTTTATGTCCTCAATATTCCATGCATTAATATTTACGTACTTCACTTATTATTGTATGTTAAAATTAAACACGCATAATTAATTTATACCTTCAACGTTTTACAGATCTCATATAGGTTCCACGAGATCTACGAATTTTATTGTTTCCGTGCTTTTCTATTCTTTCTTCTCTCTCGTGTCATTGATGTTATTAATAACTGTTTCTTTTTTTAATTATTCATAATTATTCTGAATATTATTCGCGTGCTGCTTAAAAATTATTTTGCTGTATATTCCTTATGTATTGCTGTGAGAACTGATTGTTTGTGTTACTTTATAATTGATCCATTTATCGTCTCTCACTAAAACTATGTATGAAATTTGAATAATATTCGTTATATTCTATAGCTCCGACAGGTTTTACAGGCTCTACGAGTTCTTCAAGTTCTACAAAATCTGCGGGTTTCATCAATTTAATATTGTTGCGAATAAGGATGTTTACTTTTCAGGCGGGGGGTGGTGTTGGTTGCCTTCTCGTGGTGCCCCCTGAACAAATGCGCTGATTTCATGGTTTAACAGACAATAATAATACCAAGAAATGTTGCATATTGAAAAGTCGTAAAATTCCGTATACATAGGTCATGCTAGTCAGCGCATTTGACCAAACAACCAACTTTTTAGTTAATAAGGCCAGTATTTCGTACTTCACACAGTTATCGTAGAATTATTGCATCCCACTCTACTCTGTACTTCATTCATTACTGCATGTTAAAATCACACACGCATGATTTAACTATACCTCTCACGTTTCACTGGTCTTTCCAATCTTCCGGCTCTTTTGTCTCCGTGTCGTTTCGGGGTCCTTCGCGTGTTTCGGGGTCTTTGGTGCCGTCCGGTTCCTCGGATCCCTCGTGTCTTTCACGTCTGTTGGGTTTTTCGAGGGTCTCTCGCGTATTTCGGATTCTTTGGTGCCGTCCGGTTCCTCGGATCCCTCGTGTCTTTCACGTCTGTTGGGTTTTCGAGGGTCTCTCGCGTGTTTCGGATTCTTTGGTGCCATCAGGTTCCTCGAATCCCTCGTGTCTTTCACGTCTGTTGGGTTTTTCGAGGGTCTCTCGCGTATTTCGGATTCTTTGGTGCCGTCCGGTTCCTTGAATCCCGCGTGTCTTTCACGTCTTTTGCGTCCTTTGCGTCTTTTAGAGTCTTTTGCGTCTTTCGCGTCTCTCTTGCTCTCTTCCTCCGACTTCTCTCTCTCTCTCTCTCTCTCTCTCTCCTCTTTCTGCGGCAAGGTGCTGGTTTATCTCAACTTAATTTCAATTGGTTTAGCTAGACGTAAGTGCACTTAATGCATGTAACTATTTTGTACTTTCATAATGTGTTTTACTTTTTCGTTTCCCGACATAACGGGAATATTAATTAACTATTCTATTCTAGTCTTTCGTGTCCTTCCTGTCTTTGGGGTCCCTTGGTCTTTTCGGGGTCTCCCGATTCTACACGATTCACATATTTCATCCATACTTTGCCCTTTTTATGTCCTTAATATTCCATGCATTAATATTTTCGTACTTCATTTATTACTGTATGTTAAAATTAAACACACATAATTGATTTATACCTTCAACGTTTTTTAGGTCTCATATAGGTTCCACGAGATCTACGAATTTTATTGTTTCCATGCTTTTCTATTCTTTCTTCTCTCTCTTCTCTCTCGTGTCATTAATATTATTATTTATTACTAACTGTTTCATTTTTTCTAACTAATCATAGTTATTCTGAAAATTATTCACGTAATGCTTCGAAAATCATTGTGCCGTATATTTCTTATGTATAGCTGCGAAACATGATCGTTTGTACTATTACTTTCTAATTCATGCATTTATCGTCTACGGCAGCTAAATGGCGGGGTGGGGAGACAGTATTTTCATAATTTCTTTCTTCTCGCGATATCCAGGGGATTAAAGTATTTATCCTAGAATGCGGGTCCAAAGAGTTTTCCTTTGAGTCCAACTTCGATATAAATCAGTATGATCATATTATATCAGAGGTATGATTATTTCAAGCTTCCGAGTACTCGTTTCGTCTGCGAAATATCTTGTCGTCTTCACCTCCTTCAGCCAGATCTGACAGCTCACTAAAGCTATGCAGATAAAAGTGAGGAAAGAGTGACTACCACTACACAGCAGTGATATCAGTTGCAAGATGTCGGTCTTGTCGAGGATGTTAACGTAAGATAGAGAATCGATTGCCCGCAAGGCCACGGAAGCCCGAGACAGAGCTGTCAGTTCTGTTCAAGCGACTCGGTAGAGTCTCGCCCCAAAAACTAAAAAAAAAAAAAAAAAAATATACATAAATTATATTATTCAGGTATACGGCGCGCGAGACTCGAAAAATTCGAAAAATTAGTAGGAGCATGTCGCTCTCAAATTTGTTTATGTTGTATACGTTCTTCATGGACTAACTATACGGGTCTAACCACATGCGCTCAGCTAAAGAGACAGTGGGAATGAGAAATATCGTTAACCACGAAAATAACCACAAAACTTGATAAATAATGTTCACTTTAAATATTGTTCACATTAGCACCAATGTCCGATAGAAAAACAATACATATAACCTATTTAAGGCCCATCGCTAGTCGCCCACCTCCTTTTTTGTCGAAATGTGTCACCTTTCGAATATTAGCCGAGCCCCTAGGCGTCGAAAACGCAAAAAAGGCCAACGTCCAATTCGATAATAATAGAAATGTGACAGATTTCGACAAAAAGGAGGTGGGCGACTGGGGATGGGCCTTAACCAATGAGCACGCGCCTTGGAGCTTGTCTAAATTATTTGTCACATCGATCGTGATCTAATTGTGTTGTTAAACCCGCCTTGCGTCGTGGACAATTTAGGAAGACTGGCTTTGGTATTTTCATTTCAACTTTCAGACCGTGATAATAACTGCAGATAGCCAATGTGTAGAACACAAAAAAACATGATTAAAAAAATGTTAAATTAAAAATTATCAGGTAGTCAGCAAAATTTTACAAACAGTAGTTTCCCAGACAGCACAAAATTACAAGTGGTCTTAAAGACGTCATACGGTCGTCAAATGCCTCACTTTTTGACGTCTTGAGGACGTCTCAAGTCCTAAAGAGGTCTTTGAGACGTCAAAAAGTGACGCATTTGACGTCCATATGACGTCTTAAAGACCACTTGTAATTTTGTGCTGTCAGGGTTACTTAAATATACATCGAATCAAACGACCCGCCAAGTACCACTTCCTTAAATTTTTTTTTTTTTCTTCACAAATTTTCCTACTGTCAATTACATTATTTTTATTGTTACTAGTAACAAGATCTATGAGTAAATATGATGGATATCTCCGAGGGCCCCTACGACGGAGATTGGCGTAAAGAGCGGAATTGATATTTATATTTAATTATCTGTCCACAAAAATTAACGGCTCACAGGGAAATAGGAGCATACGTGTATAATACAAAATTGTACAAAAAGTAGTGAGATCAACCACAAAAGCGCCGTTGGTGCAAAAATCTTTCGCCAAGTGCAATAATGTTGAGAATGCTTACTGAAAAAAAGAATTGAAATCAGATACAGTTGCCAAGTACATGTCCTTTGTATACCAAAAGTTTATAACAGAAAAAAAGAAAATTAAATAGCCTTGCGTTCGTTCACTCGCGAGAAAAAATAGGAAATGAAACGAAAAAAATAAATTTGCAGGTAGCGGTACTTGGCGGGCCTTCGTAGACAAGTACGAGAGAACAACCATGTCGGTGATCCTCGAGTAATTGTAATATTGGCCCGCCGAGTAACACGTTGACGTAACGGGTTTTTCGGGGTCTCTAGCGCGTTTCGGATTCTTTGGGGCCATAAGGTTCCTCGAATCCCTCGTGTCTTTCACGTCTGTTGGGTCATTCGGGGCTTTTGGGCCTTTTGGGCCTTTTGGGCCTTTTGGGCCTTTTGGGGCCGTCAGGTTCCTCGAGTCCCACGTTCCTTTTACGTCTTATGCGTCTTTCGGAGTGTTTCGCGTCTCACTTGCTCTCTTCCTTCGACTTCTCTCTCTCTCCCCTTTCTGCGGCAACGCGCTGGTTTATCTCAACTTAATTTAAATTAGTTTAGCTAGACGTAAGTGCATTGTATGCCCGTAATTCTATTTTTTACTCTCATAATGTGTTGTACTTCTTTGTTTCTCGACATAACGGGAATATTAGTTAACTATTCTATTCCATTCCAGTCTTTCGTGTCCTTCCTGTCTTTGGGGTCCCTCGGATTTTTCGGAGTCTACAAATTCTACAAGATTCACATATTTCATCCATACTTCGCCTCTGTTATGTCCTCAATATTTCATGCATTAATATTTATGTACTTCATTTATTACTGTATGTTAAAATCACACGCATACGATTTAATTATACCTTCTACGTTTTACAGGTCTCATATAGGTTCCACTAGATCTACGAATTTTTATCATTTCCATGCTTTTCTATTCTTTCTTCTCTCTCGTGTCATTAATATTATCACTCAACTGTTTCATTTTTTAATTAATCATAATTATTCTGAAAATTATTCACGTGATGCTTTGAAAATTATTGTGCTGTATGTTTCTTATGTGTATTGCTATGGAAAATGATCCTTCGTGTTACTTTCTAATTCATTCATTTATTCTATCTCATGGAAACTATTTATTTATTGAAATTTAAATAATACTCGTTACATTTTACAGCTCTTAGAGGTTTCACAGGTTTTATAGGTTCCACGAGATCTACTAATTTTATTGTTTCCGTGCCTTTCTATTATTTGTTCTCTCTCTCTCTCTCGTGTAATTAATAAACCACAAAGGCACCTTTGGTGCACAAACCTTTCGCCAAGTGCAATAATGTTGAAAATGCCCACTGAAAAAATTAATTTTTTTCGTTTCACTTTCTATTTTCTTTTCTTCTGTTATAAACTTTTGGTACAGAAAAGACATGTACTTGGCAACTGTATCTGATTTCAATTATTTTTTTCAGTAAGCATTTTCAACATCATTGCACTTGGCGAAAGATTTTTGCACCAACGGTGCTCTTGCGGTTGGTTTCACTACTTTTTGTACAATTTTTCATTATACACGTATGCTCATATTTCCCTGTAAGCCGTTAATTTTTGTGGACGGATAATTAAATATAAACACCAATTCCGCTCTTTACGCCAATCTCCGTCGTAGGGGCTCTCGGAGATATCTATCATATTTACTCATGTATCTTGTTACTAGTAACAATAAAATTAATATAATTGACAGTAAGAAAATTTGTGAAGAAACAAATTTAGGAAGTGGTACTTGGCGGGTCATTTGATTCGATGTATATTCAAGTAACCCAGACGGCACAAAATTACAAGTGCTCTTAAAGACGTCAAATGCGTCACTTTTTGACGTCTTTAACAATTGATACGTCTTTAAGACTTGAGACGTCCTCAAGACCTCAGAAAGTGACGCATTTGACGTCCGTATAACGTCTTTAAGACCACTTGTAATTTTGTGCTGTCTGGGAACTTACTCTTTGTAAAATTTTGCTGGCTACCTAATGATTTTTAATTCAACATTTTTTCAATCATGTTTTTTTGTGTTCTACACATTCGATATCTGAAGTTATTATGACGGTCCGACAGTTGAAATGAAAATACCAAAGCCAGTCTTTCTAAATTGTCTACGACGCAAGGCGGGTTTAACAACACAATTGGATCACTATAATCAATGTGACAAATAAATTAGACAAGCTCCAAGGCGCGTGCTCATTGGTTAAATAGTTTATATTTATTGCTTTTCTACGGGACATTGTTGCTAATTTGAACAATATTTACAACGAACATTATTTACAAAGTTTTGTAGTTATTTTTGTGGATAATGATTTTTCTCATTCTCAGCCGCTGTCTCTTTAGCTGAGCGCATGTGGTTAGACCCGTAAAGTTAGTCCATGAAGAACGTACAACATAAATAAATTTGAGAGCGACATGCTCCTACGAATTTTTCGAGTCTCGCGCGCCGTATACCTGAATATCATAATTGCTATGAAATTGTTTATTTATTGTTTTTGGCGCGAGACTCTACCGAGTCTTTCGAACAGAACTGACAGCTCTGCCTCGGGCTTCCGTGACCTTGGGCAATCGATTCTCTATGGGAGCTTTCCATCTACAGCCAAGAATCGACGCAGTCAGACACACAGCAATAATATGATTGGCTGGGGCAAACGGAAAAGACCAATCGTTTAGCTGTGTGTCTGAGCGTGTTGATTTTTGGCTGTAGATGGAAAGCTCCCTATGTTACGTTAACATCGTCGACAAGACCGACATCTTGCAACTGATGTCACTGCAGCTGTCTAGTGGTGGCCACTCTTTCCTCATTTTTATCCGTATAGCTTTAGTGAACTGTCAGATCTGGCTGAAGGATGTGAAGATGGTTACTTACATGAGATTACGCGATAAGTCGAAAAAAAAAAAAAAAAAAAAAAAAAAGGCGGAGGTGAACAGAAATCGACGAAAATTTTTTCAGACGAAATGAGTACTCGGAAACTGGAAATAATCATACCTCAACTCTCCGTGCACTGATTTAATCGAAGCTGGACCCGAATGAAAGCTCTTTGGAGTTGGACCCACATTCTAAGATAAATACTTTGATCCCCCCGGTTATCGCGAGATGGAATAAATTATGAAAATATACTGTCACCGCGCCGTTTAGCTGCCGTTCAAGTATATGTATAGAATCGGTCGAATCTCGCGCGTCACATACCTAACCAATAGGGATATTTATTTTTATTGTACTTGTTTGTGTGACTTTCTTATTGACTCATTTATCGTCTCTCACTAAAACTATTCATCTATCGAAATTTGAATAATATTCCCTATGTTATTCTATAGCTCCGAAAGTCTTTACAGGCTCTACAAGTTCGTCAAGTTCTGGAGAATCTGCAGTTTTCATCAATTTAATATTGTTACGAATTGATATGCTCACTTTTCAGGCGGGGGGTGGTGTTGGTTGCCTTCTCGTGGTGCCCCCTGAACAAATGCGCTGATACAAGCCAGACACTTGCCTTTGCGAATGACCTGAAATGTTGCTCGTTAAATAGTCGCATAATTACTTATACACGGGTCATGCTAATCAGCGCATTTGACTAAACAACCAACTATTCAGTCAATAAAGCGGGTATTTTGTATTTCACGCAGTTATCGTAGAATTATTGCATCCCACTCTGACAATTGTTCAGAATCAACTCCACTCCACTCCACTCGATTGCAGAGAATCGGCTGATGCTTTGAAGTTCAGTGACCTTTGCGTCGCCAATGAGTTAACATGTGTTATTCGTGAGAGCGTCCGCCAAATGAAATTTATCTTTTCTTCAAGTTTTACACGTTGCGTATTCCTACCAGCAGACTTGGATTGTAATTGGAGAAATTGTTATGTCCCCAACCATATTTTCTATTCTTTCTACCGCGAATAACAATGTGCAAGTTGATATTTCTTACAACATATGTAAAGTTTCATTGAAACTTGAAATAATTATCATCTCAGTATATTAATGATTACTTCAAATTGTACTTCGAAATTTCTTTATTCCTTCCTTCTATTTTTTAACAGCATTATTGTTTGACAGACAGCTCAATGGTCATTTCCAACACCACGTAGCTTTTCGCGAATGAATATGCAAACAACATAGATACTTCTGCCGCAAGGCTCTGTCGATCAGGGTATTACACGACGTGATAGTATAGACAGTGCTACTTGGGGAAGCATGGATTGAAACAGATTTCAATGTTTGTTCAAAAACTCTTGATTTATAGATACTAGAGGTCATTGAAGACGAAAATAACCTCTGATTATTTACATAAAATGATGACTAAACCAGCGCATATAGTCCAATCGAGTGTATAATTAGAATAATGAAATTTAACAATATTTTTTCAGCTTCTGTAATTTATTTGGTTTCTCGAAATTGACTAAACATTCAATAACTCGTGTGTTCGCGCGTATAACGATATGTTGTTGCTTTTTGCCTATTTTCTTTTTTTTTTTTCTTTATTGAGTCACACGTCACGCGTGGTCAATGGCTAGCTCGTGTTGTTTACGGATCTCAGCAAGCCTAATTCCCCCCCGCCCCGTGTCTACCTGATTGCCAGCACTACGAACAACGTCAGTCTGCCCTCGGGCCTGGCGTTGCGCGGACGTATCGCGGTCGCAAGACTCCCGATGTATAGCTCAACGAATTTGTGCTCACCTTTTCATACATTCGCTATACTAAACCGTAACTGCACTCGATTCATGCCGTGTTTCAACCGAAAACCCAATCGTGTTGAATGTTTGTGTGGTATTTTTTGTAGTACACTGATGTAAAAATTATGTATCTTGAACGATGGACCACGTGCTCCAGTGACAGCTGCTGTTGCTGCTTCGACTACAACTGCGGACTCTTCGTACCGGCTGTTCTAGGACGCTCACGTTCGAGGTATGAGATAGTTTTTTTTTTTTTCTTTTTAGGGATACTCGTCATTAGGCCTTATAGATCATAATTTCCACAGATAAACAACGAGCAGTCATTCACACCTCTGGTTCAAACAGTGCTGACCAGTCATTCATCTCGTCTAACTTTGAACTGCTCCTATTCGATCGTCGTGTCGATATGATTGGACTCCTGATTCGTTTGTAGGCACATACGAATTTCGGGAAGAAAGTCTGACATTTTTCGCGATGTACTACGATCTGCAAGACATGCCATCGCTACATCACATATTTTTTCACCGGTGAACGTGCGGGGATAAGATGCTCCTCCACCTTATTAATATCAGGTAACATACCTTTCCCCCATTTTAATCCACGAACGATTTATCAATTTATGAACTCTGCATACGTAGTCGAGACTTGGATCCAGAGATCCAGAAAAAAATGAAGAATGCGAATAAATTGATATTGGAAGATCAATGAGATGTATGACATTAAAACTTGAGATTTCATCGAGTATCGGTTTATTAGTAATAATATCGAATCCGCTCGGATGTCAGCATAAAAAAAAAAAAAAATCAACTGCACGTAGTTTCGATAACGCCATGCAAAGACTGCGAGCAACGCGATATAAAATGACACGCCGTGCAATGAGATGAAGTGAAACCAAATAACATGAACATCAACCAACGAAAGAATAAAGTCGAAATGAAATCAGGAACAAGGGAATGAAATAAAAGGTTGAAAAACGTGCTGCTTGAACAACAGTGGTTCTATTAAACCGCTTCAAAGGAGTATGAGCCCCGAATACATTTATACTACAATTATTATCACTCATGATCGACACGATATTATATTGATTGTAACTTTTCGGTCTTTGTTCCTCTGTGAACTAGCTTTGTATAAGAATATGAAATTGGTCCACAGGATGGTATCGGACGAGCCGGGGAATGGATTCGTTTACACACAGCGCCGAACGACCGGAGAATCTCTGAAGATTCTTCCAGAGGAAGGACACCCTACATTTTCTCCAAGATGCCGCACCACAAGGACAGCGTGGGAATGTCGCCGGCTGCTTCAGCCAACTAGTTTAATTAGAGTATAGGGTATGTACTATGTACTATATAGTATATAGTATATAATATACTATATCGTATGTACGATATAGTATATGATGCGTATCTATAATGTGAATACCATACAGTATATTTCCTATAGTATATAGTTTATATAATTTTGTGCCCTCTGCACTGTCATGAGTGTCATATCTAGTGACGATACAATTTCATTGTAATATTTTCAATAGGCATGAGTTCACATTATAGATACATATCAGACTTAGTAACTATGTAGTATAACATTGTGATTAATGTAATTAGCTGTTGGAATAAATTTGCCGAATCGATGATTAGATTATTATATTTTACGTATGATACGTATGTACATACGGCGGACTTTCCTCCCTGGTGGGGCGATAGGAGGGGGTGGGGGTTTTTTTTTTAGCCCCCATCCCCTGCGCGCCCCTCCAGGGAGGCAAGGCCGTTTTTTTTTTGATCGCGAAGGCAGATTAATTCTCTAGCTTTATTATTAGCTATTAGTGAGCTGGTATTTGTAAGTATTTTAGAGATCTGTGTTGGTCTCGGCGATAGGGGGAGGAAGTGGGAGGAAGTGGGAGGGCGGGTGGCCTCCTCCTTCCTCTTTTATCGCTTGCATTGTTGATTCATCCGATATTATTGGGTTTGTAATTAGTAAACTGTATTATTATTATTTTGTGAGAGGGCGAGGAAGTGGGAGGGTGCGCCGCCTCCTCCTTACTCTTTTATTTCTTTCATTGTTAGTTTAACCGTTATTATTGCGCTTATGAGTAAAAATGAGTATTATCGATCTATATTATTGATCCGTATGTACATCTTGTAGATGATCAAGGGTTTACACCACCTTGGCGCTCGGAAAAATAGGTATAAGAATAAAAACAACATTTTGACGCAGCTATGAATTATATAAAATAATTTTCATGTCACACATATACACAGTAGTCTTCTGAATGATTTTAAATAATTACGAATAAACAAAAAGTATGAAATGACGGAGATATGAGCCATCGGGTAGGACAGCTCCTTTCTGGAATCATTGCTGATGGTGTACTTATTTTCTCTGTCAGGCATCGTCTCCAGAATGAAACATAAGTTTTTTCTCATTTAAACAGGTAATAACTGCGATGTAGCATGAGCAGAAATTTCTGACAATCCTTTCGTAGAAATGACAGCTGTTGAAAAAAATAATAAAAAAATCAGTTTTTTTTTTCAAATAGTCATTTCTACATAACGAGATCGATATGAAAATCATTTGCGTCAAACATTGTACTTGACACGCTGTTAGTTATACTCTCATATGTAATTGTGTGTATTGTCGTCGCAACGATTAGTTTGAAGTATAATGATAGTTTTAGGTAATTTCCGAACTTGAAAAATGACAAATATCCAGTTTTCAGTGATATACGTAATATATTACACGTATAACGATACATCTACAATTGTTAATTGAATTGAATAATCATACGTTAAGATTGTTTATCCAATAAACATGTATTATTATAGTGAATCGGCGCAATCTTCAATTACTATCCTTCGAAGTTGTAAAAAATTAATCGGCGAATCATTGTCTCCTGTCCTTTCCTTGCCAATAGGTCGAAAATCATTAAAGGTGCAAAAGTTGACGCACGGGGTGACGAATGGTACCTATGACTCTATGTGGATAATTATCCGTTTTCTCCGTCACCGGTGTTAGCGGATGCGAAAAAGCACTCGAGGGGATGCTTCAACTTCCTCCGAAGGTATCTTTCGCTACGGCTAGCAGATAGCACGGAGACGATTCATTTATTTCGGATGGCCAGCGTCAAGTTAGTCAACAATCTGTACGTTACGACGTTCCGCTAACGAGGAGATTCACAATTCGGGAATGCTTACATCAAGAAAAGTACGTTCGACGTATCATGTGAGTTTGAAATATTCTATTTCAATATTCTACCGGCACAATGAATAATTAAGAATTTTCAAAGCTCGTTTATAGCAAGAGAAATCTAGTCAAATCACTTCAAATTCAAAAATTGTCTATGATACTTTCTTGAGAGATTTTACGTGTCGCGTATTTCTATCGACAAAGAAAGCGACAATTATTGGATTGCTACCGGCGGATTTTGATTATCAACGGCGAAATCGTTCATTTTCGAGTATATTTGATCCGTACCCAAGTAATAACTATGTGAAAATCGAAATTTCCGACAGACATAACCTCTCGTACAGCTGTTTCCTGTACGAACATTATAGTGGTGCTTGTATGGGGTCTGAAACAAATTTCACGTTGAAGCCCGTCAAATCAGCCCCAAATCGTGATAAAAAATGTCCTAATTTTTTGAGATTTTTATTTGATTCCCTTCGTCTCCCTGTTTGATCAATAATTTTCAAGTGATTCAAAAACACGCCTTTTCACTATATTCCGTACTAAATTCCAATTCAAGGCTAATCATAGGCAAAACAAACCCATATTCTCGAACATACATACTCCCTGACGTTTGCATAAGAAATCTGAGAACATTTCAAATGTAATCATCAATCGGCATCTTCTCATAGACCGAAGAATCAGACAATTCAGCATTTTTGAGACGATCATATAATTCATCCTAATTTCTATCGTTGAAAATTATCTGAAAATCTTGAAGCATTGCACATGATTGTATAATTTCTCGAGTATTGAGAATTGATCGCCCCCTAAGAAATCGAAAAAGATAGATTCGTCAATTTTGAGAAAAGAAAAAATTTCAGCAGTATATTTCATCGATTAGATTCAGAACGCGATTCGTATCGTAGGTGAGATTGAAAGACGAATAGTCAGTCTCTCAGAGCCGCATCAAGATAGGTGTTGAATTAGAAGCGGTAATAAATAGGTTCGTAACGGAAGAGAAAAAACTACAGAATCTCTTTCGAGTCGGTTATATTATTATATTATATTATTATTATCGGTGATATTATTAGTTACTCCTAATTCATTCTGTAGTTAATTCCCGAACGTACCACAAATATTCACGGACAGAGTTTTAAAAACGGTTGGGTCATTTGCAATCAGTCTCAGGTAAGAGCAACATTTAGTGTTCAATGATCCCTGAGTGTTTGAATCAATAAAGCCTGGTGAATTCATATTTGAAGTCTAGGAAGAGGGAGAGTTAAGTTGGTACATCGGTTTCACCGGATAACTGGGTGATAAAAAAAAAAAACTTTACGGTGGGGCGTGAGGCTAATTTAGTGATTTGAGCCAACTGAAGAGGCGCTAGCGGCGCTGCGCGCAGCACCACCCTGCGGGCATTCTCGGCGTAACTTAGGACGCCACGACACGACGCCTTTCGACGCCATTACAGTTGATTACAGTTGTTGTTTGGCGTCCGACTGGTCTCATAGTTTAGGTATGGTGCTATAATTTGACCCACGCGTCTTTGTCGAGGTAAGAAATTGTGATCTTGCGATTCAACGATCATAAATAATTATCCAAGTGAAGTCGACGGTTTAATTTCGTTCGCCGTGAAGTTGCATGCCAGTTCGAATTTTTCTCTCGACTTGTCTCGACCGGTCGGTGGTGGGTGGTGTCTATGTTCGTCCCTCGTTAATAACCGTAAATTCTTTAATTCTTCGTGCAATAATATCGAGTCGTGATCAAATTCTTCGGAAATATGATTCAATCAGATCGGAAAAGAAGCGGGAGAATAATTATGTTCAGTAAATCAATGTTTTTGAGCTGAAAAACGGACGTAAACATAGTGAAAAAAAGTGAACATAGTTTCTCTTCTCAAAAGTTCGAGCATGCTATTCATTTCCGATGAAACGTTTTACAAACATACAGATCCGAGTCAAAGTTTTTCAACCGTTCCGGCAGTTTGACGTGAATTGTTATTTTTACTCGTAAGTAGCCAACAATTGTGTATCTTTCGAATAAATTATGATATAATACTCGATTACAATCAACAGTATCGTAAAATTGTTGATCTACGTATAATCGTGTTTGAAACGTAGTCTGAGAACAAAAATTTATATCTTATTCGACTGATGCAATGTAGCGTAGCTATCTTGATCTCTTTCATTCTTTCGAAGATGGCCGCCAGTCGAGGACGCTATAACATTCTATTTCAATATATTAAACGAATCTTCGTTGACGAAACAATTACTTTATCACAGAAGACGAGTCGAATTCTGGTATGTGTACAGTGACCGGTATTTTCGAGTTGTGAAACAGTGGTTTTTCCGGGCCAAGGCGCGATCTTATAGTCAGAGGAATAGCGAGAGTAACGGATTGTTTTTCTTTTGTTTTCCACGAGTTATTTTATCATCGCGCGTTTGAATCGAGCAGTCGGCGGCTCCTTTCTCATTAACGTTGTATCTTATTGTTTTTCAGCCTACAACGATGTCCGTTCGAATCATCGCCGCTGCGAGTCCAGACGTGCCGTGCGGAACTGACGCGTAAGTAAATAACCTCTTTACACAACTCACCGCACATTGTAATTTCGCGTATTATTACTAGACGTTTGATAATCTTCAATTTCGGATATCGGCATTTTTGTTTTTTGTTCTTTGTTTTTTTTCTTTCTCCGCCCCAGTCAAGTTAATTATCGGCAAAGACCGTTGCCAGTCCAGTCGATCTTCGATTTCAATTTTTCTCATCTTTCGAAATAACTTTCGAAATATTTGTTCGCGATCGCAGAGATAACTCGTTGAATCTTATCCTACGCGCGTCAACCGCGTGTCGCGTGTATAAGCAGGTGCAAGCTTGTCTCGATTGGTTTTAATTTGTTTTATTTTTTATTTTTTAATTTATTCTCAACGTTAGAGGAATCCTATATATATTATTGGTGAAGTTATATTACACACGCCGTCCGGTAGGCATTATTTCCTCTATCATAGATTGGTATCGACGTAACGTACCCGAACGCACGTTAGTAGACTCGGGTTCGCTGACAATATTTTGCGCCTCAGGTCGACCGACCTGAGACAGAACCGCTGTAAGCTCTCTGTTAATGTACACCGGGGTCTACCGCCACTCAGTTTCGCCAAATTTGTGCGAACGAATCCATTGTAACAATTTCTTTAATAAAACGTCAATTCTACCTCTCGTGTTTCGATAATTTCAATTCCAGAAATGTCTTGGAATTGCACACGTTACATGTTTGTTATTATCCGTACATGGTAGACCCCGAGTGATCGCCAGTTGTCTAGGCTCTGGAAGATAGGGGACGATTTGTGCCTATGTGATTTCGTACTAAAAGAAAGAGTCATAAGTCATAAGGATTTAACGGAGGCTTGCGGCGGCGTGTTGGCACGCTGGGAGATATCACAGAGAAACCTCTATAGCTTTCTCTGTCTGGTTCTTTCATCGTTCCACGGTTTCGCGGTCTGGCCTGTAGCGTACAATTTGCAGCGAATCTTTTTTCTTTTCTCCATCGATCGACGGCGCTTCGGAGAAGAGGACGGCGGTGAGGGTCGCCGCTGTCTCGGGTTAGTCCGATTCAGCGGCTGTCCTCACTTTGTTCCATCACACTAGACTGTCAAGCCCTGTACTTCGGGTGCGATCGGTGAAAACACAGCCGTGGCTGACAACTCGAGTCGGGGATCGATCCATGTTCTCCGTAGCGTCCCGGTCGCCGCGGCCCGGTTCATTCTCACAAGTAGCTTTTTTTTCTGCGCGGGTACGCCGGGGTTAGGAAAGAAACTTTCTCGCACGCCCGTTGGTGTCTTCTTTTTTTATCTTTTATTTTTTATTCTTCATTTTTCTTCTTCAAGACTTGAGATATCGCACAAAGTTGCAAAGCTCTAAATTCAGATTGATTCTAACGAAAGAACTTCCAAAAGGGACACGCAGGCCTGCTTATACACTCGGATTCGACTGGCTTAGTATACGCGTTACCGCCGAAATGATCTTTGCGGTATCGAGAGAGTATCTCGATCGAACTGTTCGATTCCGAAGTTAGAAACGTATCGAGATGCGAAATGGGAAAGAATATCGGACGTCTTTCGAAAATCTTATTCGAGAATAACGACGGGATCTAATTTTCTAGATCTCCGGTCGTCCACGACGATATTAGAAACATAAATAATGTAACCGATTATTTTTTTCGTATATTCTTCTGACGCTTGTCCCTTTCTCTATGTTTCATGCGCGTTCCGCTCCATCCTGCCTAAAAAAATTCATCGGACCGAGCCGCACGGGAAGCTGTCGACGAAGCTGCGAGAACGAACATCCGTCGAGGATCCTGGGAAAAGAGGAGAAGGCGGCAGAAAGACCCAGGCTTGGTTATCTACTCTGCATCGGCGGCGGTGGATGCAGCGACGCGGTGAAAGGGAATGAATGGCGATTCGACGCTCTTTTCAAAACATATGAAAATTCTCATTGGTCTGCAAAGAGTCGTAACAGCCTCGAATACGAATTTTCGATATCATTCGTTTGCCTAACCGCTCGACAGAGTCCAAGAGTTCAAGAATAAGGAATAAGTACTGGCTCTGTGTAACGTAAGCTACGTCGTAGATTCGAATTCCAAGTTTCAACGCGAGAGAATCGATTCGCAAAATATTTAAAAATAATATACCGACGATAATTATTCGAGAGTAGGCAATGTTTTATCACTATAGTACTTTTCCACGCTTGGAAATGAAATTTTTAAAGATAGGGATGAGAACAGCTCTAGTCACATAGCTATTATCTTTACTTTCTACAATGAGAAATTGATTTCTTTCAGACAACCTGAAGTAAAAGCAGATTGAGATCTGGACTCGATGGAATCACCCAACAAGATACGGTACGAAGAAAGCATGCCAGGAAACTGTTGGCGCATAGGATACGCCGGTTGTACGACGGAAAGAAGAGGATCAAAACATCCTGGATTCAAACGTAAGAGACTTTTCCACTACGGATGGACGGAACATGAGTTGGGGCAACTTTTACTTGTATAAAAGTCTACTTTTCGTCCATGGACTACGAAAATGACGCTATTCATTTAAGACTATGTCTGTTCCTCAAATGGAATATATCCAATAAGCTACTGTTATCTTAAGTCGGTCAGCAGACGATCTCTGACGATATTGCAGAATTCTGTCAGGAATCCTCGCGTCTTTATTGCAATACAGAAGTTCTTTTCTAAGTTCTTCGGAGTTCCATCAGTTTCGAGCTACTTACCAGCCATTCAGAGTTGATTGTCGAAGTACCAACGCTCTTTTCAAACTGTTTAAGAATTGTTATCGATCCGCAAGGAGTTGCAACAGCCTCGAACACAAATTTTTGCTATTATTCCTTTGCCTAACCACTCGAAAGAGTCCAACAGTTCAAGATAAAGAAATGAGCACCAGCTCTGTGTAACGTAAGCTACGCCGTAGATTTAAATTTAGAGTTCCGACTCGAGAAAATCAATTTGCAGAATATTCCAAAAGAATATACTGTTATATCGAACAGTCATTGGTATTCTGATCGAGCCAGAAGTCCATCTCTGATATCGGTCACTTTTATCATTACTACTCGCGTCTGTATTGCAATACAGAAGTTGTTTCCAAAGTTAGTGCGAGTTCAAACAGTTTCGAGCTCCTTACCATCCATTCTGAGCTAACTGTCGACGTGCCAACGCTCTTTTGAAAATGTATAAAATTTTTCATTCGTCCGCAAAGTGTTGTAACAGCCTGGAATACGAATTTTCGACGCTATTCCTTTGCCTATCCACTCTAAAAAGTCTCATTGTTCACGAATGAGAGAGAAATACCAACTCTGTGTAACTTGAGCTATGTCGAAGATTGGAATGCCAAGTTTCTACGTGAGAAAATCAATTCGCAATATACTTGGAAAGAATATACCGACGACAATTATTCGAGAGTAGGCAATGTTTTATCACTATAGTAATTTCCCACGTTTGGAAATGAAATTTCGAAAGATAGGGATGAAAACAGCTTTAGTTACATCTCTATGATATTTATTTTCTACAACGAGAAATTGATTTCTTTCAGACGAGCCGAAGGAGAAGCAGATTGAGATCTGGACTGGAAGGAATCACCCAACAAGATACGGTACGAAGAAAGCATGCCAGGAAACTGTTGGCGCAGATCATACTCCGGTGGTACGACGGATAGAAGAGGATCAAAACATTCTGGATTCAAACGTAAGAGACTTTTCCACTACGGATGGACGGAACATGAGTTGGGGCAACTTTTACTTGTATAAAAGTCTACTTTTCGTCCATGGACTACGAAAATGACGCTGTTCATTCAAGACTATGTCTGTTCCTCGCCTGGAATATATCCGATAAGCTACTGTTATTTTAAGTCGGTCAGCAGTCGATCTCTGACGATATTGCAGAACTCTGTCAGGAATCCTCGCGTCTGTATTGCAATACAGAAGTTCTTTTCCAAGTTCTTCGGAGTTCCAACAGTTTCGAGCTACTTACCAGCCATTCAGAGTTGATTGTCGAAGTACCAACGCTCTTTTCAAACTGTTTACGAATTGTTATCGATCCGCAAGGAGTTGCAACAGCCTCGAACACAAATTCTTGCTATTATTCCTTTGCCTAACCACTCGAAAGAGTCTAACAGTTCAAGATAAAGAAATGAGCGCCAGCTCTGTGTAACGTAAGCTACGTCGTAGATTTAAATTCAGAGCTTCGACTCGAGAAAATCAATTTGCAAACTATTCCAAGAGAATATACTGTCATATCAAACAGTCATTGGTATCCTGATCGAGCCAGAAGTCCATCTCTGATATCGGTCACTTTTATCATTACTACTCGCGTCTGTATTGCAATACAGAAGTTGTTTCCAAAGTTCCTGAGAGTTCAAACAGTTCCGAGCTCCTTACCATCCATTCTGAGCTAACTGTCGACGTGCCAACGCTCTTTTGAAAATGTATAAAAATGTTCATTCGTCCGCAAAGTGTTGTTACAGCCTGGAATACGAATTTTTGACGTCATTCCTTCGTCTATCCACTCGAAAAGTCTTACTGTTGACGAATGAGAGAGAAATAGCAACTCTGTGCAACTTGAGCTGTGTCGTAGATTCGAATTCCAAGTTTCAACGCGTGAGAATCAATTCGCAAAATACTTGTGAAGAATATACCGACGATAATTATTCGAGAGTAGGCAATGTTACATTACTATAGTACTTTTCCACGCTTGGAAACGAAATTTCAAAAGATAGGGATGAAACCAGCTTGAGTTACATGGCTAATATCTTTATTTTCTACAATGAGAAATTGATTTCTTTCAGACGAGCCGAAGGAAAAGCAGATTGAGATCTGGACTGGAAGAAATCACCCAACAAAATACGGTACGAAGAAAGCATGCCAGGAAACTGTTGGCGCAGAGGATACTCCGGTGGTACGACGGAAAGAAGAGGATCAAAACATTCTGGATTCAAACGTGAGAGACTTTTCCACTACGGATAGACGGTGCAGCAAGAGTTGGGGCAACTTTTACTTGTACAAAAGTCTACTTTTCGTCCATGGACTACGAAAATAACGCTGTTCATTCAAGACTATGTCTGTTCCTCGACTGGAATATATCCGATAAACTACTGTTATTTTAAGTCGGTCAGCAGTCGATCTCTGACGATATTGCAGAACTCTGTCAGGAATCCTCGCGTCTGTATTGCAATACAGAAGTTCTTTTCCAAGTTCTTCGGAGTTCCAACAGTTTCGAGCTACTTACCAGCCATTCAGAGTTGATTGTCGAAGTACCAACGCTCTTTTCAAACTGTTTACGAATTGTTATCGATCCGCAAGGAGTTGCAACAGCCTCGAACACAAATTTTTGCTATTATTCCTTTGCCTAACCACTCGAAAGAGTCTAACAGTTCAAGATAAAGAAATGAGCACCAGCTCTGTGTAACGTTAGCTACGTCGTAGATTTAAATTTAGAGTTTCGACTCGAGAAAATCAATTTGCAAACTATTCCAAAAGAATATACTGTTATATCGAACAGTTATTGGTATTCTGTTCGAGCCAGAAGTCCATCTCTGATATCAGTCACTTTTATCATTACTACTCGCGTCTGTATTGCAATAGAGAAGTTGTTTCCAAAGTTCCTGAGAGTTTAAACAGTTTCGAGCTCCTCACTATCCATTCTGAGCTAACTGTCGACGTGCCAACGCTCTTTTGAAAATGTATAAAATTTTTCATTCGTCCCCAAAGTGTTGTAACAGCCTGGAATACGAATTTTCGACGTTATCCCTTTGTCTATCTACTCGAATAAGTCTTACTGTTGACGAATGAGAGAGAAATAGCAACTCTGTGCAACTTGAGCTGTGTCGTAGATTCGAATACCAAGTTTCAACGCCTGAGAATCAATTCGCAAAATACTTGTGAAGAATATACCGACGATAATTATTCGAGAGTAGGCAATTTTTTATCACTATAGTAATTTCCCACGTTTGGAAATGAAATTTCGAAAGATAGGGATGAAAACAGCTTTAGTTACATCTCTATGATGTTTATTTTCTACAACGAGAAATTGATTTCTTTCAGACGAGCCGAAGGGAAAGCAGATTGAGATCTGGACTGGAAGGAATCACCCAACAAGATACGGTACGAAGAAAGCATGCCAGGAAACTGTTGCCGCAGAGGATACTCCGGTGGTACGACCGAAAGAAGAGGATCAAAACATTCTGGATTCAAACGTAAGAGACTTTTCCACTACGGATAGACGGTGCAGCAAGAGTTGGGGCAACTTTTACTTGTACAAAAGTCTACTTTTCGTCCATGGACTACGAAAATAACGCTGTTCATTCAAGACTATGTCTGTTCCTCGACTGGAATATATTCGATAAGCTACTGTTATTTTAAGTCGGTCAGCAGTCGATCTCTGACGATATTGCAGAACTCTGTCAGGAATCCTCGCGTCTTTATTGCAATACAGAAGTTCTTTTCTAAGTTCTTCGGAGTTCCATCAGTTTCGAGCTACTTACCAGCCATTCAGAGTTGATTGTCGAAGTACCAACGCTCTTTTCAAACTGTTTGAGAATTGTTATCGATCCGCAAGCATTTGCAACAGCCTCGAACACAGATTTTTGCCATTATTCCTTTGCCTAACCACTCGAAAGAGTCTAACAATTCAAAAATAAGAAATGAGCACCAGCTCTGTGTAACGTAAGCTACGTTGTAGATTCAAATTTAGAATTTCGACTCGAAAAAATCAATTTGCAAACTATTCCAAGAGAATATACTGTTATATCTAACAGTCATTGGTATCCTGATCGAGCCAGAAGTCCATCTCTGATATCGGTCACTTTTATCATTACTACTCGCGTCTGTATTGCAATACAGAAGTTGTTTCCAAAGTTCCTGAGAGTTCAAACAGTTTCTAGCTCCTTGCCATCCATTCTGAGCTAACTGTCGACGTACCAACGCTCTTTTGAAAATGTATAAAATTTTTCATTCGTCCGCGAAGTGTTGTAACAGCCTGGAATATTAATTTTCGACGTTATTCCTTTGTCTATCTACTCGAAAAAGTCTTACTGTTGACGAATGAGAGAGAAATACCAACTCTGTGTAACTTGAGCTGTGTCGTAGATTCGAATTCCAAGTTTCAACGCGAGAAAATCAATTTGCAAAATACTTGGAAAGAATATACCGACGATAATCATTCGAGAGTAGGCAATGCTCTATTACCATAGCACTTTTCCGAGCTTGGGAATCAAATTTTGAAAGATAGGGATGAGAACAGCTGTAGTTACATCGCTATTATCTCTATTTCCTACAATGAGAAATTGATTTCCTTAGCCGAATATTTGAAAACGCTTCGCTCATATATCGTCAGTTCGGAATATTACGGCCCCAACTCTCAGCTGAAGGCTCGTCGAATCTTAAACAGACGTGATTACTGAATTTCAATCAATCGCGAGAGATGTTAACATTACCTATATTTGTATTGTGAAATGTAAATGTTGTACGACGAGAAAGTTGGAACGACGAAGAAAAATAATGGTAATTTAAGATGCAACATAGATGTCCGACAGACATCATTGACCTAATCCCTGACCATTTTTGTGAGAAATCTGGAAGCATTTCGAATGTAATCATTAATCGACAGCATCTTTTCGTGGACCGAAGAATCGGAAAATTCAGCATTTTTTAAACGGTATAATCAATTTTTCAACTCTTTTACGCACAATTATCGAGAAATCACATAATATCGAATATGTTATTCGATGAAGAAATATTTATAAATTCTTGACGATTCAGAAACGACAGAGTCCATTTGATTTTTCAATTCTCTCGTTGAAAATTATTGGGAAATTTTGAAGCATTAGACACGATAGCTCCCAAACAATAGAAATTAATCGCCCCCTAAGAATTCGAAATGGTAAATTGGTCAATTTTGAAAGTTTTTACGAAAAGTCCTTCATCCTTTAGATTCGGAACGTGATTCGTCTCGCAGACGATTATTACACAGAGAATTAAAGAATTTACGGTATTTGACGAGCGACGTAACGAACGAGAAAAAAAAAAAAAAAAAACCACCGAACCTCTTTCGAATCGGTTCATTCTAAATTACAGCCAAATTTTGGAATTCTTTCGATCGAGAAACTATTTCTGAACCTCCCTCTGAGATAAATCACCCGGGGACGTAAATTTATGACCACGCCCCTGAGTCGTCGCCCTTGAGTCGACCTTGAGTCGCGTGACGTAGTTTTCAATCATATGTTCAGGCGCATGCGCAGTTTGCGTTTCGTATATCGATAGCGCCGTTCGATTTTCGACATTTTCGATACTTCAGTCTCGATCTCAATTTGAATATGTGACCTTGGGGACGCCAATCGACGCCAATCGACGTCCCGACGTCTCATAGTTTAGGTATGGTGTTATAATTTGACGTACGCGTCTTTGCCGAGGTAAGAAATTGTGATCTTGCGATTCAACGATCATAAATAATTATCCAAGTGAAGTCGACGGTTTAATTTCGTTCGCCGTGAAGTTGCGTGCCAGTTCGAATTTTTCAGAGATGACTCAGAGATAACGAAGTTTTTCAACCGTTCCGGCAGTTTGACCTGAATTGTTATTTTTACTTGTGAGTAGCCAACAATTGTGTATCTTTCGAATAAATTATGATATAATACTCGATTAGAATCAACAGTATCGTAAAATAGTTGATTTGCGTATTATCGTGTTTGAAACTTAGTCTGACAACAAAAATATAGCATATCGTATTCGACCGACGCAGTGTAGCGTAGCCAAAGATGGCCGCCAGTCGAAGACGCTATAACATTTCATTCCAATAATCCGATATATTGAACGAATCTTCGTTGACGAAACAATTACTTTATCACAGAAGACGAGTCGAATTCTGGTATGTGTACAGTGACCGGTATTTTTGAGTTGTGGAACCGTCGTTTTTCCGGGCCAAGTCGCGATCTTATAGTCAAAGAATAGCCAGAGTGACGGTTTGTTTTTCTTTTTTTTTTTTTCACGAGTCTCATTTTATTATCACGCGTTTGAATCGAGAAGTCGGCGGCTCCTTTCTCATTAACGTTGTATCTTATTGTTTTTCAGCCTACAACGATGTACGTTAGGAATCATCGCCGCTGCGAGTCCAGACGTGCCGTGCGGAACTGACGCGTGAGTACATAACCTCTTTGAAAATCTCACCGCACATTGTAATTCCACGCATTATATTACGTAGACGTTTGATAATCATTTCAATTTCGTATATCGGCATTTTCGTTTTGTTTTTTTTTTTTTACCTTTTCCGGCCCCGTCCGAGTTAATTATCGGCAAAGACCGTTGCCAGTCCAGTCGATCTTCGGTTTCAATTTTTCTCATCTTTCGAAATAACTTTCGAAATATTTGTTCGCGTTCGCGGAGATAACTCGTTGAATTTTGTCCCACGCGCGTCAACCGCGTGTCGCGTGTATAAGCAGGTGCAAGCTCGTCTCGGTTGGTTTTAATTTCTTTTATTTTTTATTTTTTTCAATTTCTTCTCAACATCAGAGAAATGCTATATATATATATATTATTGGGAAAGTGATACGACACGCGCCGTCCGGTAGGCGTTATTCCCTCTATCATAGATTAGTTTCGACGTAACGTACCCGAACGCACGTTAGTAGACTCGGGTTCGCTGACAATATTTTGCGCCTCAGGTCGACCGACCTGAGACAGAACCGCTGTAAGCTCTCTGTTAATGTACACCGGGGTCTACCGCCACTCAGTTTCGCCAAATTCGTGCGAACGAATCCATTGTAACAATTTCTTTAATAAAACGTCAATTCTACCTCTCGTGTTTCGATAATTTCAATTCCAGAAATGTCTTGGAATTGCACACGTTACATATTTGTTATTATTCGTACATGGTAGACCCCGAGTGATCGCCAGTTGTCTAGGCTCTGGAAGATAGGGGACGATTTGTGCCTATGTGATTTCGTACTAAAAGAAAGAGTCATAAGTCATAAGGATTTAACGGAGGCTTGCGGCGGCGTGTTGGCACGCTGGGAGATATCACAGAGAAACCTCTATAGCTTTCTCTTTCTGGTTCTTTCATCGTTCCACGGTTTCGCGGTCTGGCCTGTAGCGTACAATTTGCAGCGAATCTTTTTTCTTTTCTCCATCGATCGACGGCGCTTCGGAGAAGAGGACGGCGGTGAGGGTCGCCGCTGTCTCGGGTTAGTCCGATTCAGCGGCTGTCCTCACTTTGTTCCATCACACTAGACTGTCAAGCCCTGTACTTCGGGTGCGATCGGTGAAAACACAGCCGTGGCTGACAACTCGAGTCGGGGATCGATCCATGTTCTCCGTAGCGTCCCGGTCGCCGCGGCCCGGTTCATTCTCACAAGTAGCTTTTTTTTCTGCGCGGGTACGCCGGGGTTAGGAAAGAAACTTTCTCGCACGCCCGTTGGTGTCTTCTTTTTTTATCTTTTATTTTTTATTCTTCATTTTTCTTCTTCAAGACTTGAGATATCGCACAAAGTTGCAAAGCTCTAAATTCAGATTGATTCTAACGAAAGAACTTCCAAAAGGGACACGCAGGCCTGCTTATACACTCGGATTCGACTGGCTTAGTATACGCGTTACCGCCGAAATGATCTTTGCGGTATCGAGAGAGTATCTCGATCGAACTGTTCGATTCCGAAGTTAGAAACGTATCGAGATGCGAAATGGGAAAGAATATCGGACGTCTTTCGAAAATCTTATTCGAGAATAACGACGGGATCTAATTTTCTAGATCTCCGGTCGTCCACGACGATATTAGAAACATAAATAATGTAACCGATTATTTTTTTCGTATATTCTTCTGACGCTTGTCCCTTTCTCTATGTTTCATGCGCGTTCCGCTCCATCCTGCCTAAAAAAATTCATCGGACCGAGCCGCACGGGAAGCTGTCGACGAAGCTGCGAGAACGAACATCCGTCGAGGATCCTGGGAAAAGAGGAGAAGGCGGCAGAAAGACCCAGGCTTGGTTATCTACTCTGCATCGGCGGCGGTGGATGCAGCGACGCGGTGAAAGGGAATGAATGGCGATTCGACGCTCTTTTCAAAACATATGAAAATTCTCATTGGTCTGCAAAGAGTCGTAACAGCCTCGAATACGAATTTTCGATATCATTCGTTTGCCTAACCGCTCGACAGAGTCCAAGAGTTCAAGAATAAGGAATAAGTACTGGCTCTGTGTAACGTAAGCTACGTCGTAGATTCGAATTCCAAGTTTCAACGCGAGAGAATCGATTCGCAAAATATTTAAAAATAATATACCGACGATAATTATTCGAGAGTAGGCAATGTTTTATCACTATAGTACTTTTCCACGCTTGGAAATGAAATTTTTAAAGATAGGGATGAGAACAGCTCTAGTCACATAGCTATTATCTTTACTTTCTACAATGAGAAATTGATTTCTTTCAGACAACCTGAAGTAAAAGCAGATTGAGATCTGGACTCGATGGAATCACCCAACAAGATACGGTACGAAGAAAGCATGCCAGGAAACTGTTGGCGCATAGGATACGCCGGTTGTACGACGGAAAGAAGAGGATCAAAACATCCTGGATTCAAACGTAAGAGACTTTTCCACTACGGATGGACGGAACATGAGTTGGGGCAACTTTTACTTGTATAAAAGTCTACTTTTCGTCCATGGACTACGAAAATGACGCTATTCATTTAAGACTATGTCTGTTCCTCAAATGGAATATATCCAATAAGCTACTGTTATCTTAAGTCGGTCAGCAGACGATCTCTGACGATATTGCAGAATTCTGTCAGGAATCCTCGCGTCTTTATTGCAATACAGAAGTTCTTTTCTGAGTTCTTCGGAGTTCCATCAGTTTCGAGCTACTTACCAGCCATTCAGAGTTGATTGTCGAAGTACCAACGCTCTTTTCAAACTGTTTAAGAATTGTTATCGATCCGCAAGGAGTTGCAACAGCCTCGAACACAAATTTTTGCTATTATTCCTTTGCCTAACCACTCGAAAGAGTCCAACAGTTCAAGATAAAGAAATGAGCACCAGCTCTGTGTAACGTAAGCTACGCCGTAGATTTAAATTTAGAGTTCCGACTCGAGAAAATCAATTTGCAGAATATTCCAAAAGAATATACTGTTATATCGAACAGTCATTGGTATTCTGATCGAGCCAGAAGTCCATCTCTGATATCGGTCACTTTTATCATTACTACTCGCGTCTGTATTGCAATACAGAAGTTGTTTCCAAAGTTAGTGCGAGTTCAAACAGTTTCGAGCTCCTTACCATCCATTCTGAGCTAACTGTCGACGTGCCAACGCTCTTTTGAAAATGTATAAAATTTTTCATTCGTCCGCTAAGTGTTGTAACAGCCTGGAATACGAATTTTCGACGCTATTCCTTTGCCTATCCACTCTAAAAAGTCTCATTGTTCACGAATGAGAGAGAAATACCAACTCTGTGTAACTTGAGCTATGTCGAAGATTGGAATGCCAAGTTTCTACGTGAGAAAATCAATTCGCAATATACTTGGAAAGAATATACCGACGACAATTATTCGAGAGTAGGCAATGTTTTATCACTATAGTAATTTCCCACGTTTGGAAATGAAATTTCGAAAGATAGGGATGAAAACAGCTTTAGTTACATCTCTATGATATTTATTTTCTACAACGAGAAATTGATTTCTTTCAGACGAGCCGAAGGAGAAGCAGATTGAGATCTGGACTGGAAGGAATCACCCAACAAGATACGGTACGAAGAAAGCATGCCAGGAAACTGTTGGCGCAGATCATACTCCGGTGGTACGACGGATAGAAGAGGATCAAAACATTCTGGATTCAAACGTAAGAGACTTTTCCACTACGGATGGACGGAACATGAGTTGGGGCAACTTTTACTTGTATAAAAGTCTACTTTTCGTCCATGGACTACGAAAATGACGCTGTTCATTCAAGACTATGTCTGTTCCTCGCCTGGAATATATCCGATAAGCTACTGTTATTTTAAGTCGGTCAGCAGTCGATCTCTGACGATATTGCAGAACTCTGTCAGGAATCCTCGCGTCTGTATTGCAATACAGAAGTTCTTTTCCAAGTTCTTCGGAGTTCCAACAGTTTCGAGCTACTTACCAGCCATTCAGAGTTGATTGTCGAAGTACCAACGCTCTTTTCAAACTGTTTACGAATTGTTATCGATCCGCAAGGAGTTGCAACAGCCTCGAACACAAATTCTTGCTATTATTCCTTTGCCTAACCACTCGAAAGAGTCTAACAGTTCAAGATAAAGAAATGAGCGCCAGCTCTGTGTAACGTAAGCTACGTCGTAGATTTAAATTCAGAGTTTTGACTCGAGAAAATCAATTTGCAAACTATTCCAAAAGAATATACTGTTATATCGAACAGTCATTGGTATTCTGTTCGAGCCAGAAGTCCATCTCTGATATCGGTCACTTTTATCATTACTACTCGCGTCTGTATTGCAATACCGAAGTTGTTTCCAAAGTTCCTGAGAGTTCAAACAGTTTCGAGCTCCTTACCATCCATTCTGAGCTAACTGTCGACGTGCCAACGCTCTTTTGAAAATGTATAAAATTGTTCATTCGTCCGCAAAGTGTTGTAACAGCCTGGAATACGAATTTTCGACGTTATCCCTTCGTCTATCTACTCGAAAAAGTCTTACTGTTGACGAATGAGAGAGAAATAGCAACTCTGTGCAACTTGAGCTGTGTCGTAGATTCGAATTCCAAGTTTCAACGCGTGAGAATCGATTCGCAAAATACTTGTGAAGAATATACCGACGATAATTATTCGAGAGTAGGCAATGTTTTATCACTATAGTAATTTCCCACGTTTGGAAATGAAATTTTGAAAGATAGGGATGAGAACAGCTCAAGTCACATAGCTATTATCTTTATTTTCTACAATGAGAAATTGATTTCTTTCAGAAAACCTGAAGGAAAAGCAGATTGAGATCTGGACTCGAAGGAATCACCCAACAAGATACGGTACGAAGAAAGCATGCCAGGAAACTGTTGGCGCAGAGGATACTCCGGTGGTACGACGGAAAGAAGAGGATCAAAGCATTCTGGATTCAAACGTAAGAGACTTTTCCACTACGGATAGACGGTGCAGCATGAGTCGGGGCAACTTTTACTTGTATAAAAGTCTACTTTTCGTCCATGGACTACGAAAATGACGCTGTTCATTCAAGACTACGTCTGTTCCTCGACTGGAATATATCCGATAAGCTACTGTTATCTTAAGTCGGTCAGCAGTCGATCTCTGACGATATTGCAGAACTCTGTCAGGAATCCTCGCGTCTTTATTGCAATACAGAAGTTCTTTTCTAAGTTCTTTGGAGTTCCAACAGTTTCGAGCTACTTACCAGCCATTCAGAGTTGATTGTCGAAGTACCAACGCTCTTTCCAAACTGTTTAAGAATTGTTATCGATCCGCAAGGAGTTGCAACAGCCTCGGATACGAATTTTTGATATTATTCCTTCGCTTAACCACTCGAAAGAGTCTGACAATTCAAGAATAAGAAATGAGCACCAGCTCTGTGTAACGTAAGCTACGTCGTAGATTTAAATTGAAAGTTTCGACTCAAGAAAATCAATTTGCAAACTATTCCAACAGAACATACTGTTATATCAAACAGTCATGGGTATCCTGATCGAGCCAGAAGTCCATCTCTGATATCGGTCACTTTTATCATTACTACTCGCGTCTGTATTGCAATACAGAAGTTGTTTCCAAAGTTCCTGAGAGTTCAAACAGTTTCGAGCTCCTTACCATCCATTCTGAGCTAACTGTCGACGTGCCAACGCTCTTTTGAAAATGTATAAAATTTTTCATTCGTCCCCAAAGTGTTGTAACAGCCTGGAATACGAATTTTCGACGTTATCCCTTTGTCTATCTACTCGAATAAGTCTTACTGTTGACGAATGAGAGAGAAATACCAACTCTGTGTAACTTGAGCTGTGTCGTAGATTCGAATTCCAAGTTTCAACGCGAGAAAATCAATTTGCAAAATACTTGGAAAGAATATACCGACGATAATCATTCGAGAGTAGGCAATGCTCTATTACCATAGCACTTTTCCGAGCTTGGGAATCAAATTTTGAAAGATAGGGATGAGAACAGCTGTAGTTACATCGCTATTATCTCTATTTCCTACAATGAGAAATTGATTTCCTTAGCCGAATATTTGAAAACGCTTCGCTCATATATCGTCAGTTCGGAATATTACGGCCCCAACTCTCAGCTGAAGGCTCGTCGAATCTTAAACAGACGTGATTACTGAATTTCAATCAATCGCGAGAGATGTTAACATTACCTATATTTGTATTGTGAAATGTAAATGTTGTACGACGAGAAAGTTGGAACGACGAAGAAAAATAATGGTAATTTAAGATGCAACATAGATGTCCGACAGACATCATTGACCTAATCCCTGACCATTTTTGTGAGAAATCTGGAAGCATTTCGAATGTAATCATTAATCGACAGCATCTTTTCGTGGACCGAAGAATCGGAAAATTCAGCATTTTTTAAACGGTATAATCAATTTTTCAACTCTTTTACGCACAATTATCGAGAAATCACATAATATCGAATATGTTATTCGATGAAGAAATATTTATAAATTCTTGACGATTCAGAAACGACAGAGTCCATTTGATTTTTCAATTCTCTCGTTGAAAATTATTGGGAAATTTTGAAGCATTAGACACGATAGCTCCCAAACAATAGAAATTAATCGCCCCCTAAGAATTCGAAATGGTAAATTGGTCAATTTTGAAAGTTTTTACGAAAAGTCCTTCATCCTTTAGATTCGGAACGTGATTCGTCTCGCAGACGATTATTACACAGAGAATTAAAGAATTTACGGTATTTGACGAGCGACGTAACGAACGAGAAAAAAAAAAAAAAAAAACCACCGAACCTCTTTCGAATCGGTTCATTCTAAATTACAGCCAAATTTTGGAATTCTTTCGATCGAGAAACTATTTCTGAACCTCCCTCTGAGATAAATCACCCGGGGACGTAAATTTATGACCACGCCCCTGAGTCGTCGCCCTTGAGTCGACCTTGAGTCGCGTGACGTAGTTTTCAATCATATGTTCAGGCGCATGCGCAGTTTGCGTTTCGTATATCGATAGCGCCGTTCGATTTTCGACATTTTCGATACTTCAGTCTCGATCTCAATTTGAATATGTGACCTTGGGGACGCCAATCGACGCCAATCGACGTCCCGACGTCTCATAGTTTAGGTATGGTGTTATAATTTGACGTACGCGTCTTTGCCGAGGTAAGAAATTGTGATCTTGCGATTCAACGATCATAAATAATTATCCAAGTGAAGTCGACGGTTTAATTTCGTTCGCCGTGAAGTTGCGTGCCAGTTCGAATTTTTCAGAGATGACTCAGAGATAACGAAGTTTTTCAACCGTTCCGGCAGTTTGACCTGAATTGTTATTTTTACTTGTGAGTAGCCAACAATTGTGTATCTTTCGAATAAATTATGATATAATACTCGATTAGAATCAACAGTATCGTAAAATAGTTGATTTGCGTATTATCGTGTTTGAAACTTAGTCTGACAACAAAAATATAGCATATCGTATTCGACCGACGCAGTGTAGCGTAGCCAAAGATGGCCGCCAGTCGAAGACGCTATAACATTTCATTCCAATAATCCGATATATTGAACGAATCTTCGTTGACGAAACAATTACTTTATCACAGAAGACGAGTCGAATTCTGGTATGTGTACAGTGACCGGTATTTTTGAGTTGTGGAACCGTCGTTTTTCCGGGCCAAGTCGCGATCTTATAGTCAAAGAATAGCCAGAGTGACGGTTTGTTTTTCTTTTTTTTTTTTTCACGAGTCTCATTTTATTATCACGCGTTTGAATCGAGAAGTCGGCGGCTCCTTTCTCATTAACGTTGTATCTTATTGTTTTTCAGCCTACAACGATGTACGTTAGGAATCATCGCCGCTGCGAGTCCAGACGTGCCGTGCGGAACTGACGCGTGAGTACATAACCTCTTTGAAAATCTCACCGCACATTGTAATTCCACGCATTATATTACGTAGACGTTTGATAATCATTTCAATTTCGTATATCGGCATTTTCGTTTTGTTTTTTTTTTTTTACCTTTTCCGGCCCCGTCCGAGTTAATTATCGGCAAAGACCGTTGCCAGTCCAGTCGATCTTCGGTTTCAATTTTTCTCATCTTTCGAAATAACTTTCGAAATATTTGTTCGCGTTCGCGGAGATAACTCGTTGAATTTTGTCCCACGCGCGTCAACCGCGTGTCGCGTGTATAAGCAGGTGCAAGCTCGTCTCGGTTGGTTTTAATTTCTTTTATTTTTTATTTTTTTCAATTTCTTCTCAACATCAGAGAAATGCTATATATATATATATTATTGGGAAAGTGATACGACACGCGCCGTCCGGTAGGCGTTATTCCCTCTATCATAGATTAGTTTCGACGTAACGTACCCGAACGCACGTTAGTAGACTCGGGTTCGCTGACAATATTTTGCGCCTCAGGTCGACCGACCTGAGACAGAACCGCTGTAAGCTCTCTGTTAATGTACACCGGGGTCTACCGCCACTCAGTTTCGCCAAATTCGTGCGAACGAATCCATTGTAACAATTTCTTTAATAAAACGTCAATTCTACCTCTCGTGTTTCGATAATTTCAATTCCAGAAATGTCTTGGAATTGCACACGTTACATATTTGTTATTATTCGTACATGGTAGACCCCGAGTGATCGCCAGTTGTCTAGGCTCTGGAAGATAGGGGACGATTTGTGCCTATGTGATTTCGTACTAAAAGAAAGAGTCATAAGTCATAAGGATTTAACGGAGGCTTGCGGCGGCGTGTTGGCACGCTGGGAGATATCACAGAGAAACCTCTATAGCTTTCTCTTTCTGGTTCTTTCATCGTTCCACGGTTTCGCGGTCTGGCCTGTAGCGTACAATTTGCAGCGAATCTTTTTTCTTTTCTCCATCGATCGACGGCGCTTCGGAGAAGAGGACGGCGGTGAGGGTCGCCGCTGTCTCGGGTTAGTCCGATTCAGCGGCTGTCCTCACTTTGTTCCATCACACTAGACTGTCAAGCCCTGTACTTCGGGTGCGATCGGTGAAAACACAGCCGTGGCTGACAACTCGAGTCGGGGATCGATCCATGTTCTCCGTAGCGTCCCGGTCGCCGCGGCCCGGTTCATTCTCACAAGTAGCTTTTTTTTCTGCGCGGGTACGCCGGGGTTAGGAAAGAAACTTTCTCGCACGCCCGTTGGTGTCTTCTTTTTTTATCTTTTATTTTTTATTCTTCATTTTTCTTCTTCAAGACTTGAGATATCGCACAAAGTTGCAAAGCTCTAAATTCAGATTGATTCTAACGAAAGAACTTCCAAAAGGGACACGCAGGCCTGCTTATACACTCGGATTCGACTGGCTTAGTATACGCGTTACCGCCGAAATGATCTTTGCGGTATCGAGAGAGTATCTCGATCGAACTGTTCGATTCCGAAGTTAGAAACGTATCGAGATGCGAAATGGGAAAGAATATCGGACGTCTTTCGAAAATCTTATTCGAGAATAACGACGGGATCTAATTTTCTAGATCTCCGGTCGTCCACGACGATATTAGAAACATAAATAATGTAACCGATTATTTTTTTCGTATATTCTTCTGACGCTTGTCCCTTTCTCTATGTTTCATGCGCGTTCCGCTCCATCCTGCCTAAAAAAATTCATCGGACCGAGCCGCACGGGAAGCTGTCGACGAAGCTGCGAGAACGAACATCCGTCGAGGATCCTGGGAAAAGAGGAGAAGGCGGCAGAAAGACCCAGGCTTGGTTATCTACTCTGCATCGGCGGCGGTGGATGCAGCGACGCGGTGAAAGGGAATGAATGGCGATTCGACGCTCTTTTCAAAACATATGAAAATTCTCATTGGTCTGCAAAGAGTCGTAACAGCCTCGAATACGAATTTTCGATATCATTCGTTTGCCTAACCGCTCGACAGAGTCCAAGAGTTCAAGAATAAGGAATAAGTACTGGCTCTGTGTAACGTAAGCTACGTCGTAGATTCGAATTCCAAGTTTCAACGCGAGAGAATCGATTCGCAAAATATTTAAAAATAATATACCGACGATAATTATTCGAGAGTAGGCAATGTTTTATCACTATAGTACTTTTCCACGCTTGGAAATGAAATTTTTAAAGATAGGGATGAGAACAGCTCTAGTCACATAGCTATTATCTTTACTTTCTACAATGAGAAATTGATTTCTTTCAGACAACCTGAAGTAAAAGCAGATTGAGATCTGGACTCGATGGAATCACCCAACAAGATACGGTACGAAGAAAGCATGCCAGGAAACTGTTGGCGCATAGGATACGCCGGTTGTACGACGGAAAGAAGAGGATCAAAACATCCTGGATTCAAACGTAAGAGACTTTTCCACTACGGATGGACGGAACATGAGTTGGGGCAACTTTTACTTGTATAAAAGTCTACTTTTCGTCCATGGACTACGAAAATGACGCTATTCATTTAAGACTATGTCTGTTCCTCAAATGGAATATATCCAATAAGCTACTGTTATCTTAAGTCGGTCAGCAGACGATCTCTGACGATATTGCAGAATTCTGTCAGGAATCCTCGCGTCTTTATTGCAATACAGAAGTTCTTTTCTGAGTTCTTCGGAGTTCCATCAGTTTCGAGCTACTTACCAGCCATTCAGAGTTGATTGTCGAAGTACCAACGCTCTTTTCAAACTGTTTAAGAATTGTTATCGATCCGCAAGGAGTTGCAACAGCCTCGAACACAAATTTTTGCTATTATTCCTTTGCCTAACCACTCGAAAGAGTCCAACAGTTCAAGATAAAGAAATGAGCACCAGCTCTGTGTAACGTAAGCTACGCCGTAGATTTAAATTTAGAGTTCCGACTCGAGAAAATCAATTTGCAGAATATTCCAAAAGAATATACTGTTATATCGAACAGTCATTGGTATTCTGATCGAGCCAGAAGTCCATCTCTGATATCGGTCACTTTTATCATTACTACTCGCGTCTGTATTGCAATACAGAAGTTGTTTCCAAAGTTAGTGCGAGTTCAAACAGTTTCGAGCTCCTTACCATCCATTCTGAGCTAACTGTCGACGTGCCAACGCTCTTTTGAAAATGTATAAAATTTTTCATTCGTCCGCTAAGTGTTGTAACAGCCTGGAATACGAATTTTCGACGCTATTCCTTTGCCTATCCACTCTAAAAAGTCTCATTGTTCACGAATGAGAGAGAAATACCAACTCTGTGTAACTTGAGCTATGTCGAAGATTGGAATGCCAAGTTTCTACGTGAGAAAATCAATTCGCAATATACTTGGAAAGAATATACCGACGACAATTATTCGAGAGTAGGCAATGTTTTATCACTATAGTAATTTCCCACGTTTGGAAATGAAATTTCGAAAGATAGGGATGAAAACAGCTTTAGTTACATCTCTATGATATTTATTTTCTACAACGAGAAATTGATTTCTTTCAGACGAGCCGAAGGAGAAGCAGATTGAGATCTGGACTGGAAGGAATCACCCAACAAGATACGGTACGAAGAAAGCATGCCAGGAAACTGTTGGCGCAGATCATACTCCGGTGGTACGACGGATAGAAGAGGATCAAAACATTCTGGATTCAAACGTAAGAGACTTTTCCACTACGGATGGACGGAACATGAGTTGGGGCAACTTTTACTTGTATAAAAGTCTACTTTTCGTCCATGGACTACGAAAATGACGCTGTTCATTCAAGACTATGTCTGTTCCTCGCCTGGAATATATCCGATAAGCTACTGTTATTTTAAGTCGGTCAGCAGTCGATCTCTGACGATATTGCAGAACTCTGTCAGGAATCCTCGCGTCTGTATTGCAATACAGAAGTTCTTTTCCAAGTTCTTCGGAGTTCCAACAGTTTCGAGCTACTTACCAGCCATTCAGAGTTGATTGTCGAAGTACCAACGCTCTTTTCAAACTGTTTACGAATTGTTATCGATCCGCAAGGAGTTGCAACAGCCTCGAACACAAATTCTTGCTATTATTCCTTTGCCTAACCACTCGAAAGAGTCTAACAGTTCAAGATAAAGAAATGAGCGCCAGCTCTGTGTAACGTAAGCTACGTCGTAGATTTAAATTCAGAGCTTCGACTCGAGAAAATCAATTTGCAAACTATTCCAAGAGAATATACTGTCATATCAAACAGTCATTGGTATCCTGATCGAGCCAGAAGTCCATCTCTGATATCGGTCACTTTTATCATTACTACTCGCGTCTGTATTGCAATACAGAAGTTGTTTCCAAAGTTCCTGAGAGTTCAAACAGTTCCGAGCTCCTTACCATCCATTCTGAGCTAACTGTCGACGTGCCAACGCTCTTTTGAAAATGTATAAAATTGTTCATTCGTCCGCAAAGTGTTGTTACAGCCTGGAATACGAATTTTTGACGTCATTCCTTCGTCTATCCACTCGAAAAGTCTTACTGTTGACGAATGAGAGAGAAATAGCAACTCTGTGCAACTTGAGCTGTGTCGTAGATTCGAATTCCAAGTTTCAACGCGTGAGAATCAATTCGCAAAATACTTGTGAAGAATATACCGACGATAATTATTCGAGAGTAGGCAATGTTACATTACTATAGTACTTTTCCACGCTTGGAAACGAAATTTCAAAAGATAGGGATGAAACCAGCTTGAGTTACATGGCTAATATCTTTATTTTCTACAATGAGAAATTGATTTCTTTCAGACGAGCCGAAGGAAAAGCAGATTGAGATCTGGACTGGAAGAAATCACCCAACAAAATACGGTACGAAGAAAGCATGCCAGGAAACTGTTGGCGCAGAGGATACTCCGGTGGTACGACGGAAAGAAGAGGATCAAAACATTCTGGATTCAAACGTGAGAGACTTTTCCACTACGGATAGACGGTGCAGCAAGAGTTGGGGCAACTTTTACTTGTACAAAAGTCTACTTTTCGTCCATGGACTACGAAAATAACGCTGTTCATTCAAGACTATGTCTGTTCCTCGACTGGAATATATCCGATAAACTACTGTTATTTTAAGTCGGTCAGCAGTCGATCTCTGACGATATTGCAGAACTCTGTCAGGAATCCTCGCGTCTTTATTGCAATACAGAAGTTCTTATCTAAGTTCTTCGGAGTTCCATCAGTTTCGAGCTACTTACCAGCCATTCAGAGTTGATTGTCGAAGTACCAACGCTCTTTTCAAACTGTTTAAGAATTGTTATCGATCCGCAAGGAGTTGCAACAGCCTCGAACACAAATTTTTGCTATTATTCCTTTGCCTAACCACTCGAAAGAGTCTAACAGTTCAAGATAAAGAAATGAGCACCAGCTCTGTGTAACGTAAGCTACGTCGTAGATTTAAATTTAGAGTTTCGACTCGAGAAAATCAATTTGCAAACTATTCCAAAAGAATATACTGTTATATCGAACAGTTATTGGTATTCTGTTCGAGCCAGAAGTCCATCTCTGATATCAGTCACTTTTATCATTACTACTCGCGTCTGTATTGCAATAGAGAAGTTGTTTCCAAAGTTCCTGAGAGTTTAAACAGTTTCGAGCTCCTCACTATCCATTCTGAGCTAACTGTCGACGTGCCAACGCTCTTTTGAAAATGTATAAAATTTTTCATTCGTCCCCAAAGTGTTGTAACAGCCTGGAATACGAATTTTCGACGTTATCCCTTTGTCTATCTACTCGAATAAGTCTTACTGTTGACGAATGAGAGAGAAATAGCAACTCTGTGCAACTTGAGCTGTGTCGTAGATTCGAATACCAAGTTTCAACGCCTGAGAATCAATTCGCAAAATACTTGTGAAGAATATACCGACGATAATTATTCGAGAGTAGGCAATTTTTTATCACTATAGTAATTTCCCACGTTTGGAAATGAAATTTCGAAAGATAGGGATGAAAACAGCTTTAGTTACATCTCTATGATGTTTATTTTCTACAACGAGAAATTGATTTCTTTCAGACGAGCCGAAGGGAAAGCAGATTGAGATCTGGACTGGAAGGAATCACCCAACAAGATACGGTACGAAGAAAGCATGCCAGGAAACTGTTGCCGCAGAGGATACTCCGGTGGTACGACCGAAAGAAGAGGATCAAAACATTCTGGATTCAAACGTAAGAGACTTTTCCACTACGGATAGACGGTGCAGCAAGAGTTGGGGCAACTTTTACTTGTACAAAAGTCTACTTTTCGTCCATGGACTACGAAAATAACGCTGTTCATTCAAGACTATGTCTGTTCCTCGACTGGAATATATTCGATAAGCTACTGTTATTTTAAGTCGGTCAGCAGTCGATCTCTGACGATATTGCAGAACTCTGTCAGGAATCCTCGCGTCTTTATTGCAATACAGAAGTTCTTTTCTAAGTTCTTCGGAGTTCCATCAGTTTCGAGCTACTTACCAGCCATTCAGAGTTGATTGTCGAAGTACCAACGCTCTTTTCAAACTGTTTGAGAATTGTTATCGATCCGCAAGCATTTGCAACAGCCTCGAACACAGATTTTTGCCATTATTCCTTTGCCTAACCACTCGAAAGAGTCTAACAATTCAAAAATAAGAAATGAGCACCAGCTCTGTGTAACGTAAGCTACGTTGTAGATTCAAATTTAGAATTTCGACTCGAAAAAATCAATTTGCAAACTATTCCAAGAGAATATACTGTTATATCTAACAGTCATTGGTATCCTGATCGAGCCAGAAGTCCATCTCTGATATCGGTCACTTTTATCATTACTACTCGCGTCTGTATTGCAATACAGAAGTTGTTTCCAAAGTTCCTGAGAGTTCAAACAGTTTCTAGCTCCTTGCCATCCATTCTGAGCTAACTGTCGACGTACCAACGCTCTTTTGAAAATGTATAAAATTTTTCATTCGTCCGCGAAGTGTTGTAACAGCCTGGAATATTAATTTTCGACGTTATTCCTTTGTCTATCTACTCGAAAAAGTCTTACTGTTGACGAATGAGAGAGAAATACCAACTCTGTGTAACTTGAGCTGTGTCGTAGATTCGAATTCCAAGTTTCAACGCGAGAAAATCAATTTGCAAAATACTTGGAAAGAATATACCGACGATAATCATTCGAGAGTAGGCAATGCTCTATTACCATAGCACTTTTCCGAGCTTGGGAATCAAATTTTGAAAGATAGGGATGAGAACAGCTGTAGTTACATCGCTATTATCTCTATTTCCTACAATGAGAAATTGATTTCCTTAGCCGAATATTTGAAAACGCTTCGCTCATATATCGTCAGTTCGGAATATTACGGCCCCAACTCTCAGCTGAAGGCTCGTCGAATCTTAAACAGACGTGATTACTGAATTTCAATCAATCGCGAGAGATGTTAACATTACCTATATTTGTATTGTGAAATGTAAATGTTGTACGACGAGAAAGTTGGAACGACGAAGAAAAATAATGGTAATTTAAGATGCAACATAGATGTCCGACAGACATCATTGACCTAATCCCTGACCATTTTTGTGAGAAATCTGGAAGCATTTCGAATGTAATCATTAATCGACAGCATCTTTTCGTGGACCGAAGAATCGGAAAATTCAGCATTTTTTAAACGGTATAATCAATTTTTCAACTCTTTTACGCACAATTATCGAGAAATCACATAATATCGAATATGTTATTCGATGAAGAAATATTTATAAATTCTTGACGATTCAGAAACGACAGAGTCCATTTGATTTTTCAATTCTCTCGTTGAAAATTATTGGGAAATTTTGAAGCATTAGACACGATAGCTCCCAAACAATAGAAATTAATCGCCCCCTAAGAATTCGAAATGGTAAATTGGTCAATTTTGAAAGTTTTTACGAAAAGTCCTTCATCCTTTAGATTCGGAACGTGATTCGTCTCGCAGACGATTATTACACAGAGAATTAAAGAATTTACGGTATTTGACGAGCGACGTAACGAACGAGAAAAAAAAAAAAAAAAAACCACCGAACCTCTTTCGAATCGGTTCATTCTAAATTACAGCCAAATTTTGGAATTCTTTCGATCGAGAAACTATTTCTGAACCTCCCTCTGAGATAAATCACCCGGGGACGTAAATTTATGACCACGCCCCTGAGTCGTCGCCCTTGAGTCGACCTTGAGTCGCGTGACGTAGTTTTCAATCATATGTTCAGGCGCATGCGCAGTTTGCGTTTCGTATATCGATAGCGCCGTTCGATTTTCGACATTTTCGATACTTCAGTCTCGATCTCAATTTGAATATGTGACCTTGGGGACGCCAATCGACGCCAATCGACGTCCCGACGTCTCATAGTTTAGGTATGGTGTTATAATTTGACGTACGCGTCTTTGCCGAGGTAAGAAATTGTGATCTTGCGATTCAACGATCATAAATAATTATCCAAGTGAAGTCGACGGTTTAATTTCGTTCGCCGTGAAGTTGCGTGCCAGTTCGAATTTTTCAGAGATGACTCAGAGATAACGAAGTTTTTCAACCGTTCCGGCAGTTTGACCTGAATTGTTATTTTTACTTGTGAGTAGCCAACAATTGTGTATCTTTCGAATAAATTATGATATAATACTCGATTAGAATCAACAGTATCGTAAAATAGTTGATTTGCGTATTATCGTGTTTGAAACTTAGTCTGACAACAAAAATATAGCATATCGTATTCGACCGACGCAGTGTAGCGTAGCCAAAGATGGCCGCCAGTCGAAGACGCTATAACATTTCATTCCAATAATCCGATATATTGAACGAATCTTCGTTGACGAAACAATTACTTTATCACAGAAGACGAGTCGAATTCTGGTATGTGTACAGTGACCGGTATTTTTGAGTTGTGGAACCGTCGTTTTTCCGGGCCAAGTCGCGATCTTATAGTCAAAGAATAGCCAGAGTGACGGTTTGTTTTTCTTTTTTTTTTTTTCACGAGTCTCATTTTATTATCACGCGTTTGAATCGAGAAGTCGGCGGCTCCTTTCTCATTAACGTTGTATCTTATTGTTTTTCAGCCTACAACGATGTACGTTAGGAATCATCGCCGCTGCGAGTCCAGACGTGCCGTGCGGAACTGACGCGTGAGTACATAACCTCTTTGAAAATCTCACCGCACATTGTAATTCCACGCATTATATTACGTAGACGTTTGATAATCATTTCAATTTCGTATATCGGCATTTTCGTTTTGTTTTTTTTTTTTTACCTTTTCCGGCCCCGTCCGAGTTAATTATCGGCAAAGACCGTTGCCAGTCCAGTCGATCTTCGGTTTCAATTTTTCTCATCTTTCGAAATAACTTTCGAAATATTTGTTCGCGTTCGCGGAGATAACTCGTTGAATTTTGTCCCACGCGCGTCAACCGCGTGTCGCGTGTATAAGCAGGTGCAAGCTCGTCTCGGTTGGTTTTAATTTCTTTTATTTTTTATTTTTTTCAATTTCTTCTCAACATCAGAGAAATGCTATATATATATATATTATTGGGAAAGTGATACGACACGCGCCGTCCGGTAGGCGTTATTCCCTCTATCATAGATTAGTTTCGACGTAACGTACCCGAACGCACGTTAGTAGACTCGGGTTCGCTGACAATATTTTGCGCCTCAGGTCGACCGACCTGAGACAGAACCGCTGTAAGCTCTCTGTTAATGTACACCGGGGTCTACCGCCACTCAGTTTCGCCAAATTCGTGCGAACGAATCCATTGTAACAATTTCTTTAATAAAACGTCAATTCTACCTCTCGTGTTTCGATAATTTCAATTCCAGAAATGTCTTGGAATTGCACACGTTACATATTTGTTATTATTCGTACATGGTAGACCCCGAGTGATCGCCAGTTGTCTAGGCTCTGGAAGATAGGGGACGATTTGTGCCTATGTGATTTCGTACTAAAAGAAAGAGTCATAAGTCATAAGGATTTAACGGAGGCTTGCGGCGGCGTGTTGGCACGCTGGGAGATATCACAGAGAAACCTCTATAGCTTTCTCTTTCTGGTTCTTTCATCGTTCCACGGTTTCGCGGTCTGGCCTGTAGCGTACAATTTGCAGCGAATCTTTTTTCTTTTCTCCATCGATCGACGGCGCTTCGGAGAAGAGGACGGCGGTGAGGGTCGCCGCTGTCTCGGGTTAGTCCGATTCAGCGGCTGTCCTCACTTTGTTCCATCACACTAGACTGTCAAGCCCTGTACTTCGGGTGCGATCGGTGAAAACACAGCCGTGGCTGACAACTCGAGTCGGGGATCGATCCATGTTCTCCGTAGCGTCCCGGTCGCCGCGGCCCGGTTCATTCTCACAAGTAGCTTTTTTTTCTGCGCGGGTACGCCGGGGTTAGGAAAGAAACTTTCTCGCACGCCCGTTGGTGTCTTCTTTTTTTATCTTTTATTTTTTATTCTTCATTTTTCTTCTTCAAGACTTGAGATATCGCACAAAGTTGCAAAGCTCTAAATTCAGATTGATTCTAACGAAAGAACTTCCAAAAGGGACACGCAGGCCTGCTTATACACTCGGATTCGACTGGCTTAGTATACGCGTTACCGCCGAAATGATCTTTGCGGTATCGAGAGAGTATCTCGATCGAACTGTTCGATTCCGAAGTTAGAAACGTATCGAGATGCGAAATGGGAAAGAATATCGGACGTCTTTCGAAAATCTTATTCGAGAATAACGACGGGATCTAATTTTCTAGATCTCCGGTCGTCCACGACGATATTAGAAACATAAATAATGTAACCGATTATTTTTTTCGTATATTCTTCTGACGCTTGTCCCTTTCTCTATGTTTCATGCGCGTTCCGCTCCATCCTGCCTAAAAAAATTCATCGGACCGAGCCGCACGGGAAGCTGTCGACGAAGCTGCGAGAACGAACATCCGTCGAGGATCCTGGGAAAAGAGGAGAAGGCGGCAGAAAGACCCAGGCTTGGTTATCTACTCTGCATCGGCGGCGGTGGATGCAGCGACGCGGTGAAAGGGAATGAATGGCGATTCGACGCTCTTTTCAAAACATATGAAAATTCTCATTGGTCTGCAAAGAGTCGTAACAGCCTCGAATACGAATTTTCGATATCATTCGTTTGCCTAACCGCTCGACAGAGTCCAAGAGTTCAAGAATAAGGAATAAGTACTGGCTCTGTGTAACGTAAGCTACGTCGTAGATTCGAATTCCAAGTTTCAACGCGAGAGAATCGATTCGCAAAATATTTAAAAATAATATACCGACGATAATTATTCGAGAGTAGGCAATGTTTTATCACTATAGTACTTTTCCACGCTTGGAAATGAAATTTTTAAAGATAGGGATGAGAACAGCTCTAGTCACATAGCTATTATCTTTACTTTCTACAATGAGAAATTGATTTCTTTCAGACAACCTGAAGTAAAAGCAGATTGAGATCTGGACTCGATGGAATCACCCAACAAGATACGGTACGAAGAAAGCATGCCAGGAAACTGTTGGCGCATAGGATACGCCGGTTGTACGACGGAAAGAAGAGGATCAAAACATCCTGGATTCAAACGTAAGAGACTTTTCCACTACGGATGGACGGAACATGAGTTGGGGCAACTTTTACTTGTATAAAAGTCTACTTTTCGTCCATGGACTACGAAAATGACGCTATTCATTTAAGACTATGTCTGTTCCTCAAATGGAATATATCCAATAAGCTACTGTTATCTTAAGTCGGTCAGCAGACGATCTCTGACGATATTGCAGAATTCTGTCAGGAATCCTCGCGTCTTTATTGCAATACAGAAGTTCTTTTCTGAGTTCTTCGGAGTTCCATCAGTTTCGAGCTACTTACCAGCCATTCAGAGTTGATTGTCGAAGTACCAACGCTCTTTTCAAACTGTTTAAGAATTGTTATCGATCCGCAAGGAGTTGCAACAGCCTCGAACACAAATTTTTGCTATTATTCCTTTGCCTAACCACTCGAAAGAGTCCAACAGTTCAAGATAAAGAAATGAGCACCAGCTCTGTGTAACGTAAGCTACGCCGTAGATTTAAATTTAGAGTTCCGACTCGAGAAAATCAATTTGCAGAATATTCCAAAAGAATATACTGTTATATCGAACAGTCATTGGTATTCTGATCGAGCCAGAAGTCCATCTCTGATATCGGTCACTTTTATCATTACTACTCGCGTCTGTATTGCAATACAGAAGTTGTTTCCAAAGTTAGTGCGAGTTCAAACAGTTTCGAGCTCCTTACCATCCATTCTGAGCTAACTGTCGACGTGCCAACGCTCTTTTGAAAATGTATAAAATTTTTCATTCGTCCGCTAAGTGTTGTAACAGCCTGGAATACGAATTTTCGACGCTATTCCTTTGCCTATCCACTCTAAAAAGTCTCATTGTTCACGAATGAGAGAGAAATACCAACTCTGTGTAACTTGAGCTATGTCGAAGATTGGAATGCCAAGTTTCTACGTGAGAAAATCAATTCGCAATATACTTGGAAAGAATATACCGACGACAATTATTCGAGAGTAGGCAATGTTTTATCACTATAGTAATTTCCCACGTTTGGAAATGAAATTTCGAAAGATAGGGATGAAAACAGCTTTAGTTACATCTCTATGATATTTATTTTCTACAACGAGAAATTGATTTCTTTCAGACGAGCCGAAGGAGAAGCAGATTGAGATCTGGACTGGAAGGAATCACCCAACAAGATACGGTACGAAGAAAGCATGCCAGGAAACTGTTGGCGCAGATCATACTCCGGTGGTACGACGGATAGAAGAGGATCAAAACATTCTGGATTCAAACGTAAGAGACTTTTCCACTACGGATGGACGGAACATGAGTTGGGGCAACTTTTACTTGTATAAAAGTCTACTTTTCGTCCATGGACTACGAAAATGACGCTGTTCATTCAAGACTATGTCTGTTCCTCGCCTGGAATATATCCGATAAGCTACTGTTATTTTAAGTCGGTCAGCAGTCGATCTCTGACGATATTGCAGAACTCTGTCAGGAATCCTCGCGTCTGTATTGCAATACAGAAGTTCTTTTCCAAGTTCTTCGGAGTTCCAACAGTTTCGAGCTACTTACCAGCCATTCAGAGTTGATTGTCGAAGTACCAACGCTCTTTTCAAACTGTTTACGAATTGTTATCGATCCGCAAGGAGTTGCAACAGCCTCGAACACAAATTCTTGCTATTATTCCTTTGCCTAACCACTCGAAAGAGTCTAACAGTTCAAGATAAAGAAATGAGCGCCAGCTCTGTGTAACGTAAGCTACGTCGTAGATTTAAATTCAGAGTTTTGACTCGAGAAAATCAATTTGCAAACTATTCCAAAAGAATATACTGTTATATCGAACAGTCATTGGTATTCTGTTCGAGCCAGAAGTCCATCTCTGATATCGGTCACTTTTATCATTACTACTCGCGTCTGTATTGCAATACCGAAGTTGTTTCCAAAGTTCCTGAGAGTTCAAACAGTTTCGAGCTCCTTACCATCCATTCTGAGCTAACTGTCGACGTGCCAACGCTCTTTTGAAAATGTATAAAATTGTTCATTCGTCCGCAAAGTGTTGTAACAGCCTGGAATACGAATTTTCGACGTTATCCCTTCGTCTATCTACTCGAAAAAGTCTTACTGTTGACGAATGAGAGAGAAATAGCAACTCTGTGCAACTTGAGCTGTGTCGTAGATTCGAATTCCAAGTTTCAACGCGTGAGAATCGATTCGCAAAATACTTGTGAAGAATATACCGACGATAATTATTCGAGAGTAGGCAATGTTTTATCACTATAGTAATTTCCCACGTTTGGAAATGAAATTTTGAAAGATAGGGATGAGAACAGCTCAAGTCACATAGCTATTATCTTTATTTTCTACAATGAGAAATTGATTTCTTTCAGAAAACCTGAAGGAAAAGCAGATTGAGATCTGGACTCGAAGGAATCACCCAACAAGATACGGTACGAAGAAAGCATGCCAGGAAACTGTTGGCGCAGAGGATACTCCGGTGGTACGACGGAAAGAAGAGGATCAAAGCATTCTGGATTCAAACGTAAGAGACTTTTCCACTACGGATAGACGGTGCAGCATGAGTCGGGGCAACTTTTACTTGTATAAAAGTCTACTTTTCGTCCATGGACTACGAAAATGACGCTGTTCATTCAAGACTACGTCTGTTCCTCGACTGGAATATATCCGATAAGCTACTGTTATCTTAAGTCGGTCAGCAGTCGATCTCTGACGATATTGCAGAACTCTGTCAGGAATCCTCGCGTCTTTATTGCAATACAGAAGTTCTTTTCTAAGTTCTTTGGAGTTCCAACAGTTTCGAGCTACTTACCAGCCATTCAGAGTTGATTGTCGAAGTACCAACGCTCTTTCCAAACTGTTTAAGAATTGTTATCGATCCGCAAGGAGTTGCAACAGCCTCGGATACGAATTTTTGATATTATTCCTTCGCTTAACCACTCGAAAGAGTCTGACAATTCAAGAATAAGAAATGAGCACCAGCTCTGTGTAACGTAAGCTACGTCGTAGATTTAAATTGAAAGTTTCGACTCAAGAAAATCAATTTGCAAACTATTCCAACAGAACATACTGTTATATCAAACAGTCATGGGTATCCTGATCGAGCCAGAAGTCCATCTCTGATATCGGTCACTTTTATCATTACTACTCGCGTCTGTATTGCAATACAGAAGTTGTTTCCAAAGTTCCTGAGAGTTCAAACAGTTTCGAGCTCCTTACCATCCATTCTGAGCTAACTGTCGACGTGCCAACGCTCTTTTGAAAATGTATAAAATTTTTCATTCGTCCCCAAAGTGTTGTAACAGCCTGGAATACGAATTTTCGACGTTATCCCTTTGTCTATCTACTCGAATAAGTCTTACTGTTGACGAATGAGAGAGAAATAGCAACTCTGTGCAACTTGAGCTGTGTCGTAGATTCGAATACCAAGTTTCAACGCCTGAGATTCAATTCGCAAAATACTTGTGAAGAATATACCGACGATAATTATTCGAGAGTAGGCAATTTTTTATCACTATAGTAATTTCCCACGTTTGGAAATGAAATTTCGAAAGATAGGGATGAAAACAGCTTTAGTTACATCTCTATGATGTTTATTTTCTACAACGAGAAATTGATTTCTTTCAGACGAGCCGAAGGAAAAGCAGATTGAGATCTGGACTGGAAGAAATCACCCAACAAAATACGGTACGAAGAAAGCATGCCAGGAAACTGTTGGCGCAGAGGATACTCCGGTGGTACGACGGAAAGAAGAGGATCAAAACATTCTGGATTCAAACGTGAGAGACTTTTCCACTACGGATAGACGGTGCAGCAAGAGTTGGGGCAACTTTTACTTGTACAAAAGTCTACTTTTCGTCCATGGACTACGAAAATAACGCTGTTCATTCAAGACTATGTCTGTTCCTCGACTGGAATATATCCGATAAGCTACTGTTATTTTAAGTCGGTCAGCAGTCGATCTCTGACGATATTGCAGAACTCTGTCAGGAATCCTCGCGTCTTTATTGCAATACAGAAGTTGTTTCCAAAGTTCCTGAGAGTTTAAACAGTTTCGAGCTCCTCACTATCCATTCTGAGCTAACTGTCGACGTGCCAACGCTCTTTTGAAAATGTATAAAATTTTTCATTCGTCCCCAAAGTGTTGTAACAGCCTGGAATACGAATTTTCGACGTTATCCCTTTGTCTATCTACTCGAATAAGTCTTACTGTTGACGAATGAGAGAGAAATAGCAACTCTGTGCAACTTGAGCTGTGTCGTAGATTCGAATACCAAGTTTCAACGCCTGAGAATCAATTCGCAAAATACTTGTGAAGAATATACCGACGATAATTATTCGAGAGTAGGCAATTTTTTATCACTATAGTAATTTCCCACGTTTGGAAATGAAATTTCGAAAGATAGGGATGAAAACAGCTTTAGTTACATCTCTATGATGTTTATTTTCTACAACGAGAAATTGATTTCTTTCAGACGAGCCGAAGGAAAAGCAGATTGAGATCTGGACTGGAAGGAATCACCCAACAAGACAGGGTACGAAGAAAGCATGCCAGGAAACTGTTGCCGCAGAGGATACTCCGGTGGTACGACGGAAAGAAGAGGATCAAAACATTCTGGATTCAAACGTAAGAGACTTTTCCACTACGGATAGACGGTGCAGCATGAGTTGGGGCAACTTTTACTTGTACAAAAGTCTACTTTTCGTCCATGGACTACGAAAATAACGCTGTTCATTCAAGACTACGTCTGTTCCTCGACTGGAATATATCCGATAAGCTACTGTTATTTTAAGTCGGTCAGCAGTCGATCTCTGACGATATTGCAGAACTCTGTCAGGAATCCTCGCGTCTTTATTGCAATACAGAAGTTCTTATCTAAGTTCTTCGGAGTTCCATCAGTTTCGAGCTACTTACCAGCCATTCAGAGTTGATTGTCGAAGTACCAACGCTCTTTTCAAACTGTTTAAGAATTGTTATCGATCCGCAAGGAGTTGCAACAGCCTCGAACACAAATTTTCGCTATTATTCCTTTGCCTAACCACTCGAAAGAGTCTAACAGTTCAAGATAAAGAAATGAGCACCAGCTCTGTGTAACGTAAGCTACGTCGTAGATTTAAATTTAGAGTTTCGACTCGAGAAAATCAATTTGCAAACTATTCCAAAAGAATATACTGTTATATCGAACAGTTATTGGTATTCTGTTCGAGCCAGAAGTCCATCTCTGATATCAGTCACTTTTATCATTACTACTCGCGTCTGTATTGCAATACAGAAGTTGTTTCCAAAGTTCCTGAGAGTTTAAACAGTTTCGAGCTCCTCACTATTCATTCTGAGCTAACTGTCGACGTGCCAACGCTCTTTTGAAAATGTATAAAATTTTTCATTCGTCCCCAAAGTGTTGTAACAGCCTGGAATACGAATTTTCGACGTTATCCCTTCGTCTATCTACTCGAATAAGTCTTACTGTTGACAAATGAGAGAGAAATAGCAACTCTGTGCAACTTGAGCTGTGTCGTAGATTCGAATACCAAGTTTCAACGCCTGAGAATCAATTCGCAAAATACTTGTGAAGAATATACCGACGATAATTATTCGAGAGTAGGCAATTTTTTATCACTATAGTAATTTCCCACGTTTGGAAATGAAATTTCGAAAGATAGGGATGAAAACAGCTTTAGTTACATCTCTATGATGTTTATTTTCTACAACGAGAAATTGATTTCTTTCAGACGAGCCGAAGGAAAAGCAGATTGAGATCTGGACTGGAAGAAATCACCCAACAAAATACGGTACGAAGAAAGCATGCCAGGAAACTGTTGGCGCAGAGGATACTCCGGTGGTACGACGGAAAGAAGAGGATCAAAACATTCTGGATTCAAACGTGAGAGACTTTTCCACTACGGATAGACGGTGCAGCAAGAGTTGGGGCAACTTTTACTTGTACAAAAGTCTACTTTTCGTCCATGGACTACGAAAATAACGCTGTTCATTCAAGACTATGTCTGTTCCTCGACTGGAATATATCCGATAAGCTACTGTTATTTTAAGTCGGTCAGCAGTCGATCTCTGACGATATTGCAGAACTCTGTCAGGAATCCTCGCGTCTTTATTGCAATACAGAAGTTCTTATCTAAGTTCTTCGGAGTTCCATCAGTTTCGAGCTACTTACCAGCCATTCAGAGTTGATTGTCGAAGTACCAACGCTCTTTTCAAACTGTTTAAGAATTGTTATCGATCCGCAAGGAGTTGCAACAGCCTCGAACACAAATTTTTGCTATTATTCCTTTGCCTAACCACTCGAAAGAGTCTAACAGTTCAAGATAAAAAAATGAGCACCAGCTCTGTGTAACGTAAGCTACGTCGTAGATTTAAATTTAGAGTTTCGACTCGAGAAAATCAATTTGCAAACTATTCCAAAAGAATATACTGTTATATCGAACAGTTATTGGTATTCTGTTCGAGCCAGAAGTCCATCTCTGATATCAGTCACTTTTATCATTACTACTCGCGTCTGTATTGCAATACAGAAGTTGTTTCCAAAGTTCCTGAGAGTTTAAACAGTTTCGAGCTCCTCACTATCCATTCTGAGCTAACTGTCGACGTGCCAACGCTCTTTTGAAAATGTATAAAATTTTTCATTCGTCCCCAAAGTGTTGTAACAGCCTGGAATACGAATTTTCGACGTTATCCCTTTGTCTATCTACTCGAATAAGTCTTACTGTTGACGAATGAGAGAGAAATAGCAACTCTGTGCAACTTGAGCTGTGTCGTAGATTCGAATACCAAGTTTCAACGCCTGAGAATCAATTCGCAAAATACTTGTGAAGAATATACCGACGATAATTATTCGAGAGTAGGCAATTTTTTATCACTATAGTAATTTCCCACGTTTGGAAATGAAATTTCGAAAGATAGGGATGAAAACAGCTTTAGTTACATCTCTATGATGTTTATTTTCTACAACGAGAAATTGATTTCTTTCAGACGAGCCGAAGGAAAAGCAGATTGAGATCTGGACTGGAAGGAATCACCCAACAAGACAGGGTACGAAGAAAGCATGCCAGGAAACTGTTGCCGCAGAGGATACTCCGGTGGTACGACGGAAAGAAGAGGATCAAAACATTCTGGATTCAAACGTAAGAGACTTTTCCACTACGGATAGACGGTGCAGCATGAGTTGGGGCAACTTTTACTTGTATAAAAGTCTACTTTTCGTCCATGGACTCCGAAAATGACGCTGTTCATTCAAGACTACGTCTGTTCCTCGACTGGAATATATCCGATAAGCTACTGTTATTTTAAGTCGGTCAGCAGTCGATCTCTGACGATATTGCAGAACTCTGTCAGGAATCCTCGCGTCTTTATTGCAATACAGAAGTTCTTATCTAAGTTCTTCGGAGTTCCATCAGTTTCGAGCTACTTACCAGCCATTCAGAGTTGATTGTCGAAGTACCAACGCTCTTTTCAAACTGTTTAAGAATTGTTATCGATCCGCAAGGAGTCGCAACAGCCTCGAACACAAATTTTTGCTATTATTCCTTTGCCTAACCACTCGAAAGAGTCTAACAGTTCAAGATAAAGAAATGAGCACCAGCTCTGTGTAACGTAAGCTACGTTGTAGATTTAAATTTAGACTTTCGACTCAAGAAAATCAATTTGCAAACTATTCCAACAGAACATACTGTTATATCGAACAGTCATGGGTATCCTGATCGAGCCAGAAGTCTATCTCCCATATCGCTCACTTTCATCATTACTACTCGCGTCTGTATTGCAATACAGAAGTTGTTTCCAAAGTTCCTGAGAGTTCAAACAGTTCCGAGCTCCTTACCATCCATTCTGAGCTAACTGTCGACTTACCAACGCTCTTTTGAAAATGTATAAAATTTTTCATTCGTCCGCAAAGTGTTGTAACAGCCTGGAATACGAATGTTCGACGTTATCCCTTTGTCTATCTACTCGAAAAAGTCTTACTTTTGACGAATGAGAGAGAAATACCAACTCTGTGTAACTTGAGCTGTGTCGTAGATTCGAATTCCAAGTTTCAACGCGAGAAAATCAATTCGCAAAATACTTGGAAAGAATATACCGACGATAATTATTCGAGAGTAGGCAATGCTCTATTACCATAGCACTTTTCCGAGCTTGGGAATCAAATTTTGAAAGATATGGATGAGAACAGCTTTAGTTACATCGCTATTATCTCTATTTCCTACAATGAGAAATTGATTTCCTTAGCCGAATATTTGAAAACGCTTCGCTCATGTATCGTCAGTTCGGAATATTACGGCCCCAACTCTCAGCTGAAGGCTCGTCGAATCTTAAACAGACGTGATTACTGAATTTCAATCAATCGCGAGAGATGTTATCATTACCTATATTTGTATTGTGAAATGTAAATGTTGTACGACGAGAAAGTTGGAACGACGAAGAAAAATAATGGTAATTTAAGATGCAACATAGATGTCCGACAGACATCATTGACCTAATCCCTGACCATTTTTGTGAGAAATCTGGAAGCATTTCGAATGTAATCATTAATCGACAGCATCTTTTCGTGGACCGAAGAATCGGAAAATTCAGCATTTTTTAAACGGTATAATCAATTTTTCAACTCTTTTACGCACAATTATCGAGAAATCACATAATATCGAATATGTTATTCGATGAAGAAATATTTATAAATTCTTGACGATTGAGAAAATCAAAAATTTGCCCCTCTAAAATTTTTGGCAGAGTCCATTTGATTTTTCAATTCTCTCGTTGAAAATTATTGGGAAATTTTGAAGCATTAGACACGATAGCTCCCAAACAATAGAAATTAATCGCCCCCTAAGAATTCGGAATGGTAAATTGGTCAATTTTGAAAGTTTTTACGAAAAGTCCTTCATCCTTTAGATTCGGAACGTGATTCGTCTCGCAGACGATTATTACACAGAGAATTAAAGAATTTACGGTATTTGACGAGCGACGTAACGAACGAGAAAAAAAAAAAAAAAAAAACACCGAACCTCTTTCGAATCGGTTCATTCTAAATTACAGCCAAATTTTGGAATTTTTTCGATCGAGAAACTATTTCTAAACCTCCCTCTGAGATAAATCACCCGGGGACGTAATTTTATGACCACGCCCCTGAGTCGTCGCCCTTGAGTCGACCTTGAGTCGCGTGACGTAGTTTTCAATCATATGTTCAGGCGCATGCGCAGTTTGCGTTTCGTATATCGATAGCGCCGTTCGATTTTCGACATTTTCGATACTTCAGTCTCGATCTCAATTTGAATATGTGACCTTGGGGACGCCAATCGACGCCAATCGACGCCAATCGACGCCAATCGACGTCCCGACGTCTCATAGTTTAGGTATGGTGTTATAATTTGACGTACGCGTCTTTGCCGAGGTAAGAAATTGTGATCTTGCGATTCAACGATCATAAATAATTATCCAAGTGAAGTCGACGGTTTAATTTCGTTCGCCGTGAAGTTGCGTGCCAGTTCGAATTTTTCAGAGATGACTCAGAGATAACGAAGTTTTTCAACCGTTCCGGCAGTTTGACCTGAATTGTTATTTTTACTTGTGAGTAGCCAACAATTGTGTATCTTTCGAATAAATTATGATATAATACTCGATTAGAATCAACAGTATCGTAAAATAGTTGATTTGCGTATTATCGTGTTTGAAACTTAGTCTGACAACAAAAATATAGCATATCGTATTCGACCGACGCAGTGTAGCGTAGCCAAAGATGGCCGCCAGTCGAAGACGCTATAACATTTCATTCCAATAATCCGATATATTGAACGAATCTTCGTTGACGAAACAATTACTTTATCACAGAAGACGAGTCGAATTCTGGTATGTGTACAGTGACCGGTATTTTTGAGTTGTGGAACCGTCGTTTTTCCGGGCCAAGTCGCGATCTTATAGTCAAAGAATAGCCAGAGTGACGGTTTGTTTTTCTTTTTTTTTTTTTTTCACGAGTCTCATTTTATTATCACGCGTTTGAATCGAGAAGTCGGCGGCTCCTTTCTCATTAACGTTGTATCTTATTGTTTTTCAGCCTACAACGATGTACGTTAGGAATCATCGCCGCTGCGAGTCCAGACGTGCCGTGCGGAACTGACGCGTGAGTACATAACCTCTTTGAAAATCTCACCGCACATTGTAATTCCACGCATTATATTACGTAGACGTTTGATAATCATTTCAATTTCGTATATCGGCATTTTCGTTTTGTTTTTTTTTTTTACCTTTTCCGGCCCCGTCCGAGTTAATTATCGGCAAAGACCGTTGCCAGTCCAGTCGATCTTCGGTTTCAATTTTTCTCATCTTTCGAAATAACTTTCGAAATATTTGTTCGCGTTCGCGGAGATAACTCGTTGAATTTTGTCCCACGCGCGTCAACCGCGTGTCGCGTGTATAAGCAGGTGCAAGCTTGTCTCGATTGGTTTTAATTTCTTTTATTTTTTATTTTTTTCAATTTCTTCTCAACGACATAGGAATGCTATATATATTATTGGGAAAGTGATACGACACGCGCCGTCCGGTAGGCGTTATTCCCTCTATCATAGATTAGTTTCGACGCAACGTACCCGAACGCACGTTAGTAGACTCGGGTTCGCTGACAATATTTTGCGCCTCAGGTCGACCGACCTGAGACAGAACCGCTGTAAGCTCTCTGTTAATGTACACCGGGGTCTACCGCCACTCAGTTTCGCCAAATTCGTGCGAACGAATCCATTGTAACAATTTCTTTAATAAAACGTCAATTCTACCTCTCGTGTTTCGATAATTTCAATTCCAGAAATATCTTGGAATTGCACACGTTACATATTTGTTATTATTCGTACATGGTAGACCCCGAGTGATCGCCAGTTGTCTAGGCTCTGGAAGATAGGGGACGATTTGTGCCTATGTGATTTCGTACTAAAAGAAAGAGTCATAAGTCATAAGGATTTAACGGAGGCTTGCGGCGGCGTGTTGGCACGCTGGGAGATACCACAGAGAAAGCTCGTCAGCTTTCTTTTTTGGTTCTTTCATCGTTCCACGGTTTCGCGGTCTGGCCTGTAGCGTACAATTTGCAGCGAATCTTTTTTCTTTTCTCCATCGATCGACGGCGCTTCGGAGAAGAGGACGGCGGTGAGGGTCGCCGCTGTCTCGGGTTAGTCCGATTCAGCGGCTGTCCTCGCTTTGTTCCATCACACTAGACTGTCAAGCCCTGTACTTCGGGTGCGATCGGTGAAAACACAGCCGTGGCTGACAACTCGAGTCGGGGATCGATCCATGTTCTCCGTAGCGTCCCGGTCGCCGCGGCCCGGTTCATTCTCACAAGTAGCTTTTTTTTCTGCGCGGGTACGCCGGGGTTAGGAAAGAAACTTTCTCGCACGCCCGTTGGTGTTTTCTTTTTTTATCTTTTATTTTTTATTCTTCATTTTTCTTCTTCAAGACTTGAGATATCGCACAAAGTTGCGAAGCTCTAAATTCAGATTGATTCTAACGAAAGAACTTCCAAAAGGGACACGCAGGCCTGCTTATACACTCGGATTCGACTGGCTTAGTATACGCGTTACCGCCGAAATGATCTTTGCGGTATCGAGAGAGTATCTCGATCGAACTGTTCGATTCCGAAGTTAGAAACGTATCGAGATGCGAAATGGGAAAGAATATCGGACGTCTTTCGAAAATCTTATTCGAGAATAACGACGGGATCTAATTTTCTAGATCTCCGGTCGTCCACGACGATATTAGAAACATGAATAATGTAACCGATTATTTTTTTCGTATATTCTTCTGACGCTTGTCCCTTTCTCTATGTTTCATGCGCGTTCCGCTCCATCCTGCCTAAAAAAATTCATCGGACCGAGCCACACGGGAAGCTGTCGACGAAGCTGCGAGAACGAACATCCGTCGAGGATCCTGGGAAAAGAGGAGAAGGCGGCAGAAAGACCCAGGCTTGGTTATCTACTCTGCATCGGCGGCGGTGGATGCAGCGACGCGGTGAATGGGAATGAATGGCAATTCGACGCTCTTTTCAAAACCTATGAAAATTCTCATTGGTCTGCAAAGAGTAGTAACAGCCTCGAATACGAATTTTCGATATCATTCGTTTGCCTAACCGCTCGACAGAGTCCAAGAGTTCGAGAATAAGGAATAAGTACTGGCTCTGTGTAACGTAAGCTACGTCGTAGATTCGAATTCCAAGTTTCAACGCGAGAGAATCAATTCGCAAAATACTTGAAAATAATATACCGACGATAATTATTCGAGAGTAGGCAATGTTTTATCACTATAGTACTTTTCCACGCTTGGAAATGAAATTTTGAAAGATAGGGATGAGAACAGCTCTAGTCACATAGCTATTATCTTTATTCTCTACAATGAGAAATTGATTTCTTTCAGACAACCTGAAGTAAAAGCAGATTGAGATCTGGACTCGATGGAATCACCCAACAAGATACGGTACGAAGAAAGCATGCCAGGAAACTGTTGGCGCATAGGATACCCCGGTTGTACGACGGAAAGAAGAGGATCAAAACATCCTGGATTCAAACGTAAGAGACTTTTCCACTACGGATGGACGGAACATGAGTTGGGGCAACTTTTACTTGTATAAAAGTCTACTTTTCGTCCATGGACTACGAAAATGACGCTATTCATTTAAGACTATGTCTGTTCCTCAAATGGAATATATCCAATAAGCTACTGTTATCTTAAGTCGGTCAGCAGACGATCTCTGACGATATTGCAGAATTCTGTCAGGAATCCTCGCGTCTTTATTGCAATACAGAAGTTCTTTTCTAAGTTCTTCGGAGTTCCATCAGTTTCGAGCTACTTACCAGCCATTCAGAGTTGATTGTCGAAGTACCAACGCTCTTTTCAAACTGTTTAAGAATTGTTATCGATCCGCAAGGAGTTGCAACAGCCTCGAACACAAATTTTTGCTATTATTCCTTTGCCTAACCACTCGAAAGAGTCCAACAGTTCAAGATAAAGAAATGAGCACCAGCTCTGTGTAACGTAAGCTACGCCGTAGATTTAAATTTAGAGTTCCGACTCGAGAAAATCAATTTGCAGAATATTCCAAAAGAATATACTGTTATATCGAACAGTCATTGGTATTCTGATCGAGCCAGAAGTCCATCTCTGATATCGGTCACTTTTATCATTACTACTCGCGTCTGTATTGCAATACAGAAGTTGTTTCCAAAGTTAGTGCGAGTTCAAACAGTTTCGAGCTCCTTACCATCCATTCTGAGCTAACAGTCGACGTGCCAACGCTCTTTTGAAAATGTATAAAATTTTTCATTCGTCCGCAAAGTGTTGTAACAGCCTGGAATACGAATTTTCGACGCTATTCCTTTGCCTATCCACTCTAAAAAGTCTCATTGTTCACGAATGAGAGAGAAATACCAACTCTGTGTAACTTGAGCTATGTCGAAGATTGGAATGCCAAGTTTCTACGTGAGAAAATCAATTCGCAATATACTTGGAAAGAATATACCGACGACAATTATTCGAGAGTAGGCAATGTTTTATCACTATAGTAATTTCCCACGTTTGGAAATGAAATTTCGAAAGATAGGGATGAAAACAGCTTTAGTTACATCTCTATGATATTTATTTTCTACAACGAGAAATTGATTTCTTTCAGACGAGCCGAAGGAGAAGCAGATTGAGATCTGGACTGGAAGGAATCACCCAACAAGATACGGTACGAAGAAAGCATGCCAGGAAACTGTTGGCGCAGATCATACTCCGGTGGTACGACGGATAGAAGAGGATCAAAACATTCTGGATTCAAACGTAAGAGACTTTTCCACTACGGATGGACGGAACATGAGTTGGGGCAACTTTTACTTGTATAAAAGTCTACTCTTCGTCCATGGACTACGAAAATGACGCTGTTCATTCAAGACTATGTCTGTTCCTCGCCTGGAATATATCCGATAAGCTACTGTTATTTTAAGTCGGTCAGCAGTCGATCTCTGACGATATTGCAGAACTCTGTCAGGAATCCTCGCGTCTGTATTGCAATACAGAAGTTCTTTTCCAAGTTCTTCGGAGTTCCAACAGTTTCGAGCTACTTACCAGCCATTCAGAGTTGATTGTCGAAGTACCAACGCTCTTTTCAAACTGTTTACGAATTGTTATCGATCCGCAAGGAGTTGCAACAGCCTCGAACACAAATTCTTGCTATTATTCCTTTGCCTAACCACTCGAAAGAGTCTAACAGTTCAAGATAAAGAAATGAGCGCCAGCTCTGTGTAACGTAAGCTACGTCGTAGATTTGAATTCAGAGCTTCGACTCGAGAAAATCAATTTGCAAACTATTCCAAGAGAATATACTGTCATATCAAACAGTCATTGGTATCCTGATCGAGCCAGAAGTCCATCTCTGATATCGGTCACTTTTATCATTACTACTCGCGTCTGTATTGCAATACAGAAGTTGTTTCCAAAGTTCCTGAGAGTTCAAACAGTTCCGAGCTCCTGACCATCCATTCTGAGCTAACTGTCGACGTGCCAACGCTCTTTTGAAAATGTATAAAATTGTTCATTCGTCCGCAAAGTGTTGTTACAGCCTGGAATACGAATTTTTGACGTCATTCCTTCGTCTATCCACTCGAAAAGTCTTACTGTTGACGAATGAGAGAGAAATAGCAACTCTGTGCAACTTGAGCTGTGTCGTAGATTCGAATTCCAAGTTTCAACGCGTGAGAATCAATTCGCAAAATACTTGTGAAGAATATACCGACGATAATTATTCGAGAGTAGGCAATGTTACATTACTATAGTACTTTTCCACGCTTGGAAACGAAATTTCAAAAGATAGGGATGAAACCAGCTTGAGTTACATGGCTAATATCTTTATTTTCTACAATGAGAAATTGATTTCTTTCAGAAAACCTGAAGGAAAAGCAGATTGAGATCTGGACTCGAAGGAATCACCCAACAAGATACGGTACGAAGAAAGCATGCCAGGAAACTGTTGGCGCAGAGGATACTCCGGTGGTACGACGGAAAGAAGAGGATCAAAGCATTCTGGATTCAAACGTAAGAGACTTTTCCACTACGGATAGACGGTGCAGCATGAGTCGGGGCAACTTTTACTTGTATAAAAGTCTACTTTTCGTCCATGGACTACGAAAATGACGCTGTTCATTCAAGACTACGTCTGTTCCTCGACTGGAATATATCCGATAAGCTACTGTTATCTTAAGTCGGTCAGCAGTCGATCTCTGACGATATTGCAGAACTCTGTCAGGAATCCTCGCGTCTTTATTGCAATACAGAAGTTCTTTTCTAAGTTCTTTGGAGTTCCAACAGTTTCGAGCTACTTACCAGCCATTCAGAGTTGATTGTCGAAGTACCAACGCTCTTTCCAAACTGTTTAAGAATTGTTATCGATCCGCAAGGAGTTGCAACAGCCTCGGATACGAATTTTTGATATTATTCCTTCGCTTAACCACTCGAAAGAGTCTGACAATTCAAGAATAAGAAATGAGCACCAGCTCTGTGTAACGTAAGCTACGTCGTAGATTTAAATTGAAAGTTTCGACTCAAGAAAATCAATTTGCAAACTATTCCAACAGAACATACTGTTATATCAAACAGTCATGGGTATCCTGATCGAGCCAGAAGTCCATCTCTGATATCGGTCACTTTTATCATTACTACTCGCGTCTGTATTGCAATACAGAAGTTGTTTCCAAAGTTCCTGAGAGTTCAAACAGTTTCGAGCTCCTTACCATCCATTCTGAGCTAACTGTCGACGTGCCAACGCTCTTTTGAAAATGTATAAAATTTTTCATTCGTCCCCAAAGTGTTGTAACAGCCTGGAATACGAATTTTCGACGTTATCCCTTTGTCTATCTACTCGAATAAGTCTTACTGTTGACGAATGAGAGAGAAATAGCAACTCTGTGCAACTTGAGCTGTGTCGTAGATTCGAATACCAAGTTTCAACGCCTGAGATTCAATTCGCAAAATACTTGTGAAGAATATACCGACGATAATTATTCGAGAGTAGGCAATTTTTTATCACTATAGTAATTTCCCACGTTTGGAAATGAAATTTCGAAAGATAGGGATGAAAACAGCTTTAGTTACATCTCTATGATGTTTATTTTCTACAACGAGAAATTGATTTCTTTCAGACGAGCCGAAGGAAAAGCAGATTGAGATCTGGACTGGAAGAAATCACCCAACAAAATACGGTACGAAGAAAGCATGCCAGGAAACTGTTGGCGCAGAGGATACTCCGGTGGTACGACGGAAAGAAGAGGATCAAAACATTCTGGATTCAAACGTGAGAGACTTTTCCACTACGGATAGACGGTGCAGCAAGAGTTGGGGCAACTTTTACTTGTACAAAAGTCTACTTTTCGTCCATGGACTACGAAAATAACGCTGTTCATTCAAGACTATGTCTGTTCCTCGACTGGAATATATCCGATAAGCTACTGTTATTTTAAGTCGGTCAGCAGTCGATCTCTGACGATATTGCAGAACTCTGTCAGGAATCCTCGCGTCTTTATTGCAATACAGAAGTTGTTTCCAAAGTTCCTGAGAGTTTAAACAGTTTCGAGCTCCTCACTATCCATTCTGAGCTAACTGTCGACGTGCCAACGCTCTTTTGAAAATGTATAAAATTTTTCATTCGTCCCCAAAGTGTTGTAACAGCCTGGAATACGAATTTTCGACGTTATCCCTTTGTCTATCTACTCGAATAAGTCTTACTGTTGACGAATGAGAGAGAAATAGCAACTCTGTGCAACTTGAGCTGTGTCGTAGATTCGAATACCAAGTTTCAACGCCTGAGAATCAATTCGCAAAATACTTGTGAAGAATATACCGACGATAATTATTCGAGAGTAGGCAATTTTTTATCACTATAGTAATTTCCCACGTTTGGAAATGAAATTTCGAAAGATAGGGATGAAAACAGCTTTAGTTACATCTCTATGATGTTTATTTTCTACAACGAGAAATTGATTTCTTTCAGACGAGCCGAAGGAAAAGCAGATTGAGATCTGGACTGGAAGGAATCACCCAACAAGACAGGGTACGAAGAAAGCATGCCAGGAAACTGTTGCCGCAGAGGATACTCCGGTGGTACGACGGAAAGAAGAGGATCAAAACATTCTGGATTCAAACGTAAGAGACTTTTCCACTACGGATAGACGGTGCAGCATGAGTTGGGGCAACTTTTACTTGTACAAAAGTCTACTTTTCGTCCATGGACTACGAAAATAACGCTGTTCATTCAAGACTACGTCTGTTCCTCGACTGGAATATATCCGATAAGCTACTGTTATTTTAAGTCGGTCAGCAGTCGATCTCTGACGATATTGCAGAACTCTGTCAGGAATCCTCGCGTCTTTATTGCAATACAGAAGTTCTTATCTAAGTTCTTCGGAGTTCCATCAGTTTCGAGCTACTTACCAGCCATTCAGAGTTGATTGTCGAAGTACCAACGCTCTTTTCAAACTGTTCAAGAATTGTTATCGATCCGCAAGGAGTTGCAACAGCCTCGAACACAAATTTTCGCTATTATTCCTTTGCCTAACCACTCGAAAGAGTCTAACAGTTCAAGATAAAGAAATGAGCACCAGCTCTGTGTAACGTAAGCTACGTCGTAGATTTAAATTTAGAGTTTCGACTCGAGAAAATCAATTTGCAAACTATTCCAAAAGAATATACTGTTATATCGAACAGTTATTGGTATTCTGTTCGAGCCAGAAGTCCATCTCTGATATCAGTCACTTTTATCATTACTACTCGCGTCTGTATTGCAATACAGAAGTTGTTTCCAAAGTTCCTGAGAGTTTAAACAGTTTCGAGCTCCTCACTATCCATTCTGAGCTAACTGTCGACGTGCCAACGCTCTTTTGAAAATGTATAAAATTTTTCATTCGTCCCCAAAGTGTTGTAACAGCCTGGAATACGAATTTTCGACGTTATCCCTTCGTCTATCTACTCGAATAAGTCTTACTGTTGACAAATGAGAGAGAAATAGCAACTCTGTGCAACTTGAGCTGTGTCGTAGATTCGAATACCAAGTTTCAACGCCTGAGAATCAATTCGCAAAATACTTGTGAAGAATATACCGACGATAATTATTCGAGAGTAGGCAATTTTTTATCACTATAGTAATTTCCCACGTTTGGAAATGAAATTTCGAAAGATAGGGATGAAAACAGCTTTAGTTACATCTCTATGATGTTTATTTTCTACAACGAGAAATTGATTTCTTTCAGACGAGCCGAAGGAAAAGCAGATTGAGATCTGGACTGGAAGAAATCACCCAACAAAATACGGTACGAAGAAAGCATGCCAGGAAACTGTTGGCGCAGAGGATACTCCGGTGGTACGACGGAAAGAAGAGGATCAAAACATTCTGGATTCAAACGTGAGAGACTTTTCCACTACGGATAGACGGTGCAGCAAGAGTTGGGGCAACTTTTACTTGTACAAAAGTCTACTTTTCGTCCATGGACTACGAAAATAACGCTGTTCATTCAAGACTATGTCTGTTCCTCGACTGGAATATATCCGATAAGCTACTGTTATTTTAAGTCGGTCAGCAGTCGATCTCTGACGATATTGCAGAACTCTGTCAGGAATCCTCGCGTCTTTATTGCAATACAGAAGTTCTTATCTAAGTTCTTCGGAGTTCCATCAGTTTCGAGCTACTTACCAGCCATTCAGAGTTGATTGTCGAAGTACCAACGCTCTTTTCAAACTGTTTAAGAATTGTTATCGATCCGCAAGGAGTTGCAACAGCCTCGAACACAAATTTTTGCTATTATTCCTTTGCCTAACCACTCGAAAGAGTCTAACAGTTCAAGATAAAAAAATGAGCACCAGCTCTGTGTAACGTAAGCTACGTCGTAGATTTAAATTTAGAGTTTCGACTCGAGAAAATCAATTTGCAAACTATTCCAAAAGAATATACTGTTATATCGAACAGTTATTGGTATTCTGTTCGAGCCAGAAGTCCATCTCTGATATCAGTCACTTTTATCATTACTACTCGCGTCTGTATTGCAATACAGAAGTTGTTTCCAAAGTTCCTGAGAGTTTAAACAGTTTCGAGCTCCTCACTATCCATTCTGAGCTAACTGTCGACGTGCCAACGCTCTTTTGAAAATGTATAAAATTTTTCATTCGTCCCCAAAGTGTTGTAACAGCCTGGAATACGAATTTTCGACGTTATCCCTTTGTCTATCTACTCGAATAAGTCTTACTGTTGACGAATGAGAGAGAAATAGCAACTCTGTGCAACTTGAGCTGTGTCGTAGATTCGAATACCAAGTTTCAACGCCTGAGAATCAATTCGCAAAATACTTGTGAAGAATATACCGACGATAATTATTCGAGAGTAGGCAATTTTTTATCACTATAGTAATTTCCCACGTTTGGAAATGAAATTTCGAAAGATAGGGATGAAAACAGCTTTAGTTACATCTCTATGATGTTTATTTTCTACAACGAGAAATTGATTTCTTTCAGACGAGCCGAAGGAAAAGCAGATTGAGATCTGGACTGGAAGGAATCACCCAACAAGACAGGGTACGAAGAAAGCATGCCAGGAAACTGTTGCCGCAGAGGATACTCCGGTGGTACGACGGAAAGAAGAGGATCAAAACATTCTGGATTCAAACGTAAGAGACTTTTCCACTACGGATAGACGGTGCAGCATGAGTTGGGGCAACTTTTACTTGTATAAAAGTCTACTTTTCGTCCATGGACTCCGAAAATGACGCTGTTCATTCAAGACTACGTCTGTTCCTCGACTGGAATATATCCGATAAGCTACTGTTATTTTAAGTCGGTCAGCAGTCGATCTCTGACGATATTGCAGAACTCTGTCAGGAATCCTCGCGTCTTTATTGCAATACAGAAGTTCTTATCTAAGTTCTTCGGAGTTCCATCAGTTTCGAGCTACTTACCAGCCATTCAGAGTTGATTGTCGAAGTACCAACGCTCTTTTCAAACTGTTTAAGAATTGTTATCGATCCGCAAGGAGTCGCAACAGCCTCGAACACAAATTTTTGCTATTATTCCTTTGCCTAACCACTCGAAAGAGTCTAACAGTTCAAGATAAAGAAATGAGCACCAGCTCTGTGTAACGTAAGCTACGTTGTAGATTTAAATTTAGACTTTCGACTCAAGAAAATCAATTTGCAAACTATTCCAACAGAACATACTGTTATATCGAACAGTCATGGGTATCCTGATCGAGCCAGAAGTCTATCTCCCATATCGCTCACTTTCATCATTACTACTCGCGTCTGTATTGCAATACAGAAGTTGTTTCCAAAGTTCCTGAGAGTTCAAACAGTTCCGAGCTCCTTACCATCCATTCTGAGCTAACTGTCGACTTACCAACGCTCTTTTGAAAATGTATAAAATTTTTCATTCGTCCGCAAAGTGTTGTAACAGCCTGGAATACGAATGTTCGACGTTATCCCTTTGTCTATCTACTCGAAAAAGTCTTACTTTTGACGAATGAGAGAGAAATACCAACTCTGTGTAACTTGAGCTGTGTCGTAGATTCGAATTCCAAGTTTCAACGCGAGAAAATCAATTCGCAAAATACTTGGAAAGAATATACCGACGATAATTATTCGAGAGTAGGCAATGCTCTATTACCATAGCACTTTTCCGAGCTTGGGAATCAAATTTTGAAAGATATGGATGAGAACAGCTTTAGTTACATCGCTATTATCTCTATTTCCTACAATGAGAAATTGATTTCCTTAGCCGAATATTTGAAAACGCTTCGCTCATGTATCGTCAGTTCGGAATATTACGGCCCCAACTCTCAGCTGAAGGCTCGTCGAATCTTAAACAGACGTGATTACTGAATTTCAATCAATCGCGAGAGATGTTATCATTACCTATATTTGTATTGTGAAATGTAAATGTTGTACGACGAGAAAGTTGGAACGACGAAGAAAAATAATGGTAATTTAAGATGCAACATAGATGTCCGACAGACATCATTGACCTAATCCCTGACCATTTTTGTGAGAAATCTGGAAGCATTTCGAATGTAATCATTAATCGACAGCATCTTTTCGTGGACCGAAGAATCGGAAAATTCAGCATTTTTTAAACGGTATAATCAATTTTTCAACTCTTTTACGCACAATTATCGAGAAATCACATAATATCGAATATGTTATTCGATGAAGAAATATTTATAAATTCTTGACGATTGAGAAAATCAAAAATTTGCCCCTCTAAAATTTTTGGCAGAGTCCATTTGATTTTTCAATTCTCTCGTTGAAAATTATTGGGAAATTTTGAAGCATTAGACACGATAGCTCCCAAACAATAGAAATTAATCGCCCCCTAAGAATTCGGAATGGTAAATTGGTCAATTTTGAAAGTTTTTACGAAAAGTCCTTCATCCTTTAGATTCGGAACGTGATTCGTCTCGCAGACGATTATTACACAGAGAATTAAAGAATTTACGGTATTTGACGAGCGACGTAACGAACGAGAAAAAAAAAAAAAAAAAACACCGAACCTCTTTCGAATCGGTTCATTCTAAATTACAGCCAAATTTTGGAATTTTTTCGATCGAGAAACTATTTCTAAACCTCCCTCTGAGATAAATCACCCGGGGACGTAATTTTATGACCACGCCCCTGAGTCGTCGCCCTTGAGTCGACCTTGAGTCGCGTGACGTAGTTTTCAATCATATGTTCAGGCGCATGCGCAGTTTGCGTTTCGTATATCGATAGCGCCGTTCGATTTTCGACATTTTCGATACTTCAGTCTCGATCTCAATTTGAATATGTGACCTTGGGGACGCCAATCGACGCCAATCGACGCCAATCGACGTCCCGACGTCTCATAGTTTAGGTATGGTGTTATAATTTGACGTACGCGTCTTTGCCGAGGTAAGAAATTGTGATCTTGCGATTCAACGATCATAAATAATTATCCAAGTGAAGTCGACGGTTTAATTTCGTTCGCCGTGAAGTTGCGTGCCAGTTCGAATTTTTCAGAGATGACTCAGAGATAACGAAGTTTTTCAACCGTTCCGGCAGTTTGACCTGAATTGTTATTTTTACTTGTGAGTAGCCAACAATTGTGTATCTTTCGAATAAATTATGATATAATACTCGATTAGAATCAACAGTATCGTAAAATAGTTGATTTGCGTATTATCGTGTTTGAAACTTAGTCTGACAACAAAAATATAGCATATCGTATTCGACCGACGCAGTGTAGCGTAGCCAAAGATGGCCGCCAGTCGAAGACGCTATAACATTTCATTCCAATAATCCGATATATTGAACGAATCTTCGTTGACGAAACAATTACTTTATCACAGAAGACGAGTCGAATTCTGGTATGTGTACAGTGACCGGTATTTTTGAGTTGTGGAACCGTCGTTTTTCCGGGCCAAGTCGCGATCTTATAGTCAAAGAATAGCCAGAGTGACGGTTTGTTTTTCTTTTTTTTTTTTTTCACGAGTCTCATTTTATTATCACGCGTTTGAATCGAGAAGTCGGCGGCTCCTTTCTCATTAACGTTGTATCTTATTGTTTTTCAGCCTACAACGATGTACGTTAGGAATCATCGCCGCTGCGAGTCCAGACGTGCCGTGCGGAACTGACGCGTGAGTACATAACCTCTTTGAAAATCTCACCGCACATTGTAATTCCACGCATTATATTACGTAGACGTTTGATAATCATTTCAATTTCGTATATCGGCATTTTTGTTTTGTTTTTTTTTTTTTACCTTTTCCGCCCCACCCGAGTTAATTATCGGCAAAGACCGTTGCCAGTCCAGTCGATCTTCGGTTTCAATTTTTCTCATCTTTCGAAATAACTTTCGAAATATTTGTTCGCGTTCGCGGAGATAACTCGTTGAATTTTGTCCCACGCGCGTCAACCGCGTGTCGCGTGTATAAGCAGGTGCAAGCTTGTCTCGATTGGTTTTAATTTCTTTTATTTTTTATTTTTTTCAATTTCTTCTCAACGACATAGGAATGCTATATATATTATTGGGAAAGTGATACGACACGCGCCGTCCGGTAGGCGTTATTCCCTCTATCATAGATTAGTTTCGACGCAACGTACCCGAACGCACGTTAGTAGACTCGGGTTCGCTGACAATATTTTGCGCCTCAGGTCGACCGACCTGAGACAGAACCGCTGTAAGCTCTCTGTTAATGTACACCGGGGTCTACCGCCACTCAGTTTCGCCAAATTCGTGCGAACGAATCCATTGTAACAATTTCTTTAATAAAACGTCAATTCTACCTCTCGTGTTTCGATAATTTCAATTCCAGAAATATCTTGGAATTGCACACGTTACATATTTGTTATTATTCGTACATGGTAGACCCCGAGTGATCGCCAGTTGTCTAGGCTCTGGAAGATAGGGGACGATTTGTGCCTATGTGATTTCGTACTAAAAGAAAGAGTCATAAGTCATAAGGATTTAACGGAGGCTTGCGGCGGCGTGTTGGCACGCTGGGAGATACCACAGAGAAAGCTCGTCAGCTTTCTTTTTTGGTTCTTTCATCGTTCCACGGTTTCGCGGTCTGGCCTGTAGCGTACAATTTGCAGCGAATCTTTTTTCTTTTCTCCATCGATCGACGGCGCTTCGGAGAAGAGGACGGCGGTGAGGGTCGCCGCTGTCTCGGGTTAGTCCGATTCAGCGGCTGTCCTCGCTTTGTTCCATCACACTAGACTGTCAAGCCCTGTACTTCGGGTGCGATCGGTGAAAACACAGCCGTGGCTGACAACTCGAGTCGGGGATCGATCCATGTTCTCCGTAGCGTCCCGGTCGCCGCGGCCCGGTTCATTCTCACAAGTAGCTTTTTTTTCTGCGCGGGTACGCCGGGGTTAGGAAAGAAACTTTCTCGCACGCCCGTTGGTGTTTTCTTTTTTTATCTTTTATTTTTTATTCTTCATTTTTCTTCTTCAAGACTTGAGATATCGCACAAAGTTGCGAAGCTCTAAATTCAGATTGATTCTAACGAAAGAACTTCCAAAAGGGACACGCAGGCCTGCTTATACACTCGGATTCGACTGGCTTAGTATACGCGTTACCGCCGAAATGATCTTTGCGGTATCGAGAGAGTATCTCGATCGAACTGTTCGATTCCGAAGTTAGAAACGTATCGAGATGCGAAATGGGAAAGAATATCGGACGTCTTTCGAAAATCTTATTCGAGAATAACGACGGGATCTAATTTTCTAGATCTCCGGTCGTCCACGACGATATTAGAAACATGAATAATGTAACCGATTATTTTTTTCGTATATTCTTCTGACGCTTGTCCCTTTCTCTATGTTTCATGCGCGTTCCGCTCCATCCTGCCTAAAAAAATTCATCGGACCGAGCCACACGGGAAGCTGTCGACGAAGCTGCGAGAACGAACATCCGTCGAGGATCCTGGGAAAAGAGGAGAAGGCGGCAGAAAGACCCAGGCTTGGTTATCTACTCTGCATCGGCGGCGGTGGATGCAGCGACGCGGTGAATGGGAATGAATGGCAATTCGACGCTCTTTTCAAAACCTATGAAAATTCTCATTGGTCTGCAAAGAGTAGTAACAGCCTCGAATACGAATTTTCGATATCATTCGTTTGCCTAACCGCTCGACAGAGTCCAAGAGTTCGAGAATAAGGAATAAGTACTGGCTCTGTGTAACGTAAGCTACGTCGTAGATTCGAATTCCAAGTTTCAACGCGAGAGAATCAATTCGCAAAATACTTGAAAATAATATACCGACGATAATTATTCGAGAGTAGGCAATGTTTTATCACTATAGTACTTTTCCACGCTTGGAAATGAAATTTTGAAAGATAGGGATGAGAACAGCTCTAGTCACATAGCTATTATCTTTATTCTCTACAATGAGAAATTGATTTCTTTCAGACAACCTGAAGTAAAAGCAGATTGAGATCTGGACTCGATGGAATCACCCAACAAGATACGGTACGAAGAAAGCATGCCAGGAAACTGTTGGCGCATAGGATACCCCGGTTGTACGACGGAAAGAAGAGGATCAAAACATCCTGGATTCAAACGTAAGAGACTTTTCCACTACGGATGGACGGAACATGAGTTGGGGCAACTTTTACTTGTATAAAAGTCTACTTTTCGTCCATGGACTACGAAAATGACGCTGTTCATTCAAGACTATGTCTGTTCCTCGACTGGAATATATCCGATAAGCTACTGTTATTTTAAGTCGGTCAGCAGTCGATCTCTGACGATATTGCAGAACTCTGTCAGGAATCCTCGCGTCTTTATTGCAATACAGAAGTTCTTTTCTAAGTTCTTTGGAGTTCCAACAGTTTCGAGCTACTTACCAGCCATTCAGAGTTGATTGTCGAAGTACCAACGCTCTTTCCAAACTGTTTAAGAATTGTTATCGATCCGCAAGGAGTTGCAACAGCCTCGAACACAAATTTTTGCTATTATTCCTTTGCCTAACCACTCGAAAGAGTCTAACAGTTCAAGATAAAGAAATGAGCGCCAGCTCTGTGTAACGTAAGCTACGTCGTAGATTTAAATTCAGAGTTTTGACTCGAGAAAATCAATTTGCAAACTATTCCAAAAGAATATACTGTTATATCGAACAGTCATTGGTATTCTGTTCGAGCCAGAAGTCCATCTCTGATATCGGTCACTTTTATCATTACTACTCGCGTCTGTATTGCAATACCGAAGTTGTTTCCAAAGTTCCTGAGAGTTCAAACAGTTTCGAGCTCCTTACCATCCATTCTGAGCTAACTGTCGACGTGCCAACGCTCTTTTGAAAATGTATAAAATTGTTCATTCGTCCGCAAAGTGTTGTAACAGCCTGGAATACGAATTTTCGACGTTATCCCTTCGTCTATCTACTCGAAAAAGTCTTACTGTTGACGAATGAGAGAGAAATAGCAACTCTGTGCAACTTGAGCTGTGTCGTAGATTCGAATTCCAAGTTTCAACGCGTGAGAATCGATTCGCAAAATACTTGTGAAGAATATACCGACGATAATTATTCGAGAGTAGGCAATGTTTTATCACTATAGTAATTTCCCACGTTTGGAAATGAAATTTTGAAAGATAGGGATGAGAACAGCTCAAGTCACATAGCTATTATCTTTATTTTCTACAATGAGAAATTGATTTCTTTCAGAAAACCTGAAGGAAAAGCAGATTGAGATCTGGACTCGAAGGAATCACCCAACAAGATACGGTACGAAGAAAGCATGCCAGGAAACTGTTGGCGCAGAGGATACTCCGGTGGTACGACGGAAAGAAGAGGATCAAAGCATTCTGGATTCAAACGTAAGAGACTTTTCCACTACGGATAGACGGTGCAGCATGAGTCGGGGCAACTTTTACTTGTATAAAAGTCTACTTTTCGTCCATGGACTACGAAAATGACGCTGTTCATTCAAGACTACGTCTGTTCCTCGACTGGAATATATCCGATAAGCTACTGTTATCTTAAGTCGGTCAGCAGTCGATCTCTGACGATATTGCAGAACTCTGTCAGGAATCCTCGCGTCTTTATTGCAATACAGAAGTTCTTTTCTAAGTTCTTTGGAGTTCCAACAGTTTCGAGCTACTTACCAGCCATTCAGAGTTGATTGTCGAAGTACCAACGCTCTTTCCAAACTGTTTAAGAATTGTTATCGATCCGCAAGGAGTTGCAACAGCCTCGGATACGAATTTTTGATATTATTCCTTCGCTTAACCACTCGAAAGAGTCTGACAATTCAAGAATAAGAAATGAGCACCAGCTCTGTGTAACGTAAGCTACGTCGTAGATTTAAATTGAAAGTTTCGACTCAAGAAAATCAATTTGCAAACTATTCCAACAGAACATACTGTTATATCAAACAGTCATGGGTATCCTGATCGAGCCAGAAGTCCATCTCTGATATCGGTCACTTTTATCATTACTACTCGCGTCTGTATTGCAATACTGAAGTTGTTTCCAAAGTTCCTGAGAGTTCAAACAGTTTCGAGCTCCTTACCATCCATTCTGAGCTAACTGTCGACGTGCCAACGCTCTTTTGAAAATGTATAAAATTGTTCATTCGTCCGCAAAGTGTTGTAACAGCCTGGAATACGAATTTTCGACGTTATCCCTTTGTCTATCTACTCGAAAAAGTCTTACTGTTGACGAATGAGAGAGAAATACCAACTCTGTGTAACTTGAGCTGTGTCGTAGATTCGAATATCAAGTTTCAACGCGAGATAATCAATTCTCAAAATACTTGAAAAGAATATACCGACGATGATTATTCGAGAGTAGGCAATGTTTTATCACTATAGTACTTTTCCACGCTTGGAAATGAAATTTTGAAAGATTGGGATGAGAACAGCTCTCGTCACATAGCTATTGTCTTTATTTTCTACAATGAGAAATTGATTTCTTTCAGACAACCTGAAGTAAAAGCAGATTGAGATCTGGACTCGATGGAATCACCCAACATGATACGGCACGAAGAAAGCATGCCAGGAAACTGTTGGCGCATAGGATACTCCGGTTGTACGACGGAAAGAAGATGATCAAAACATCCTGGATTCAAACGTAAGAGACTTTTCCACTGCGGATGGACGGAACATGAGTTGGGGCAACTTTTACTTGTACAAAAGTCTTGCTTTCGTCCATGGCCTAAGAAAATGACGCCGTCCATTTAAGACTATGTCTGTTTCTCGACAGGAATATATCCAACAAGCTACTGTTATTTCAATTAGGTGAGCAGTCTATCTCTGACGATATCGCAGAATTCCGTCAGGAATCCTCGCGTCTCAATTGCAATACAGAAGTTCCTTTTCGTGTTCTCCAGAGTTAGAACAGTTTCGAGCTCCAAAAAAATTTTCATTCCAAATATCGCTGCAAAAATTACATGAGTGCGTCCGGAATATAAATCTTCTGCTTCTCTAGTATGTTTCTGTCAGATTGTCGTGAACCAGACATGGGCAGAGGACTGATCATGAGGGGACGATGCCAAGAAGTAGCGACCAGCCAAGATCGTGATATAATCTTCTCACCGAATATGTAAACCCTACGTTTTGTAATACATCATGCTAACTAATCTTGATTTTCTACTACATCGAAGAATTGAAAGTCGCCTACCCGCAGAGGATTTTTGGACTTCATTATCCTATTTCTGCATTCGAATTGAAATCAATAGGCATTGCAATATTCTTATTTCCATTTTTCAGTCAAGCCTCTCCACTCCAAAACCGATGACTTTCAATTGAACTCCGAATTCCATATCCAGTAGCCCTGTTCCGGCCACTGCATCAAGACCGATCGACCATCAGTACTGAACGAGGAATGGCACCATCATCCATTCGTCGCGGTATGGCCGGGAGAGACTTACATCCGAGTTAATCAGTGGTGAAAGTAAATAATCAACCGGACCCTCAATCATCACACCAGAGCAGTTTCGCCGGCAAAGATTCGACACAGCGACGACCGATGATTAGGATCGAATCCCTTAATCTAAGTGATCTATTCCCTTCTATATTTACAGCTCTTTCAGTTGAATTTTTAACGTATAATATCTACCATTTCATTCATTACCGTATGTTATAATTACACACAAATAATTCAATAGTACCATTTCCGTTTTACAGGTCTTTCAGCTTTTCTAGGTTCGACAGATTCTACAAGATTCACATATTTCATCCATACTTGACGTCATTCATGTCCTAAATATTCCATGTTTTAATATCTACGTACTTCGTTGATTAATGTTTGTCGAAATTACCCACACATGATTCGAACAGGTCTTACATGTCGTACAAGTTCCACGAGATGAACGAATTTCATTGTTTCCATGCTTTTCTATCACTTTTTCTCGTTCATTAATATTATTACCAACTGTTGCGTTTTTCTAATTCATCATAACTATCATGTCGAATATCAACGTAGCGCACTGAAAATTATTTTACTATATCTTTCTTCCGTAACGCTGTGAATAATGATCGTTTCTGCTTCTATCTAATTACCTAATTAATTCATCGTCTCTCGTCACAACTATTCATCGCTTGAAATTTGAATAATACTCGTTACATTTTATAGCCCCTACAGGTTTCGCAGGCTTCACAGGTTCTTCAAGTCCTCGAAGTTCTACAGGATTGCGTGTTTCATCAATTCGATAATATCGAAACAGCATTATCGTTCGACCGACAGCTCCACGGACATTTCCAATACCTCGGATGCACGGATCTTGCCTCCGATCCGGTCAGTGTTGCACCAAACGCATAGGAGACTGGCATCCAACATCACGCAGCCTTTCATCATGGAACAATCAACCAACACAACGGCGAGCCTTGTAGTACACCAGCCGAAAATTGTATATGATTATAACAGACCTCAAAGCGCATTACATTATTATCAGATTCCTAGAGGGTACGTAACTCTAGCGGCAGCAAAGTTTGTTCTCCCAATCGCAATTAAAATCTCACGTTTCAGAAATAAAGAGGGAAAATAAGACCCGGATAGTTTACACATCAAGTCATCCGTACCATACGGTTACCGGGCTGTCAGGACATAACATGGGAGCAGTTACGGAGCATCACGGCCACCCGACCGACAAACCTCTTCCCGTTGGAGTAACCCTTGTCACGGATAAGCAGGATATCCGCATTTTTCCTCATACTTTCAAGGCTACTTGGTTCTACTCAGTAGTCCGAAGGCAAATACAAATACAGAATATTAGTTCTAAGTCCAATAACTCGAAATTCTTCAATAACAAAGTCCAATACCAATAGAAACACGTATCAGGGTGAAACTTGGATATTTGCGTCGAATCGACAAAAGTTAAGAGATTTATAAATCTTAATAAAAGGAGTATTTACTTCATTCACTTTCTATTAAACGTATAGGTAGACTTACCTTGCGTTTGGGATATATTTGGACATGAAAAAAGGCATCGAGAGGCTTGGAAACGAATACAACAGTGGATCGCTACAGAATTGATTAGGAAGCACATTAATTTTCCAAACATCGAACCCAACTCAATATCGATGATGAATTACTTTCGGGTCTTCAGAGATACCGGCCATAACATTGAACAGATCGAAAAATCCGTTCACGCACGCGGTATCGATACTAGCTTATCGACATTGTCGATTTTGTTGGAAATAGTTCCGAATTCATATAACATTCAAAAATGGCCCAGGCAGGCTCACGAAATCAACGATAAGAAATACAGACTGACTTGGATGGACAGATTTTAATTCATTTTCGCTACAATATCGGACATTACCACGGCAGAAGATAATCGCGACGAAGCTCGTTGAGAGGAAGAGAAAGTACATTTAAGAAGAACGCGATTACAGATATAAAACAGCAATTACAGGTGTAATTAATTATTTCAGATTACGTGCAATCGCGTTGGTCGCAGGCTCTGGATTTCTACTCCGCATCGACGGCGGCGGATACAGCGACGTGGCGAAAGGGAAGAGCGATTCAACGGCCGAGTCCCAGGTATAGAATCCCCAAGCCGTCGTTACATCCGCACATCCGGAGCAGGGGTCTGGGACGACGAATTAATTCATAGAAGTCCAACGACTCCTGTTGAGCCGCAATAATCGGTATCCTAATTCAGCCAGTAGTCAAGCTCTGACGATATTAGTGAATTTTATGACAGTTCCTCGCGTCTTTATCACAACATCCAGAAGTTCTTATCAATGTTTTTAGGAGTCTGAACAGTTTCGAGCTTCTCACCAGCCATTCAGAGTCGACCGTCAAGCACAAGAGCTCTTTTGAAAAAATCTGAAAATTCTTTTTGGTCCGCACACCGTCTCAACAGATTCGAGCACGAATTTTTGATAATATTCCTGCGCCGGACCACTCGACAGAGTCTTGACATTCAACAAATGAGAAACCAATAACAACTCTGTGTAACGTGAGCTACGTCGTAGAATTGAACTCCAAGTTCCGACGCGAGAGAATCAATTTGCAAACCATTTCAAAAGAATATACCGGCAATATGTAGTTATTCATCAGAACGCCAAGTTTTATTATCATAGAACCTTCTCTCGTTCGGGAAACGATTTTCGCAAAGAAGGAACGAAAGCAGCTCTTGTTCCGTACGTCATCGCACGTTTATGGAGCTTTCTTTTTGACCAAAAGTTTTTCAACAGTTTCATCAATTCCTTTCTACTTCGAACGCATGGAAGAAAGGGACGTGGTCGTCCCGTAGACGAGGAACGAACGTTGAATGGTTTTTGTCGTCTGTTTCAGGAGGAACAAGTCGTCGTCGACCCAGCTACCGGAGGTCTTCTCGATCTTCACGTTGGCAAGAGCCCCAATCTTCCGCCGTACATCTCGAGAACGAACGACAGACGTGCGACGGTTCTCCTTATAAATTTCAAGGAGACTGACTCGTCATCGGATCTTTTACGATAGTTTCATCAACCTCGACGGTCAGCAGGCGTCCAAATTCAGTCGGATAGCTATCGTCATTCAGCGAATATACCTATCGTCGACGGATTATCGACGCTTAATAGATTTTGAGATGAATTTGAGAGAAAGCAATCAGATCGCAAAACCTTTGATTTGCCAGCAGTTTTACGAATTATCGTCATTAGAAAAGCATAGAAATACGAGCGTGTACATTTTGCAGCTTAAAAAGAAACGTTCAATGGTTTTCGTCGTCTGTTTCAGAAAGAACGAGTCGTCACAGACCAACCATCGAACGTTTCCTCGATTGTTACGTTCGCAAAGCCTCTAAATCTTCTTCTCTTCGTCACCAGGAGAAACTACGGACGTCGGCCGATTCTTTTCATCAATCAGAAGAATACCGGCTCGTAATCGGAGCCAAAGTTACGGACATTCGAAGGATCCGGCGTCTGTTGGACGTCGATTTTGGGACCTAAGACCCTTTCTAGGCTCGTATCTCGCGTCCAGACGGTCCGAAGGGGTATAAATCGGTCATCAAACGACAGAGCGTCTCACGCCCTTCGAGAAAAGACCGCACATCGATACTTTCCGTCCATCCGAGCCAAAGTTACGGACATCCGAAGGATCCGGCGTCCGTTGGACGTCGATTTTGGGACCTAAGACCCTTTCTGGGCTCGTATCTCGCGTCCAGACGGTCCGAAGGGGTATGAATCGGTCATCAAACGACAGAGCGTCTCACGACCTTCGAGAAAAGACCGCACATCGATACTTTCCGTCCATCCGAGCCAAAGTTACGAGCATCCGAAGGATCCGGCGTCCGTGGGACGTCGATTTTGGGACCCAAGACCCTTTCTGGGCTCGTATCTCGCGTCCAGACGGTCCGAAGGGGTATGAATCGGTCATCAAACGACAGAGCGTCTCACGACCTTCGAGAAAAGACCGCACATCGATACTTTCCGTCCATCCGAGCCAAAGTTACGAGCATCCGAAGGATCCGGCGTCCGTGGGACGTCGATTTTGGGACCCAAGACCCTTTCTGGGCTCGTATCTCGCGTCCAGACGGTCCGAAGAGGTATGAATCGGTCATCAAACGACAGAGCGTCTCACGACCTTCGAGATAAGACCGCACATCGATACTTTCCGTCCATCCGAGCCGAAGTTACGGACATTCGAAGGATCCGGCGGCCGTCGGACGTCGATTTTGGGACCCAAGTCCCTTATTGGGCTCGTATCTCGCGTTCAGACGGTCCGAGGATTATGAATCGGTTATCAAACGACAGATCGTCTCACGCCCTTCGAGAAAAGACCGCACAACGATACTTTCCGTCCATCCGAGTCATTGGAATTCTAACCTAACCCAAGTGATACGGACCTAGGTCAGAATCCTGACCTAACCCAAGTGATACGGACCTAGGTCAGAATCCTGAACTAACCCAAGTGAGACGGACCCAGGTTAGAATTCTGACCTAACCCAAGTAAGACGGACCTAGGTCAGGATTCTAACCTAACCCAAGTAGGACGGACTTAGGTCAGGATCCTGACCTAACCCAAGTGTGACGGACTTGGGTCAGGATTCTAACCTAACCCAAGTGAGACGGACTTAGGTCAGGATCCTGACCTAACCCAAGTGTGACGGACTTGGGTCAGGATTCTAACCTAACCCAAGTGAGACGGACTTAGGTCAGGATCCTAACCTAACCCAAGTGAGACGGACCTAGGTTAGGATTCTAACCCAAGGTTAGAGTAACCTAGGTTAGAATTTTTAGGCCACGCCCCCCTTTTTTTAGGCCACGCCCCCCTATTTTTAGGCCACGCCCCCTTTTTTCTGAAGCCACGCCCCCTTTTTTCTGAAGCCACGCCCCCTTTTCCTTAAGCCACGCCCCCTTTTTTCTGAAGCCACGCCCCCTTTTTTCTGAAGCCACGCCCCCTTTTTTCTGAAGCCACGCCCCCTTTTTTCTTAAGCCACGCCCCCTTTTCCTTAAGCCACGCCCCCTTTTTCTTAAGCCACGCCCCCTTTTCCTTAAGCCACGCCCCCTTTTTCTTAAGCCACGCCCACTTTTTCTTAAGCCACGCCCACTTTTTACAAGCCCCGCCCACTTTTTTTTAATAGGCCACGCCCACTTTTTCATAGGACACGCCCACTTTTTCTCAAGCCACGCCCATTTTTTACAAGCCCCGCCCACTTTTTTTTATAGGCCACGCCCACTTTTTCATAGGACACGCCCACTTTTTCTCAAGCCACGCCCATTTTTTTTTAAGCCACGCCCCCTTTTTTATAGGCCACGCCCCCATCCACTGTAAGCCACGCCCACTTTTTTGCGCGCGCTGAGAAATCTCTAAAGCCAGGCGCGCAAAAAAAAAGCCATTTTCGCGTGCGTGCGTTTGCCGCATAGTTTTTCCTGACCTAACCTAACCCAAGGTCAGAGTAACCCGAGGCCACGCCCCTTTTTCCGAGGCCACGCCCACTTTTCGCTTAGCCCCGCCCCCTTTTTGCTTAGCCACGCCCCCTTTTTGCTTAGCCACGCCCCCTTTTTTTTAGGCCACGCCCACATCCACTGTAAGCCACGCCCACTTTTTTGCGCGCGCTGAGAAATCTTTAAAGCCAGGCGCGCGAAAAAAAAGCCATTTTTGCGTGCGTGCGTTTGCCGCATAGTTTTTCCTGACCTAACCTAACCTAACCTAACCTAAGGTCAGAGTAACCCAATTCAACCTTGGGTTAGGTTAGGTTAGGTTAGGTTAGGTTAGGTTAGGTTAGGTTAGGTTAGGTTAGGTTAGGTTAGGTTAGGTTAGGTTAGGTTAGGTTAGGTTAGGTTAGGTTAGGTTAGGTTAGGTTAGGTTAGGTTAGGTTAGGTTAGGTTAGGTTAGGTTAGGTTAGGTTAGGTTAGGTTAGGTTAGGTTAGGTTAGGTTAGGTTAGGTTAGGTTAGGTTAGGTTAGGTTAGGTTAGGTTAGGTTAGGTTAGGTTAGGTTAGGTTAGGTTAGGTTAGGTTAGGTTAGGTTAGGTTAGGTTAGGTTAGGTTAGGTTAGGTTAGGTTAGGTTAGGTTAGGTTAGGTTAGGTTAGGTTAGGTTAGGTTAGGTTAGGTTAGGTTAGGTTAGGTTAGGTTAGGTTAGGTTAGGTTAGGTTAGGTTAGGTTAGGTTAGGTTAGGTTAGGTTAGGTTAGGTTAGGTTAGGTTAGGTTAGGTTAGGTTAGGTTAGGTTAGGTTAGGTTAGGTTAGGTTAGGTTAGGTTAGGTTAGGTTAGGTTAGGTTAGGTTAGGTTAGGTTAGGTTAGGTTAGGTTAGGTTAGGTTAGGTTAGGTTAGGTTAGGTTAGGTTAGGTTAGGTTAGGTTAGGTTAGGTTAGGTTAGGTTAGGTTAGGTTAGGTTAGGTTAGGTTAGGTTAGGTTAGGTTAGGTTAGGTTAGGTTAGGTTAGGTTAGGTTAGGTTAGGTTAGGTTAGGTTAGGTTAGGTTAGGTTAGGTTAGGTTAGGTTAGGTTAGGTTAGGTTAGGTTAGGTTAGGTTAGGTTAGGTTAGGTTAGGTTAGGTTAGGTTAGGTTAGGTTAGGTTAGGTTAGGTTAGGTTAGGTTAGGTTAGGTTAGGTTAGGTTAGGTTAGGTTAGGTTAGGTTAGGTTAGGTTAGGTTAGGTTAGGTTAGGTTAGGTTAGGTTAGGTTAGGTTAGGTTAGGTTAGGTTAGGTTAGGTTAGGTTAGGTTAGGTTAGGTTAGGTTAGGTTAGGTTAGGTTAGGTTAGGTTAGGTTAGGTTAGGTTAGGTTAGGTTAGGTTAGGTTAGGTTAGGTTAGGTTAGGTTAGGTTAGGTTAGGTTAGGTTAGGTTAGGTTAGGTTAGGTTAGGTTAGGTTAGGTTAGGTTAGGTTAGGTTAGGTTAGGTTAGGTTAGGTTAGGTTAGGTTAGGTTAGGTTAGGTTAGGTTAGGTTAGGTTAGGTTAGGTTAGGTTAGGTTAGGTTAGGTTAGGTTAGGTTAGGTTAGGTTAGGTTAGGTTAGGTTAGGTTAGGTTAGGTTAGGTTAGGTTAGGTTAGGTTAGGTTAGGTTAGGTTAGGTTAGGTTAGGTTAGGTTAGGTTAGGTTAGGTTAGGTTAGGTTAGGTTAGGTTAGGTTAGGTTAGGTTAGGTTAGGTTAGGTTAGGTTAGGTTAGGTTAGGTTAGGTTAGGTTAGGTTAGGTTAGGTTAGGTTAGGTTAGGTTAGGTTAGGTTAGGTTAGGTTAGGTTAGGTTAGGTTAGGTTAGGTTAGGTTAGGTTAGGTTAGGTTAGGTTAGGTTAGGTTAGGTTAGGTTAGGTTAGGTTAGGTTAGGTTAGGTTAGGTTAGGTTAGGTTAGGTTAGGTTAGGTTAGGTTAGGTTAGGTTAGGTTAGGTTAGGTTAGGTTAGGTTAGGTTAGGTTAGGTTAGGTTAGGTTAGGTTAGGTTAGGTTAGGTTAGGTTAGGTTAGGTTAGGTTAGGTTAGGTTAGGTTAGGTTAGGTTAGGTTAGGTTAGGTTAGGTTAGGTTAGGTTAGGTTAGGTTAGGTTAGGTTAGGTTAGGTTAGGTTAGGTTAGGTTAGGTTAGGTTAGGTTAGGTTAGGTTAGGTTAGGTTAGGTTAGGTTAGGTTAGGTTAGGTTAGGTTAGGTTAGGTTAGGTTAGGTTAGGTTAGGTTAGGTTAGGTTAGGTTAGGTTAGGTTAGGTTAGGTTAGGTTAGGTTAGGTTAGGTTAGGTTAGGTTAGGTTAGGTTAGGTTAGGTTAGGTTAGGTTAGGTTAGGTTAGGTTAGGTTAGGTTAGGTTAGGTTAGGTTAGGTTAGGTTAGGTTAGGTTAGGTTAGGTTAGGTTAGGTTAGGTTAGGTTAGGTTAGGTTAGGTTAGGTTAGGTTAGGTTAGGTTAGGTTAGGTTAGGTTAGGTTAGGTTAGGTTAGGTTAGGTTAGGTTAGGTTAGGTAGGTTAGGTTAGGTTAGGTTAGGTTAGGTTAGGTTAGGTTAGGTTAGGTTAGGTTAGGTTAGGTTAGGTTAGGTTAGGTTAGGTTAGGTTAGGTTAGGTTAGGTTAGGTTAGGTTAGGTTAGGTTAGGTTAGGTTAGGTTAGGTTAGGTTAGGTTAGGTTAGGTTAGGTTAGGTTAGGTTAGGTTAGGTTAGGTTAGGTTAGGTTAGGTTAGGTTAGGTTAGGTTAGGTTAGGTTAGGTTAGGTTAGGTTAGGTTAGGTTAGGTTAGGTTAGGTTAGGTTAGGTTAGGTTAGGTTAGGTTAGGTTAGGTTAGGTTAGGTTAGGTTAGGTTAGGTTAGGTTAGGTTAGGTTAGGTTAGGTTAGGTTAGGTTAGGTTAGGTTAGGTTAGGTTAGGTTAGGTTAGGTTAGGTTAGGTTAGGTTAGGTTAGGTTAAGGTTAGTTAGGTTAGTTAGGTT